>JAWNKX010000240.1:4800000-6108682 GCA_035041755.1 Cacoxenus indagator
AATGAGGAACTCGCAAATCGCCAACCGCACCTCTGCTTCAGTGGTGTACCTGACTCCTCGCCTCTCCCTTCGGGGTCGTCGAGTAGATCGAGGTCTTAGCTCAGGCTCAGACTGAGGCTCATGCTGGCGTTGAGCGTTATCTTCTTCTTCACCTTGTGTATCACTTGTGTCAGTCCTCTCATCATGCGTCTCAGTATCATCAGTGTCTTCTTGGCGACTGCGCTTTTTCGCCCTTTTTCTCTCTCTGCTTTCGGCCCATCGATTTAAGCCTTCATCATCTGGAGGCTCTTCATTATCATCGTACCCAGTACGTTTTGATTTCTTTTTAAACATCGCGAGAAGTCTTCGACGTCTCTGAGACGCTGTTAAACCTTTACTTCTTGCTCAAGTTTTACACGAAAAATATTGAAGCCGACCTGATTTGACTGTAAAACAACTGAATACTATATCCTTTTTAGTATTATAATATAATAAACTTTCTCCGCTACCTCCTTTTCATGGCCAACTAAGAAAATTCACACGAAAATAATTTGAAAATAAAGACTGGAACGCTAAGCTAAGCTGAAGCTGAGTCAGCGTTGCGGCTGAAGCCCGAAAAAAGTGAAGTGAAGTGAAAAAAGTGCGAGGTTCAGCCTCAGCAGGGTTGACAAAGATTTGAGTGATGTTTGAATGGCCCACATGGCAGGTGGCAGGTTGTCATACAGGAAAATCTAAAGGATGAATTGTTGTCGTTAATTGAATGTGCTGCTGCATGCGTCAGGATGCTAAGCGTGTGTTTGTGTATTTTTGTATGACCGAAGTAAATGTAATTAAAATTTGCGGCAGCCAAACGGCACACTTGCCAAGCTTTCTTATCGTAGTTGTTCAGATCAGTTGTGAAGTCATAGGCACTTCCCGTGCATTGCAAACGCATTTCCCGTAAAGTACCGCAGCAAGGGTGTGCCCAAAATATTAAAGCTTTATTAAAATTATTTTTCTTTAAATGCCGATAGTTCGGGCCAGCGACTGAGACTACATGAGCACGAGAAAGCCGACGCGCGTGCACATATTTGGAGGCAGCCAAAACCACAATTGGCGGATTAATGGAAAGATATTACAAAATGGCTGGCCGTAGTACGCCGTTTACGGCATCGCGCTTCGTTTGGCCTCTTGAATATTAATTTTGAAATTAAACAAAATATTTCGTTTTCTCCATTTCTTTCAATGCTCTTGTCACAAACGGAAACATATTAATAAAAACAAGTTGAGAAATAATAGCTTCGGCTATGTTGGAGTTGTAATACTCTGCACACGAAAAGCTGTCTCAATGGTTGAGAAGTGCGGTATTATACGTATGGGTCATCTACAGAGAACAACTTTGATGAAGATAAAATAATATATTGTGGCTATACGATCGCCTGTGAAACCTGTGGCAGGGACCTTAAATATCTTCGGTCCAAATTTCAAATCAAAAAGTCTACAAACGAAAGAAGCTGAATTTAAATATTTGCTCTATATGGGAGGAACTCCTCCTAGTAGTCAGATCCGATCGACTCCGACCAAAGTACTACCTGCAAAAAATAAAGACTTCCTGCAAAATTAAAATTCCGTACAAAACCTGAGAGATGCGATCTTCGACGTCTGAAGCACAGTGCTACAAACATCATGTCAATATTTTAGTACTATTTAAAGAATGTGAAATGTGTAGAAATGTTTAAAAATATTAGAGAAATGAATCGAAGTCGGGCTTGGGAATTGTATTGGTTTTGGGTGGTTCAAAGTCATCGCATTATATCGACAGAACGAACATTAATAAAATTTACACACAGACATTGGTGGGTGTGTGTATGTGTGTGTGTGTGTGTATCTCTAGGCTCGTCTCATCAACGACGTTTCGAACTCTGACAACCCGTTCTACCGGCCAATCAACCAACCACGCAGCCCATCCACGGTGTGAGCCGTGGTGAGTAACAATTTCAATACAGAAGTTTGGACGTGACTGTTTTTTATAATAGGTACTTAGTAATGGGTCTCTGGTGCCAAATGCCTGACTGCATCGAATATGTTGGCTCAAACAAACCCGATAAGAAGTGCGTTTAGCCCGCGTTATAGGGGCTTTGTTTTAACTGCAAAGCAAATAAATTAGAAGTCAAAGAATCCTCTCATCATTCTAGTTTAGTTGACTTGGCTCGATTGGACATAGTCGTTTGTTCAACAACTAAACGGAAGGTCTGACATTCCCGCCTCGTGATATCTTCATATGTAATTGGAAGAAGCCATTAGTTTCGGCTTTCAATGGGTCATCTGTTTTTCAAAAAGAAACTTAATTCTGCACTAATGCATATTCTTACCTCAATCCATACACATGTTGCCGGCAATTCGCTTCAGTTATAATATCCAACAAGATATAGAAAACTTCTACTTGTTATTTAGTTAGTTAGCTGATTTAATATATAGTACTGGCATATTCTGAGAGATTTTTTTATTTACAATTTTTATGATAGACCATTTTTCGCAATTCTCAGCTTTGCGTTCAAATTCGGCTGTGAAAACAAGCAAATTTTGTCACACTCGTGATTTGAAACCGGAAGCCAATTCAGCTAACGATATTGGCTAAAAGCCAAAAATCGAAAACAAGAAAAGAGTTTTTATTTACTTAAGCTCACTTAAATCCGAAACTATTTTGAAAATGCTCCTCCTTCATTACCTCATTTGTCAGTGCAGTCGCAAGCGCGAATTCCGTAACTGAAACTAATCGTGGACATCGGCTTCGGCAGAGGTTTATGCCTCTGCGTAGCGACGGAGGCAGAGCTGCAGCAGCAATTGAGTAAATTTTATTTAATATTTATTTAAAGGGAGTTAATTAAAATGCGAATCAGGCGCCAAAAGCGCTGAAGCGCTGAAAACGTTAAGACGCAACGCGCGATCAACGAGCGGCGGACGTGGTGGCAGAGCCCATTGTCGAAGCCGAAGCCAAAGGCAGTAATACTTGACCGACCAGGCATTGTCAACAACCAGCGATGGTTGCAAGTGTGTGTGCGCGCGTGTGTGTGTGTGTGTGTGTGTGTATTAGAACGATGGTACACCCCCACTCTAATTGAGTATGTGTGACTACTGAAATTGTTCGTAGTTCTCTAAATGTTGATGTCTGTGTGTGGGGAACTGTCAGCGGGTTTGAGATCTGGAGACATATTTCCATTTGACTGAAACATTACACTTGTGTGTGTGTCACATGTCGTCACTGCCAGCGTCGTTCGGCGTCCAATTGAACCCAACTGAAGCTTCTACAACTGCCGAGTCGAGTCGAGTCGATTTCGTTGTGAGTCGAGGTGTGGTGCTAAGTTCGCTTCTGGTCTTCGGGATCAGTTACCAATTCGTCTTCGGCGTCAACGGATTACAACTAAAAACGAATTGCGATGGAATAAAAAGGAAGATAATTCAATGAAATCATTCAATTAGGAAGCCATCTTGTTTTTTGGTTCGATATTGCAACGCCGTGCTGTGCTGTACTGTGATGTGGTCCTCTCCGACCCGTTTATTTTTTGGATTTTTAAATTTGAATTAGATATCGGGAATGCTGCGATACACGTGTCTGTTGATGAATTGGCAAGATGTCGGCATAGCTGACGTGCGACAGCGACATTTAACTGCGCTATGCTGCATCTGGTCAGTTTATTCAACGGTGCCTTCGCCGGAATCGATACCCGCTTCGTCATTTATCAAATACAAAGTGTGATTTGTAATTTGTTTGCCCGCGTGTTAATTGCAAATTCCGTGTTTTTTAGAGTTCGTTTTGAGTTCAACTCGTGCTCAAATTTTCAGTCTAAAGACCATATAAAATGTGTGATTTTTCATCATCTATTTTTATCAATACGCTTGTATCAAACGATTCTGATATCTTGATTGCTGAAAGCTCTTTATAGGTTTTTAAAAACAAGAATAAGCCAAAGGTGATTTTCGTGCGAAGAAATATTTTAATAAACCCAGGACATTTACACTTCGTATATATGGCCAAAAGATGGGACAAGGTTTAATTACTGTTTTATACGTTAAGAAATGAAAAAACTGAATGGTGTCTTTGCAGGTTATGCGATCTCTACACGATTATGGAAGTATGAATGGGTTTGTTTAAAATGGACCTTCCAGCAATTGCAAAGTTTTCATTCTATAAAAGAGAGATTTCATGGTGCTTTGCCAGCACTTCTGACGGTTCAATTGTATAGTGAGTCTCCTTTTCATTAAAGCATATATTTTCCCTAATTAACCTTTTAATAAACATTCACATTATAGACATAAGAAGACCCGCAGAAGAACCTCGAATACATTGACAAATAGGCGCCATCTTTTTCTGAGCTACATCTGATGTTTGTGTATTCTCTTCACGCTTAAATAATAATTCTCCGCTGGAGCGGGCGTCGTCTAACCGTACGCTTATCAGCAGCGACCGCGCCCTACCTTCTATATAATCTTTAACTTATTATGTCTAATGTATCAAAAATACGTTTGTATACAAATCTGATGATAATAACACAGCAACAAAGTGCAATAAGGCATTATTGGCATTGATCCCTTTTTTGACACTTAAGGAACACTGAGTACTCATAATGTACCCTGTGCCTTAAACCCAATCCTCCATTGAGGAAGAGGTCAGGCGAAAGTATGTAATTAAATAACCCCGCCTAGGTTGATTGTGTGTAACTGAAATGGTAAACAGAATTTCTTAATCCGTTAAAGAAGATAACGTTTTTTTTTTTAACTTACCAATATATAGTTCCTATTACTGAACCAGAACCAGAAATGCACCCAAGGCAAAAGGGAAAATAATAAAATATGAGAAAATATACGTGGCCAGTACACAGTTATATGGCACATATACAGACTTTACTTGTACAAATGCACCTAAGGCATAGTTAGTTATATGGGACATACCTGATTCATTCTGCGAGCAAACGTGCAGCTGCTGGTGGGGAGAAACTTGAGCAGGTAAATTACTGAAATTGTAAAAGAAAATCCTTTAATATATCACAAAAGAGAGAAAAGTTATTTATGTCTTACGTGTATATTGCACCTCTCTCCATGTAGGGCAGTCATTAGGGCTGAATGCCATTTATCTCTACCTCGAGGTAAATCGACGAATGACTGTATTTCATTATATACTGTTTTTGTTTACTACCCGTTGATAACTACTACTGTTTATACTAATAAAAATGTTTGGTGTTTAGCGCTTAAATAAATAAAAAAAATAAATAATAATAATATACAGATACAGATACAAAGCTGGGGTATTGTATCTATATGGAGGAATCTACTAAATAAATAAACTGTACGAATTGAATAAAATAAATAAAGATACCAACCAGTAAAACCTATTCCAAAATCGTATGTTTCATTTCTATAATATTTGGATTTGCGTTAAAAATAGATGGGAGTAATCCGCAAATTTTTATTTGCCTGGTATTTTCCACATTGTAATGTAGCCCTTTCACCTAAGTTACGTAATATTGAACAACTAACAATTCGTCAATTATTGGCTTTAAGTAGTGCTTGGGCCTAAGGATAGCGTCCTTGGAAAAGGTCGAAGCAGCTTGAAATATAAGCGGCAATGATCGGCAATCGGCGAATACAGTTGACTGAATTGAGCAGCAGCCCAATCACCGGTGAAGATTTTGGACATGAAGCAGGGATGTGTATGTATGTAGTAGATTTTCATTCTATCTTAAGAGTATGTATATTTACTTATTTCACATTATTATTTGGGGCGGTTAACAACCGCGGTTGTTAACCGGCCGTGTCACTTATCTAAATGTTCTCCCTGTAAAGTCATTATTAAACTCACTACGGAAGTACAGGAAGTCAGAATTAGAGTGAGTTGTTTCTTTCTTTGACCACATGATTTTGTTTCACCATTTCAGTTTCACTTAACCAAGGCTGGGTTATTTCGTTTACTATGTAGACTTGACTACGGTTCCTACCGATCTTTCTTGAAGGAACGTGGTTTAATGGCCAATGCATAACAATTAAACGAGGAGAAGATACTGAAATTTAAATTCATATTTTTCGGTGTTGCAACTGGAAAAGTGCTTACCAACACTGTAAACGCGCTATAAATGCAAACGGTTTACGTCGTCATAATTTCAACAGCTGTTGCTTGTTCGCAAATCAAAAGATTATGTTAAATATTTTCAAAAGTAATTAATCATTAAAGAAGGCAGACAGAAGCGTTATCAACATTGGAAGTGATGGACAGTCAGGTAAATAAGAAGAAAATGGGCACGTCTCTAACTCAACAACTTTAGTAATATTAAAGTGTTTAAAGCGTGCACTGGAACTAAATTACCAATGGAGCTGAACAAACGTTGTTAATTTATTTGCTATTATCATAGATTACAACAACTAAAATACCACTCCGACCATACAGTCAGTGAGGGGTAATAATAAAGAAAATATATGTGTGCACACATTATGCGTTTAATATAAAATCTATAGATTCATTTCATACAAATGTATGTGCAGCTTGGCTTTTAGCTGATGGTACGAGGTTTATTTTTCAGGCTCAGCTTGATGACTTCTTTCTAGACATTGTTGACAACGCTTGGCGAACGGATGTTTTAGCATACGAGCAGATATTAGTTCCAGCAGAAAAGCTTCCAGATCCCGAGGCCGACGGAACTGACTCACATCTTACATTGAGCGAACAGGCATGTGACGAAAATATTATTTTTTTTTTTTGCAGAAATAACCAATAACGAAATCCATTCCGTTTATTTCATAGGAACAAAAGTGGCCTGATTTAGGTTTGTTCTTATTGGCGCCTGACTCGGCTATGGCTGATCAATTAAGCAATATTTCTATTTGAGTGTCTTACCAATATAACCAAATTAAGTTAACCTATAAACGAAATGAATAACAACGTCCACCAGCACCTCCACTCACCTACTAAACTCACCGAATTCGCACGCACCTTTGAGGAAGAACCCGAGTCACTATTTGGGCGCTTCGTCAATAAAATACAAAATGCTTACAATCAAAGCTACAACACGGTTAATGACGTGTCCAGTGGAGGCAACCAATTACAAGTATCAAAGTCGGTCTTCTATGCTGATGCACACTCGATAGAGCCTACATCGATTTCTCGTGACGGCTCTGCGAACAGTTTAAGCTCGAGCATACCTCCACCGACAACTAGCCTCAACATAGGTGCGGACAGCGAAAGACGAAGCAGCAACTCAACAAATACAACCACGGATGACTTTGTGGAAGCAAATGAAAAACTAGATGAGCTGCCAATGGAAGTCTGCGAAGGCCGCACCATGGTCAATGTATTGAAGCGCATTAGCAGCATTGTGGCCACAAAAAATAACGTGAGTATTGTTTTTCCGAAATGCACAAAAGACATAATGAATTGCTTAAATTGTACAGAACTTACGGGACTATAAGGACACTGACTTACAACGCTTCTGGATGCCTGATTCGAAAGCAAAAGAATGCTACGATTGCTCGCAGAAATTTTCAACATTCAGACGAAAACACCATTGCCGCTTGTGTGGACAGATATTCTGCTCGAAGTGCTGCAACCAAGTAGTTCCTGGCAAAATTATCATGTGTTCGGGTGAGTCACTCATTGTATGCGGCACTGCAAATTTGATTTTTAAAAACAATTTACTTTTCCGTAGGAGATCTGAAGGTATGCAATTATTGCTCGAAAATTGTACTTAGCTACCTAAAGTCGTCCGATATGACTGTCGATTTGCATGCCGATCTTCAAGCGCTGCAACAGGACCTCACGAATAAACTGGAGGTGGAAAGTACAGTTTCAAGCTCGCTTGCCCCTCCCTTGCGCAACAATAACTCAAGAAAAACTTCGCTTGGCTACCAAGAAGAACGATTTGCCTCGCAGCATGGACACAGTTTATCCTTTGATGATCGAAAGAACATATTGCAGCAATCGAATTCGTTGATTACATTGCACGAAGAAATGCAACGCAGTTTACCACAACAGAACTGTGGAATGAACCTCATTGAATTTCTGAATACAAACAACAAGTCTTCTAACAAAGTACAGGCTGTTGCCATACTAAATGCTATGTTAGCCGCTGGTTTTCTGCAGCCCATTGTCCCAGATACTAATCAAACCGAGTTTGATGAGAGTCTACATTATAAGTTTTCTGACTTACCAAGGCAAGTAAAACGAAACACCGACTGAAACTTTTAAGTTCATTCTTGAACCCCCGTTTTAGAATTTCCAGCGAGACCCTTGGCTTCGAAAACTTCTCCGAGCATTTGCAACCCATTAGGCCTCACTTTGATGCCTCCCAATCTGAGCCGCAACCACCGAAATCGATTGAAGCGTCCCTGAGTTTTCAATCAGCGCAAGATCTTGAGGTGGACAATTCAATGCGTTCCACTTCAACTACATCCAAACTACACGAATCTTACTGCGAGCATGAGGAGCAACTTCTGGCCCAATTGTTGAGGAGCTACCAATTGGATTTAAAATGGACACAAGTCTTGGAGTCTCTCTGTTGTCGGGCAGCAAACCACTTTAAACCAGAGTATTGCACTAACGATTTGATGGATATTCGTAGCTATGTCAATTTCAAAAAGGTGCCCGGCGGCAAGCGCTCCGAATGCACTATTGTAGGTGGAGTTGCCTTCTCGAAAAATGTGGCACACAAGGAAATGGCTACACGCGTCGAGCGGCCACGCATTTTGCTATTACAGTGTCCAATTGTCTATGAACGTATCGAGGGAAAATTTGTCACAATTTCGACCGTTCTGCTGCAGGAGAAAGAATACTTGCGCAATGTGTGTGCACGCATTATGAGTTTTAAGCCTAACGTTGTCTTGGTGCATAAAAATGTTGCAGGCTTGGCACAGGAGATGCTACGTTCGCACGGGGTAACACTTGTTCTGGACGTTAAACTGTCGGTGATGGAGCGTGTGTCACGCACATTGCAATGTGATATACTAACGTCGATAGAGTCGAACATCAAAAGACCAACACTCGGACTTTGTGATGCATTTTACATACGCAGCTTTAACGATGGCACTGGCTCCAACAAAACGCTAATGTATTTCGAGAAACTAACCTCCCCGCGTGGCTATACTTGCCTGCTACGGGGCGGCACCAACAAGGAATTGGCTAGGGTCAAGAAAGTGGCCTCATTTCTTGTATATGCACGATATAATTGGCGCCTGGAAATGTCTTTCCTATTGGATGAATTTGCACAGCCTTTAACACCAAAGCCACCAATTTTCGATTCGAAAGAAACAAGCCCGAAGACAGAAAACGTTTATCAACAAGAGGCAGACTCATTTGAGACAGAAGAGCCACAAATGCGTTCGGAGTTGCCATCGTGTGTTAAACGCGCAATCACCGAACGAAAATCCGAAGAAAAAATACTTACCGCTGTAGACGTGTCCGACTTTACTGATCCTCTGCGTTCCTCAAAACTCTCTGAGCACTCAATGTCACCCAGCGACCCACCAATGGCTCTGGCAGTCGAAACCAGATACGATAACCGCTTTCGCAACGCTCTTAGTTCAACAGTTCTCTCTGTTAGCCCATTTTCTTCATTTCCCTTGCCTTATTTGGAAACGGAGCTAGGACGCAAATGCAAGCTACGAGCACTGTTCCCAACCGAGTTGTATTTCTCTAAATTATGGTCCAATTCGATTAATAATTTGGAACGTCAAGAAAGCACAGATATTCTAAAAACTACGGCGAATGTTCTAAGCAAGGAGTTTGAGCAGCAACTCCTTCCCCCGCATCCGTTCTTAAAGCTGAAGATTACAGCACCCATTACACATAAAGAGTTCCAGACACTACTCGCGGAATTCCGATCGTGTGGTGGACGTTATTCAAAGAAAAAGAAAAGTGGGTAACCGAGCAACTTGAAAGTCGTTTACTGATACCATTTTCTTTTCAGTGATTAAGGTGCCTAAGCGACGTGAGTCTTTTCAGCGTGCGCAAAAAATCTGTGATGATCAAGTTTTCAAAGACGCTCTAGACTTAGAGAACCATCAACGATTACCTGTGCTCTTCTGCAGTTTCTTTCTGCAATTAAATCCAAAGTCAGCCTCGTCATTTTGTACGCCACCTGTATTACTGGATATGAAATTTTATGGTCAACAGGACATCATGCTCGGCCAATTCCTGCAGCGTTATTGTTGCCTACTGACAAACTCGATTTGTTCGTCCTGCAAGCTACCGGTGTTGGGCCATGTCAGACGATACGTACACTCAATGGGCTGTGTACAAATTTTTCTGTCGGAAGATCATACGCGCACCGACCCAAACCGCATCTACTTCTCGTCTTGGTGCTCGATTTGCAATGAAGTTACGCCCAGCGTGCCGCTTTCAGAGGCGAGCAAGTGTTTGTCCCTGGCCAAGTATCTCGAAATGCGTTTTCATGGACATGCATATAAGAAACGAGCTCTGGAAGAACAAGCTACCGACGGAGGGCACGTAAAATGTGAGCATTCGTTGCACCGCGATTATATTCACTACTTCAGTTACCGAGGCGTTGGAGCCAAGTTCCAATATACACCCGTTGAAGTGTGGGAGGTCGGACTGCCTGAGCTCGTACTTAGTCTGCAAACACCGAAACCGTTTAAACGCTTTGAGGTGCTGGAAGAAATCAAGAACTTCTCCTTGCGTGGGCACGAGTTGTATACGCGCATACACGAACGCATCGCGGATTTGGCTACAGAAGATGAAAGTTCTCCCCTGGTGACCGACCTAAAAATGACACTCTCAAAAGACCAATTCATATTCAAGCAAAAAATCGAAATTCTGCAGACTTTACTGACGGAATCTAAAGCCAGCTCCTATGACATCAACGACGCCCTGGTAATGTCGAAGCGCGTACTGGCAGAGAGTATTGAATTGTGGGGCCCACGCTTGCATGAAATTACAGTAGCTCAAAAGCAGGCCGCGAAGCAGACGCACCACGTCGACGCTGGCACAATTTGCACGGAAGAGCTGCGCCCAGAACAAAGCGAACTAACACCAAATGCGCCAGACGGTCATCAACAGACCATGCTGCCTGCGAACGATGCAAATGCATCATTGGCAGAAGGCACAAGTGAGGAAGTAGAAACGCCGTCGAGTGCGCACTCGGTAGTGGATAAAAAGTTCTCTATGGACCAATCGCTAGTTTCGACAACGAACTCAGACAAAAAATCCATTAAGAAAATGCTGATTCACTTGCTACCCTCCACAGGGCAGGTAGATCTATTACAATCCCCCTTCACCGTGCAGGATCATCTCACTCTGCCCTTGGGCGCGTTTCCCATACTTGTGCGTGACAACGATCTGAGCTCAATTATTGCGTATAGCCTTACTTCAAGCGACTATCAACGCATGGTGTCCGCTCAGATTACAGCACAAAATGTGTCCGATGCTGCAATATCAGATCTTACAAACCCGAGCCCGCAACCAAAGCGCAAGTTTCAGGAGAGTGATACGGAGGAGAACGGTGCACTCCCACGCACCGCCAGCAACAGCAGCACAGCTGGTAACTTTAGCAGCAACAACAACAGCGGCACTGCGGGCAACGGCGACCCAGCGGACGATCGCACCAAGTCGAAATCACAGAATTCGCATATTGAGATCGCCTTCCAGGACAACGGTAGCCAGTTCACTTGCAAAATTTACTTTGCTCGCGATTTTGACCTCATGCGGGCAAACACCTTGAAACCGCCGAAAATGGATCAGTCGCTGTACAAAAAGTTGGAGCGTAGCAAAATGCGCGAGGAAATGAAAATTTCGCAAAGTCGAAGTGGGCCTGAGATAGAACTAGTACGCAAGCCGAGCGATGGGGGTAACACATTCAGAGCGAACTTACCGGATCTGAACCGAAAACGCGATGAACAGGCGGAGATCGAGGAGTGCCGCAACTTTTTGGCACGTTCGCTCTGCAGCAGCATTCAGTGGGAAGCTAGAGGCGGCAAGTCGGGCTCGAGATTTTGCAAGACTTTGGGTAATTATTGAATGCTTATATTCATTTAAACTAAAGTGATTAGGATTTTAATTGTTTTGCAGATGATCGTTTTGTGCTCAAGGAAATGTCGAAGGTAGACATCAACATCTTCGAGAACTTTGCGCCAAACTACTTTGACTACATCAACAAGTGCCAGCAGCAGAATCAGCCCACTTTGCTGGCTAAAATTTTCGGCGTTTTCAAAGTGACGATCAAGAAGAAAGAGTAAGAAGCAAGTTAACGAGTCCTTTTGTGTGAGTTATGCTCAAAGTTGAACTATTTCCCAGTAACTCCGTGGAGAAGTCGTTGCTTGTTATGGAGAACCTTTTCTACGACTGTGATATCAGAAATAAATTTGACCTCAAAGGCTCCGAACGGAATCGCATGGTTGATCCGACAAATCAGATTGGTGAAATTGTTTTGCTAGACGAAAACCTTGTGCAAAGTTGGTTATTCTCAAGGACTGTACACTAAAACACACTAAAATACCAAAATTCATTTGCAGTGTCCTGGTCGAAGCCGCTCTATATACTTTCACATAGCAAAGTAGTGCTGAAGGATGCCATCAATCGCGACTCGTCATTCTTGGAAAGAAATGGAGTTATGGATTATTCGCTGCTGGTCGGCTTAGACCACAACAATAGCGTTTTAGTTTTAGGTATCATAGGTAAGTCAAACCATGCGATAATCGCCCATTGCCTCGGTTATTCATTAATGTTACAATTCGTCCAGATTATATACGCACTTTCACATTCGACAAGAAGGTCGAGTCGTTCGTCAAGCAGACCGGCATACTTGGTGGCTCGGGCAAATTGCCGACCGTTATTGCACCAGAACCTTACAAACAGCGCTTTACGGACGCCATGGACAGATACTTCTACACCGTGCCTGATCGTTGGGAGGGCCTATCAAAAATTTGACATTTAAATTTGCATTCAAATTAACGAAGCAATTAACGAACTAAAGAACAAACTATGCTGTTGTGTTAACATTAATTGAAGAGGAAAAATGTTATTTAACCACAAACATTCAGTTCAGCACAAACTCAAATCCACGTTTAGGAAATGCAGTACGCAGAATAAAGACGTATCCAAACACAAACTATGAAGCATTTTTAAATTGATTGATAAATGAGGCTTCGTATGAATAATGTGGTCTTGTGGATTTTCTCGGTATTCAGTAACTGTGACCTATAAGGCATGAGCCTTATGTGTCACAGTGACCCTTATATCATGGGTCACTTCAGTAGTCGAACACGTCATCATTGTGAAGAACAGTGCATTTAATTCCAGGACACAAGGTCTCACAGGAAATTATAACGCAATGTTAAGCTGCCTTATAGCGCACAATAAAACTAATTCTTTTGGGGAAAGATGATGGGCGTACAGTTTGACTTTCAAAACCGTGGGACTTATCTGTCTGAACTGGGGAAAAAAATTCATTTAAACTGGCACGCATCTTCGTTGGGCGCTATCTAATATGCGGACACGATAGAGGACTCAGCAAGTAAACAAATGACTGCTACAAGATCTGTAGGAATGAAGATGAGATTAGAGTCATTTCTACTTTGCTGCACAGTTCTAGTAATTTTTCATTCGTTAAAACTATGGCGGGAGGTATAGCATAAAAAGATCCTACGGTAATACAATGGAAGCAGCATGGATTGAAATCTTTGCTGGATTTCAATATGCTAGGCCCTAGCGTTGGATTCTGTAGGTCCACTCAGGTTTTATGAAGACGTCTAAATAGTGAAATTAAGAAGCTACACAATTTCCACATAAGCCGATATGAAATCAAAGAACTCTTGACCTTGAAATAATTCAGTGCCAACGGCGAAGTGGACTTGCTGGTCAAAAATAAAATTACAATTCGCAATCAAATAAGTAACCACGCCTAAGACAGAAGTAAAAAGCTAAAAAGTCTAAACCGATTGGAATTCCCTCAAACTGTTGACAGCAGTTGCGTGCAAAAACGCTAATGAAAAACGAACTGTAAAGGGAGCCGTCCGGTCTTGTCAGATCAATCAAGCGGACAGAAATGTCAAGCGTAATCGTTTTCGAAGTGAGCCCTGACTAATGTGCTTTCTATCTGGACTTCAAGATGGTATATATTAAGTAAAACTTCGTTGACATATTAAGCAAGAAGCGTGTAAAAATTGCATAGAAATTGCGATTTTGATAAGTGAAAATGCGCGCCGCTACGAAGCTAGACTTGTGGCAGATTGCGTATCGACACTGCCAACGCCTGACAGCCGAGCATTACACATTCGCAAAAGGCGCACGATTCGCTCGCTACACACCCGCCCATTTTTAGTACCTCACGCACACACATGCATAGATTTACGTACGCTGCTCAAAGCGAAAGCCTTTTTCCTCGGCAGAGCTGCGAGTGAAAGTCAGTCGGGCTTCACAACCTTAGCGGTCAAGTCGTCATAGCCGTCGGAGTAGAAAAATTCAAACGCGATGGCATGCCGTAAAGGCTGAGGCGCATTCGTGCTGCGCGTCCTTGAGGCTTCGCTTTATGTTAGTTACTGCGGAGCCTAATTTACGTTACTGATTCTAGTGTAGCGGAAGTGGGCCATTAAAATGGTGAAAGCGAATGCGTGGGAATGTGCCTTAAACTAAGCTTAAATTAAACATAATAAAGTGTTATAAAAATACTTCGAAGTCTATGCGCAAACATTCGAGTACTGCCACTACCAAACCGGGACACAGTTTAGTTTAGTGTTCAAAATGGCGACTGTCGTCGAGTGGTCGAAAGCCGAGAGGTGCGCTTCTTTATCTTATGCCATTAATTTGAGAGACATTTGACACAAATTTGAGACAAATAATTAGATCAGGATTTTTTAAGTAGTATTGCCATTGTGTGTAAAAATTAAAACTGCATTATTTATTTTTGCTCTGTTATTCAATATTATAATATAAACGCACTGTTTTCTATATCGTTTTTGAACTAGAGGTTGTTAATAAATCAACATAATTGCAGGGTGTTAATAAAATTCGTGAAGCTCAAGCTTTCTAATAATTCTTCCAACTTACTTCTTTAACAAACACATATTGCGATTTACAAGTGTTAAATGTCATTAAATGATTAAAAAAATTGTTTCAACTATTCAACTTCAATTAAACTAATTCCAATAATTTACAATACAACTTAAGTGGGAAGGAACAAATTAGGGTTTAAAAGTATCTGGTAGAGAGTTCGACAGGATGCGATCTTCTCAGCCGCCTCGCCAGCCGAACTCCTCCCATTCGGCGTCGTTTACGAAGGCGCCATGCCTAGTTTATTTGGATGATTTTTCAACCTCTTCATATATTTTTTGTCCTGACAAATAATCACATCACCAATTTTAGGTATATTTTTTTTAAAATCAAGTTTATGTAGATATGCTTGGCATAAGTGTAACGGTGAGTTACTGCCGTCAGCCGCTGTAACCTGGCTTTGCTAAAACCATATCGTATTATGATGCCCAACTGAGTAGGTCTTCCGGGTGGGGTACGTCGTGATTGAGATGTTATTGGAGAGTTGAGTTGATTTGCTGAAAAAATATATTTACTCAAGCACTGAGATCTTCGTGACTTTTTAAACTAAAAGGTTTTACCAATGTACGTCGCAGAGCTTTATTTCGAGCTAATTGGATCTTCTTGGTCTACAAAAATTGGCTACCATATCTACAGAATGGAGTCACAATTTTGTTTGAGAAAATAACTACAAAGGCAAATTTGCGTTCATACAATATTTTTACTATATTTTTGGCTAACATAACGGTTATTTTTCACAAATACATTCTATTATATTGAAGCAGTACGGACTTTTTTAATACAAGAGCCAAAAAATCCAATAGCATTTTGTATACTGATAGGCAAGTAATTTGCAAAAACATTGTAATCCCTCGATGTTCGTGGTAAATTTAATTCGCAGGCACACATATTCTATATTTAACAATGACTTTTCCTTAATAAAATTTGCCAATCTGACTTGGCCATAAAGTACTTCAATCCTGCCCATTCTACTTGACATTTAACTTGACTTTGAAATTTGAATGATCCAATAAACCATCTTCCACCACCTTTGCGCAACACACTTCCGTATCAAACACTCGGACTCTCACTCGGTATTCATTTGGGTCACTCTCCAAATGTCACGTGCTTCGAATTATTGTACAACGACTACTACTTTCGCGCTAATAAATGAGGAAAAACACATGTTTGTTTGCGTCCAGTCCTTTGACCTTGATACTCCATTTGAGGAAAGAAAACATAATAAATACGTCACATAATAGAGCGAGGCGTGATTGAATACTCGTACGTCACGCAGCTTATACTTGCCCCCCCCCCCCCCAGCATCAGGCTAAAAACTTTGTTTACTCGTACCATAGGTTATTTACTTTTCCAAACATGTGCACAGTGTGGTCTCTAATAATGTGTACCCTATTTGTAATGCAACAGAGTCACGTGGCGATGTTTTATATCCTTTTAATATTCAATCTAGGAACAAAGAAGACTTCAGTCTGAAATTTCGCATTATTTGACTATTGCTTGCCACATCTACTTATAAAAGATCGATTGTATGTAACCGTTCAGAATTTGTTCATAGATATGGTACGTATATTATTACTCCTAGTCCCAGATTTTCTTGCAGTGTAACTAAAAGAATGAACACACCGAGAAGCACTCGCTGTGCTGATGTCACGATTTACATACAGATTAACACCTCTTTGATTGTCGATTCGAAGACTGTTTGTTTTTTCCAGATAATAGATTCAGTTGTGACATGTGACATGAAGACACCCTGCATTTTTTTTATACGCTACTGTTAGTGAATGTTTCATTGGTATGCGGTAGAGTAGCTGTAGCGTGACACGCTAATGTATCAGCCCCAGTTAAAAACGGATTCTCACAGAAGTCTCGTTGGGCAGCATGCAATAAATTTCATAATTAGCATGAATGATTTAATGATTTACGAATAGACGAAAAAATAAGAATTAAACAAAGCCATGCAAAGCGCGTGATTATAAATACTTCATGAATTACATTCAACTCGGAAGCAATTTTTGCAATTTTCACTTACTTTTTCAAGCAGTTCCAATGCACTAAGGTGGACAAAGTCAGTCAGTCAATCAGTCAGTCAGTCAGTCGGCAGGCGTGTACGCCGCCCCTGTGCCAATTTTCGTGGGTGTCAAGATTAATGAATGCAATCAGCGATTTTTTGCATTCCGTGCATACATATTTACCAATCGAGTGCATGTCCGCGTTCGTTTCCGGATACCGACGCTCCTTACATAACCCGACGCACCTTTTCCACCAAATTAAGTTGGGTTTGCATTTGGCAAGTGTGATTCGCCTTTCGTTGGAAATTGGGCCAACTTCGTGTCAGCATTTTCTGCACGGTTTCGCTGTTGCCTCCTAATTCGACATGAGTCGCGCGCCGCGCAATTTGTTCACGGATTTTGTAAGTCCGTATTGTAATTTGTGAAAACTTCTTCTTTGTTTGTTTGTTTTTTTCTCTTTCGTTTGGTGCTTCGGTTCACGTCCTGTGAACGAAAATCCCAGTGCCGTGTGATTGCATCACTTATCCTCTAAATCCTTAGTTTTGTTGTCTCCTTTTTGAAACAGGCTTTCATGTGAACGATGTACGATAGTTATAGGTCCTCCAAAAATAAATTGCACAACTTTTCAAAACAATCTGAACTCACATTAAATTAATTACTAGATGAATAAAAGTGTTACACTCCTTTCGGGCAAATGATGACTAAGCAAGGACGATGAATAAATAAGTCAGTTACTTTTATGATGAAAATTACTTCTGAGCATGACTTAGTGTAAGTCCTTCGACCCCACTTTCAGCCTATCAGTGCAGCACGCAAAACCATAATAATGTTCTTTTCAAAGGAAGGGGAAAAAAGGATCTCTAACCCAATGAAAGGAATCCAACTAGGGGTGGCGTAAGGTTGTTGGTCCTAACTTGTGGTTGTGGTGTCGCAGTCGGTAATATGTACATTGTTTAGTTGCTACCAAACATATCAACAGCCCTAAATCTAAACTGATAAGATTCATGTTCTATGCATCTCGCCCTTGCCGCAAACAAAAAGCTCGTCTGACAAAGCCCTAGGTTACATGACCTCTATGATCGACTTGGCCCTTGTCCAATATATTGAAGAAGAGTTCAGGACGATGACACCATAGTTACTTTTATTTCTTAACATACTTTTCTAAAAGGAAATAATACTATTTCGAATACATACTTCGAATGAATAAGAATTATCAAGATCCTCAAAATAGGCGTTTCTTTCAATAAAGTATTTATCGTTTGAACATAATAGCTTTACGTATTTTCAGATTCGAAGACGCGAATATGTCATTGTGGGCTTAATATGGAGAAACATGAAAACAATTTGTACTTCAATTCAAAATGCGAAGCACTTTTTCTCCGCCAAATACGAATGTTCTTAATAAAGTGCAGTGAGTTGAAAGGAATAGTCGCAGTTCTTTGAAATGGTTCCAAGCTGGCTCTTTGTATACACACAATGAATGCTGTCAGATACCGGCAATTTTCACCATCAATCGCCACAGCTTTAAAACATTTTTTAAATTACTTCTAGCAGCCACAGTACACAAAACTCTGCCAATACTGCATAATTCCACAGTAATTTGAAAGCTTACAATTTGCTAGGAAAATACGACCACACTTAAAGTGGAAAGTGTTGGCCGAAAACTCTTAAAAACACCACAATAAGAATATGCAAATGTCAAACTACGCTCGCGGGCGGAGTCACAGCGTAAGGTGCATGCAACAGTTCACAATGTGAAACGTGTCCAAGCATTTGAAGAGCGACTTTAGTTCATTGGTTCTACAAAAGTGTTGGCCTAGGTTGGCTGGCTAGCAGCATAGAAATAACAACATACTCATTCTTACTACGCCTAACCCCCCGCTGCAATTGGGACTTGCTTTAAAACTTTTCTCGACAACCGGAAATCACTAAAAATACTTCCACTGAGAAGTGAACGCCCCACGATATATTGAACTTTGCATTGTTTCGTTGTCAAGGACGACCACATACCCACGCTGACATCCTCATATTGATTGCGTGTGTTTGTTTACATATCGTATACCACTAGCAGTTACTAAAGTGAATCGTGCCATGACTAAGTTCGAGTGCTTTATAGCCGAGAAGGCAATATAAAGCAGAAGGTACAATATTTATTGATTTCAATTGATATACGAGTATGTACTCGTATGTAGGAAAGAACAACGTACACCCCGCGATTCTCAATTAATATTGAAAAAACGATGACAAAAAGTATAACAGCCTAGTAATGTGTTAGATATGAAAGTAGCTATTTTATTAATGAAATCCGATACGTCCTCAAGACAGTTTTGCGAGATACTTTAAACTTTGTAACACAGTGATCCTATAAAGAACATATATTCCTGATCATCTCGAGGAGACGAATTATACTAGGCTTACCCGTCTGTATGTATGCAAACTAGTGCCTCAGGTCTTGAGCTAGTGAGATGAATATTTCCACGAAGAAATATAGCCACGTCTAAACCTAATAAATCGTTATAGATCAAAGTACACTAAGAGATCAAAGTAGTGATTTTTTAATTTCAATGCATTATGAAAGAAACCTAGGCTTGCGAATGTACAACTATATTATAATGTTCTACTATGTGGTTGCTTTCAATCCAATTTATATAACTCTTTCGAATTAAAATGATGAAGATATTACGTAGTACTACGCAAGAACATTTCTATCCCCTTTGGAACATGAGTATTTTTTGAATAGCTCATCATAAAGCTCTTAACTACCATTCTTGGAGTGTTGAAATCGTTAGCTTTCCAATTGCAATTTTTATGCTATAAATCGACCACCGAAATTGACTCGACGCGTGTTATTTATTTACTTGTATGTCGGCCTAGCAACAGAAAAGTTTGTGCACAAGACTACAAACGTGAATAACTGTGTCACCTGGAATGTGTCTGGCGCGTGTCCCTTCAATCATTTTCCGTATTATATTTCAGCTTGGCGTAAAGTGGAAGGTCTGTTTGCAATAACAGCAAAAACAACGACGTTGATTTGCAGGAATTTTTCATACTCCCTTTGAGGTTCTAGTATATTTTCTTCTCTGGTCGGTGTTGTTGTTTTTATTATTATTTTTATTTTTATTTTTTTTTGTAAACAAAGTATTTTGAGTTAAGTGAAGATATTTACTACCAAAGCAACGAGAAACGTTGTTTAGTTGCCAACGGAATTTTCGCCTGAAAGGATCACGGCATTCACCATCTAATAAAATTCTCTACTTTATGTTGTAAATCACAGCGGAGGCGCCTTTGACTGGAATCGTTCGTTTTCGGAGCCAGATTTGTCAGGTGGGACGTGAATAATGTTTATCCCTAGTTCGTACCGTTTGATATGGATTTTCAGGTCCACATAACCCCAAAGATCGGTTTAAAATAAGTCATCCACATGAGTACATAGCCGTTGATGATTTAAAATACTTTAGACGACGTCAGACCACAGGTAATCCCACTAATAGCTCGCTCCGCCCGCTACTAAAGAGATCTGAATTACTTCGCATGATTATCGTTGTAGACTTCCATACGAGGAGCAACATCTGTCTGTACAATGTTGATGAGCCGACGCTTTCATTCGGTTGCCTGAAAACTGAATATTGCAGACATTTTAACGCACTGGATCTGAGTTCCCGGCCCTTGCTGCTGAGACGTGCAACATCATTGCGTTTGGAGGGCTCAATGCAGCTGCTTTCAGAACAGAGGGAACAGTATCATTGGTACACACCAGAGGATAGGCAATTGTAGATATCTACTTATATTATATTCCACATTTGCTTTTCAAATTAGAATTTTTAGAGAACTTACCTAAACGTTTCTTTCAGTGCTCGCACACTTCCAGTGAGAAATCCCGAGACTTTTCAATTAAGTGAAACCCGCAGCGAAATGTCATCGTTCCTAATGTATCCAATGGTCGATCGTACTATGCAAATACTGCCACGTGAAGCTTTTCGCGCTGAACCGGAAATCCCGAAAAACAGTATTACAATTCCCAAAGCCAAAGCGAATAATCCCGATGAGCCAGCATCGTCGAGCTGTGCTGTTAATAATAAACTTGCACAGGATACATTTAAGCGGAATGTGGCAGAGCAAGAGCTGCACAATAGCCACCTGCAGCAGCGCACCCGAGCGGCTCAACACGATTTTACGCCCTCGGAGTATAAGCGCCAATTCGTACAGTTCCCCATTGAAAAGGCGCATTCGATACCACAGATAAGCAGCATTAGAATAATGCACGGGGACTTTGTGCCTCTCGCAGTTCCCGAGTATCGGGATAGTTTTAAAATGTACGCCAACTATTCGAAAAGCGCGCCAATAAAAAAGTCGGACAATTTGCGTATTTCAGGCTCAGAACAAGCTGGTTCCGAGGCCGATCTTATCGAGGTACCGGAATACCGAGACAAGTTCAATAACCCACCAAAAAATGTAGCCAAGGAAAAGTCGCTGAAGATCGAAGACCACTTGCATCCACGTGGCGAGTTTACCAAAAATGTGCCCGAGTATTACGAGAGCTTCTGCGATCCGCAAGTCAAACAGATGCCCGAACGCGCAAAGTGTCGTGAGCCGTACTTGAGGCTGAAGGGTAAAATCGAATTCAATCCAGAGTATAGGAACACTTATCTAGATTTTCCTCGCTGGCGGCCTATTGTGCGCAAGCCGGCCTCGTCCTTTCGATTGCCAACGCCGAACACATCGACAACAACGACCACCGAGAACCAACGACACCTCCACCAGGCGAGTCCGAAACGCTGTACGCAGCAACATGACTTTAAATCCAGCTCGCCAAAATGTTCAGAACACATCGTTCAGAACACACCAAGCGAAGACATAAAGAACACCCCGGAATACAGACGGGCTCAGTACAACTACCAGCTGCGCGAGCGCACGCCCCCACGCAAGGTAATTGAAAGCGATGGAGGCGGTAACAGTAAGTTACGCAAAAGTTTGGAGTCATCCCTGGAGCCACCCGGTAGGCAGCAAGTAATGCACAAGCGACGACCTTCACGGCCACGGCACGCCTCTGTGCAGCGGGTCTCACCTTTACAGCAGAGCTTTGAGGATATGGGTACTACAGTAGTCCAAAAGCCGCCACGCTTTGGAAGGAGGGCTTCCGTACTGAGAAACGCAGCCAACTGCCGCGACAAATCATCCATTATTGAGGGCAATCCCAAGTATACAATCAAAATAAACAAACACAACACCGAAAAACGCGATTCGTTTGTGGTCTTGGATGAACCGTGCAAGCGTTCGAATTGGATGAAGAAGACCTGGTACGATTCTTAAAAGTAGACATCTAAGAGTATTGTAATTTTAGTCAAAATCTATGCAGAATAAATTGAAATAGTCAATAGCTCGAGTACCAGGCCAGGTGAATCGCTGCGTCTCATCGAAATTGGTAGCCATTTTCCCACCATAAGAAGTAATATCTGAAGATCGTTAAGTGTAGGATCTCAGTAGATGAGTTAGGTGCGTACATAGGCTGTGACTTCCCACAACAAAGTTAGGGCATGGCGCTGTGTAAGGAACTTTTTTGTGAAAAAGCTGGTAATAAAGGTGAATAACTAGTCTCAACTTCACCCTCAACATCAACAATAAAAATATAAACAAACTTTTGTGCTTCTTACTCACCTGTTATCTTATCTTATTGGTGAAGCTGATAAGGGAGTAAAACAATGTGAGTTTTGGTTGTTACTCATAGCTGAATGGGCGGGCAGTATTTGGCTGACTTTCACAGTGCGAAAATGTAAATGAGCGCGAAATAATATTAAACCAAGGTATCAGAATGGAAGCTCATGCCAGGAGTCCCCCACAACATGTACTCGGCTATGCTATACGCAGCCGCACACGCATCTACGTCTCCTATATAATACCTGCCTCGCTGGGTCTTTTCGTTTACCTCGTGCAGACTACCGCCGACATTGCAGTCAGCTATCAACTCTTTAAGGATAGTCAGCCGAGCTTTGGAGCCGGAACCTTGGTCCTGGTGCTTATAGCCCCGCTGCTTACATTTATTTTCATTCTAACTTCCAAGAGTCATAGATCCAATCCAGAGAACTCGAATCGCCTCCGATTTGTGGCCAAGCAGACGCTGCAGCTGCTGTTTTTTCCTTTCTTTGTGACTTACAGGTGAGAGTTTGTTGAAATTGTGGTGTTCTTCTTCATTCATTGTGGGTCATAAGGTTTTTGGTGCGAATTTTTTGGTCTGTAGAGGCGCTCTTTCATGACGATGATGACGCCGAGCGAATGTGGTGCCTATCCAAGGCAGAAGAGTGTTCGAGCATCGAGTTGTATATGCTTATTCAGGCGTACTCTCAAGCAGCGCCTCAGATAATACTTCAGCTGTACTACATGTTGACCCAGGATCTCTTTCGGAACTTTGAAACGTGTGAGTCTGTGGATGACAAAATGATTTAAGGGTATTCCTTTACGGCGTAAAATTTTATTTTATTTTTTCAATTCAGCAAACGTGCAGGGCTTATGTTTGGTGTTCTCAGCCATTGATCTTGCCGCTATCACGACGAATTATCATCGCTTCGAGAGTCAAAGAAAAGTGGGGCGCCACTACCCGTGGTCAACGCCAGAACAGATCGAAGTACAAAAGCGAATACTTGATAAAAATACTGAGTTGCGTTATGAAGCGGCATGTAAAAAGCGCGATTCCGAGCGCACAATCGCATATTTTCCGGAATCGGACAAAATAATGACGAATTTTCGTCTGCGAAACTCCAAGGTCGACACTCGATCTGAAGCAAGAGCTGACATAGTCGACGATGCACGAACCCATGAATTACGGATAAGAGTTGGCGATGACGAGTTGGACAACGATGCCTTAGCCGAAAATTCAGGCCAGACACAAGTGTTAATGCATAATCCCCCCGATGAAATGACTATCGATAATGCGACGGATGATGACAAAATCAGAGTGAATCCCAAACTGAGTCAAACTATGAGCGATGATGTGGAGCGCATTGATGTACTAGACTCCGTTCCAGACACGCCACCACCACAACCGCCATCACGAATCAAACTAGAGAATACAACAACGTCTCCTCATTCTGCGCCTAATGTGCCTCAATTGCGACGTGAGATTTCCACAAGTTCGGACACACGTCGCAGCATACGTTACACGCGGCCACTTTCTCAACTGGAAACCTTCAAGGATATGCTGATTGTCAATGCACAGCTGTATATAAGAGAGCATCTGCCACATCCACCGAAACTGTTGATAACGCGTGTCTGCAAGGATCAAGAGAATGAGCAAACACCGCTTATTGCGGTTCCGTCACCCTTGCCAACAAGTACCCCGGCCTCTGCAACGCCAAAGGAGGACGTCGTTGACTTCTTCCTGCCACGCCCCACAAAGATAGTGAACGGCATACAGCAGGATGACTTTGCAAGAAGAACAGTGGCGTTTTTTGGTTGGATAGCCTTTATAATCATGCGAATGCTTGCTCTCTCCACATTCTGCGTCTTTTATCCGGAAGCGTTCCTCATAACGATAACTGTCCACTACTGTGTGATGCTTGCTGCACTTTGCCTGGAATCATGTTTTCAAGGCAAGCTCAATTTCAAACTCTTCTACATTCTGCTCGCCTACATCTTCATATTTGTGCTACTCGAATTTCGCATCCAATTCAAGCGAATCCGGGTCTGGTATACGTTCTATTTGCTGCTTACCATAACGGAAAACATAACCATGTCAGCAATTTGGTACACCAGGGAAGAGTTCGAGTCCTGGTGGTTCGGCTTCATTTGGGAATGGATCGTTTACAGTGGCGTATTATTTCTAGCCACCATTTTCGTTTACTATTGCGTTCTGAGGCCAAAAGAAGTTACACTCCTCGTTGATGACTCTGAGCCGAATTCGCAGTCTTAAGTAACTGACAGCTAAATTTTGTTGTTGTCACCTTGGAAGCGACAGGCAGACAGTCGTTTGTTGTTAGGGGTGATTGAGCAAAGCATTTCTTTAGTTGTTCGTTCGTATGTACATACTTTTTAAACTTAGTTTGTCTCAAATTGTGATAGTATCACAAGCATTAAACATCATAACGAATATTCTGCTTTCGAAGTAAATTAAATTATTTATGTAAAAGTTTTTTAATTTAATACACGGACGTACTCGCATTCAAGTGAAACATGAATGAAACGACAAAGGCACCATGCAGTCGCAGCCTCAGTGAGGCTCAAGAAAGCTATGCCGCACCAAGAATTAAAAAACATATGAGTGAGTAATGAAATTTGCAACCGATTTGAGACATTTGAGAACTCCATTGGACTAACTTTCAGCCACCCGTGCCAAACGCTTGGAGCAATTCTTTTGGCAGGAGTTCTATGAAGAATACATTCGCTATAACGATCGCCTACGCAAAGTTCCGCACACAAAGGACAATACAGAGTACTTCGATGAATATTGCAAAGGTATATCGGAGGAGGATGAGGAACAAAAGGAGGCTTTGATCAACAAATATCCGCTGTATTGCACAACGGCCGTCACTGTTTGGAACGAAACTGGCGATCCAACTAGAACATTTAAGAAAAAATATTCCATTACGCGACCGCTACAAGAGTGCACCGAACAATTTGGCGACTAACCATGGAAGAACAAAAAACCCATGGAGCAGTAATTAAATCTTGTTTAACAAATATATTTCCATAAATATTTTCAAATTTTCAATAAAATGTTGAGCCAATAAAACTTTTTAGCTGTCAATTGTTAGGGAATGCGTTTAAAGTCCTAGGCCGTGGATATTTAAATGCGGCAAGTCCCGCATTCGAGGTTTTGCATTTAAAAGGTGAAATAATTGAAAGGTGTAATAACATACGAATATGATAAAAATAAATGCACGAACTGTATTTAACAATCAAGTATCACAATTCCTGGAAACATGATAGTGAGGCGTACCTCACCGCCGTTATTACAAAGTTTCGATAAACTTCTGAGCCGCTTGGCACGCAACTCTGCCGCTTACGTGTCTCTTTGCTGCACCGCTGTCGTGAAAAGAGTGTTGGTCAAAACTGCGGGTGCTATTTTATAGTCTCTTATTTCTCGAAAAAATAGCTTTGAATAAAATTGGTCAGCCGAAATAATTAGAAACATGGAAAGACCTAGTAAGTATTGCTAATTTGATTTATTGAACGCGCCGTTTGCTGGCCGTTTTATTTGAGGGCAATGAAAAGCCGGCAGCAGTGTCAGCGTTGTTGCCTCTGCCGCCTATCCTGGCCGGCATGATTTGTTGGTTTACGATATGTTGACTGACCAATCAAGACCGCAGTTTGTAATAAAAGATTAAATTCCAGTTATAGTGTTATTGCTGCTCTATGTGTTTTTGTCTTGCACCACAACGTGGGGTGATCGCACAGTGGACAGCCATTTGGGCGCCAACGATCTCACCCGCCTACAGCAAGTCTTCATCGATGGGTTGAGTTCGAACGATCTGCAGGCGATCTATTTTTCATCATTAAACATCGAGGTGACCAATGCTGGGGATAAAGATGCTCTTTGCAAAAGGATTGCTACTCTACACGGGGATTCAAAGCTAAATGTGAGTCTTGGTAAAACCCAATTGTCTCTGAGTTCTAACGAATCTTTTCCAGGCATATGAAAAAGACTTTTATTTGGTGGGCACAAATAAAAACCTGCGTTGCTCAGCCAAATTACCTGAAGACATTCTACCAAACATCTATGGCGCGCTCGAACTGAATTTGAACACAGCACAAGAAATTTTTTACCGCATTGCCACACACAAGATTCTAAATGTGCAAATCAGTGAAGAGACGAAAACAAAGATTGTTAAGCGACTTCAAGAGCTACTGAAGAAAGACGACACACTTGTTAATTTCGGCTATGCCTTCAACGTTGCGACGGAATTGGGACCTGGTGCTGCATTTGTCGCAGAACGCGTGGAAGACGCCATTGTGCAGGCAGATGAAGTCGATGGCAGAATGCTACAATTTGAGGGTGGCTTGAGTATAACAGCCTTGGTGATCAATGGTGCTTTTCGCGTAAGCACAGCGTTTAATAAACCAGTTCCTATTACAGCTGAGCAAGCAGTAAAATTTGCTAACTACTTCCTCAGTCGCCGATCTGTGCAGACAGCGAAAGGCGCGCACGTGCTCATTGAAGCTTTGAAGACGTTAAGCAGCGCCGACAAAGTAGCGCCAATTTGCCTACAACTCATTGGTAATGGACAGCTCCAACCGGATTCACCCACACTCATTGTTGCAGCCGTCGACCTGCTGGGCAAAGCACTCACACCACCGCTTAAGAACTTCAATGCAAAGATTTTGGTCAAAAAAGATAACTCGGTCCTTGCAGAAAAAGTGAATTTGGTCTCGAAATCTTCGGACAAAACCACTTATGTCGCAGATTTGTCAGCATTTAAGCCAACTCGTGGCATTTACATAGCAGATCTTAACGCCGATGGCATTTACAAGAAAAAGCTGCAATTTAAAGTATTGGGCCGCGTCAAAGTTCAAACATTAGAGCTGGGTATTGCAGAGAATGATGCGAGTGCAGCCACAAAGAAACAAAATGTACAATATCCAAACAAACTGACAGAAGCATTATCTGCGGATAGCACACAAAAACTGCTCATGAAGGCGCTTCTTATCGATGAGGGCACCAACAAACCAATCGGCGTGCATCAAGCTTTTGTCCGTCTGTACAGCAAGGAAACCGATAATGAAATAATTTTTGTCGCAGAACAAGACAGCAGCAAATCTTACAAATTCGACATGGACGTTGGATCGCATGGCAAAGATTTCAATTACCACTCTGGGGTCTACCAAGTCTATTTGATTGTTGGCGACGCATCGCTATCCAACTCCTTTGAGTGGCTGGTCGCTGATGTGCATATAAAGTTTCCACATGACACTAAAGGTATGAATGAATATGACTAAAATTTTTTATTAATTTTCCGTGATAACTAATTTTTTCAGCCACCAAGCCAAAGCATGAGGTTCGTGCACCCTTGCCCAAAATTGTACATCAGTTCCGCGCTCCAGAAAAACGACCACCGCGTATAGTATCAGACATCTTCACTGGTCTTTGCCTGACTCCGCTTGTGCTGCTCTTCATTTTCTGGGCGAAGTTAGGAATTAACCTTTCAAACGTTACACTTTCACTTAGCACTATTGGTTTCCATGCGGGATTCGGTGGCATCTTGACGCTTTTCGTAATCTTTTGGCTGCAGCTGAACATGTTCCAAACGCTGCGTTATCTTATTCCAATTGCGGTAATCACATTCCTATGCGGCAATCGTCTGTTGCGGCGTATTTACGCCCAGCGCATCTCCAAGAACCCGTCAGCTGCCTCGTAAAATTAGCGGATTTAACGCGTCTACACATTCTTCAAATTAAGTTATAAATTCATAATTTCAAATATGATTTGCTGTTCGGAATGCTGCATTTTTCACTTTAATGAGTACGGGTATCACTTTGCGTCTAAAGGCTCTACCCGACCGCTCCCAATAGGCAACCAAGCCCAATATTACTCACACCGACAAGTTTTTCTTCGACATTGAAGGTGAAGTCACAAAAACGAGTTATTGGAATTTGTCAGCGAAATGTTATTTTTGCAAACTTAGTAATAAATTTTATTTGGAAACAATATACGGATAAAAATGATTTATATACATATATATAGTGAAGTTAATAGTCTTTCCCGACTGGTCAAGTGCAGATTGGGAATTTATTAGTGAATTACATTCGATTTAATTTATTTTTTATCGTTGTTGTCTGAATTTTCATACAATTAGAGTAAGTTTATGTCTAATAAGGCCCCTGTTTAGCATTATAGAGTTTGATGGTATAAAGGTGGGCGTGTACGAATTTACACTACCTCGCCCAGAAAGTTATCGGTGTCTTCGGTGACAATGGCGTCGATGTTGTAAAATATTGCGTGTGTACCGACCAAAAATATTGTGGCGCCCAATGTCCAGAAGAGTGCTGAGCCTGCCCCCACTAAAAACAGGACTGGCACCACGGCTGCGTTCAACGCAATAATCTGATGGCGCGTTGTCAGTGTCTGTCCACAGACTGTCCACGGCATCTGCGACGAGCGTATCTTGTGGCTAGCATAGGCGGCACCTGCCAGCACGAGCAATATCAGCGGCGAGGTGACGCTGCAGCAACAAATTTTTTTTTATATTTGATAAGTTTTTATGTTAAATGCAGAATGCTGCTTCAACTCACAGACAGTAGATCATTAACACAATAAAAACGCAGATATAGTTACTCTGAAAGTGCTTCAGATTCCGTACAACTCGGCTCGATAAACGCGGCATGCTCACTGATGTCTTGAAGTTCGATGTGTTAAAAAATTCGCTCCATGGACGTAAATATTGCCGCGCCACTCTCAAAAGCTCCATGGGTGAGGGCAGATTTTGAACTTTTGGAAAACTACAAAACGCCGCAAACTCGTGTTTTAATTGTTGATTGATTGCTTAATTTACCAACTCACTTGTTTAAGTCAAAAGCTAATTTCGAATTTGTTTGGGCTGGCGGTGGGTCCATGTGCCCATCGACGGCAATCTTGATGTCTTCCATAGCGCCACTTATAGTTTCCCGACAATTTTTCTGCTCTGGTAATTAGTTCGCTTAACTGTTGCTGACGCGTCGTTCTAATGCGGCTCCAACGAAATGTTCTTGTTTACTCTACGTATGTTTTGCATTTCCCTCTTCAGCGCAGCTGTGCAATTTATCTATTTTTAGCCGATTATCATAGACTCTATGTTATTGGATGCTGCACCACAGAGGAATGCAAAAATTCTGACGTGTTGATTTTAATCTATTTTAAAATATTTCGATAAAAACTGGTTGGACTATGTATAAATGTATACGTTTTTATTTGTATTATTTTTTTTATTCTCTAATATATTTATCACCATTGAAAATCAAGCTTAACGATAGTTACAGTAAATCGATTGTACTATCGATAACCACTAAATTGCAAGAAAGAAAATTACGGAACTTTCGAACGCTGTGTTAATTTTCCAATTTACCAAACCCTACAAGGCTTTCTTAGTGGTTGTTACTTCCAAAACTGTATAACAACTCACTTGACAAGTAATAGAATACCCAAAAAAAAAACGATTATCTACAAACATGACAATTCCAGCATTGTGCTGTATGTAGTTGATTAAATATTTCGAAATATGTAAATTATGGACGCATTTCATTTCTTTTGCTCCATTTTTATTTGTTTTTCGAATACAAATACATTCCATCCGTTTCATTTGTTGGAAATGTTTGCACGACTCATGTATGCACAGGGTCGCACATATTTAAGTCTTGGCACGGGAGGAAATTTGAACTTCACCTCTTTGTTTACGGATGTCAGCAAGTTGATATATTTTCTTTAATATTATTCTCATATAAACGGATCAATTTACTAACAAATGTTGTTTTATTTGTTGAAAAAATATTTTGTATTTCTTTTTCTTAAATTAATTAACTGAAAAAATGCCAAATTTTCAACACACCTAATTTTTGGTACACCACAGTTTTATTTTTATTTTTTATTTCCCCTTGAAATTTACCTGTCAACACAATTTGGACTCTTAAAACTAAGTTTGCACAATGTATAGAGGGGTGACAGCAAAGCTTATATGGTTACTCCATATAAGCGGAGGTAAAATACAGGTGGCTTTAGAATAATGTTTGTTATGATAATTATTGAGTAGTTCTAATGCTAAATATATACATATAAACATAAATTTTAGATTGACCGGCAAAGTCTACGTCTTTGCCGGAGCTCGCGCAGAGGCAGTGTATTCACCTCGTTGTTAGTATGTTGGCTTATTTTTGTTTGGTATCTCCGATTGTTGCCTTTGCGCTCCGTACGTCCAGATAGGTTTGATGATTGTTTCATATATTAATAATTTGTTATTCAGTGAGACTTTCGATTTTTTGTTTAACAACCAGTGCAATTCATTTATTTTAAGTTTCATTCGGTTTCGTATTTTAAAAATATGGTATTTCCATGTCAGTTTATTGTCAAGGTAGATGTCGAGGTACTTAGTTTCGTTCCCGATTGTTATATCTCTTCAGCCAATTTTTAGGTGAACTGGGTATATTTTGTTTTAGTATTGAAAATTTCTTGGACTGCTTTGCTGTTGTTAGTTTTTATTCTCCATTTCCGAAACCACTTTAGGGTTTTATTTAGGTTTTCTTGTAGAGTGGATGTTGCTGCATTTATGTTTTTATGGGCGGATAGAAGAATGGTGTCGTCTGCAAACGTAGCTATCATTGTATAGTCCTGTGTTGGTTGAAGTAGGTCAGCGGTGAAAATAGTGTATAGGAGTGGCCCAAGAACCCGGGCGTGGTGTTGAGTATTCGTTTTTATAAGTAACATAAAAGAATCTGCCTTCTATATAACTTGACAGATTTTGAGTCACATTGGTAGGGAAAATCAAGTGGATCTTATGTATTAGGCCTTTGTGCCAAACTTTAACTAGGAATAGTCCAATACAGAATTTGTTGTCATCTATATCGTCGAGTATTTTGTGGGTTACGTGGTGAATCTGTTGAATCGTAGAATGACTACGTCGGAATCAAATATTTCACCAAATTTGAAATATGTTTTTTCTTATAATTGCGTCGATATGGCTTCTGTATTTCCAAAAACGTCAATGAAATCGGTCCCGATCATTGATGTAAGTTAATTGTGGTTGGTGTTCGTAATGGGAAACCGATAAAAATACGGAACTCCTACTATGAAAATTTATCGGGACACCATTTCAGAAAACAAAACTCCAGCGTTACATAAGCCATTATACAGAAAAAGATTCAACGGTGTTTTCAATTATCAAGAATACGCCAACTTCAAATTATGTTATATAAAGTAAAGATATGCTTTCAACCACTAAAATTGCTGAGAGTAAAATCACGAATTTTAAATAACTGTCACTAATATGCATCGGATCAAGGGTTTTGAATGTAAATCTCCAATGAGAGGTTATGTTCGCCCCTCAAACCGTCACCTAATCAACGTTCCATAAAATTGCGCGCCAAATTTTATTACAACAATGTGAGAGCCATTAGAATGTATAAAAATTGACTCCCGTGTCTTTGATTACACGCAAACCACTCAAACGGAACCTTTCTATTGATCTCCACGGCAAACGGTCTAGCATATGTTCGAACAGGTTTTTGACGTATTCACATAAGGTAACTCAATGCCGAAAACACCTGGAGGGTCCTCTACTAAGCATTTCTAAAGTAGCCAGCCTAGTGACTCACTGGTCCGTATAGGCTCCGCTATGTTCTGTATACCGTCGTGTCAAAGTATATTGAGCCAAACAAAGCCTTCGTGCAGAACTATGTGAATCGTTGCTCGGATCATTGTGGAGTGACTGTCCTTATTGAAGTGACGTAGGCAGCATTCAGAAAGCCGACAGTATTACTCGATCCCAACTTCCACAAAACCACCTTTTATGTGAGATGTGGGAACAAAAAGTCAACACCAAAATCGTTATATCTGCAGTTTCAAGCGGAACTCCTACCCTTATACGCCAGAACTCGCTATCGTAATTATGCAAAGACGTAAGCAGATGATACTGCTCTTCAGATTAGTGATAGAGATGCAGCTCTAGATTTTTCTCAAGATCTCCAGGATCTCATGGACAATTACTTAAAAGGGTGGAACATCTGTGCCAACACAGAAAATCTTACACCCGTCATCTTCTCGCTGAATGATTTCGCCATCTGTTGAAAAGCAGAGACAACTTTTTCCACTGCCAATTACTAAAAAGTTAAGTTAAGAAAACACCACTATAATTCGGCTTTGTGAGAACTTTATTGGAATCCCCACAAGCACTATTTTCAAAATTCAAATCGTTATTAATATTATTCTTTCTTTTTGGTTTCTTTTGGTTGATTCAAATTTTTGTTTACACCGATGTATAATTGTTAGTGCTTCATTTAGTGTTATGTCGAATATATGTATATATAGACACCGATAATCGAAATTACAACTATTATGTGTAGTAGTATAGTAGTAATATATTTGCATTAAATATTATTATTTTGCAACATCTAAATTCAGGTAAAACTGGATGTTATTCGACTATAAATATCTTCCATTTGTGTGTTTTCTTATGTTTAAAGTTAGTACGAATGATGGAGATTTAAACTTGATTAGGCCGCTTTAATTTATCCGCATCTCATACATTACTCATAGATGTATTTCTATATTATATTTTGACTTATTTGACTGTAGACTTACACTACATTATGTCGTTTTGAGGGTGATATTTATATTTTTATTATATTATATTTAGTAAATGTTAAGCTTATTTCTGCCGATTTATATTATTTTTAGTTAATCTTTGGTGAATATTTTAAGTTGATTTTAGAAATATTCAAGTAAACTGGAGTTTCACACTTAATTAAGCCTGTTTATGTATGATTAAATATCGGTAGATTAAGCCGATTAATTCTAACACTCATATATTAATTAACGAATGGTTATATGTATGATCAAACTAGAAATGGATCTGAGATTGACTTACCCTCTCAAACACTTGAATATGGTTGTAGATCCAAAGTTGGTTATGAGTTGGAATTTACCAGGTTCAATTAACTATAAGAATCAGGCGGTTACTGTATTTTTGCTGATCCAAAGTTTTTCGAAAGCCTTGGTATTCCTCAAACCCATTCAATTGTAAGTCAAAGTCTCAATTTTTAATGTATTTTTATGGATCCAAAGTTGGAATGGATTCTGCGGATTACTGGTTTTATTATATCTCGATAAAACCCATTAAATTAACTAGAACCCTCTAATGTTATATCATTCTTCCAAATCCAACCTTGGAATGAATTACTGGTTTTACTTTAACCCGATTGGACGGGCTCAATTCATTCTAACTGTAAGTCTTTATTATAGGGCTCTAGAATGCATCGGTTGAACCGTTGACCGAAGATAGAGATGACATTTTATATCTTACTAACGTTTTCAAAATTCTAGTCATTTAGGATGTATCGTATGGATAGTTCAATTAATATTAAATATTAATATGTTTATATATATGGTTGTATATATATATTAATATGTCTAATTATATATATCCAAGCTTGGATTTGGTAAACAATTTATTTTCTTTAATGAAGCTAGTTTTATTTACCAACTCCTAAATGTTATATATAAGATATTTTTTGTCTGTAAAGTTCCAGGGAGTTTGGACCATATGCCTTGTCCATTTATAGCAAATTCAGAAAGCGAATTTTTTAATTCACTCCTGTTTCCCTTTTCTTCCTCATATAATTTTTTACTTAGTCAAGTAGAAATATGTAATAATGTAATGCGGTTATATAATGTGATTAAATATAGTTTAACATTCATAGATGTGGTTACATATGGTTTGGTTATTAAACATCATATCTAATCAAAAAGTATCTTAAACCAAGCGCGGTTTTTAATGCTATTCAAATTCATCTAAATTGTATACATTTATTTATATTTTATTTATTTTTTAAAATTTTTACCTTCTTCATTTCGTTTCGTTTCGTTTCGTCTCCTTCAAGGATAGCCAGTGTTGTCTTAGGAAAATTGTTTTAGTATTTTTACGTGCTTCAATTGTTAGGCTTACAATCCCAATTCACGCATGGCGCTATATAAGCACGGGTTCTTAAGACACTCGCGTGGACCAAGTTGAGGGCCCGGAGTGCCGCGTAGTATCATGAGGACGGAGCGTGCAGCCGATTGACAATCTGAGTTGGTGTTGCAGATGTTGTCCGCCTCAGCTAAATATTGGTAATCGCAAGTTATCTGAGAGGTGCCCTGTAAGCCGAAAGCAACCATTGAATCTTCAGCATTACTTTAAAATGAATCTTTTACTTACGCAGAGATAGCAGATCTGGTGTACGCCACAGATGGGCAGCAACTCTTGGTTGAGATCACCGCTGAGCAGATCCACGCCACGGCAGCGCTCCGCCATCGACTCGATTAAGGGACATTGATTGGAGCCTAAAATGTAGTTCTTATTGCCCAAGTAGGCGTCGTTGAAGGTCTCATATGGTCCGCCAGATGATAGATCCAAGTCTGCGTTTATATCGTTCGGCAGCTCTGGGTAGCGTAGGTAACCATTTCGCTTCTTCTTTTTCCTCATTTCATTGTTGGCGCCCTCATCTTCCGCTTCATCGGCCGCAGCGAGTTCGCCAGCCTTCTTTTGCTTAGCCTTGTCCTCTTGGGTATCGCCCCTATTTGCAAATACTTGCTTAAAAACCAAACCCAAATTATTAAAACAAATTTAAACGTTTACCCGTTGTCGTGGAGATCGGCCTTATCCTTCTTGAAAGCAACACGTTTTTGACTTTGCCAGTATTCGTAATCGTTCTCCTTCGAGTCCGGTTCAATCACGTTGCGCAGGAGGTGATTCTCATTATCCACTGACTGACGTAGTTTATCAAGAGCTCGCCGCATTTTTTCCAGGCTGTAGGCAGTCGCCAAACGCGAAAGCACATGATCCTTTAGGCGGCGTATCTCGGCCTGATTAGAAATGCCCTCATGAGCGCCAGTGTATTTGACGGTCTCGTCGATTATGAAATCTTCAATGGACTGCAATTTCTTGTCCATGATCTCGAGTTTCTCAGGATCCAGTGTACCTTTTTCAACTTTATTGTTGTGTTCGTCTCCAATCAGTGCAGCTGCAGGGTCCTCGTCGTTGTGACTGTTGGTATTACGTTTTTTCATGTCTTGACTGCGGAAATACGAGAATGGTCAGCAATTATACTAATTGTCTTAGTGGCTTTAACTTACTCAGAGGCGATTGTTGACTTCTTCTTACGATCCAATCCAAAATACTGAGACCAGTCAATGGATTTCTTGCTGCGCGACGTCACGTGTTGCTCCTCCGCTGGTGGCACTTCTTTTAGCGCAGCGTCACGCTTCTTCTTTTTCTTACGGCGTTCCTCATCGTCGTCCTCATCGAATTCATCGTGATCATCCTCATTGGACTCTTCGTTCGAGTCATCATGGCCTTCGTGTACGTGGTCGTGTTCATGTTCGTCCTCCTCTTCCGAACCCGCCTCACCAGATGTCTGATCTTCGCGAGAACGATGGACGTGATCACTACGCTTGCGATGGTGGTGATGCTCATCTTGTTCACTGTGATAGCCAGCATTAATGCCATGGTGGTGTGTCTCAGAACCTGGACTAGTACTGGGAGCTGGCGTTGAGTTTTCCAGCTTACGACTGACTTCGAGACGCATATCACTGATGGCCGATGATATTGTGTCTGGCGCATGTGTGGTAGCGGTCGCCTTTACTTGCACATCCGTCGAGCGCTTTTTCTTCTTTTCGTCCACCGTCTCACCGAAAAGCTCGCGCAGTTCCTTTGCCACTTTATCATCGGTTTTGCCCAGCGCAGCAGCTTCGATTGGTGATGGTTTAGCTGAGCGCTTCGCCACCGGAAAGCGTTTCTTCTTATCCGCCGAATATGGCAACCAAGGCAGCACTGGATATGAGCGCTTCTTCTGCATTAACATATAATAAGGCGGCACACGCATCCGTTTCTTCTCCTCGAATAAGTCTGCATTGAGTTCATTTTCCTGTTCTTGGTACTTCTCCCACAAGTGGCGTAGTGCCTCCTTATAACGCTCCTTGCGCTCGTGCTCACTTGCCTCCTCGATCTCGCGCAAGAATTGCTCCGTCAATTCAGCCTGGTGCGGCTCAGGTCCGTTGCCACCGGATTGCGACTCACGCTCTCGAAACGCTGACGCTGACGCTTCTGTAAGTAGACGATGTTCAACAAACTCAGCATGAACGTATGAAGTGAACTTTGAAGATTTATTTTGTGTATAACTCAGCCGCGCTTTCTCCTTCACAAAAGCAGAAAGTCGGCATAAGTGCTTAACAGAGACTCTTATAAAAATCAACACTTTCACCTAATTAATTATAACAACTTGGACACTAATCCACCTAATAAAGCCCTATTATCTTGGCGTTGTCATCCCCAAAATCATGCGCCACCATTAAATCTTTATGTGAGTCCATTTGAAGAATTTCGTGAGGGACGAGTTAACGACGTTCGGATTTCGTTGTCATTAAATCAATCGAGTTGTCATTAAATCTCCATCATTGCTTTCACATTCAACAATCAACGTAACCCAAGTGGCTTTCCACAAGAGCGTTTGTGCAGTAATCCCGACTAAGTGCTTTCTCCATTCGCCTCTAATTTCCGTTGGTCATCCACCAATAGCCGTACTTTATTGTGTTGTGTATTTTAGCCGCGCCAGCCGTTCGTACTTCTAAGCCTATCATTGTCTGCCTAAGCGGACGACAAGGATGCTTGGCTTGGCAAACACAAATCCAGCATAAACCCACACACAGAGTACTTACCGTCGTTATTGTCACGTTCCCTGAATGACGAAGTACGTTTTTTCTCCTCACCAAGGAGTGTATTTACATTACCAAGCTCATTTTCATCTCCATCGAAATCATAACCGGAAACGGGATCTAGGGCTAAGCCGCCATGGTCGGCCTCAAAATTCTCACGTTCTAAATATTTTGCAAGTGCTTTATTTAACCTATGGCGATTCCGATACTTGTAAGTTTTCGTGTTGCGTGGGAGTTCGGTATCTGTAAGTGCGTAGGAGGAAAGAGGAGCGTACAGAATGTGGGATTGTGGTTTTACATGCGGGTATCTAAAATCTAAGTATTGTAGTAAGAGATGCATTTGATAGTTTTTGTGTGTAAATAAGACAACAACAAGGAAATGTATTTTCAATTTAAATCACTCACTTCCTGTTTCCTCGAACGGAAATTGTGTCGACTTCGCTTTGAGACCGAAATATTTCACAATTTTCATTAAACATCAAGCGCAGTAATGCAATTTATGAGACTGCGCGCTACGAAGGCGAAAACCAATTTCAACGTGAAAATACTCCGCCTCCGACATTGCCGGATATATTCATACTCGAAATACACTCAGCTAAACCTGTTGACTAAGGATGTACGAGGATTCTAAACCGTGTAACTACGTATTTAATTTAAAAATATATAAGACAAGTAGAAACTTCGACTATGCATATATATATTATATATGGAGCATCCGTGTGTAAAATTAAATGAATTTTATATGCTTTCATCAAGAAACTTCTGCCGATAATGTGTGGAGTAACATGTATCCAAGAGCTCATCGACCGAGACATACTTCGCTATAAATGGAAACAGATTGAAAATGGATTGAACACGCCTTGAACAAACTATTTAGCAACATTTTAAGAACGTGTTTAGCGTAGATCCGGCAAGGTATCCAGAAAACCTGAAAACCTTGTCCAGAGCAGATAACATGTAGGCTTCCCGTGGAAGGCTTCCCGTGGTGTCCAAATGTAGTGAAAAAAGACAATTTTTCGAGTCATATGATATATATTTTTTTATATTGATACTTAGTGAGTGACTTGTGGTTTTCATGCAAGACTTAAAATTTTGTCTATGTATTTGTATGGAGAATAATCCTACGAACTGTAAATGTATATTCTAAATCTGAGGTTGAACAAATTAAGAAAAGAATCATCCTCAAACAAGAGAAAAATTACAATCGTCTAATGGCAGTGAAGAGAACAATCACCCTTTGTGCGGCTTAACTCAATAATTCCCAAATTCAGTGCTCAGTGAAAAGCTAATTGTAGCTGCCAGAGGAAAATACAATTGCCGTGCAAAACGCAACTCAGAGCTTTTATTCGACCCTTCCGACCACTACGGTTAAACGCAATGAGAACAAAAGTCATTGTAGGGTTGCGGTGACGCGCCCTACGCTATTCTTAATCAGATTTTACGGTTTCGACTCTGAGGCAGCGCAACCTTGCCAACCGCAAATGACAACTGCATTACTCACCGTCATCCCAGTAGTCCTGTTCGACGCCACCTCCAACGCCCAAAGCACTGCCAAAGCGTGCTGTCGGTGGCGCATTAAGCGGATACTTGGCAGCGGTTGCCTCACGACGATGCAACTCGTCCAGAGCAGCTTGCAGAGAATACGCGGAGGCAGAGCGCTGAGCCCAAGAGACATTAACGAGCCAACCCAACTGGATTAGCAGAAGGGTGAGCGGAAGCGGGAGCGGAAACTCCCCCAGTTGGCACCGCATGCTTGGGCACTTTCTCAATCTGTATCACCTCTCAGCTCGGTCCAGTCTGCGTCCGCTTACTTCTGGTTGGCCGCCGACGAAAGCGACAACGATGGCAATTTTGCGGTTATGTTGCGGCAAAAAGACTACCTGAAAGTTTCAACAAGTTAAAGTCGAATGTTAGTTAGAAGTACGGTTAGTTTTTATTCATATCAGGCTCTGTTAGAAAAAGTTTTAATTACATGTTTACATTAAAGAAGCGCAGCTCAGTTTACGTGGATTCCTCAAGTTTCTTGTCTAACTGCTTTGGGGTGGAAGTTGAAGGAGGACTTCAATCAAATAAGGGTTTATGGTTTGATGTCAATGAATTCATTCTGTATTCAGTGTCCGTTGTAATGTTTTATGCCAACACAAAATGTTCACTTCATTATGCTAACGAAATGGCGCCGCATGGCGCGTATAACCTACATGATAAAATGTGTGGCGTCTGGGTTCTGCCTTCGATTTCGACATGAAAACTACGTTGATATTGCAAAATACGTGGCATTTGCCTATGAAGGGCCTCTGAAGGGTGCGAATATACCAACCTTCGTAAGGAAATGCCAAGGCGCACCTGCTCGTTATGCAAGATTAACATCTTAGATTCCAAGCTAAAAGGCAGCTGAAATTGCATATTCTATTATAGAACTCTAAGTACTTATACTGTCATCAAAACACCCACACAGAAAAACTTTCTATCTACACAGAAAACCGATGACAAATTCCTGCTCGTGCATATTATTATTCGACATATTTATTTCTTGGTGCCATCGTTGCCTTGAAATGGCAGAAATTCTTTTCAGCTCCTTAGATCCAAAGATGACAATTAAGCTTCGCAAGGGAAAAAAGATTACGAGATATCCGTAGTCTCACCCTCCCTCCATTCCCACTTGTTGAAGCCCACAATTTCATGCGCTTGTAAGTATGCTTCACATTGTTGTATGTATTCTTAGCACTTTCACATTTCTCAGCACTCAAACAGCAACACCAGCACCACCAACCATCCCATCCACCCCAAATCAAACTTTGCACGGATGCATCCTTTGCCTGTTGCTGTCGTTCTTCATATTCCACGCGATATAAAAGTCTTCGCAGTCATCGCTATGCGTTTCTATGAGTCTTCGTAGGTTATTTCTTTCAATTTGTCGAAAGTCGAAATGAAAGTCGTGCTCTCCACTTCCTCTGACCGCACTGTAAAGAATTTCTTTTATTGAATCCCAAGTTATTTTGAGAATTCGCATTGTATGTCAGTCTGCTGTTTTAAAATAATTTTTACTTTGAAATGTATTCACATCACATGACTACCGCCTCTTGGGTTGACTATATAATTGTACACCCTTGACAGGTAGCTAAATGGAATCAATTGAATTAGGTATGAAATATGGGCTTTCCCAAATTTGATGAATAATATTCAGTGAACTTTTAGAGCCAATACTTAAAGTATGCTGTATAATTTATATCTATATATATAAAAATTAATGTTTGTTAGTCTGTAGGCTGTTTGTAGGCTATATACTCTGTCACCGTTTGAGCGAACACCATTAAAATTGATACATATATGAATGTCATCATGGAGAATGTTTGTATGTGTAGTTTAGTGCAAAACTCTAAAAGCTTATGTTTCAAACAAAGCTTTGTAATTTGATGCACTACGTTATTTTGTATGAAATATGAAGCAATCATATAAAAGAGCAACTTCAATACAAAAAAAACGAAGAAGGCGAGACTATGAACACAGCAGAAAATAAACAATAGCATGTCGGTAACGCGAACTGATAAGATGTTGCCCTACAAAAAATTGCTCAACCCGACTAAAGTAGTTTTCACTTGCCTATCTCCTCATTCATTTTGAACACCCGAGCAAAGCCAGGTAATATTTATTTCATTTTCAAGTGATCTGGTATTCGTTGGTACAAATTATAAAGGATAACTTGATAGCCAAGATTTTTCTAGCTAGCTACACTTAAGCTGTTCTTAAGGAACCTAAGAAGTTCCATAGTTCTTTCTTAACTCACTTCACCAGAGACCCCAGCGGGACGGGATCATTGTTCATTATTCTGCAACAAATGTACTGATTTTAAATGAAAAACGCTTTTTTAAATTGTTGAGTACTCGATTTAAAAAAAACACATTTAAATTAGTAAAATTGCAATTATAACACACGACTATCACGTAGGCTATAGGGAAGAGGAAGAAGCTAAAGTTGGCATTACAGCTGTTAGAATAAAGGCCCAAACAGAGTGGTGTTAAGGCCCAAACAGAAAGCTGTTACTTGTCACTCTGGTTGAGTTACTCTGATTTGCCCAAAAAAAAAGTGAACAGAATGTGTGGTTCAGTAACATTAAAGTTGTCATACCATTGACAATGTCAAAAAATGTCAAAAAATATAAAGTAATTTTTTTAATGCATTGAACAACCCTGTGCTTGCCCCTTGAGAGAAATACAAAGAGAGAGAGATAAAGTGAGAGAGACGATGTTACCGAGAAAATTCAAATAATTTGATTTCTCACGGTAACACCAGCGTAACAAGCAGAGTCACAACTTCACCTTCTGTTCGTTCACATACAACCAGCTGTATTTGATATTTCGACGAGTAACAACCAGGGTAACAAGTAACACCATTCTATTTGGGCCGGGCCTTAAGTCGTAATCAGATTTCGCTCGTTGAAGCATATTTATCATGGGGCAATGACATTATCAAAATATCTCCATGATAATGAAAATTGGTAGTATAGCGCACCTACACATGTATGCGTATGTTTATGTCGATGTATTGACTTAAAATAACACTCTATGCATTTATAAAGTGTTGTACATACGCGACGGCCGAATTTATGGTAGTGCACTAGTCAAGGGGGAGTGATTTTTGTTGCTGCAAGACAGCTTTATGCGCGTCATTTAAAATACGAGTAGACACACGCACACCTACACTCATGTACCCAATCACTCGTCCTTTGGTATACACACAATATTGGCAGCCACGGAGGTGGGGGCTGATAAAATAAAAATGAACAAGTTACGCGTCACAAGTCAATTAATATAATTTTTTTTATAATTTTTCTGTTCATTATTTGATTTTATTCCGTATAATCGAAGTTTCACATAAGAAAATTTATACTTTTCGCAGTCTGCTTGGACACAGTGCACACGCCCCGGTTAACATACGTGCCCACGCAAGACTAATAAATACACATTTCAGTTGGAAGAACTTACCCATTTACCAATCAAAGTTCTGTCTTCTTCGATTTCTTCATAACTTTTCTCAAAAATCACCGAAGAATTCAAAAATAAAACAAAAACAAAAAAAAACTGCTTAAAATTTACAGTTACTTCACATTGATGAAAATTTTGTGCAGCTTTTCAGCCGCCATGTCCGCTGGACTAGCTAGGACGTCCTCAGGAGCGAAGATGAAATCCGCAATGCTACGAAACGTTGCTGACTGCGTAATTTATATGCAACAAACAGCAAGCGACAGACAAAATGAGAGAGCAAATGTGAAATAGAGAGAGAGAGAGAGAGCGCGCATATACGGTGTAAAACTGCGTGGGCTTTGCTTGCTTTAGCTAAGCTTTCTCCTGAAGAGGTGAAAGGTGAAAGAGTGAAAGAGAGAAATAAAGCGAAAGCCAGTAGAACAAAGCCACATTAGCCGTTGCCAGTTGCTAACGTCAGCGCTGCGGCACGCGTAAATAAATTGTTAAGAAGCTTGAGTTTTACGCAATAGGAAAATCCTAAAAGCAATAAAAATAGAATTTTCCTCCTTTGAATTTGACAACGTTCGGTGCTGTCAAAATCATATGAACTTAATCAATAATGCGCACGTATATGCTTACGCAAATAATGCAAGTCATTTTACGCTTTTACGCTACCCAACACATGAAGCAGTTTATCAACACCAGAGAAGAAAGCGTAAAACAAACGTATCACTTTCGAAATGCCAAACGTCAATTAGGAAACACACTTGACCAGCTCGTTGTATACGCAATAAATTCAGAAAGTCGTTATCATACATGGAGTTTGGCTCGCTTTCCACCTGTTGGTGTTCGCGTTTGTGCAAACATGGTAAGTACCCCATTAGAGCGCTATTTTTGTTTCAACTACACTTGAAAACATACCATCCCACTAACACGCACACAAATGCTTACCCTATCAACGAGATACTTCACACGAGATCTTTTTGTTTTTTTAGGACTTACCTGTTCTACACTTCAGAAATTTAATGTCTTCCACACATCTATATTATAGCCACTGAGACTCGACTTGCACACAATCACTAATTCGCAGCAGAACTAATTCTACCGTCTCGAAACTAGTCCTTTTATAGGCATTTCAGATACAGCTTTGTCGTGCTTTTCATCATCCACAGCCAAAAGAGTACGTGTCCTCCCACACAGGAGTGCGCAGGCGTGGATTATGCTCATCTATTTTCGACCAGCAGGCATGTTACGGTTATTCTTGTCAAACTTCGTTGAAGTAGATTCGTTACGGCCAAAGGCGTCACGGAGGAATTCACATTAGCCAAACTGTTGCTTAGTGATTGCCCAAGCTTTGGACACCTGTTTGATTTCTTTAGCAAAATTGAAATTCGTAACTATCTTCGTGTCTTCGCACTGTGCCTCTATTGTCGCCGACCAACGTTTATTACAACTTTTCAATGCTATGCTCAAAGTATTGTGGCACCTTTTAAGTTAATCTAACTCCTGCTACGAAAAGAGTTTTTTGGAACTAATCAATTTGAAAGGATTATCAGAGAAGCGATACCAGAAAAAAAAAGAACCAGCGCGAAGCAGTACAACTAAATTAAATGTACCTGAGAACAATCGATCCTTGTGGAAACCTTCAATAAAAGTTTTCACAAAGTTCCAACTTCCACATTGGCAGCAAATTTGATCTTTGTTTTTATCTCGAAACAGAGGAGGGTAGGATTCTAAGCCCTCTTTGTTATCACTTCCACATTGACATGCCATATTAATGGATTGCTCTCTTTTGAAAAATAACTATTTCTCTATTCTATAATATTCAACAGTACAAATGTCGGTGGAAATAACTATTTACGGAGTCACAACACAGCTAAGGACCTTCAAGTCGAAGGTCCGACAGATAATACTAAGCTCTTTGAAACAAAATCATAATGCCCGATCTACATCACACATAGAGCATAGACCATGTAAGCTAACGTTGCGTAAAGGTATGTAAGAGTTGATACCGGAAATGATTGCATCTCCATAAAAGACTGTGAAGGCGTTGCTGCGTGTTTGTTGAGATTTGATGATACTATCACGTAGCCAAAAAATTGAGTTCAATCAGTGATACTTACCAACAATAACTGGCTCTGAAGCAACCCTCCTACTATTCGCACAATTCAGAAAATCCAAGACTGTCAAAACAAGGCACTACGTCGCAAAACTTTTGCTCCTTGGTTTTTTCGCAACACCACCCTACACAGAGACCTGAATATACTAACTGTGCTAGAGATCCGTCAAAACTGCAGCCGTTATCTTCAGAGGCTGCAATCTCATTCAAACAGTCTGACCAAGGCCTTCATTATTGGCGCGACGCGACGGCAGCTGAAGAGACTCCACCCTTGTGACCTTCTAGACAGAAGGTCGCCAACTATGTAAATCTGCTGCGATATAACCAGTTCTTAAAATTCCAATACGTCGGAGCACAAAATGTTATCTACCTCTGTCATTACATCACAAAGTCTTCTATTCCGTTCCGTTGGTATTGATCGGAAAACTATTACATATTTTAGAAAAGAATTCTGTTGATGTCGAAAAATTTGGTGTGACGTCAAAGAATTATCGTAACGAAATGCATATACTCGCATGTATATGAGTATTCATATAGCTAATAGCCGGCGAACAGACTCAAGCCGTACCCGTGACAGTGCAATCCTCCGCGTATTCTTAAAATCAACGATAAATGGTAAAAGTTGTTCGATTTGTGCGCACTTGTCGCAACTTCGATTGTTAGCGAACCAGCGAAATTATAAAACTTGTGCGGCACCAAAATGCCTCGTCGCCGCTGCAATCCGGAGGCCGGACGTGACTTTCGCAGAGTTACAACTTTCGATTGAATTTAACCAATGACTGAGGTTTTTGCTTTAATTACGTTCATAAGTTTATATATACAAAATAAATACGAGTATGCATGCAGAAATTCTTTTGGGCTCCATACAAAGTCAAGCGTCATGGATGAAGTGCTAAGCTATGATAAATCTAATCTTATTCTAGCTGAAAATTGTGTGCGCCATCTAAAGCTAAGCAAATTAACGAGTATCGCAGCTCTTTCGAGGCTTATTCTAAATGCAAATGGCGCAGTCAACACACACGACTCAGACCTTGAATAGACCAAAATAGCTGCGATTGCTCGCGTTCTTCAACAGGACATTGCGGTTGGTGTGGAAGTCGCGCAGGTGTAGCGTCTCGTTCTCCAGCAGGTGAATGAGGCCGCTGGTGTGGCAAGTGTGAATTTTGGCCATGTTCGTCGGCACCGTGTTCAAGCACTGCAAGAACGGTTTGTGGCCGTGGAATATTACGAAGCCGTTCTCGTCATGCGTGTTATTGTAGCAGACCTGAGCGTAGGCGTAGTACAGTCCGGGCTCACGAACTGTCAGCACGCCGTTGTCCAAAGTGAAAAACTGCTGCCAGTTGGACTCGCTGCTGGCGGCACTTGGATGGCCGATATAGATATCGCCAGCTGAAGCTGCAGGTGTCATTGTATAAAAAGTAAATATTTAAGTTATTAAAGAGCACATCATTTGAGCTTACCGTCTCGCTTGGAGTCATGCAGATGGAAATGTGCGGCTGGTTTTGTGGGCAAAGTGTGCAGGAACGCGGCGGATTTGGCTGAAATAAGAGATTCACCTGCAATTTAATGAGAATTTGTTTAAACACTCCGTGTTGTCGATTACGGCCAATTCACGTAATTAATGCAAATTGTTGTGGCACCAAAGCTGCAAACCTACAATACAAGACTCTGAATGCGATTCCCTACACGCCTCACAAATCTTAAATTTTTTAGTACCACGGGATGATTAAAAGACGGTAAGCCTCGCTGAAGAAGTATGATAACCACTGCACTATACAGAAGAAGAATACACTTCTCAAGTAACGAAGGGTTTTTTCATGTTTCCTATGCTAGCACAATACATTTTGGACTCTACTAAATTGGGCTTTAATTAATTAAAATTAATTTGGGCAAGGAACTTCTTCGTTTGGTTTAAAAAGTGATTTTAGTCACGTTTCATCCGGACCATAAAACAAATATGGCGACGAACTCTGGCGCGATGCGATGAGCAGGTTTGCAGCCTTGATTACTACTGTAATTGCTTACCGCTCTTCAACGGTGGGTACTTTTGCCGGCGTGCAGTACGTAGGCGCAGTGGCCGTCGACTGATGCCAGATTTTTGTAAATGGCCAAGTTGAGGTGTACTGTATAGGTTACAAGAATAATATTAATTTTGCGTGCAAGATACAATATTTTGAAGTGCATAATCACCTTAATATGTGGCGATCTTCTTCAGTTAAGTCCTTCTGATGATTGGCCGTTGACTTGTTTTGTTGGTGCGTCAGTTCATCGTAGGTTTGAATATCATTGCGTACTTCAGAAATGGAACGCGGCTTTCTAAGAAATTAAAAGTTGAAGTCAATAAGAAACAATAAAACTCCAACCTCGAAAGTCTTCCCTACCTTGAATTCTTTTTCTTTGAATCCTGGAATTTTTCGAAGTCATCGTAAAGATTGTCGTCTTCAGAGGCATTGCTGCTTCCATCATCCTGCTCGCCACTTTCGCCGTAGCCCTCATATTTCTTTAATAATAAAAACTTTAAATCAATTAGAAGAGTCAACAAATCAGCTATTTGAAGTTACCTTAATTAACTCCGAATAGTCATCGTATTCAACATCGTCATCGTCATCGTCATCATCAATAATGTCATCATCGACATCATCGTCGTGCTCTTCATCCGCATCGTCCTTATCATCGTCCGCAATGTCAGCGTCGTCCAATGTATCGGGATCGTCAATTAGCCTGTTTGCGTACTGCAATTAAATTAAATTAGATTAAATTTTTTTTAAAAATCAAGATTTTACAGATTTTGAAAAATGACTAAGATGCACATAAATAGCGAAGAAATTTTTGTGGCTTTAGACATTTCGATGCGATATTTCTGAATATTTTTATGCATTCTGTCAATTATTAAAACGAACAAAAATATGCACAAGACTTTTCGCTTACTGAATATTACTGAAAATTTGGGTTGCTCGCCTGCCTGCACGTCTGCTCGTCTGACTGCAAGTGATGTGCGCGCAAGGAAAATGAACCACTTCGCGACTCACACAAGAAGATGCAAGAGTAGAATATCTGCAAACTGCGTCACCAAACCATAAATCAAAAAGTGCACCCAGCAAACAACGGCGCAGCCCCAATGCCTGCCAAGTTGTCCGCTGCACGCCTACCGGTCACTGCCCACCACTCACCAACGTTCGCTGACCGTTAGATTTTTGAATTTATGATTTCATTTTTAAAAATACACGCCCCGCCTTCAAATATTTTATGTGATACTTTTTAATTGATGGCGCCTCTTCAATTCAATTGTTTTCCCCCCTCACGTTTTTGTGCTCGGCCATTTGTTTTTGATCGAACGTAAATCTCGTAGAGTGTACCGGCGCCACTGCCACCGCCCAGAAACCGCCCACACCACGAACATCAATTTTGCCAGATATTTTATTTCACTGACGAGATATTTAATGTGTTTGCTCTTGAACGATCACGAGCGCGTCTCTATCAAAAGCTGGCAATTAATAAAAATCATACACTTTTCATTCATATTCGGCCGGAGGGTGAATACAGAGGCAACAAATGACGTTTGCATCCAAAATTTACAATTTCGATATACACTGTCCTTCCATTGTGCTTCCTGTGAGTATGCAGAGTTACCGAATAATAGTATTGTGACCATAAAATATTATGAGGAGAAAACCTGTCCTTTGGAGACGCTATACGACCTTTCGGGTATAATTTCATTAATCAACGTGAATGTGTGTGGTCAGATCAAACTGACAAACGCAGGTAACTTGAAGCATAAGTTCATATATGACGGCGCTTAGTTCATATATGAATGAATACCAATGTCAATATTTTGATTATACAGATGTTAAGAGATTCAAGACTACTATAATGTGTAAAGAATTGATTACTCCCACATCATTCAAACTGCCCATTCATATAACAATTCAACCGATTGAATATATATACTTCTCTTCCGGTGTTGATATCTATTAAAATTGAACTAGTTTATTCGTTTATAAAAATGTATGTTCAAACGACGTGAAAATCAAAAAAAAAAAAATCTATAACGCTTCGTCTCCGCCTTTGGAATTTATCGCTGACATTTTTCAAAAATTTTCGTTTTCTAAGTCTAAAAATATTCATACTCGAATATGTTCCAAATGTACGAGTACATAAGCATGTACGAGCGAATGTGACTATATGTATTTTCATTTTTATTTTATTTTAATATAATTTTTTCTTTTATTTGCCTCAATTTTTGGTTTCCTAGTTTTCGTTGTCATTCTGTCGGTTTTTAAATACAGAATGATGAGCGCTTTCGCTGCGTATTTCGAAAGCAAAATTCTCGCGTGCTGTTTCCAAATTCGATTGAATGTTCCAAATCATCATCGAAATTTGACGATCATGTAAACTTGTTTTTAATACCCATACGGAATTTAATTTTTAGATCCTTGTTGAAAGCTAAAATTGTCGTTGAAAAATTTTATTTTCTCACCTGTTTTTCAAAATCATTCAGATCATCCAAATAGTTGATACCCAGACGCTTCTGTAGGCTCTCTATTATTTTATTCAACTCTGCTGTATCGGTCTCCAATTTTGAAATGCGTATCGAGTTCCATATCTGGAAAATATTAAGAGATTGATTTACTTTTAAACTAATATATGAATTCAATTCAAATTATAAAATAGTAGATTCTCCACCTACAAAGTCTTCGCCCCGGGAAGAAGTTATGCTAACCAATGACGGGAGCAGCCTTTGCACGTGAATTATCAGCAGTTCATGAGCAGCGGAAAGAGTCTAAGTAATTCTTATATAATGCTTAGGAGACTCTTTACCTGTTTGCTGTATGCCAAAAGAAAAACATAAAGGACGAATGAACAGAAAGTCTTGAGTTATTCTGCAAAGCTCTTAATTCATATGGTATATATATGAAGCTTCCTTTGTTTCGGTTATGTCGAAGGTATAGGGATTTTTTATGCTTAAAGAACGATCCAAAGGTTTACATTGGTGTTACATAAACAGTAATCCTAGGATTTAGTATAAAATTTCAGGCATAAGCATGTATCTAACAAATTAACAGACGAGCTTCGTTGCGCTACAAACTTAATGGCACAATTAGAGAACATTTTACTACATGAAAAGTAGCAGCAGAAGCCACTTAAGAGACTTGACTGGTTCAAATGTGTACCATAATGATTTAGCAATGACTTAATAAGTACGTTAAAGAAATACATATGTATAAGAACTTATTATATTCTAATTCGAATCAATTACAAAGACGGCGTCAAAAATCGCACCCAATAAACCCGTAGCTACGCCCGGCGCTCAGCGATGTTTGGGACCGCAGAACGAGCAGATCGTAGAGTGATTTCGAAAGCAGCGGAACGACGACCCATAAGCAACGCCGACGAGGGAAGCTTGAGCATAATCTCTTTTAATGGATCATTAGCCACGCTGGACGACACGCTAAGCGGTTGTCGGTCAAAGGAGAACTGCGGGTGTGTGTCGAGTTAGCTACTCGCTCGGCTTTCGTCTCTTTTCGTCTCATTCTGCATTGTCTTCCATTTGTCAATTTTTTTTTAAAGTTTTTTTTTCTCTACTTAAGTACATTCTTCATGGCATTAAAGCGGGAAATATGCGCAACCCACACCCGCTTTTCAAAGCGTGCGACATTCGTATGCCGTGACGGATAGCGCCAGACCGAGGGCAATATATTTTCTGACGACACACAATGAAGTCAAACTTGTTTATGATATTATTTAATTAACTTCGCATTGATCATGAAAATAACCCAGAAGGCAGCCGACCGTCGGCAACCACGAGCGAGGCCATCGAAGCATTCGTGCTGGATTTGCGGGAATTAGAAAAAGAAAAGCGGGGCACACTTGATTAGCCTCAACAACCAACCAAATCAAATCAAATCACTATTGGCTTATCAGTGATCTTTAATCTTGTAACACCATTAGTGGCTTGTATGGACATAAATGATTCATTTTGTTGCATCAATTTTTCCGCTTTCACCGACATTGAAAGTGAGACGATTCGATTCTATAAGATAGAATATAGCACTCTTGATTTCATTGGATGTTTCGAATTTTGAGAATTAATTTCAAAACCAAAGTAGTCAAGACAAAAATTATTTACAAGTTAAATTTGCGACTTCCTCTGTTGCGAAATCTCTCGAAACTATGTATTCGAAAGCTCAATTGACATCCATACAATGCAGACATCCACATGAATCTACATCATTCATTTCCATAACCAATCGGTCGGTCGTCTCGGGACTCAGTGCACTGCACATTGCAAATGTGCTGAGTAACAAGCCGAGTCACTCCAACTGATAAAAGAAAAATTCGCTTTTGCAAATCTTCTAAGCGTACAGTGAAAACGGAAGTCATCTTAGAATGAGGTCGGCTGATTTCGATTGGCAGACTCAGACTTGCCGCGCATTCTTCCTGTGAAAATGCCTAAAAATACACAACTTCACATCCTTAGTCTTCACGATAAACTATGAACTGACAACAACTCAATCTTTATACAAAGAAATACAAGCACCGAAAATATTAAACCAAATGCAAACAATGATTTTTATCTCACATTCTGTGTTCTGTGTGTCTGAGTGCATACTGAAAGGTTTGCGTGCCTGCTGCCAAAGCGCCGATTTGTCTAGAATTAATGAGTCTAAGCGCACACATCTTGCACACAGCATCACTCAGGCACGCACACCATTAGTCGGTGAGTCAATCGACGAGTCAATTCTGATGCTTTGTCTGGCTGTCTGACTACGTAAATATACTGTTACCTGTTTGTGTCTGCGATTAAGTCGGATAGACTCTTCAGTTACTCAGAAACTCATTACTTTATGGCACCTATGGTGTCGCCAGCTCTGGTGTCGCTTTCAGTAATGATTATGTAGTTTTTCATTTTATCAGGAAAAATTAGTAACTTCGAATAATGCGCGACCCTCAAAAATTTCCATACGGTAAATTTATGTATGCACTAAATACGTTTCAATGCAATTTTTTTCGGGAACGCAATATTGATTTCCCTCGACATGTTTTTAGTCATAAAATTATGGGAGCTATTTCCCACTGCAACCTCGAAACCCAGCAGTTATTTTAATCTGAATCCTGCGTAGACGGATAAGAGAAGTACTCAATTAAATTCTCCCTCTTTCCACGTAGGCACTGGAGTAGAGTAGCCTTAGTCACATATGTATTACGAATGTAAATAAGTTTTAAATAATTGACTATTATTAAAAGTTAATGTCCACCTGACTTTTCGAAAAAAACAGCTGGAGGGATAATAGAGGTTTGGGCGCTTTTTATATACAAGAAATATTTGTAATACCACAGTTGTAAATATGGTAAAAAGTCCTAACTGTCCTAAGTTCAAGGACACTATATGTATACATCTGTATCAGGCAATTCATTTAATCGTCATTTGCGCTCAACTTACCGTAAAACCAAGCAAAATGCCAACCAAACTGAGTACCGCAACTGTCAAGGCAATCACGACAAGATTGCGCTTGTTTGAAGCGCGTGGCGTGTTGCCGGTCGACTGCTCCGCCGGAAAGTTGTCAACGGCACTCGTGGGCGTTATAAACGGTTTAAGTGTCTCGGCTGTCATAATTGACACTCTTACTGGCAACCAGCAGCCGGCGAATCGTGAACAACACAAACAGGCTCCCGGCCAACCGAGCGACCGTGATTGGATACGGCAGGGAATATGAAACTTCTGCTATTTAAACGGCACAGCAAGCGGATGCACGATGTCTGGAGTCGCACACAGTAATGGTTGTTGTGGGGTCGTCACCCACCGTTGTATAATTGACTGTCAAGACAAACTGTGCGAGAGGGAGAACGCGAATCTGATTGAGATTAAGATTTAGATTGAGCTTGAGAGAGGCTCAAGTTACACAAGTTACAAGAAAAAATGTTGACACCAAGATAAACAACTTGAAAACACTGGCGGCATAAATTACTCGTTGTTGTTGTTCTTTTTATTTTGTTGTTGAAATGTAGTTGTAGTTGTAGCCCGTACAGCAATTAACTTGATCAATTGCAATTTGCAAAGAATTCACTTCTGCAGACAGACGCAGCGACAGCAAGCAGCAGAGGCAGCAAAACAAGTTTGATCTTGACAATGCGCTTATCAGCAGCCAAACTCGCTTTTCTTTCTCTTTTTGGTCTTTGCTTGATTTCCACTTAAATTTCTAATCAATTTTATTAAATTGTTTCATTTAGCACAGGCTTCCTTTTTAGAAAATCATTAATTAGCAATTTTTTACGCCATTCACTGTTTTTTTTTTCTCCTTCTTAGCTTTTCGGCACCGACAACTACATATAAAACAAGTCGACCGCTTCCGTCAATGACTCGCGTTCAAATGATTGAGCGAAATGAGCGAATGCGCAGCGCCCAGTAGTACTGCTGCTTCTGCCGCTGCCGCTGTTGCTACTGATTCTGCTGCGGGTGGTGTTTTCGAAATATCGGATCAACGGCGATGAAGAACGAACATCTTTGAGTGATCGGCATTGCGCTCAATTTTCGCAGCCCTCAAATTTTGCTCATTAGCAGAGAGTATATATTCATATGCTCTCTTCTGTGCGTGTTCAATCACGAATCGTTTAAGGGTTTTGTTCCTGGTGCCGCATGGCACCGATCATCAGGCAAATCCTTTAAGCACTTCTCTGTTTGCTGCTATTGATTTTTGAAACGCTTCATTAGCGGCTTTGTTTACTATCCTCCCCTCGCCGGTTATATTATTGTTGTGTTTGCACTAACGCTGCGGGTTGCTTTACAATCCGACGCGACTTACCTTGCTTTGTCAACACAGACGGCTGACAATTTCGTTGCATATTGGTTACCTTGTAGCAAATAAAGAAAAAAAATGTTGTTACCAATACCACAGATTTTGAATGAATGCACTCCATTACACCGCAATGCTTGGAGGGTTGATTCGTTTTTCAGTGCAAGCGATAAACAATCTAATTGAAAGAAAGATAATTGCATCTTGGAATTGAAATGATCTTTGGAGGAGGTGGATTGTAAAAAAAAAAAAAAAAAAAAAATACGAAAATAATATTTTAATAAGCCAGGAGAATTTAATTTATGTCAATCCTTGAAATATGATCGTGACTTAAAATAGCCTCAGTGTATTATAATTTGATACCGCCTATAAGGAAACACTAACATTCTTAACAAATCTTATAGTCAACTGGAAATTTCGTCCAAGTCGTTTAATCAAGTCCTTTATTAGTTCAGGAGCCGATATATACAAACCATCTGCTGAAAGCTGGATAAAGCATATATTTATGTATATGTTCTGTATGAAGCTTCTCAATGATGTTACGAAGAGTAAGGGTGGAATGCTGAAATTCCAAATATACCGCGTCTAAATGCCCTGCCCGGAACGACAGGATCAGAATGTCTAATGATTGGAATGCATACCAGTGGCCTTGTAAGTTGCCGACCAGCTCATACACAGAGTATGAAATAAACAGTGTCTGAATTTTGAAAGAAGACAAATAAAGTTAAATATTTTACTTAAACGGACTTACATTGAATTTTAGTTGCATTTTTAATTATACCCGGCTTAATGCTCTATTAAAACTACACTTTCAAAAACACTTTCCACAAAATATTTAAGGCTTCTCGCGCATTAAACAAAGAAATTAAAAAGGCCCGCTTTGACATTAGCGATAACATTAACAAAAAAGATTCCGAATCAAAATAGTCATGAAATTCAGAAAAGAAAAAAACCAATCGTTATTATTGTCTAATTGAGTTTTGAGTCCAAAATGCTGTCAAATCCGCCCCAGATAAGCCGAGTCTCAAAATCAAAGCTATCAGAGCTAATGAACTTTAACATTTAAAAATTTCGCTTAAGAAACGTCTTACTCGCACTGAAAAATAGCAACGCTTTCTTTGAGCACTCACAATACTAGTACTCGTAATCTTATCAAAGACCCGGTGACAAATTGTCTAAGTTTGCAGCCATCAACTATAATAGATGGCAGCACATAAATTTCGAGCCATTAACGACATTTTCGGAGATGGCGACACCCATCAATTTTTACCTATCTGGCCTCCCCGAGACTAATTAGTTTCATATAGTTCAGCAGTGCAACCGGAAAGACGGCGACCTGTTCGTTTACACATGATTACGTGATACTTACATTCCACAGAGTCAGAAAGCCTCAGATAAATGGATGGCTGTCAGGCGTCATCAAGTATCGAGCACTTGGGCATGTCAGATTACGCGTACAACGCTCCACTTTTAATATAATCAGGCTCGTCAATTAGCATCATCGCTGCAGTTGAGTGTGCCAAGAAGCTGCTTGCATAGATAAAACTCATTCGGCTTATCGATGCACTTACAATAAAAACAATTGAGGGTTTGGTCCGCGGCTTCGACCATTTCGACTCATTCAGAGTCAATGTCAAGACTTTTTTCACATTCGGTTTAATTGCTCGGCACGCTTCTGATTATGTTGATTTCCTATTTATCATTTCACAAACATAAAAACAATAAAATAAATGACTTTCGTCTTATTTCAATTCAGACTTCGATAAGAAGAAGCAATCGTCGTTGTAAGCACCGTAATCAAAATTCGCTTTGGTAATTAAAATGTGATGAGTCAATTTGAGTCTGTTGTATGCTATGCTTCCTGGCTATCAAGAGGAAAAAACAAGGAAAAAAGAAGTAAAATAAGTTCTCAAAAATGACCGGATTACACCATTCCAGTTCAGTGTACGCGATATCATAGTTAAAAAGTCATTTAATCAAATCAGCTTACACCAAATATAATAAATGGGTCCACCTAATATGGCCCACTCTGTATGTTCGTGCATATGAGGGCTTAGTTTTGTGTTGGAAATGGAAGTACTTTTACCCATGTCTATTGCAAATAAATGTATTATTTATTAAGTGTATTTATTTTTATTATATTATACAAATTTAAAAAAAAAAAATAAATATATATTAAGTCTTATGTGCTTGAACCACTTTACGAATTATGTTGACGCATTTTTCAACACTATTTTTTATCATGTGCCTAATTAGTGCTCATCGCGCTGATTCAACACTGACAACAGCTGTTTAGGTCACACGTAGGTAGGGATGAGCAACATAAAACATCAATGAAAAAACAGACGTGTATGTAATATCGCTCATCCCTAAAAAGAAGTCACCGGCGGCTAAACGAAAAATGAGGGTCGAAAGTATTTTTTTAATTTTAATAATAAAAACAATCTGCATTTGCCGAAACGCAATTGCAAATGAAGTCGTTGGATGTGGAGGTTTCATTAAAAGTCATGCAGAAATCGATTTCTCGAAAGTGGAAATAAAATTGTGAGTGGGTTACGTACGCAAAGAAAAGTGATAAGCAAAAAAGTATTAATTTGATATCTTGATATTAATTTGATATTTGAGGTGAGGTATAGTAATTCCCACTACAGAAATCTTGTGTGAGTAGTATTCCGATAGTAGTGCCATATTCGAGAGTTGCATTCTTTCGGCGGAGAATGTTTCTCTGCGTTGTTCATACAAGAATAGAAGAGATTATTAAAAGTTGAGACAGGGACATCGGATAGGTGCGGGAGTGATACTGACGATAAAACTGAAAGGCCTGAATGTAGTAGAAGTGGGGTATCATGGGTGTGCCGTGGGTTGCGGACGCCAGAAAAAGACTTCAACAAATAATTCCACGCAGCTGTAGATAATCTGCTTAAGACTGATGTGTATCAGGACTGAGTGGTGCCAATCAAAAAGTTTTCCTGTGGTTAGTGTTCGATGTTCGACAGAACAGCATGGCATTGCCTTATCAAGGCATAGTGTTAAAGGATAACTGGAAAAAAGGAATAGTCAAAGAAAAGGCAAAGGCACCAACGTAAATTTATCTAATGAATCACTTTTTTTCATTCAGGTTAACCAAGCAAGGCTCTCTAAAGGATAAAACTGACTGTTCGCCTTCAAATGGTTACTATTTTCTGCCAATCTATGACAAGGGTCAGTATTTGTTGAGCATATCGCCGCCTCCTGGTTGGAGTTTTGAGCCCGAGCAAGTGGAGCTGAATTTCGATGGCAAAACTGACATTTGCAGTCAGGGCAAAGACGTGAACTTTATTTTCAAAGGCTTCGGCATCACCGGTAAGGTGGCACTTGCTGGCCATCCTGGCAGTGGAGCACGAGGTGTTGACATTGAGCTGCGCTCTGAGAATGACGCAAACATACGCCATACCACTACTGATATTAACGGTGTATTTTCCTTTTCGCCAATCATACCGGGAAAGTACATTGTGCGCGCCACACATAATAAGTGGCACCTCTCTAAGGCTGAGCATACGGTGGTCGTGATCAGTGGTAATACGGTTCTGCCAGATGACTCATTAATCGTTTCGGGTTTTGATATATCAGGTCGTTTCAACACTGACGGTCAGTTGTCGTCTGGTGTAGGCATTGCGCTATTTAAAAACAAAGCAGTAAGTTAACAAATGTGTCACTGGAATATTAACTAAAAATTGTTTTTCAGCATAACCTGGAATTTCCCTCTTCTTGTAATCCACCAAGAAAAATCGCTGTTAAACCTCAGCTGGCGAACTATGCAGAGGAACCATCTTGCTATACACAAATTGACAAGAATGGAGACTATACCTTCCAAGGTATACCACCAGGCAAATATGTAATACAACCTATTAATGAACTACCAAACGTAAAACTTCATTTAACTCCTGAATATTTGGAGTTTGAAGTTGTCAAGGACACTCTGTATCTCAGGGAGCAATTTAAGGTTCGTTTAATGTAGTCATTTATTGTCGTGGCTTATTTCAATAGCCTCTGTTTTTTAGATTAGTGGCTTTACTGTCACCGGAAAGGTTTTGGCCTCAGCAAATGGCGAACCCCTCAAATCTGCAGTTGTGCTGTTAAATGGCAAAAAGATCGGGGACACTGACGTAGACGGTAGTTACACCTTGAAGAACATCAAATCTGGCACTTACATCATACAAATTGAAGCGCCTAAGCTCCGATTTGAGCCATTGAATACCCAAGTGCAGATATCCACACAAGCACTGCCCACGATCGTGCCCTCAGCATATGAAGTTTGCGGCAAGGTAGTCTCTGACAAATCATTTGTCGTCGGTATTACGAAAATAGGTTCGACCTTCCATGCAACAACATCATCTGTAGCAGGCCCCGGTACTTGGTGTACATATTTACCGACAGGCAAATACACAATCCGAGTGCTGACTACCGAAGCTGACAAAAGCAGCGGCGTACAATTTTTCCCACTGAAACAACAAACTGAAGTTAAAGCAAGTCCAATTAGCGGCATCACCTTCTCTCAACTGCGTGCCAACATACACGGCCAGCTTCAGTGCCTGCCTGATGCAACAAATACTTGCACAAATGCGGAAGTGACGCTCCAAGCCTTAGACGCAAATGGACGCCCAACAAATAACCAACTAACCGCACAGGCACATCGTAAGTGAAATGCGCTTGCAACCCTAATTATGATCAATCGTTATTCATGTATACAAAACTTCTATTTTAAGATGGCAAATACAGCTTCAAAGATGTGCTCCCGGGGCCGTACGAAATCACGATTCCACAAGACAATCTCTGCTATGAATCCACGCGCGTTCTTTTGAATGTTGCGTCCGCTGAAGAAGAAGCGCCGCCCTTCAAACACATCGGTTACGAGGTCTCCATCATATCCAGCCACCGAGCGATTGTATGTAAAAAAAAAATATAGCTCCAAAATGCACGATTCTAACCACTCACTTTTGTTTTCAGATGAAATATACCCACATTGGTGAGAGCTCCGAAAAATCTCCAACAGAGTCACTAAAACTGTTAGCCGGTGTCAACACTTTCTGCGTAAAGAAGTACGGTTCATACAACTTTAAACTTGACGGTTGTCATCTGTACGACGAGTCATTGCCAAAGACGTTCAACACACCCGAGCCTGATCAGCTACAGGCGCTAGTCATCAATGCCGTGGCAAATAAGGTTGGGGTGCGCGTTTTGTCCACCGAATCTAATGTCGATTCCATAAAACTCAGAATCGAATCGGAAACGCTGGGAAAGCAGGTGATCACGCCCACTGCTGAATCGCATAAAGTTGATGGAAAGTATGCATTTCGGTACGACACATATCTCAAGCCCGAAGAGATAGTTCGAATGACGCCGCAGAGCGAAACTCTACTGTTTTCGCCACAATCAAAGGATATCATCGGTACAATGGAATGTGTGGAAATTGCGTTTAATTTTGTTGCCACACGTGGTCTTATTTTGCGCGGCAAGGTTGTTCCGGCTATCAAAGATGCAAAAGTAACTTTGACTTTCCCAGATAATCCTGACTTAACATCCGAGGTGATATTCACAAGCGTGACAGGCGAGTTTAAATTCGGGCCCATCGACGAGAGCTTAAAATTCGAATTAACCGCCGAGAAGGAATCATATGTTTTCTCTCAGTACAACCGCCAATCCGCTTCATTCACAGCACACAAATTGTGTGAAATTGCAGTGGAGGTGAAAGACGAGGACAATCAGCCCTTGAGCGGTGTTTTGCTTTCCCTGAGCGGGGCTCAGAGCTATCGCAAGAATATCATTACCGGTGATGATGGCGTAATTAACTTCCATTCGCTTTCGCCTTCACAATACTTTTTGCGCCCCATGATGAAGGAATACAAATTCGAGCCAAACTCCAAAATAATAGACATCAAAGACGGCGAAACGGTAGGCGTAAAATTGATGTAAGTTTCTGGTTTCTATCGAAAATTGTTACCAGTCACACTTAACTCTCTTCCCATTTGTTGAACAGCGGCAAACGCTACGCCTACTCTGTCTTTGGTACCATAACGTCGCTCAATGGCGAGCCATTCGGGCAGGTCAACTTAGAGGCAGCGGCCGACGAGAAATGCCTACACCAGCAGGAGGAGGCTACCAGTGAGACGAATGGTCGATATCGTTTGCGTGGCTTGCAGCCCGGTTGTAGCTACACTATTCGTGCCAAAGGCGCAGGCGTGAATTCGAACGTCGAACGAACCATTCCAGCGACTCAAAGTGTGACTGTTTCCAACGGAGACCTACACGGCATTAATTTCACTGCAATTAGTCCACTCAAGATCGTCGATGTGACTGCCCACGTCACAGCCTCGCTCAATGAATACTACAAGACACTGCGCATAGTCATGTATCGTCGTGGCGCCTCCGATTCTCCCATTTTCTCACAACGTGTATCAACGCCAATCAATCCAAAATCAAGCTTCAATCCTGGAGCCATGGTTTACTTCCCGCGTATACCATTCGATGGCAAAACGTACGTTGTGGAGCTACAGTCGACCCTTTCCGAGCGAATCTATTCGTACAAACGACCAGCCGAATCGTTTGTGGCCGATACGAACTCAATCTTCATAGAGCTGGACTTCACGCCGGAAGTGCGCACGGCCGAAGCAGACATCAATCAAAACTCGATTTCTGCCCTAGTGCTGGTTGCCTTGGTTGCCATAGCATTTTTCCGCCAGGATTTAGCCACAGACACTTTGAACTTCATTTGGTCTAAGGTGAGCAATATTGTCTCAGAATTTTCTCAAAGACAGAAGAACACCGCCAAAGCGAACCCGCGCAAGAACGAGCCTATCAACCAGCGCGAAATTGAACAAATTGCTGAGCAAATTAACGCAATTAAGAAGAAAAAAACAAAGAAAATTTAGTGCAAGAAAGATTTTTCTTTTAAGAAAGTTTTTGGTCATTACATTAGCCTTTTGTGTAAATTTTGTTTTAGAAGAGGAATACCGAAGAGTGTAGGGGATACTCAAGGCAAGTTTATTTGTTTTTGTTAGTTAAATAAATAATTTTCCGTATAAGCAAATAAAACATATATGTACACACTAAATAACTACTTAATCTGTCAGCCAGTTGGCCCATGAATGCAAGCATGCTTTACTGGATCTGTGTCAAGATGTGCTCAGCCACAGTGGCCCATTTACGGTCGCTACGTCGACGCCTCAGACTGCTTGCTCTACGCCTTTCCGCCTTGAGGTTTACGACATTCTGCGCTTCGAGCGCAGCCTGCTCAGTGACCTCATTCTGTGCGGAACCTAAACCAACATCGATCTCGTTTTGTTGTTGGTCATTATCAACGCTATCCGAATAATGACCACTATCTCCACCGTTTACTGCTTCGTCTTCCTGCTCAATGAAAACACACTCCGGATTAACATCAGCGCATTCAAGGAAGCTCATAGCGCGTCTCTGAGGGTTGCGTGCGTTTGTATACTTCTCAAAGAAGCTATGACCCACAATGCGGAAGGCCATGCTGGTTATTGGATGGAGCTTCGAACGAAACTCCATCTCGCATATAAAGCGGCGCCGGCAGGCTTTTGAATCCAGTCCCAAGAACATAAACATGAATTCGGCGATTCTTAAAAAAAAGATACACATTACAGTCGTCTAGGCTAGTTAGGTGCTCAAGCTTACTGTTCTTCGGTTTGCATCCCACGACTAGCCGTCTGTTCTTGCTTATCATTAACATCGCCTAAGCCACGACGACCGATACGATGTAGTTCGGTAGGTCCAGTTGGATCTGGGTCACTTGAGATAACTTCCGGTGAAGATGAGTAGCTGCTATAACCTGAGTAGGGTCCCAAAGAGCCGGGAATATAGTTCGAATGCTCCGCAATGTGATCCACGTGATCAAGAGAGTAGGGTATGTGATCGTGAGTGAACGCTGGACTGCAAAAATATTATTTTTTTTAACATTGTGATGGTGTAAGATTCATACATATAAAGTTTGTTCTCACGGATGATCGTAAATAATTTGAGGTGTACATTTGTGGGGCCAATAGTAGCGCAATCCGTAGACGAAAGCAGTACCCACAATAAAAGCCACAACGACGACTTTCACCTTAATCCAATAGGCAATGGCCAAAGCATACAAACCCCAACGATCTGCAATGAGATAATCATTCTTAGTCGAGGTTGCATCACAAATTTGAATTGATCATTGACTTTCTCTTAGTCAAAGGTTGACGCGTAAATTCTCCCCAGCACCCAAAAGTCGGTCATTTGGTACGCTATCTACGACAATATATTTTCCGCTTTGGTCTTATTGAAAGTGAAAAGTGCTAATTTAAAGTCGGGATCGTGATACTCCACTTCAAATCAACAACAATCCGATGAAAAACTTTCGAATGGCAAGAAATTTCACTCTCGGCGAGAAAGTGATAATTTTACAGATGGCAAAAATAGCATATACGAGAATAAGTACAAATACCCGGACAAGTAGACAGACCTCGGTTGGATTCTGAATCACAGAATTATGTCATGTGCGAACTTCGTTATTACTTAACCGCTAAGGCCTATTACTCACGGAATCCATGACGTTTTCGGGTTCGACTCTCCAACTCGACGAGTTGTCTGGCTTTACTCAAGCTCGTCTCGATTTCCGTAATCTGATTTACGCTTCCGTTTCCGTTTTCCGTTTCCGCAAAAGACACAATTGCAAAGTAAATTGCGAATAGCAGCACCACTGACCACAAATTAATTTTAGGCATTTTATCCTTTTTTTTCTTTTTTCTGATCACCTTGAAAGCCTTTACTTTTAGAGCGCACCACTTCTTCAACTGTACCGTAGCTGTTTGAATTCGACTGTCGGCTTCGCTCAGTTTTTATACGGAAAATGCAAAGTTCAAGGTGATAATTGACCGTTAAACAGATTCTTCGCATCTCTTTGTAGCCTTTATCAAATACGTTTTTGTTATTGTTATGTTTGACGATGGCTCTGTTCGACGTCGTGTTGTTGTGCTGCATTAGATGCTTATTATTGTTTGAGATATGCATTTGAGTTGGTTCAGTTCATGAAATGTGGTGCAAGTAAATTTCACTTTTTTGTTTTCGATTCTCGATACCTTAAAACGTATTGTCTCAACTTCAGTTCGATAGGTTAATAAAAATATTTTTAAATAATAATATTTTTGCAATTTAAATCTGGTCACTTCGAGCAACTCTCTACTAACTCGCACTTACTGGTAGGTGGACAGATAAGGCACTGTATAATGTATAAAGCCTTGTGCCTTAAACCAGTTCCTCCAAGGAGGAACGTGGTCAGGCGGGAGTAGATAATGTAATAAATTCCACGTTTGCACGTGTAAACACGTTTTCAAATAATAATAAATAATCCATCCATTTTTGGTCACTTATGCTGTGTGATTAAAACAAAGAAAAAACAAAAAATTAACACGAATTTTCAAATTAATGAAAAAATGTAGAATTACCAATTAGCACAGACAAACTGTCGCCTTTCGAGCCTTAATCGCCCAATTGAATCATGGAAGCATATCAAAGATTAAGTAACGAGCATAACGCTACGTTAAGGTGCTCGCGCTATGTGGCGGCGCACTGCTCACTTGAGCTCCACTAAATTCGTTGGGGTCGTTGCTGTATCTATTTGGCGCTTAAATAAAAATAAAATATTCTTGTGAACTAGATTTGCAATAAGATAACCATCAAGGAGTTGATGAGTTTAATTTGCGGAACAATTTGTTGTTTCCTTAAATTCAGAGTTCGAACCCAGTTCATTTGAAAATATAATATTTTGTAGTGCCACGTGATGAATAAAAGATTATTATTATTATTTTTATTGTAGCTTAGAATTAATCCTAAATTACAATACTTTTATAGCCAGAACGACGAAGGCTCTGATGAAGAAGAAATTTTTGTTCCAAGAACATATTAATTGTTTTATGGGAATACATACATTTCCTTGGCTGCGTTGTAAACTGCATGATACAGTTATAATTCTATTACCGTAATGTGAAGATTTAAAAAAATTAAAATCTTCGTATTTTTCTAGGCACGACAAAATACATATGTACTTTGTCACTTTTCAAATCACAAGTAGACGCATGTGTCCGAACGCGTTACGAAGAACACTTTCTCAGTGATGTTTTCGAAACAAGTTGGCAGCGTTGTAACGATGCATATTGGTAACATTGCAAGTCGCAGTCGGTATATCCTGCATTAAAGGAAACATTAAAGGAAACTGCTACTATGGACCCTGCAGTTGAATCAACTGAGACTGAAGCAAAGCCAGCGAGTGATCCGCAGGCGCCCATTGCTAGGAGGGGATATCTTATGTCTATGAAGACCGGCGATACCAAGACTATCGATGAGCGTGATGTGGTACGTATGTATTGCTAACAAAGCTATTGACAACTTTTTTTTTGATTAATTTTTGTTTTTTTGTTGTTGTTTTTTGTTTAATGCTTTGCTTCAGTATGGGCGTTGCCGAGCAGTTACCGAATTCGAGAAAATCAATCGTATAGGCGAGGGCACCTACGGCATCGTATGTGAGTAAAACAAGTTGTTTTGAATGAACCTATTTCCCTAACATGACATGCCCTTACTTTACAGACCGGGCGCGCGATGTTCGCAATAATGAGATTGTCGCGTTGAAGAAGATGCGCATGGATAAGGAGAAGGATGGACTGCCTATAAGTGGTCTGCGAGAGATAATGCTATTGAAGAAGTGCAACCATGAAAATATCGTCAATTTACGCGATGTCGTTGTTGGCAAGAGTTTGGAAAGGTGAGCCAGACAGTCAATAGATCTCCTTTAATGGATAATTGAATATTCATTCTTGTACAGCATATACTTGGTCATGGAATACTGCGAACAGGATTTGGCATCACTGCTTGACAACATTTCAGTGCCGTTTACTGAGTCTGAGGTGAAGTGTATAATGCAGCAAGTTCTTAAAGGGCTCAAATATATGCATTCACATTATATCATACATAGGGATCTGAAAGTATCGAACTTGCTAATGACAGACAAGGGTTGCGTGAAAATAGGTAAGCGTCGTTTATCCATATGCGTCTGTTGAAACTTGACTAAACTATTCCAATTCTATCATGGCCACATGGCAATCTAATCTAATACTCTTGCCAGCTGATTTTGGTTTGGCGCGTCTATTTGGCAATCCACCGCAACCAATGACGCCTCAAGTAGTCACACTGTGGTACCGCTCGCCGGAACTCCTTTTAGGTGCAAAAACACACACAACAGCAGTTGATATGTGGGCCATCGGTTGTATACTCGGCGAGTTGTTGCTGAACAAGCCACTACTTCCGGGCAACTCGGAAATTGCACAGCTCGATTTGATAATAGATTTGCTTGGCACGCCAACTGACGCCATTTGGCTAGGAATGAATGAAATGCCGGCGCTGAAAGCCTTTACATTAAAGCACCAGCCATACAACAATTTAAAAAGTAAATTTCCGTCACTCAGCGCGAGCGGAATTCGTTTGTTAAACTGTCTCTTCATGTACGATCCAGTTAAACGTGCCACAGCCGAAAATTGCTTGGGAAGCAATTACTTTTCGGAGCAACCATTTCGTAAGAACTAAACTCAGCAAAAAGCCTTTCAGTACAATTTATTTTTTCTGATTGCAGCCTCTGATCCCAAACTCATGCCAACATTTCCGCAGCATCGAAATAAGAAGGGACCACATGCAACTCATGATGTACCAATTTCGGATTTGCTGGGGGCTTTTGTGAAAAAAAGACGAATCAATTAATTGATTAATAAACCATATTTATTGTAATTGAATAAAAGAAACATTTTGTAGATTATGCAACCGAACATCGCCGACTGTGCTTACAAATACGGCCTGTCCATTGGTATCTTCTTGGCTCTCTTATCACGTGCGCGTGGGAACCACCGGTGCTTTGTGGTGTGCGTCAATTGCATCAGTTCCTGTCTTGCAACCTCTGGGTGTTTGTCCTTAAAAGCGCGCATTGCCGTTTGCAAAGCTGCTTCTTTTATTAGCTCGGAGCTCTGTGCTTCAACGGTTTTTGGTATCGGCTTGGTAAACTCGTATGGGAAGGGTGCATCAGGGTGCCAGGCGACAATTGTTTTGCCATCATTTGACACGGCCACTTTTTCGACTAAACTTTTTCCACCAATTGGATTTTTATATATTGAGTTTTTCGGCGCGTAGGACGAAAACAAACGAAACCCCGACCACATATACGACCGCATTTTCATTACTATTAAAAGACTTATTGAGAATAGACAATCTATCAGCTGATGAGTCTGTCATATCGATGGCATTTACTATCACTGAAGTGGTTCAATCTGGCAATGTTTTCTATTTGTCTCTGGACTATCATTCAACTCAGCTGTGTTTAAACAGAACTTTTAAACACAAAGTATGCGTTCTGTGTCATACATTAGTTGTAAAATAGAATAGAACAATAGAAACACATTACAAAAATGTGGATAATATACGCAATAGTAGTACATTTGTTACTCTTAGGATCTATATTTGTTATATATTTTCGTTCGCCGGTTATTACGGGTCTACAACCGCAAGAGCCGCTTATAAATGCCGGTCTGGTAAGCAATGTTTAGCATTATTAATTATATTCTCAGTACATCAATAATTTATTGCAAAAGGTTACGCCAGCAAAGCGTTTGGTACTGATCGTTACCGACGGTCTCCGTGCCGAATCATTTTTTCAAAACAATTGTGCCAATGTGCCGCATTTACGGGAAATCTTCCTCAAGCAAGGCTTGGTTGGCGTGTCACGAACACGGGTGCCCACCGAGTCTCGGCCAGGTCATATTGCACTCATCGCTGGCCTTTACGAAGATCCATCAGCGGTAACACGTGGCTGGAAGGCTAATCCCATAGACTTCGATACACTCTTCAACCGAAGCAGCCATACCTATGCTTGGGGAAACAGCGAAGTGCTTGGTATATTCTCTCGCCTTTCTGATGGGCAGCGACCTATGCATTTCGACAGCTACGACGACTTGGACTTCACCGGCCAAGTGAGCACCTATAAGCAGGATAAATGGGTCTTCGACCGTGTGCCGTTACTCTTGGAACGCAAGCACAAAGATTTGCAAACTGAGCATTTTGTGGTGTTCTTTTTGCATCTTTTGGGTTTGGACACAGCCGGACATGTTCATAAACCAGGCAGTCCGCTCTTTTTGCAAAATTTGCGTTATACTGAGCACGAGATCTCAAAAATTTACCGCAAGTTTGAAGAGTACTTTCCCGATAATCGAACGGCATACCTATTAACCTCAGATCATGGCATGACGGATAGTGGTGAGTTGTACTATAAGGGGAAACCTAACATTAAATGTAAACGTCGGCTGAATTCCATTTCTTTCTCAGGTTCCCATGGTGCTGGTGCGGCGCATGAGACGGATACACCCTTCTTCCTTTGGGGGGCCGGCGTTGCACGAATGCCACCTACTTCGAAAAAAACATTCAATGCAGATGGGCAAAGAAAATTGCCTTTGTACGAGTTGGAGCAAGCGCAACTGACTCCATTAATGTCGGCTCTGCTCGGACTGCCGCCGCCTATGAACAATTTTGGTATACTACCGATTGGCTTCATCAATGCAAGCTCCGAATACGAGGCCCACGCGTTCCATAGCAATGCGCTGCAACTGCTCGCACAGTACCAGCGTCTGCAGCAAGAACATGAACGCGGCTTATTCACCGAATACTTGCGCAAGTTTCATCTGAGTACTGCACAGATCAACGCCCACAAGGCGTCCATCTCTCATCAACTAAAGATTGGTCAGTATTCGGAGGTGATAAGAGATAGCTTGCAAATTATGATGGCGGCACTGGACGGCATTGAGTACTACCACGGCTACTATCGTAATATGCTCTTGGTCAGCACAACGCTAACCTTTTTCGGTTGGATTCTCTATTTACTACAACAATTCACACACGATAAGCGTGTGCCGGAGTCAAAAACATACAATACAAAAACTTGGCAGAATTACATCTTCTGCGGAATGGGCACACTTTTGCTTATGTTCGCAAACCTACAAAAAATCCCATTGATTGTTGGATTTTACCTAGTCCTGCCAGTGCCGATTTGGTTGATTGCGTTGCACGATCACAAACTCGGCGAAATCAAGGAGAGATTTACGCTACCAATGCATCAAATTCTTTTGCTGATTGCATGCACCGAGCTATTGGTGTTCTCGTTCTTTGATCGGCGCCTGATCTCTGCGGGATTTTTGCTGCACGCAGCTACCAACATTCAGAATATTCTCAAAACTGGCCGTTTGAAATTTGATATTTGGCTGCTGCTTGTGATTGTCCTGGCTATATTTCCAATGCTGCCAACTGTCGGCCACCAAAACCTAATCTTATTGGGCGTTGGCTTTCTAGTCACTGTGATACGCCCTCTGGTTGTAGGAGCGCGAATCCACTGGCGAATCAAGCTGTGCAATGTTGCTGGTCTTATCAATGCCTCGATATGCATTTATCTACATTCGCGACAAATCGGCGTTCCGCTCGGAATGCGTATATTTTCATGGGGGTTCCTGCTCTATACGATCGCTACGACAGCACTCGATAAGACGACTGCGCTCAAACAACGTGTCGAGTTGATTTTCTTCAATTTGAGTACACTTTATGCATACTTTTGCACTTCCTACGAGGTCTTGTTCCTAGAGATGATGGCCACGGAACTGATATTGGCACTCGACGGCAACCCCATTCATCAGCCGTCCGCCGTGGGTGAGGGCTTCGTTGGACAGAAAGACAGCAACAAGCGCACACAGGATCTGCACAATTCGTTCCGCGTCGCATTCATCATTTTGCTGTACGCGTTTTTCTCGTTTTTTGGCACCGGCAACACCGCTTCGATCAGTTCTTTCGATCCGAATATTATGCGTTGCTTCCTTACAACATTCTCGCCCTTTGTGATTTCGGGACTGGTCATCCTGAAGTTGACTATTCCGGGTGTGCTCATTGCCGCGATCATCTTCGGGCTCTCAAAGTTTGCGCGTATCCACGAGCAGAAGATCTTCATTTGCGTGCTGTTCATTTGTAATATTATGGGCATGAACTTTCTCTTTTTCGTAAGAAACCAAGGATCTTGGCTTGAGATCGGCGCTTCGATATCCCATTTTGTTATTATGGAAGTGATAACTCTCGGACTACTGGTGCTAACTTTCGTGGCCAAGGCGCTGCTTCGAATGCCACTGGGCCAAGCGGCCAAGTTCAACTAAAAAGTGACGTCATTCCAAATTTTTAAGTAGTATTATTCGTTATTTTGTGTGCTCTTAAGCGATCTGCTCTTTGTTACAAATTACTTATAGACTCGTGATTTAAGATTAACTTAGCTCTAGCGTTTATAGAATATTTACAGCGATTTAACAATAATTGATCCTAGGCTAGATGACTCTAAAAACTAGTCCGAATTCTTGGTCACAACAGGAATGTTCGTCCGCTTCTGCCGCAGCCCCTGCCACTTGATCGGATCCAAAAATTGCATGCAAATGGCACAAGGCGAAAAGTTAGTGGAATCTAAGCTTCAACAAACTAATCTTTAAGGTATTGTTCCAATGGATTTGATCCAATGCGCTTCGAAATCTTCGTAGTCACGGTCTCGTCTGCAAAGTTGGCCGGAAAATGAAATCGAATCGAAACATGGTCCGCACTTTGTTTACTCACTTGTCTGTGTGGGCCTCGGCGTCGTATTGGCTGCGTGCGGTTGCGCCTGGAGACAGTTGAGCCACTCGGAGAGCGATATTACCTTGTCGCTGTTCACGTCACAGTAGCGCGGCATCTTTTTGCCGCATTTTCGCAGAGATCTAGAAGAATCCAATTTCGTTATAAATGTCATATTCAATTGTAGTACAAACACTAACTTCGGTTAATCCGAATCTGAAATAAAATTACGGCCTTTGGGTATATGTTTGGAATCAGCTACAGTCGAACATCCCTACAACGAATTCATTTCTAGTACACAGCTTTTTCGAGTACACATAATTTCTGTATAACGAAGTAATTACCGTGCGCCCCGTAAGTATTCGCTATAGAGAGGATTGACTGTATACAACTGTATTTATGTTTAGGGAATGGTTACTACTCATGTTGACTGGAACACTGCGTCCCATAGGACATTGACAGTTAAAGAGTGTGAGACTGAGGTGCTAATCTGTTCCGACAAGAAGAGATTTCAGGTGAACTTGGCTCGTCGCGTTATTCAAGTATATTTTTCCTAGTTCAGATCTCCCACTATGTTATAAACGCCATGACGAACTACTACTTACTTGGAGCTTGTGACCAACTCTCGAAAAACTTTCCACTCCTTGCGTTCCCAGGATTTGTTTTTATTTTTGTCGAGGAATACGAAACTCAATGTGGCTATGCGTTCATCCTCCGAGCTCCACTTGGTCGTGTTCAAACTGTCAAAGTGATTCCAGACGCTACAACTTGTTATACGTAAATTGACAGACGCCTGGAGTACTTACCCCGTGTTGCTGTTTGAGAGTACCTGTGACTTTAGGTACTCCTTTAGCTCCTTGAGGAACACCGTTTTACGTGGCTCTGAGCAGCCCTTCATTGGGCGCATTGCTGGCACAATCTCATCGCACTTTGGTCTCTGATCCTTTACAGAGGAACCGGGTATGTTTTTGCCGGTGTCCTCGTTTACACACCAGCAATACGGGGTTGAGCGATAGCACTGGACTCGTTGATAGCGCCCATCGGGTGTGCACTCCGGTACATAGAGTCTCGTGCTGCCGTGCTGAAAGCGACACAGTTTTCGTTAGCCCCTGGCTAGGATACAAAGACTTTCACTTACGCTCTGCTCTTCTAGTGCTGCAGCCTGATCGGACCAGCAGTCGGACTCGCTCTCAGATTCTTTGGTTGATGATTCCGGCTTCGGATTAAGAACTGCAAAAGTTTACATGCCAACGGTTAGCGAAGAGTTAATTAATATTGTTTGGGTGCGGAAAGGAGTTAATTGCATGCAAGTGGTTAGTGCCCAACTCTCTGCAGTTCTACGTACAATAGATGGAAGGATAATTCGTTGATGAAAGTGGATTTAGCATGCTTAGACTGATGGCGCTGTCATCTTCGTCTTCTCCATCTTCGATGTCGTAGTCCTCGTCATATTCAATGTGTTGGCTACTTTCTTCCGCTTCCTCGATGCCGCTATCAAGCTCATCCTGTCTGCTATTGTTGTAGCTGTTGTTGTTAGAGGCACTGGGATTGTTGTGATGACTGATGGTGTTATGATGATTGTTAAGCTTTGTATGTAGTTGATGCATATTTGGAAGTAGTGTATGGCGATTGTTGTTGTTGGAAGTGGAGTTGCTGGAGGTTGGGGATGTTTCGATGAACTGTTGATTTGTCGCTGCCGACGCTGCGTTGTAATCAACTGTCGCATGACCTGTACGTGAATACATTTAGAATGCAATGAACAAACATAAATCAGGACAATTGAAGTGTTATATAAGTTGGCATGCTCTTCAGATACAATCGATTTTTATAGAGCTTTTTTCAAAGGGCGTTAGCGCTAGTATTTCATGCAGCTGAAACTTCCAGAATATACTCACGATTTGCGCCATCCTTGGACAAACAACTGTTCCACTCCAAGTGTGACAAACGATCGTCGGCATCGACGTCACAAAATTTGCCAAAAGCACGTCCACAACGTCTGGGTTTCACGGCCTATGCAGAGAATACAAAATGCTTAAAACACTCCAACAAACAACCTCGCCAACTAATTGACTGTCAGATAGTGGAACAAACACACAAACACACAAACAAGCAAACAAACAGTCAACAAAGCCGATAGACAGATAGACAGTTACATATGTAGATATGTAGACAGATAGCTAGACAACAGTTTGGCTTACCCTCTTGACGAGTTTCTTAAGTTCGCGGAATTCACTTTTGTCCAACATTTGGTTGCCGTTCACATCCAACTGGACAAACTTCCAATTGAGCACTGCGTCTGGCGTAAGCTGGTGCTGGTGCTGTTTTTGTGGCTGACTGGCACGTATGCACTCGCTCCGGAACACCTTGAAGAGATTGTCATTGAAGGTGGCACGGTCCTCTTGCGTGCAACTGCGCCGAGTGAGCGGGCGCGGTGGCGATCGCCGTCTATTGCCACGGCTGTGCTCACGGCACTTGGGCTTGCCCATCCGCAGCGAAGTGTTTTCGATGGGTTTGCCCGTAATATCACTGCACCAACAACCTGTCTTGGAGAGGCACTGCACCGCGGCGTACGTGCCATCCGCCTTGCAATTCGGCACGAAATTCGGCGGATTCTTCGATTTGTGACGCAAAGCGTACTCACGCGCTTCCTTGCAGGCTGAAAATGGCTTCGATGAAACCTAGTAGCTGTTTTAAGGCGCTGTATTCAAGCTTACCTTTACACGGCCCGCGGTACTTCAGGCTGACCTGATGGCCACTGCATTGCACGCGCAGCAAATGGCAGCGCGTCGGATAGGTGCGATCGTCAGTGCCGCAAACAGGTCGCCCCTTCTTCTCATCGCATTCACCTATTTTGACCGCACACTCGGATATCTAAAAGTTAAATAGTTCAACTGATTAAACGATTCGCTTCTATTCTATGCATAGCGTCCGCATCTGTATCTCGCAATGGCTGCGTTGTGTGCCAAAAGTGTGAAGTACTCTCGCTCGCGCCAGTGCGCTGCATAAAAGGAGCGGCCATAAATAATCAAACACGCGTAAAATGATTTATTATTTATGGTCATCTATCTGCACATGCCCACCGCCGCCTACCTCCTCCAGCGTCGCTTTGAACGTGCCTCTGTCTATCATCGACGGTTGCTCGTTGCCGATGGGGCGGTGGTGTTGGGTGCTGGGCGCAGGGTAGACGATTCAAGTCTGATTGACTACAAGACGCACAGCTCTGAATACGAATTAATGGACTGGCTGGCATGCAATCACACCAGGCCAGAGGAGACCGGACCGCAGTCAACTCAGCTCAACCCAAACCAAGCCAAGCCAAGTCAATCCAAGACGGTTCAGTTCGTTGTCGTGGTCGTCGTCGTCGTCGCCGTCGCAGTCGTCACAGTCGTCGTTGTTGCCATGGTGTGCCTTCTATCAATCGCACTGGACTGCACATTCTCAGCTGTACTCGTATATTCACCTTTTCGTATATCTCAAACAAAATCAAATCAAAAGCTGTCAAACCATAACCAGACCAGCTCATATGGAATCGCACAATCGCGAATGCGAATAATGTTTCTATTCAAATGTGTTAAAAATGGGCGTCCTCCGTCGTTCGTCCGCACATGCGTCCGGCCGGCGTTCGGCGAAAAGTGGCTAACCAAGTGCTGAGTTAACGATTTTTTCTTTTTGTTTTTTTCTTTTAATAAAATGTTTTGCGTAGCTGAGAAATCAGTTTTTCGGAATGCCGTATGTGTGTGTGTCGCGTGCGTGTGCTTTATCTAATTAGCTTTCCTTTTAATTGGCACATAACAGTGTGTAATTATTTTTATTGTAGCGCTGAAACCTGGAATACCAAATCAAGCAGCGCCGATTGCAATCAAACCATCACAAATTTAACCGATCGAATCGATCTGACGTCAGTGGCCGACTGACGCCCAAGTGGTTCGTACTATTTTATTTGTCTTTTCTTTTTTGGGTAGGCCACACTTTTCTAATCACGATAAGAACTGGGAGGAATTTTTTACACTAAATTCAATAAATAACAATCGCTCCATAGGCATGGCAATTAAAGTGTTAAGATATGATTAATGAGTATTAATTGCTACTAATTGATTTAAACACATTTCGTTTTGATGTGAAACATCTTAGATTTAAGTAGGGTACACGTTTACAAGCGTAACGCTCGCATACAATCAAAAGCTCGTGAATGCTCAGCACACTCACGTATATTTTAAATTGTGTTTTTATTTACAAGTTGATCATTCAAATTATATACTCGTATTTGATGATATGCTTCCCGGTCTCGATTTTTATAGTTCGGATGCCGAGAGCTCTCTGTTTCACTCTTTAATATGATTAGCAACTGAGCTTGCTAATTCGACCTTCTTGCTAGACTTAGCCTAACCTAACTATTTGATTCTGCTGAAATGACCACACTGTGTTACTGGAAGACAGTATCGACGCCTGAGCTTTGGCATTGGAATTAGCGATATTCACTGAAATTAGCGTTCCAGAGGATTTACAGCAATCTGTAAGGAGTCACTTTAACAATAATTTTCTAAGCTAATAATTTAATTTATGTATTACTCATTGTAAATGTGAAATCGACCGGGAATCACTGGCTCAAACCTGTCATGACTAGTACTCGAACCTTTTAACTCACATGTCTACTCAGCCAGACTAACACACGGCAATTTGTGTTCCTTTGCTTAATTTACATCCATACATATTCTGTCTAATTTTTCAAAGGACTTACAAATTTATAAATTAATATTTCAAAAAAAAAAAAAATGCGAGACAAATATGGCAACAAATAAACCACAGCCAAAGCCCTGGTCGCTAGTGTAGTGTAGTGCCTTCTATTTTTAATGTAGTGCTTCTCGCTTCTGTAAACAAATCAGAGCTGTGAAATTTTAAAAGAAACTTGGAAGAATCGATACTGAAACTTGTAATTTATTGAAAAAGTAATAAAATGTTTGAATAATAATGTTTTTGAATGATTTAAGCATTTTTAAGTTAATTAAGAAAACGTTCAAGATGATCCACGCCCGGATAGCTCTTCCACGTGAAAGATGGATAACAATATCGAAAAACTGGTAAATATTCGAGTGATAGCAGAAACTGTAGGAATTTTTAAAGAATCCATACGGCCAGCTTTGTATAACAAATAGAAATCCAAAACTCAGTTGTAGCTGTGAAAAGAAAGCGGCACGCGTCCTGAAGGAGCTGAGAGAAGAATACTTCGAACACTGTTTGGCGTTGTAGGGATAGAGGAGGCTTATATATTGAAGGCGATAATATAATAAGTAAATGTGTATGAAATCAAAATAAAATGTTTTAGAGCGTAGGTCTCGTTCTTTAATAGCTACACCGCGCACCCATGTGGACTAGAAAATTTCCTTAGGTAAGCAAATCAACTCCGTGTACGGCGCGAGTCTCAATAAGACAGTTATCACTGTTTGCTCTATGATAAGAGAATGCTGAAGAATTGAAATTTTTATATCACAAAACTGTGGACTTCGATTCAGAAAAAACTGAATAAATTTTCCTGATCAGCGGATTGCCTGCTGGCAGTTAGTGTGAGATCCGAAGCTATTATTGTTTATCTGTTTCTTCTGAACTGATGAACGCGATGGTATTTAAAGTAATTTATAAAATGTCAACAGAATCATAACCGTTAAACTCTTTATTGTAAACATTTTTGCGACGCGACATTTCGAATGCTCAGCTCAATCGCTAAGAGTAATACATTTCTTAAGAAATTTACCCTTTTTATAGAATTTGCATGGATAAGGAGGTTTCTTTTGGGCATTGGCTATTTATCGGCATTTGGCCGTTACTCGCCCGTCATCGTCATTAAATGCGTTGAAGATTCCAGTCAGACTTGGAAGCATGAAGGAAATCACCATTTCAGCACTCTTTTGTATGCAGAATGAAGTTCCGAAGTTTTTGGTAATCCCATATAGCAGAAGACGGAGTCTTTTATTTCACGTGGTTGTCATGTAGGCTCGCAAGTTGCTTTGGTTCGGTTCATTTACAACAACACTATAGATAGTTAACAAAGTAGATAACCCATTTTCCGCCACGAATTTGCTAGAAATTGCATTAGTCAGCAGCGTCGAGCACTGCATATCGTTGTGAGAGTGTATGTTCTGGGTGTGTGTGTTCTGTGTGTGAGTGTGTGTAGTGAATCCAAGTCTATTTGAGACGTTTCGAATTATAGTTTAGCACATGGGGCGGCAATCAGGTGTGCATTTTTCGTTCTATCGCGAGTGACTCGTTGTCGTGTAATCAGAGTCGGGACTCTCGCACTGTGGACAGCTGTCCAGCTGTCCAGTCATTGTCGCCAACATCGGCAAATAAGTCAGAGCCAAACAAAGACCACGTCAATGACGGCGACGTCTACGCTCATATGACACACGTTGCTGGCGATGTGGACGATCGTAGAGTTGCAATAATTAGCCTTATTGGATCGACTAGTCGCTGCACATCGTCTTCATATTCATTATCACATTTCATTATGCAGCCTCGTCAGGTACAGTGAATCAATCTACTGCATTTCAAAGAGTGAAAGTGAGTCGAAGTGGAAGTGGAAGTGGAAGTTGAAGTTGTCACACTCAGAAGTTGATGCGTGGGTTAACTTGACGTGGTTTTTTATTAGGCTTAATTAAGACACATTTCTGAGGTACACCCACCGAGAAATGACGTGGAGAAATGCAGCCCTCACAAATGCAAAATGCCACTAACAATTTTTCTGCCTGGTTAATGCTGTTCATCCCGCAACGCCGAAGGCGGCGTCGGCAGCCTTCTGAGATCAAAGATTGGTACACGGCATGCAACACCCAGACAGGGCGTCTTAAGCCGCTGCAATTGGCTATCAATCATCAGCACATCAAGCGTGCTTGAAATACATTAATTGCAATTTATTGTAATAGTTCTGGCCTCGTTTCGCTACGCCACACATCAATAAAACGTTCTAATTGAGTAAAAGCGATCGACGAAAAATGTTTCGAAAACAACAAAATCATTGACACTGACATTGACACTTCTCACACTCAGTGCCAGTGGGCAGACTAACCGTTGCGACGCCCCTCCGACCCCTGACGTTGCCGTGACTATGACAAAGCTGCACTAAGTCCCGCTTGTGTTGGCAAAAAAAAGGAGTTAGCCAATCCACTGGACCCAAGACTGGTCGGGTCTTCGAGTCAGAGCTCTCAGTCGGCCAAGGACCACTCACCCTCATACCCAGCATATACTTTACGAGTGTCAGAAGCTGTTACAACAAGAACCAAGCCAGTTAAGAAATATTTAACGCTTTTTAGTGTTCGAACCTCCTCTGCTAGCTTTCAGTAATTGACATTTGGACAGACGCGTTCTCGACCAACTTCGTTCATACACACATACACATAACATAAGTGCTTCTGTGTGCGTGTGCATATGTATGCGTAAAAAGACGGCAAATGAAACAGAATGTTGTCCCTCCGTCCAACGGCAGAGATCTGCTCTTCAGACAACGTGCAACGGCAGACAGCGCGGCGCGTCTTCAAATCACTCCAATGCACTCCTGCGCATGATAAAAGAGGACCGAGGAGCGGTCGGTTTGTTCTGAGTGAAACGGCAAAAAAAAACAACAACAACAAAAAATCAAAACAAAAAAAGGAACAACAAATGAAACTCAGGTGTTCAATTCGTAGTTCACACTGGCACTCACACTGGCACTCACTCGATGCCGGTTTTGGAAAACAGACAGACGGACGTGTTTTCTTGGGCAGGCCGGCCAACCAGCCAACCGGCCGGTGTGTCCAGGCCAGACAATTTGTAGCCTCGCGCACGACCACTTTTAATACCTGGAATATTCAAGTGTTTTCTTGGGATTTACACCTTTTTTTGCCTTTTGTCTTTTTTGTCTTCTGAATGCTCTTCTCTGCTTTATTCTTCTTTTGATAATTTCTTGCGCAATTTAGTTCTTTTTTTTAATATATATATTTTATATGTATATAAATAGGTATGTGCGTGGGTACCTACACCGATCGAAAAGTAAAATGATCGAGCATAAAATGATTAAAGCTGCAATATTCATTCAAATATTTTGGAAATCTGTTCACTTTTAACTTTAAGTGCTTAAGTGGGCAATCGTGATTATAATGTGACTTATGGCCGAAACGAGTTAATTAAAATTCAGCGATTTCTATTCTTAATGACCAGAAGCTCATGAAAACCTTATACCAGCCAATCAATCGATTCGCACGATAAAAAATAAAGACTATACTTTTAAGACCGGGACTAAGTCAACAACCGCTTCAATCCGATTGCGTTGAAATTGCATTTTGTTAAAGAGAATAAATAGACTTGCGTTCCAGTACCAAAAAGGATGAGACCGGAATATCGTTATAAGTGTGTTAAGTAAAGCCTATTCCCTACACTCAGAGCGCAACGGAACGCTCAATATTTAATCAGAAGCTCTGAGCTATGACTACTGCATATTATATATATAACATATGACCGATTTTCGCTTCATTCAAATAGTATTGTGCCCTTTATTTATTGCCCTTTGATTAGGGCAATGGATTTAAATATCGACGTAGGGGTTCAACTAAAAAACTTTAGAAATCAATTTTATTTTGAATCACTTACGTTAGAGCAGGATTATTGAAATCTACAACTCCCATCTCATGTTCGTTTATACGTAGAGCAATAAATAAATAAAATAAAAAAATTAAACTCACCGAAAGTTCATGCCGCTCCCGGCTTTGTGTGCTGGCCGCTGATCCTAATTGAAGCCAAACTGAGAGGATAATCACCGCCCTCAATATCATGATGCAGTAGTTTTCCAGCAATTATTTTCTATGCTCTTTGTAAAAAAAAACTCTTCTCGTCGAATTTCACAGTTTTGATTGGTAACGTTCTAAAACGCGTGGTTTCAATTCATTTTTACAACACACCCGAATTAAATAAGAATCGAAAAAAGTTGGCGATGAAAGTTCCAGGAAGACCACAGCAAAGTCACGCCAAATGTAACTTTAACACTTTACTGAGCCTTGAGACTAGTGCAAATGTTTGGGCAGATATTCGGCACTAGGTACTTTAAGCCGCCAGAACACACACAGATACTACCAATCGATAGTGGTACGCATATGTGAACGTTAACTCCAAAAATTGAAATAAACCAAACGCCGCAAAGTTTGAAATACGACTGAACGAGCAGAGGAGCAAAACGATTTCTCAACCACCGCCGACGCGAGAGTGAGATTGAGTCGTATCGTTACGTATCTGATCGGTTTGGATCAAATCGCGCGAACCGAAATGATCAACAGCCAAATGGCATAGAGAAATGCGACTTTTGGCTTTGGCTTTGGCTTAAGCAACTGAGCGATAGCGTTGTCGCTCAATACTGCACAGGTTATCTCTATTAGATACACAGATACATCACAACAACAAACACGGCTAAGAGTGTATCTCGACTGTAGCACGGCTGGAGTGCGAGAACGGCTAAGCGAGTGAGCAAGTGTGAATGGATAGGGCACTAAGTGCGTCAGTGAGCGAAAGTGACTGAGTGAGTGAGAGAGTTATAAGGCCCAAATGTTGTTTAAACCAACCGAACCGAACCGAGTCGAACCGAACCGAACCGAACCGAACCTACCAAACCTACCGAGCAGACCAAACAACCCAACGACAGACAGACGGAGCGTGAAGCCATGTCGCCACAATGTCTGGCGTGTCTCTCGGCCTGGCGTATCTTATCTGCCAGAAAGACTAACATGTCCGAACGTCGAGCACGAACAACAACAACAACAATGAAAATGGGAACGAGACTGACAACGACTGCAACATAAAACATACAGAAGACAACAAAAGATACAACAAAATTCAAAAAGATTTCGATGAGTGTATTTGTAAAGTGAATTGAAGTGGACTCAAATCAACTGGACTGGACAGGACGGACGGACCGGCGGACGGATGGACGAACGGCCAGTTGTATGAGCAATGTTATGCTCTTCAAATTTGTAGGTAGCAACACCTGGTTATGAGTGTGTTTGCATGTGTGTGTGTGTGTGTGTGTGTGTGTGTGTGTGCTTTGTGAGGTTTATCTTCCTTTGTGCATCTCAAGTGCTCGCAGATATAAACAATCGAACGCGCACAATAAAAACTCACTTTGACTTTGTTCGACAAACAAAAACACACTCACCGAAACATTACCAAACTGCAACCAACTTTTGGCAGACAAAGAAACCAGGGACAAAGGTTCATCTGTCATGATGTTGCCTGCTCGCTTGTCTGTGGGAACTCGCGGGTTTGAGCCAAGTGCGCACACTCGCAGTCGCACAGTGCCTGTGCTGTGATTTATAGAGCCGGTGTAGCGTGCATCGCCAGACAAACTGACGGCGATCAGCGAACCAGAACACTAAAAAAAATCACTCGAACCTCGTATAGGCACAAAGGTAGACATTGTTTCTTCTGCTCCCACTCCCCTCTGCTTGACAATATTCGGTTTGGTTTGAATTGGTCTTTTTGGCCAGACCGTCTGTCTGCCTGTCACATCTGTCGGTCTATCTCGATACAACACAAGGCAGAGTGCTTTTGGTTATCTTCCTCAATTTCTTACAGGCTTTGTCTATTGCATGTTTACCTACACGCGTACAACTCGTGTATCTGTGTTTACATCTACTCATGTGTGAGGGTCAGTCTTAAGAAAAAAAAAAGTCGTGAACTACCCAGTCCGTCCATGTGCACAGCCCGTCAAGGCAGACATTATGACGCCAAACTGAACGAGTCTTTTTTCTGCTTCTTTTCTGCTTCACACTGAGAAAGCACTTAAAAAAAAAATTTATTTTATGAAGTTGAGCGATACACACGAAAAGTGTGAGTTCTACTCAGCAGTTTCAATCTGCCTGATTCGACATACATTTCGGTGTTTCGGTAGTTCAAATGGTATGAGCATGGGGCAAGACTTTAAGAAGAACATTTTGTTGTCAGGGTAGTCCGCTGATCAGCCTAATAATCACTTAGTCCATTTAAGGATAGTCTACCTATGAGTATGAGTATATATGTCTAGTTAGAAGATTGTGCCGATTTGAATTTTTTTAAATTTGGAAACAGGATAATAAATCACCGTTACTACTAATACGACTCCAATTACTACTACTACTACTACTTCTAGTGCTCCATTACTACTCCAACTAATATTGCTAGCGCTCCAAGTACTACTACTACTAGTACTTCTACTACCAATAACTCCAATTACTACTACTTTTACTACTACTACTACTACGAAGAATGTGACGTGATGTATGGATCTCAATCTACACCATACAGTAGCACATATGAAACAATGCCTGATAGCATAGCGTCGTAATGGTATATCCGTATTGTACATTATTTTCTTATATTCCAATATTCTCAGACAAACATGAGGAGGTTTATTTCGGGGTTGACAAGCGATGTGGTTGAATGAAGTTGAATTGTCCAGCTGATGTCGAGAAAGAGTTCAGGACTTTGAAGTTAGACAAAGAATCAGTTCACTCGCAACAAGTATGCGCAGTATATCAAGTGCATCGAAGCAATCCTTTTCAATTCTAGGCGTAATGTTCGTGATGGGCGTTGCGGCACTAAGAAGTTTGTATTTTAATTCAGTTATTATAATGCAGTTTCCCCACTCAAGTAATCTTTGTTCTCCTATATATAAAATATTTAAGTTTCTTCCACACTCCAAAGTTGAATTAACCGTATAGCTATCTATTCAAAACTTCTGTGTTTTGAAATCATTCCAAGTGAATACAAATAAGTTAAATCAACAATTTAATGTAAATAAGAATTAATAAATTTCCAAGAAGAAAATAATTCCCCGTCGTCACAAAAAAAAAAAAACGAACAGTCGAACAGAAACAAATCGTTGGGAGTACCCTCAACCATATCAGCAGAAACTTATAAAAAAAATCACCTTTCAGACTCCGCGAATGCGATTACGTTAACATCGGATCGGTTGACAAGCGTATAAAAAGAGACGCCTTTGCTAAGTTGGGCATTCACTAGTCTTCGCTCAAAGCTGTCACTGACGAAAACACACCCAAAGCATTTGCCTGTACAAAATGAAGATCTACACTATTTTGGCTGCCGTCGTTGCACTGACTGCAATCTGCATGACAAACATTGCCACCGCACTGCCAGTTGGGGAGGAAGTAGAAGATGTGCTGCTCGATGTCGCCGCAGCTGAACCCGCACAGTTGGAGGCTCAGCCCGCCGAGGTGCACAGTCGTCAAAAGCGCGCCACCTGCGATCTGCTTAGCAAATTCAATGTCAACCACAGCGCCTGCGCAGCCCACTGTCTGCTGAAGGGATATAAAGGTGGCCATTGCAATGGCAGCCAGGTCTGCGTCTGCCGTCGTTAAACGGGTTAACTGAGTGGGGTTCGACGTTATCTTGGTCGTAAATTCTTCAAATTTTACTTACGTATTGAGAAAAATACCCACATTTGTACACATTAAAGCTTAACCAATGACCAGTGCACGACTGTTTTTGTATTGTAGTAATAGAGATCTCCAAAGAAGTCTAATTTCTATGGATAACGCTATATAGAGGACTGGGCTGACACTCACCTAACAGCATGAAAACTCTCTTCAAACTTAATCAGATCCTATACGACTGCCATTTAGTGGCATATAAAAATGAGGATTAATAGCTACACCGTTCTACAGAATAAACTCTGTCGTGACTTTGGGTAGCACTGGCCAATCAGGCATGCTCAGTAAAATTCCATATTTGTACCATATTTGTATGACCATCGGATTAAGTTTTGGCAGGCACTCAGATGGCAAGCCTCATCTGAGTGTCAACACAACGTTTACAGGCGATTCTGGAATCTAAAGATCCAGCATCAGAAGCCATCTGAGGCTGCACTCACATATTCTTGGAAAAAGTGCAAAGAGGAGCTAATATCACAATTATCTCTTCTGTTAGTCAACTAGCAATGTTTTGACATCCTACAGCTCCTTTGAACCCTTCATCGGCATTATGTGAGCAACGGCGAATTGGATTTGGATCAGCACATTGGATTTAAGATTTAAGACCGCTTGGACATTGGAAGCTCTGTTCTCACAGGGCACAACCGTTTTCTGTTGGTCGCAGTAACCTCTTATTCTTGTAGGAGAGCTCTTATTTATTTAATGACCACTGGGTTTCTAACTCGTTAAACAGACCTTGGTCAGGTTTCCTGTGTTTCCTATGTTGGTTGACATTGTGAACCATCCACCACATCACTCTGGATGAAAGAATCGGCTCAAATGTACCGAGATTAGAAGAAAAAAGAAAACAATCCAAAATATACTAAGCGACTTGGCTGAGCGAATTGAGGAAAACCCACCTGGTTATTAATAGTAAGAATGAATAAATAAATAAAAGTATTTTCGAACAGCACAGAAAAAAACGCGTTTGGAATTAAAAAGATATACTCTCATTAAAACTGAGTGAAATGATAACTTAAAACAAGTGAGAGTGAACGAAGAGCGAGAGAGAGAGAGAGAGAGAGGGCAAATTCATTGGCTGCGAGTTTCTGTTATCAATGCGATGTGTAAAAAACAAAAGGGAAAACACAATAAACAAAACGAAGAAGCAAGTCTACGACGGAGAACGGCCGCCTGGTGACTGATCGACCAACCGATCGACCGACGTACACACTCAATTAACGCCAATTATCCGTGATCTCAAATGACCGTAATTGTTAATAACAAATTATCAAAATCATTTTCAGTTGACGCGTTTAATTGGTTCGAGTTTCTTTATGCTTTTTGTGCTATGAACTTTAAACAGATTTTGGCCTGCACAGGTTCCAGGTTGCTCGATTCCCGATTCAGTTTGAGCAATGAAGAGTTCATTTTTTAGAGAGGTGACTATAAGATTCAATCAAAAATGAACCTGAACGAGCATAGACGATGCGCTATATTCAAATCGACTGCTACGAGTGTGAAATGAACCGCTCGCGAGCTCGACTTTATTTACACTGTATCGCAATGAGCTGAAATACGCGAGCTTCTGATAATCTTCGGGAGTCGCGTTGCTTTTAACGGAGATAGAGAGAGAGAGAACATTGAAATTATTAATTGTTAAAGAACATTGACAAAATCTTCTGCTTGTCTTGTAAATGAAAAGAATAAACAATTTTATTGCACTTAAAAATTCTGCCAATTCACGTCTAACAAGAATTAAAAACCCCACCTTAAAGTTTTTTATATTCAAATAATTCAATGAGCATTGGCGTGGCGCGCGCGCAACTTTTCGTCTTTTCCAACACTAGTCTTTGGAGCAAAAGCCGGTGCGGCCAGAGTTTGATACATTTTGTACTGCCTTGGACCTCGGCAAAATGTCAAAAGTTTTAAAATACCCACAAAACTTATTTAGTATATTATTTGCGTGATAAATTAAGTTTCTGATGGTCGTCACAATGGTAGATGTTTTTTCTGGCTATAAAATAATTGTTTTAAGCATAACCCTAAATTTGATGCCAGAATTCAAAACGGATTCTCTACAATGATTGTGTAGTGTATAGGCCCTATTACCATACGAATGTCGAGTAAAAAAGCACTTGATATTGAATGATAAGTAATCAGTTTATGCCATTCATAATTTTTTTAATTGGTACATCAGCATTTGAAGTTGGTGTTTTAAGAAGGAGATTGTGCCGCCGTCATGAATTGTGACGACCTGGTGGAGCAGATTTTTGAGAAGCGGTTTCAATATCAGAAACCCGTAAAAAACAGCTCTTGGGAGCAGTGGAGCCTACCGTCAGTCGATGAGCTCTACAAAGAGTTATACCGTATAGATGGGCTTCAAGAGTTAAAGGTGCGTCTAAATACTGTGAAAAGCAAGTTGAATTACTTCACGGCCGAGGAGTGGAGCGCGCACACAAAGCGCACTAATCTGGCTGGCGAGATTCCTTGGCGGCTAAAAAACGGCACCAAAGCAGAGTTCGTTACAATCGCGTGGTGCAAGTTCTTTGAGTGCTTGCAAAGCTACCCGCTGGTCCAGTGGCCTGTGCTAAATTCATTGCATCTGTGCGAGGCCCCTGGCGCATTTATAGCGGCACTCAATCACTATCTTTACACGACGCACGACAAGGATCAGGTATACGAATCATAATAATCTGAAAAAGAGTAAACATTAAAAAGAGCATCCCTCTTTAGGTAGCTTGGTCTTGGCGAGCGACAACATTGAATCCTTACTATGAGGGCAATGACCTCAATAAGATGATAATTGATGATCGCTTCCTGCTGGAAACACTGGACAATTGGATCTTCTATAAAGACTTCACTGGCAACATCATCAACATCGACAACATCAATGAAATCGAAAAGAGCTGCGCGGAAGTCTTCACAAAAGGTGTACAGCTTATTACCGCAGATGGTTCAATTGACTGTGCCGAAATGCCCGACATCCAAGAGGATTACGTGGCTACGCTCCACTTTGCTGAGGTTGTAACGGCGCTGAGTATACTGAATGCAGGCGGCAATTTTGTCATAAAGATGTTCACTATGTTCGAGGCGAGCACTGTGAGTACGTTGTATTTGCTAAATTGCGCCTTCGAAAGTGTGCAAGTGTACAAGCCGGCCACATCCAAACAAGGCAATTCTGAGGTATACGTAATATGCTTGGGCTATAACAAAGGCACACCTCGATTGACTGAAATCTTGGAAATAATGAAGACACGTTTAGCCCAGGACAAGCCGATTGCGCTGCCTGCATTCGCCTTAGCGCACTTGCCACGCAACTTTCTACTACAGCACGAGATTTGCTGCCGCCTTTTCATGAACCTGCAGATTCAAGCTATTGAGTCAAACATCGCTGCTTTCCACTCGACGCTCCGACAGCATACAAAGCTCACACATGAACTACGTCATAAAGTGTGTTCGGCGTTTTTCCAACGGTACGCTGTGCGAACATTACCCAATGAACTACGCATCCTTTCCCAGACGGAGGGATTCGCAGTACGCCTCAAGAATGAGGTTCGCAAAGGTTCCTACGCGGAGCGTGAGTCGATCAAACAGTTGGACGAGTTGAGCGCGCAGATCTATCGTCTACGCGTTCATCTCAACGAACTGGAGAAGGTACCAGCACTGCGTTTTGATGTAGTTGTATTGAAAGCTGATGAAATTACGCCAAGCACCATTAAAATATACACGGGTGCGCCGATTACAGAACTTCGAAGCAGCTTGTTTGCGTCATTGTCAGTTTTGGTGTTGCGCACCCATTTACGTGCAGTATTTAAATCATATCCGATTTGGGGTTTGAATCCAAAGTGTCAAATCGATAAGATTACGATTGCCTATGATGGTGCACTTTTCGACGAGTTTCATAAAGCACAGAGAGCGTTTTTCCTGAAGTTGTTGGATGCATTGGAAGAGCAGCCCCGCCGTATCGTTTCGTTTATTGGATTTCCCTTTTTAACGCACTTGTCAATGTCCATCCTTAAGTTTTTGTCATCGTACGTCTATCAAATGTTAGAGGTTTCCATGGCGCCATTTTATACAATCACTCTGAGAGAGCCACAGTCAGTAGAAAACTACGAAACGAAATTGAAGCAGTTGCGGGAGATACTTAGCGCGAATCCAACAATACACTGCCTCATCAAGTTGACCGAGTTGCATATGGACCGGTTCGCCAAGGTCCTAGTCAAATACAACGACTCTGTACTGATCGAGTGCTTTCGGCGCATATTAGATAAATAAAGACGTCTTAAGCCTATTTACATTTACTATATGATAGAACTTTTATTACTTGATTTTTATAACCGAATCTTACAACGCACTTTAACTCAGAATCCTAGACTACGGTTTTCATACGAAGTTACTGTTTGTTTCGTTTTGTTAGTGTTACGCAAAAAGATAGAAGCTGATTAAGTTGGTTTGGATGCCTCCGGTTATGTTATGTGGTCTAGTCGGCTGGTCTTTTCTCACTGTGTTTGCGCGTGTACTCCTCGGCGTTTTTCACAAATTTCTTGCGGTCTTTGAGGAACTCCTCAGCCAGATCGGCACGCAAAGGATGCTCCGGTTCCGGTTCGTTGATCAAAGTTATCAGTGCCTGTATCACTTGTTCTGTACGCGTTGCGGGTTTCCAATTCTCCGTGCTGATAATGGGCAGGCACACCTGACCTTTCTCATCAATGTTCGGATGATATATTTTCGTTTTGAAGTTTATCTTAGGCGGTTTGAAGGGGTACTCGGCAGGAAAGTTGATCTCAATACGGAATGCACCCTTGTTGTAGGGGACATTATCGGGCAGGCAAAGCCCGGTCCATCGCAGCAAGTTGTCATCATCTGCTTTAATGTCACGGAACGACTTTGCTGAACTCCCTTGTAAATCAGTTAACTCTTTGCGTAAACGTCTTGGAGCAGTCATTTTATGGAAAACCTATATTACGAACTGCAATCAAAACCTTGCTATATTACTTGCAATCTCATTTACGTCAACAGGTGAACGACAAAAGCGTTCTTCTTCGCGTTTTTTTATCTTATTCACACAACATTGTAGAGAATGTATAGTAAGCACTGGTGTTGCCAGTTGTTTGCATTGGAGAACATAATCATTTTAGTTTGAACTGTGATTGCCAACACTGAAGAAGAGTGAGCATTTATGTTGATGCCTAGCTTCAACACGTGCGCGTTTCGGCATTAACAAACAATGGTTAAGAAAATTGCTAGTAAAAGGAAGCTGAAGGACAGCTGTAATACGCACCCGGCCATCAATGATGACCATGAGGTAATGTAATCAGTGTAGTAAATAAACTTGCCACTTCTAAACGTAGTTTATTCAAAGGATTTGTTAAAGACAGTCGCGGAAAATGCAGATAGCACCGATGACGAAGGTATCGATCAGGAGTTCCAGTCAGACAGTAGTGATGATTTGGAATTTGAGAGTGACGAAGAAGGCAACTTTGTTTCAAAGCAGCACCGTGAGTCTGACTCCTCCGCTTCAACAGAAACTGAAGACGATTTAAACGATGGAGATGTTGTTGAGGAGGGTAATGACGATGAAGAGGGCGATGATGATGAAGAGAGCGATGACGATGAAGAGAGCGATGACGATAAAAAGGGCGATGACGATGAACGAGTCATTGACACTGCCAAGACTGAAGGCTCTGCGAAGTCTGAGCCACATAGTTTGGGAGCCCCTAAGGGAATAGAAATTACATCTCGTGAGAGCGGTAAGGAGGAATATGAAGATTCGGACACCTCAGATGAGGAGGACATAAGGAACACAGTTGGCAACATACCAATGCAGTGGTACGATGAGTACAAACACATTGGATACGACTGGGATGCGAAAAAGATAGTAAAACCGCCAAAGGGCGATCAAATTGATGATTTCCTACGTAAAATTGAGGATCCAAACTTTTGGCGTACTGTAAAAGATCCGCAGACGGGTCAAGAAGTGCTTCTTACCGACGCAGACATTGAGCTGATCAAGCGAATCAATTCGGCACGTGTACCAAATCCAGAGCATAACGAATATGAGCCGTGGGTCGATTGGTTCACATCGGAGGTGGAAAAGATGCCAATACGAAATGTGCCCGATCACAAACGTTCATTCCTACCTTCCGCCTCAGAGAAGAAAAAGGTCTCGCGTATGGTGCACGCATTGAAAATGGGTTGGATGAAAACAATCGCTGAGGTTGAACGGGAAAAGCAACAGAAGCGCGGACCCAAGTTCTACATGCTCTGGGAGACCGATACAGGGCGTGAATATATGCGCCGCATACATGATCCTGTATCGGCGCCTAAAAGAGATTTACCAGGACATGCGGAGTCCTATAATCCGCCGCCGGAGTATCTATTCGATGAGAAAGAAACGAAGCAATGGCTTAAGCTCAAAGATGAGCCACATAAGCGCAAACTGCATTTTATGCCGCAGAAGTATAAATCACTGCGTGAGGTACCAGCGTATCCACGTTATTTACGCGAAAGGTTCCTACGTTGTCTTGATCTGTACTTGTGTCCCCGCGCGAAGCGCATGAAGTTAAATATCGATGCTGAATATCTCATACCTAAACTGCCATCGCCACGTGATCTACAACCTTTTCCGACCGTGGAAAGTCTGGTTTATCGTGGCCACGAAGATTTGGTGCGCTCGATCAGCATTGAGCCCAAGGGCGAATACCTCGTTTCCGGTTCCGATGACAAGACTGTTAAGAGTAAGTAAATTTTACGTAAAAAATTGATAACTGCATTCTAGTAAATTGTGATCTTTGATTCCGGCAGTTTGGGAAATATCTACAGGACGTTGTATACGCACCATACCAACCAATGACGTTGTGCGTTGCGTGGCATGGTGTCCAAATGCAAAGCTTTCGATATTAGCAGTTGCAACTGGTAATCGTCTTTTGCTGGTGAATCCCAAAGTTGGCGACAAGATGATTATTAAGAAAACCGATGACCTGTTAGCCGAAGCACCTGGGGCCGACTTCATCGAAAGCGAACGTATCAAAACCGCTGTGCAGTGGTCTACGGCGGGCGCCCCAGAACAGGAGAAGGGCGTACGCGTAGTGATAACACATTTCAAACCGATCAAGCAGGTCAGCTGGCACGGACGTGGCGACTATTTGGCTACCGTCATGCCAGAGGGTGCGAATCGTTCAGCTTTGATACACCAGCTGTCTAAACGACGTTCCCAGATTCCGTTCGCAAAGAGCAAAGGTCTCGTACAGTGCGTGCTGTTCCACCCTATCAAACCATGTTTGTTTGTTGCCGTAAGTTTGAATCATGCCATACAACACTGAACCCTCACAGGAATGATTTTCGTTTGTTTTATATGAACAGACACAGCACAATATACGCATCTATGATTTGGTCAAACAGGAGCTTGTCAAGAAATTGCTGACAAACTCGAAGTGGATATCGGATATGTCTATCCATCCGAAAGGTGACAATCTACTCGTTTCTACGTACGACAAGAAAATGCTGTGGTTCGATTTGGATCTGTCGACGAAACCCTATCAAACAATGCGCTTGCATAAGAATGCCGTGCGCAGTGTCGCGTTCCATCTGCGGTATCCTCTGTTTGCTTCGGGCAGCGACGATCAAGCGGTTATCGTTTCGCACGGCATGGTATACAAGTAAGTTAGCGCTCGTCTGCTCTTTGACCACGTTTATTAACCGTCTTAACACCTACTTACTTTCAGTGATCTACTGCAAAATCCATTGATTGTGCCACTGAAGAAACTGCAAACACACGAAAAGCGTGATGAGTTTGGCGTGCTTGACGTGATTTGGCATCCCGTGCAGCCTTGGGTGTTCTCAACTGGCGCCGATGCGACAATTAGACTATACACTTGAATGGATATGTAAATGAAGTTATCCTTAGCCTAGCCTTTGTGAAAGAGAAGACCATTTAGAAAATCCGCTTATTCTAAATCTAAAATAAATAACATATTTGTTTGGTTTTTTAAGTGCGAATTCCAACCGAATTTCATTATTTCGGAATTTCATTATTTTATTAGTAAGGCCACTCACTCCCCTTCAAAATGTTTTCACGAATGTGGTTAGTTAGGCTTCTACAGTTATCTAAAGAGCCGAAAATTTATATAAATAATATAACAATATATATATGCATAATTTTTTTCATTTAAATTGATAAAAAAGTCACGTATAAGATGAAAAAGTCAAGTATAAGATTAAAAAGAATTTGTCCATGATTAAATACATATAAGAGTGCAAGTGATGCGAAACGGCAAAACGAAATTGTGACATAGAAAGCTCTGCAGGCGAGCGAAAAGCAAAAAAGCTTCGGATTTCGAACGGCTTCCAGGCACACGGAGCTTTGCTCGGCTAGCTCACTGGCTGTTCGCACATGTTGTGTGTGTATGACGATTTGGGCTTTCGCATTTCTTTTGGGAGCATAGAATCTCGCCTCGTCAGTCTGCATTTTCCCTTCCAAAGACCTGCGTTTCAGATAGACATTTGGGATTCAAAATTTTCGTGAAAAGAAAGATTACGAAAAAGATAAATTTAAAGTAGTGTAGAACAACAAAAACTAAAAACGAGAAAATTAATGGCCTTTACAATTATGTTGGTGAAAAAAGAAAATCTTATTGAAAATAAAAAATTAGGAAAGCGACAAAAAATTCATGCAACAAATTTTGCTTAACTGAATTCTTGCGCTGTGTGAGTCTGCGTTTTTATCTTTGCGAGTGTGTGTGTGTTTGTGTGTTTTTCGCTTTTTCTCTCCCAGTATATGACCGTGTGTGAGTGTGCGTGTGTGTGGAAATCCCGTTCATTGAGACGGTTCGTGCAAAAGTTTGGGGTTTTCCTTTTTTCCGAATCGTTTCAATTTGGTTTTGTTCTCTTTTAATGTATTCGTTTCCTTTTTCGCTTCTTGTTTTGCAATTGAAAATCGCTGCGCGGGACATATGAGTAGGCACAACACCAGAGCGGTATATGCTGGCTTCTTGTCCGTATGTACAATATATATATATATACATACATAATATGTATGTATACAAACCCAACAAGAATAATAACAACAGCAGCAAAAACAGGGAAATCAACAGTAACAACAACGATAACAAACACCCTTAAAACGCCCGACTAAACGACCGAGTGACGACCGAGCGCCAACTAAAACAATCGCAGCGATACGACCCCAACAACAGAAGCAGGTGGCAACAGCCGTGAGCCGTCATAGAGAAGGAAAGATTCATTGAAATGTTCGTCGTTTCGTACTCCTACCTCGCAAGCCAGCAGCTTCAGAACAGCCACCAATATTATCCACAACACCACGACGACCGCTCATTCGGCTGCTAACGAGAAAAATTGCTCGAAAATTTTAAGACAAAAATGTTTAAGCAATAGTGATTGGACTGTTGTTATTGTTGTTGTTGTTATTGTTATTATTCTCGTTGTCATTTGTCATTATAGTGCCCATGTCGTACAGTTAGATTACCAAAGCAAAAGAGATTAACAACTATCTGACAATATCTGCTTATAACAACAGGCCCACCAACAATTACGTATCTAAAGGGACCTAGATGAGTTGCACTTCGACATTCAACATTATTATAATATCTGTGTAATCGGACATGGATAAAAGAAATACCGTAAAAGAAATATTTAAAAATTCTAGTGCAGCGCTGCTCAATCACAACCAAAATTCTCGAATACGAACAAGAGGTATAAAAGAAAATTGAGAGAAAATTACACAAACAAACGCCAAACAGCGAAACAGCGCAACAACACCAACGCACAAGCATACCCACATAAACGAAGAAAGGCGCACAATCGCACGCACTTACAGAGGGGACATATTCGGCCGAGCACGCAGAAACGCAAATAGTGGGAGGGAGAAAGACGTATAATAAAAATAAACTTTCAACAAACGCCCGCTAACTGCACACAGGAACGAAGCAAAGGGCGCGGAGCACTCTACACTCAGCACTTGGGCCGCCCTTCATTGCTGCGCAACTACAATAGTTTTGATCAGCGAGAGGTGAGTGAGGTGTGTGTTGAAGTAGATTGATTGAGTGCAAAGAATATTTCAAAGCCTGAAAGTGCAGTGATAGAAAAGTAGAATGTAAAAAGTAAAAAGTAAAGAGAAAAAGGACAAAATAAATAACAAATTTTCATATCCTTTTTGCCTTCCTGTTAACGCTGACATCGTTATTACTGCTGCTGCTGCTGCTGTGGCTGCCGCGCTGCTGTTTTTATTGTTATTGTCGAGTGCAGGCATTCGTCGAACCGTGTAGCATGTCATGCACAGTTTCTGAGCGGCCGAGTGGCTGTCGTTTGCGCGGCGGCATGACGACAACAACGACGACGACCACAACCCAGAGCACGACAAACAGTGGAAATGGCAGCAGTGGTAGTGATGGCGGCATTGGTGCGGGAAGTGTTGGTGCTGGGAAAGCGGCTGGCAAATCGAGTGGCCTGCAAGTGGTCGGCATTCCGCCGAAATCGAATTCGCGGGGCGGTGGCACAGTGATTGCTGGCAGTGGTGACAATGGTAGCAGTAGCGCTGACGGCAGCAACTCGTCGAACGTTCTACAGGAATCGAATACACCGATTCAACGTCAACGCTCGCAAAAGCAATGCTGCTTTCCTTTGGTCTGTTGCTGCTCCTTCACCTGTTCATGGTATGCATTGTAGCTCTTGGTAATCTCACCGTCGCTAATATGCTTTGTGTTTTCTTCCCCTTTTTTATGTTGTGCACTCATTTCACGCCAAGCAGGGCCAAATGGTAGGTCTAGGCGCATAAACCCAACCATTTGAGTAACTCAATTAACCGCTATACGCTTCATTACAGTCTCACTAATAAAAATGGAGATGAGAATACGCCAGCTACACGTGATAACGCCAGCAACGAATTCTTCAATGGCGAACAGTGAGTGCGACGGACGTCTAACTATAGGTAATAGAAAATCTCATAACTTTAACGTCTTTTTTTCTTTTCAGGCCCACTTTGGATGAGATACGTAGCTGGGGCAAAAGTTTCGATAACCTTATGAAAAGTGAAAGTAAGCAGATACTTTCTTTAATCTTTGCTTCGGTTTTTAGATGGACCTTTTCAAATTAATTGCAGGTGGGCGTAAAGTATTCCGAGAATTTCTGTGCAGCGAATTCAGCGAAGAGAATATTTGCTTCTGGTTGGCTTGTGAAGATCTGAAAAGGCAAACTAATCAAAAAGTTATTGGGGAGAAGGCGCGAATGATATACCAGGAATATATATCAATATTATCGTCCAAAGAAGTGTCACTCGATTCGCAAGTGCGGGACATGGTTAACCATAAAATGGTCAAACCAACGACACACACCTTCGACGAAGCTCAAATACAGATCTATACGCTAATGCACCGAGACTCCTATCCGAGGTAAGTAGCAAATTAATCATTTTTACAAAGGATATTGACAAAGCGGTTTATCTTCTTGTATATTTATTTACGTTTGTGTGCAGATTTATAAACTCGAAAAAGTTTAAAGCACTCGCACAGATACAGGACAGCGTATCTGCAACTGGGTCCAAGGCAAGCAGCCCGACCTAAAGACAGACAAAACAGTATAGTAATTCATTAATGCGTTTTCAACAAAAATAATATGTAAGAAAAATAAATAAAATAATCATAATAATAATAATAATAAAAGAAATAATAATAATAATTTTATTAATATTATTATAATTATTAAAATTAATATTAATAATAATAATAATAATAATAGAGAAAAAAATAATATTAATAATAATAATACCAATAATAAACATATACACACATGCCACTACACTTATGCATTCATATGTATTTGAACAACAAAAAAAAACTAGTCAAACTTCGGGTTTTTTAAGCTAAAACCCCTCCTTTAAGTTAATTCAAATCTATTTCTAGATTACGATAATATTAAGCCATAGTTTGAAGATGCACAAAACGTTATTTATAATATCTATAATTAAATACATGAATATGGAATGTATCTGAATGTGTGCAGTAAAGCCATGTTAGAACTCTGAGCAGCAGATAAACAACAAAAATAAAAATCAAACTAATTTCCAAAGAATTTTGTAATTGACAGAAGAAAAAAAGAAAAGAAAATATATAATAACTACTACAACAGTTAGGCAAATATACCGTTTTTTACATTATAAACTGATAAGTTTTAAAGGGCGTCTGTTGGTCTGTCGATTATTTACACCACAATCGAAAGATGTCGGACTCAACAGATGTATCTACTACATGTAAACTTAAGCTGAAGCGTAATTAATCAAATGTTGTCCAATGAGTAAATGATTTTTGCATTTAATGTTTGACCACACCAACCACTAATTGATTTTGACTAACCGAATACAGGCAGTAGCGGTAAATTGTCAGTCCAAGTTTTGGGCATTTTAACATCGAATTATGCTTCTGTACATATTAGAATATTGAGCTCCTCTCCGTTTTGAGAAGCCATTCGGCAGTCGGGCATTCTTGGCTATATGGTTTTGTATGAAATAGTTAAGTCTCACATAAGTTATTCAGTAGCAAAAAAAAAAAAAACAAAAAATAGTTAAAAAATTAAATTAAAAAAGTTACTATAAACATATAAAGCATATAAATGTTATATACTTTTATCTTGTTTTGACATTTATGTTTATAACGGTTTGCAAAATCACTGCCAATTCCACAAACTACAACACAAAACTATAATATTATTGTATCCCATACTCTAAAACGTAATTTTTCTATACAAACTTAACTATATATATAACAAAGTAAAACAAAGTGTTAGCATAATCAATGAGAACACTAATACCAATTAAATGTATCCAGTATTACAAATCATACGTGGCTTTACTTTTTTTTCTTAGATAAAAGAAGGAAATCTTTCAAAAGCGACAAGTCAGCGATGTCGATGTCGATTTCTATTGATTTTTGATTTATTTTCAACGACAAGATTGCAACAACAGGTGATTTAATAGTCCAACAATTCCGTAATCTGCTGACTATGTTAGATAAAGACTAAAATTAATTGAAATTCTTTAAGTTTAAATTTCAAACAATCAATGAAAAAAGAAGAAAGATGAAAGAAAAATCAAATCAAAGTCCTATCGGTAAATCAGGATGACTTCAGCTCGTTATAATTTGCTTTACCTTATACATTATACAATATGTACATATATTAGACATATGCATGTAATTGTGTAAAGGCAGAAACAGATTTGAAACTGTTTCAACTGAATATGTTTTATTGAATAATATAAAATAAAAATTAAAAAAAACACACACACTCACAAGCGCACACACATTTCATTGGGTTCAATTTAGTCCAGTTGTTAGTTCCGCGAAATAACAATGTAGTCTCAACCTAAAGTACTGTGGCATTTCTCAATAACAGAAAACATTGCAACCCAAAGTTTTATATACTTTAGAGACCGGGCGCATAGCTTATAAATATTACGATGCCTACATATATACCCGGAATTTTTACATAGAATGAATGGATATTTAAAAAAAAGATTATTATGGGTTGTTGGTCTGTACGCTTTTTAAGTTGCGACAGCATCGTCTAGTAGCGCTTTAGGCAAAGGCAATTCAAAACTAATACCGCAAAATATCAGTTATATTAATATGGTCGAATAAAACACAATACGGGATATACAGGGCGACCGTACTTCGAAATGAAAGGTTTACGTGGCTAATCCCTCTAGTATTTGATGGGTTTCCCGTGAGCATAAATTTACGAAGTCAGCTGCTCATAATTCACAGCAATCAAGTTCTAAGCCCCTTCGAAACACTACTCCCACGCCGCCCTTGAACAGTAGTCTTCTGGGTTTTGCTTGCAGGGCACTGAGAGCTTCGATGAGACTGGCTGCTTGCACTCATTGTTGAACAATTTTGAAATCACCACACAATGCGAGTGCGAGCATGCAAGAGAGTAACGACGAGTATCTACCTGTGAAGTTGGCTGCGCTGCTACACTCAAAATTTACAGTCGCAGACGCATTAATACATACACACACAAGTGCGCAGGCGTGTGAACATACTAGTTGGTGTGCCTGGGCGTGTGTGTGTGTGTGTGCTGGCGAGTGAGGGTATGTGTTCGTTTCTTCGGAAATGAACGATGAACGATCTTATTGAAGTACATATAAATTAATACAGGTGCGGAATTCATTTATTCGCGAGAGCGAGCGCGCAATAAAAACCAATTTCAATGCGCTACGCTACGGCCAAGTGAAAAAGGCAAAGGTAAAGGCAACGACAACGACAACAACAGCGACACGCGAACCGAGACCAGCGGAATGCGAAATGCTAAATGAGAAACGTGAGCACGTCGAGGCAGCTGAAGCGCAATTAAATCGGAGCGCATTTCATATTTACAATTATGACTTTGTGTTAATTGTGTTGCTGTGCTCTTTGTTGTTGTTGTAGTTTCGTCGTCGAAATGACTAAATGCGTAGAGAGTTTGTTGCCTGAGTCTTTCGTTTTTCTCGATACAGACAAAACAGACAAAAAAAAATAAAAGAAATAAAAACTAAAAATAATAAATGCTATGCCGTCTATGTAACACTGTGTGTGTATCGTATGGCCTCGTAGTAGTGGTGTGCAGACGGTGTATCGATGAATTCGTATTTTACAATAGTCGCCTCTCAATATCGGTTACGAAAGAGATGAAACCATAAAAAGCAACAGCAGCAGCGGTGTCAGGCAAAGTTAAAGTCGTGCGTCTTGGCTCTGGTCTTTTCGCTCTCGCAATACGCACACACACTGTCTGTGCCTATACACAGATACACAAATACATGGCAACACAGATACACGGCAGCAGCACCTTAACTAACACAAAACTACATTCAACAGTTGAACAATCTCCAATTGACTCTTTGGAATACAGCTACGTTCATCCGCGACAAGTTTTTCGTGCCTTTCGTGCAGCGCTTCGCGTTCTTCTCTGACGACGATGAAAAAATATTATTAAGAAAAGTTTTATTAAAAGAAAAAATAATAATAGAAACAACAATAATCAAAAACTGCTGAAAAGAAATCCACACTCGAATTAAACTCAATGCCTACGTGCAACAAGTGAAGGACTACGGCAGCAGCTCGAACTAGTGAATGTGACTTGCTCTGCCGTGGTGAGCTGTGCCGTGCCGTGCCGTATACCTGAGCTGAACGGTGTCTAAATTGAAGTCGCCATCGCGGGTTAAAGCGAAGTTAGCGAATACAACGACAGACTTGGGAATAAAAAAAAATAAATGAAATAATAATAATTAAAACACCAAAATATCAACAACAACAACAACAACAACAACAACAGAAAACAGAAAATACAAAAGCGAAAATAAACGCGCGAGTTTTGGCTATAATAAAAATAATTAAACAGAGAATAAAAGATTTTAATGAAGAGTTTACTCGATTGGTCTGCAGTTTAAAAGCAGAAGTGAAGTGCACCGCAACGCAACGTAACGCAACGAAAAGGACTTTAGTCAGTGGGCAACAGCAGCACTTTGTGTCGCTTTGGTGCAGTGAAAGCCTCCGCAGCGTTGCAACGACCAACGGCATTGGCGAAAGGTGACAGCAAAGCCAACTGCCCCGCGCTTAAAGCGCATTCGAAATGTGATTTTGTGAACGTGTATCCCCCCGCGATTTCAACTTCTAACTGTGACTACGACCCCGCCCGCATGCGCCCACGCTATGGTCTGTGCGATCATACGCAAGTGTTTGTTTGTGTGTGATTGTCTATTTGCACGCGTGTGTGTTCGTTTGTTTGTTTGTTTGTGTGCATCGCACGGAGCTTGGCAAAAGGCTTAAAAGGATTACGTCGATTAAGCTGAATTAAGCTGGGTTAAACTACGCGAAGCTGAACTAAGTGAAAACTCAATTAAACGGGCGATAAACGACGACTATGATGACGACGACGACGACGACGACAATGATCAACGTTTTCAAATGCCATAATTCCAAAGCTAATGCTTTCAAAAAACTTCAAATAAAAACAACATCGAAATCGGGATGTGCCAAAATGTTTAATACCAACAGGCTTCATTATTAGATACAAAGAAAAGAAAAAAAACGACAACAAAAACAAGAACAACAGGAACATCACAGACAGCAGCATTTGCACAATTTGTGTAGCAGAAGAAGCAGCAGCATCAACCGAAATTATTCTTAAATGGCAAATAACAAAGAAAAAGTGAGTAACTAAAATTGGCCAAAACGAATTCGTTGCTTGCACCAAGGTAGGCACAGTCGTCCTCACCAGCTCACTATTCTCCTGTACACATACATTTCATCCAGCCAACAATCTTCAGTCGTTTCGTCCCGTCCATAAGAAGGCAAATGTTTTTTTTATTCTCCGTTTTGTTAGCGTTCAGGAGCGTTTTGGAACGGGATTTCGCACAGGGCGAGGGGCGCAATTACGTATTGTGATTATTATTATTTTTTATTTCCCAAATATCGTGTACATATGCTTTTACTTATTAAGACTATTAGTACTCAACTTATATGAGCAGATCATAAAAGTTTTTCATTTTTGTAAAAATGTAGGCGGAGTATTGTGAATTACGTTTGTTTTAAAAAACGTCTTTAAAAATCAATAAATTCTTAAGAGCGTTAAAACCTCTCAATAGTGAAGAGTACTCTGACATGCAAAAAACTACTGAATTTTTGAAAAGGTCTTTTAAAAAAAAGTTTAAAACAATTTTTCGAAAGTATCATGAATTTCGATGTACATGTCCTATAAGAATAGTGTTCGTATTATTACATACCAAACATGTGGAATGTGAAAACCTGCTTACCTTCAAAGGTAAGAGGTTCCACTATTACTGGGCTATCTCTCTACTCCTGACTCTATATAGAAATTTTTTCCACAATACCAAAGACTAGACATAGGTAGTATATAGGAGACGAAGTGTTCTATAAAACCTTCTTTAAGAGTACGAAATGTTACATTTTCTATATATAATCTATCTACCAAGAATACATTTCAGCAGTAATTAATTTTTACTCAAGCCATTAAGCTGAAATCTCTTAGATTTTAATCATCTCATACAACAACAACTTCTTACGTTAAGAAACAAATCAAAAATCTCTCTTTCTCTCTCTCTCTCTCTGCTATCAAAGGGGTTCACTGCAGAAGCTTCTTCTTAAATACCCTTTTGGGATCATATGAAAACCTGAATATCACAATCAAAATTGTGGAATTGTGTATGGTATGCTATGATATCATATGAAATGCTAAGTGATAAGATAACATACTCCTTAACCTCCACTACCTTATAAAAGATCATCCAATAATTAGTTAGTTGATTTTTTGAATACAAATATACAAATACAAAAACACAACACAAAACAAAATATAGCATTTTGATCTATTGTTTACTAGTCATATATACCTCCTAACTGAGATCACAGTTATGGATCAATCGTTCATAGTTCTAAACGGGAGATCCAGAGAGAGTCTCCTTATAAGCTGCTTATAGAGTTAGCTGTGCTGTTGTCCACAAATTGATTGCTAAAGAGTTAAAATGTGTTTCCAACCGTGAATAGTGTCTCGAGCTGAACCAAAGTGAAAACATGAAACGAAAGGTGGGGCCCACTTTAAGAAAAGTTTCTAATGCGGACCTGAGATTGTATACGCGAATTGCTCACCCTGCGTCGACCGACGATGGTCTTTTTCAGTCAGCCAGCCACTTCAGTCAGTTACTTAGTCTTTAGCGTCTTAACTCTTGTCTGTGTGCGTGTATGTAAGTACCTGTAAATGTGCAAGTATGAGTGTTAACTTCGAAATTCACTACATTCCTCTTTGTTTGGTTCATTCGAAGTTACTTGTTGCGCTGTGGCTGCGGCAGGTAGAGCAGCGAGCCAAGAGAAAACGCTGGCTTCATTTGAGAACGAAAAGATCTGCAGCCGCTGCTGGCGTTGCTGCTGCTGCTGCTGCTGCTCCGTTGGAAAAATATAGAAAGGTTGTTATTGCTGCCACTTCTGTCGGTGGTTGTTTAACGATCGCAATCGTTATTAGTTGGTCGACCATGTTGTTGCTGTTATTGTACTTGGCTCTCCTGTGTTGCCGTTCAATTTCGAGCAGTGAATTTCGTGTTCGATGTCGATGAAAAATGAACACGCTGCTCAGGTGTGCGTGTGGGAGCGGGTGAGCGCGCTACCCATACACATGCACAAAACGGTGGTAACACACACAAACTCGCTAATACACGCACACACGCGCACCTCTGGGAATTTTATCTGAGAGACAATTTTTTGTTTTGGCCTTTTTTCCATTCCGTAGCCGTAGCCATTGGTTTGATTTAATGTTTTTTCTCTCCTTTTGTTGTTCAGATAGTTTGCATTGCTCGGTTTTGTACGGTCAAAATTTCAATCTGGTTGAGTGGTTACCACTTCGTTACTTCGTTCCATATTATGAATATATCTTTCACTTCTTTGTTGTTGGTGGTGACCTTGTTGACCTTTGCAGACTGCACTTCTGTTTTTGTTTATGTATTCATTTATTACACAATTCGCATTGCCATTGTGAAAGGGGGGAAAGGCAATTAGCATCTTACAAATGTTGACGCTTGCCAAAAAAGCATCCCAATGCCGTTACCGGTTTCAAATGTGGCAACGAAACTAGTCTAAAATGACACTGACCTCACCTACTAACGGAAACGCGCTCGTCAATACTAAACAGACAAACAAGTTTATCCACTCCACTCCAATCCACTCCACGCCACTCCATTTCACGCCACGCGAACGTAGCCACAACAAACTAAGTCGAGCCAAGCCATGCCACACTCCTCTAACCAATCCAGCGATGACGCTGTGAACTTTGCTTTTGTATCTTGTATCTCGTCAACAGAATCAACAAATGCAACTCAACTGGCCTGGCCGGGGCAGATGCGATCAGAGGTGAGGTGCAAGCTGAGCAGAGCACACTCCCATCTGGATTAGGTCAAGGATTGACGACTACCGGTACCAGTTTTATTTTCGGCTTTGGCTCATTTTTTGTTCATTCTTGTTCTTGTTTTTTTAAATTTTTTTTTTTTGTTGCTTTTGAACGCAGACACGTTCTCGACTGGCTGCTGGCTGGCTGTCTGGTTGGGCTAACTGGGCTTTAAATGGCTAAAGAAAATTTTTGGAAATCATTCTTTAAACATGTTTTGTGTGGCGGTGGCGGCGGCGTCTGCGTCCGGCATTAAGCGAAATCAAGTCGGTTCATACAGCCTTCTTACAGGTTTTGGTTATGCGTAACCGGTGCAAATTGACTCACCGTCCACTGATCGCATTTGCTAAACTGAACTGAACTGAATTGAACTGAACTGGTCAACCCGGCTGCCCAACCGCCCAAGCACGACGGAGCAGCGGAAGCACGAGACCTGAAGAGCACTTCTGATAATGATAATGATGACGATGATGATGAGTGGTGGCGAGTGTGATGAGTTATGCAGTTACACGTTTGACATTTGCGAAGGAGTCAAACTAGTTCGACGGGCACGTGTGTGCATGTGAAGTTGTTCGCGCATTCTATCTCTCTCTCTCTCTCTCTAACTCATTCACACATGCGCCCATTCAATTATTCGCTCACTCACTCACTCAGACTTGCGTTAGTTCATTTACCGTCGTTTGTTTTGGTTGCTCGTTTGTTTGTTTGATCATTTCTTTGTTTGCTTCTCTGTTTGTTTGTTTGTTTGTCTGTTTGCAATTTCGCGTCTCTCGTTTTGTTTTGAATTTGTTGTTCGCTCACCTGTTTCACTCTCTTGCCACCAACTATCTCTCTTGTCATTGTTATCACACAGCCAGCCTCATTATGTTTTGTTATAATTAATGTGCCAACTAATTTGCTTTTTGTTCTCTTACAGATATTCACGTGCATTTGTCAAACTTTTGTTGAAAACAATAAGAGAGAATTTTGCAAACGGATTTCGTAAGAAAAACAACAGTTGAAATGGAATGCTGAAAGTTCTTTGTGCCATAAATTGCAAAAACGCTGAGAAATGTAATGACAGCTAATTAATAAAATAAAAAAGGTAACGGCGAACTTTGTACAACAACGAAAGCAATAACAGCAGCATCAATAAAAAATATAAAGTGCCTTGTAACATATACATACGCTAAGTGATATATAAAATACAATCGATATACTCGTTGCATCGAAAGCTTGCCACATCAGCCATAATAATCCTTCCTTCATAAAGTAGTGTTTTTAAGCGTTAATCGTAATCATATTTGTAATCGTAATCATAATCGAAGGCCATAGTGCTAACCGCTAAAGTGCAATCTGGAATTAAGTTCAAATTAGTCTCCTAAGTTCGCAGTAAACACACACACATCTCCAAGCCAATCTCTACACACACACGCGCGCGCACGCATACAAACGCATATTTGTATTCGTGGAAGCGCGAAATGTCGACATCAACCGCCGCCACGAGCGTCATAACGTCCAACGAACTGTCGCTGGCTTCACACGCCGCCGCCATGCATCAACGCATCGGTCATATCAGCGATGCATCACTGTCGCCGATTCAACAGGCTGCAGCCTCTCATATTGTAGCCACTTCCACTGGTGGTGCACCGCTTGCGCCTAACGGCGTGCCTTTGCTCTCAACAAATACAATTCACCGCTCGCCGGACAGCCCACAACCCGAGCTGGCGACAATGACTAATGTCAATGTGCTTGATTTGCACACCGATTCGTCCAAGTTGTATGACAAAGAAGCGGTCTTTATCTACGAAACACCTAAGGTGGTAATGCCGTCGGTAGTGGATGCGTCGGCGGTGCAACAGAACGAACATGTGATCGACGCGCGTATTGCCGGACAACTAAGCGCGCACCAACAACAGCAGTCGCACAACTCGATTGGTGCGCCCGAGAATCAGCCACTGGCAAAGATCGAATTCGATGAGAATCAAATTATACGTGTGGTGGGACCGAATGGGGAACAACAGCAGATCATTTCGCGGGAGATCATCAACGGTGAGCATCACATTTTGTCGCGCAACGAGGCCGGCGAGCATATACTCACGCGCATTGTCAGCGATCCGACCAAGCTGATGCCAAACGACAATGCCGTAGCCACCGCCATGTATAATCAGGCGCAGAAACTCTCCAATGAGCACGCTGTCTACCAGACTTCTCCACTGGACGCATCGGGCTTGCACTACGGCGCGGATAATGCGATCAAAACGGAGACGGATATCTACGATGAGCATAAGAAGCAACACACCGGTGGCTCCATCATCTATACCACAGCCGATGCAGACTCCGGCAAGTTGTCCCATCTGACGGTGCCCTCGAAAATGGACTCGGACATCTATCATTCGGACAAGCACATCGATTTGATCTACAACGATGGTAACAAGACGGTCATCTACTCGACAAGCGATCAGAAGGGACTCGAGATATATTCCGGCGGCGATATCAGTGGCCTGGTGGCTGATGGCCAGGTTGTCGTGCAGACTGGCCTACCATATGCGGGCACTAATGCTGCCGGCCAGCCGGTCTATATCGTTGCCGATGGCGGATTGCCAGCCAGCGTTGAGGAGCAACTCCAACAACAGCAACAAAGGTAAGTGAGACCTGCATCCTTCTATTATCATATACGTCATGATCCATGGTCTTCAGTGCAATTAGTTTAGTTGGTGCTGCGTTGTAATTAAGAATTTACAGATGTGTATATTTTTTTTATTTATTTATTTTTTTAAATTTACTGTTAATTACGTCTATACTTTCCAAGAATGACAGCTTCCGTTGTAACTGTTCTCGACGAAAAAAGACACCAACAACAAAGAATCTATTTCGAAAACATTCACCATTTGGCGTGAATCGAATCTCGAAGTAGGCGAGCTAATAATACACCAACACAAGCACTCAGTCACACACAAACACATATGCATATAGATATAGGTAGACATAGGCAAGTGTGGTGGCCGTGGCTCTGTTGCAATTCGCGTTTGTCGCGCAGTTCCCCAGTCGCGGCGTGCGCTGGGGCTCAAATCAAATCACCTCGACTCGACCGACGCGAGCGGCGTTGCAATTCATTTCGGAGCAGTGCAAGCGGCTGCGGCTGCGGCTGGGGCTGCGACTGCGCCTGCGCTCGTTGCTACGCTCGTGTTGGTATGTGCAAGTAATAAAAATTTGAATATAAATTAATCTAATAGAAAACCGTTACTGCGAAGTGAGATACACAGGCGCCGAGCTGTCGGGCGGGCAGGTAGGCAAGAGGCCATTTCACCTCGAGCAAGGTGGCGCGCAACTAAGTCATCTGCATCTGCATCTTGTCGTGGACGTTGCACATGGCAGCGACTGTGATTGTGGATGTGGATGTGGATGTGGATGTGTATGTGGTCGTCGCATGACCGCTTCGTTGTCTTAGCTATGGACTGTAGCATCATCTGCATGCATCATGCACAGAGCCTGCCTCAGCGCAGCTCAACTCAACTCAACTCCGCTCAACTCCGCTCAACTCAACTCGATTTGACTCGACTGGTGTTGGCCACATCCATAAATAACGACAAAATTGCATTTCCGCATATGGCCAAACGATTCTACACACTCACTTTTCCACACACGCCAACCACTCACACACATACACACACACGCACACTCCGCTATGAGCAAGTTAGAGATATTAGGTCGAGAATATTTTAGCCGCTGGGAATTGCTGGAACAGGAACACCAACCAAGCCACGTTGTCTTCCCGATATTTCCTCGTTCTGTTGTAGTTCTGAGCCAACACTCCAGGATTTGGTTTTAATTTTGTCTAGTCCTTCTGCTGTTTTCAACAATTTTAAGAATTTTTGAAGCCAATAATGAGAGATATATGTACTTGATATGTACCGTATCAGCAAAGATGACTGACCACACACTCTACACTGGATACCTATTCCCTGCCCTGCTTCTCACTCCTCTTCTAGAGAAATTAAAACGGCCAAACGGGTTCCAAATCGTATTCTCTTTCAAAAGCCTATGGATCATGCCGTAAATTGGGAGCAATTTGAGAACTACTATTTAAGCCAGCTTTCAATTTACTCGTTTGATCGGGGCTCTCCAAAGACAGTAACTTTTGGAAAGGTCGGGAAGCAATTGCAACAGTGACCCTTCCCACTTGTCTGGAGTTTTGCAAATTACACCAGTAGAATTTTATACTTGAGTAGTGATGATACATTGGACTTTCGCCCCAAGGATTCAGTAAGATCCTCCATGACTAATCCGGAAAATGTGCTAAAAAAATCAGAAAAGTCAAGGAACATCACTTTGAGAAGTGGAATACTACATTGTAGCGCCATTCAATTAAGAGTTTTTTCGACACTCATGTATATAGACGCTCTACCATAAGAGTTCCCGAAAAATAGTTGCTTAAATATTTTCCTAAAACAACCATAAACTATCAGGCCGATTGCACTGTGTAGGGTATAACAAGATCACTTCACATTTGCCAGGTACTCGCGTGCTCGCTCATAATCTTCGAGCATAAAAAATGCATTTAGCTACTGCAATGTCAGGTTATCAAATCGACTACACATTCTACATACTCTAATGATGTCTCTAAGGTATGCGGTAAATATATAGCACATAAAATTATGAATAGAACAACTATAGCAATATTTGTCCGTAAGTCCGTCTGTCCTTTAGCACAAGCACATACCACTTGTACGGCATCAGAAGCTAATTGGCAACGTACTCTGAGCCTTTCCGTTGACGATTAAAGCTGTAGTGTTCTATCGTATTTGCTCAAAAGGAAAGAAAGAAATCAATTAAAAAGGCTTTCTAGAAATTGTAAAATTATAAATTAATAAATAAATAAATAAATAAAAGCAGGAGAAGGCCGATGAAGACCGCGCGTCGTCAGAGGTGCTGCAACTTTGGATTTGGATTTTCGATATTTCTTGATACAAACTTTAAACCTGTTTAATTGCGCCTGTTGTTGTTGTTGTTGTTGTTGTTGTTGTTTATATGTCTTCGGAAAAACAACAACAGTAACAGCAACAACAACAACCATCAACAATATCATTCGCCGTTCTCGACGACGATGATGGCAACGGCTACGGCAACGGCAACGGCTACGGCGACGGCGACGGCGACAACGCAACGAAAACAACAACAAAAGCCATAAAGTCGACGATTGTTACTCGCTACGACGGCGAATTGACGCTACAAGTTTAACGCACGGAGCGAAGTGGTTTCAGTTGATATCGAAAAGCCACAAGGTCGACTACAGCATCAAGTTAAATTTGTTTTAGTTTGTTTTTTCGATTCTGTCATTTTTCTATATCAAAAAAATTAAAATCGAAAAAAGTTACAAAAAATCGGTGCAAAAGAGAAAAAAGTTCCACAGAGCCGCCGTGTTAAGTGCGAACGGATCGATTCGAAACGAAAGGAAAGAAACGAAAGAAAACTCGTCGAATTCTAGGCGGGAAATTAAAAGATGCCGATTGTGGCCGAAAATTGTCGCTTTGTCGTGTGTAAAACGAAGAGTTTCGAGCTTTTTGGCAATATCGCAAATGCACCTGATCTGTAGCCATTGAAATGATACGCACAGATTGGCTGCCACCAGCATGTGCTGCGGGCGGAGTAGGAATGGAAGGAGAATGGTACTCAAATCGAACGTTTAGTGTTTTTCGAACGCCGCGCTTCTGTGCGCCGCACGCGCTCGCTTGCAGTTAACCAAGTGTAATGCAGTCACGCAACGCACGCAACGCACACCACTCACGCCGATCGCTACTCACGCCGCACGCACCCAGTTTGGGTTTTATAAAAGCCCTTCGAGTGTTCAAATCGATAAAAATTGTTGAGTTTGCTTCGTTTCTGTTTCGCTTTCGGTTTTCGCTGCCCCCCTCCTTCACCTGTTTCTCTTGCTCTAACCCTTTGTGTTGTGGTGGTAGTGGTAATTAATGCAATATGAGCGAGAAATTTATTGACTACGCCCAAAACATTTTAAAGTCAGCTTTATCCAATCAGTGACACAACAACAAAACCAATTCAAGACGCTGCTACCCTCCTTGCTACAGCGACATCACATCCAAATCAAATGTACCGCAGCGCAGTCCATTTCGATTTTGAATACATTTCGTTAAAGAAAAGATTCGATTTACATAATATTTTTGAGGAAACGAATATTTAATTTGAACATGAGAAAAACGACGTTTCACTAGTCAAACTTCAAAAGTCTTTATTTTTTTCTTTATGTTTCTACAAAGAGATACAGATACAAGATACAAGATTCGAAAATGCCAACTGCAATAATGCTGAGCTTATAAGCCAGGTTGATTATTCTATGCTTGCTGTCAACTAACTTAAAGATGCCGAATGAAGCAATGAGACATTGACTTTAATAGTAGAACTAAAGGTTATTATTTCTTACTGTATTCTCCTGTAAGTTCAATCCAAAAAATTGGATTTTCACTCAGCGATGCCTTCATTTCTGGGGCCAGCCGCTGTAGGCCGTGTTATTTCCTAAGAATTGGAAATAGGACCTAGGTATTGTGGTCTAAATCTGGCGGATTTATTGAATGTGAGAGGGTTTACTAATGTATAACTTGACCAATTCGTTAAATATCGCTGTGGCACATTATCTTGATTGAAGAACACCTTATTTTTTCTTGGCCAAATGCGATCGGTAGCGCTTCATATCGCCCACCAAATTTCCTCACAACACCCTTGGAAAACGAAGTAAAAACAGGTTATTATCAGATGTTTTCGTGAAGTATTCAATGAATAGTTTGATTATAACCAACGATTCCATCAGTTGAGGTACAGAAATGCGCACATCATCTCTTTCATCATTCCGTTAGGATGAGATTGCCAACCTAACCTCTCGGAAACATCAGAGCTGGAGATTGGAGATTGGCACCGTACTGGTATTAGGCTAGAAGTGACTTAGTGAAGAAGAAACTGCGCAAGTCTAAATAGGATGTATATGGTAGCAAAATGGGCCGGAACTGGTGTATGTGGCATTGCGAAGTTTTGCCCCAGCGGGACTTAGCAGGACTGCATTCTGTTTAAAGGTATTCACCGCCTGTGCTGTTTTGGGCAGCCATCTAACCTAACCAATTATAGGGATACTATCTTTCACGCGCTAATTCTTCGAAATCCTTTCCCATATTGCTTTGCTGTGTTAAATTCTAAATATCCTAAGCAACTACGAATTGCTCAACTGCAACTTATTATTTCGACCTTATTGAGTTAATTGAATCACCATTGACATTGACATTGGAAGCTGAAGCCAAATGTTCCCTTACTTTTCAAAATTTTAACGTAAATTGAAATACTCACACACACACACACACACACACTTGTACATAAACACAAATAAATTGTGTCTCACTGTTGGTCAGCTAGGCGAGGCAGCCAAACTCATAGATACGCACAGATATGTGAATTGATGTTGTGGACATTTTAAAGGACGTTACTTTGGAACAGAAAGAAGGAATTTGAGGATTTTGTATGCATACATTCCTAAAAAGGAGAGCACCCAAAGGGTTTGCTTTATTTGCTTGAAGCATTTGAAGATAATTTCGACCAACAACAACAACAACAACAATAACAACAATAACAACAAAAAAGCAACAGCAAGGACAACGCTAACAATAAAAACAACGAATGCGTTTTATTAATGGCATCTTCGCTATGAGTTTGTAATTGTCCAAATACAAGGGTTGAAATTTTATCTTGGGCCACATGCAACTGTCCTTCACTGCTGCTCCTATGGCCAGTCTGTGTTTTTTTTATTTCTTTCTACCTGAATCCGGTGATCTAGTCGGCAGTCAACAGGGCAGTCCAGCCGTATTTTGATAAAGGGTTGAGTTGTGGTACAATGGGTTGCGATGGGTTGCGATGGGTTGGGTTGTGTTGGTTTGGTCGGGCTGGGATTATTGCGCAGGAAACTACATTTCCTTCGTTGTGGTTGTTTTCTTTTTTTTTTTTTTTGTCTGGTCTTGCGCTTCTTGTTGTTGTTGCCGTTGTCTAGTTGAACATTGGACAAGGGCGAGGTGAGATGTCCAACCATGAGAAACAATGACACAATCGCGGACCAAAAAGAGGTTATTCGTCCGTGGTAAATTCCGTTGGTGTAGTACTTTTAAGGTCCGTCATCGGAAGACAATTTTGCATACATTAAAGCAACAATAAATCTGAGCGAGAAGATGCATGCAAGAGGAAAAAAATTAAAGGAATCATGCACGGTCCTCCTTGAATGCGTTTGGTCGTGTTCGAGCTGAAAGCATTATGCAAATTAGGTTTGGCCTAAGAGCGCTGCGCAAAGCTGATTGAGAGCTTCTTAGAGAAGTCCCTTCACAATGCGTGAGCTATTGTCCTTTATGTTGCTGTTGATGTTGCTGTTGTTGTTGTCTTTGTTTTCCGTGGACGCTGTCCGAGGGCCAGAATTTTGATTTACATGAGATGCCGATCCAGCCGTGGCGAGTCGTCAACCAAAGTAACGGTCGCATTAGACAATTTCTTACGGCGCCTCAGATTGTTGTCTTGCTGGGCATGATGAATCTGCGATTCAAATCTCTCTTCTCTTAAACCGTCTGTCCTTTTCTCTGCTTCTTCTTCTTCTTCATCATCTACTTTGTCATTACGCACAAATCATTGCCAATGAAACTTAATTAACAAAACTTATTGAAACGATATGGCGTAGTTACGCTAATTGGGCATTTTCCATAGCTCAAGCTATGCTGCTGAATGCTTCTGGTCAAAATTGAATGCGTAAAAGGGGTTGGCTTAGGTCGCTTATATTTGTAATTGCTAGTTATAGCAGAGGGTTGTTTCTGGTAATGCTAAACTTTCGAGGTGTTAAAATAATCACAGGCTCAGAAACCAAAAAACAAATTCGAAAAAACACCTCCTTAGCCCAGGCAACATTAAAGAGAAGCTTTTTGCACGCTCCTGGGAAATTGCTATAGCAAATATAACAAAAAGAGGATTCAGACGACCGTTGGACCACTTGCAGTGCGTTGGGAAAAAAATACAAATAAAAAAAATAAATAAAGGGAAAAATTAAACAAATTCACAAAACAAAATTGAAACTTTAAAAATTTCGATTTGGAATTTGCAGTCGAAATTCGCACTCCGGATTTCTTTTCTTCACCTATTGTTGCGATTAAATTGTTTCTTTTCTGCGCTACTGCTGAGCTTTTCTATTTGCCCGGGGAATGTGTTAGACTTGCGTCGAACAGCTTCTTTTTTGGCTTTGACTTTGGGTTTGACTTCTGGCAAATTCGTCGATTGTCGCTAATAGAGCTAAATGAATAACTTAGATAGTGGCATCTAATCAAATAAACAAACACTTTCAAATTCAAAGTTATCACTTCGATATTTATGGAAGTGTCTGCGAATGTGGTGTACGGCGCACAGAAGCGAGATTTCGATTGCAATGTGTACTCACACACACACACGTACAAATAAACAGAGAAAATTCTTCAATTAGGCGCGGCACATCACCATCAACCAATCAATCATTTAAGCCATCGCCAAGTCTGGCACTGGGGCCGACATCAGCGGTCGCCATGTCAAGCATCCTGAGTACGACGGAGCGCGAGTCCTATCCACAACGCAATTCGCCAGCGAATTTGAGCAACTACTATGAGCAGGCGGAAATGCAAAGGCCGGATGTGACTAAAGAAAATCTCAATTCGCATTTTAGTCAACAGCAGCAGCAGCAACAACAACAACAACAACAACAACAACAGCAGCAACAGCAGCAACAGCAACAACAATATGTACAACAACATTTGCGGCCACAATCAATGCAAAGCGGTCATTTGCTCCGCCCTAGTCAAATGTTGGATCTGAATGAGTCCACTATCGGATATGAGCTGCATCCGATGCATGCCAGCAGCAACAACAATAACAATAACAATAACAATCATAACAATCACAACAACCTCAATAACGGTACTTCCACCGGCTTTATCTATAGCTACTATAAAGCAACGGAAAGCGGGCAACCACACGAAACCGAACTCTATTGGAGGTAAGTGATGTGTATTTCTGGTAGATCGCCTGGGAACCAGAGCTACACTCCTCTCGACACCGCTAGGGGCAAAGTGTCAAATAGGCGAATGAATCCCTTTTGTAATGCGTCTGTAGAAACTTATGGGCACTTATGGGTACCATGATCTCTAACAATATTTTTATGTGGTAAACTTTTGCGGCGGCACAAAACAAACACACGGAAATGGCCAAGAAGCAACTTTTTTTTTGGTTTTGGTTTTGTGCTTTTCGTAGAAATGGTTTAACAACCAGTTAGAACAACACGTTCCTCAAATGTCATTTCCACAAAAAGTTATGAAACATTGTGGCATGGACGCGGCTACAAGTTTTCGGTAGAACAAGTTGACAAAACCGTAACTCCGGGGCATGGAAAAGGTCATGAAACAGTGTCGCAGCTCGCACTCAGTTCTAATGGTGTATTTAGCTTTCATTTCATACGTGATGGGCAATATTGTTGTGACCCTAAAAAACGAAACTAAAGCAGAAAAAAAAAGATTCTTACAAAATGAAAACAAATTAAAATGAAGCGAAGCTTCAATTTGAACTTTGTCCGTAGTAATGGAACGCTCAAAAATTAAAGTAGTTCGTACGAAATGATCTGCGATAATTGTCTGTCCCGCTGTTTGCCTGCCTGCCTGTCGTTTTCGCTATATCTAACTACAATCTACAACCGCTAATTGTAACAATTTCCGATTTAGTTAGGACCAACTAATCAGTTGCTTAAGCAAGATTTCGAAGAATGGACCAGCAATCAATGACTGTTTTGACTCAAGCACTAAACTATTTCTGTTGACCACAAGGGACCAGGGACCAGGGACCTGGTTCGAAAATTCATACTCGGACTCATATGCTAGAAAAATTCAAAATTCAACAAAATTCAAATAAAAACAAAAGGTAAAATGGGAGCATCAATCTTGTGATATCTTTTTAAACAGCCATGGCCAATTTAGGCTTAAATTTTCTGTCGGAGGTTTTTTATAGGTTTTTTATAGGTTGAATTTAATACACAAGGTTACATACAAACGCTTTAATATATCCGAATAATTTGCACTTACCCACACTTAATTCATTTGCGGAGATTTTTAATCAAGCGACTTTCTCACTTCTGACTCAATCAAATTTTTTGGGGTTTCCTTGCGTTGAGCGAGGAAATCGATCAATAACGAAATGTGTTACAATCAGCAAATCATGAGACTTTTTGAAGCAGCGTCCAAGAATTTTTTAAATTTGGTTTAATTTAGGACACTCTTAAAGGAGTTTACGATTTTGGATCGCTTTGGTTTTTTATCTTATGCGTTTCCGACTCTTTTAGCACTCCGAAAATGGTTTGTTGGTCAAATATTTGGTTAGCGGAGTATCTATAACAATAAAACCGCAGCGGCTAAGTGCGCCCAGCCCATTTGGAGAAATTCAAAGCCTCAAGATCAAAAGCGATCATAACCCAGAAATTTTACTGTTGATTTAAAGTTCAATTGTAGAGGTGCTCGATTCTGGACAGACACCAAAAAAAACTACAAACTAAAACCTACACTTACATATGTGTGTGTACATAAGAAAAATGCGAGAATTTGATACCACAGACTGAGGCTTTGATATGAGATACAATTTTTATTTATTTTTTTTTTTTTGAAAATTTTGTTTTATTTTGTTTTTGATTTAATTTGTTGTTGTTGTTTGCTGTTTGTTGCTTGTTGTTTGTGTTGTAGAAATTTGCTGCCAACTGTTTACTGCATACTCGTTTTGCACTTGGAATCTGGTTTTCTGATCATGTTGCTTTGCTCTTAAGCTTTTGCTCCTATTTATATACCAACGCATGCCGAGTGTGTGTATGGAGTTGATAGTCAGATCTGAATGTATATATGTGTGTGTGAGTGTGTGTGTGTGTGTGTTGGTTGTAAGTGTTTCTTGTCTTGCAAGTTTCTGCGTTAATAGCAACAGATACAAAAGCACAGGTGTTGCCCGACCGAAACGTAAAGACGCCTGACGCCTGACGCCTGCCACAGCCTCCATGTATCTGGATAATTGTTAAGCGCGACAGACTAACAAGGCAAAGGAGATAGACAGACAACAAATGGGGGGAAAACAACAAATGAAAAACGAAGAATGAAAGGAAGAAGAAGGAAAAACTCTTGCTAAGGAACAGAGCAAACGATAAAATTAACAGTTATATTGCCACTCTTTCATCGACTACATATTGATGGATCATGATGATGATGATGAATTTTTTATGTTGTCTGATTTTAAGGACACATTTTTAGATCAACTCCAAAAACTATTTTCTTCTTTCCTTAATGTAACTTTATTCATGCATTTTCCTTCTCTTTTCTCGCTGCGCTTGTGCTTTTCCGCTACGTAGTGCGGCAAATGCGAACAGCAAGCTGAATGGACAGACCACACCTATCGACGTGTCTGGCCTATCGCAAAATGAAATTCAAGGCTTTCTACTTGGTTCACACCCATCGTCCACGGCAACGACGGCCGTTTCGACAACGAACACAATTTCGCAGCAGGCAAGCATGGGGCCAGCGGCGAATGTGAGCGGAGTAGCGAATGCCACTGTCGTTGTGGCCGCTGCCGATCATCAGCAGCATCAACAGCACCACGCACAGCAACATACGCAGCAGCTCATCAGCATTAAACGAGAGCCAGAAGACTTACGAAAGGATCCGAAGAGTGGCGCTGCCGGTGGTAATAATAACAACAACAGCAATAACAACAACAACGTACAAAAGGTGAGTGAATGAGTAGAGTAAAATGTATAAAAAAAAAGGTTTTTTACAACAACAAAAATGAACAACAAACAAAGCTTATTATCGTACATGTTTTCAATGGACACACGCATTTCCTCCTCTTCTTATTTAGTTTTTCTTTTCGCTCCCTTAATTTTGAGCAAGACAAAACACACAAAAAGATATACAATTTAAAGACAAAATAAGTTATTTGACGTCATGCTCAACGAGTATTAACAGTTGAAATATTCGCCGTGAACAAAGCACACCGTGAGTTGTCGCGCTAAATGCGGCTAGTGCCATGTGCCAAGTGCGAAGTGCGCTGCAATTGGTCTGTCAACGGCGCAATGAGCGTTTTGCGCTGCAGCCAATACGATTGAGTGTTCTATTGGCTCACAGAAACCCGCGCGCTCTTCACCCCACGTAATTCAACTAAACCGACCGAAACTGTTATACGCACGCGTGACAAAATTCAGAGAGGAAATCGTTTTGAGTGGGAATTATAGACGATCGTACACAGCTGTTATACAAGGTAGTGAGTCTGAGCTGAGTGTTGGTAGTGAAACAAATATATACATGGCACTCGCTTTAACACACATACGACAAGGCTGCATCACTCTAACTCGACTTTTTTTCTGATTTGTCTCACTCATATATAGTTTACTCATATTTAGTTAGTTGAGTTGCAAGGTGTTAAGATAAGAGATTAAAAAGGAAAACATAAAAATTAAAAATATAATTGACAAATTTTCATTATTGTATAATTTCATGAGAAACCGCATAATTGTTACCTTTTCGCAACAAACCCAATCGAACAAATTTCCGCTCTTTCGTATGCGTCGAGCTTCCGGTCTCAAGCACTTCCTGCCTTAGCTTGTTTGGGTTCTTTTAAGCAACCCACATTTGAGAAAATCACAACGCCCAGTCTTTGGAATAGAGCGGCGTCAAAAATTACGAAAGATCCTCGACCATTTTTTGTTTGCATTGCGCTCAAATCCATGCATTGTCAGCTTGTCAGCTCACTTGAGCAAACTAGACTTTTCATCGTAAATACTCAACTTACTCAAGTCAAATTCAACTTCCCTCGTTATCTACGTAGAGTGTGTGCCGCTGAACCAATCAACTCACTCCATCAGTTAGCTTGCGTTTCAAGTGAAAATGCTCAAATTACTGGAGTAAAATATCAGCAAGCAACGTTTGAGTTGAGTGGGAAGGGACAGCCAGCCGTCGTGCGTATGACATTCTTTTTGTATGTTCGCTCGCTTGTGCGCTCGTTCGTTCGTTGGCTCATTCATTCGTTCTTTCGTGCGTTTATTCATACGTTCGGATCGTGTCGGTTTGTGTCGTGAATGAAGTAGCAGCCAACGCGCAGTCGTAGAAACGATCGGCAGTCAGTCGCAGCCATTCAGCTAAACCAAGTTGTCGAAGTAAGGTCGAGAGTTGAATGCAATCGAAGCGAAGCGCAACGAGTGAAAACGAGTCGATAGTCGCGTATTGTCGTCGTATTGTCTTGAACTCAATTTAATTCGGTTGGAGTGGAGTGGAGTGGATTGGATTCAATTGAATTGGATTCAATTAACTATAATTCTATTCTAGGCTTATCGATCGTGTGATATTTCTGTGTTTACTTGTGTTTCAAAATTTTTTAAATTATTAATTTCTTATTTAGAGAATCCAACGAGAAGTGCAACATCGTGTGTGCTTTTTAAGTTGAATGTCTCTTATAACATACAAAAATATGAAGCTGTAAATGTAAGTTGTGTACAGAGGTGAAAAAAGAAGAATAGAAATGTCAAAGAATTGTATCTCATAAGAAATAATGAATAAACAAATTAATTAACTGATATGCCAAAAATTCTGATGAAAACGCAAGAACAACGACAAAGAAAAAGAATGAAACGAGTGCAATCAAAAAAGAAACACCTGCAATCGAAACTCGCGGCGTATGCTTAATATTATTATCAGCAACAACTACATCAGCAACAACAACAAACGAATTACGAACAACAAACGAACAACAACAAAATCGACGCTGGTCGTTGTTGCGTGTGGGCGTGCGTGCGTTCGCTCGTTCAGCCTTGCGTGTTCGCTTGCCCGATTACTTTCCTACACCCACACGACAAACAAGTTTGTGCTCCAAGTCTTTTGTTTGGCCATGCTGCCGCTATCGAGCGACATTCAACAGCAGCGGCTGCGGCAGCGACAGAAGAAGCCAGCGGCAACAGTAACACCAAGAATAACAGAAAAACAGATCGAAAAATTAAATCCCATAGAATTGTATCTTATTCAAATGTATCGCATCGAAGTGAATTAAACCGTATCAAATCACTTTGTGTCGCTGCATATGATATGACTAGAGTTGTGTGGATTTCAGTATGTAACGCACTCTAAGTCTTCGGGGTCTTAATGTAACAAACTCTACACTGAGTGCCTCGCGGCGAATAACATTAGATACTAGAGAGAAACGCCAACCAATGAGAACTGCGAAATTTGATTTATTTTTATGTTCGATTAATGCGAGGCACTTTACCCTGAGATTTGAGTTATGAGTGCCCATATGTGTGCAGTGTATCACTTGTAAGCCTCTTTGCAACCCCCTCTGGAGGCATTGCGAATTCATGAAATCCCACATTTCATACGAAAAACAAATAATTGCTTTTACTTTGTAAACACATTGGTTTTATTCATTTCGCTTCCGATTTTTTTTTTTGTGCTATTATATTCATAAATAATAGAGTCAAAAAAAGTTTCACTTTTTATAAACAAACACATTAAAATAGTTAATGGGCTTTATTTAAATATTTTTATTTCTTCCTCGTACATAAATTGTATATTGTGAATATAATAAGTTGTCGCTTTGCATAATTCTAAGAGGCAAGAGCTTAGCTAAACTAAGTTTAGCTCATAGCCGCTCAATGTATCTATGTATCTAAGTAGCAACGAACTAACATTGTTTCGCCGTCGGTCTGTCCAATGGTCTGTCGTCTGTATCTAATAAAAACAATTTTTTCTTTATTTTACTTTAGAATGGATTCCTAAAAAATCGCGGTTTCATCGCGTATAGCCTCTTCTTATTTAGTCAAGGCCTTTTCTGACGTCGAGCGTTTAAATGCAAATTGATTTTGAAGAACAAATTTAATTAGCTCGAAGCTAGAATCTAAAAGTGTTGCTAAATTATTCACTGAATCGTTGAAATATATTTAAAAAAATAAACCTGACATTTTAAAATATCGAAAACGAATACAACAAAAATATGTGTTTTCGTGTCAAAACGAAAAATAAAACGAAATAAATTTATTAAAAAACCAAAAAAAAAAAAAAAACCCAAACAATCGCGCACCATAAAAACAGAGCTCAAAAATCCCTGATCGGCCACAGAAGTGTTAAATAATATTTTGTCATCACCAGCATCATCATCAAAAACAAAGTCAACTGAAAGAAACTTTAAAAATGTATCTGAGATACTCTGAAACAAAGCATCTAAAAAGGCTTCTAGCTCTTTTTGAGCTACGAAATCAAAGCTTTTTTCACTTTCGTTTTTAGCAGAAGTGAATTTTGAAATTAAACTTTGAATTTCATTTCTAATTTTTAATTTTTGCTTCGTCTTTCGCATTTCAAGCGTGGCGCTTGTTGCATGCTGGGGGTACTAAAGCTAATAAAGTGATGACGATGATGATGGCGATGTTGATGAGTTATATTGAAAAGAAATATGGAAATGTTGATAGAAAATACGCTAAACACACACGCGCTTACAGCTATTTGCGTTTTTATGTGTTTATGTGTATGTGTTTGTGTATTACCTCATTCAACGTAGATACACACCAGCCAACAGCTAAAACCAAACTTTGACATTTTAGGCCATCAATAAAAATCAGTAGTAATTAACATATTCAGAGGTATGAATAAAAACATCTGAAGGAAAAAAAATACATAAATAAAATTGTATTGCTACAGAAACTGTACCTGCATATTTCATATACATTTTCAGTTTCGACCTCAGATACATTTAAGTGCATAACTGCTGCGGTTGGGGTTTTCTAAAGTCTCCACTTCTTGGAATGGAATTGAATATGAAAATATCTCAAATCGACTTGATTTTTTAAGGCACTTAATACTTTTCTTTTATGTCAGTTTGAATTAGGCAAAATTTTTACAACTTTTTACAAAATAATTACAAAATAAAATAGAAAAATAATTCTTAGTATACTGTAAAACGTATGCAAATGCAAAGATACAAAAACTTTCAAGTGTTTTACAAAACAAACAGTTTCTTAGGAGGGTTAAACTCAAAGAAACAGACAATTCTTCGGAAAAGGGAACTCAATATTTTTTCCATGAAACAATTAAATATATGATACATACATATAATCCCAAACTTAAACTACAGAAACAAATCGGTTCTTAAAACTAACAATCAATATTTGCTTAAGCTATAACACTTGTATATAATTGATTCTAAACGGCACAGATAACAGCAACAGGTAACGAAGGACGTGCCATAAAGTGCCGGTATACTGCGTACGAATCCGTTTACTCTGTGACATATCGTTAGTGATCGTTCATCGCCCATATCCAACCCTTTAGTATTGGTTGCTACTATTTAATTTCGATGCCTCAAATGCTTCAATCTGTAACTCTTACCAAGATCATTAGCGATCATCAGAATACAAGATTCGGACTAAACCCTCGTCTCGGGCTAAATAATAATAATAATAATAATAATAATAATAATAATAATAATAATAATAATAATAATAATAATAATAATAATAATAATAATAATAATAATAATAATAATAATAATAATAATAATAATAATAATAATAATAATATTAATAATAAAAGTGTCAATAAATTTCTCGTTTGAGACCAAATTTGTTAAGGTTTGAGTCGCAGGGGTATGGAAAAAGGAGACTCCAATTAATAATACGACAACCAATCAGACACACTCACTAAGTTCAACACCACCCAATTCCAATTTAAATGTTTGGCTTTTCGATTGATTTGAATTTGAATTTGAATTGATCAAGCTTTTCACACATATCCATACATGCCCACCCACACACAAATACATTAAAAAAAAAAATGAAAAAAATGAAAAACTGAATTTCGCAGGTTTTAGTCGTGGCCTCATCACCAACATTAGAAACTAAAACTAAAAAGTCTACTAGTCCAGAAAGTGCATCCAGAGAAAACATGTATGCTACTACCGGCGGCACACAAATTTATCTCCAGGTGAGTCCAGCAAAAGCTCCTCAATCGTAGCCAACCAGCCAAAGCGCAAGCTACAATTAAAGGAAGTGCGGAGTTGGAGTTATCGAGTTGAAATAACCACAATTTGTAAAACAAAAACAAAAACAAAAACAAAAAACAAAAAAAAAAACAATAAATAAGTAAAAATGGTTTGCCTACCCTCTCTCTCACACACACTATCTTCCGCTCTTTTTCTTTCACACACTCGCTGCGCTATAAAAACTGAACCGCCACCACCGAACTGTACGAACACGCATACGAACGAACTCGAAACGCGCGAACCCCAAATCTCAGACCACACATACCTCGAATGCTAGCGCTACGGGACAGTCGAATATCAGTGCACAATCACCAAGTCCGGGGCCGTATATTAATCCGGATAGCTATGGCATGTACACGAATCGCTTACCGCCGGGCCCGCCTTCTGCATTTATTACGGAGCCCTACTACAGAGAATACTTCACGCCTGACGGTCAGGGTGGCTATGTGTCGGCCAGATCCATGTACGGCGACACCGAACCGCCCCAGTCGACCGCCTCCTACGAGGCACGTTTTACGACGACAACAACGAGCAGCGCTCCACTGCCGCCGCCACCGCACACCGCAAAAAACAGTACCCCCATCTACGCCAAAGCGATTACGGCAGCGGGTCTGACCGTCGATCTGCCCAGCCCGGATTCAGGAATCGGCACGGATGCGATTACACCGCGGGATCAAAACAGCATACAACAGGTGCGTGACAACAAAACTCAATTCACATCGAATGAACTCAACTGTGCCCCATGCACTAAGACCCATGGCGAGTCCGCCATACCACTTACTCCCATAGTCCCGCAATCTGAATTTTATAATGCGTGAAGTGTCCATTGAAATTATATCGCTTAGATGATGATTTAAGAAATTTATTCGTAAGCCCTATACTCTATACTCTATACTCGTACATGTAAAACACACACTGGCCCGTTTAATGAAAATCCTGTCTTTTTCTTTTGACCTTCGATTTCTTAGTCCTTCGATTACACAGAATTGTGCCAACCAGGTCCGGGAACGCTCATTGATGGCAACGGCTCGATACCCATTCCAGTGAACAACATCCAGCGTGTGAGCATCCACGGCGGTCAGAACAGCCCCACAACATCGTTGGTCGATGCAAATACGAACGGATCCACAAGATCGCGACCCTGGCACGACTTTGGCCGACAGAACGATGCGGATAAAATACAAATACCAAAAATGTAAGTTCGGGAACCACACCACATATTATTTTTTGTTTAAAAGCGAAATTATTGTTCTTATAACGGAATAACGAGTCATATCTTTATATACGATATACAAGTTCACTAGATTTTCGCCGTAGCGTTGATACAACTCATATAGTAAATCATGCCCGGTGCCTATTCGGTCTAACGCTTGACTTTACATCCAGATATGTTGCTGAGCACAACAACAATTGACTGCTGTTTAAATTTAGCAAATTGCATCCGAATTGTTTTACATTTGTACGGATGCTGAATGACTGAAACTGAAATAATATTTTCCTAAAGCTCAAAAGTATTCATTCCAACTTGACAATTTCTTCCTTTGCTTGCTTGCAGTTTCACAAATGTTGGTTTCCGATATAATCTGGAAAGTCCGATAAGCTCATCACAAAGGCGAGAGGACGATCGAATAACGTACATCAATAAAGGACAATTCTACGGTATCACTTTGGAGTATGTTCACGATCCCGACAAGCCAATCAAAAATACAACCGTAAAGGTAAGACTCCAGGCCAACTGTGGCCAACTAGTTGCGAACGGGTTTCGAAAAGCTGAGATTTGCATTTATTTGAAAAACAAACACAAAACGAGTGAACGAATGAATGAAGGACCGAATGAACGAATAGTGAGCACTCAGAGTGATAAGTGGATTGTTGTCAATCACTGAGACTGGCAGTTTTTCCAATTCAGAAGCAAATGAATTGCTTAAGTCTTTCTTACGCATCTTGTTGTTATTTCATCGACACCAGCAAAGAGACCCCGATCAGCTACGATTATAACGATAGTGATGATGGTGATGATGGTGATGATGGTGATGATGACGATGATGACGATGATGATGGTGTTGTTTTGTGAATTTTGTTGTTGTTGCATTAAAACCTTAAACCCTACACACGCACTGCCAATGTACTTGTGTATGTACTTATAACCCTATTTGTCAACGGTGGCGTGGCGTGGCATGGCGTGGCGTTGCTGCTCCGGCAATGCGTCTGCGTTTGCGTCTGCGTTTGCGTTTGTATGTTTATCCCCTGAAGGCATTTTACGTGTGCATCTATAATAATGTTTGGCATTTCGATGCTACCGAAAGCGAGTTGCAGATCGACGGAGTTGGTGATTTAACCCTTGCTCAATTAAACAGGATGTACTTTGGTGGCATTGCTGCCTCGGCTGTTGCTGTCGCGTTGATGATAAATGATACATGTACGCTTTATTAGAATTAGAATTTGAATACGCTTCTCAATTCGAAATTGTGCGTCATCTTTCAACAGCAGTAGTTTCAACAATCCGTGGACATGTGTTTGTTCAGGACTTTTCCGCCGTCTTCACATATCCATCAATCAGATAAGCTCAAAGACGATACCGGCAGTCCTTCTATACAACGCTTAGACAAAATGAAAAGCCATGAAATGCAAATTGTAAAATGAGCCAAGACAATCGTCCGCGATTCACAATGCACGCTTCTATTTGTAGAGCACTCGAAGTGCTCTCGCTCCAGGACTTGATTGTATTTGGCCGCGAGCAGCGAGCAGCGAACAGCGAACAGTGAGTGAGAGTTCCGTTCGATTACGCGTAGCAAAACTCAATTGAAACCGTTAGAATTTGCTGCGAAGACTCTCGCGATGTCCTCGTCCTTTAGTTGCTTTGGTTAGTCGCTCACTAATTGTGTGCGCCGGTTGTGTACCAGACCAGGAAACAGCGCCCAAAGGAATTTCCATAAAAATTAGGAGCTTCCGCACCAAACCGAAAAGTGTCAAGATTAATTTACGACGTTATTTGTTTTGTCGCAGCGCCTTCGTGTTATAAAGGACATTTGCATATGCGCCCAATGAAGAAAAATGTTTGAAATCGCTGCAAATTATAAAGATAATTTATGACCTTATCAGGCTATGAATATTTAAGTAAAAAACGAAACGAAACCGCCGCATGAAAAGGAAAACTACAAGGATCGCGAACCGATACCGTTGTATGAGTCTGCTCACTGCTTACATGTAGCTGCGCTTGTATCTGCACTCTGTTGTGTTGTGTTGAGTTGTTTTTACAGGCGAAGATGTTCACGTAACCAAAGTCAAAGGGTTGCTTGCTAGCACCTTAGTGTAACAGAGCGCAGAGTAAGAGTAAGAGCCAAGACTCCGCTCACTCCGCTTGGCGTTATGCTTAGATATTCAAATTGCGAAATGCAAATGCTGGGAAAATGTCCTTACCGTGCCAGCCTCGTATGCACACTGTAATCCTTTTGACTTTTCGGAAGGGCGTTGAATCATAGATAACGAAATGTCACAACGAATGTATCTTCTTCGTTTTTGGGTTGCTTTTCGGTCGTTTTTACAGCCTTTCGTCCGAGCACTTTTTCAGCGCCTTTTCGAGTCCTTTTTCCAATTTTTTTTAAATTTTTTTTATTTTTGTTTCTTAAAACAATCAATCTTGAAGTATGCTAATGCAGTCGCTTGCTTCATTAAGACCCTTCAATTATACGCGCTCTACTGTTACTTTCTTTGCAGAGTGTGATTATGTTGATGTTCCGCGAGGAGAAGAGCCCCGAAGATGAAATCAAAGCCTGGCAGTTCTGGCATAGTCGTCAGCATTCCGTCAAACAAAGGATTCTAGATGCAGGTAAGTGCATAAAAAATTTAATTAATTTATCTTTTCTATATACTAACGTCAATTAAAAAAAATTACGGAAATAACATAAAATGGCGAATTCTAGTCTCTAGTCTTTTCATAAATTCCAGTTTTCATAGAGATATATTACCATATTGTTGTGCAATAATTAGCTGTATGCTGATTAATTTATTACTTCGAAATAATATTTCGATTAACAATAAATGTTTGCATATTTGCTAAACGCAACCATTTTGAAAGTAAAACTTTTCCTAAGGAGTAATCGAAAACCAGCACTGATGACAATAAAAAACTTATTTAGATCACTGTAAACTATCACTACAGCAATGCTAAGAAATAAGTCTCAAACTTATATGAAATGCAACGCCATCCAACGAACTGGCAGCGAGACTAGTCCACTTCACCTAAAAACGATTCAAGATGCGGAATTAGATAAGATTTCAGATAAGTTTGATTGTGGCTTAGTAGCGTGGGTTAAGCTTTCAAATAATATTAGGTTAGTTTATGTAAGGTTATGTTATGCAGATTACCTGCTCTTAGTGAGAATGCAAGGTCGGTCACTCGTCGGCCGATCAACGCATTGCGATTTTTGATTGAGCGAGTAAGAGTGGGTAGCGGAATGCGGAAGAGATTTGAGCTCATTTTACAGATCGTTAGCTTGAAACTGTTATGAGGTTTAGCTACACTAAAGTTGCACTTTCGATAAATCTAAGCTTTGTCCTTTGTCGAAATGTATCCTTAATTCTCTTTAATTAACTCAAAATAGGAAATATAAAAATTGCATTACTCTTGAACACTTCAATTTTATTATTTTGTTGAGCTGCATCTGGTTCAATTTAAATAAGCTTCATACAAAATTAATAAACGCGATTTATCTTGGCATTTGCCGTTATTACAATTTGTGCCCATATAACTGACACTTTCACATGAGCAGAAGTTTTCTATGCGACTCTGTAAAATGTGGTCAATTCAAATTCAATTTTTTTGTCCAGTGTCATAACACTAAACTTGATGTAGTTTATGACTACAAAACAAAAACAAAAAAAAAACATAAAATCTTTTGAAACACACTTGAGAAAGCGTTATACTCTGAGGTTTGGTTCGGACTGGAGTGCGTCTGGCGAGGCTTTCGACTCCAAACTGAAATTTTCATTTGTTTTCGTTTCGTACTCATTTTTGGCAAGAAGTGATCTTTTCAGATATATAGAAAGAAGTTAGTCAGAGATATAATTATTAAATTAAACTATACAATCTTTCTTCTCTTAAATATTATATTTTCAGATACAAAAAACTCAGTTGGCATTGTTGGCTGTATTGAGGAAGTATCTCACAACGCAATCGCTGTCTATTGGAATCCTCTGGAGAGTTCGGCAAAAGTGAGTTCGTAGTCTTACTTAAGATGTTCAAAGTCTTTACATTGAATATTTACTAAATTAGAAGCAGTTAGCCTACTTCGAAAACTAAATGTATCTGTTTTGAAACACAGATTTCTTGGGAAATATCCATTGCTCTGAGATTTTAACGATCAGAAAGTGCACATGCAAATTACTATGTTGAAAATATGCAGCTCTTCTGTGATAAAAAATTAATTACCCTTAGTAGCCGAATTCATGCCTTGTTGTAATTCCTGGCTTAACATTGGATTTCTAAAGATTCTTTCGTACAAACCGAACTGAAGTAAATAAAATCACAGAAATTCCGATTCTAGAACAGGTCGAATTAATTAAACGTCAGTCAGCTTTAAGCAGCTCGTTTTACTTTGTTTTCCACTTTTTTGCTGGCATTTTTTATTATTATTATTATTATTTTCTTAATAAAATTGTTTCAATTAAATTATCATATATTCTTACACATATATATTTATTATGTATACATTTACATTATACATGTGTTATATGTGTGATTTCTATGTATGTAAGCGGTCGCTTTAAGTATTCAAAGAACGCGTCAGAAATATTTAAAAACACATAAAAATTACAAGTAAAGCGCAAATTCTGAATATGACCCGCCTCGACTTAGTGCACACTATGCTCGTCTCGCTTGCTCCTTTATTCTGTGTTGCACTGTGTGTGCCCCGCTCTCTCTCTATCTAGCGCTTTCAACTACTAAGTCTGACGCGCTTTTAACTAAGCGCGTTTTTGCATTTTATTTATTGCACTTAGTTAAAAGCGTTGTATGTGTGTGTGTGTGTGTATGGTTTCTTATCGTTAGTATGGCGACGCATTTGTTGAGTGCGCACACACACAAACACACACACACACACGTGCAAGCAAACAACTTCGGACTTGTCCAGTAGAGCAAATCTCAAAATCACCGTCAATTAATAAAATAATTGCCGTTGTTTTCTTGCTGTTGTTGCTGCTGTTGTTGTTGGTGTGGTTGTGGTTTGTTGTTTGTTGTTGTTGTTGTTGTTGTTTGTATATATCAATTAATGACTGACTATCTGACTGACTGAGAATGCGCAAAAGTAACAAGGATCAATAAATGCAACGCATTTGAAAATAGAAATGATTTTCCAGTTCAATGACTTCTGCGTTTTGACCAATTGGCAAATGCAACGACCACAGCGACAACAACATCGACAACGGCAACGGCAACGGCAACGACAAAAAAAACACCAACAACAACAACAACGATGCTTCGTAGCGTTTGTCAGTTGGCAGCGACGTGATCGCATGGTGTGTCTATTGACGAGGTCGGCGCGAGGGGTGAACCATGGACGAGCGGTTATGGACTATAGATTGGACTTTTTATTTACAAATTGTTTACGCCTTGAGATGTTAATCCAGCAACGAAGACAACGACAATGTTAAAGTTAATGATGATGACGGCGAAAATGGTGAAGATGATAATGATGGTGTTGACGACGACGTTGGCCAACTAAAATGTCGTTTGCAATTTGTGCCGTTAGCAGCGGGATGCGCGAGCACCAGCCGCCGTACCACTCATATTGCAGATGTCCCGCACAGATACACACGCACACACATACATACACACAATCACACACACAGGCGAATACGCACATAAGCAGCCTCCCAGCAGACAAAGCTGTTCGTGATATATGTATTCGAAAATGATTTACTAAGCAGAGAATTTTTGGTGCAAATGGAATGGGGTTTCAAACCTAACACAGAATAGCATAAAATACGCAACACAAAAAAGAAGTTCGAGAAAAAGAGGTTCGCGAAATATTACAAAATTATTGCTTATTACACTTCCTTCGGGAAGGAACAAAGCAGCAAGCAGCAGTAAAGGACTACATTAATATTTCGAAAGAACATTCGCAAATGAGATACAAATTTATACCAATTAGATATTTTCGAATGATAGTTCAACTGCCGCAAACCTCAAACCTGAGCGACTTGTCTTAGCCAATAGCAATCTTCGCAAATGGTTCGTTACCACTTGCCAGATTCGAATGAATATGCGCTTTAAACGGTATTATTTTCGAACAATTGGTTGGCTGGACTCTGACAGCACGTAGAAAACGCAAACGGGATGGGTTGCCTTTTGCGGCGTCTGTTTCTGTTTCTGCGTCAGCGTTTCTTGGTACGCAACGCAACGCAACGCAATGCAACGTAACGCCACGCAGTTGCAGTTGCAGGTGCTTCATCCAACGCTCGAACGCTCGCTCGTCTTATTTGGTACGCGCACCGCTAATTATTCACATTAAATGTTGCTGCATCAAACCGGCGTGGCCGCCAACATCTTCGCTCTTGCAGTCGAAGGCGAAGTCGTTGCAACGGCAGATCAACAAACGACATTCGGCTGCTGCAAGTGCCTTCGTTGCTTCGTTGGTTCGTTGCTGTTGCACTTTTACCATTAAGATTGTTTCCTTTGGTATTTTTGCGTTGATGGATTTTCTTCTTTTTTTTTTTCTTTCGTTTTTTCGCTCTACCTTGCTCTTCATCTGATTCTCTCCCTCTCTTTCTTTCTTTCTCGTATTATATTTAATTTTTTTTATTTGCTTTTTTTTGTCGCTGTTGTTAAGCGTCTGCTCGCGCGTCCGTCTTATATGGCATGCTTAAAATTCCTTTGAACACACACTGAATCAAACTAAAAATGAATTGGCTGCAAACAGTTGCGTGGTCCTCTGTGTATTAGTTAAACTTTTTTCATGCATTGCATTGGAATGTTTTAAACTGTCTTAGGTACAGAGTTTAAGGCGGACATCGACTCGACTCGACTCGACTCGATGCGTTGTCCAGCGACAGCGTCAACGACAACGACAGCGACAATGTCCACAACCAAGAGAAATCTCTTACATGTCTACACGCAATTTCAACAAAATCAAATCAAATCAAATCAAACCAACCGCACCTAACTAAACCGAACTGAATTCGATTTTCTCTTTTTTCCAGATCAACATCGCCGTGCAATGTTTGAGCACAGATTTCAGCAGCCAAAAGGGTGTCAAGGTGAGTTTCATTTTGAAAGTCAATTGCCAAGGGAATTACGAAACCATGCTTTCATTGCTGAATTTATTGTAATTTCACTATTCTTAAGATTAAGACCAAAAATTTGAAACTCCATCATGCAACGGATAGCAATGGGCAGCTTTACTATAGCGACTTATGAAGCGCGAGTGAATGCTGCACACTATTCAAGTCATACGACATCAAGAAATTAACCACTTTGAATCTGGACTAAGGCACTAAATTAGTAGCTGGATATGCCACCATTCTATAGAATACTTCAAAAAGCCAACGACTAACAATTTAGTGCAGCCCAGTGCAGCTCGCCTTGCTGTGATAAGGTGTCTCAACCATATGAGCATATCATCATTATACTTATCATTATACTATCAGCATTCCGAGTAATAACGACTGGAGTGGTAGTAAAGTCGTAGTAAAGAGTAGTTATCCTCCGAATAGTATCCCTATTCTGTTAGTATCCCTATTCTGTTAAACTATTGCATACCAATATGCAAATACAAACTTAGGTGACATCACTCATATGAGATCACATGGCGCTTATGAGAAATAAAATCTACAAAAAACATGCTAAATGAGTCTTATATAACTCAGGCATATTAGTTAATTAAGTGAGAATTGTCGCAATGGGTTTAAATGCGTTAGGTTGGGTATTCATTCAGACGTCAAATGAGCGAATGGTTATTTGTGCTCCAACAAAATTACCGTTGAGCGCGCCTCGCTCAATGGAATGCCACGGCGGATGTGGCCATTTAACAGCGAACACGTCTGCAGGAATTTTTTTTTAGCGAAATGAATCAATTGGAACCTGTTCAAATGTCATGCCTTGTCTAACGATTCCATTTTTTTTTTCAGGGTTTGCCGTTACACATTCAAATCGACACATTAGAGGAGCCCAGAGACACAACAGTCTTCCATCGTGGCTACTGTCAGATAAAGGTCTTCTGCGATAAGGTAAGTGAAACTAAAATGAAAAAATCTCAAATGAGTGGCAATAAAGGAAAACAATTTCTGAGGGTCTGATGTGTTACCTAGGGCTAGGTTTGTTTCGAAAGAACGACCGAAACAGAGCAGAGCAAAGGAAAAGCAAAATGCAATTTATCCCACATGCCTGAAACGATGAAGGGTACTCAGTAAGGAATTGTATGTACGAGTATGTTTAATAACGGAAAGGTGTAAGCGACTCGCAATGTTGGCAAGTGCATGCGTCAATTTGTGTCTATGAACGTGTGTGTGTTTGTGTTTTTGTTTGTGTGTGTACCTGTGTGCTTATAAAACCTGTATGAAGCCTGCTACGGTTTGGTTGCTTAATTCACTTGTCGCAACGTCAAAGCTTCAGCTTCAGCGTCAGCGTCAGCGTCAGCTCTCTCCTGTTCATCTGCTTTAACGAATTGGGGGCACTGCCATCAGCAGAGGACGAGACGACGAGGATGTTGGTAGTTGCGGCAAATTCGGCTGTGGTGGCTGTGGTGGCTGTGTCCGTCGGTGGGACGCTGCCGACCACGTTGAGGAGAAAAGCGTGGCAACTTGCTCGTTTGCGCGTTTAAAAGTAAATGGATACAATTTGATATATATATGTGTGTGTGTGTGTGTGTGTGTGTGTTTGTTTGTAACTATGTATGCAGCTTTGTGGCAACATGCAATACATTATTTACGGGTGTCAGTCGTTGTGATGTCTCTTTAAACCCCCTGGTCAACAAACTGCCCACCAGTACATCTGTCCAACCAAGCTGTCTGTATTTCTGTCCCACCATGCACCCGTCCAACCGTGCATTTGTATATTGGCTTGTACGAGTATGTGATCCTTTCGGTGACGGTGATGCCCTTGTTTTGTTTCAGTTCAGTTCAGTTCAATTCGATTTCAGTTGGCTCTCATCTTCTTCTTTACTTTATATATGAACCCTTCACTTTTTCGATGATGGGGTTTATTAATAAATCATTTCATGGATTTTCTTATTTCATTACGGTTTTCGCTTTGCGAAGCTGCCTCTTTCTGCTCTTGCCCTTATATTATAATACAACATTACATTGACCATCACCAGCACCAAGGGCTCATTTCAGTTGGTTTCTCCTTGCCCATTCCTGTGTATTACTCGTACTACTCGTACACTTATCACAATGTGTATCAATTAAATTTTTACAAAACATGTTTTTAATTTCGCATACGCGTACCTGAAAAAAATGCACACTGCACCCATAATTATATTACATATATATTGTATGCCAGGCGATGGAAACGAATCGAATCGAATCGAATCAAAACGGAAAGGTTGCAGTTTCGGGCACGAGTGCCAGGTATTGTGCAGGGCAGATGATTGTGAAAGGCAGGCGGCGTGGCAGCCGAGCGACGCGTTCTTTGCCATGCAGCGGTGGGGCGGAGTTGATATTTTGCATCGGATTCGTGTTTGTTATTAAAGAGAAATCTTTCCGTTTGTTTGTCTTAGGGCGCTGAACGCAAAACGCGCGATGAGGAGCGACGTGCCGCCAAGCGAAAGATGACAGCCACTGGACGCAAGAAGCTCGATGAACTCTATCATCCTGTGACGGATCGATCGGAATTCTATACAATGCAAGATCTTGCCAAGCCTCCGGTTCTATTTTCACCTGCCGACGATATTGACAAGGTATGTGCCAATTCGATTTATTCTTGTTCAGCAATCACCACCTAACCTTACTACCACTTCAGGGTTTCTACGGGCATGAGGCTGATTCACCAGACCTCAAGGGTGCATCACCGTTCTTACTACAAGGCCAAAAAGTTGCAACGCCAACTCTCAAATTCCACAATCACTTTCCGCCCGACTTGCAGACGTGAGTAAAAATCGAGGCCATTTTCAGATGAATCTCTGACGCGCCACCAAAGAGCCCATTCTTTAACATTTTGTGGTTTTTTTTTCTCTTCCTCATCTTACACACACACTTCCCTTAACGGCATCAGCGACAAAAAGGAACATCTGCTGGAACAAAGCATTATGTCCTCGACCATGGGCGACTTCGGTCCACCCATTAAGCGGGGTCGCATCACACCACCCACGAGTGAGCGTGTCATGCTCTACGTCAGGCAGGAGAACGAGGAGGTCTACACACCGCTCCACGTCGTGCCGCCCACCACAATCGGCCTTCTGAATGCGGTAAGTCGAACATTTGTAATTCGCTCTAATACCCACTTTATGTGCACACTTTAGTTGGTCTAAACATCTGTTGAGGAATCTAATTTCTAATATGTCACTTATCCAAATCTATGTCTTTGATTTTGTTCATTTTGGTCTGATTGGTTCGCAAAATAAACAATCCAACAAACAAACAAACAAACAAACAAAAATTGATTATCCTTCAAAAGGAGAAAAAATTGCTCTGCATCGTTTTCGAAAGCCAAAATGTTCAAAAGGCGTTGAAGCTAAACCCAAAATAATATAAAACAATTAAATAAATAAATTATTATTAATACCTTTGTGCAAGAGTCTCTGTCATTATAACTAAAAATTCATTAATAACTGTATTAATACAAAACCTAATCAATTCACGACTTACAAATCAGCAGCTGCTGCAGCAGCAGCAGCAGCAACCATAACAACAACAACAACAACAACAACAACTACAATAGCGTGAACAATTTTGCACTTCTCAAACATTTCTCATTACAACAACAACAACAACAACAGCAACAACAACAAGAATATATACAAACAAATTCGCCAATTTCAAAGTTGTCCATCGACACATAGCCAGGGTAGGGTAGCCTTGAAAAATAATTAAAGGCTCTTTAATGTTTCGCTCATTTCGTTAGCTAGCAAAAGAGCAAAAAGACGTTGAAAATATTTTCGTTAAAATTTCATTTCAATTTCAATTCAGTTCCGTTTTATAATGAGTTGAATCGCTTTATACAATATTTTGATAAAACCCTACGCATGGAATTTTTTTATGACAAAAACAACATAAAAAAATTCTTTGTTCTTATGAAAAAATTTCAATTAAAAAAAATAAATAAATAAAAATAATAATAATTAAAATCAAAGCTTGAAAACCGGTTTCAGATGAAATCGAAATGGCTTCAACAGCTTGTTGGTTTAAATCAAAGAAGAAGAAAAGAGAATTAGTTCATTTTCTTTAAAAAAATAATAAGAGATAAACACTTCATTAAACGTATATCGAGTGGGCCTCTAAGATTAGAAAAATATACCATCATCATCGACATCAGTCAGCTCTACAAGCCTGTGTGGGTTTTGGCTATATAGTTCTAGTTCTCCATAGACAATAGTTCTCTATTCCTCCTTGTTCTTTGCCAGGGTTCTACAGTTACTTGCACCATAGTTATTGCATCTTGTTCTATGCCGCTTACGGGCCTTCCCCTACTTCTGCATGCCAGCGGAATATATTGCATAATTAGTGCTTGTGCTCTCGTGTTATTCATTCTTAAGACATGCCCAATCCATCTGAGGCGCTGTGCTTTCACATATTTCACTATTTCTTCGCCTTGCATAAGCTGTTTGCGTTATTTCTGATCACATATTCTTCTTCTGTTGGCGTTCGGCACACAACCCACCCTGAAAAAATTAACTGCATTGAACTCTCTACATAGTCCTATTGAAGGGCCTCGGATAGGAAAAATATATAGTTTGCTTTAATTTCTTCATAGGAGGTCAAAAATTTAATTGGTATAGAAATATGAATGAAACCTGGCTAGATTGCTCTTGAACGTCGAACTGCGGGCGATTCCCCTTCTATTTTTGGAAGGCATTTCATCTATCATATATACATAGAATCGCTTGCTCGTTTGTTGGCGACGTGTGTTCTTCGGATTTATAAGGGCTACCGTGACAAGATTTTTATCTTCGGTTTGGTTCGTGGTCTTTTGGGTTTTTTTTTTTCATTATTATTTGGAACTGGTAGATGAAGGTATTATTTCATTTATTGAGTTTTACGTATATACAAAAAGCGAGTTTTTATAGCCTTCTGCATCGTTTAAAAGCGGCAAAAAGCGTCTACTTCCCTCTGCTGCACACGATTTTCAACCAATTTAGTTGGTTTTGATTTTAAATGTAGATAATTACGGTACGACGGTCATAGGCAAATTATTAATTTTAATTCAAAAGTGACTATGGCGCGGCCCTTAGTAATCAACGAAGTCATGGGTACAGAGTACAAAAGACACAACAAGCACTTGCATAAACAAATACAGGATCAATTGCAGTTAGTTCGACCATAACTACCTTCTAGTGAAAGTGAAGACACAAATGTTCAATTACTGCGTTTTGTAACAATATTACAAAATCAACAAACAAGTTCATCAAATCAAGCTTGTATATACGTAGTCAGTGTTAACGCACCCCAAGCGTGAGTGTTAGTTCAGATTCCAAGACTTGTGGCTTACTAAGTAGAGGAAAAATATAGAACGTTACTTAAGGCACGAACAGAATGGTGTTAGCTGTTACTGGCGTTGTGTTACTCTGACTTGGCCGAAAAAAAGTGAACAGAATGCGTGGTTCAGTAACATTAGAGTTGCCATGCCATTGAAAATGTCAAAAAATGTTAAAGTTATTTTTTATGAATGCATTGAACAACCCTGTACTTGCCATTTAAAAGAAATACAAAGAGAGAGACGATAGAGACGATTTGTTACCGAGCCAATTCATATAATTTAACTTCTCATGGTAACACCAGAGTAACAAGAGGAGTCACAGCTACACATTCTGTTCGTTCACATACAAACAGCTGTATTTGATTTTTGGATGGGTAACAAACGCAGTAACAGTAACAGCATTCTGTTCGAACCTTTACTTAATATAAATACTCAAATTGTATGACTTCCTTTCCTTTTTGCACAGGCATAGCCTAGACAAAGAATTCTTATTATTCATGGCATTTGCGTGTGCTTTGGTGTATTGTAAAACATTCTTTTCTGCAAAAGAAGCGCAACAGAAGCCACTCACTCGCTTCTGTAGAAAAGCATCTAAATATATCTGTGTTAAGTAACTACTCATGTTATTGCAGGGCTAGTTAATAGCAGCCTTCTGTGCAGAAGGCACTCTTAGTTGTAAACGTGATATGACCGTTTCTTGCTAAGAGTTTATTAGGTTTTCGGCTTAGGAATATTACCGATTTCTAATTAAGCGTGCTCACATCAAAGCATATTGATTTTTAGCAATTGTGTAATTTTTGAAATTGAGAAAAATGATGCGATCGGGTTTTTTTTTCTTCAAACAAATATATTCATCAGCAATAGTTTTTGAATGTAATCCAAAAAGAATGAATGACTAAAATGGACAAAATCCTCATAATTAGAAGTGGTCGAGAGTACCGTAATGTGCAAAATAATACATACATCTATACTTGACACGAATACATAACGACAAAAACATCATATTTCTCTCGTTTCTCAATTGCAGATTGAAAATAAATACAAAATCTCAACAACGAGCATAAATAACATTTATCGCACAAATAAGAAAGGGTAAGTAAGCAAAGTCAGTAAAGAGAGGAGAAGGAGCAAGCAAGAGATTTCAAATGGGTTCGATGTGAATTGTTCGATCGAGCGATCGTTCGATCGATCGTTGGTTCGATCGATTGTTGGTTCGTTCGTTCGTTCGTTCGTTCGTTCGTTCTATGAGTGGGTCGAGTGCTGTGGGCGCAGAATTGAAATGAGGAAGTACACGCAAACACACACACGCACGCATTCATGCACCTAGACACAGTCATCAATCTATTTAAATCAATTAATTTGTAATCATTAAACTTTGTTTATTAACTTATGCAATTCGCAAGGTGGACCGGGCGTGTAAAATGAAAGGCTTCTTTTTGTTGTTGTGCTTTGTAAAGTAGCAAATGTATCTCATACTTAACCCGAATTTGTCTGTTCTAATTGCATTTCGTTTTGTACAATACTCGTATCTTTTGTTTAACAATTGAAATTACAGCTGTAGCTGTAGCTGTAGCTGTAGCAACAACAATGACTGCAATGTTATTAAAAGTAGCCATAAACACACCCACACATGCACACGCACACACGCACAGAAACGCGCATACACCAATTGCCTAATTGCGAAGTCATCATAACTGATCGATTGAAATTTCTTTGCTTTTAGGATTACTGCGAAAATTGATGATGACATGATTTCTTACTACTGCAATGAGGATATCTTTCTGCTGGAGGTGCAGCAGATCGAGGACGATTTGTACGACATAACGTTAACCGAGCTACCCAATCAATGATGCTACGCGTTGTTCGACAACGCTGTTGAAGAACCAGAACACAATGTCAACGTAAACGTAAACGAAAACGTTAATGCGAACGTGAACTTGAAGTTTAACGTAACACTTCCCGTTAGTGGAAACGCACAGTGGCCGGCGACGATGGACGAGTGGAACGATAACGAGGATATCGATGATGGCAGCGTACACGTTGGCGTAGGCGTCGTCATCAGAGAACCATAATTACGCAATGCACAACATGTGGACACAACAATAAACAAATTATTGATTCAATAAGCCATTTTTATATGAATAAGCTAAAAGTTTAATTACAATTTTATACAGACATAGTTATAGACATCGAGCGACAAGCATGCCTGCTTTTCTATGTGTACACGTAGTTTAAGCAAAATGAGATTACTTGATACATAAATAATACTTGTATTGATTGCGCTCATAATGAAGCGCATGACGCTGATAATGCTGATTGCAATCATGTTTATGCTTAATAATATGATGGTGATGATGGCTGATAAAGTTATCTATTTCCACGTTATGTTTTAATGAAACTGAAAACTTAAAAAAAATCGTTTGCTTCTCTTTACTAACAGATATTTTTCAGCTACAGATAAACTCTTTATACTACACGCTCCCTATGCTATTAGCTGTTAAACAATTTAAGAACTCTCAAGCGACCCTAGGTCGGTCTCAAGCATAATTTTAGTGAGCGTTAACGTTTTTATATTATTTAGTTTACTTTGGAGATTATTAGATAAATGTCGCTAAAGAAGAACGCGAAAAATCGCTATTTTAAGCTGAGGAAAAAGTTGACAAAAATAGCAGAAATACTCTAAAAGTTTTAACAAACAGAATCTAAGCTTATATAAATAAAACAACGCAATAGGCGCAGTTACCATTGGGATCTCTATTAAGGAGGCGTACAAGCTCTGTGACTTTGTTATATGACATTCAAGTTCGCCTATTGCAAAGTCCGATGGGTGTTCCGTTTTTGCTGAATATAACCATTTCAGTTTGTTTTTTACTGGTTATGTACTCAATTTTAATTTATAATTCTCCATCTAGAGTGGCAATAATTAAAAAATAAATTGTTAAAAAGTAATGCTTGCTAAACATTTGTGCATTTATTGTATAACAAAACGAAACAAAACAAATAAAAAAGAAAAATTAAATCTTAAAAAAAAAACAATCAACAAAAGTTGATGAAAAACATTATGTTAAATAAAAGAGATTATAGCAATGTACATACAAACAGAAATAGACAGTTACACAGCTAAAGAGACGCAGAGATACCGGTACATACACACTCTCAAGCGCAGATTTTTACTACATTTTCGAAGGAACAACAAAACAATACTTTATACAATTAATAATAATAATAACGAACTTTATGTTTGCCATATTTTATTGTATGATATATTTTATAGTCGAAAATCAATTTTTTACATTTTTACAATCAAAACACAGAAAACAAACATAGAAAAGTATAATTTGCAGCATCCCTGGGTGTAGGGTTTCATTTTGTCGTACAACCATTCGCCTTAATTTCATACAGAATTCAACATTTATTTTTTTTATTTTTATTTTATATATATATTTTTTTTGGCTTACCAATTTTTAGTGTACTTGTCTCTATAGCATTCTATCGAAATAATCTGATGTTCTATGTTTTAGAGGTAAAGTAAGGCAATCTAATTAGCAAAGTACCTTAGCGCTACACAATCCAGGACAGCAACGCAGAACTTAGGCAGTTAACATTGCAAACGGTAATATTTCCAAATTTCGCACTAAAACTCCCAAAAGCACACACTAAATAAAGAACAATCAAATCCCGTCCAGCTCCCAAAAGCACACACTAAATAAAGAACGATCAAATCCCGTCCAGCTCCCGTCCCGTCTTATTCTATTCAGTGCAATTTCCTTGTAATCCAATCCATTGTGGTTGTGCGTTGTTGTCGAGCTGGAAATTTTATTCTTTAGTTTTAAATATCGAAAATCGTAATCTTGCCGACATGTTATAACCTTATTATATGTAATTTTAAATATATAATAATATCAATTTAATAATAATCGGAATTATAATAATAATAGTTATAATAATAATAATTAATAATAATAATAATAATAATAATAATAATAATAAATAATAAATAATATTAAAAAAATAAAAGTAATAACAATAATAATAATAATATTGATAATAATACAGTTTTCCACCATTCTATTATTATATACAAATAATTTATTTTTGTTACTGTTGGAATCGCTTCTGCAAAAGTGAATTTACAATTTTTAAGTAATGCAATCAGTTTCTTACAAAAATCGGATAATAAAAATCGAATTGTAAAATAAATCAACAAAATCTTTTTCTATATGTCTCAGTAGTTATGATAATAAATAGCTGAAGGCTGGTTTCCGAATTTACCAGTGTTAAAGCAATTTAAAATCCTTTTTTTTTCATTTCATTTTTAAGGTCTAACATTTTATTTAAATTCCTGAAATTTTTTGTTTGTCTTAAGTGAAATCAATGTCAAATCAATTATTCTGTTTCTTATATTTAGTCTTCTTCTTCTTCTTGTTAGCGAGTCGCTTTTTAAGAAAACTTGTGGAACTTGACATAGTGTAAAGTCACTTATCTGGACACTCAAAGTCGACAGACATGATGGTCACTCAAATTAATGTTAAACCGAAAAATCGCTTCACCTAATATATCACCGAACCTACAACATATGTGTATAAGACTTTCTTTATCTAGCAATGAAAAAATAATAATTGTAACGAACGAAAATAGATACATTTAGCAGACTTAGTACTCTGCAGGAGAAGAAGAAGAATTTGAGGCTATACGATACAGTAAGCCAGTAATAATGCTCCTAACATCGATTCTATCGAATTTTATGTTTAGTACACAATTTCAGCTCTAGACCTCAAAACTGAAATAGAGTGAAGCATAGACAAACATTACAACACGTCGTATTGAGCTAATCCACTAAACATATACTTTATACGGTCTACGATTACTTCGTTACAAACTTGATAACAAAGTTATTATATTATTCATCGCATGAAGAGTACCAAGATCCTACACGAACCCTTCAGGGGCAATCTTTTACAAAATCACAGGAGTTGAGTTGTTTCGGTGCATGACGAAAACATTTTGGTCCTCGAAAAGTGGACCCACACAATTTTTTGAATTATTTTGTGATTTGTTTTCTCTAACGACCGATTTGTGTGGGAAAAGGCAAATCTGTATATGACCCATTCAAAGCCCATTCGAGACGAATCGATTCAATTGGTCCAGTTGTCAGTATCAGCATCTAAAACAAAACCCTCACAAAGACTGCAAAATTACAAACTCATTTAAAACGAGTTTCATTTGCTTATGTGTTGCTTGCCAACCACTGTGCACCGCATCGAATGCTGCAACGTGCCCTATAATAGTCTCAGCGATTTGAAAACCATATTGAATCATTTTGAAACATGCCTCCGACGCGAATGTTACCAGTTTAAAGTCGTTTATTTCGGTGCGCCCCCAACTCTGCGATGAGATGTTACGCGATGTGAGATGGGGTATTTATCTTTGAGTGAGCAAATGTGCAACGCCAAGTAACAAATATTTGTTAGCAAAATCAGATAAAACGAAAATGATGTGTCGTCGTGCGCTAGCCAGATAAAACAATCTATTGTGTTATAACATTGTGGACAAGGGGGTCATGCGGGGGAATACGATGGTGATGATGATCGTTCATGTTGATTATAGTCAAACGTCTGAGCAGATAAAAAATAAGACGGCCTCTTGGGTCGGGTCTTCGTGAAAAGCTCAGCTGCGGGTAAAGCACAGATTGACTATCACCAAGCATCAAGTGTCACTTAAGTACTTTTAGGGTAGTAAAGCGAGTAGCATCTTGCATAAGGCCAGTACACAGTTTAACGGGAAAGCGTTAAAACAGTTCCGGTTGTTATTACGAGTGTGCACGCAAAAGCGAAGCAGAGCAGGTGAACCCAACCAGGTAAGCGGCAGGCAAGAGTTTGTCTTATTGTATTTTGTTGTGCGAAAATTATAAATAGTAGGCGGATTTTGCTTTTTACTGTTTGAAACTTTAAAAATCCCCGGTGCGCTCTATGAAATCGTATGCATTATGAAATCATATGAATACCGAGCTGGTACAATAGGCCAGAATATTCGTATTTGCTTTGTGATTATATTGGCATAGAGCACGCGATCTGCTATACTTCACAACAATTAATTACGCTTGATTACTTGAGTGACTTAATGTCGTTCATGTTGTGTCGTAATTTTGTGCGTGATTCGAGTCCATAGTTGCTAAACAAATTGATACTGAAAGTGGCAAAAAATGTGTTCTGATGTGATTAATTCGATGCATAGTTTTGTTATTAGTTTGTTCGTTACTTTTTCGAAGCAAACAGGCTTCGTCATGCGTTTCATCGGAGTCAGAGCTGACGATTCTTAAAATCCGCAAAACTGAGCTCATCTGCCCCAGCACCCAGTCGGAGCATGCTGTAGACTGATAATAATCACCTGGAATGACATCAAATGCCATTCCGTTTTGCAATTACACTGTGAAAGGCGAAAAGAAATGTATTTCTGTTCAATAAAAGAATCATTACAAACAAAATAAAATCGCAAAAAGCAGGCGACGTGCAAACAATGCAAAATAGTCTGAGTCCCGCAGTTCGTGCGTTGACTGTTCAGCGGTAGGAGCGGTTGAAGTGCACCCAAATATAATTGTGATCAAACACCTCACGCTGACGCTCGGTAAAACTTTGCGCACCGAGAGCTTTCTGCAAAATTAAATGGAGAAGCGGCGAGAGTCAGTAGGTGCGAGAACGCTCAGTTGCAGCTTGCAAGGCGCGTGAGAACGAGAGAGCGAGAAAGCGTCACAATGAAATGTCGATCGTGAAGCCGGAACGAGTTAAGACCCAATTAATCGTCACCAGTGGCGCTGTGTAGTTATTAGAAAAGCGGCGTGAGTGTTCAGTGCACTGGCTTTTGGGGAAAAAAGGGTTGTGATACACTTGAAAGGTTTTATTTTTGATTCTATTTTTTTGTAGTTCAAATGTCTTAATGCTATCTATCATTTACATGTAGATAAAACATACCCGAAGTAGCAAAAGCCACAAAGTATTTAAGTATTTTTCAAAATGTAAATTATCACCTTCGAAGTAATGCGCCCCTTTGATGCCAATCATTGACATATTTTTGATAGGCTTTTTTCGGCATTTTAAGACTAAATTTAAGGTGAAATATCAACGTATATTCCGCGTGCTCTCATTTCGAGCACGTTGCAGCCATAAAGTGAAATCGGGGCATATATGAGTATTTTTTGACATTAGTAAGATTTCAAATCCACAAAATAATTTCAATGGAGAAAAACTGAACCAACGTAGTTTTACCTAAACAAATGATCAGCCAACCATCACAAGTTAAGGCGTTTGATCTGGGAGCTGTTGTCCATTAGGTTAATATAGATTGAGTTCACTCATGATTTCCATCGCAGGACGTGTTTGCTACTATGCTTCTGAAATCTTCAAAAGTATTATAGGAATGCGAGTATATACTTGGGGTGATCAATTTTAAGTACATGAACTTCAATTAGTACAACAGATTATAAAATTGTTAACATAATTTAAATGGGAATTGTATTAAAGAGTGGCGATGGAGTTACCACTGTCTCCTAACTGCTACTTGCCTATAATGGCAAGTTTCACGGAGGTGTAGCTAATTGGCGTTAGCTAACAGTGATAGATTCTTAGCTTTTATTTGTCAGTGAAGTACCCAAAACAACAGTGGCATAATTAATAATATTCCTCTTCCTAATAAAATCTACAAACTAACTATATCTTGTGCCATATACATTATCTAAATATGTTCCTTAACCTTATCAGGTCCCGTCTAAACACTCAATTTGTTTGCTAATTACTAATCACTTCTGTGATTTACCTAACGGTAAGTAGTACTAACATCCAAATCAAACTAGGCGGCAATACGCCACTGCTCGAGAGAGAGTTGGCCCACAGTCGCTCAAACAAACCGAGACCGAGCTGATACTCAGCGGTTAAAGTCGATCGAGCTTGGCAAGTTGCGATTTTCGTATTCAGTTTAAAAGATAATTCCGAGCGGTGAGCAGTACGTTAAGAGCCCAGACTCAAATCGAATTTGAAAATAATTTTGTTTTCCTCTCCCCTCGTCGTTTTACTTAATTCAACAAGCAAACAAACAAGCAAACGGCACGGCACAATCAATCGACTCGCAATCAATGTACTTACGTAGCCCTATAAGTGTTCATAGTTCCGGGTCGGTCAAAGTTGAAGAAAATAAACATAAGAACCAAAATTAAAAACATCTGAATATACAAATACATGTGTGAGTTTAACAAATAATCCGACTTGGTTTAAGAAGCAAAGCGTGAAGAACGGCGGCCGTAGAAAGCCGAGCTAAGAGCAGACCAACTGCTTCACCCACTTCTGGCCCCTTTTTGGATCGGTGTCGAAAAATCAAGAACTGAAATCAATGCAACTTCGAATCAAATCACACCAAATGGAATCGAATTAAATTGAACTGATCGAAAGCGTTCGGCAAATACCGAGGTCAAGTACACTTGATCGGTCGGGTCGGTCGCGATTTATATTGTATTATATAATAGGCGCGCTTGGCGGAAAAATACACTCGTTCAATTGTCAAATCATAAAAACGGAGTGGGGTCTGTACTCGCCGAATCAGCCAAGTCACAAAATTCGACAGAATAATAAAGTTAACAAACGCAAACAAGTCGTGCAACAACAACAAAAGCAACGAAAAGCTGTCGCGCACTTGCTCAACACGCCGTGTTGTTCTTGTTGTTGCTATTGGCCGAGGCTGCTATTATTGTCGTTGATTGTTGTTATTTGCTATAGCAACAAAGCTGCGAACGCGGTTCCAGTATTGCACTTGAATAGCAACAAAACGCGACCTGTTGTGGCCAAATATGAGCAACTGAATGAGAGCGACGGCAACGTGGGTCAGAGGGTTCGGAGAGTATCTATTAACATCAACGTAACACGAGAACAGCCGTGACCGAGACAAATAATTTTGTATCTGAGACGAGCACAGTCGAGCTCGAAAGATCGCACTCACTTGTATTCAAAAGCGGAACTTGTTTGCGACCGCAAGCCAGCCCAGCAGCGCGTAAAAGTGGAGCTGAAAAGGAATTTTCAAAAAATAAAAATAATAATAAATAAATAAAATAAAATAAAAATATTCCACATGCATAGGTAAAATCTAGATCTAAAATAAAGAAATTATAGTCAATAGAAGAAGAATAAGAAGAAGTCGGTCGGCAGGTGGAGCATCAACATGGAACGTCGTTCACAGAGCTGTGCCAGCTTCAAGCTCACATCCACTCGCACAGAGAAGCCAACGCTTGGCCAGGCAATTGGACAACCACAGACAATGAGCAGCGACAATTTGTCACTGGCACTGCGCATCTGCTCCAGTGGTCTCGATAACGGTGTCAGTGGCGTCAGTGGCAGTGGCAACGGCACACAAAAACAACAACAGCTTAATTTTACGTTACACAAACAGCAGCGACGCAGAAAACTGCAACGGCAACAATCGGCCGTGGATCAGGACGAATACGCTGCGGATGTGGAAGAGGAGGCCGACGCCGATGCCATGGCAATCGAGCATGGCATTGCTGCCAGACTGGCGAAACAGCAGTCGGCAAGCGCTTGCGCAACGATGAAACGCCACTTGAGCAGCAGCACCATCAGCACCATATCGTCGGACAACTACTCGACAACATCGGCCACGTCGCCGACAACAACGCCGACAGCGACAATGACGACGACAACTCCGACGCGTACACGCCGCCTCAAGAACGAGGAATCCTTCGATTCGATCTCTTCGCTGACCGCCGAGATGAGTCCACTCGCGCAGCGCCACCACTTCAATATGCTTATGCGCGATAGCTCCGTGCAGTCAGATTCGAGTCGCTATTCGAGCGTCGACAGTCTGCTCGAGTCACGCAAGCCGGATCCGGAAGCAATATTAATTAATCTCGGCTTTGGGCCCGCTGGCTCCGAGGACATACTCTCCCGCATACCAAAACGCTTTCTTAAGCCGTCGCAAGTGCGCGGCATTGATACGGAGGCGTTTGTTAAACGGCTCCAGCTCGCCAGTTCACTGGCAGAGTCGAGCGTGATGGGTTTTCGTGGACTCACCGGTAATCCCGATATGCCTCCTTCCTCGATTGTTGCCAAAATAATGCAGCGTTTCGAAGTGAACCAAAGAAAGAAGTCGATGGATTCGATTGAGCACACAATTCGCTGAGTGGTGACTGCTAGAAAACCACCAGCCAAGACACAGTAATCGCCAATGCCGCTACCATTGCCCCCGTTGCGATTTCGGATTAAGCGCAATCTTTGTTTGTACTTAGTTGCAATATCTCAAGTTACTTAATAGTTATACAATAAATATAAATGAAAGAATCTTATTTCTAAACTTTTATTCACAGAAGGGCGCGGTATGTGGGGAGGCGATTAATTGTCCTATTGTAACAATGTTCTAATTTCAATTTTTCATTGATATCAATTATTTTTAATTGAAAATATTTTTTTTTTCTTTTAAACCATTCAGAGGCAGAGGCATACTGAAAAATTATCAAGTTCAACACATTGAATAGAAGCGAAATAGGATTGTGAGGAAGTCCACACTTGCGTAGTAAAAAAGTTTTTATATTTAAATAATAAAAATGCTCCGTTAAAGTTTTTTGATGGATAAAAATCTTCACGAATTTTCGGAAAGAAATTTGCATTTCAAATCAAATTCTGTACACTGTCTCACTTGCCTTTTACATAATTTAAAGCTTTTGCTCGAACGGAAGAGTTAAAAATAGCAAGAATTAATTTAAAAGATAAGAATGTCTTGTGTGTCACTCGCAACAGAATAAAATTAGCTTGAAACACAGTGCCGATTTTATCAATAGCTATTATTGTGTGCAATTGTATTTATATTTGTTTAGCGCTTTTTTTGCCTTTAACCCTCTCGTGTTCTATACACCGCTACTTATCTATATTTTATTATCAAGTGCGCTGAGTACACATAAACCTCTGTAAGTATTTAAATTTAAAATATTCGCGCGCAATACCAGTCTGCCAAGCTTATAATAGAACATCATGTGTTTTCATTCATACCTAGTATAGTGTAGTGTTGTGATGTTGTGTTGTGTTTCACATGTGCACAAACAACACTGTTTCATGCGTTATGCCAAATTTAGTACGTTTTCGTTTGTTATGCTTGTTGAGTTGTTCGTGATTGCGCGTTTGGTGTATTCGTTATTATTTTTTTAAGTAGTAAAGTATTAATTATCGTTGATGCCTTTGATAAATTCTCATGCACAAGCGTGCAATGTGCATTGCTGGGCAGTTATTACACGCTGTTTGTAATTGAATTTCGACTAAGTTAAACGACAAATGTGCAAAGAAATTATTTTCTTTTAAAGTGTTACTACATTTTTCTATTGTTAATTGCTTTATAACACATACAAAGTAAATAACAACTTAAAATGGATTATTCAAGTGTAGCAATTCGCGTTTGCGCTGTTATACGTCGTAGTCTCAAAAATGTCTGTCTGGACGACAACTACTGCGCAGCAGCAACAGTTTGAAAGGACAACCAGTTGCCCGGTGAGTCAGCAACGACCATAACAACCGCCACATTGAATGAATTTAAACCCTGTTTTTTGCACAACAGACACCAACGCAATTCCGCGGCACCCACGGCACGCCTACGCCAAGACAACATCTGCAGTGCATCGTCGCTGCCGCCGCGGCCTTGTCAACCAGTTCCGCTACCAAAAAGACTCACAGTGGCCAAAAACAGAACAGCGCAGCCTCAAGTACCAACAATAACAATAATAATTACAACACATACCAACGATCAAGTCTACCGAATTCGCTGCTACAGTTCCCAATACAAACTCATCAAAATACCCAACGGGTGAGTAGAAACTTTTACTTATTTCAATTTTTAAATTTAAATTTTTTTTTTAAATTTTAAATTAAATTTTTTATTCTTTTCTCCGCTTTTTGCTAATATTTGGTGCGTCGAAGGAAACTTGCGGTGTTTGTGAGTGTGCCTCTCCCATCCGTTTAATTCAAACACCAAATCGCTGCTGCTTAAGCTGCGATTGTATTTGTCTAACATGCTCTTTGGGCAGTCGTTGTTGCTTTGTCGCGCTCAACTGGTAACTTTCCAGTTACGCACACACGCTTTATCAGTTGTTTGCTTGGGCACGGGACACGGCTCTCTACACCGCTGCAAACTGGCCGTATACATTTACCGAAAGCAAAAATTTCTTATTACGTCTGATACTCAATTATTAACTCGCTGTCAACCAAGTACCACCAATTAGGCCATTAACATTGGGGTCGATCTGGAGTCAAGTGTAGCAAATGTAAAATACAAAATATGTATCTGAGCAATGCATTGTTTCACAACGGCCGTACCGCGCTCAGCAGATCCGTGTGAAAAATACTCAATTAAATTAGAATTCTATTTATTTTAATCGCAATCGATCGAGACGTTGTATGACGGACAGAAAGCACTAGTTGAGGGATGCCGGCGGCAATGTGCACTTGCACTTGGGCTTGTTCTTAATTTCCTCATTGGCGCCCTTGTCTGCTTAAATTGAACTAACGAAATTCAATTAAATGGAAATAACCCTTGTGTGTGATGTGCGGCCCATTACGGTGCGATGTACCGAATAAAAATAAATGTCTATAGCAATAAGTGATAATCACCGTACGTTTTGGTGATTCTCTATTCGATTGTAGTTCTATACGAACCGCTCTCGTTCAGTTTAGTAGTCATTTCTCTTGATTGTAGTTTATTGTGCTTTATTCGCATTCATTAATTTCTTTTTATTTTATTTTATTTTTTTTTGATTTTTTTCATTAATACCTAACGTTTTTTTTTTTTTTGTTGCTTTTTTTTAGTTTTCGTTTGTTTTCTGAGCGTTTGTTCTCATCGATTTAACTGTCAAATTCAAATATCATTCTCTTACGCCTTGTACCGTCCCTTACCATTCCGAACACTTGACTCAGCTTAGCGCACAGTCCGCAGACAACGACTCATTTCAGTCGTTAAGTTGACGACCGCGCTGTCTGCCAACACCGCCGCATGCTCCACTCGCTCGCTTTTTCGCGCCAATGATGTCGATGTCGTTCTGCTGCTGCTGTCGTTCTTGGCAAAGTCAATAAATTAGCAATAAGTGATTTCGTTCAATTCAAATCTAATATTACTTTTCAACATCTGCGTTTAACGGCGACCATTGTTTGTCCCACTCTGCGCCTCGTGACATGGCGCGTTGCACCTCGAGCGGAAGTAAAGACGATCGCGCACACTCGTTCGCCCGCATTGGCAGGAATACTCGTCACTCGTGCAGTTCTCGTCGTTGGTAGCTGAGGTACTTGGCGTGATCGTTCAGTAACTTAAAAAAGTATTAAAAACCTTTCAAAGGCACATAATCACATGCGTTGACGAGTGTCGGTCGCCACACAATCAAACGCTGACAGAGCGCGAGAAAATAATTCGTACTCGATTACACATAATTAATTAACATTGAATTAAAAACACGGCCTAGCCGACGTCGAAATCCGCTTCGCAGACGCGCTCGCCATTCGCAATAGTCAGACGCTGTTCGGCTGCGCAACTGTTCGCCAGCTGGGCTGCCTTCCCGCCTGTAAGACCGCATCGAATTGTTGGGTATCGCTGTCTGACTTTCAGTGGGTTTTTGTGCCGGGCATTATTAAAATTCGAATATTGTCGGCTACTTCAGAGCGCTTCACTAAACCAGCCAAGTGTAACGCGTGTGATTTTCGATACATTAAGAATCGATTCGATTTGTGCGAGATGCGGATAGATTTAAAATCAATTTTATTCTGCTGAGCGGTTTAAAGCAGAGTGAGAGTGTTTTTTAATCTGTACTAGACAAGATTATCGAGAAGCACAAAGTGCAAAAAATCACAAATTTCTCACAAGAAAAGTATCAGGACTACACCCTTTCAGAGGCCTGCACTTTAAAGTATTCAGATCCGCTTACTTAGATCTCTTCATTTTAGACACTATAAAATTCCTAAGCATTTTTAATGCTTTCATGAAGTGAGAAGAAATTGAATTTGAAATTGAACATTCAAAAGAACTCGGAGCGACCCAATTTCGTTGCACATGAGGCGTACCCAATACGAGGTGGTGCCTCAGAAGCCTCCGCGTCGAAAGAGAGACGACGAGAGAAGTCAAGTGTGCGCTAGTCAGTGCGAGTGCGAGCGTGGCAGTGAGCAAGTGCACAGCAATCTGCCGCCGGTGCTCGATCGAGAGAGCCGCAGTCACAGCAGCAGCAACATAAGCAACAGAGGCGCCGATTTTAAGAGGAGCATGTATTCAGGTCTGCGCTACTCGCGCACCAATTTCAGTCACAGTAGTCTGCTGCTGAATCAAGGCTCACTCGACAGCGTTGGGCCGGGCAATGGCAGCTGTGAGACCATAGATGCAACGATACCGTTAACGTATACGCCAATCGCCGCGCGTATTGCGCCAGCGACAGTGACAGCCGCAGGCACATCGTGTGCCTCGCCACCCCCACTACTACGTTATTCAGTATCGCCAGGTGGTGCCAGAGCGAAGCAACCACCTTCATTGGCGAGAGCGTTGCATGCCACAGCAAATCTCGCCGCTAGCGTCGACTCGTACACAGCGGCAGCGACTGCAAACGCGACCGCAACAGTGCCAGCAGCGGAGAGCTATTTGCCGCACGACTACAGTCTCTGTGATTCGTGCCGGCCACTGCGATTTCAAAGTCCGGGCCGCAGTGTTTACAACTCGCACAAGACTGAACGCTATTCGAATTTTGGCGGTGTTGGGCCGAAGCGCTACACCTCGCTGCCACCGTTAGGGCCAGCGCTACCACCGCATCCACCGCCGCCAGTTTCCTTGACGCACACCCCAGCTGCGTATGTTTTGCGTACCTACCAACAAAAACAACTGTCTCGTTTTCAGCCACGCCGCGCCAATAGCACCAACATGTCACAGTCTGGTGAGGATCTGCATTCGCCTAGCTACCTATCGTGGCGCAAACTCCAGCTGAGTCGTGCCAAACTGAAGGCCTCCAGCAAGACTTCGGCGCTGCTCTCGGGCTTCGCAATGGTAAGTAACAAAGATCATAATCGAAATGTATAATTGGGCCCCGTCCCAGCACGTCCGCATTGTCAGGTCCTAGTCAGCCGACATTTGTTGGGTGTAAGTTATAAAAATAAGCGCAAAATTTTGATGGTCATTTGCGTTGATTGTGCAGAGCATAAATCAGATCTGCCCATCTTGTTCATTGCATATACAGTGGCAATAAACTCGTATGTGCGCCAAATACCGTACTCGCAAAGAGCAACGTGAAATGCCTGAAGCCCTGAAGCTCGTAAACTACGCTAATTTCTGAGGTACTCGCGTTTGTCGTCTCGTCTGGTGTGTTTCTTAAAAGAAATTTGGGGGAATTACGAAAGAAGCATCTTTATGGTGGCATTTCCGTTGGCTCATGTGTGACTAGCTGTGGTGTTTTGAACTAATTCCGGCCTTCTTTTGTGCAGGTGGCCATGGTTGAGGTGCAGTTGGACAGTAATACACAAGTGCCCGCTGGCATGCTAGTCGCCTTCGCGATCTGCACCACGCTTCTTGTGGCCGTACACATGTTGGCGCTCATGATCAGCACATGCATCCTGCCCAACATAGAGACAGTGTGCAACCTGCACAGCATCGCTCTGGTGCACGAGTCGCCGCACGAACGGCTGCACTGGTACATCGAAACGGCGTGGGCATTTTCCACACTGCTCGGGCTAATACTGTTTCTACTCGAGATCGCCATACTCTGCTGGGTGAAATTCTACGATTTAAGCCAACCAGCCGCGTGGTCCGCCTGCATTGTGCTCATACCCGTGCTGATCATCTTCCTAGCCTTTGCGATACACTTCTATCGCTCGCTGGTCACACACAAATACGAAGTCACTGTTTCTGGCATAAGAGAACTGGAGATACTGAAGGAGCAAATGGAGCAAGACCACATGGACCACCAACATCAACGCAACAATGGACTCAATTACGGCGCCAGCGGTGAGGTCGTCTAGTTCTAGTTCGAGTTCGCGTTCGCCTTTGTTTTCAAGCGTTTCGGATAATTTTTGTGCGACATTCAGCAAATTCGATATCGCAATTGTGATACATGTAAAGGGATAATTATTATATTATACTTCTTATTTGTATTGTATATCTATTTATGTTTTTTGTTTTTTTTGTTTTTTTGTTTTTGTATTATGGAATAAGTCGAAAGTTGTATTGTTACTTGTGTAAACAGAATTAGTTGCAAAATAAAAATATAAGCGAGTAAAACGCTAAGCGCATTCGGTTGGCGCCTGTTATTTTGAGAAATATAACAAATTGGAACTTTAAATGGAACATTAATTAAAATTAACTAAAATCGTGCAAACTTCTATAATGGTCCCGGCCCCGGGCCTCACTCCAGTTCGATGGTCTTGCTTTGGTGGCTTGCAAGGCGTTGCAGCTGTGCTCTTGTTTTTTTTAATAGGGGATTCTCATCGTTGTTATCGGCAACGCTTTTTGAGGCATTCAGCTGGCGGCGCGTTGATTTTTGGTTTACGATAGCATGGCTATCGACGACGGGATTTTTGGTGGTTCTTGAGGGCGCCTTTCTGGGCTTAATTTCTGTCGGTTTTACCAAATCGACATTCTCAATGTCCGCGCTGAGCGGTTTGCGAGTTCTACGCGTTCCAATGCTTTTCACCGACGCTGCAGTTGTTACGGGCGTCTCGGCCCCATCTAAAACGTTAGCACTTTCTTTGGGATCTTTAGGTGCCTGATTCGGGATTTCGTCAACATCGTTGCTGTCATCCAGATCAATGAGGTCGATAATTTGGCATGCATTTAAATCAACCCCATCTGAGGAGGAAACGGGACTATTTTCGTCCACAGATGGCGACGTTTCAATCGGCTTTCTTTTGCCTCGTGTAGCTTTCGCCGGATTTTGCTTACATTGAGCTTTGCTGGAAGTAGCGCTACAAATTTGATTCGCTGCAACCGGTGAGGGTGTGTCATGTGCTGACTGGTCCTCCGGTGAGTCATTAAAGCGAAGCGCACGCCGTGAACTTGGCGCCTTTAGAGGAGTGCCCATTCGCTCTTCGTTCACCGCTTTCAACTGTAATGAGAAGTTGCAGCGGTAGTTTATGTCCACATTTTTGAAATTCATAATGTCTTCTAGGGTAGCTTTGAGGTGTGCCGTTGCGTTATCGTACGCCTTTGACACGCGCATATAGTTCACCCAGAAGGTGCTGTGTATCAGCAGCATTGACTTGAAGTAATCGCAGAGAAACCTCTGTGTCGCCCGTTGCTGCAGCCACATTTTTGCGCTCGCATAGAACTCGTCGAGCTGGCCAAAGTTTTTGGTAAGGAAGTGCAGTCGAGCGCTCAAACAGCCCACGATGAAGAAGGTCCACTCCAGTTGAGCGCTTCCTCGCAGATATATGCTTTCGTTCTGCGCTTTAAGGAAGCATTGCAATTTTACAGACGGCGTCCTATCGCTGATTTCCAGTCGCTCCTATCAAAAAAACGTATGTCATTCAATGAACCTTATACAAACAGCTTCTAATTATAACTCACCAAATCATCCGATAATTGTACAACGCTCTGTTTGCGTATGGGCTCAACAAAAATGGAAGGTATTTGAAGAGGTAATACCTCGTCGTGGCAATGGGCTGGCTTGCTCTTTGGCACGGCATTCAAGCTGGTTGCGTATTTGCTCGCCGCATTGCTACAGAAGAGGTACTCGATGAGTCGCAATAACGACTGTGCCTTGTCCACGTACTCCATCTGTAAGTTGGACAGCAGCAGAGCCGTAAGCGTTTGAATTGTGCGTAATGCTAGTCCGGACTGCAACGAAATGTTCAGCGCGGTATGAACAAAGCTGACACGCTCACAAATGCGGTTCGCCGAGCATTCTATGCAGTTTTGTGCGAAATCAACAATGTGCAACATGCACATGATGTGATCGATGGACGAGTACGAAACAAATGAACGGATGCTCTCCAGGATCAGATCCATCAGGCGCAGCACGTTCGCCGTCGTTTTCATGACTCTGGTTTTGTCACTTTCATGCTGCCAGACTACATAGAATCGTACAGTGTGCATTGTTAGCTGGATGATATCCACTTTGCCCTGGCGTTCGTGCAGCTCGCTCTGAAGTCTATTGACCTGAGACAGCAGTGCGTACGCGTAACCCAAGTGCCCCGTTCGCGCATAGTAATTCGCCAATTGGCAGAGGCAGAGCAGCGCAACAGTGCGATGGCGAGCCAACATTTTATTGCTCGTTCGCAGTTGAGGCAATAACTCGTGAAGAATTTGCTGTGACTTAGCTACTTCCGAATGCAGGTCTATGCGTTCATCCCCTTCGAAAAGCTGGCAATGTGCGAAAAAGTAGGTAACGGCGCGCAAGTAGCTGAATCGATCCTCCAGCATTGTTGCAATTCGCTGCATCAACAGCCAAGCGTCAGTTGTCTGGGCCATGTATCCCATCAACTGCAGTGCATTGGCAACCAGTGCAACGTCGTCGACAATTGATTCCCAATCGATTATAAATTCTTCGTCCCCAGCAATGGGCTCCGCATCGGCCTAAAAGGAGAGACGCCAACCTTGCTTAATCATCAATTGTTTGATGTCACGATCAATCAAAAGCTAACCTTATCAAAAAATGCCTCGAATCCGCGCAGAGCTTCTAAGGCGACGTTCAGTCTTTTCGTCTCGTCGTCAACTCGGATGATGGTTTTCTTGGTGAGATACTCCTCTAAGCCGCTGTCGCTGACGTCCTTAATGTCGATTTTTACTTTGTGCTGTTCGATCAGCTCCGACAACTGCATGGTACAGACATAAGCATAAGCCAAGTGATCGAGCCTCATTTGAGCACCAGTTCGCCGTTTTCCACGAAAAGAGACATACATCTCCTTCAATCTGGCGGCAACATCCTTTTCCAGCTTCAGGTGTCGCGCCACGATCAAGTATTCGAGCTCTGTGCAACTGCAGCGTTGGAGTGACCTTAAGAGCGGAACGTTTTGCCTGTAATAGTGCAGAACTAGCATCACCTCCTCGGCATATATGCGCCGTCGCTGCTGCTTCGTCAGATCTGTTAGTAAAGGACTTTGGCACTCCAGCAAGACTTCGCTTATGCACTTTTCGAACACCGTAGTGTTTTTATAGTAAATTACGATGTGCTTCCGCAATGCTGATAGACTTTGCAGTGTCGCGATGTAGACGCAGTGAATCTGGGCGGATAGCTTCGGATCGCTGAGCGCAGTTGCCTTGTAAGTGCGTCGCAATAGGATTTGCCAATCAGAAGCTGAGATTTTGTTACGTACTTTCGGCAGTAGATTCACCAGTTGAATATAGAAATTGGCCTGCGCCACAGACAGCTCTCTAGAAGCCATGTTCATGAGTCGATTCAGAAAGTGCGAAAACTCTGAGTTGTCACCATTCATGCACGCCATTGTCTCGACCACGCCGATGGTGTAGCGCACAATGTGTGCACACGTACGGCTTGGATTGCTTGCATCCTGTTGAAAAAAAAAAAAAAAACATATATAAATTTTATAATCTTAACATTCCGTGAATACACAAATAACTTTGTCACTCAGTGCAGGAGATTGCGGAAACCCCATAAAGTATACAAATATGTACATATGTCACATGTCTATATTCTGAATGAACTCGACGAGACGAATTAATTCAGCCATACATATGTAGATTTGTGCGTCGGCCCGATTTTCTGTTTGTATGCAAATTGTCTTTCTAGCAAATTTGCAGTACATTTTTTGAAGCGATCTGATTCGACCTCTAGCAAGTGTACCCTTCATACAAAGCAAAGTCCCATAAACTATCGAGCTGAAATTTGCATTAAAGCCAAAACCGTTTCACTTTTGAACTGCCTTCTAATATTAACCATTTATGGCATAAGTCAAATCAGCAACATATTATCGCTATATGCTTAAACACAAGGCCATTGGCTCTAATTTTGTGTGGGGAGTATTACGACTTCGGCACATCCGAATATTACATCTCTTCCACATTGCCCTAATCTGTTTGTAATACGAACCGCATCATTTCCGGCCTGCTGTTTCATTAATGTTGAGTAAGCGCAGATGGCTGAGTTTCCCAGCGATAGGATAACGTGCTTTCTAACGCTGGTGCACTCGCCACTCGCACATTTTGGCCCCAGTTGGCTGCCGGTAATGCGCGGCGCAAATTTTATGCAGCACAAAATCAAATCGAAATGTGCCGAGTACAATTCGCAGTCACCGTTCATTTGCTGCCAGAAGACCTCGAAGACTGCATCGCAGGTGTAAGAATGCAGCACAGCAAAAATTCGTTGAACGGCCACCAAAGTGTCGACAAACCACTGTTTATTCATGGAATTTTCGGCATTGCGCTCAAAATAGTTTGCCAGTTTTTTGCAGAGCTCGAGATAGGTGTGTCGAAACTCAGGTGTTGAATTGCGCTGATACGCCAACTTTATAAAGTAGTACAGTAATTGATAGTAGTAACCAAAGGCGGCGTCTGCCTTGAAGAATTCCCTGGAGCAGCGCAATAGTTGCAGAGCTAATCCCATCTTGAGCCGTGTGTCATTGATGTCCACGTGCAGAAGAAACATTAACGCAATCAGAAACTCCGAGCTGAGTCCCACCAAACAGACAGAAGGCGGACTGCTGGTGCTGAGCAACTCGAAGACTGCTGCAAACATATCGCTGACCGCCTGGGTTGGCAACGTGCTTAGGAACTTGGCATAAGAAGTGCTCCGCTTGCCAAGCATTAGTTTGTTCAATTCGACCATTAGCTCCGGATAGCAAAAGTTTTGTGTTTCTAATTGCAAACTAAGCATTTGATAGAAGAGTTCTCTAAGAGAATCCAAGGCGTACACAATTTCCTCTGTAGCTTGCGCTGTCTGTGGCAGATTTTGGTGCAGGTTCAAATGTTGCAAATGCATTTCCAGAAAGTATTTATAGTCGGCTGGTTTTTGCAGTTTGTAGCTCTTGGATCTTAATAAGGCATAAAACCTATTGTGATCCTTCATGTCCTTCTGTATGGGAGTAGATTTAATACAATGACATTAATCAACGACCCAGGCGGAGTACTCACTTGTGTGGCGAGCACATGGAGAAAGAAGCGCAGGACGCCTAGGTATGAGTCCCAATGCGCTTCGCAACCGGCACACGCAGTCATGTTAGGAAAGACTATGTTCTCAGCTATATCATAATAGATATCCCTATGTTGCGTGTCTGGCGCTTGCAAAGCGACACAAAGACTACGAAGCACAACTAAACCAAACTTAAAAGTCTGGTTTTTCTTCCCGCTTTTTGTCAGCATTTGCATTTTTGTTTGAACATCGGCGTTCGCCTCGAGCACCTCGTTTCGCGTCCCTTGTAGTCGCGTTTCCAATGCCCGGGACATGATAGTTCTCAATTTGACTTAAAAGCTTCAGAAAATACAGGCAAGCGCGGTTGATATAGAATATAAATTAACTCAGAAAATAAAAATACGCGCTTCTTTCGTTTAAATTCAATCTTTCGGTAAACAATGCTTGGCGTTAATGCCAACTTTCAGTAATGAATTGCTTATTTCTGTTTGCCGATTTTTGCAGCAAGTTGGCATATTCGGTTTTCGAACATAAACATAGAATATTCACCGAATTTTCTTTTCGATAACTCCGTAAGTCGACTAGTCGATCACCACCTACATACAGTATGTTATGTTATCCTAGTCTTATTTAAAATTCCTCGTTTCAAATATAAACCAGAGAAGTGTTCAATTTTCAGCCGTAAACCTGGTTTTAACTGTTGTTTTTGCAAGGAAGTTTTAATCCACGCTATGGTAGACATAGAGGTTTGACTATCCGTCGTCACAGATGAACACCTTGCTCGTGATGAAGATGTATTACCGTGGAAACAGCTATAAAACATATGCGGACTCCTAATTTTAATAAACATAAATGCTAAATACGAATTCACACAATCATAATTGTTTTTATAAAACATCTTAGGATTTAATAAGAAGAAATCGCTCATCCACTCCAATTTTAAAAACAATAAAAACAAACGGTGTTGTAGATTTGTTGGGTTATACTTTTTGTATTACATTTGTTGTTGTGCTTGATATATGCATAAATGAAAATTCGCTAACCAAGAAAGAAATTTTTTGATATGACTCATTTAATTTAAACTATTAAAGCACTGCTTGTTGTTGTTTTGGAATATAACGATATTCAAAATGTAAACTGCATATTCCAATACTATTGTGAATGCAACCACAAAATCGAATTAACCAACACCAAAAACCAGATGGCAATAAAGTACCTAATAAGTTGTACCTTCGGCGAAGAGATGTTAGTCTTATGGAGTAACTCGGAAAATTTAGGGGGTGCACGACTAGCGTAGAATAATAGAAAATATTACGTTTGTATTTCGCGCAACAATTTCGGTCAATAATTTCCTCAGCCTTGACTGGTTCCTTCAAAAGAAAAACAAAAAGAAGAACGATGCGAAGTAGCACAGAGTAAAATGGGTAAGCTGAATTAAGTAAATTAAATAAAAAGGAAGTGGATAATGAGAGGAAAACCAAATACCAGAATAACACAACTTAATGGCAGACTGTATGTGGAATGTTAAACTAGTTGTTTTTATTTATTGTTGGATACTTTGGTTTCGTTTTTAATGAAAAACAAAGCCGATTGTGGCGCAGTGTCGTGAGTGTTTGTCTCTCTCCCTCTCTCAATGACTATGTTTGTGTACATATGTATTTGTGTCGCAGCAAATCGATTTTGCAAATTCAAGGACAACTTGAATCCTGACTGCAATTTCCGGCAAGCCAAATATAAACAGTATTAACTATGCATGAACTTGCATACAATGCGATTAGGATTGTTTGATTGTGAAAAAGCCCCAACTTACTTTTGTATGGAAATATCCCGTCTTCGTTTCCCCAAAAAACAATCAGCAAAGAATAAGAATACACATCAACCTAAATAGAATAAAATCTGTACAGTTTTGAGAATGCAACTGGGAGCCGCAGTTCGTTTTAAAATACAGCAAAAACAGCAACCACAGCAACAATACGATGACAGCAAGAGCAGCAACAACAACAACAACAATGGTCGCTTGCAAGAACGACAAAATGAGTAATATAAAACCATCGAAAAGAACTTTTTCCAAGTGCCTTCAACATATTTCCATTTTATGGTGGTGTTTGTTCCGTTCGCTTGCCTGTCTTTTTTCTTTTTTTTTTTTCTGCTGGCTGGGCGCAAAACACATCGGAAGTGCGTTGGTGGATATGGTTGCGGCTGCGGGTGTGGGTGTTTTGTGATGTGTGTGCTTGTGTTTTGTCTCCCCCCGCAGCAGTTTATGTGGTCTTATTTTTACATAGGTGCAGCTGTTGATATTGTCATAAATTATTTGTGCCTTAATGAATCTGTCCTGTTTCTGATTTTTCAGAGTGTACACAAATTGATTTGTACGAATTCCTCACCGAGTCAGAACTGCAGCAATACTACAATGCAATCAAGTAAGTGCCGCCCTCACCCCATTTTTTTTTGTAAATTGCCTTCAATAACATGTGTTGTTCATCCATCTGTAGAAACGAGCTTAAAATTACGAATGCCGCGCAGTTCAAGTATGCCACCGATGAGGACCTTAGGCATATTGGATTATCACGTCCAGAAATACGTAGGCTGCGTAAATTTTGCGAAAAGCATTTTCCTCATGGATACCTCAGCAAAATCAAGCGGCTACTCCAAGCACCCACGAATATTGTGAGGCGTGAGGATGGTTCCGGCATTGTTGCAAGTAACCTCGCTGAAGCGTCGACTACAGCGGTTGAGAGCAAAAATGGCACGTCGCCCAGCAATGTGCCTAATAACAAGCACATTATACCGGCCGACTCCATCAGCGTCAATAAGCAACTGGGCACAGGCGAATTTGGTATTGTGCAGCAGGGTGTGTGGACTAATGGAACGGAGCGTGTAAGCATTATCTTTGGTTGTATTTATATATTTATTTGTATATATATATATATCTATTGAATATATGTGATTGCCGTTGCAGATCCAAGTGGCTATAAAATGCCTCTGCCGCGAGCGTATGCAGTCAAATCCTATGGAGTTCCTTAAGGAAGCCGCCATAATGCATTCCATTGAGCACGAAAATATTGTACGCCTCTACGGCGTAGTCCTAGCTACCGATTCGCTTATGCTTGTCACGGAATTGGCTCATTTACGTTCCTTACTGGAGTGCCTTAAGGACCCAGGGCTGCGTGTTAGTTTTCTCACAATACCAACGCTTTGTGAGTTCGCCGTACAGATATGCAATGGAATGAAGTACTTGGAGCAGAAGCGTCTTATACACAGAGATCTTGCGGCTCGCAATATTCTCGTTTTCAGCAAAAATAAAGTTAAAATTTCGGATTTTGGCCTATCACGCGCACTCGGCGTGGGCAAGGACTACTATAAGACTAACTTCAATGTCAACTTAAAGCTGCCAATTGCTTGGTGTGCGCCGGAGTGCATAAATTACTTGCGTTTTACTAATGCTTCAGATGTCTGGGCCTATGGTGTTTGTCTGTGGGAAATGTTCTCGTACGGCTTTCAACCTTGGGCTGCACTCACTGGTCTGCAAATATTGGAAGCTATAGACGCACCCAACTATCAGGTACGGATTTTGTTTGTTTGTTTTGTGTAATTCTATTTACATAATATTGTTCTTACAGCGTTTGGAGCAACCAGACTGTTGTCCGAGTGAGTACTATTCACTCATGATGAGATGCTGGGAAGACGAGCCCACAAAGCGCCCCAAGTTCAGCGAAATTTACGATCAGCTTCCGGACATGAAACCGGAGCAGTTGAAGGCAGTTGTCAATTTTCTTGAACCGAAGAAGGATATGTTATTGTACCGACAAGGCGATATAATAACAGTGCTCGATCGGTACACGTTACCCTTCTGGAAGGGCGTGCTGAGCACCGGTAAAACTGGCTATTTTAATCCCTCGAACACGGTTGCATTTCTCGAAGGTCTTCCGAGTTCAAATAGAGACTCGTTTAGTCGTATAAGCGACCATCGCAGTAGTAGCAAACGCAAACTGCGCACTGAAATGATTTCAAAGCCACAAAATGACTTCAAGCACACCGGGCATGTTGGCATCGACGGTGCCTCTTTTGGCGATATTGCATTTTTAGGCAGTTCGCAAAATGTAAGTGAATGTATTTTGTTTCTGTTTAAATTGCTCTAATACAACTTTCCAATTTAGTACAATCATGTTCCACGGCAAATTGTTACTCCGTACAAGCCATCAGAGGACATTGAACAAACTCCGTTGCTGCTGCCACCGACACCAACAAGTCCAGACTCTCTACAAACTGCCAGTGGATACTTCCATGAGAGCACAAATGCCATGAATCCCTCTTTCATATCATCCAATCAAAATACGCCAAATCAGTTGGCAGGAGCGTCTCAAACCTCTTTTAACTACCCGGAACAAAACACGGGCTACAATTCTTCTACTAATCCATTTGCTCACAAAGGCGAAGAGGAGCAATTTGCATTCGCTCTGCAAAACAACAACTACGGCATGGATGGAAAAGGTATAAACAACAGAGGAGGCACCAAAGAAGCTGACTGGTTTTCGGCATCTCGCAATAACACGGACGACCCGCACGAGTATCACGAAATATCCGACGATGAAATCACCGCTGACAAACTCGATTTGGGGCCATCATTGCTCGATGAAATCAACTCTATGTTTGGTTCGATCAGCGTACCATCGGTCAGTCAACCGAAATCACCTGACATCGATCACGTCAACATAAGGAATGAATTCACGGAAATCACTTCAAAAATGGCAAACAAAAACGGCGATTCGACTGGCCAGAAACACGGTCTATCGTTGTCATCGTCTAAGAAGAAAACAGCTGGCACTGTTAAACCGATCTCTGTGAAGGATGAGAAGATTTTGAACCATGCGATCGAAATTGCCAATGAGATTAGTGCAAGGTGCGTTGTTGATGCTTTTCTTTGCGGAAGTTCTTATTAAAAGTGGTCGTTTGTTTGCAGATCTATGATTGATTTGGTTTCGGACCACCCTCCGGCAACCCAAAGCCCGAAACGTAAATTCAGTTTTCGTTTTCCGCACCTGAGCAACAGCTCCGATAAATCAAACGGCAACTGCTCTTCGGCGTCGGGCGCTGGAGCCAATAGTTCGCATCACAGCAATGCGTCTCCGTACGCCAAAAAGAAGAACTTCACCGAAGAACTTCGGAGTATTCCAGACTTACAGGTGAGACTCGGTGCTTTCCTGGGCGCATGTAAATTGTCTAAAAGTATTCATATCTCTCTTCTCCGTGTTTTCTTCGTGTCTTTTATCATATTATGTCCCTTTTTGGTCATCTCCCTTTTACGTTTTCGTTTTCGTTTTCTTTTCATTCTATTCTATTTGGTTTGTGAATTTTTTGTACATTTGGTTTGATTTTATGTTTGTTCCCGCATCGCGCGTTGAGTAGCGTTTTCATTCGCTGAGCGAAATAAAGAACAGTTCGGACATACGAATACCTCTTTTTGACAAGGAGACTTCGGATTTTTGCTTTGAGAAGTCACGTGAAATTCTGAGTCGCCCGTTGGCACTCGAGGGTGTAGTAGGACCAAGTGGTTCCATCGATGTGCATAGCATGGACTTGCCCAGTGGCAGTGACATGCACACAAAACCGTTTAACGATGACATCATGGATATCGAACAGACTCTGAAGGCGCTCAATCTGGACTTTATGCACACTTACACCGAGCTGGATAAGAGTGACTCGAATGAGACCATTTTGAACGCCCAGTGCTTGCACATGGGCAACTCCGTTGATGATGGCATAAGTAGTGCCACGGGCAGCCTCAAGTCAGCGGTGTACAACTACAGTAATGGCGTGCAGACCATGTTCGACTTCAATGCCGCGACGAGTCACTTGGACAAACACCTCCAATATATGCACAATCAGGCCCAACTGAACGCCACACAAAACGATGCTGTGCAACAGGAGCAAAAGGTGATTGAGGACAAGCGCTCCAGTACGCCGGACACTGGTTTCGCATCGCGCGATACTAACATTTCGTCGCGTCGTAGTAGCCAAAAATCGAGTTACAGTCCCCAAGAGAACGCCTCCTTCCCTATGAAAGGCGAGTCGAGTTACCCGGTTTCGCCAGCTTATATGGGCCTTAAGGATGAAGTGTCTGTATTTGATAGATTCGGTAATAAGCACGGAATGTCCTGCGCATCACCAATCAAAACGAGTATAAATTTTAATAACTCACAACAATTGAAGCTCGATGGGATGCGGAGCTATCGTCAACGTTCAACTTCGTTTTCCGATAACTTTAATCCTGTTTCGCCGGTGCTGTCCGAACCACTGCAGCCCAACAAGCAATTTTCCAAGCCGGATCACCGAACCCAAAGGGCGACGGTGGAGGCGAAACTGCCGCGGCGTTCAGCGTCGTACAAGCCTCGTTCCATACGCGCACGCACCCTGCGTCGACTGAGCTATAATCCGATGACACTTGATTCCAGTTCATCCAGTGGCGAAGAGATAAGCGAATGTCGCCAGAGTTTAGCACGCTCTGAATGCGACATACGCTCCCGCGTCTCCTCGCTCTACAAACGTCGACGGCCGGGGCTTAATCGACAGGTGCGTTCGGCCGGCCACGATGAACGGGGACCGGCGGTGTCGCCACGTAATATGTACGGCTCTAACTCGAGCATCAAGTCGGCGCCACACTTTAACTACGCCGGCAATCGCAGGAGCCTCAACAATCGCATTACATATGAACAGTTCCATTATGAAGAAAAGATATATGACTTCGGCGGCCGTGGGCCGGGCAACAACTATGGTGCATCGCTGAGTACTGGCGCACCAAATGTGAAACCAACGAACGCGGCACTCTACACTTATGGAAACGGAAGCGACGTCGTCGGCGGCGCATGCTCTGGGTCTGGCTCTTCATCGGCGGCATCTTCGGCAGTTCAGGCCTATAACAACATTGTTGCACGAAATGCAGCAAGCGCATTCTACGACTTTGACATCAACCGTCTGACCGGCAAAAGTCCCACTTTGAACTTGGCCAATTCTTCACCGGACGAAATAAACCACCGCCGATCGACAAATTCCTTGCTGGGCGCCTCAACAAGCAACGGCAAACCCAAGCGGCCGTCTGAGTTTCATTGGCCTGAGAGAATACACGGCTCCGCAGTCAAGCAAAATGCTTTGCTGTGGCGCCAACAGCAAGCACTGCCCGGAGGACATCTGGTGCCGGGCGCCATCATTCCAGCTGGTTGCTCCAGCGACAGTTCATCGTCTTCCAGTACGGAGAGCGGCGACGAAATGCAATACCGCACAAGCGCCGAGTTCGTGCCGCACGTGCCGCCCAGTCCCGCGCCATAACTAAGGAAAATGCTGAAATATTTTCTCAATTTACTGTTCGGAAATATTATGTCTGACGATTGAAGTGACAGCGCCAACGTTAGCCGACTACGTTCAGACGTGGTTAGCACGTGTGTTGTGTGTTATATGTTTGTGTGTGTGTGCGGCGTCTGCTGAATGGTCGATCGATTGAGCGAATGTGCTCAACAGCTCGTTTGGCTGTTCCAACTGGACTGGATGGCATTCGTTCGTGTGGGTGTGGCATAGTCAAAGCAGATCAGAGCAGAATAGAAAAGTGTCGAAGAGTAAATTGAAAAATGTTTTCAGCGTCTCAACGCAAAATTATTAGGAGTGTGCCTTATCGGAAACTCCGAAGCGTCTCGTTACGAGATAAACCCTTTTGTCATTGGTGTTCAAATCCAATTTAGAGTAATTGAAAGGAACACAAACAAATATATAAAAAAAAAACCAAAATCGAAACACAAACAACAAACACTCGACACAAGACTCCACTCGGACCTGGTGGCCCTTAACGACCTGTAGCTTTTGGTGCCGACTACACACATACATACACAAACACTTACTAGACACTTGAACAACTTGGCTCAAAGGCATACAAGTTTATTACACGCACACACACACACACACACACACGCACACACACTCAATCTTATCCATCCCTCCAAAGCAATGATTATTGAAGTCCCTATTCCGTTGACAATCTTCGAAAGCATTCAGTTGTCAACCTGCAAGCCAATTGCTAGTATAGCCCACAAGAGATTGGTGAATTACAACAACAACAACAACAGCATTACCTTTATGCTTAATCGAATTTGACAAATACTCCCACAAAGCATTTAATCGAAGGAAGTGTTTAGTTCTAAGCAATATTTTGCAGTATTTCTTGTATTATTGTAAACGCATTTTTTCAAAACTTTCTTACGTCTAACTAACATTTGATATGATATGATATGATATATGATATGATAATATGATTTGATATGGTACGCTATGATATTAGAATACTCAATTAAAACTCTACGTATATATTATGTATTTGTTGTTATGCATAAGCAGACAAGCCACACATGCGTTTACATGTGTGTGCGTATGCGCCAAGTGAATATCTAAAAAGAAAAGGAGAAAAAGAAAAATAAAATAGTTTTAAGACAGAAAAAAAAAAGAACGAAGAAGAAGAAAAGAAAAAGAACAAAAGCGTTTCAAACCAGTATCGAAGTTAATCTATTTTCAATCCTACAAGATTATTGGCAATAAAATTAAAGTTCAACAAATCTCAACCAAATCTCATGTAACTACTCATTGGAAGCGATGCCAATTGTCTGGGACTTGGCTGAACTTAGTTTTCCCCTGTTGCTTTTATACATTACATTTTATGATTTAAATTATTTTATTCACTTGGTTTATAATTTAATTTTTATTTGTTTTGCTTATTTTCTTGCCTCTGCGAAAAAGGCCATTATCGGCAAGGAGGGACGCGATGCTTATAACAGCTTAATCGAGCGCAAAGGATCAATAGGCGTGAATATTGGCTTAAGTCCGGCAGCGACGTTGTTGCGTCACTTGGATACCGACGAGTTTGAGATGACGACCGCCAAAACGTTGCCACGTCGCTCGATGCATTTGAGTAACGGCGGCTGTGGCTGTGCCGGTGGTGGCGTCAGGGAGCGGAGTGGCAGATCTTCCTCACCAATACAGCTCGCGGAAAATACGGGTCAAGAGCGAGTCGTGGCTGTGCCACAGCAGCAGGCGCCCAGGCCAATGACATTGCCCACACGTGGCGCTACGCAACGCGTACGAAGAGCTGAGCTGACAAATCTTAGCAAACCGGACGATGAGAATTTCAATGCGGTCGGTTGTGATGTCACGAGCCCGAACTCAGATGTGGCTGCGCCAGCGTCGGCCTGTGAGAGTCCCAGCTATATGGCAAACACATTCTACAAGTTCCCAGAGAAAACCGAGACTGGTGATGGCGCAACCATCAATTTTGGCCCAGGCGATACCAACGTCATACCGTTGCCGCCGCGCGAAGGCAAGAAGCAGGTGAAGACAAATGCCAAACGCCACGTGCGTAAGTATCCACTGATTATACCGGCGAATGGCGTTCAGCGTACCCTGAACAAGGTCCTAGACTCAGAGCAAGAAGAGCGCGAGCGATTAGCACTAAACGGTGAAATCAGAGGTACTACATGCAACAGAGCACAGACTCTTGAAATTGTAGCTTCGATGCGATCCAATGCCATGAAGACGCAGCAGACGCAACACACGCAACAGACTCAGAAACAGCCGGAGGAAGCTGCATCCTATGAAAATATGCCAACATTGAACCTCTCGAATACAAGGAAGACTGCGTGCCAAGCAATCGGAGTCGAACGCGATGCGCACACCTACCAAAATATGGATAAGCTGAGTGCCGCAGATGCTGCGGCTTTGACTGACACCGCTTCGCTGCAGTTTGAGAGCATACTTGAAGCAGACTCGAATAAATGCAACGTGCTGCAATCGCCGGACGTAACCGATGGCTTCTACAACTTCTCCATACAAAAGGAGAACTTCAACAAGAGCAAAGAAGTCGAATACGATACAAATAAAATGTCCGGACTTTATGTGAACGAGGACGAGTTGCGGAATTTGGATATCGATCGCAATCCCCAGCTGAGTGTCGCTGCTGCTGCTGCTGCTGCCACTGCCACAAGTGCAACCATGGCGGCACCAGGTACAGTGGCAATGACAACCACAATTGCAACTAATGATGTTGCAACAACGGCAGTTGGTGCCGCGGTCACAAATGAAGTTCCCTCAAAATACTCAAGCGCCAACAATGAACTCGCCGCCAATGCACTCTTCAAGAAAGTCCGCGAATCGGTGAACTTGGCCATGACTAGGTCTGGCAGGGCGGAGATGGCAGGGCGGAGGCTCTCAATCGAAGTCTCAAGCTCGCCAAAACACACGAGTAACAACACTTCCTCGGTGGCGCCGACGTCCAAGCCTCAGACCGAGGCGGAATATTTTGCATCAAAAGCCGCCAATTTGGCTAACTCGAATTCGGTCAGTTGTGAGGATCTGCTGGAGTTCTGCGACAAAAAGCCGAAGGGCTGCGAACGCGGCGTGGACTCGGATGAAGTGCGCATTATGACCAAGGTGCTTGGCAAGGATGTGAGTATGCTGAATTATCTCATTATGATTCCCCTGGCATTGACCGACCGACCTCCTTAACACTTTCAGAGCGTACCTACACGTTGTCTAAGCGCACTGGAGTTCATCAACTGGGACGTGCACAAGGCCATCAAACTGATAAAACTACAAAACATACTCGCCGATTCCGCGCTAAGCTTCTCGGAGACGTTCGATGCACTGGAACAGTACGAATGGGATCTGCATATGACTGCGTTGCGGTTGAAGGGCATAAAAGCATAAGCCATTTGCATGGGGCCTGCCATTCCCGCTCGAACCATCGATGCATTAATTTATTCAAAAGCATTTAAAAGCCTGCAATTATTTAATAAGTTTTTGCTTTGCGTTCTCACACGCAAGCAAGCCCGAAAATTGAATGAAACCCAGTTGAAGTAACTTTCTTTGAATCGGAATCGTAAAGTGTACTTATACCTTATTCTCCAAAATGAGTAAAACATTAAAATTATTCAGAGAAACCATTAAAAAAGTTTTACCGCAAATGTGCATCACGAAAGCATCGTAATTGTACGTAGGACCTTGTGGGTTTCAAAAGCGCATCACAAACTCACCGCAGCTGTCAGTCAGTTAGTTGAATCCGTTTGCCTGGCTCAGTAGAGTGGCTTCAGCTTCTGACAGGCCTGCTGGTATAGTCGATGCCAATCGAACAACAAGAAAAAGCAATAAACAGAAAAGCCTCCGGTCTGAACCGTCTTATCAGCATGCGACTTTTCGTCTCGCATTATTCACTCGCATTATATTGGGCTAGATAAGCGTTGCTCTTTTGTAGATTGTTAAGCTGATCCCTTTGCCAGAATTTATAGAAAATATCTAGAAAAATCCGTAAAGCGTTGATTTCGACTACCCAAGGATTTTTTATACTCTTCGACTTTCGACTCTGTGAATATTTTGAAGTTTGTAACACAGTAGAGGAGACATCGGCGACTTTATAAAGTAAATTTCGGATCATTTGGATGACAAGTGTCTATGTAGCTATGTACGCCAGTCTGTATGTCGCATCTACGTGAAATAAACCTTCCATTTTTGAGCTAGAGATCTGATACTTTCTAAGGTTCGTATTTTTCGGAATTGTCCGCATAGCAGCACTAGGAGGTAGCCCAGAAACTGCATATATCTTAAAATATTTTTGATGCAACCGAGGTAGGCCGCATTTGTTGATACACACAAATGTTAATGTTTTTCCCAGTTATAGAAACCGTTCTGGCATAGCCACCACGCACTTTTTTATTTTATTATAAATTATTATTTTTTTTGCTGAAAAAAGTTTACGGAAATGATCCACCACATGAAGTATACGTTTTGATTGATTTCTACAATATTTTCGTGTTGGTCGCTTTCAACTGAAATCGTCTACAAATAAGTTTCTCACAGATGGAGTATCTTCAGTTTATGGCTTTATGAACTGCACACATTCTGCGGGTGTTGCCAAAATAAGTATAAACCCTGAATCGCTAGCGAAATTGTAAATCACAGCCAGTGGGGGTTCGATCCACTCAATCCGACGTTTATGATGTGTTTCAATATATTTTGAGTAATTAGCTCAAGCCCAGCGCTGAAACTTCAAACGTCTTCTTTTATTGCTGAATAAAATCAAATGCCTGACTTCTTAGCTGTCAGAATTCGACAAATAGCACGAAAAGTGGTCGCTAAATGAGTTGCGGCTAAAAAATGGGCGCGGGAATTGTCTGCATAATTTTGATTAATCTTTAAAATTTAAACCTTCGAAAATGTCTAACACGACGCTGTGGGAACATATAAAGTCATATACCGACTTCGATAACGTTGAAAATTAACACGCAAGCAACTCATTAAGACTTGGTCAGGAAAGCCAAACTATAAATAAATAAGCAGCAAAGCCGAAGAGTTCCATTCGGTTTACTGCATTGACAATTTGAAATTCGAAACGCTTTAAAACCGTTGATTTATGTAATTATTCGGGACGACAAGAATATCGTGCGATTCCCGGTTTACAGTGACGTGCAGCCAGGGGATTGGTTGCAAGCTCAATCAGCCAGGCAGCCAAGCAGAAGCAGGAGCATCATCATTGGCAATGACGGCGACAACTGCAACAACAACAACAACAACAACAACGGAGCGTTGAACAACAACGTCGCCAAAGTCAAATTCGTCTGGAGCAGCAACATTATCAAAACATCATGGAAGATGACCAAATTAACGTACCAATGCGTTCGCGTTCGCGTTCGGGCCACAGCTGCGGTCGATTGGGCTTTACTACCTGAAAGACTCAACACATAAGCTGGTCGTGCCAACGACGATACTCGGTGTGTGAAGACGAAGAGGAGGAGGCAAGCATGGAACAAAGAATGCATTGAAAAGCTTTTGAAATTAATTTAGGCTTCATGCGGGAGCTGGAAACGAGTTTCTGCGCTTGAACATACAAATAAAGCAGAGTGTGGTTGTGTGTGTGTGTGTGGCAGTCGAGAAGATGCGCGCTGCCTGCCTTACTGTGTGTGCCTTACTTACCTCGCGTGTGATTCTGGATATACAGAGAAGTATTCAGATACGCTTAAAATGGAGTCTGCGCTTGGCGACCAGTTGGGGCCGCCTGGTTTTTTAAAATTTTTTTTTTAATTCAATTTTTTTTTTTTGTAAACAATAATTTCCATAAAAGCCGAGACATGCGACATGAGACATTAATTAAGACACAAAGTGCAATAAAAGATACTTTATGAATATGCACGTTTAGCGAGTTAATGCAAGTCAATGTGAAAGTTGCTGACGAATCCTTTCGCGTATTCATCGCCAAGTTGAGATGTATCGCAACCGGCGATCAGAGCGACAGCGCTGTGAAGATGCGCTACAGAATATGTTAGCGGAGCTGGGCACGGATGCGCCGCATGCTCAACACGATTGCGAACAAGAGGCAGCGAGTGTGTTGTGTCATGTAAACGCCCCAAACTGGGATGAGCTCATTTTGCTAGCTCTGCTGCTTGTAAATCGCGCACGCGGACAAGAGATGCATGCGGCAAGCGAGCAGGGACAGAGACATTTGTAAGCCTAGCCCCTGGGCTAGTCTATCGGAGACAGCTTGCCACGTTTATCATGTGGTAGCCAAAAAGCGAGCGTAGTCAGCGCAATGCTTTAGCCACTATTTAGTGGCATGGGCAGATCTACTGATCGTGCAACAGAACGACGCACAGACGGACCGAACCGACTGACGACTGAAGACTGACGACTGACGACTGACATGAGTTTCGCGTGTACAAACTGTCGACGCGCGGATATTCACTCTATTATCGCCAGAGAGTGATCGCCATCACCATCGCCACTGCCATTGTCGTTGCCGTTGCCGTCGCAATCGCCGTTCGTTGTAGTCGACAATGTCAACCATTCTGGTGACATAGCCACGTTGCTTCAACGTACGGACTGACTAACTGACTGACTGACACATTGTTGCACAGCAGTGGCTAAACTGAGCAGCCAACTGTGCTCGAGCGTGTTGCAACGTTCCACATTTGCATTTTTTAATTTGCTTGCTTCAACAGCCGCTCCCTCTCCCTGCCGGCCACGTTTAAGTGTACTTTATCTGGAAATGAAAACATCAGAAAAGGCTCGAGGCGTTGTTCACATTCCTAGAAGTGAAGACGTTGGCTGCGGGAGAAGGGATGTTGGCAAAATATGAAGGTATTGGACTGGCCAAGATTTATTTACTAATCGCATTGCAGGTAAGAGAATTTTCTCCATTATTTCTGATAATTCATATAAGTACTTGAATTTGATCCATTGTTTGTACATATAGGGGATATATGCATGCATATGAGCCATTCCTATCATCTATGGTCGTCATAGGACACAAAAAGTTGTACATAAAAGGTCTTTAATTTTAGTTTTACTTTTCCTGGTTAACTTTCATAGATTAAGACGTCAGCATCAAGAGGAACTGCTTCCCGGCAAAGTTGTCAGGGGCGGAAAACTTTTATCCTGGGTCTGTTATAACATGATTATTTTTGATTGAAACATCTTTGGTTTCGTTGAGGGGTAAAATTTTGCATAGCGTAACGCTCGCATACAATCAAAAAATGGCATCGGCTCGCGCACGAAGGCATACGAAGTTGGGTTGGGTTCGCTTCCCACATACAGTTAAATCATTTGCCTGCCTAAATGTGCCGTTGTCATCCTTGAGGTCGAGGTTCAATTCCTACGGTGGGCGAAACAAAAGAAGCTCTTGGGCGCTAAGCACACTCACATATATTTCTTATATTATGTGCATATTATTTTATTTTTAGCTTAAGGCCATTATCGCTATAGTTCCCTGAAACATAATTAGTGCATACTGTGTTTTTGATACCATAACCATGGGAAAAGTATTGGAAAAGCCATGAAGGACCTGCAAAGAGCACGCCTTCGAGGATGCTGTAGAGTTCGACTGTCTCTAAACACGAAATTAGTGTTAGGAAGTAGTTGTCTAGGATGCCTGCGAATGTTGGCATTAGACCACTCGTGTCGATAAGAGAGAGAGAGAGAGAGAGCGCTAAAAGGGATTCTGATAATTTCGGCGTAAGCTCCTATTGGTCTATTCCGCGTGGCAATGGCAATAAGACTTAGGGAGAAGCTAACTCACAAGGGCACTTGCAATAGTATAGGTCCTCATACATTATGTAAGACAGTCTTTGATTGCTTGCCTGCCATACATACTGGGCTGGGCTGGCCTTCTCTCGACTGGTAGTTGAGTTTGCCTCTGATCTTTTCTCGATTATCTGATTATTTGGCGCATCATCATGCCTTGAAGCTTGGTTTGTATTATCGCCCAAGAACAAAGCGACCGACAGCATCTCAAAGGCATGAAAAAGGGAGCGACCAGCAAGTGAACTTTTAATGGGATCTAATCATGATTTCCGTTTGCACTCTTAAATTTATGATGCCTACGAATTAGACTCTCGAGTTCGCACTAAAAATCATAGCGTCGTAGCCGGGGAATGGCGGTAGCAACCACTCAACGTCTTCGTCGGCGGCGACGGCGGCAACGGCGGCAACGGCGGTTGGTTTTCGGCTCTAAGTACCGATGTAATTCCATTGAAATTGCAGTGCCAACAAAGTTGTGGCCATGATTTATGCATATGGCGGCGACAAAATGACTTCGTATTAAAAATTTAATTTTAATTAAAAAATTTTATGCTCGATTTCGAACGATGAGCGCACGCAACGGCAACACTGGTTCAGGAGCATTTCGTGGCAGCAAGTTAAAGCAGAAAGTTTGGTCCGCCATATTGTCGGACATTAAAAGCAATTCTGCGCATTTACTACTCCACTGAGTAAGCGCGCCCCGCTCATCCGCTCATTCGCTACTCATCTACCCCACGCACTGCTCGCTCTACGCGAGTCATTAGTGCTCAACATGGAAGCTCCGACGCTCATTCGATTTTAATTGCCACCTTTCGCCCTTTTTTCGTGGGATTTTAATATGGGCCGAACGCGTTTCACCAACACCATCGTCATCACCATCGCCAACGTCTTCCCATCATCATCATCATCACCATGACCATCACCATCATTAACATCATCGTCATCGTGATCATCATCGGACGAATCGCGCTTCTTGGTTGTGGCCATCAGCCGCACTGGGCGTCTGCTATAAAGATTGGTTGTCGAGTTGGGTATTTTTGGAGTTTTCCCTCTAGTTTTATGCTCAGATCACATGTGCAAAGTCATCATCGCTGTTCGCCTTACTTAATTAAGACCAGTTGGCGGACGCTGCTGTGGGTATCAAAAAAGTATCTGTTAAAACGCCATTTCCGTTAGCCCAAATATTTCGCATTATATGCGTTAGTTATATTAATCGTGCGTGTGACTTGAATTCGACTGAATGAGCTCATTAAAATGTTCACATGATGCGAGTCATCGAATAGTTCCGTTCCACACGCAACTCCATTGCCAACATAAGATTTAATTAATTTTTTGCCCTGCTCCGGTCTTCCGCCCTGAGAGTACCCATTGCTAAAGACCGCTCGTCGTCTATGTGAAATCAACAAGCGGCGGCTAATTAGCGCCACTGAGAAACCATCAGACGCACTTAGACTCCCCGAACCCGCCAACGAACCAAGCCATCGTAGCGAAATGCGCTCAGGTGCCTACGCGCCGGGGACCAAAGTGGCAAACAATCATGGCTCTAATTGTTTTTAATTATAGCTACTAACGAGGCCTGCAATTGCGCCAACAATACCATCAACAACATCAACACCACCCGCCAACGCCGCTGTTCACATCGCCTCTGCCACTACGCACTGGAGCGCCGACTTCGACTCTGCTTCAAAGCGTTTGATTTGATTTGGTTTGGCTTTGTTGAACGTTGCGTTCGTTTAGCACAGCGACTCTTTAATGGCGTCCAATTGTAGTAGTCCTATTCTTCATTGTGACAACCGGCGGCTTGAATTGTGCTAATAAGCTACAACTTCATTGGGTTTTTCGAAACGCCGGCATTGCCCAGTCACCATCGCTGAACGCTGAACGCCGTGCCTTGTACGACGTTGAATTAGTTCTCTCTGGTCGGCAGCGTAGATCGTTTAATTAACGTAATGAGCTCCAGCGTTATGAACACAAATCCATTTCATGGATATAATTAAGAGCAGCCATTTTCGTTGCCTGTGAACCATTTGTTGGTCATTGGTCGTTGGTCGTTGGTCGCGCTGCCGTTCTGTTGGCAATTGTTCGGCGCAAGGCAGCTAGCGCACTGTGCAATTTACACTTTGATTTCAATCAAGTGCTCCTCGTGTCCGTGTGTGTCTTTGGCAGCGTTTGTGTTGGTGTTGGGCTGCTCAAATCAGTGTTTGAGTGTGTTCGTGCTCAATGAGTCGTCGTTGCTCGTTGCTCGTTATTTGTTTCAGCTTAACGAACACATGTCATTCATTAAAAAGGTTTATTATTTTATCATTTTCAATTTATGGTTCGTTTTTGGTTTAATTGGTGCCAGCATCTTTGCTCGTCCATTGTTTTTGTTGGTTCGGCTGTTGGTGTTGATTGGTGTTGTTGAGCCGCCAGTGTTTGTGGGTTTTGGCTTACAACTACAAAATTATATGATTATGATTCTGAATGCACAAATTGCTTATAAATTTTCTTTAATATTAGGATAGCGAGCAACAGACGCTACTTAAACGGCCCCAAACCAACATCAATCGATCCCCAACTCGGCTACAATGTTACATTAGAATTCGGCTACCAGCGGGGTCTTGGTACACATGAGCACAGAGTTAGTTATCTAGCGCACTATAAATATAGACATCCAGCATTTAGCAAGTTTGCCATCTTGGGTTGCTCTGTTAACTGAATTATCATTTGCCTTCTTACACGCTTCTGGTGACGCTAAGTTGGAAATCAAATGACTATGCACAGAAGTCTAAAGAGAAGCGTACTATCCTATGCAGATCATCATCCAAATGTAGGGAAACTACAACTTACCGCTTGCCGAATGCTGAAATTCCCTTGGAGGCTTTATTCTTATTCTATTTAGTTTGCTCTTCTAATAGTGACCAATGAATAACACAACATCTTCTTCTTAGCTTTCACAGTCCGGTGTGGACTATAGCAATTTTCCTCCATTCCGCTCTATCTCTAGTCACAGCTCAGTTTTTGCCCTACTGAATAACACATGAGCACTGATTAATTCTTTGACAGTCAGTCGATTCTTTCAGTCGGTCAATGTTTCTCTATTTATTTATTTATTTTTAACATATAAATGCACTGAGCACACTTAGTCCGCGGTTGATGATATTTAAAAATAGAATGACAAATCATTTGTACACATTTAATAAAACGAAATAAAATAATTATAAAAATGAATAAACATCAACAACAACAAAAATACAGCTTTTACCCACAATGAATCAGCCAAAAACAAAACGATAACTGCAGCTCAACAAGAATGTTTGACTAGTCTAATAAATGTGCGGGATTTCATATTTATGGCTTCATAATTCCAATGGCAGAAACAAAGCCTTCAACAACACCAACAACAATGGCAAGGAACCGTTCGAAGATACAAAATATAAAAATAAACTAAAAAGAAAACATTAAAAACGTTGGCTTTGCCTGGTTGCAATTCACACAGAAACGACGACACGACACACGGCCGAAACGATACAACTAAAGCCAGTCGTAGCCCCCTACCGACGACCACTCTCCCAAACAGATGTGAGGAGCCATGAATGCCACAAAATAGTTTTGGTTGTTGTAAGTTTTCCTCAATGTGTTTCTGTCCCAACTTTTTCAAGCCCAACTTTTGTATCCCGCGGCATCGAAACGCGCGCCCGAACGTACCAATCGAGGTTGCCGCCAATAAACGCCAATTAAGGCACAACAACAACAACAATAACAACAACAACAAATGGCAACGACAGCACTGTGGCAGATACCTAAAGGTGCACAGTGAGGGCAACAAATGCAGCGCAGGAATCGATGCCAAGTTCTGGAGACATTTGTTAATGTTTGCCGTTTATGTAGCGCACATGAATATAAATCAAAGAGATTAATCGAACATGGCTCAATTGCATGCCAACATGGCAATGCGACAAACCGAAACATGGCAATAATGGCACATACACCGAAACACACACACAAACACACACTCGCAGGCGCACCACAGACACAGCGATTCATTCAGTCACACACGACTGCCATTGCAGCGCCTGGAATTCGGACTGGTTTATTGGCTGCTCCGTTGGCTTCTTGGGTTGAATTGCTGGCAACCAAGTCGAGATGAAAGCCGTCCGTCCGTTCTATTATGTGCATTAATGAGCTAATAAATGCCGTGACATTTCAGTGTGAATAATCGCCACAAGTGTCGTTATGTGAGCAACTGGCTGAGTAACTGATTGACTGAGTGAGTAGTTGAGTGCGCGCGAGGGGTTGACTGAAGGGGAACTCGTAAAATCGCATACAAGTCAATTGCACCCGGCACTGCGTCGGCATAAAAGCTCGCCCAGCCCCAAATCAAAAATCGCCATTTATAATTACAGTCGCGTACTTGCGGCGATTGTGTATCTCATCGCAACTCATCTCATTGCAGCACAACGCATCGCATTGCAGCAGAGCTCTGTAGATGCAGCCATGGACATGGTCAAGCGATCGAGTTGCGAATGCAACGCAACAATTTGCCTGGTCGATAGCCAAGTTCGTAAGCGCAATGGGGGCGGAGCGCAACTGAAAGCCACATCTGCAGTAAAGCGAAAAGCAGACTTCGTCCTCATCGGCCGACCATTTCCACTTCGGCCGTCGGGCAAGCGCAGATGTTGCCGGTGCAGTGTTTGCGGTTGGCGGTGGTGGTAGCGGTGCTCTGCTCGGTGGCTCTCAGCCAATGAACAATGCCAAAGTGAGAGCCAAGCCATAGCCAGAAACTGATAATTTTGATTTACAACATGCCAGTTATTATTTATAACTTACTTAGCCTTCGCAGAGCGGTGTGCCCTGTGGAACCTTAGCCATAACAAGTACCACCACCACTAACACCAAACCCAAGACTCCGATCACGATGACGATCTGACGCTACGTTGGCCATTTAAGTCGACTCTGGCGAACCAACCAACCAACTCAGGCATCGAGGAAGCGCTTCAATGACCCTCTGCTACTTACCCCCTGCCTTTGTCCGATCCACAGCCTCTTCTGTTGCTTCTTCCCGTCCGGCATAGTTTCGAGAGAACGAACACAAGACTGCCTGCTTTGTGGTTTTTCTAAAATGGCTAAACGCTGCCTTTGGCGGCTGAGCACGCCCATTCACCGTATTCTGGCCGCGAGTATTGCATACGATCGACCGACTGATTCCCTGCAACACCCTGTCGTGAGAGGAGCCAGCAATTGAACTGATGTTAGTGCTGGAGACTGCGGTGGGGGCGTTTGCCATGCACAGAACAAATGTTCGCTTTGTCAGGGTGGAAATAACTTATTTTCGTTCACAGAATTGGTTGGAGCACATTTTTAATTGGGCTTCTCTGCAGTTGTTGGCCCTCTTCAAAGCCAACACAGCTCCATTCCATCAAAGTCAACTAGCCCATGTTTTAGACGATCTCCTTTCGAAAATGAGCAAAACTCACGAATTCACGGAACGAGCGCAGCGCCTCCTTCAGCACCAGTTATTATTAAGAAATGAATTTTTGTTGCTTTATTATTGCATGCCACAACCCAGCCATCATCATCATCATCAGCGCAATCTCGCTAAGCAACACATACCCCAACCACTGGTTTACCATCACATACTCATTGGTAACAACAACAACAATAACAACAACAACATTGCGCAATTCGTTGTTGTATGAGCCAATTATTATTGCCTTTAGCCTGCGTGTCCTGAGCTGCGACGCTCTACGCTGTGATCCCTTCCACCCTCCAACTGCCACCGCTACCTTGCACCTAACGCTTGAGCCTGTCTTGAACGGAACTCCAATTGGCGTTGTTGGGTGTTGCCGTGCTGCTCTTTGTGTTGTTGGCTATTTTGTAAGTGCAAAATTTTAATGCTACGAGTACCCCAACTAACAAATGATCGGACTCTGGGGCGTTTCACGTTTTTGGTTTTGTTTATCTGACTTTCGTTTGGTGTTGGTAGTTTTCTGTGCATGATTGTCTTCTGACACGAGATGCTTAACGGCTTGCGGATACACAATCGCACAGGAGCGAATGAGCGGCATAAAAGGGTAGCCCTGCTTAATTTGCTCTTTACCAGAAATCCAATGCATATTTACTTCCTCGAAGGAACTGCTTTCAAAAAAGGTGTGCTTGCGGATGAACTCAATTGAGCCAATTTTTTAGTATAAAATCATGTAAAAAAAGTTGTATTCTTGGCCATTTTTAACATATTTAGAAATATTGTACAAAAAAACAAAATCAGTCTGTGGAACCATAACTCGGCCCATATAACTCTTCTGCATCATATGGAGTAGCGCAGTTCTATAAGTTTCTGTTCCCATATTTTATGTGCTGGTACTTGTACAAATCTATTGGGTTAAAACCTAATTTCTTTATAAAGAAAGCAATCCACTCCTGAAAAGTGCCAAATGCTAACTGTCTAAGTGACGCTTGTACGGACACTCTATGTCGGTGTGTCAGATTGTCAGAACTGCCGCCTATGTGAATAACTGAATGAATGAATGAGTGAGTGAGCGAGTGAGTGTAGTTAAACTCAGCCTAAGTGTTACCTGGGGAAATTGCTGAGGTGAAAATTATAATTTTTTTGTCTGTTGCATGATTGACCAAATTACCAGCTGAACACGAACTTGCGGCCTGCAACATGCCAACAAAGGAAGTCATTAACTCGAAATAATTTCTTTGACACTTATAAGCAGAAATAATTCGCTATAGCAGGAAGCTTCCAACCATATATTGTATTACACTTAATATACCAAGTCAAGATTACTCAGCTGGACTTGGTTGGTCGAGCTCTTTAGCTCGTTATGAGGGTGTTGCTAAGCGTCAGAGGACGTGCTAAAAGTCCATAAGATAATTGAATTGATATTGACCTAAGTACAACTAACTTTTCACATTACATAAGAATATTAGATAAAAAATCATTTGTGCAGTTCATGCATGGTAGAAGTAAAACCTCTTAAAAAACAACAGCGCTTGCCCTTTGTTTTTATTTCACAGCTTCGGCTCAACGCTCGAATGCTACACGAAGAACGCTAATGCGATGACGCGATGACACTATGACGCGTCATAATGATGAACATCACACACAAAAAGAACACAACGAAGAGCGCATTACTTATGTGCGTGCTCAAGAGCGAGTAACGTTTGTACATTTTCAAGCAACTCACAAATACAAACACAAAATTTGTACGTCTGCGGTGTATTGCTTCTCTGCTTCACTTACATATTTTTCTTCCACCTGTGTCGTAAAACGCCGCGTCCCGATGCCGAAGTATTGCAAATTTTTACTACCAATGCGCCCTTAGAATTTTCACTTCGAAAAAATATAGATTTGTTGACACAAATCAAATCCACTTCTGGTAGTTACTCTGTATCCCTCCACTTTCGAATCAAAATTGTATACAATTTTTAACCAAACTCAATTTAACCTTTTTCGGTGCAGTTTATGTTTTTGGTTGGCACGATTAGGAGTGTTCCTGATTTATCAACTTCCAGCGTTCTTAACTTTATTGACTGCGCTACTATCAAGCCAAGTCAAATAAAAGAGGCCACCCGCAATCGAAAGTGTTTTTGTGCGATTTTATGAATTTATTGGGGTGCAAAGTGGGGCAATCCTTTTCCCGAACTCTCTGTAACGGAGTTAATCACTCACCGCACGCCTTTTAAGCACATTTGTAGAGAGCTCAGCACGTTCGAATGCGCAAAACCGGCGCCGTTCTTCAAAGTGTTTCGAGCCGAGGCGGGAACGCTTCCGAGAAGAGAACTTTCACACGGTACATGAGCGCGGGCTGTGGCCATCCGGACAGCGACGTTGCTTGCGGCGGTGTTGATGCAACAAACAAGCAGGCTTAATAGGACAAATATAATGTCATAAATAAGGATTACAGGATCAGAGGATTACGAGTAGAGTGACAAAACATTAAGGCCGTTGTCGCTGGCGATGACTTTCAATTTCGACTTTTGGTTCGAAGGACTTTTGTTGCATGAGCTCACTCACGCAAACAATTACCATTTCAGAGATCCTTATTGCATTGTTTTATCTGATCGATGTCGCAAGGCACAATTTGTGAGTTGACAAAATATTATATCGATACAATTTGCTATCGCTTTGATGCCGCCGTCGCAGTACTCATTGTCAGTCTTATTCTTCCTCTTCTTCGTCTTCTACTTGTTCTCTGTTTTGTTTGTTTGTTTGTATGTGTGTGTGTGTGTGTGTGTTTGTTTGTACAAACATTTTTGTTTTGACAATGGTCGACATTATCCTTGGCAGCAATTGTGGCTGTCCCGAACGTTTTGTTCAAGCGGCCGCTCGCTGACTTGCTGTGCCCGCGCCTTGACGTTGTCCTTGGCTGGCTGCCTCTTTAAGCGAGGCTTTTATGTTGACCATTTTTAAAACGCTGCTCTGCACGCATTGTGTCATTTATGATTTTTTACAGCACAATTAAACAATTAAACTGCGCTGCCTTTTACCTTTTGCCGACTTTTGTCAGGCGGGATTTGTACGATTTACAAATCGAGTTATTAATGGGGTTTGCGTTTGGAGTTCCTTAACAGCTGCTTGGGTGGCATTTTATGAACTCAACTCAATTCAGCTCAACTCAACTCAACTCAACTCAGTTCTCAGTTCTCAAGGAAATCTCATTGGCTTGCATTATGAATCGCTAACGCGGAATGTGTCTTGAAGTTATGTTACCACTTGTTTAATCGATCCAAATACGGCTCTACTCGGCAGGCACTGTTGTTGTTGTCCCAAGCAAGCCGTCGTCCTCAAGCCGTCCCCATGCTCATGTTCAGATTGTTGCTGTTTGCACTGCAATAAAATAATTGTCAATAATGTTGCGATATTGTTCGCCGTCAATCGTCGAGCTGTCAATAGTGACAGCTAATCATGGCAGCAGCGACGGACCCCAGTCGGTTTTGGCTCGCCGGACATGGTCACACATGCGCATAATCATTCATAATTACACGTTGTACACTTCTCTCGCCGGTGAATTGTTTACGCCGAGCCATCGGAACTCAAATCAGAACACGGAGCGGGAAGTCTAAGTCGCACTCAACTTGTCTCTATAAGGCCAACCCGCAGTAGTGCACAGTGACCTAAACTCGACGAAATCTGGCTTCAAGTTTGAGCAGACAATTTTACCGATAGAAGCGATTGCCCATAATAGAAACGGAGTATGGTGGACTTAGCCATCCAAAGATATTGAACAAAAAGAGTGAGATGAGCGTTTGGGGAATAGGGTCATGTATTAGCCCTTCGGGGATGTCTTTTACAGTCGATAGAGAATTTGTAGAGAAATTGTTTTGCGGATTGGGAGAAGCGTTGGCTTATGTGTATTGCTTTTAATAGGGGCCTATTTTGAAGACCACAAAATGAATTTTGATGACCAAGAAAGGGATATGAGTTTTGTTTAACAAATTCCGGGTAGTTATTTTACATTCCCGACATTATATTTTTCGTTAAATACAATAAAAAAGAAAGCACTATGAAAAAAGTATTGGCTTGACATTAAGGATATGGGCGGATGTATGGATTTAATAGTACTACTTACTACTACTTAATACACACGTTCGAATGAGAATGCCACATGATTGGACCAGCGTAGCTAGCGAAGGAAGAAACGACTATATTCGCAAAGAAGAAATCTGCTACTGCAGAAGTGTAACAGAACGATTAACAGATAAGAAGTAATTAATGTAAGCTGCATTAAGCCTGAGACTGATAATAGTAGTAATGCGTATTACAGTCATTCCGTGCAGACGAAAAGCGTACAACTACTAATGATCACATACATCGAATAGAGATCTGGTTTGGAGAAAGCTAAGCAAAGGTGTACACTAGTCACAACATGACACAGAACTTTAAGAAGGAGCATTTCCGAATAAGCATGATCTGTGACAGTACCTAGCGTTGTTGGTGTTTCTGTCTCTCTGTCTGGTCTCTCTGTTTATAACATTTTTCTGGTAAAATTCTAGTCGTCGAACCAGTGTGCCAAACTCGAACAAAACTGCTTTGTTCAAATCAAATTGTAACTGGAATGGAGTGTTCTTACTACTTTGTTAAATATTTCACATAGTTTTGTTAATCGTTAGCTGCGCTCTCAAATGTGGCAAATCAGCCGCTGCGAAGTGGCTAACTGGTACCGAAGCGCGATGGCCAAATAAAGTGAAATTATGTCTCTAATCAAGTCATAACTAAGTTGCAAAATCTAATTGCGACTAATGAGCAAAAATGCGTACCTCAGAGTACTTCCACTAAAAAAATTGTAAAAAGAAGAAGAAAAAAACAAAAAAAAAAAGGAATTGATTGCTAGTTAAGTGGATCACTTTTATGTGGCTTTCACTTTGCAAATGTATTCACGCTCATGACTTTCAATTAAAATTTAATTCAATAAATTGCGCTGTTGTTGCGCCAACCCCCGTTTGCACTCGACGGTTACCCTGCTTTACAAGGGACGCAAAGTAAATATGGCCGCGTGCACATTTTCACCACAACCACCATCGGTAGCTGTAATAGCAGCGGCAACAACACCATCATCATCAACGCCATCAACACCCATCATTGCTCGCAGTCATTGTCTGTGTAAGCGAATTAGCTGCTCAGCCACGTCCTCAAGCTCAACTTCAACCGCAAGCTAATCCTCATGCTCATAGCATCGCATCCACCGTAATTTGTTGATGGCGCAGAAGGGAGTGTCCTGGCGCAGTTATTCATCCACTTCTGTCTGTCTGTGTGTCTGTGTGTCTGCGTGTCGTACTTTTGCTGGCAGCCATTTCAACCCTGCTGGCGCGCCTTGATGGAATAATAAAAACGCGCGTGTTTTCCTTACAAATTTCCGTTCAAGAGATCACCGTGCAGCGAGTGGAGCGTTCAGCGAGTGGAGCGAGAAGCGAGATTCAAGATTGAATTGAATTGAATTGAATTGAATTGCCCGGGGGATTTTATGGCACGTTGCGGAAATCGTTTTATTATCCTGGCGCCGTGAAATTGTGTGGGTGTTGCCCCCGGTTACAATGTCAGTTGTCAGTGGCTTAGAAGACAATTCATTATTCCGACGCACAATGTGTAAATAAACTCTCAACGCAGAAATGACAGAACGACAATTTACCGTTTGCAATACAAACATGCACCGCACCACCCACCACAACCGCCGAGCCGACGTACTCACATCCAGCCAGCCACTGATACAAGCAGCAAGGACTCAGCAGTTGCCTGAAAATGTCACGGTTTGCACGAAATGCGAGCTCGTTTGTTGCGCCCAGTGCGCTCGACAAGATTCCGGCGATAAGTTCTAAACAAATTATGCGCAGCACCTCTGCTGCTGCCGGCTGGAGTTGATTTTAAGTTAATTAAAAATCATGACAACAGCAAACAAGCAAACAAGCGAGCTGACAGGACAGGAGTGGTGGGGGCGGCTGCCTTGATAAGCGTGTAAGTGCACAGATTGAATTAATTACTTACACACACAATCACACAATCATGCACACCCGCACGCACACTCATTGAGCTTGGTCGTGCATTTAGCGCTGCGCGAGTGAGATGGCCTGCATATTGTTTGCTCAAAGTCGACTTTTAGGAAAGCGTAAAATGGTTTTTCTCCTACTACGGCAGCGACCCTAATCACAGGCACGGAGCAACATGAGCTCTAGCTACGTCACAACTACGCCACGAGGGCTGCACTCCCGGCTAAAATGGACTTGCTTTCTGTTCATTTCGGTTCGTGTATGTTGGTCGATTAAATTATGTACACCTTCGCCCTACAATCTACATGCCACTCTCCATGCCGCACTTGTATACGCGGCTCTGCCTATTTCGTTCGCTCTCATGCAGTTCGCGATGTGGGGTCGCCTTTCATGCTTTCGAATTAATTATGGCGCACCCTCGACTTCAAACTTCAAAATGCCCAAATTTCCAACTGGTCGCAACTGGTTATTAGTGGACTTTGGGAAATTAGCTTCGGAAAATTTGTGCCTCGAATAAAAATGGGATTTTAATTAATTCAGTTATTATTTTGACGGCTGTCTGCCTGCATGTGTGTGTGTGTGTGTATGTGTGTGTGTGTGGTGTAGGTTTGACCGACATGTTTTCAAGCGCACGAAATTATAGCCTCGAATAATGTCCATTAATTTCCATGCCATGATAGATTAATTAAACTATGGAACACTGCATCGCCCTCTCTCTTTATTTAATTTTTATTTCTCTTAATGGTGAAATGACCGGAAACCAAATATACGATTATTATAATGGTCTAAAAATGTTGTAGTTTCTTTTCTAATAAAAGTTGTGCTACAATGATGCCGTAACAGACATACGGTAACTCTACTTCCACAGAAAGACTCCTGTGCGTTTTACAGCCTTTTGACCAAACATTCTGTAGCGGTCGCTGACATCAAGGAGTATGGCTTTAGCAGCAAGATTAGTGTATCGAGGTAGCAACATTGAAGAGACACAATTGACAATTGACAATTGACAAAGTGTCTCGGCATTAAGCCTTAAGTTCCCGTTCCGCATCTTTTCGTATCTTCCTATTATTTACATTACTTTTTTGTCTTCTTATTCACTTCTCTTGGGAACAAGACTCTGCCATCTTATTCTGTTCTGCGGACATCTGAGGCGTGTTTTGGTTACGTAACTCGAATAATTTGGTTGCTAGGGTGGAAATCTGTGAACAACGTTGAACGTTGACCAAAATCATTAGTTCTGAAGGATCTTCTCTCAATACAATGTATTTAGCTAAGAGTATACCCTCTATAGATTTCTCCGCACCACTATGAAGACTAACAAATTACACCCATAACTGACTTTGCTATATCGTCAACATATATATATCGCATAACTAGCACAGCTAAAATTGTATTGACACCGGGGGCACCTGTGGGCCTCGAAATCACAGTTCTGTCCGAACAGTTCGGGCATCTTTCTATAGTACCTTCCAAATACCTTGCTTCTACGTTCACATAAAAATACATTTAGAAGACTGTTTTAGGCTTTTACTTTTTACTTTCTATAAATACCTCGTCTAGGTGACTTTGGCTGGATTTAACTCGCTTTCACAACACTTATTTGAAAGGAAATGTATGCGATTTTCAAGTGTGGTTCTCCACGCCAGCTGTTTAAATTTCCATAGACTGCGTTTCATGCGCGTTCAATTACGTATTCGAATTGGAAAATAAATGGGCGTGCTCTTTTCCCACTCCACTTAACTCCACTCCGCCATCACAACCATATCTGTAATCTTTTCACGCTGCCGCGTGTTGTAAAAAGCTCATAGGTTAAGTTGAAAATTTAAACTTGATGCGTACGCCCACAAAAGTGGTCGCCGGGTGAAGTCAGCGCTGAATTTCCCAGCGTCAAATGCCTAATTGCCGGCTATGCGAGTGGTAAGCGACGCACACGAGAGACTCCGCACAAAATTCAATGATACAACAAAATTAGCTGCGGGCAAAACAAAAACAGGTACAACATGACTGAGTAATAGCAACAATAAACCGTTAAAGACCCGAAAAGTTGATACATTCGACATACTCGTACGTGGGGCGCTAAATAAGCCAACGTACGTAGCGACCCGCCATTGGCATTGCTTCGAACTCGAAGCGACCTGGTCACTCGTCTGCTGTGGTTGGCTATTGGTGTTGTCGATGGTGCATTTCAATTTCCGCTTTTCCCTGAATAATTCATTAGTGGCCTTTTATTTATATTTTTATTAGCGGCTTTAATGGCCTATAAAATAGAAGTGCGTAACTTGGACAGCGGCCGCTAGCAGCCATGGCTAAAACCAACCCGAAAACAAATGAAGGTAGTGCTGAGCGTTGGTAATTAGTGCGTGGCTGTGTGTGTGTGTGTGCGTGTGTGTGCATGTGTGCTAAGAACTACTTTGAGCATTCTTCATTGCTTTCCGGTTAATAATTAAAATAGCCCTCTGCTGACGGCTCGCAATATGGCGGAGGAACCAAACACGTCGGCGTCGTCGCCATTCTGATGAGTCGACACGAACCGGAAGCCCATGGAAACGTTTAGCGGCTGTGGCCATTTGTGTTCGGTTGGAAGGCGCTGTGGGTGGTGGTAGGTTGCCTAGGTTAAGCAGTTTGAACCACGGCTGGTGATTTTCTTGTTTAATTTATGACGATTTGATAATAAACTGCTGAGTCGGCACCGTCATCGTCATCGTCATCGTCATCGTCAAATTCGCTAATTATAGCCGCGGGTTGGGCCTTAAAACTGGGCTTGGCTCGGCCAATGTTCGTTCTTGTTATCCTGTTGGTTGGCTGAGTGGTTGGGTTGCTGTAAGGAGTTTGCATGTAATGAAATTACGTTCACTTTGACTGGTAATTTGTGCACGTGAATCTTATGAATTTATTAACAGTTATTTGACTAATTTCCCTAATTAGTTAAATGAATTAGATTTTTCAATGCATCGTGGAGTTTTTCGGTGGCTTGTTGTGGCGGGCGGTCACCAACGCCCATTACTAGCGTCTTTTTCACCGATGATTTCAATTCTTCACCTACTGCTGCTTATAATTAGCTGTGATTATATACATTCTTCGTCCATAATTAACAATGTGCCGCGTACCTCGCATATGGCGAACGAGCTAAGGTTGCATTTTTGCGCACATCAGATTCATATCTTTACAACTTTATCATAATAAAATACAAAATCAGATTAGAACGCTTATGAAAACCAGTTCGCAGCTCAAATTACCAAAAGCACTTAGGGAAAGGCGAACTGCGGCCAACCGAGAACCGAGAATCGCCAACAGCTAACAGCTAACAGCCAACAGCCGACAGCCGACAGCCGACGATGGAACTGCACTTCATTAACATTGCCGGCACAATGCGGTGGGGTGAGGCGTGATGAGGGGCTGCCATCACTTCGGAGGCCATTTCAGAAGAAGCTGTGCTGCCGATACATTAGCATTAAAAGCCACTTAAGCCGCATTGACTATGCCAAAAAGAGACAGAGACCTGAAAACCAAACGTGCCATGCATAAAAACTGAATTTAAAGATCAACGCATTTGAGGCAGCTATCGAGGCTGCTGAGGCTGCATTTGGTTTGCGTGGACATTTCACTGCCTCGTAATTATAAGACGCCATTAAATGGACAAGCAGACGGCCAAGCAGGCAGACAGAAAGACGGACATTCAAACAGCAAGACGAATCGGACATATGGCATGCCTCGCTTTGCCTCGCTTTGCCTTGCTTTGCCTCGCTTCTTGGCTACTTCGGTTGCGAGTGTGTGGAAGCGTCGGCCACTACGTAAATGAGGCAAAAAATTAAATAATTTAATCTTGTTATTGCTGGAAAATCAAGTTGTTGACTTAAAAATCAACTCGCGTGAAGATCGAGTTCGCGCAAGCGCAAGCGCAAGCGTCGCGAAACGCGCCAAAGGCAGGAGTAGCGAACCATCGAGGAAACCAGTTTGCTGGCACCAAATAGGATTCTCGAGTTGGGTGTGTGGCGAACAGCGTTGAAGCACGGAATCAGGCATGTCTGCCATACAAAAACACAAACACATACAAACGCACGCAGGCACACACGCAGAGAGATACACACACATTTGCTTAGATACATGCCGATAGACTCACGATGTCGTCGTCGTCATCTTATGACTTCATAATCTTAATTAACGTTTTCGCTTCGTTTTGGGCGATCGTTTTTTTTCGCGTCGTTCATTTCTCACGGCGACGCAAGGAGCCTTGCTGCGATTGGCATTGGTAGTGACAGTGGCTGTGACTGTGGCTGTGGCTGTGACTGTGGCTGTGGCTGTGCCAGCAAGTGGTAGAACACGAAGTGCTGTGTGCGACACACTACACTACTCCGCACCACTCCGCTAAAAACGATCAGCGATCAACGATCAACGATCAACGATCGGGCAACCCAAACGAAGTGAAGTCAAGCCTATCCAATCAAGTGGAGTAGTAGTAGTAGTTGCTGCATTAATGGGCACTGCGCAGCTTGCGTGCTGCTGTTGCTGCTGCCACTGACATGTGTGTGTTGGTGTGTGTGTGTGTGGTTGTGTGAGAGTGTTTTGCCGGTAGAACAGGCAATCGAAAGCAGCCACACCGAAACCCTTTGCCGCTTTATGTACCAGCTTATCGCTGCGTTCGTTCGCTTGTTCCTGCTTCTTCTCTTCATCGCACCGTTGCTCCTATGCCGGCTAATGTTGGAGCACAGTTTAGGCCATAAAGAGGCAAAGAGGCAACTAAAAAACTTGGAAAAGGGACGCAGAAAATTGATCGAAAAGAATTCAGCATGGCCGATTATTGAATGCTTCGATGGACGACGGCTTCCAAAGTCAACTTTCTGGTCTGTCGTTAATTTATTTATTTATTTTGTTGCTGTGGTTGTTGTGCTTGTTGTTGGGCTTGTACTTTTTTCGCTTCGCTTTGTATATTTTTATTTAATTTTTTTTTTTTTTCGAACATTTGGAACATTTTTGAGTGTTTCGTGAGCATCTTCGTTTTTAGCTGGAACTATCCTGTCCGATTGCCCTTTTTTATATACACTTTGTATATACATATATATTTTTTGGCTTAATTTTATGCGAAAGCGAGCTTTGCAATAAAGATATTTTCGCAATTTCAACAAAAAAGTGGCCGGCCAGCGTCTGCGCAGCATCAGCGGCAGCGGCAGTTTAAGCGTTCTTCAAAACAGATCACGTAAAGCGAACGTTTCGTAAAACGTTATTAAAAAAAAAAAATAAAAAAAATAATAAAAACGAGGCAAAAATTGCTGCTAGCAATCGTTCTCGATGGCCGGGAAATGAAACATTTGGCAAACATGTTGCAAATATAGAAACGCATTAGTGCGACTGAGCAGCGTCGGCGCAGGGGGTGGACAAACCCTGATGGGGTTTTAATGGCCGCGAAACAAAAACAACAACAGCAAACCAGAATGGAGAAATTCGAGTAATTCTAGAAATGCGAGAAATGTTGTTGTCAATATAGAGAAATATCTGTCGTTTTTATTATTGCAAACATTTATCATGCGGAAGTTGCTGACAGCATCGACATCATAAGAAACGCGGAGTTACAAAGAAGACACTTTGCCGCAAATGTTGCCACAACGGCAACAAATCCACTTAACACCCGGATCAGGCATCACGCATCAGGCATCGGGCATCGGGCATTGGGCATAAGGTGACGACGTCGTGGGGCGTCGTGTACAGCGTGCCAGATCTCATGACATTGCTAAACAGCGCAAAATGGCTGGCTTACCGCAGTCATAACAATAGCCAACAACACTAATGCCAGTGAAAATGGTGTTAACATGCTGCAACATATGCGGTGAGTTCGGTGAATGAGCTGCCGAACGACAAGTGCAACAGCCAAGGGGTGCGCGGTAAGTTTGGGCTGCTGTTGCCACCTCGTTCAGTGGATGCTGTTTGCGGTTTTCTATTGCATGTTGTAATGCGGGAAATTATTTGAAAAACTGTTTGCCACTCGCATGTTTTCCTCATTTCATTTTGTTTTCTTTTTTTTTTTGCTAACGAGGGGTTGAAATTGGGACCATCTCACTCAGAAAATGTGCTTTGGTTGCGGTTGTTGCGGTCGGGCGCATTACAATGTGTGTCGTTCATATTCCGAACTCATCATTTTTTATATAAACTGTCAACTGTTATAGTTAGTTAATAATAAGTTGCGTGTTGGTTGATTTGCGGGAGGTGGGGATGTGCGTGTGAGTTAATCTTGTAATTTTGTTCTATTTTTAATGAAAAATACTTCTTGTAACAATCCCATTTCGATAACGAGACTAGATAAACAACCCAACAAATTAGCTGCAATGCATGTTTCCAGTCTATTCATTCAAACACAAAACACTATAAGCGTTATGGCTTTCCTAGGCATAATCGTCACCAAAAAGTGACACGTTAGATGGAAACTAGTTTCATGCCTGCCAAATAACGCAACTCCTCTTGGCATTACGGAACTTGGTCATCGGTTGTTAATTCTATGTGAAAAGGATACAACGAGCCAGAGTTTCTGCAGGGTATCTTCACTGTTTCCCGTAAAAGCTTCTTAACACAAGAAGATCCTGAAACGGTTCAACACCTCAAATGCATGTGAATGTCGGGCTCAAAGTCTGAGGCTATACTCAATCATAATCAATAATCAACGGTATGCTTCCATTCGAATAGATAAAAAAGTTTGCAAAGCATAAAAAAGAAATATAAAAAAAAAATATGTGAGTGTCCTTAATACTCACGAGCTTCTGTGGTGAAACGCTGGTCACCCAGTTAAATTGAAAAGTTAAAAAAAATTTCCGCCCGTCATGGGAATTGAACCTCGATCTGTAGGACTATATGTCTTCGTGTGCTGTTGGGCGTGACAATATTTGATTGTATGCGGGCGTTACGCTTGTAAAATTTAATTCTACTGAGACTAAACATGTTTCACATCAATATACAGGGGTAGTCACAAGTAATTATACAAATAAGCATTCTTTGCATATTCTATAAAAAAGCGATTTTTTGTTGTTGTTGTTGTTGGGAGTTAATGAATATTGGGAAAATTGAACATTGTGTTGTTTGGAAATTATTGGTATAATATCGACTACTTTGCGCAAGACAGACGTTCTAATGTCAGCTTTTTATAACCTGGGACTCAAGGTAGCTTAATTGAAATTTAGTTCTTTGCCTATAAATTCTTTCGCTGCTATTAGAACTTTAACATAACTCATTGCAGGCTGTTTTATGAGGGCTCCGATTAATTTCCTATCTTCTCCTTGGTGCAGGACCCGTTTCGGTCCCGTACTGTTTAAATGTTCCTAATTTCCGCGAGTGCACTTTTTCTAAACTAAATTTTGTACCGTCTTTAATGCATACCGCAATCAATGCAGTAAAATTGTTTCAAATTAACTTCCAACAACAACAACAACAGCAACAATAAAAACACGTTTATGAAATCTATGATAAATGCTGCTTTCTGTAAATACTTTTGACTACCCCTGTATATACAAATCTCTCATATCAACTTCTGTACATAAAAAGAAGCAAATCCTCAAGTAAATCGCCGCGACCTGAAAATCGCAGTCGTTATCAATAATGAAAATTGATGGAAAAACTGCGCCCGATAGACACGCCGCTGAGCAAATATTAAATGATAAAGCAAACCCAGGCGCGTCCGCCCATATCGCACTGGGTGAGTTGAAGCACCCGCAGCTATAATCGAATCTTTACAAAAGGACACAAATTTGACGGGTGGTAACAAGGAAACCATCTCGTCGAAAACAGTTACAAAATGATGATTTAACATTTGTTGTTTTGTTGGTTTTCGATTCGAAGGCGTAACGCGCATCCTTTCAATGCGCTGCCAACGGGCGAACCACTCAAGCAACCAACCAACCAACCAACCAACCAAACATTCAATTCATCCATATTGATTGCTTGTTCGAACTATGAGATTATTAGCACTCTGAAACATCTGGCGCAATGTGTGGTAACTGCTCAAATGCATAACAATCTATCAAAGCAGCCACCCTGCAATGGCAACAGCAGCGCGCCCATTTGGATCGGCTGCGTTGCGTGTTCAACGTACATTTTCATTGGCAGCATCAGTTTTGCTGCCTCATCGTCGACTACATCCGCGTTTTCATGATGGCGGCCGCGGTGGTTGTGGCGTTCGAGGTGCTCGACTCAGCCATGTAATCTCATGCGATTCGCTGCGATTGCGTTGTTGCGATTGCCCCGTCGTCGTTGTTGTTGTTGTTGGTGTCGTCTTAGTAAACGAAAATTTATTGCTCCGAATTCTGTGTGTGCCGCGCCGGCAGCATCGGCAACGAAGTCGGCATCAACGTCGACGTCAGTTTTCCCTTGCCGCTGCGACCTTTGATAGTTTTTCCTATTATTAATTTCAATTTTCGGTTGTTTGTTTGGTCGCGCTACTAATGCGTTTTCCAATTGTTCACTCGCTCATTGGCTCGTTTCTTACATCGAGATGCGGCGGCAGCAAATGTTGTACGTAATTCGTTTTCACAGGATATGCGCACCATTTATTAGACGTCGTGGTATGGGTGTTGTTTGCTAAGCGCTCCATGATGTATGAATTGGCATTAAAAACGTTGGTGTGGCCAAGTCTTCAGTAAAAAAAAATTCATAAAATAGAAAAAGTTGATTGCGGCAAATTCGGCATGAGGCACACAATTAGACTCCTCTTCTCATTTTTATCGACCGTGACACACGAAAACTTAATAAAATGGAGATCGCAGATCGGATTATATACAATAATTCCAATTTGTATATAATGCAATGCCATAACGCCGATTCCATTGCCTTTTCTGTTAGAAACGTTTCGCGTTTGTATGCCGCTTGCTGCATATTCATAAAGCGAACGTTTATGGGCTCAGCACGTTTCGTTTTTGGCGGCGCTCTGCGATCGAGCTACGTTCGAGATACATCGATTCTCCAGTCTGGCTGCGAAGCGAATTTCGTGGGTACGCGGCAACTCGAACATCTTCATAGCAGTTTGCCATAAACAAACGGAAATACGGCAATCGACAATTTTGAACGTTGCTCTGTGTTTCTTATGGTCTAAAAACAGTTGCTGGGCAATTCGCCGGGCGGGGCCGGTTGGCATGCGTAAAGAAGGTAAACTTAATTGCTTTGCGAACTAATTCGAAAAACTTAAGTGAATGTACTTAAAAACTTTATTATTGAAAATTGATAGAAAGATTGATAGAGAAAGCAATGCGGAAGCCATGAATGAAGGTAGCGATTGAGCCAGGCAGAGAAGAGAACGCACTCAAATCGCTTTGGCTTGGCTTCCTGGCTCAAAGTGTGCGTTCCATTTTAAGCACTCAGTTTCTACGTTCGCAATTTGTCGAAGCTTCCCCTCTAAACCCGCACAGAAAGTTACCGTTCCAATCAACTTTTCAGCTTTCGACTTCCAGTGAGCCAAAATTATTAAAAATTTTGTTTTAAATTCGTGCCTTGCAGCCAATCTCGGTGAAGTCATAAAACATCGTTGACATCTTTCACTGTACCCCTCGTACATCCGCGCACCCATAACGCTTTGTATTAAAATGAACTTGATCGACTCGCTTGAGTTCGGTTCGTGTCGGTACGGTTAGGTTGGAGGCTCTGAGCTCTGAATTCGATGTTTACTGTTTCCAATTGCGCATAAAATTTTACGATATCAGATTTCAATTTTTTGTGTTTTGCTTCTTTCCTCCCGTTTTTAAGCGTTTTATGACGGTTTTGTATTACCCCAAAAAATGTAGGGAAGTTATTAACAGAGCTGAGAAGATCTGAGAAGAGCAGACAAAACGAGGTGAGTCGTTGTTGGTGGCCCAGGAGGGGGAGAGTTTAATAACAATCGTAAAATTAGTGGAGATGTTAATGGTTTATTGGCGCGATGAGTTCGCGTAAGATGTGGTCGCTTTAATATACTGGCATCTTAATGTGTTGGGAGCAGATTAATGCCTACCTTATTGTTTGTGAACTTAGTGAAACTTTTATGATACAATAATACAATGTGAACCAGATCTGTTTTGAATATATTTTTTTCTTTATACAGTACTAGCTGCTCGGGATTTGGAACATACTAAATTGATTTTATCGTTTTGAATGCACCAAAGTTATAATCGCCACCAATAACTCACTAAACATTCGATTTGAGTTAAATTTGTTTTTATTATTTTCCCTTGACAGACTTTCGATTTCGTATTTGACATGTATATCATCCTCCAAAACTGATGAAGCAATATTGATTTTATACAAAAAATTCAAAGTAATTATGTTTTTTCCTGACTTTCACGGTATACTAAAGCACCAAACTGCACAGGGTTACTCAACAGGTTATTCTAGAGTTTCCTTGAAAATTTCATCAAAATCGGTCCAGCGGTTTCGGCGTCTATAGGGGACAGACGTGCAAAAAAAAAAACTGAAAAATATCAGTTTATATATATATATAGAAAATACATATGTAAGTGTGTGATAGTAAACTATAAAATCGACTATTATTTTGGTAAGATCTTACGAGTATACAAAAATTTCCAGTAACTCGTTGTATTCAAATTTATTTGTATTTAAATTAAACATTTCACGCTAGATACATACAACGCATAGTAGAACAACGCCTGACTTGTGTCTAACTACTAGGCTTATCTGGGTGAAACACAATCCAAAGAGCAAGGCATCAGGATTTATGTGTCAGCACTATCGAAGTTCGTAACGGGTCATTATCTGACCGGCTGACATAGCTTTCCAGTCATTACGACTTCTATCAGCGGTGAATAAAAATAGTGTATGAAGGACATTGTTTATGGATAGTAGATTTTTGGTACAAATGCATACTTGGCATAGTAAATAGTCATATAGGGTGCAATACTAAATAAAGAAGACATTTGTTCCAAAAGGCTGAGAATTGACTGACAGTTAAATTGTTTTTCCTCAAGAGTGGGCTGATAATTTTAATTAAGTTCCAACTCTGAAACCGGGTACACTTCACAATTGTCCGCATTAGTATTGTAATACTGTTTACACCACGAAATATCGTCTATCAAAAGTCATTGAAATAGAACCGATCTTTCACTTTCAAGCAGTCCACAGCATTCAAACCCAGGGCGTGGACCGAGCTCGAAGACAAACCTATGACGTGTGCGAATTAAAGAAATGTAACCCAAAATATATGTCGCCCATTGGAGGGAGGATTTCAACGTCGTTAAATTTGGTAGAATAAATAGTTCGAACCACTGAATCTCACACAATTCAAAGCAACTAACGCTATAACGCATCCCTCGTTTGCCTTATTATGGTTCAATCAGGGATCACGCTATGACGGGTTTTTGTTTAATGAGTGTTTCTTCCATTATGTCGAATGCACGAATGGATGGGTACATGGTACATGTTGCGCAACAATCATTTAGCTGTCAAAAATTTGTACATTTCAGTTGTTCACGTGAAAACGACGACGAGCGCGCAGTTCGCCGCATGCAGCACAAAACGCGACTTCGCAGCGCCGTGCGGTATGCTAACATTTTGACGACTTTTGGCTGTGGCTTGCAGCACATGGAATCCTTTTTTGTAGTCGCAGTTGTTGGTTTTGTGGTTGTTGTTGTTGTTGTTGCGGCTAGTAATAATTTATGCCCCAAGCACATTATTTTGTAAATTATTTCTACCCAAAATGATGAAAACATTTGAGTCACGCAATAATTTGGCCAGCAAACGCGACACGGCGCTATTTTGCGTAGAAAAACTCAATTTAGAGACTTCCTTGTGCTTTCGTGTTTTGTGCCACGCTAGGGCTGTGGTTGGATGTCTGTGTGGATGTGTTGGGTGCAACGGGCGCATTTCTCAGAAATGAGGAGAAGCTTCGAATAGTTGGCAATCTAATGACCGAGGGAACCTTGGCGGTTGCACCTTTTCGTGGCAAGTCTCGTTGCCAGTTGTGGCAACACTTTTTTGATAAAATTGTAAGAAAAATATTGAACAAACCCATGCAAAAAAACGAAGGTTTACTCGTATATTGTTTATGCGAACAAAGCCATGCATACCGTCACAGAAGGCCAAAACCAATTTGTGTGTTTTTCTTAGGTTCTTTCAGTCTGTGCAAAGAACACGCGTCCTGCTGCTAAACCATAAAAAAGGTAAGCAAAACTGCAACAGGATATGAATACTGGCAACAAAGCGTTCTCTTTGCAACCGCACAGAAGTCAATTGGGACAACAGGCTAACAAGCTGAATAGGTGCAATTGTGCACGCAGTTGGCAACCGCACACACACAAACACACAACGACACAACGACACAATCGCAGAAGATTCGTAGCACATTCGCACCAGATACGCAGTTACAAAGATACATCGTTACGGAGCCGTTTGCATTAGATGCGCTCGGCCGCTGTCACCACAAACAAAAAACTTAATGAATAAAACCAGAAGGCAAAATATTTTGTCATTTTTTTTTTCATATTCTTTTTTAAATTCAATTTGTGCATATCCTTTTCAGTTTCTGTCGCTACTGCTACTTCATCCAGGGCCTCGACTTCGGCTTTATTAGCTAACAACGCATACAGCGTTCATTTTCGGCTGATGTCCTCGTCCTCATACTCATCGTCAACCTATGTGCCCGCATTACATGCCGCTTTGTGCTACCCTCGGCTGTGCTTGTTGTCATCCTGTTACAATGCTCATTATGTAATTGATTTTTATTGCATAGTGTCATTTGTTGGCTCAGCTCGGAGGCTACTTCTCGTTTGGTTGGCCGCAAACCGCCACAATGGCGCGCAGTCTCTGCGGCTGCTGAAACTTCAAATTCCAAAGTGTGGCTAAGGCTGTGGCTGTGTGCGACCATCGCGCACATCTGCCGCCCTGGGGATTTATTTAATTTGCTGGCACTGGCTGCCTGCCGGCCGCTCCTGATTGCCATTGCCATTGCCATTGTCAGCGTTCTGATTTCGCTTTTATTGCCTTGGTTTTTGTCGTCTTGTCGTTGAGCACTGCGCCATTCTGCCTTGCAACAACGAATTTTGTCTCATTTGAGCGATTTTTATTGCTGTTTGACTTCTGTCGCGCTGCTGATTTCATTCAATTTTTCTTACGTGGCAAAATTAATTCCTCGTCCAACCAATAAAACTTCGTCCTTTGCACATCAACTCATGCTGCTCCTCTCTCATTGTTCCCTCCTTTGCTTTGGGCCTACGCTAGCGACAGCTGCTTTCGTGGCTTATTGAAATAAGTTTCCGCTGCAAAGTTCGACAAAGTGAGAGATACAACATATGGCATGCTGCCGATGTACGTGTCGGAGGATTGAAAGAGAGATGGATGGAAAGAGCGATGGTATTCACTTGAAGACGTTCCAGATTTTTCAGAGACCAATTGGAAAAGTTCGTCAGAAAAGGCAGCCAAAAACTTTTAAGATTTTTTCCGTCGCTTGGTTTCTGTTTGGCTACGGTTCACTTGATTGATACCCTGTTTTCGAATTAGACGGAAACCAATGCCCATTCGTATTCCTGCTTGAGTTATGTTATGCAATTTGCAACACTCAAAGGCGGCTGTCTGATTGAAACAAGCTAATTGATTTATTCGCGCCGCTTCGCAGCTCAACTGGGCCATCATTAATGCGAGACGAGCATTCGCAGTTCGCAGCTCGCAGACGCGCGGCTAAAGTTTTAATTAATTTTCGTGGACGCCTCAATGAGAAAAAATCCAATCCTTCAACACGGCCAACGAACGGGAAAAGGTGTCAGGCGCGACTTGTGTGGTCGCTTCAAAGCGCTTCGCAGCGGCTGCTCTACGTGATCTCGGGCCGCTCCAAACGTCGCTGCGCTGATACATGCGCGCCTAATTGATCGACTGACATGGGCAACCGCACGATCGCGAACGCCTGTCAAAACACGCTGACGCCTGATTTGGGCGCAAAAGCAAAAAATTAATCTTTCGCTGATGAATATGCGAAAATTGCTGAGCGGTGCCAAGCAGCTGGAATTCCAGCGAATTTGAGCTCGAAAGTCTTTTTTTTTTTGGCCTGCGAAGCGTTCCCATCGATTTGGATGCACTCATTTCCATATGAGCGCGAAGCTATTAGGCCGCCCGAAAGTGGCCCGTAGAGCCAGTGAAAAGTGTCATCTGTCGCATGAGCTAGAAGGCCAATGGTGCGCGTATGAGCCGCCCGATAAGCATCTTCTGGTTCGATGGCAGCCAATAAAGTGTCCCGATGAGCGGCCGACGATAAGCACCTGTTACCTGTTGTGCCCTTGTGCTGTTGTGCGTTTGGGAAAATTATTGGTTTTCCACGCTGCGTTGTCGCCCCTTAGATCTTTCTGCCGATCGAACGATCGATCGCACGAACGATGGATGGTTGTTGGCTTGGTCGGTCGATTGGTCGATTGGTTGGTTGGTTGGTTGGTTGGTTGGATCGCATATAAAATGCCATATTTTATACACAATAAATTCGAGCTGCCTTTTGTGTGCCTTGTTTGTGGTACTTTTATTGCGCCATTTAAGCCTTATTTGTGGCAGCGGGGAGCGCGACAGTTGACAGGAATTTATTGGACATTTATAGTCGCTGCTGCCAAGGGGGCAATGGCTGCGTGGTGCTGTGGCGGCGGTTTCAAATGCATTTGTGCGTTTGAATGGCATCCATTTCAAGCATTTTTAGTACTTTGGATCCAGTGAATCCGAGGAGCTGCGTACTGCCATTCCAGTGGCATAATTTGTAGAAATTACGTCGGCAGCCATTTTGCCGTGACAAAGGAAACATTTTAATTGAGTCGAGCGAAACTTCCACCGAAAATGCGAGTTCGGTGGTGGTTGAAGCCAAAAAAGGACAATTGAAATTCATGAGTCTTCGTGGCTTCAGCCAAGGGGCTGGGCGAAATTCGCATACGCATGTCTGATTATGTCATTTGGTGTCCTCTCATATGTGCGCCAGGCTCAAATGGGCATAACAAAACCAACAACAGACAATGAACGACTACATATAATAACAACGAGAACTGCTACTCTCCTTTTCTACACCCTTCACAAGCCATAATTTACTCGTAGATTCCGCGGGCTTATTAGCGTGCACAAATCAATTCCCAAAGGATTTGTTCGGCGTGCGCGTCTAACAAATCCTAAAGTCGCCCTTCACGTGCCCTTCTCCCAGCCTCACTCACTACCACAAACCGAGTGGTTCTTGATTTATGGCGTGCGCTGCAAAACTTGTTCCTCTGCCCGAACCCTTCTCCGATTGCCATGCGCAAATAACAAAAGCGAATCTGTCAGTGTCGATTGTCGCCCCTTTGCCGTGAGAAGGAGTTCGGCTGTATTGTATTCTATGGAATTGGATTGGGTTACGACAAACTTACACGGTTTGTTTGACTTTTGTCTATTATTGCATAATAATCGGGCGCACATTCAAGTAGCGATGGGATGCGTAACATTGTGTGTTGCTCGACGATGAGTCACGGCTGTCTGCGGTTGGAAGATAACAAAATTTGTGGCTTAGTTTTCTTTATGAAAATTGTGAAAATGCGCACCATAAACCTGGGAACACGTACACTTCATTTAGCGAGTTGATTGCAACACTGGCGAAATAGACATTAGCCTACAAATGCTAGTTTGGTCACAATTGAGATCCTGTTCACGTATAAAGATTTTATATACTCACAAATAAAAAGGGACACTACATATACATATATTTTAACTTGAGAGATATTTTGCCAGGCTATTTAACTGGTAGTTGTGACAGATACGAGTACAATAATTGGTAAAAAATTATTTTATAATGAACCAACAAAAATATTATTTCCATTTACGGAGTAAAGCAGAATAACTCAGTTACCAAAAGTTCAAGCTAGTAGATTATCGCAGTTTTCATGAAACTTGATGCGGATTTACGTAATTGGCAATCTCCTATCTAGAAAGTCATAAGGGTGTAGTCTATACAAATGCCGTTGCACTACGTCTCCACAAGGCGGTGATTAGACGCTCGTTACCAGTCCTTGTTGATGGCAATACCAACTGATGCCGCCAAGTAACTGCGCCGCCAACAGAACTTTGGAGAATAGTTTTACTTATTTATTTATTTATTGCACTATGCATCAAGTGGGGTCTTAACCCACGACCTCTGAGGCGTCAGACTTAGGACATTTATGTTAAGCTGTCAAGTTTGTCCAAAGAATACTTAGAATTATTTCAGACTTAGATTTTTTTTCCATGAAATTAGAATATCGGAACGCAATTGACAATTAAGAAAAATAATGGACCCAGACTAGTGTATTTATAGTGTTGCCAGAGAAGTGTACAAGTATTTTTTATTTTTTTGGTTTTGGACTATGTAAAATTTATCCATTTTAGGTCTGCCGAATTTATAATGTTAAAGTAATAAATTTTAATTTTATATGGAAAGTGGACGAATTTTGCTTCTTATTACTTTTGGTTTTAACACAACACTTGTTGCCTTGAAGATGGAAGCGTTTACTGTACAACTTTTTTTTTGTTTTTTGGTTCATATACAATGGTTATGGATGTGTCAACACAATATTTGAAATCAACCCAAGGCTATCATAGACACAACGTATTAACATGAAACATACATCACTGGAAACAGGTGCTGGCAATATAACAGCGAGAAAATGCAAGAGAGAGTGTGAGTAAAGCATTGTGAGCGTGATGGAGTCTGTGCGTAAAGGAGAGTAAGCGTGATGGAGAGTGTGCGTATTTTGCGCTTGCAATATAATAGCTCTGATGGTGTTTAGAATGTATTTTAACAAGGAAATGTTCATATAGTAACTAAATAATTCGAGTAATGAATTCGGCAGCAAGCCCTTTGGGTGGTCGAATTTCGACCACTGGGCAAAAAGCTAGTATTGTATAAATCTGAGTATGTCATCCATAGAGATAATAATAATTTATTTAAAACAACTTCCTTCAGTCCAAGTTGAACAACCTCACGTGCACAAAGAATGAAGAAGATCAACAATGGAGAAGACAAAAACGTAATGCGCTTAACCAGTAGCTTTAAAATTCAATTAAATATAATTAAGAAACTTATGCGGGGCAGAACGGAAAAGGCTAACAACAGCAAAGACATAAAAAAACGACGTAAAAACAAAAACAATCATAAGCATCAAATCATCGAAATCATACAGCCATGACAAGCAACAAAGAAAACTTCCCAACACGCATAATAGCTTATTTAACATGGCCAGTAAGGCAAAGAAATAAACTGGCCAATCTACAAAAGCTGCACAGATACAAACATACAACACACACACGGTGCTTAATAATCAATCTACGCGAGCCACAAAGCAACAACAACGACAAGCACATCGAAGCGATCAAATCTGGCCAAAGCGATCGATCGTTCCATTGAACGCGCGATGATTGAAATTGGTAACAGATAACAACAACAACAATAACAACAAATAATAACAACAACAAAACGTTGAACATGAAAGCACAAAACCTGAACTCGCACAATAACAGCAACAACCACACAACATTGATGATAGTGATTGCTTACTTGCGTTGTTTTTAGTGTTGTTGTTGTTGTTATTGTTGTTGTTGTTTTTGCTGATGGTGATCATTATTCGATCAATGTTGATCATTTTATCCCGAGGCTGTTGACAGCCCAGCGCGCGGACATGACATGCGAGTCGAAACAACATTGAGTCGAACAATATCTGAGTAGCAAGTATATCTCTCTGTATCTGTATCTGTATCTGTATCTGCATCTGCGTCTGCATCGTCATCTGTATGTGTATATGTATGTGTATGTGTGTTTTCATGTATAAATATAACTATATATGTACAAACATAATATGTATGTATATTCGATATACTAATAAACAGAAGACTAACAATAACAACAACAACATCGAACGAACGAGTTCTGGCTTCGTTTGCCAGAAGAACGAATTAAAAAAAAAAGACAAAAGACAAAAGAGGCACTGAAATGATCTTCATCATGGTGGACAGCCACTGCCGTCGTAATTTCGAGGCAGATCCAAGGAAAAAAGTATATATAATAATTACCCGAACGTCGCAAATAACAAGATCAGAAAAGGGCACGCACGCCAAGCCGAACCGAACCAAAGAACAGTGATGCGAACAGTTGGGAATGGAAGGGAAGGAAAGAAAACAGAACCAGAATATGAAGCTGGCTTTTTTGGACGCCTCTCAAGTTCGTTTTTACTTAATTTGCTCTGCTGGATGCAGGCAGGTCGGACAGGATTGTTAAAGATGTTGTTGTTATTATTGTTGTTGTTATTTATTTATGTTGTTTTTGTTGTTGTTGTTGTTGATGATGATGCTACCTTTAATGGTTTTTGGCCGTAACCGACATTTTGTTTCGGCTTCAATCGGCTGGCTGTCTGCTGTCTGCCACAAAGGGCTCTTGTTGCCTTGTTGTTGTTGTTGTTGTGTTTATGTATTGTTGCAGTTTCATTTTTCTGTCTCTGACTCTCGGGTTCTACGCAACTTATAAAAATGCAAAATTATGTAGCCAAAGCTTGCCCCATTGAGCAACTAACTGATCCTTGCTTGCTGCTTAACTAGCGGCAAGCAGCGTACTCCTTTTGACTCTGGCTTCTATGCTCCACTCTACGCTACTCAAGCTCCACACTTCGTCAACTGTTTCCGCTTCTCCTGCTCCCTCACTTTCTCGTTCTTGGTCGTGGATGCTCACTTGCTAGTTGGCTTTATATAGTTGTACCTTAAGGTGGCATGGCTGCTCTTATTGATTTTTTTTCCAGCGTCCGGCCCTTTCCAGGAGCATTTCAGCACGATCCAGCTCTTCGCAAGTGTCGTCAGTATCAGCAACAGCAAAATTGTGGACCCCCTAAAATGGTTCTTCGACGTTTTTCTTTTCTTGCTTGGCTGCATGCATTTTTGCATGATTTTGCGCTTATAACGCGTTGTGTTTTTATTGTTTTCTGTTGCTTTGCTCGACGAACCAATCAAGCATTGTTGTGCAAGTGTGTGTTTTTGTATCTCTTTAACTTTTATAGTCTTCATGTTGCAACTTTGAGAATTAAGTTTTTTTTCGTTAATAAAATCGTCCGGCAAAAAGCATTGCTAAATTGTTTCGTTTGGGCGGCTTCCTTTTGAGCTCTCTCGTCTTCCAACTCCGCTACATGTCCTTAACGCTTAACGCAAATGCGCCCAATTCACGTGTTAAGAGTAAATCGCTCATGTTGCTGTGCCTTCCTGAAATTATGATTTTCCTGGCTCTGGTTTAAACAAAGTCTACCGAAGTCCTCTCACGTCTGTAGTCATATATCTGAATTGGTGTACAGGTGTCCCTTGACCACATTACAGAACTATAACCATGGTTCCCCGTAAACTTAAAGCTGCTTAACCATGCATTGAACTATGCCAACTGTGGCTAATTGAACGAAAACATTCAAAATTGTTGAGAAACATTTTTAATTTGTTCTTATAGTTGTTCTTAGTTACAGAATATTGATCGCCATTGCTTGCAGCCATCACTCTTGGCCATGTAATGGACGCAGATCCGACGAATGAGTCGAGGGCAACAAACGAGCCCAATACGAAACGAAGTCGTATTATAGTGACAGAATGACTACGTATTTCGACACTCGCATGTATACCATTCACTATCTCACTCACTCCTCCATCGTTACTCGCCAAGGATGCCTTTGATGCAATTGAATTGCGCCGACAATGTCGAAGAACAACTGAGATAAAAATACTTTGCCCTAATGCGCTCGTCTTGTCAATTGCAACATCAGATCCACACTAACAGATTAGGCTTGTAAGTGATTATTCATTACCCAAGGCAACAACAACAACAACAACAAGCTATGAGAACAACAAACTATGAGAACAACAACAATGAAATAGAAGCGTTCGGAAGTTGTTGGTGCCATTAATTTTGTTATTGTCAGCGTTTAATTCTATTCTAAGACTTTGACTGCCTGCTGGACCGACTGAGTCCTTCCAGTTTTTTTTTATTTTATTTAATTTATTATTATTATATTTGTTGTTGTTGTTGTTGTTGCTTTCCTTGTGTTCATTTTTGACTCTGACTGTGACTCTGAGTTTGGGCTCACCCTCGTTGCCTTTGTTGTGTGAATGTTTCTGCTGTTGCTGTCACAACAATTACAAACATATAGACAACATCAGCGGCGATGGTGGCTGTGGCGGCATCACTCAAAGGCAAAGACGACTTTGTCAAAAGGATTTTTATTGACTTTTTATGTTGTTAACTGACCGATATTATGCGAAGATTGTGGGTGATTACAGGACTCGGCCAAGTCTGGGTGGTCTGCCGAACAACAAGTGCAGTCTGTTGATGCCGAAGGCTAAGACGTAGGCGGCGACTTTGGTCTTTGGCTGCATGTGGCGAGGAAGAGTCCTTGCCGAGCGCATATGTGTAAGAGCGTCAACCTCATGGCATATTGTATGACGTGTAATTGGTGCGGCAACGAAATAGGCAACAGCCTATCCACAGCGGAGCAAGTGGTAAATGCGTAAATGTGTTGCTCGCTTCAAATCGAATCCACAAAGCACAAGGAAGCGTCAAACAAGCGAAGAAACAAACTACTTCAAGGTTGCTTGTCTATTTGAGCTTATCTGCAACTAAAAGAACCAGCAAAGTCTTTAAATTATCAATCACTTTGTTCGTGGATATTCTGCAAGAAACGCGCTACTCAAGAGTGTCAGTGCGACAAACGCTGAACGCGCCGAGCGACACTAACGGCAAAGATGTTGTCGACAGCAAAGAGCAACAAACAACAAGCAACAAGCAACAACAGCAGCGACAAATGCAACAATACAATAAATAAGAGCCAAGCGACAGACGACAGACGACAGACGGCTAAAAGGCGAAGTTCAGCGCGAAACCAGAGTTGTCCAATCGAGTCGATTTGAATCGAATTGAATTGAGCCGAGGACAGGACAGAAGCTGTTAGTAGCTAAAGAGCTCAGCAACCGTTGTGTTGTGCACTCAGACAAACAGTGAGTCAGTCAGTCAGTCAGTCAGTCAGTCAGTCAGTCAGGCAGGCAGGCTCTATGGCAGACATTAGGACGGACATTGGGACAACATTTTGACGATTGGACAGTGTCGAGAGCGAAAAAGGGTTCCAGCGACTGCGATGCTATCAACGAACGCATTGAATTACCAGCGCTGCCCAGTGAATCGAACCGAGTCTGAACGCGTCACGTTTTTATCGAGATCAGACGAATCCACTATAGTGCAGTCGAGTCGAATCGAGTCGGATCGAGTCGAGTCGAGTTGAATTGAATTGAATTGAGTCGAGTAGCTGCGCATCTCGTCGAGTCTCTTAAACGCTCATTTAAAGAGATTTACAATGCAAGGCGATCACTTACATGCATGGCCTGTTCGCGGTGTCCGTTCGGTTCGGTTCGTTTCGTTTCGGCTTGATTTGGTTTGGTTGGGTTGGGTTTGGTTTGGCTTTGGGTTTGGCTTTGGGTTTGGTTGAAGGATGCAGCGAGTTGATAAGACAGCTCCCGCTGCCGTTTATTCCGCCCGACGACTCTTGTGATCGTAATGTCGCATTAATTTTTACGTTTCGCCTGACGATCGAACAGGTTTAAATTAAAAGTTGAAAACGTCTCGGAAGAAATGGCAGAGTGGTAAATGGCAGAGCTGCGGTTGCGTCACCCGTTGGCCAATCGCCAATATGGCGATTGCAGAGGTACCTGAGAATAAGCGAAATTAGATTAATTACCGGCTATTAAAGGCGAGTGTACTGGCAATCGAGCGTTGGCATCTAATGCACGAACTCGACTCGAATACCCATCAGGCTTAGCACGCAGGCAGTGCATACACTGGCGCACACACACGCGCTCACAGGAATCCACAGTAAGTGGAGTCGGCGAAAGTCTTGTTATCCTTGCTCTCAATACAGCACATAAATCGTGTTGTTTTGACAGCCAAACGACCGCATTTGTACGCATTGTGTGTGCGTTTGTCTGTCTGTCTGTTTGTCGGTCAGGTTAGTCCTGCTCCCGATTTCAGTGTCGTTGTCTATAGGGTCAATAGGCAGCCAAAGGCGGCTCAGCACCAAAGCAGGCCACACACGCACGCGAAGACAGGCTGAACCGAGCTGAGCATCTTTGCTTTGACGTTGACCGAAGCCAATCATTGTTGGCGCAACAAGCCAAGCTGTGTTTTCTGTCATTTGTGCATCGAAGTTGTTTGCCTCCTGCTGCGAGGACAAACACACACGCGCACGCGTACACACACACACACACACAACACACACATGTTTGCTTAGCAGTTCTTTGAGTTGCTTTGAGTGCAACACAAGAAGAGCGAGGAAAAGTGGGCGCATGCATTGCTATGGTCCTGACTGGGTTCAACGCTTTCCAACTCGCTGCCGCCAGGCGAAATCATTCGCGGAATGTGAGTTTTTGCGGCTTTACTTCGAATGACTGTGACGCTGTAAAGCCGGGCACTCCAAACAAAAGTGCAGCGTCATAGCTGCATTTCTCCGCCGCAGAGTTCACAAATGCAAAGCAGCGCCGGCGTTGAGTGTCAAGCGGACCTAATTGGCGACCGCCCGTACAAAAATGTAGACTAATTAAAGGCGAACTCCGCTCCGCTAATTAGGCGAACGTTGCCATAAAAGGCGAACGAAGCGGAGCGCAGTGTTTAGCAGCCACCTTGCTTGTGTTGCAACATCATTCGCCAAATCGAACGAATACAGTTGAAAGGTGATATTTGCAAAGGCTGGCTATGTCGTGGATGGCAACGCAAAATGTTCCAAGCAACTGATTCAATTTACGGTGTTTACACTGCGCCCCGCGCGCGCAATGAGCGGCAATCGAGACCGGCAATCAACGCCGTTCGTACGCTGTTATCAAGCATGAATGCGGAGGATCACTTAATCGATTAACTCTACGAACAACAATAACAACAACAATGGCAGCAACAACTACAACAACTACTCTTGCTTGGCTTTGCTGCAATTTCGCCATTAGTGCAACGCCATAGTTCGCTTTCCGTTGAGTTGCATTGAGTACGCCTTCTGCTTCACCTTCAGATCCTCTTCAGATCCTCTTCAGATCCTATTCACCTTAATGCAAAATTAAAACATAAATCGTGCGCGCCATTATGGTTATTACAGTGCTGCATGTACGAGACCACGAGCGCACCAAGTAAATTGTGTGTGTGCGCTGCAAGTACGCGAAAAACGATCGTTCCGCAGATTGTTCGCAGTCTGCCATTAAACGTGGGCTCAGCAACGAACAACAGAAACAACAACAGAAACAACAACAAAAAGAAAAAAAGAAAAACTGCTACGCAAGGCGGTGAAGATGGCATGAAGAGACCGAAACGCAGGAGGCGCGTGGTGCCGCAGGAGTCAGAGTACTGCTGCACAAGAGTATTGGCCGAAAGAACTCTGGTGGCGTGTTTATTACAAACGATGACTGGAATTGAGTAGTGTGGAGTGTAGTGCCTGGAACTTACTTGTTGTTGTTCATTTTGTTGTTGTTATTGTTATTGTTGTTGGCGGCGATGTTGGTGCTGTTGGTGCACTTCAAATTGCAATGATTTAATATAAAGAAAAATTGCAAACTGAAGACTCCCAAAAAACTCACTTACACTCATCAACGACCATGGGCGTGACACATGCGCGACGTGTTGGCCCTTGGCCTGCCAAATGGACGGCAGGCCGAAGCTGAGCCGAGAGTAGACAAGTTGAGCTGTGGTATGAGCTGGGATGATCTCGCGCCTACCAACGGGCGCGTAGTTGAACTGCTTATTAAATAATTTATTTAAGCACCTAATTCACTTTAATAAAAATGTACCATATACTCTTGCCACAACAATGCGTGCAACAACAACAGCCGCACTGCCTGGGTTCGTGTTCATGGTTGTTGCGCTGCTGTTGCTGCAACTGGTTTATGCTGTTTATGCAACAAACAGCATAATTGCGGTGCAATCATTTTTCTTAGTTTAACGTGTGGAATAAAGAAGAGAATTACAAGACCAACAACAACAACAACAACAACAACAACAACAACGAATATAACTCCTTCAGCGTAATTTCAATATAAAATTTAATTTGCGATGCCAAGACTGCCCTTCTCAGCAAGCCCTTCTCTCTGCACGTATCATCCGAAGATGTGTTGTGCCATCTCAACTTTGATGGCACTGGCAGGCGACCGTCACAGTGCCTCTCCGTTGTTGGCTCGCCCAACGCCATCTTTGTTGCGTGCAGCTACTTTGCCCACTAATTGCCAATTGCCTGCTCCAACACCGACGACTCTAACCCCCCGTCACAGTGTCGCTGTTCTCTTGCAAAGTGGGCGTAGAGGCGTGTGCGTCTTTTGCATTGCCACTTTCCACAACACCTGTTATTGTTGCATTAATGCGCTCTTTAATGCTTTAATTGCCGTCAGTCCGCATGCCTAGCCAGGCTCCGCGCATCATCGTGCAGGAAATGAGTTTGGCATGCGTAATCATAATTGGCGCGATTTCAATTTGCAAATTTATGTCTTCATAAGCGGCAACACGATCTGCATTTGCGGCCGCAGCAGAGACAGCGATGCCGGCGTCAGCGCCGACGCCGGCAGCTGGTTTTATTTTGCTTGATCGTGTTTAACCCATTAGTGCGCGCCACCAGGAAGCAACTCATTTCGCTCGCCCGACGCTCGTACGTGACGCAGTTGCTAAAAGTAAATCAAATCTTTCGCTCTTGCCAACTCCACTCTAATCCCATCTGATCTCTGATCTTTGCTGATCCGCTGTTGTCTTTCTTTGGGAATGTGTTCTTTCAATGTGTTTATGGGTGCGTGCGTGTGTGTGTGAAAAGGATCGGAGTCCACTTTTGTATTCGGTAATTAATTCATTTCGCTGAAATCAGAACCAATTGGGCTCCGATGAAAATATCAAGCGAGCTGCGTGTGATGTAAGCCAAATTCTCGAGTAGAGGTGTGGTTGAAGTGACTCAAAAAGAGAACGGAAGCTATAAATAACTGCGACTAAGCGAGCGCTAAATCCGAAATGGAATATGGCTATGTTTGGCAAAAAACGTTTTGGACAGATCAGATCGGATCAGTTCTGAATGGATACACAGATACTTGGAGAACATACCAAAGCTGTGAAAATGAGACATCTGAAGAAACCAATAAATCTTTACTTCGTGCTAAAGTGTGAAGCTCTAAATAACTAGTGATCTATGACACGTAACTCCTAACGTGAAATTATAGCAATTAGTTAGTGGCCATATGTTAGGCAGGGGGATGAGTCTGAACAAGTATTCTCTGTGCCAGTCTGATATGTATTAAAAAAGCATTCTAAAAGCAAATCCGAGCTCGAAATTCTACTACAATTTCATTATTTGATCTCACATTTCAGTAGATGATATATGTACATATGTAAGCCACGACGAGCTGATGGTCCTGAGAAATCCAACTTACTTTTACGACTTTCACTATATTACGACAGACCTCTATAAAAGAACAATGAATAATTTTGACGTATGTAAGGCGAGGTTGGTATATTGTACACGTGTTTATACATATAGTAAAAAAAATTGTCCCTCAAATATTTGAAGCATCATCACGTGAGTACGGCTTAACTTATTTGCCAAATAATTTTTTTTTTGTTGTGTTACTCTTTTTTAAGGTAAGGTTTGGAGGTTTTTTTTTCTTTTTAATTTTTGTCCAAAACATTAATTTCGTAAGAAGAAGCATAGCACAAAATGTTTTGTCTAGTTTGTACGTTTCTGTGACATCCTTCTTCTTCATTTTTGTGTTTGTGTTTCTAAGTTGTTTGCAAAGAGTATGAAGGAATATTTGCGAAGGCAGTGGGTCACTTACGTGTCCAACCCTAGTGAAGTCTTGGAGAAACTTATTGAAGAATTGATTAGAAGTGTACATTTTTTTCATGTACTTTTTTCATTGACGTATATTTTACATCAATGCACCCCGACGTTTTATAAATAACTTCATTAAGATTAGGTTATGATCCTTGAAAGTCTCGTACGAAATAACGTTGTTGTTAAAATTTGGATCAATTTATAGCGCCCTCCTTGAGCATCTTACATTTCAGTAAAAAACTTTTATGTCTTACCCAAATATTCGTGCTAGGGACTAATTTATGTAGAGTAACAATATCTAACTCAATTATTTATTCATTCATTTATTTTATTTCGAAAGCGGAAGCCCTCTATTTACCAAATTCTAACCTTCAACTCAATTCTGAATCCATACCTTGAGTGAACTGTATTAATTACCTCGGCCTACACACAATATACCAGGACTATAGACAAAATTAATATAATAACTAAGCTACTATATCCATTCATCAATAGAAAGTCGCAACTATCAATAAAAAATAAACTATTAATTTTTAAATCTATATTTTCACCAATAATGTTATACGGTTTTGAAATCTGGGGTGATTGTGCAGCCAGTCACCGTGGTAAGCTCCAAATGGCCCAGAAAAATTTTTAGTTGTAAAGCTAGTAACTTAGCTAATGCTCCTACCAAACTGTAATATTATCTATTTTGTGCTAAATAAAGAATTGTAATATTAATAATAATTTATTTTATTTTATTTGTTTATTTTTATTTATTTATTTTTTTTTTATGTATAAAAAGTCTATAGTTTCTTCTTCTTCGAAATAACTTAACTGGGCCATAGCTTATATTTACTTATGCAGAGCCCTTCCTCTGTATATCATACATTTCATCTATAAAACATTTATAATCGCCGTTTCTTAGTAGGTCTTTAATAAATAATATATGTAGGCCTCATAATTTCGAACAAATTCATTCGATGCCTGACCTCACCGGGGGCTTGATAATTTCCGCAACGGCGCCAAAAATGCCAATAAGCCCAGTGCTCGTTATGGACACGCCCACAATGTATGTTTGTGCATGCAATGTTGTTGTTGTATTTCTTGCTCAATTTCAACCAAAACCAATCAAATATCGTAAAAATGCAATTTATGATTTGCTTTGTCTGATTTCTTAAGTAAATATTAACATTGAGCACGAAATGCACGGAATGACGAGGAGGGAAAATGAAGCAAAACAATTGCAATGCCAACAACAATGACGACGATAACAACGTTGTTGGTGTTATTGTTGTTGCTGTAGCCGCTAAACTTTGCCAAAGTTATGGCACAATTTTCACATCATTTTCCGCACAAGGAGGCATTTCCAGCGATAGTCAGCAGCAGACGCAGCCGGCCTGGCCGTTGCCGTTGCCGTCGCCGCCCTCGTAACGCGTTGATGTCTGAGTTATGAAAGCCGCTAGAGAGATCGCATCGAAGCTGTGCTTTTGCGTCTGGACGCGAGTTCGCTCCAGCCGCACGCTGCATGCTGCATGCTGCATGGAGAGAACGTAGCTGCGGTTGACTCCGTGACTGCGGCACGTAAAATAACTTAACCAAACGTTTAACCTCGGCTTACTCCTTCGCCGATGGTTGGACTTGGTCAGCAGCAGCAAAGCGTAGTTGGTTGTGTTAGCTGACCGTCTGTCCGCTTGTACGTCCATCTGTCTGTCTGTCTGGGTGTCTGTTCATCCGTGTGCCTGTTTGTGTGCTGCTTGTCTACGCTGATTATGATGAAGTTGTGTGCAATTTGTTTGCTTCGGGCCAAAAATGTTTCGTGCATGTTGCCGTTGCCATTCACGTTGCCGTTGTGCCTAGCGAGAGTGTTGCATGCAGCATAACATTTAAGCGTTTGCCTCACAGCTTTTATTAGCCAGTACATTGCAACACGCATTGCAACACGTCACACGAGCAATCAAGAGTTTCATATCCAAATTCAAATTGCTTTCCGTATTTCCTTTTTCTTTTTGGCTGGTTTGCCTGACACAATTCATGAACTCTGTTGTTTCACGCAACTGAGTACGAAAACACATATGTCCGGTTTACATATGTCAATATAGCAGAACTAATAGACGCATATGCTCGACCCAAATCCTGACTGAACGGTAGCTAGAACAACAAAGTCGAGTGAGACTAGCAGAGTAACTAAGAAGAACATCTGTTTTGGGAGCTCCCACTTAGCTCCGCCTCGAAAATGCTGAGCAGTCACCACCAGCCACGAGCAAGAAGTTGCTTTCGAGAGAGAGAGAGAGACTAAAAAAGAGCGCAAAAATAGCGCAGGACCCAAACGGCAAATACTCCAAAAACCCGTTTGATGCGAGAACTGAATGTCAGCACCAAACAAAAGCAAAAACCTGCTGTGGTCCATGCCGCAAAGCAAAACTCTCCAATTCGAACATAGCGCGTCTTCGAAAAGTGCGCCTTCCCCAACTTCGAAGCTTTGCTCTACTTGTAGAGTTTAGCGCCACCTATTATTATTATTGCCCACAGTCGTTTGTCGCCGTTTCGCACAGCCAACTCAGACAGCAGTTCGTTATTCGCTATTTCCCGTCAAATGGCCCGTTTAAATGAAGGCTCCGCGTTGTGAGACCGAAGCATGGTGGTGGCTCCTCAAGGTGGCGTGGCGGAACGCTGTCGAGCTAATTTAATTCATTCCACCTCTGGTTTAGTGCTAGCTTTATCGCTCCACTAGCGCTCTTCAAACTCTTTAATTCCAGCCTCGAATTAATTTTTTAATTTCTGTTCTTGGCGCTGCCCGTGTGGCCGCCTCGGCGGACGCCGATTGAAACGCCGAGTTTGCGTTAACTAAACGCTTACTTATTTGATTTGTTAGTTGCAAGAACGCTCAAATTACACGCGTTCGCACAGAGAAGCGATAAATTATGTGAAACGTGTTCATTTTGCGAAGGAAGATGGTCATGATTAAGGCGATAAATGAGGGCCGACAATACTTGCCAGCAGAGCGGGGCTGCGCCGAATGGTGTCGACGATGGCAGTCAGTTGAAGCTACTCTAATTATTCGTGAAATAAGAGAGTGTTTACAGTCGCGTTTCAAGTTGCAAGTTAGTTCGGTCGGTGCGGAAACTGCAACACAAATAGAGGGGACATTTGCGAGCCTCATCTGTACCCCCTCCCTCTTTTGTTCTTTCGCACTTCGTTTTGGCATTCTTCTTTGTTTTATGTGCCTTGCCTCTTCCTCTTCAGCGTGGTCGCGCACCGTTGCACGCAAATTGCAAAGCAGCGCTTGCCACACAAGGCGGAGCGGAACGACCGCCGATTGCCAGTTCTTTGACCAGCCAGTTCTCTGGCTGTGGGGCGAGTGCTTAGCGCAAGTTTGTCGCAAGTTTATCACTCTTGTCCTAACAGGCCAACGGCAAGCGGCATGGGGGTGTGTCACACTACAATTTAAACAAACAAGACTCACGCTGTGTTGGTTTTTCACGGTTCTTTTTATTGCTGCCATTTTTGCGTTAATAAAAAGGTGTAAAACTGCCAGTCTTGGTGCTGTTATCTTCTGTTTTTCTGCTGATCAGATGATAATTTTGCAGCAGAGCTTTTTCAAACTAGCTGGGCAGTGGACTTAAATCAACTACTTCTAAAATATTTCTCCCACTAATCAGAACAACAACAATACTAAGACTTTTACTAATGCTATTACTTCTACTACAAGAGAGTGATGTGGTGGAAAGAAATCAGGTCAAACACCATTTGACGCATACACTCACACAGCCAAATAAACCCTAATAGCCAAGAGAGACTACTATTATCTGTTATTGGTATAACCTTGTGTTGGACAAAAAGGAGATTGGAGGAGATGCTGAGGCATGAACCCCTGACCACTAACCACTTTTGTTTAATAATATAACCTAGAACTTTTATATAAAAACGAGAAGGTTCATTGTTAAAGATTTTCCGATATTTCTGAAAGGCTGGTCTCTCAGCAAGTTGAAATACAATCGAAACACCCACCGTCGGACTAGTTAGAAAGCTTTCAGAAAATTAGTGAAAACCAGTGACGAGCAACCTCAATCCTATCTTCTCGGAGCTCGCATCAGCTGTGGTCTTGAATGAATTAAACCTATTGGAAGCCTTCGCTTATTGCACAATAATTTTTGTACTTGCAAAATGTTAAGCCAGTCGAAAACCCAAATCCTATTCAAATCGGAGCACTACCATGGAGCAGCTAAAGTTTTGTGTTATTATTGATTCGAACCGACTTCGGGGTCAACTCGCTTAAGTTGTCAGCGAAAGTTAGCACGGCTTTGGCGGTTTGATTTATGGCAATGCTAAGCGTTGCAGCAACACTAACCACCACAACCGCAACAACAACAGCAAATTTAACTTCATCAATCAAAAGCGAAAATGCTTGTTGGAAGCGCATGCTGCCTGCAAACGCTTTCAGTCCTCCAAAGTGGACACGCAGCTATTAAACGCGGACGCAAACGCGAACGATTGGACTGGAATATGATGGCAAATCGCCTGCAATGATGATTAATTTCAATAAATTTTTACAAGGCGCGCATTTGTTAACTTCAGACTAAAGCCTAAACATTTTTCAGCCATGTCGCAGAGCTTTCAAAAAGGGTGTCGGCGACGGAGGCTGCTGCAGCAACGGACAAAGCGTGTGTTGACTCTGTCATCTCGTCTCGTATCGTATCGTATCGTTTCTTTTAATTTCGTTGCGTCTCATAAAATGGGTCATTGCCGACAAAAGGCGCACAACGCTCAGCCTACAGTCACCCTCGCTACAGATTCAATCAACTTGCTTTTCTAAGCGCTCTTCTCGGATTACAACGAGGTCTCCCAAATGTCTCCGCAGTAAAGTCAAAAGACGAAATTTATTATTTGCGGTGCTCTCGGTGACAAGCGTCGGGCCCAAGCAAATGAAATCATGTGCAGAAGGCAGGCACACTCGAACACAAGCACATTGTCTGAACTGGCTGCGCTAAGAACGGGGGAGCAAGCCAGCAAATGTGTGTTGTTTTGCTCCTTTTATTGTCTGTCCTTGTTATAATTGAAAAACGAAAACTTTCTGTGTTAGTTTGTTGCTTCGCTCGCGCAACTCATTTGCAAATTCCAATGAAACACTTTTCTGCAGAATTTCAACGAATCATTTAGAATTCAGTTGGATGTCTGCTGCATGTCCCCCTTTCGAATTTAGCACGGTTGTGATCAGTTCAGCTCAGCTCAGTTGAAACGAGTCGCATCGGGTTTGAGCCCAGTCCATTCGAGTCGAGTTAAGTCAAGTTGTGTTGAGTTCCATTGAATTGTATTGAATTGAGTTCGCTCTCTGTGTGTGCACCCTCGCCGACATGCCGTTCTACTGTTCCATTCTCACGCATATCGACGCTCAACTTCAGGTTCGTAGCTGTTCTGTTCCTGATGTTGAAGTTATTCTCGTTCGTTCCGCCGTTCATTTGTTCGTTTGCTGGTTGAAGTTTGAGCCGCTTTTGATGATGCGCCGCAAGTTGTTCGAGACCACCCAAGTAGATGTTGGCGTTGCAAAGACAAAAAGGAATGAAGGAAGGACGGCAGCAAGGAAACAGCCAAAAAGGGTGCTGTGTACCATGTTTCGCTGCTGCGTGGCCTGAAGATGAGGCCAAAGACTGATGTCTGGGGCTGCACAATAAACGCGCAAATAAAGTCACAATTAGAGTTGAACTTGCGGAAAAGAATACACGGAGGGGAGTGCATAAAAATTGAAAGCAAAAAAGCATTGGCGTTCAGTTAATATTTTTCATCTTCGTTTTCGAGATGAAGCTACATTTGGGCTGAGTTGAGTTGGTGCGGTCGACCCCTCCTACTGACCGATTGTCTGCCTGTGCGGAAAATGTCTGCATTGAGATGCGTGAAGAATGCCCCATGAAGAGAAGACCCAGAGACCAAAGTAAAGACGTATGTTCGCTGCCCTGGCAGTTGCATGGAACGCGGCGACGGGTGTTCGGCTGTAGTGTGGAAGGTCATTGGTTTGGTATGCATTTACTAACTAAGCTAACTATTTGCAGGAAGTGTGTAGAAACTAAGCCCAAATGAAAGAAAATAAAAACTGCAAACAGTAAATTAATTTTACTATTGACAGCCGCACCAGCCAAAGATGAGGCAGCAGCAACGCACAAACACCCATTGCAAATCACCGTTAATAAGTTGGCCCCCAGTTAGCCCCGAGCTGGAATGAGCTGCCATCTAATGGCGTCGTATGGCTAGACGGAGAGGCCTCGAATGCAAGCACAGTGTAAGAGCATAAATATAGCGAACACAATTTCAGCAAGCATTTGGCGTGGACAGTGAGTGGGTATCTGTATCAGATACGGCTAACTGTTGTCCGTGTCTCCCAACTCGCACCATAGCCGGTCAGCTAGCCAATCAAGCAGACAGACAAATCAATTTAGTAAGTGAGCTAGTGAGTGGCTAAGCTGGTTGTTTGTGCAGCTGACAGCAGCTGATGTTGGCTCGTAGAATGTTGTTGACCAAGGCCTTGACTTTCCTTACGCTATTCGCCTAATTGTCCTAAGCGTCTCAACACAGTTAAGGCCAAGGTTACGTTTCTCATTAGCTCTGTAATTGCCAATAATAACGAATGCCACGCGCCGCTCGCAGACACCCATTAATCGCTGGGAAGGTTGTGCCCGCTGCGTGCGTGGGTGCGTAAGCAAACAAACTCACACAATGGCAGCTCACGCCGATAGTTCAAGCGGCACGCGCGCATTCACAGTCGCAGCTTCAAGGACTCATCACAAGTAGCTCTGTCATCATAAACTTCTTGATCACCTACTCGTTCGCGCACAACTAAAGCAATTTAATTGCCAGTCACTTTACTCGTTTCAGCCTTGACATTGGCTTCTGTCATTGTCTGCCGTCTTTGACGACATTGTGCCATTGTGACGTTTTATGAGTGCCTGTCAAGCCGATACAACTTGACTCAACTTCCTTCGAAATCTTCGCGTTTATCGATTTATGAGCGTCAACTCATAGCGTAGCATTGGCTCGTCTCATTTTTCCCAATCGCGTTCGAATCATTCTATCCCCTAGAGAAGTGAGGTAGGTAGCCCGTTCAGTTGACGCTCGCCGCCTGAGATGACGCGATGCCAATTCATTTGTTCATTGGATAAAGCGCAATATTGGCTCATACTCATATTCACCTTGAAGTGGCTGATTTGTTCGATCGTTTGATTGTGCAACCATAGTCACTCCAGCACACCGAATCGCCCGGTCGCCGAGTCACCGAGCCACAAATCAATCAGTCACACTTCGTATGAGTTATGATCTCATGTTGTATCAAATCGGCTTGGACTTCTTAGAAGGCAAGCAAAGCAGTCTCGTCGTCAGTGCACATTGTCCAATCCGATGTTTTGTGTGTACTCACCGGCGTTAAGCCTCTATAATTTTTATTGTGCTCGCCTTGCTCTGCGCGTTGGCGTTGGCGACCGAAAACCTTTTGTGCTCGAATTGGGCTGCTTGGTGCGGCAGTTTTTAGGAGCTTATGCGGCACGGTAGCAAATTTTGACAGATTTTAACAACACGGAGCATTGAATTTTTGACAAATTATGAAGCGGATCACCAACTCATTTCGAACATTAATAACATGGTGAAAAATGAAGATTTGAATGACAAATTAATTACGGCGACTTCGCTCGAAATTTGCGTCCCAGTTATGGCTCAAACGACTGGATCTCGTTGGGCTATATAGAATAGTCAGCCACCAGTTGTAGGGTGCTTAGCAGGGATAGCAATTTTATTTTACAGCGCATGGCCTGCTACGAACCCACGAAGCGTGAGTTGTAATCTCGACGGGCATCAAAGCAGGTCCAAAGCTGTTAATGGCAACCTTCTTTAAGCACCAATCACTATAGCAGTCCATACTTTTACACAACTAACGATGTGTTGTAAGCTTAGGTAAATTCTGCTACAATAATTTTATTAATTTATTTATTTAGGGAAATTCAGTTCTTAAAGTTAAGGCACGGTTGTATGCTGGATGAAGTTGTCTAACTGAACGTAGCACAGGGCTGCGCCGTTGAATTTTTGGATTTGTTCTAATGGGCCAACGAGAGCAAATTGTCATGAGTAAAAGTTGCTTTTCATTCCATTCTTTTTTTAATTTGCAGTTAAAATAACTCAAATTATCCAGTTTCAATTATCTGTTGTATCTAAATAACTGAAAATTATTGCAATTCCATTTAGTCGACTTATTTAGTCGGAATTTCGAATATCTCGTAACGCTGCTGAACGCCATTTTAGTAAGAATTGCGGTTGCTCGCGTTCTGGGTTGTGCTTCCAAGTATTTCAGCATAAATTTTTCATTTCGTAATAAACAATAATAAATTGACTTTCAATCTACAACAATAAACAACAAGAGCGACAATAAATAATGGGAAAATTGATTTGTAAGCAGTTCTGGTTAGCAAAACCAATTGCAGTCTGACTTGACTGTTAGTTGGGACGCCACTCCACTCCACTCCACTCCACACCGACCGTAGACACGAGACCCGCGACCCACGATTAAAGCCAACTGCGGCTACAACTCAATTTTCCGAGCGAACTCAACTCTGACACGGCACATGCCGCGTCGAAAATTAGCAACGAAAAGCGTTTTTCCTGTAGCGAAAGTTAAGTTTTCACAGTTCGCACACCAAGCGATGTAGCTTTCATCCATGAGCGAATTTCACACCGACAGATTTCGCATTTTATGAATGCAATTTTCAATAAAATTCCTTCGACAATTTCAACCGAAATCTGATATGAATTATTTTATGACTCAACAATGGCTCAGCAACGCCGCCGAGCTGCGCCCCACGCACGCCCGCCGCCCGGCGAACTGAGCCTGGCCAATGTGTGTTGTGTCGTGGTTGGTGTGGAGCGTTGTGAGGTGCCAGCCTTGCGACCTCGCAATGAAATTCAGTGGAAATAACAACAGGAGCTGTGTTCGTGTTAATAATTTAGTTGCTTATCGCGAGTGTTGACGTTCAAAATGGTTTCAGATTGCGTTCTTTGTCTGCCGGCCAGTCAAACAGACGAGCAGGCGAGCAGGCAATGCAACCGAGGTGGCCTCTCGAGCCAACCGTAAGACGTGGAGACAGGGCGCGCAAACAGGGTGCCAACTCACACGAGGAAATTGGCTGAAACAACTTTTAGAGGCTTCGAAATTGTGGTTGTGATTTTCTAATGGGTTGTCGCTGTTGTCTGTCGCTCCGGCTGGCTGGCCAGCCGTTGGTCTAGGTTGGCTTTGATAAAACACCCAAAGTTCATATCAGCAACGTCGGCAATCGTCAGCTTCGTGTGGCAAGTTGGTATCGCAACAAAATGCCTCCTGACACTTGCAGCGTTACGAAGTTGAGGAGTTGCGGCGTTGCAACGTTACAACTGCCACGATCGCCGCTTTGCTCGACTTATCGTTGAACTTGCTTGTAGCCTAATTGGATCGCATTAATCTGCGTCATGTGCGCCGATTACGCTGGATGGGAAGAGTGCCGTTGATGCATGCCACTAGTTAAGAGCGCGGCAAGTGTGAGCTGTTGTTAGTACTGCTGGTGTTGTTGTTATTGCTGCTATTTTGGTTGGCAATTAAACCAGCCAAAAGTAACGGCATTTACGAGCGCGACCAATTAGAAAATCGAAATGAGCAATTAAACGCCGTGACGCGATAAGCAGCAGCAGCACCGACCGATCTACGGTTGGTTAATGCCACAAATTGCAGCCTTTTCGAGACTTGCTTGATTTATTCGCGCTGCCATGTTGAACGATCATTGTAGCAATAAAATTTAATAATGTCGGCAAGACAAAATGCCATCGATCGCGTCTTTGTCTGTTGCGTTGTGTTGTTTTGTGTTGTGTTGTGTTATGTGGGTCCAACGCACATCATGCAACGTGGTCATGCAGCGCGCAGTCCAAGGCAATCTGGTGCGCAAATGCTGCGTTGCTGGTTGTTGGGCTGATTGTGAGCAGCTTCGGCATGGTATGTGCCATCAACATCAACATTAACATCAGCAGCATCAGCATCAGCAACAGCAACAGCAGCAGCAACGGCAACATCATCATCGTCATTGTGATTATCATCGCTTGTTGCCAGTGTCGTTGTTGCCAAAGCCATCACCAAAAGCAATTGAAGCAGGAAGGTGGTGAAGGCGTCGCGTTCGTTGTGTGAGAGAGGTGATGTTGCTGGGGGAGGGTTGAGCCGCAACGCGTGGAATTCGGTTGCCTTCTTGGCTGTTGCTGCCGTTGCTGCTGTTGCAGTATTTATGTAGATGGCAATGTTGATTGGACTTTGCTGGCATTGTTGTTTGTTGTTATTTGTTGTTGTTGTTGCCATTAATATTGTTGTAGGCACAATGACTGTGAAGATGTTTGGTGCTGCTGTTGCCATTGCCGTTGCCGTTGCCGTTGCCTTTGCCGCTGCTGCCACTTAATTCCTTAGTTCGCGGACCACACACGTTGCCTGAGCATTTTATGCCACAAAACGAGATTTAAATGAGTCGCAGACGCGTCGGCAACAACAACAACAACAACAACAACAACAGCAACAACAATAACAATGCAACAATGACGACGACATCAACAGCAGCGGCAGCAGCGACTCTCTCACGATTCTGGATTTCAGCGAAAAGCGCGAAAAAAAACGCTGTGAGAATTTCGCTGCTCTGTTCGGCATTATTGAAATTCCACAGATACTTTTGGCACCTCAGCGGCGATTAAATGCAAAGCGGAGCAATACGTCCATATTTAAGCCGACTTTTCACCGCTTTAATTGCAGTCCAACGCATGCACGAAGATGCGGAAAGAGCCGAGGCGACCACACACGCAGCCACAACAACCCGCAACATTTGTTATCCCATCAATTAAAGCGCATTTAAATGAAAATCAGCCTAAGCAGCAGCAACCGCAGCAGCCACAATCCCTCTCAGTGCCACAACCGTTTGTGGCACAACAAAAGGTGATAAGACCCCCGAATAGCGACCACAAAAGTGTCGCGAGTTCGAAGGTGCGACTGCATGAAAAATGACGACGCAACGTGACACTCGACAACAACAGCAACAGGTTGATGCGGCATGATAAGCCACTTGACCAAGAGACAGAGAAAGGGAGACCTGAGCCCATTCCCAGGCATGAACCTTTCCCGTGCTAGTCATCGTCGCGCGCTCGCTGATAACCCCTGCTGAAGTGGCACAATGGCCGACGTTGGCACTAAATCAACGTGTGAATCGAGCCCCAAGCGGAGGCGTGCTCGGCCTTTTGTCTGAATCCTCGACCTTTGCTTCTAACTCTCCACATTATTCGCCTTCGTCTTGAGCTTCTGGCTCGCTTGTGGTCTTGTTAAATGTGACACTAATGTCCTGTTGCAACTATGAAGCTACGAATTGGTCGCGTTGTCGGCACTTTTGTTGTGCTGTCAAACCGGCGGCCGACCGTGCGTCAGACTGACTGAGTGCTTATCGCACCAAGCGTTCCCTTTAAGCCTTTGTACTTATTCCTTTTGTCCAGTGCTGCGGCACTATTTTCCCCTCATAATTTACGATTGACCTTAGTATTTGTCGTCGGCAGTCACAACAGTGACAACAATGTTGGTTGCGGTATCAGAGGCGCAGGCACAGCAGCGCTCCTCTCCCAAATTGTTATCAACTCAAAGTGCGTTCACATGTTTACCCTTCGCTATTACAGGCTGTCGCCAAGAGGAAAGGATTTAATAATGGCACAGGCAATCCAACTCATTTCTGAGGAGATTTTTATAGATTTCGATTTATTCAAGTTGCTATAAAAACGTGTGATGTAGTGTGCATGCCCTCACCTGTCAGTCTAATCGATTGGAGCTCTGAAGACCACAATGGAATCGTTCAAGTAAAAAGAAAACATGACAACAACAAAAGTACGTTGTGATCAAATGTTGCCTTTCAAGCCAAGAGCAGTATATCAAAATAATCAATACGCGATTTGAGCGTATGGAAACATGAGTGTAGCATTATTTATAAACTGCTCTCGTATTGGAATACTCAGCTAATGACCTAGCGTCTCCATTTCTGTGACAGTACTGGAATCGATAGGAACACTCAATAGGGTCATTTAGAGACGTAGACACAAACAATTTTTGTTGTACCTGACGTATAAGCTGCATCCAAAACTTCATTCTCTTTATGCAATTACAACGCTTAAGATGACTAGAATATGTCAGCAGTAGTATTCAAAAATGAATTAGAAACGGTCAGTTTTCTGGGAGCATATAAGTGAAGGTATATACATCAAGAGCGAAAAAGCTGACAGAACGCTTGTAGAATAAGCAATAATCTATTTCAGCTACTAGTAAACTGTGAAGTTTAAACTGTGAAGAAAGGTCGTTGTTCACTATGGTTCTAAGTCACTTACATATTGCAAATAAATGGCTCTTATTACTGAATTCTCAAATCTAACTCTATGATACGATATAGTAGAACCCTTTTATTTACAGATGCCTGCTAAACGTTGTTGCATTGCAAATTAATAATCTATGATAGACATGGTTATTCTTAGGTTAAGTATGACTGGCCGACAGCAGTAACTTGCCGTTTCACCTAGGCCAAACAAAGAACCTTTGTGATACCGTAAGCTCTCGCTATAGTCATCTGATATCCCTAAGGAACAACGGAGTTTAAAGGTAATGACATTGCCTCCAGTGTGATTCGAACCCTGACCGCTGGGCGGGTAGCCTTAGTACACTTACACTAGAGTACCGAGTTACTCTATAATACTTCCTAACCGAATTCCGTGCGCGACTTTGCTCGCCTGGAATGTACCAACATTGAATATTATCCCACAGGATCCTTGTATCGGAATAAAAGTATGTCCTACCCTGGTCGAGCTCTATCCTATATTGTTTTTTACATTTGTAATTATATTTTAACAAGTACGATTACTATTTGTATCTGATGCGTTGCACATACATAACTTTTGTAATCCTAAGAGAAATATTTTACTTTAAAAAATTAAATATGGACAAATATAGACCATGACACTCAGTGACAACGAGGCATTCTACTGGTGAAAGAATTTATAAAATCGGATGAGTAGTTTTGAAGAGTACCTCTAACATCCAAACAAACATTACCTCTTTATAATGTTAGTGTAAATGGATTTATTCATTTTGACATCTGCGCCACCTTAAAACTTTCTGCAGATCATAACTTCAAAGGTCAATATTGTGTGGAGCTTTTGGAAAAGTCAATATATCAGAAGTTAAATGAGTTTTCATTTTCCTATGATGTTCCAACATTTTGTCGTTGCTTGGATTTCGTTATGAGTAATGTTCACATTTGAAGCCTCCTTTCGTCGTTCCCCAAACAAATCAACAACGAAACTGGTCACAAATCTCACGTCTGCGCTTTTGTTGATTTTTCACGCGTTCTCCGCTGGCCTCCTCCTGACCGAGGCGAACAATGAGAGGCGCAATTTCAAGCGGCGAAAATAGATTTTTTATTTAAACTCTGATTTAATAATAATTTTTAAAGTAAGAAAAGCCTCGAACGGCAGACAGATAATATCAGCTTTCGCCAAAGTTATGAACTCAAATCATTTGCACCTCGAGCGCTTAGAGAGGGAACAATAACAACAACTAAAACAAAGCCTCAAACGGCTTTTGATTATTTGGCTTGGTTAGTTGAAACGCTTGCTTGTTAACAAGATTTAAGTGGGTAATTGAACGCACGGACAGTTGGCCAGACGGACCGCTGAAATGAAAGCGCAAATGCGTTAATTTCCAATTGACGACAAAGTCGACAGCGACGACGACGATCAAAGACATGACAAGACATGATGAGACGAGACGAGGCGAACTGGGAGGCGCGTTAAGTATTTAGTACGTGGTGCTTTTAAGCATTTAGCGAGCTTAAAACGCTACTCAGCTACACTTGCCACGGCTTGACTCAGCTTGGCTTGGCTCGGCTTGGCTTGGCTCGTTGCCAGCTCAACAGCTGTCAACACGAAAAGCATTTGACTGATTGCATAACGCGGCAGTTGAGTAGTTGCTTGGAGACGTATGCGGTGGTAGATCAGCTTGTTACGCTTGATTTGAGCAGCAAATGAAATAGTTGAATGGGAAAAATAGAAAAAATACCAGCCAAATAAAAGATACAAAAGAAAAGAAAAAAAGCAGCAGCGCAACGCAAATATTTGCACTGCACTTAGCGGGCAGTTGGCAGCACCGTTTTTGTCTCCTCACTTGGCGCTGCAATCAACGCAACGCAACGCAACGCAACGCAACGGCAGCCACACTGGGGGCGTTGCGGCCGAGGTTGGGCACAGCTTCAACGCAACTGGCAGCAATTACTGTGATGATGATTGCGACTGCGGCTACGCGCGCGCCGTGAACGAGGTGCTAATTTATGGATTTGATTTTCATTGCGAAGCGCTTTTTTATTTAAAGGCAACAATTTACACGTTTTATGCTTTAAACTGTTTGCTTAAAGTAGTGGCTTGTTGTTGTTGTTGTCGTGGTTGCTGTTGCGGCGATTCAATTTTTAATTTGATTCGATTTTGATTTGATTCGATTTTGATTTGTTGCCATTTTCGCGCTTACACTGAAAAAAATGCTTTGCCTTTAATGAATCAAGTAGCATGTATAAAAGCCAAACAGGCTTTTAGCACTTAGTGTATCTACCTATCAACTGTGCTATCAGCTCAGAGATCAACAGTTCGAGTTACACTGTTGCCATCACTACCATTCATTATAAATTACTCGTATGTTATAACGAGTACTAGATGCCACCAGCACCAAATTATCGTTGCTATGGGCTGCCAATTCATTCGGATTCAAACCATATAATGGAATGGGGTTATAATAAATTCAGTTCCAACATTGAAGAACACAGTTAGTTCTTTGTGAAGTCAACTCAACAAAGACCCAGTCAATGTAAGCCTCCCGGTTTTTCGAGATTCTTGCAAGCAGAATTTTAATTTTTTTAGATTTCCTTTTTTCACGCTTTTCCAAGTGTCCCAGTCCCAGCGATTGGATTTCATAACGCAATGCGTTTGTCTAATTGACAAACGCTGCATGTGAACGAAAAACGCTGGCAATTGTTGTGCCTCCCCTCCCCTCTTTGTTAGGCGCTACACCAGTTGTTTGACAATTGACTCGTTTGAAAAATGCACGCCATTTGCGCGTAAATCTTTCGATGCCTATTAAAATACGTGGCGTGCAATATTTCGTATCGAGTTCAGCACAAAACTATTTTCCAGTCTAACCAACTTTTTTCATGCGATTCAGTCTGCCATTCTATTTGGGCAAACAAACACTTTGATGATGGCGGCGACGACGGCCGCAAATGCGGCGCACGCATAATTCAACTCGACGTGACACGCCAATAAAAGAAACGCTGCTCGGGTCGAGCCCCAATCGAACGCAACGCTGGGCAATAAAATTTATCATCTTAAGTAACATTTGTAGATGGTGCGATCAAGTTGCTCAGGTATACGAGAAAGTATCTAATGTGCTTAGGCCACGTTGCAAACGATCTTGTGTCATGTGTTCGTTCGTTCGTTCGTTCGTTCGTTCGTTAATTCGTTCGTTCGATAGCTCGTTGCCCAAATGTCAGATACATAAGTGTAAAACTATGTATCTTTTTCGGAGATAGTTTATTCGTTTGTTGCGTATGCATCTACTGTGGTTTCGAGGGCGTGTTAAAGTTTTCTTTTCTAATTTTCGTAGCTATTTGTTTCTTGTGTAGCTGTGTTTGCCTCTCCGTGTGTTAGTGTGTGTGTGCCGATTCTGTGGAAATTTGTTATTTACATGATTGCCTTTCTTGTTAGATTTTTTCGTTATTATTAAAATGTTATTAGAACGCAGCTTAGGTGAAAAGTATTGTCATTTATTGTTGTAATGCGCACCACGACGTGAAATACGCGTTGGGTTCGACGTCATTTGGTTGGCTTTACGTCTAAACTAACGTATCGATGTATCTGTCGAGAGCTGTGGCTCTTACACGACGTCTGTATCGTACTGAAATTTCACAGAGCCACAGTAGAAGAGCCACGCAAGACGCCGCTTGCCTACGATCGAACGCAAGTCGTAACTCAAGTCGCGGCTGGGTGTCGTGATAAATGAATCCAATTTTCTTGTTCTATTTTTTGCTTTCGAACATAAATTAGTTTTATGCTGTTTTTTGGTATTCCTTTTTTGTTGTTGTTGTGGTTGTTGTTGTTGTATTCGGTCTCCAACATTTTATACAATACTCTTATTATCACAACCGTAGCATCGCCATCAACAGCGCCGAGATACTTTCAATTCTTGAATTTAACCAAGTCAAGAAAGCCGTAGAAATTGCGTTAAGTCGTTTGCCTTTTCCTAAGCTGTTTGAAGTCTGCGCAGCTTTACGAAAACCACAACAACAACAACAACAACAACAACAACAACAATAGAAACAATTGGGTAGCGCAGAGGAATTCGATTCAAGTGTGGTTCGTAGGAAAGGGCGGCGTATATGAGCCCGACAAAGTTCGGCCATTAAGTCGAGTCTAATAAAATCGCTGAGAAGTGCTTTTCTACGAAATCGAGACGCGGTGGCTTCATTTATTTATGCCTTTTTTAGGTGTTAAATTTCGTAGCTTGGGCGGCAATCAAACGCTTCCGCGATATCTGTGCTGCTGCGTACTGCTTTGTATGCATTTAAAGACAGGGCTAATAATTAGCCACCCACGTGACTTGTGAGATTCGATGAGCCTGCATCGTTGTCCTTGAGCCAACGGCAATGTGTGCCACACGTCCGTCAGTCAATACACAAATGTGTCTCACTAATGGGATGGGAGCAGCAGAGCATGAAAACATGAAGATCAAGTTGCAAGGACATGTTCACGCGCCATTAAAGAAATCACAGCGATTTCTGTTAAAAGACCTTTCATAATCGAGAAAAAACAGACCGTTCCAATTGAGCGATCCGCTCAAGGGCACGCTCAGCCTGCTCCCACGCTACGCCCTACCATGCCAAGCCAAGTGAAGGTCAAAGTGTTTGACAAGCACACTCAAGGCTACTGCAGACGAGCAGGAAGTCGTTTTCGCTTGTTGCTGCCGTTGCACAGCTTCTAAGCAGCGCTCGAGCTGCTGCTAGCTCCTAGTCCTGGCTGCAGTAGAAAGCAGCCGACTCTGTGCCAAAACCGCAAAATCATTTTGAAAGGCAACCTGAGGCGCGCTGGCTCGATAGTCGCATCCCGGCTCGATGTCCTGCGGCGGTGTTGCAAATCGCTGCCAATTGCAGCTAAATCGCTTCACTTGCTGTGCGTCCTTGCGCGGCGATCTGTGTCACTTTTTAACTACGTGTGTCTCTTATTCCCTCTCTCTCTCTATGTGTGTATGTGTGTGTGTATGTGTGTGTGTGTGCTTGTACTCGCTCTAATATCTCTCACTTTCCTTTCATGCTTTGCGGTTTAATCGAATTTAAGGATTTCGTTTTGTTCTCTGTCTGTTTTTTGTGTTGGTCTTCGCCGATGTCCTTCTTGGCATTTGCTTTGCGCTTGCATGTTGTTTGCAAACTCGCAGCACCAAGTCCTTCGCACCGCGTCTAAGCCGACTCAGTTTATTGGCTTAGCCAATGCAAAGGTGTCTTAAGTCTAAGCCTCAGATTAGAACACCAACACACGCTTCAAGTGTTGTGCAATGCGTGCGGGAAACTGTGAAAATTCCTAGAAAATTTGTTTGGGCGTGTTTTGTAAATATTTGCACGGCGCCCTAATTGGCTTAACGATTATCATCGAAACAAAGGACTTCAGGTGCGAACCTATATAAGTTGTTTCTATCAACAAACACATACATCGATTCTCTGACTTCTGCTGCATATGCGAGCTGTAGAAACAATTTCACTGAAATTGTCACAGCATTTTTCGAATAGAACAGAGAATAGAACAAAGATCGCAGCGATTTATTAAGTTTAATTAGAAAATTGGTAATAACTTTTAAATGCAGTCATAAGTAAAGCGAAAGTAACACTCCTTACATTACTACAAAAAGCATGTCGGAAGTTACTCTCAAATGCAAATCGAAAAAGAAGACTTACCAGTCGAATTTGTTTGCTCCTTCGTTTTTATCATATATAGAGTGCTCACCAAATGTCTACTTCTTTTTCACTTCTTGCAGAAAGTATTTGCAAGACGTGTACCATCAGGTTGTGTATTGACTGACAGGTATTGACTGACTCAGCTGGCGATAGATAGTACGCATTATGCAAATCCCGCCTTACTTAAGTGTTCACATAGTATGATTTGCGATTATGAATGAAGCTGTTCAGTTTCAGGTTTACTAATTTATTTCACCTACTTCGCCCATTCCAAAGACAGTATTAGTGATTCACGATTAATTTGGTTAATTTTATAGACTTATGATCAAAGTAGACTAGCCGTATCTGTCTCTAATATCATACGTAAATATCTTGCTTTGAAATTCTATACAAAAAACAAATTTAAAATTGCTACGAAAAACCTAACAATTGCAGCAGGGACGGTTTGATGCGCACTCTAGCCCTTCTGAATGAAGTAGAAAGGAAGCAGTTGCTTCTTAATAAAATGTGTTACATTTTTGTTGTGCAAGTCGAAAATACTACCAAAACGTCCCGTTGTATTTTGATGTGAAGCATCTATGGTTTCAGTAGAGTGAAATCTTACAGTGGCGTCATGGCGTCATAGCGTCACCGCGTCATTGCATTATCGTTCTTTGTAAACAAATGAAATCTAATAAAAACAACAAAAAGAGGAGTGGTACGCGCCCTTGTTTTTTTTCCTTAACTAAATAAATAATTAAAGTTGGTGTCGTGTGCAAAATCATAAAGCTAATTCTACCTCTATTACTAGGCAAACAGCAAAAGTGCAAGATCCCATGTGAAAACGCTAAAAAGCGCTGTGGTTGTCCGTGGTCATACTTGCATACTTGCTGGGTAGCGCCTTTGGTGTTGTGTGCAAAAGAAAATAAGCAAAAAGTAATATTTTCGGTGCCGTGTGCAGAGTAGCGACTATAGTAGCGTGTGCAAAACACGAGCCGCTGGGTAGTATAAAAAGGCAGGCTCGAGCCGCAGTCGGTGTTTTTTAACACGCGTCGTGAGTGCTGAGCACACACAACTTTTTTTTAAACACTTTTAAACAAAGGATTTAAGACACGAACTTTATAATCACAGCAGCGCCAATCAGCATTTGCTTAGGACTTTTCCTACACTATTTTTAGCTGTCATCCCCATCTGCTATAGGCCTGGAACTGTCTTGTTTCTAATAAAATTTAACAATAATATAAATTAATAAATAAAACATAATTATAATTATAAAAAAAATGGTATGGAAACATTTTGTTCGTGAAATTATTATTAAATAATATCTATTAACGTGTTGTCTCTCCACTACGAAAAAGAGAAGATTTTAAACAATTTTCGCCGTGGCAATTAACACTTTCGACTTCCCCACTGGGTCCACAACTAATCAATTTTAACAGCTGTTAGTCAAATTAGAAAATTGCACCGGAACCATTAAGTCGACTATTCGACGTCGACGCATTGGCATAGCCAGATTTGCGATTTTGAATCAAAAACGTGTCTCACTTATTGCAAAGATGAAGTCATAAAAATCATGACTCTGTCTGTCTTTGCCGCCATATGCATGGCAGCTCATGCGACCAGCCTGCAAATGCTAATAAAATTTATTTGTAATAAAATCGGCGAACAAATGACAGCCATAAAACGCAAATTGACTTGAGACGCTAAAAAAGCGAAAGATATAAATTAATTAAATAACAAAAGCCGAGCGCGGCCGCAGCCCGACTCGCAGTCGAAGTCGCTGACAGCGACGTTGCAAGTGTGCAAATTTGTATTTAATTATTTATTTTTCTACTTGTGATTTTATTGAGACAAAAGTTTAAATTAGTTCTCGTTGTATGACCAGTTGCCATAGCATTAAAAAGGAATTTGTTAATAAACGGAGAGCCGAAACGCAACTAAACAAATGAAGTAGTCAAATTTACAATCAACAAGTTCATTAGCTTTTAACCCCGCCACAAGCCGCGACCAGACAATTTTGTTTGCTACACGCACCATACATTTCGCTTGCGGCTGAAATCATTAAAAATATTCAGTTCCGTCAAGAAAAACAATTTGGCAGACGCGGGGTTTTAATTGAAAACGAAGAAATAAAAATAAAAACAATAAAAATATTTAAACGCGCAGAGATTTAACAAGTCGGCACTGCTAAAAATATAAACATTAATAAATAACTCAGTTCGAGCGATTTATGCGTCGAAAATTGTTTCGTTTTCTTTTTCATTTTTTGGTTTCTTTTTTGTATCTTTTTATTCTTTTTTTTTTTTGTATATTTGCTTTTATATCAGCGGCGAGCATCTGTTGATGTGTGATGAACACAACTTCGTTGCAAGAAAATTATGTGTTTGCTCTGTGCTGCTTTTGCTTGGCTTAATATGATTGGCGTCGTTTTCTGTATTTCTGATTTATGGTTAATTATGTATGTTCAGCATTATGATAAGTTCGAAGTTGTAGCAGACATATGTACATCGAATATCTATATATGTAGCCATATGTATGTATACAAACTGGACCCTCACTTTTTGAGCAAGAAGTTTTCTTCCATATAAACATTTGTCGGCATCTCACAACTAAGCGTGGGAGCTATCACCCAAACAACAGTTAAAAATTCTGTTTCTTATTAGGAATATTCTTTTTTTTTTGGTGTGTGCTATCAAACTAACGTTTTCATGTTGCTTTATATCAGACTTCTTCAGTAAAACAAGTTCTAAGAATTTCAGTATTTACTATTAATTTAACCGTTAGCAGTGAAATCATCGAACTTGCATCAGCAATTGAGTGAGTGGTCCAGGTTCGTGTTTCGAGTCTTTCGTTTTCACCATTTGGGTTGATTTGTGGCGTTAATTAACATTGCTTGAAACCAGTTGCCAGTTGTAATGAAAAACAGTACTTGATTACATGCCTGGGTTGGGGCATAGACAAAAGCTGAACGATAGAAGCGGAAACCAGTCAGCGAGCGGTTTAGACATCCGACTCATTAGCAGATTTCACATTTCGTTGGTGAGCAGATTATCGCCAGCCAAAACGAAGTCAAAATGGCAGGCCAAGCTAGACGAGCAATGAAATCCAATCAAGAAACAAGCACAAAGTTTAATTAACTCACGAAGCTTTGGACTGCTAATCCTTTTTGAGTGCGTAGTCAACCCAACGGCCAATGGCCAACGGCCAACGGGAGTCGCAATAACGTGGTGGATTATGCGACGCGAGGCTGGCGAGCGTGCGCTAATAAGTTAAGCCAACATGAAAGAAGTAATAATTGAAAACTGTAGCAATAAAAGTGAAAATTAACGAAGCACAAAGCAAATATGTGGTGTTTTCGAAGAAGTGGGTTGGTTATGGCGCGCGGGGATGGCTGCTAATAATCATGTGCGCCACTTCAGGCAGCAAAGGTAAGATTCGAACAGCTGCGTTTATTGTCGTTGTGTTGAAGAAGGGAGCGAGTAAACGAGCGAGCGTTGACAACGCCGTCGCCGCCAGCAGCAGCAGCCATTGTTGCGGTTGCCCAGGTGTGTGTAAGTGGGTATAGCCTGTTGGCTCTATGGTTCTATTAGCTCTCTGCTTGAGCGAGATAGTGGCATACGCCGTGCGCTGTATGTGCGAGCGAAACAAAACTTGCACGCACTCTCTTTTCCATAGCACTCGTGTGGTTCATGTTGTTGGTGGTGGATTCTCATATTCGAAATAAGTTCGAAACGAAAAAAGAGGGGAAATTCTACTCCGCTGTTTCCAGTTGTGTTCCAGTTTCGTTATTCGGCTGTGTTCGACTTTTAATGGCTGACTAACTTATTGGAAGCGCGAAACGGTTAAGCTCAATTGAGTTCGAAACGGCTAATTTGATTTATGTGACTTTCTCAATTATTTTTAGGAAATTTTCCTATGCTTGGCAATAAATTTAAGTCAATAATAATGTTTTTAACCAACTGCAAGAGCTTCAAGGATTTTTTTTTTGTGGCTTTGCTTGAAAACGAGTTGAAGATGGGCTGCCAAACACGGGTCTTAACGAGTTAAGAGATGAAATGCGGCTAATAAATTATGCAAAGTTTGCGATACAACGACATTACATTTGCTTGTGTTAGATCATTCATTTTTTGATTATGTCGTTTGTTTAATAAAATTACAATAAATAAACGAAAATGTTTTTAAAAGCGAATCTTCACATTTCGTATGCAAAAAGCATAAATCATTAAACTATTTTGAATTCGACTTCGATAGCTGGGTGTGATTTGGTGATTAAACCTGATTTGTGTGTTTGGAATTTTAATTTCAATGGCGAAGGTATGTTTTTCATATTATTGGACAATTTAATGTGAGCTTATTTATTAAACGTTGTCCGAAATTAATTGTGAAATAAATTAAAGTCAAATCTATGTGCGGGAAGCAAATGCAATTTGTGCGATCAAAAAATTAGTTTGCATCGGTTCGCTATTAAAAACGTATAAAAGTCAATCCGACGCGTCGTGGTCATTAAAAAAATATTTTAGAATATATTCGGAAAATGTTCGAAAACGCCCAAACGCAAAATTAACCCGAATAATGGACTCGCTTTACTTTCAATTAATTCGGATAAAAATCAATTTGAGTAGTAGGTATTTTAATTAGCGTGTTTTCGTCAAATGGCGAGCAGCGCGTTGTTTATGTAAATTGTGGCAATTAGTCGCTTGAATTGTGGTTTCGGTCGGCCAACTGTCGATGTCGATGAAGTTGTACGACGACGCCAGAATCGTCTCTGCCATTACCAGTGCCCCTTCTACTAGCGCTGCAGCCGTGACGCATGATTAACTGCGTAGAGTGAAGATTGAAACGTAAGCGCTAAAAAGCAAATCAACAATAACACAACAACAACGACAACAATGCATGTAATAGGGATGTGCGCGGAGGAGTACAGTTGAGCTGAGCAGAGCAGATGCTCTCCGTTTGCCGAGCATCTAAAAACATTTCGAACATAAAAACGAACAACGCTTACAACAACATAAGCAAATTGAATTGAATAAAAAATTGACTAAATTAAAATACCAAATGCCAAAAGGTAGTCAAGAGCCCAGACTTCAACTTCGGTGATCGCTCAACGCCTCAGAGACGGCAATGCGATAGAGAGAGACCAGACGAGTTAGTTTGACGTTGACAAATCAACTAAGAAAACAAACAAGCACATGCTTGCACTCATGCCAATGCACACATATAGGCGAAGTCCAAATCTTCGAATGGCTCACTAATACGGCCATTTTCCAAAGTGTGTCTGAAAGAGCAAACAAACTCACGTGCCATATGTTAAAGCAACACAGCCATAGCACAGAGCAACGCCCCTTGCAAACACACACTTTGACAGCGCTACGTAGCGCACGAGCGAGTGTGATGGCTATAGTTGTTTCGGGTAATCTTACACATGTGTGTGTGCCGCCCCCAAACCTAAAACAACACAGTTGTCAAACCGCATGACAGCTCGCATAATAAAGTCATATCGCGCCTAACAAGCGAGAGCGCGAGTGAGTAAAAGAACGACGACGACGCTGAAGCGAACGAATGAACGAACCAACAAACGAACGAACAAACGAGCGAATCAAACCGGTTGCGCTTGTCCTCCTGTTAGACCCCAACCGTCGCTCTCAAACATATTAGGCCGTTGCAGTGGAGCCATACCAAACCACATCACTTTGCTCTACTCTACTCGTCTCCTTTTCCACGCCAACGTGTATGTGAGCTTTTCGAAATGCTTCTGTAAGCCGCTGTCGTTGTCGTTATCGTTATCGCTGCAAAGTTTCCACAGCTCATCGTTGCCGTCGCTCTGTCAGATTACAGGTGACAACGTCGAGTGTCACAACACAATTCGCTGCTCGTTCGTACTTACAAAAATTTGTTAAGTCTTGTTCAGCCGTCGCCATTCAAGCTTATTCGACACGGTCGGGTTCGTTGTTCGTTTCTGCGTTCCTTAGTTCCTCAGTTCGTTCGTTCAATCGATCAGTCAACCCTCTTTAAAGCTGTAGCTCTTAAGTACTGACAGCTAGTGACGAGCGCTCTTACTCTCTCGCCTGCGCAGGCTCGTACACTGCAGTAGTGCGCTCTCTCTCGCACTCATACTCACACCGACGTAGTGCGGGCTCAGTGCGTTTGAGTGCCACACGTGAGTGCGCTTGTGTTCAGTATCAGTGTGTGTTTGCGTGTGTATTAGTTAACAGTTCAATCCGCTTGTATCTCGGGCTGCTGCTGTTCATCGACGCTTCGTTGATGCGCAGGCCGCTGTGATTAGTTAATTTAGTCGTTGCGCTCGCAGTGAACAGACGTGTGCGCTGCAATTGTCGGAAGCGAAGCAACCAATGAACCAAAACAAAACACACGAAAAGAATCGTAGAACGCTTCAATTCCCGCAGAAGTGGTCGACGTGAAAAGTGACTTCAGTGAAATCCTAATCGAAGTGAATGACAATTGGTGAAGTGAATTACCAAATCGCCAATCAAACCACATAAAAAAGTGCTACTGACTGCTAACAACAGAATAAGAAAACAACAACAATAACAACAACAACAGCAGCAACAACTTATAATAATAGTAATAAACCAAAAGAGAAAAAACCAAAATTTGTTTGCAAAAAAGTGTGCGAAAAGCATTTTTTAAAATTTCAACTTTCATACAAATGGCCTTAGAGGATCGTTGTAGTCCACAATCAGCGCCAAGTCCACCCGGTTTACCACAATCGCCACAGCGAACGCAACACCAGCAACAGCAGCACCACGCGCCTCAGCTGCACGCCACGCCAATTGCCGCCGCTTTGGACATGAGCATGCAGCAACACACAGGCAGCCAAAGTGCATCAACGGCTATGACCATGTTGCCCCACAATGCCGCAGCCGCGGCAACACTCTACCAGCAACAACAACTGCAGCACTTGCACCACCTGCAGCAGCTGCAACAGCTCCACCAGCAGCAGTTGGCCAGTGCGGGTGTGTTCCATCACCCGGCAGCTGCCTTCGATGCTGCTGCAGCAGCCGCAGCTGCGGCTCATGCCGCCGCTCTACAGCAGCGCCTGACAGCATCACCGGGTGCTCATAGTACACCCTCATCAACACCAGCCTCGATGATGACCATTAAGGAGGAGGAGAATGATTCGATTATGGGCGACAGCTTTCACAACCAGACCGGCACCACAGCGGGCACCACCACAGAGGACGAGGACGACGACATCGATGTGGACGATGTCGACGACAGCAGTGGCACACCAGCGGCGCGTATACCCCCGCCAGCCCATCAGCAATCGGCCAAGCCATCACTGGCATTTTCGATCTCAAACATACTCAGCGATCGCTTCGGCGCTGCTGAGGCGGCAAAGGACAGCAGCAACAACAACAAACCACAGACAAGCCTTGATGGCCCAGCGGCAGGCAATGCGGCTTCTGCGGCTACTGCGGCCAGCATCTTCCGCCCCTTTGAGGCGAATCGTGCCGCCGCTGCCACGCCCTCAGCATTCACGCGTGTCGATCTGCTCGAATTCAGCCGACAGCAGCAGGCAGCCGCTGCAGCAGCTACCGCCGCCATGATGATCGAGCGCGCCAACTTCTTGACCTGCTTCAATCCGGCGGCGTATCCGCGTATACACGAGGAAATCATCCAAAGTCGCTTGCGACGCAGCGCTGGTGCTGCCGCCGGTGTGAGTAGTCCTGCCGGCACCAGCGTATTGCCGCCGCTACCCATAAAACACAACACGGAGCCGATCGCTGAGAAATCTGCCCTGGGCTCACTGTGCAAGGCGGTCTCCCAAATCGGTCAAGCGGCCGCTGCCCCAACGGCTGCACCACCAACGTCCGCCAGCCACATGCTCACCAGTCCACCGCCCGCCTCAAATGTGTCCACCACCAGCTCCACACACTCATCTTCCACTGCGGCATGTTCATCCAACGACGGCTCGCCGTCTTCGGCGTCATCGTTGAGTCGTCTGCCCATGAACTCCAGCGCCAACAGCCCGCAGCCCATACCGCCACCGTCGGCTGTCAGCCGCGATTCCGGCATGGAATCCTCCGACGACACACGCTCCGAGACCGGCTCCACGACCACCGAGGGCGGCAAGAACGAAATGTGGCCCGCGTGGGTCTACTGTACACGCTACAGCGATCGGCCTAGCTCAGGTTAGTATGCAGCCAGCCTATCAACTTCATCACCATCTATCGCACAAGTGACCTTAGCCAGCGAAAAGGACCTCCAACGTGGAGCGGCTTGCTTTGTGCTTTGTGCCTGATCGACGCTTGCATGTGTTTGTGTCATTGAACGTCATAAAATCGAAGGACAATTGCTGCGACAATTAGTTTGTTGTAGTGGTCGGCAGGTCCTTGTCCTTTCTTCTTCTTCTTTGCCGACGACTTTGTCGACTTCTGCGCTGTTTTGCCGGGCTTCGCTTTGATCCTGACACTTTATGTGACAACATGGGCAGCCTCTTCTTGTCCAATAGAAAGGCACACATACGTTCACACACACGCACACACATACATACCCATATGCAATCGCACACGCTCAGCATCAATTGTGTGGCCAACGACCGTCTTAGGGTCAAAGGCAACGAGCAACTTAAGCGTTCTAAAATCCATTGACGATTGACGTGCTCGTTGCCGTGAGGGGGTGTGTGCGCGCGTGTGTACTTGTGCACTGCGGAAAGTATCTTTTTGGTGGCAACGAGGCGTTGCTCATTATTCGAACGCGTTAATTGACAAGTTGAGTGCTTTTTTATGACTCCAAATGGTTTTTTAATTTAGTGGCGATGGAAATATGAACACGAAGAAACCAACGATCAACCCAAAAGTATCTGCTGGCCAACGACAGATACGATTAGCTATGAAAAAGAAACTTATCGCGCACTCAATGATAACATTAATCACGGTACCTAACAGCTTAGAATCGCAGTTTTTCTTCTTCTCTCCCACCACATAAGCAATAAACATTAAAGAAGGAAAACCAACGAGAAAACACCACACACGCCACACCACTTGCTAACCGTAGCCACAGTCCGGTTGTAAGCATTTCGCAAAGCCTTGTGCGCTTGGCAGCTGCTGACTTATTAAGTCATTTGCCGCTGCAACGAGTTGCGCAACGTAGCGGGCCCGGCACACCTGCTGCCAGCATTTTTTCTCAGCCTGGTCAGCAAGCGAGATTCACGCATTCGCGGTTGTCGCTGTTGTTGCTGTAGTGACAGCAGCAGAGGTAGACGTAGAAGGAGACAAAGGCAAAGTCGAAGAACTATTTGGGCGCTAATCAAACGAAAAAATTTTTAAATGCCCGAAAGCTGCCAACTGGCAGCGGCGAGCAAATTAATTAACCCGACCGAACGCAACTAACTCAACGCGAAGAAAAGATACGAGACGCGTCAAGAGTCGACTAGGAAAATGGCGCGCTCGGCCAGAGCCGGAATTCGTTCGTTAGGCGCTGCACAACATTTTTGACAGCTGACAAATTGGCGACTGCCAAGCGGCGTTGCTGTCTTCACCACCATCACCGCCATCGCTCGACCACACAACCGCCTACAAGCACACGCGACTTTCAGTGACTTTCGGTTCTCACAAAAAAATTCAGCTCGACGGCAAGCGATATTTTTTAATCCTCTTTCGCGTATGCTAATTAAATCATTAATTTTATTAATTTTCACAACGCATACGCAAATGTCGGCAGCACAAAGGGCAGCCTAGTCTAAAACCATTGCCTCTTGTCAATGACATTTTACTAATGACAAACAATTCCCTCTCTACCTCTCACTTTTTTCAGGACCCCGTTACCGACGCCCCAAACTGCCAAAGGACAAAACAAATGACGAGAAGCGACCACGCACGGCTTTCTCCAGCGAACAACTGGCACGACTTAAGGTGAGTGCCTTTTCGCTTATATCTGCCTCGCTGACTCCCATTACATTTTCCGTTACGCATTTTCGCATCAATCGCATCGATTTTCCCGATTTTTGTTTGTTGTGTCATATTTGGGAAATATTTGAAAATATTTACACTCATTCTATGCGCCCACCCGGTGTGCAGTCCCTCACACGCTCTCTCGGCCGGCAATCATCCTCACGCAACGTCAGCTCTCCTTCTTATCGTTCTTCCTTTATTTCGCTACGGCTGCAACCCGGCCATTGCGACGCCTACTTAACACAAAAGACAAGACAATTAGTCATGGTCGTATTTCATAGTTTGGCCTCCGACTAGTTTCGACTTGCAATAGTTTGCTTCAACTCAACTCAGCTCAGCTCAACGCGATTCGATTCGATTCGACTTGACTCCACTCGAGTCGCACTCACTTCTTCTATCCGCTCAGAACGCTGCGCACAGTTGGCTGTTTTCAGCCAAACCGCAAATAATTGATTCTCCTTACTGAATTTTCCTGTTTTTCTGCTTTTTCTTCCACTTGCAGCGCGAATTCAACGAGAATCGTTACCTTACCGAACGTCGCCGCCAGCAACTGAGCTCCGAGCTGGGCTTGAACGAGGCGCAAATTAAGATCTGGTTCCAGAACAAGCGCGCCAAAATCAAAAAGTCGAGCGGCTCGAAGAATCCGCTGGCACTTCAGCTGATGGCCCAGGGTCTGTACAACCATACAACTGTGCCGCTTACCAAGGAGGAGGAGGAGTTGGAGATGCGCATGAATGGCCAGTTGCCGTAGGCATTATTCAAACATAAACGCGCTCTCACACACACACCTGACCTCCGCCGTACTTTCAACACACTTCCGACGCCCCAAGGCCACGCTACACTGTGCAATAATCTAACCAGATCGAAACCCGCAGCCGCTGAGCTCTAATGCAGCGCTTGTCCGTCGCTTCGCTGTCTGGAACCACGAAACTCGCATTCAAAATTATTCTGCCGCCGGGTAAAGGGTCGCGGAAACGGAGAGACGCAGAGACGCAGAGAGACGGGCAGAATGCTGAAACAAGTTAAACAAATGTTCATGTGATATAACTGTAAATTTTAATTACTATTACTCTGTTGTATATATAAGTATGTATCATCGCTATACAGTTACTCGCTATGTATCTCGTATCGCCATTGTGACCACATTACAAGCGAATCTAAAAGTATTATATCCCCGCCTCACTCTGCATTTCGTTAGGCTTTCTCTTTCTAGCAAAAACTGTATTATAAGCCCAGCTTCCTTCTTCGTCTTTAAATCGTTGACGTTTCTAATCCTATCCTTAGCTCTAAGTAAATTAATTAAATTAGCTTAAATTTTAGTCGTAAAGATCCTCATGCATCCACTCCTACGTCCACTACCAGAAAAGCTACAAAGTATTCTAGTTTCTAAGCTTCGAAACGCTGCAAAGCCTTGGCAATGCAAATACTCAGTTTGAATGCGCCGAGATGAAAAGTAAATAGTTCAATAAAACATTTAAACATTAAAAGCCTTTTTCTATGTCCTTCAAGGGTATGCAAGTATGCAATCCGGGCAAGGAGAAATTACTGCTTGATGTGACCAGAAATAAATCTGAAATAATCTGGGAGAGATTAACACTACTCTTCTTCGATAACAGGGTCTGCCTAAATTTAATTCGAGTACAAAGCTTTAATAGCGTGTTTCTAAGACCACGCCCATATTCTGGAACATCACCGAACAAGACATCACCGAAAAAGATGAAGTAATGAGCTAGCCGGACCGCAAAGTTTTCTCAGCTCGTCGTAAGGAATATCAGCGAAGAAAATTATAGTTGACTAGCAAGGGCTCGGCGCTGCTCGGTATTTGGAACAGACTAACACTAACTAACTAACACACTACACTATCGTTTTGAGTTAAGCTTTTTTTGCTTAACAGACTTTCGATGATATAAAACTGATGAAGCAATATTCAGATTGTCGTACTCATACATATAATTCCATACAAAAAATGGATTCGAATTTCCCGACGTTCCCGGTAGACTATCGCATCGAGTCCATACGTGCCAAAAGTATCCGACCTGCATTTCTATCTTCGCGCCACAGCCATATATAGGGTACACACATCAGCAGTAACTCCTCACGAACTAACCAGTTGCTCGCAGTTCCCATAACTGACTTGCAAGACTGCTTTAGGAAGTGGAAGCATCGATATGAGCGTGTTGTTCAATCAAATGGGGACTACTTAAAAGGATACCATCAACAGCATGACGAAGATTGCTTTTGGAACAGAACTCGTATATGCACCAATTTTCATGGTGTTCGGTCAAACAGTGTCTCAGTCCATAGGCTACAAACAGACAAACTTCCATTTTTATCAAAGGATTAATTATCTATAGTACGAGGCAAGGCGTGCAAGGTAATGGTTTGTGATCCATAACAGTAATATTCATAGGTGACGATTACAATGCTCTGAAGACATAAAAGTAAAGTGAACAATAGCCATGAGCTTTGGCGACTCTCTCAATCTTCAACGTATCGGTTACAGTTAAACAAGACTTGAGGTATGAAGAATCCAAAACAAATTACGAGTATTACACAAACTGGAAACGTGCCGAAATTTAGCAATATCCGATAGAATGTTTCAGGTACATTTATTTCATCAACATAGTTGTCATACATACACTCTGTCGCAAAATATTCGGAATGTTTGCGCTCCGGGATACCCTCTGAAGGCCATACATTTTCATTATTCACAGACTTTAACTTGAGTTCATAGACAGAAGCCCTGGGGCAATTTAGATTACCATGTGTCTCAGTGTTGAGCTGTAGTATAAATAGTGACGCTTCGCTAAACATAAGTCAAATCAGTAATTGAATATCGTTTTGTGCGGGGGGAATATAGTTTTCGACACAACATAACAACAAAGTTATCTGATATATTGTGTAAGCCTAAACGTTTAAGAACTTTTTAATAACTCACTGCTCTCATTATATGCAATTCGCTTGTTTGCATCATCAAAGACGGACATTAATCATGCGAAACAAATGAGCTGGTGGGCCACCCAACCCCAAGCCCCAGCCCGCCTCATCGACAACTGCGAAAGACAGCTAATTGCGCACGGCGGCGGGTCTCTGTCTCTGTTCTAGATATCAAAGCCCTTCAACTGCCAGATTGGCAGACGTTCGCTTTGATTTGATGCCACCACATGTATGTAGTATGTAAATTTAATTAAAGACAATTTCGCTGGCAGAGCGAACTAGGAAAAAGGCCAAAGAAAAGCTAAAGCCAAGCCAAAGTCAAAATGCACTCGCAAACTGATTTATTAACACGAATTTGATCAAGAATAGTAGAGTGACAAAGAGAGTGTGTGAGCGAAATAGACGAAGTGAACGGTGGCGGGAAATAGCGGCGTTAATTTGCTGAACATAATTGCGCGACCAGCGGCACGGCTGACTAACTGAGGCGATGATGTGATGCATTGTAATGTGTGATGTGTGCTGATGTGCGTTGATGTGTGTTGATGTGTGGCGCACTGATGCGATCCGTGGCTGATCTGTTGATGTGGCGTTCGCCGCCTCCTCTCTCACTCTCGCCGTTCGCTGTAAACGACGAGTAATAGCGCACCAGTGACAAACCGTGTTCCCAATAACAAAATAACAAAACAAATCATCGATGACGTCGTCGTCGTCGCACTATCGCTAATTGCTCGCGACTTTGACGGAATGCGAACATTGCATAGAAATTCGAGAAAACTTGTATTTTTCAATAATCTAAACGATACGATAATAAGACGTGTTGGGTCGACATCGGTCACGGTGTGGTGGGCGACGGCGAGAGCTAAGGACAGCGTTAATAAATCACGCATGCTTAGCAAGCGACGTAAGAAGCGTAGAGAGATCCATTTTAGCCAAATGATCCAATTAGCAAATTGCTTTTCATATGGCGGTTCATTATTTAATGTGCGTTGATGATGGGCAGATATTTTTGTGGTTGCGAGGCGGTAGCTAGATTAGTTGCAAAAGCCGACCCGATTACATGAAACGAGCCATAGAGAACACATTTTCAATTATGCGAAAAACATATTTTTGGAAACTAGTTTGCTCGCGTTGTGGGTGGGGTCCAAATTCATAGATGAGTTGGATTAAATGGCGAACACCAGAACGCAGCGTGTGCAGCTTCAAAGCGGAATTTCAACACTTCTAATTAGCAGAAATTTCCAACTGACACACTAAATTTCACTTCTGCCCGAAGCAGTCGAGAATCTCAATTGCGCATACCAAAAGGCGAAAAAGGGCGCCCAGATGGAGCATGGGACAAGGCGCTGAAGTTAGACCCGCGACGCAATGCGGCGCGCTCGACTGTCGTTGTCTTTTGTCGCCTGCTATTAAAAATCCATGAAATCCATTGCGGGCGCTATTAAAACACAACCGTACGGGGAGGGGCGGTTTACGTGAGCGGGTGCAGTCGTGATTTATGCGTTCTGTGCAGCGAATGCAGCGAAACGCTTTAAATAGGAATTTGCCGTCACATTGAACGCCATCATTACGTACATCATGAGACGCAGAAGGCGAGCAATGAGGGAAGCTGCCTGCAGTCGATCGCAAAAGCCTTTCAAGAAGCTAATGCCAATGCACATCATACAAAGTACACTAATTGCGTATTTCGGATGGTGGCGTCGGTGGCGGACATGGGCCATTTTACAGTTTGTTGTATTAATTGCCGCAGAGTTTCCATGGCGCATCCGAATCCGTTGCCAGATCTATAAAAACTGCGTGGGCAATTAGAGCTGCCACTTGTTTCCGCTTCGCTTTATCAACGACTGATTTACGATGCGTTTGAGATGCCTGGGGAATATGCATAGTCGAAGAGCGTGATAGAGAGAGAGATAGAGAGAGAGAGAGAGAGAGAGCACTCCCGGCGGAATGCCAGCGAATGTGGTGATCAACACCATTTTACGGCTTCGTTCAGTGGCCAATGCCCGATTTGATGATCGCAGCTCAAGACGCAGACCCAAATGTTCTAAGTTCCGCGGAAAAAGCACTCGATTATGGCGAACTGCCAAGAAGTCAAGTGGACGTAGAGCTGCCAAGCAATCGAATGTGGCCCACAGGGTGCGTGCGTTACGTAAGTGAAATCTGGCTGAGAGACTCAAGTCCGATTGGAGCACGAAGTCAGCCTAAACAAACAGAAATGCAAGAAACGAGCGAGCGAAGAAAGCCAAGTGGCAACATTTTCATCAGAAATCATCAGCATTAACAACAATAACAACAATATTAATAACAACGACAGCGACGACGACGACGACGACAACGTCTTCGTCATCATCGTCATAATCTCATCGGCAGTGCCGTACAGCCAGGTACATCAACTTGAAACGTCAATTGTGTTGACTCGACGCATTTGCAGCGTCGCTGGCTGAGTTAGTCAGTGAGTGAGTGAGTGCGTGAGTGAGTGAATGAGTTAGTGAGTTAGTACAAATTACAACAACAAAAGCGCAGCAATACCCACACGCACAACGACAACCAACAGAAGAAGAACAAACAGGCGTGCGGGCGATGCGTACATCGAGCCTCGACAACTCCGACTACGGGCAGGTGGCGGTCGAGCGCCCGGCGCTTAGCGATGCAAATATTTGCCCACTAGCGAACGAAAGCGAACCGTTTGCATTTCATTAGGCGGCCGCCAGTTACTAATTAAGTGCGCGAGTGAGAGTTCTCCGAGTTCTCCAACGATCGGGGTCGATCAGCTGCGCGCAGCCCGAATTGCCTCGAGTAAGCGGCGTTTGTTCAGCCATTTGCGTCTCATTGTTAGATTCTGTGGTGCCTCGCTAACTGCTGCTCTCAATAGGCTGCTAATTGGCCGCGCCAACAACTACTCGCCGACAATGCGAACTGCATTTACATGTTTGTACTGTTGTGAATACGGCAATCCAGAAGACGTTTTACTGTCGTCCATGGTAGTCTTTCTTCATAATTCAATAATGTAACTTCAAAAAATCAATAACACTCTGACAAATAGTCCTCCTCAGTGCTGCATCACCTATAACGATAAATAGGAAAGCATTTGGTTAGACGAAGCAGCCTTGAACTCAGACAATCAGATATTTTAATCAGATTGTACCAATATTTTATATTCACAATCGTTAGACACATAGCATAATTTCTTCTTCTTGCTTCTCATAGAAGCCTTCAAAATTGAAGAAATCAGCGACCGGCGCACATCAGTGCTATAGTGTCGCATGTGGCGGTCACGGGCATGCGATATATGCAATTCAAACACGCACCTTGAACTAAATACTATCATCAGAAGCCAGGCTTTCAGCGAGCTAGCGAGATTTCGGCATGGCTGCGGAGATGGCCACTTCGCACTTCGGCGTTCAGTGCTTTGTGCCATATCATCATCAGCAAAAAATAAAAAATAAAATAAATTTAAAATAAAAAAGTAAAAAATAAAAAATAAGAATAGTAGCCCAAGTTATTCATGTGCGAAGCGCGAATTTTCTACATCCAATCCCCAAATGGCCAATGTTTGGTTTCGCGCATTCATTCCAAAGGCCAAATGAATACGAAATTGTAGGCGCTTGAACTAAAGTGGTATGTCTGAAGGTACCATTTGGAGCACATAGGAGCAATACATTTTGTCCTCGGAAGATTTCCCATAATTCGGTTGATCAGCAATCGCGAGTCATTGCACAGTTTGGGCGGATTTCAATTAGAAAGCAAAATGATTTCTGAACCAATTTTCAAACGCACATTATGTTGTGTTAATCCAGGCAAAACGTTCACATCAATCTGAGTGACATTCAATTCAATGTGATCAATGCTGCAAAATCGTACACCATTCATTTATGGTCAAGAAAAAAAAAACCGATTCAGTATGAAAAAATGGATCTCTATCGGGATCTTGACAACAGCGCTAACTATCGCGTCCAAACTATTATATCAAATCGAATCATACACATTCCCAAACGAACATAGTGCGTGACACGTGATCTCTATATTTATTATAGATTGACACGTAATCAATAAATAAAATAAAAATATTAATATAACTACTGTAGCCAGTAACCTACTCCACTCTACTCAACAATCAAAGAAAACTATTTGGACTTCCTTTTCGGTGACATTCTCGCTTGTCTGGTCGACTGCAATGACAATCAGCCAAAGCGGATGTAATTAGACTGCGCCCCACTGCAGACCAATTGGGATTCACTTAGTGCAACACATGCGGACATAAGCGGCAACGCTTCGCCAACACAGTGCAGCGGAGGTGCCGCGGCCTTTCACTGATCATATTAATAATATTATTAAAAAGGTATATGCTTTTTGGGTATTAGCGGTTTTCCTAATGTCAGCGAGACGGGAAAGCAATCATAATATTTTATTGCTTTTCGATTCGATTCATGTAAATGTAATCGAAGTGTTGGTGGTTTTCCCATAGGCCAGCCAAGCTAGGCTAGGCTAGGCCTTGAGTGAAAGATGGAGAAGACAACAAAAAAAGAAAAGAGTTTATTTGTTTGAACTGCAGTTCAAAGCAGCAGTTAGCAGTAAGCCGCGATTGAAGTCGGTAAATGAGTTTTTCGGTCTTCTGGTGTTGCATTAATTTCGATTCGAGCCAGAGACGTGTTTGACGTACGCCACTCGAAAGGATGTCGAACTCAACTGGCAAATAAGCTAAAATATCTGCGCTCCTCTAATGAACTCACAGTTTGTGGTTGGCGCGATTGCCACACACAAAGCAAAGATTGGGTCTACAGCGGTCTGCGGATCGCTTTGGCCAGAGCCTAAAGTGCATTAAGTGATATTGGCTTCATGAGGAGTCTTTGTTGGGTGATTGTCTGCTGCGAAATTGCAAAGACAAATGATCCAAACAATGCGCAACTGTCACCGAACAACAACATTAACAACAATAACAACAATAACAACAATAACAACAACAACAAAATCCGTTGTGTACATTTTTTCAGCGTTTGAGCAGAACAGAGCATGCAGCTACAATCGCTGCGGCAGCATCCATTGGCAAAGTGCATTTTTGTTCCGCGAAGTCGACAAAAATTTGTCATTTATCATAAATTCAAATAATGCTGGTGCTGCAGTCATCGCCAGCCAGCCGCTGCCCGGAATTCTCCAAAAAAAAAGAGAGAGATGCGTGCCTCATCATCGATCAAAATCGCACGTTTACGTTTGGTTGCGCGTGCGTGGATGGCTCAGCTGAAAATCGCTTAATTAATCAAGCCAACTTAGCCAAAAAATGAGCAATGCAAAAATGGCTTTTCGGCAATTCTTCTTCTACTTTACTGATTACTCAAAACTCAGCAAAGTCAAGGCTTACGATTAAATTAAGCAAAATGTTTGTTTGCATAAATTGGTGAACGAACAACAGAAAATCCTGCCGCCGAGAGCCACAGTAACGAGCTCAGGCGAATGCACAATCAAGTTGCGTACATAAGGTAATTGTATTAATACCTATATACACCTTATATTCTCAACTTATAATGTAGATAGTATGAAGGTGCCGCAACCATAAACAAATTTTCTTGATATGCGAACGCCAAAATGAAAAACAACACAAAACAAATCGGTCTCTCCTCTGTGCCATTTCGGTGCTATGTCCTTGCTGAGCATGAATGAAAAAATGTTCAACGCAGTAAAAATCTGTTAGAACAAATAGAATGTTTACTGCTCACTGCTCCTCAAACAGGCGCGTCTCACCTACCGCCTCCTTGGTTCAGCTAGCCCTACTCTAACCTTGCAACAACCCAGCGCAGCGCAACGCGCGAGTTGTTTGCCACAAGATTCCTTGCGCCGCGCCGCGCCGCACGCACGCAAACATCCCTGCAAAGATAAACATTCTGATAGCGCGAAGTTGTAAAATTCCAAATTAAAAACGTGATCTCAGCGCGAATTGGAAAGTAAATTATTTGATTCTGCAGCATTTGGCGCGTATTGCCCCCTCCCCGAGTTCTGTTGTTTCATTTTTTAAACGGTTTTCTTCTTTCCTCTCCCTCTCTTTTAACTTATTACAAATAAAACAACGCCGCAGCACACAAGCCGCTACCCAATCCCACTCACAGTCTCGCTCACAACACCGAGGCGGCCCACAGGTTGACTTGAGGGAAATACAGTTCAGCGTTGCCTCAGTTGCAGTGAAAGTGCTGAAAGCTCAATAAAAAACCAACTAAAAAAAGATAGAGAAAACATAATGGCAACAAAAAAGTCCATCACGGGGCGTTAAGCGTCCGACTGCACATTGGCGCAATAAAAACGACGTGGAGACGGACTCTAGCGGGCAGTCGGCCATTAACATTCGGCAGTTGCCAGTTGTCAGGACGAGGAGCGCTGCGAACAAGTTGAAAAATTGCCCAGACTAGCTGCTTTAAATTTGTCGGGTTATCTCTCCATTCACGCCCAGACAGTCAAGTCAGTTGAAAGTTGAAAGCGCAGCAAGCAGAGATGGTGCGGCGGTGGTGCCGCACGGTTTATCTACATTCGCGCAGGACTCGACGAGCCGAGGCGTCGCAATAACTCAGTGCCAGAAAGCAAACTTCGCAAACAGTGTGCTGGAACCGGAAAGCGTCTACATCGACCAGGACACTGTGCAATGGCCGCCGTGCCGTGCCGTGCCGACGCCTTAATTGAGGTACAAATTGAGCGGCTTTTTTGAAACTTTCTTTTTTTCTGCTTTTTTAGCGCGAACGCCATTGAAAAATTACAGCACAGTTGAGTTGGGCTGGCACAAGTAAGGCGCAGGCATGGTGCAATGTGCGGAACATCAGCTTTATTTCAACTGAGCGTTGAAGTGTGATTTCATCAGCGAGATTTAATACACGCCTTTTTTATGGACTTTCTTTTCAGCCATTGCAGTGCTGATAGCTGTGCTTTGGCAATAAATTCCATGAATGTTTAGGTGCCCAATTAGTGGGCAAGCCGTTGAAACAGTAATCAAACTGGCCTAGACGCAGTTCTAGACGCCTTTAATTGCTGATCCAAGTGGAATAGCAATCGACAATGAAATGAAAACCATTCAATGCTTCTAGCAGCAGACAATTCAGCTGACCACTGCGATCATAACGACGATCGCGATCGCGATCGCGATGCCATTAACGATAGCCGAGTTTCTGCCGAAGGTGATGACTCGTAACCCGGTTTCATCCAGCTGCATTTTGGCGCCGCTACGCCGCCTCCAACTCAGTTGGATCGAAGCAAAGCGCACCACTTTAAGACGAAGCAAACAAAGGAAGCTTAGCTGCGCCACGACGATCGACGTGTGTGGTCCTGTTCGTGCCAATGTCTTCTTTTGCAGCAACAGCCGCCAAATTGTTGCTCTTAGCAAAGCAGCAAAGAGCAAATTACAGCTTCCAAGTGCCAGTGCCAAGTGCCGACGCTCTTTACTGAACTCTCTGCTTTCGGCTTTTCGGCTTTCGAGTTGTCAGACCCAGTAGCCGATCACGTACAACCGAACCAAAGCGATCCGAAGGCAAATGCAGAAACATGCTCAGCACTCGGTCTGTGAGTCTGCCGTTTCTTTGGTCCACTGCTCCACAACGACAGCAGCAAACTCGTTTCTGTGGCTCTTCGCTTGCGAATCCGCTCTTAGCTCTTATACCGCGCTCAGCAAAGCGTATTTTCTGCTCCTCTCACTCAGCTCATTGCTTCGCCGGTTCGCATACATATTAATCACTGCTAATGGGCTGCAATTGAATTTCAAGTAATCATCAAGTGCCTTTTCGCAGGCAACTCCCCGCTTAATAGCCGCCACAGACTCCGAATCCGCCCCGGGGCTTAGGCCGGCGCATGCTTTTCAGCCAAATGCAACTTGGGTGGTCCAGAGTTGAGAGCCGAGCTCGCTGAGCACTATCGTCTGAGACACCACTTCGATGGCCCTCTTGATCGTTTGGCTTTCGTTGGACGCGCGATCACTTTTGCAATTGGCAAACGGCAACATGCAATGGACCAACTAAGTTGAGCGACGTTTGATGGGGGATGATTGATAAACGCGCAGGGCCAAGGGCAACGGCAGCGCTGGGCATGCTGCTCGCTGATGAGTTTTTCCAAAACTCGTCGCTGTGGTTATCCGATTGCGATTCTTCAATTCGGCTTTTCATTAGGCTTACAAAAATCTGACCACATGAAAACTCAATTGCAGCGGCCACCTAATTCTTCATATGAATAAAATTTCGAAAATTAATTGAGCGATTCGTTGGAAAAGCGTGAGTATCTCGATGCCGTCTTCGATATTAAACGGTTGGAGAACACACAGTAGCCGAGTTGTAGTTGATGGCCATCATTAGTTCAACCCCGAAATTCCAAGTAAATCGAATGCAGCAAATCCCCAAGTCGCCGACGAAGACGCAAGCACCTGCGTTCGCTCAGCTTCTCTGGGGACACCTTCGAGTTGTTTAAACGCCGACCTACAACACGTACTCGCCAGCCTCGACTGTTGCTCAAAAATTGAAAAATTTGAATCGACAGCAACATTCAGCGGCAAAAAATGACAACCGTTTTAAAGTTTTCAACGGCAGCAGAAGCAGAAGCAGAAGCAGAAGCAGAAGCAGAAGCAGGAGCAATAAAATTTCTCCGAACTTGTATTCGCATCGATCATTGACCGCCACCAGCGCCAACACCACCGTTGAAAAAATTCGGAAAAAATGAGCGGCATCGAAAAAATGGACAGGCGAACATGCACTCAGAACAAGCGGACTGGAAAACCGCGGCAACCGATCAGTCCCCACGGTGTTGTTCAACCTGCTGTTGTCGTTGTTGTAGTTGTTCTAGTGACATCAATACCAGCGTCATCGCATTCATAGCGCCGAGCTAATTAAGCAGAATATTTCTAATTAGACCACCGGGCATGCAAACTAGTTGCCAAATGAAAATGTCGCGCGGTTCAACCGAAAAAACTTTCCTTGTAAGATATGTTATCAGAGTCAGTCCATACTCTGAATGCGATGGGCAAGCACTTGAGTCTAAGCTGGAGTAGCACTGTAAGCTCGCAATGCTGTGTATTAGTTAGCAAGATAGTCGGAGATAGTAACTGACAACTTGAAAATGAAGGACATAAGCAAGTAAGATGAGCGATACGGCTGGAAACCAAATCCCTTAATCGTCAGTGGGTTCGCCGTAAAACTGAAGACTAATCAAGATAAGTGCTGAGTCCATAAATAATATAAATAATTTCGTCTTATATTCTTTTGTTTTCATTAAAATGTCTGCACCACAACACTAATTGTGGACTTGGCGACCTTTACTTATTTTACAAATGTTGTTATGGTCAGAGTTTGAGATACTTTTACCAATAAAGATATTTCGAAAAAAAAAAAAAATTAATATATCAGCTGGTTTTTAAGATACCAAACTTGTAGCGCAGTCATCTCGTTGGTGAGGATATTTTCCGTTTCCACAGGCATAAGCATCAGAGCACCATAAAAACAACTCCTCCGGTTAGCATTCAGGATCAGATTGTTTTCTTTAAATAGTGATTTGTTTTGAGACCCAATTTAGACTACAAAATTAACACGAGCCAACGACTTCGACAATAATTTTATTAAATATCGTGACCTGTCAGCCGTTGCAACAGCGTGGACTGTGTCTCTTTCAACTAAATGCAACTGACATTGGCAACCAAATTGAACATATTTTAATATTAAAGAGCTGAAATGAGGTAGGCAGGAATTTACACGAGCAGGTGTAAGTTGACCACATCGACTTCGTCTTCAAGTGTGTCCCGACTTTGGACTACGTGTCTGCTGCCGATGCCGCTGTCGTTGCTGGGTCGCTGCCAACGCCATTGCTGCTAGTGATAAATTATGGCTTAATTAAACTAAAACATTCCTTTGCATACATAATCAGTCGCTGACTCACGCAAGGCGTGGCACAATTGTCGGAATACATTTCGTTGAGGCAAGTCCAACAATTGCCTTGATTGTTTGCATTGCGCGCGTTAATCACAGCGCTTATCAGCCTTCCAAGTCGGTTGCAAGCGCTGGACCACTACCAAATTTGACAATGTGAACACGCCCGAAGAACTCAGCTTCGTTGAGTGATTACCGGCGACATTTGAACCCGAAATCGTATGTTTTTGACTGAGCGTTGACAGGCGCAATAAGTCTTCATCTCATGATGAACGAGAAGACGTCCGAACGAGAAGACGACTTTCGACGAGACAACATTAAGTAAATTACATTAGGCATCGCTTATCGTTGAGTGAGCTCCAGTGCTGATCGAGTAACTCGAGGTAATAGTTAGCCAATTAATCTCCAATATAGCTGGGCTAAATGCTCGTTAGCCACATGGGGCAGAGGTCAAGCGATTGATTACCGAGTGCGTGTCACAAGTTTGTCTGCTTATCGCATAGATCGATCAATCGATGACGAGTCGGGTTTGTAGCCGACGTCATTGACAAATAGACGACAACGAATCACTTCGCTTGAACTTTGACATTCGGACTTTCCGAGTGCATCTCAAGAGTAAAAGTCTGAAATCGAAGTCGACGCCGACGCCGACGCCGACCACCTGCATCGTACGCAATGCTCCACTTTTCGCAGCAACTCTGGGTGTGGTCCACAATTGAGACATCAGAATCAACAACTTACCACAAACCTGCCAAACTTTATTACCAAAAATAATCGAAGCGACGACGCATTCAAGTGTCAAATGATGACGAGGCAACATGTGATCGATTCGAGCCGGTGCAACACGTGTGGCTGGCTAGCAGACAATCGACGATCGACGTTCGAGCGGCGTTGAGCGATACCTAGCGCTTCTGCAGTGTCAGGAGTAAACAATGGCGTGATCAACGTCTTCCCTTACTCTCTCAGAGATGTTCATTGATATCACAGCACTCAACGGCTTAAGAACGACCACCGAGTCCGTCCCCAAAAAGTCGAACGAAAAAGTCGCACGATCATCATCGCCAAAGTCTCTGCTTCTTCAAGAGCTTGATCGCTGACGCCATCTGCAGCCTCTTAATTTGACAGAGAACAAGATCAAATGTCACTCGTCATAACTTGGCCGAGCGACGATGAGGACAAAGGCAGCAGTTGCAATGCTGGCAGCGGCGGCGGTGGCAGAGGCACGTACGCTGCAAGAGAGATACTAATGAGCCGCAGGCGTGACGGCACTGCCACAGACACGGCCAGATTGGAGCTGCCGCACTGACAGCCTTTGCCGGCTGATCGCCTTTTAATATGCAGACACGCATTCATTGACCGACTTAAAGTGCAGCAAGAAAGCGCAGGCAGCGCACAACCAAAGGAAACCACAAACAAGAAGCGCAACTGTCAACTCGTGGGATCGCGCACACCGGTAGGTCTCGGATCTCGGATCTCGGAGTACAGAAGGTCGCTCAACAGCGGATTGAAGTGTATGAAGCCATGTCTGAACACAAGCGCGCTGCCTGAACACACTGCTTTGCCGTGTGCGCCCCCCTCCAAAACACAACCAGTTCGGACGAGCTGTGCATAATTAATGCCCTGCCACTTCCTCTGCCTGGCTCGCTGCGAAACACTGATGAGTTGACAAGACCAAACCAAACCAACCAACCAAGCCGAAATGAAACCTTCATAATTTTCGGTGACATTTCCTCGTTTAAGGCTCGCTCGGCGCTCTTGGCGATGCTCGATTCTTGCTCATTTGTTAATTTGTATGACTGACTCATTCACCGATCAATTCACTGAGTTCAAATGCCACATAAAAAGGGAGTCCCTACTGGATTAATTGGACCTCCACGAAGGCGAGCTACTGTGCTGTGCATCTCATTATGAGCGCCGAGTCGAGCGTGCTCCTTATTGGTATTTTATTATTTAATTTTGTTCACCGATGAGGCTCCTGTCTGCCGTTTACCTGCCCGACTCACAGCGACTTAAAGGGCTAACCCGGGGTGTGTGTCATTAATTAAACGAGCCCGAGAAAGGAGAAGAATAGGAACGAATGCGCTTTCCACGAAAGCCAAAGATGTGTTGTTGTTTGGCTTCTTCTGCCTCGCAAATCCTTGGTATCCTTTTGTTACTTTCGCTGCAGCCTGCCAAATTCTGCAGCTACCTTTTCACAGCAGTTCGGCGCTCAATCCATCAATTTCCAATATGACTTTTGTGCATATGATTTTATGCAAGTATTGTTTTGATTTGTTTCTGGTTGCACACACCCACTACCAGTTGCATGCCCATTGAGGACCCATCGTGAGTTCCCGGTGGCGATCAATTTCTGTTTTGACAGCAACTCATTGTCAGGGGAGTTGAAGTGTGTCTAATTGCGGTGTGCAGCAACTCTTTGCGGCGACGTGAACAGATGTGCGAACACAACAACCTGAGAAATGTGAGTTTCCTCAGATAATTCGAGATGACCTGGGCCCGCTTTGAGAACAGTAAGCGTGTTTAAATAAATACTAACCTATCTGGGATACTCAATCGACTGCTGTGTTAAAGTGCAATAAAGTTGGGTCTAAATTTGTTCACCGAATGTAAACTCAAACCCGATATGCCACCACGCCGTAACCTCACAGACCAAACGACCGTCATCGGGGGTAGCCGTGACAACGACAACGTCGACAGTTTTATTCCACTGCCAATTGCGTAGCGCATTACGTGTTTATTGCTTCAACACAATTTCACTCAGTTAAGTGGGACCCGGTCGGTGGACATGCGTGTCTAATCACGTTAAAAAGGGTTGCCACATGCTTGCTCACGGCGAAATACTAGATGGCACAATTAAAACTACTCGTCAATATTATTAAAAATGTGCCCTGAAAATTAGTGACAAGGGTGCGTCCTGCAAAGGAGTTCCCGCTGAATTGCACTGTTCTTTCAATAAATTAAAGATTTATTGGCGCAATAAAAATAGCGAAGCCATTAAATTGGCTTAGTGATGTTTGTATAAATGAAGGATTAGAACTAGCAAAAGATAGAAGTAGTAGTAGTAGTAGTAGTAGTCGTAGTACCTCTTAGCCTTTCCAGATTTTGTGTTAATAGTGTAACAGACTCTCCTGTTCTTATTGAAAACACTTTTTTGTTAAGTAATTAGTGTACTGAAACAACAACAGAACACGTATTTCAAGGAATTTCCAATAAGAGGTAACCTTTTAAAAGAAAAAGCTTAAAAATAGGGGTTCTCTATTTATGGGTGTCAATGTATCCACAATGTCCATATTATATATTTGTGAGGTGTGTAAAACAGTGAAGGACAAACAGAAGACTACATACCAGTGCATACAATCTTCAACAACAGTTGAACGAGACGAGTTGATCAAACTAGGGATAAATAAAGGATACATTTTTTCGTATCACTGAGCAATGCCATAAGCCCGCCCAATGCATGCCAGGCTTGCCACAGTTCATAAACTCAAAGCAATGTGAACGAAAATAGCTTGTTTGGCATGTTAACAAGATACTTCCGGCTTGGAGGGGCATATTACGGCCAACAACGACAGCGAATGGAGGAGTAACGACTAAAGTCCAACGGCTGATTGGCAAACTATTCGAACAAGTAAGACGAGCACGAAAATGAAACTGAAAACGAAAATGTAAATGAAAATGTAATGAAAACTCGCATTTTCATATGTCAAACAGCAACAAAATATTTTTATTACATAATTAGGCGCTCCTTCGAGCCGGCGCGCTTACCTGGAAGTTCGTTGTGGCAGCACCTTCGCGTTGCTAACTACAGGACGAATGCAAGCACCGCCAAAAGAGTGGAGGGTCGGCCATAAAAATGTAAACGTCAACATGATGGAGTGACTTTCAATGGACACACACAAAGTTGGCAAGTTGACTTGCACCCGTTGTAGAAAGGGTAGACGCGTTATCGGTTATCACACACACACATTAACGACATTAATGCATGCGAACAGCGCTCAGCTGTTAAGCTTTCATCTACATACACGGCTGAACTGAATCTTGGCTAGAAAAGTGAAAGTGTATGACATTTGGTCGGCACTGTTGGGTTGATTACGGTGGGGGGGGGGGGGGGTGTTCGTTGACATTGTTACAACAATGCCAAGTTATGCCAACCAGTCACGCATTATTGAATGCGAATTGGGATTTCTACGTATCCTCTTTTTATAGTCTAAAATCCTCATATGCGCCCGCGCCTGTCGTCGCTGGCGGCGCCTCGCTGAGTGCGCTTCATGCGATCGCCACGCCTTGAAGACGCTGCGCAGGCGTAATGAGCCGTGTGTGTGAGCAACTCTAATCGAGCAGCGTTGAGCAGAGTTGATCTGATCTGATATGCACGCCAGATTTGCTGCAACGTGGGCGGTCGTCATTGCTTTATGCCTGAATATCTTTAGATACAGACACATACACGCGCACACGCGTAGTCTCGATTATTGATCGATCGTTGGCAGCGACAATTTGCATGCATTTGAAGTTCATTAAGCGCGAAAAAGACACACAAATTTTGAGTTTCGTATTAATTACGCGTCCATGCGACTAGAATAGCAGCAGACACGCGTTATAGATACAGCTATGTATTATATATGTACAGATGCAGATACAAATAAATTTATCAGTGCCTAAGTGGAGTAGCGTACGATTTATCTGAAAACAATGGTACTCAAGAATATCTACACACAGAGGCGTTGGCAGCGCATTTCACATTTCAACTTTGCCTTTCATTCATGTCGCCTTTTGGCTCAACGCAGCTCAACTCAACTCAACTCAACTCAACTCAACTCATCTCGGCTTGGTTTAGCTTGGCTTAGCTTGACTCGGTGCGGCATGTCATAAATCTTGGCGCGCATAATTACAGTTAAAATTTATAAGCTTATCTCTTTAGCCGCAAATTTATTGGCGTTGCTTACAACGGAGCGAGTCAGCGAGTCGCGCCAACACAACAGTCACTCACATCACTCAGGCGAATGTTGCTGATTTCACGTCTTCTTCTACTGCTTGGACAGCTCGTTTTTTGGCCAACTCGTTCCTGGCCACTTTTGTTCTTGTTCGCTGTTGCTCATTATTGGCAGCGGCGGAACGTGCGACGGCGTGGCGGCGGCGTAGTTTGTACGCATATTTAAAAGCGAGAAAAACAATTTGTTGCCAATTTTATGACGTTGCGCGCGAATATCTCATCTTCGGTTACCAGCAAATGCGGCACAGGATGTGGTGTCTTCAGCCAAACGATTTCATTACACGGAGAGACAACACCTCAGCAGCACCACCACCAGCACCACCGTCAACAACGGTGACACCAACTCAGCACTTGGCCAACCCAAACCATTCAAGCAACCCAAGCCGCGCAATCGGCCCCTTTGGCGTACGCTAACGTTTTTCGGTAAGTGTCAAGTCATAGATTTATGCGTATTGTCTTTGGTCTTTTGGCGGCTGCAGTAACGGCGACGACGACGACGACGACGACGACGACGACGACGACGACGCTGGTAATGACGACGCACTTCTGGGCACGCACTTCCAGCCAAAGTGTAGCGAACCAAGGCCGCCCTGCTCAGCTGAGCTGGGTTGCTGCTGCTCCTGCCGCACATTAATCATGGCGCATTTTGCGGCTGGTCGTGCGCTCTGCTCTCCGCTGCGCTGGACTCAGTTGTGAAGTGTCGCCGTAGCGATTAATGTGCACGAAAAGGCGAAAGGTATTTGAATGGGCTTTTTATGGTCGCATTTATTGAATTTATAACGTTATATTCGAGCAGAGCAGCGTCGAGTGAAGTCGAGTTAAGTCGAATCGAATCGAGATACCCCATTCGAATGGCGTGTGTTACTGAGTCATAGCTGAGCGATGCTGGGGAGGTGCATCAATAAAAATGCAGGCGACCAAACTAGAACCACTATAGCCGACTATAATAAATTCAGCGAAATATTGCTAAACTTAAATAGTCATTTTATGCACTGCGCAGTGAAATGCGCAACGAAACGCAAAGCGAAATTCACAGTAAACCCGCCTCAAGCAATAAAAATTCACTCAAAACGCTTCATTCACACCTTCGCCTTTTGTCAGCTGTCGCGCGGGCAAGGGCAGCACGAAACAAGAATCGCGCTGTTCCAAAAATGTCCAACAAAGAAACCCAAAACCGAACTGTAAATCAAATGACAGAGGCGCACAATCTTGGATTAAGACGTTCGCGCATATGCCGTCCCGCGCCGCAACCGCGCAAGCGACCACTCTGCACCAAGTCGGCAGCGTACTCAGAGCGAAGCCAAGTGAAGTCGCGTCGCCTGGCGTCGCTTGGCGTTGTTTTGCAATCTAATCTGTTGGAAGCGCGAATGACAACAACGCATTTGTTGTAATAAAATGTTATAACATAAAAATCAAATTGAATTAAACAATGCCCAAAGGGGAAGGGCGATCAGGAGACGTCGCAAAGTCATCGTCATCGTGAGCGAACTCCAAGTCGAATTCAACGCCGCACGACGATCACATTAAACACCCACACACACTTGCCACATTCACACGCCCGGCCATTGTGTCTATAAGTTGCCTACCGCCTCGTGCCGTACGCCGCTACACCCGTCTATGACAACGCCTTGGCTTGCATTAAGCGCGCCCCACAAGGTGTCAATTTGCACTCGAAGCGCTTTGTGGCATTTTGCTTTTGTTTCGGATTTGTTGTTTTATTGCCACTTTTAGCGTTGTTCTCTTCTTCTCTTTATGCAAATTTTATGGCTAAATTAGTGAAACGCAAAGATAAAATATCTATTAAATGTGATTATGTTCACGCAGATAACTATTAGCATTTATAAAGGTAAACTGGCCTACGAAACGCACGCTTAAGTCGAGCAGCTCACATCTGGCGTCTTCTGACTCATAGAGACCGACCCACTGATTTTGTGGCATCTCTCTGTGTTGACTTGTCCCATTATGGAACCAATGACCCCATAAACAGATACATGCGAGCATAACCAACAAAACTCTAGTACTCCCTCCAGATATTATATCGTATCGTATTACCGCTTCATTGCGACTATGAAAATCATACACCAACGGACATTAAATGCTGAGTTGATAATCTTTTGATTTAAAAAGTTTTCTTATACGGACAATAATTTTGCCAAATGCAGTGCGCCAATCATAAAAGGTGCGCCTTTTATGAGACATAAATACTTTCACAGAGCCCAAACGTCTATAAGGTTATAGCTAAGGCCAAACCAGACCCAGACACAGACTGTAACTCTTAAGCGTCTTGCCCATTGCATCAAACTTTTTGAGAAATAATTCGCGTAGCATACTCCAGACCACCAACCGTTTTGCATTACAATAGAAATATGCTTCAAAAACATTGAATTCTAAAAGTCGCAAGAGATCAAAGCATCATATTCCAGCTATGGCAAGTCTCAGGTCTCTTGCTTTTGCTTATCCCATATTATTCGGCAATACTCCCACTAGAAATAATACCAAGGAACTTCATGAAGCCGTCATAAAAAATATTACCATATTTGTTTTCGCACATAAACTATCCAGAGACCTTTGTTAGCAAAAAAGGCTGCAATAACTTAACTAATTGAACCTGGACTCACAGACTTCAAATTGAAAGCACAGCGATTGAAAATACATCTACAAATTATCTACCGTCTCCTCGATATCGTAACTGTCAAAGAAAATGTAATACAGAAGGTGCCAGAGCCGTGTGGCAAGCCATAACAACAAAGCGGAGAATGTTAACTCGATTCTGTGGCTGAATGGAAGAAGCACCCGCCATAAAGACAAGTTGAATTAATACGCCGAAATATGTAAGACTATTGTGGAGTAGATGCTGTGATTCTAATCCATGCTTACTCCATATATAAATATCATATTCTCTTTCATTCGTAAACGACAAAATAAAATTTCTTTTTGAACAAAAAAAAACAAAAAAAAAAATCGCGTTAACCTCAGAAACGATCGTCAAAGCGATCGTCCAAGCGCTATCAACTAATCAACTATAATATATAGTTTTATTCATGATAGTCGCTGGAAATCAAGTTCGTATAGTAATTTCTCTATAAAGCAAATGACAAGCGAAACAAAGCGAATCAAATCGAAGCGAATTGACTTGACTTGAGTCGACTCGACTAGAGTAGACGCGCCTTGGAGTATTCAAACTCGTTAATTGAGTAATTAATTCCAACGCCCACGGGCTCATAAAAACAGTTATCGGCTTTCGAATTCGCATGGCTGTTTTCATGATGTTATTATTGCTGTTGTTGCTGTTGTTATTTATTTTGCAGATGGTTTGTCACGCTGCCACGAAAACTGTAGTCAAAATAAGCGGCCACCTACCACGGCCTCGGCTTCATAACTCACGTCGGATTCCAATGTGCGACGACATTTAAATAAGAAAAACATTCACATTAATTTCAACATATTTTTAGGGTTTATTCAATTATTTACTTTTTAATTTATGCAATTTTTATACAAATACAAATGTGCGCGGCAACTGGCAGGGGAGGGATAGAAATCGATCAACAACAAGTTGCGCTGACTTAACTATTTACAAGTTTTGGGTTTCGGATTTCGGGGTTCGGGTTTCGATGTCTTCGGATTTTGGCAACAAATTCAACCAAACATTTCGGCTGACGTTGGTCCGATTTTTGTCGGCGCGGGCAGGGCTCTCTTATAAAAATTATAAATACTTATTCGAATAGAGTTTATATATAATGCCGGGACTAGAATAATTTACAATTCAACAGAAATTGCGTTAACGAAAATCGGCCGTGCTAAATTTTAATGAAATATTGCTTTTCGATGAGGGCGCTGCCTCGTACGCACTATGAGCCGGGTGAGGCAGACGAGGCCGCCGCCTCTCTCTCGCGTACGCGCTCCTGCAATTCCTGCAGCTCCTCCTCTTCGCGCGTCAGTGGAATCGTCGAGTGGTTATAGAGACCCTGAGCCATCAGTTGCAGGGCCAGTGGATTCTTAGTGCCGCTCGACTTCTTCAGTTTGGCGCGTTTATTCTGGAACCAGATCTTGATCTGTGCTTCATTCAAGCCCAATTCGGCGCTCAGCTGCTGGCGGCGTTTCTCAGTCAGATAACGATTCTCGTTGAACTCGTGCTAAGAAGTGGAAATATAATGCGTTCAGAGATATGTCATTGAGCAGTCCCAACGTATGTGCAATTAAACTGCGAGCAGCCCGTCATAACTCACCTTCAGTCTCGCTAGTTGGGCGCCGCTGAACGCAGTGCGCGGCCGCTTATCCTCCGGTGTGGAGGCCTCACTCTCAGGCCTCTCAGCATTGGCACTGCCACCACTGACGCCGCCACCATTGCTTGGGCCCGTGTGTTTCTTCGGTTTGCGCGTACGTGGACCTGCAAATTAAGCGCAAAATTAACAAAGTACAGTTTGGACAAATTTGAGGCAACGCGAAAGTGCAACAGCAGAAGCAGCAGCAGCCACAAAGGCAGCGTTCTGGCACATAAAAATTCCATGCCACGTAATTGCGCCACAATGACTGGCTCGCTCTGCTCGACGCGGTTCAGTCCATCCTACACTTCCTCGACTTGGCAGCAATTCATTTCGTGCAAGTCCGGCACATATATAAATTTGCCACGTTAATACGATTTATGTTTGTTTTCTGGGGCGGCACAAGCCGAAAGGACTCGTCGGCCAGACGACTAACGCCGAATGTCTACGGACGGAGGACAGCGCATGTGAGAAGTCGTGTAACGAATGTGCGCGCAATTAATTCAAATTCAAATTCATCGTAAAAGTATTCACTTTGCCACAAAACGAAAACAACATGAGAATGCCAGCCACACCAGCCACGCCAGCCAGCCAGCCCCCTTCAGACGAGTGGTTGGATTGAGGACCGTCGCTCATTCGTTGGCAACAATTAAAGTTGAGAATTTTCGCGCGTCATTTTCGAAAGCAATCAACGCAATGACTTTTGAGTGTGGCTAATTTCCTTCGCACTAACATCACAGAGAAGTCTGACAAGCACCCCAACTCCGCCCAAGTAAACTGCCACGCCAAATCATCAGGGCACAACCCAAGCGTGAAGAGTGATCTCTGTCTTCGAAGGAAGATGTTTGGCTTTTAATTAACAGCACCAAGTAGACAAGCGGAATATGGGTCGATGTCGACATTGTCTGCCCCTCAGTCCCCGTCTCATCACAACTAACGCCAGATTGCTTTGGACCACCCCACACCCGCGATTGAGTCAGACTCAAGTTGGCGTAATAAAATTTTATGAAAATATGCGTTAAGTCGTTAAAAAGGGTTACGGTTTCCACTCTGACCACTATTCATGGCTTAGCGCCATCATCGTTGTCATCTTCAACCACTTAAAGTTCGAAAGTGTCCATTTATTTGAAATAGTTTGCAGAAATGAAGCAATTACTGGCTGCACTAATGGGCATATTTGGTCGCACGAAATGAGTTTCCGAAAGGCTGAAAATTCCGGCTTAGAAACCGCAGCTATTCACGGGCTCTTAGTGCAGGGCATGCGAAATATGCCGAATTCCCGTAGTCGAGCCGTCGAGCCGTCCAGCTGTCGTCAAAGTCCCAGAGCCCGATACATGCCAAGACATTTTAAAGTTGTTGAGACTTGTTTCCTTTTACTTACTTCGTCCTGTAAAGAAAGGGAGAAACGTAAAACCGTTAAATTTTAGTGTTGCAATAGAATATATACAAAAACAAAAAATATAGCGAAAAACATTCAAGTTTAATTTTCTTTTAACGCGAATCAATAAAATATCGAAAATTGATTAAATTCCAGCAAAGAAGAAGTTGTCGACGTGCAAAAATGCTGGTGACAATCAGCCACTCACGCCACGCTTTCGATCCGGCCGAGGCAAGTTTTCTTTATTCGATAAACAACCTTTAAAATAAATGTTCCGGCACTAATACGACAAGGCATGGCAAGGAACGCCGTGCGCAGCCCAGTCGACCCCGCTGAGCAGCCCAAGTTAAATCGTTGGAAAAATTGAACAAATCAATTTCGTCAACTACGAGTAACTCAGTTCAACGCGGTTCAAAGCGACTCGACAAATAAATATATAAAAAAAAAGAGCAACTTCGGCTATGTCGAATATTTAATACTCTTCATAGACTCCTCAATTCATTACTCATTTGGCCTATGTTTAAAGAATGGTCACTCTAATAATAAATATTGGAAAATGCTCAACTTAGGGTAAACCTCGGGAAAAGTTCCGACAAATTGACTGCTGGGGACAGATGACAATTCGTCTCCTCGAACTTCTGGCGTCCTCGATGTCTACTTCATTGTATTACAAACCTAATGATAGGTTTATAATACTATTCACTGTCTGAAGAGTATAAAAATATACGAAATCCCGTTCCGAGTGGATTCCTCTAAGTGACGTGAACGAACGAAGCATACGGAGCGGGCTGAGTGAGCAGTGCGGCACGTGCGCCGGCGCGGTCGGGAGGGCGGATGCGAAAAGGTGTTATCTTGGTTTAGATTTTACACTCCTTGTTGTAATTGTGTTGTTGTTGTTGTTGTCGACTATTAAAATCATTGAAGCAAAACATTACCAAACGCAAAACGGCGCAGCGAAGAAAGTTTGCCTTCGATGAAATTTGAAATGAAAAAAAAAAACGGAAAGACCTTGAACCTTGACGTCCGCTCGCCCAGTGCCAAGCGAACCTCAGTGAATCAGCACAACGCCTTCAACCCCACCATCGCAGCCTGCGTTAAGGAAGCGCAAATCGTCGCGTTGACTGCATTCCAAAGCGTTTCACACTCCTACCCAGCGCCACTCTCAGGAGTTTTTTTCTTCTCTTCCCTTTTTTATACGCTACTTAGGGTTGCTCGGCAGACTTGCGAGTGCTATCTCAGCCCCGCAGAAGTAGTGCAACAATATCTTTTGTCTGTCATACAAAGATTTTTGACTCACTCATTTTGATTTTTCTCTTGAAGCAGCCTTTGATTGCTTTATTTGCTAAAGCACCATAGAAAGTAGTTTACATTGCCGGCAATAATAAGGTCCATAACTCCTAGCAAATATATGAAATTTGGGGTGATTGAAACCGTAGGAAAATTGGGAGAAATAGTACTTTGGTATCTATGCGGATCGTGCAAGCTTCCATGAAACATTTCTTTTAGCAGCTCTCGCAGAACTTAACTTACTTAAATCGTACTTAAATCTTAGTGTTCCGGACGAACATTCCAGCCATTAAAGAACTTTAAGAAGGTAACGTTATACTGTCAACCATCTTAAACTTGCACACGTCTTATACAAAAGGGCAGTTGAATAACCAAATTCGTTCACCCGGCCAGGATATTCAATCTCAAAGAGCATAGCGGAAGGATAAACAAATTTGAGGACTCCAGAACTTAGAACACTAAAACGCATACAGCTGGATAAACGGGCCGTCCGAAGTGCCGCAATCCAACAAATCGTCCTACTACGAATCATTCTAAGCAAAGTTATTCTATACTTTAAGTGAGAAAAGTGCCAAATTGGTGGAGTTCTTTCGGGTCTGGCGCTCCGTAATTAACTGTCACACAATCTCTTGCAGCTTAATGGGTGCCGAGAGCTGAAGAAGCTACTCAAAAATTTAGAACCAAAAAGTCAAACTTAACTGGTAACTGGCAAAAACCAACAATGGGTATTGCAACTGGCATCAAAACATGTCGCTCGCCAATGTGTGCTCCGACTGCATAAAAAGGCGAGCATAACAAAAGGACGAGGCGGTTGCGCAGCGGGACGTACGATGGGACAAACTCGTTCACATAAATTGTTGAAGAGGCAAAAACTAAGTCAGAATAAATGTTGTCTAAGAAAAAAGAAAAAATCTGGGAAACCGGGAAGATGTCTTCATCAAGTCGCAGTTGTTGATCGCAATGACCGAACTTGGCAAAGCGACCGAAACAACAACAACAACAACAACAGCAGCAGCAGCAGCAACAACATGGAAATCGGCACATGTATGGCGAGGGGAAGGAGCCATTTGTTTTATTTATGCTTAACATGAGTTGCAAATGCCAAAAACAGTCAAAACGACAAAAACAACAACGCCAACAGCAGCAGCAATAAGATTCGAGTCCAATTACAAAAACAACAACACAAAACAAACGGAGCCAAAGTGCTGCAAATTTCGACACATGAGCTTTTGCAACCGCGCTGACTTCCAACAAAATCATGAATGAATTTAGAAACAATTTGACTTGCGAAGAAGCGAGTCTTTTGTCCTAATACCCTGGCGGTATTAAAGAAATAAACCTTAGCTAATAGAAATGGTTGCTTGACAGAAAAGCTAAACGGTTTTTGACCCATGAAGATGTCAAGGTTTTCGGGGCAAGTATCTGCGTCCTTTAATAAGTCATTATTAGTAGAAGAACAAAATACGGAATATAAGACAAAAATATATATTCGTATATCTCTAACATATATTAGATCTACGCAGTAGCACAAATTTCATTTCGTGTTATTCCCCAATTCAATACTGTACTGAGTGCAGGGTGTAGGCCAACTCATTTGCGACATTTGCTGTCAGCGCAGATTGATGTTGTCTCACAATTTTGATCGCAACCAAAAACGTAGAATTGTTGGGCGTTTTGGGTGTGTTTCGTAGGTGCATGGATCGAAAGCTTTTTGACGTCTGCGAATTTGACAGGCGTTAAACCCAATACAACGCTCAGACGTAGACGCAACCACAAATGCAGCCAACTCCCACGAGTGATGAGCGATGAGCGATGAGCGATGAACGATGAGCCAATTTAAATAGAATTGTCGTCGATCGATGTTCGTCGTGCACGCAAATTGTTGTGCTGCAGCTGGGCTGAGAAACTCGGATCGAACTCGAACTCGAACGCGAACCGTGCAACATCGCCGCTTGCATATCAACGACGTCTTCGTCTTCGTCTTCGTCTTCGTCATCTTCGACTTTGCCGTGTGTCAGCCGCGTCGACAGTGCCGCTGATGATGAAGATGAAGATTGACATTACGATCAATTGATCGCACGTTAATTGAAATGATTGACACTCGTTTTACTGCTGCTCGTGTACATCGACGACTTCGCGGGATAATAAACCACAACTCGTCGGCGGCAGCGGCAGCGGCGACGGCATTGTTTAATTGACATTTCGAAATGCGCTAGTGCGACGGCCAAAACTGTCAATGTCGTCGACGCTGCTGCTGGGCTCAATCTTGGCTAAATCAAAATTGTTTTATTTCATTTTATTTATTTTTAAAATCGAAATCGCAGCGTAATTGAAATAAGCAAACGATCAGCAAACAAATGAAATCGTTCAAATGTGCCTAAAGAAGGCAATGCCAGCATTCCTGCGCATAATTTTTGCCTTCAACACTGCCGTTGCCTTTGCCGTTGTCGTTGGCCGGCGTTGTTGACGCTGCAATTGACGCAGTTCTTGTTCGTGTTGTTGTTGCTGTTGTTATTGTTGCTGTTGTTAGCGTCGCTGTTGGCGACTTTATGTAGTTGTTTTTAATTGCTTTATCATATGGCGACAAATTTATCGGCAAGAACACTTGGCCCGCTTTGCATGAGCCACCAAACCAACCACACGTTCACATTTTGCATAATTATGGCATGGCTTAGTGCTGCTGATGACGATAATTACTGTGATGACGATTATTATGTTGATGACAACAACAACAACAATAACAGTGACGAGACAGTGACGTCTTTGACAGCAAAGTTGTTTATACTTCAGTCAGTTTCTTTGATCGCACGCCGAAATGTTCGCTGTCGCGACGACTATCAACCTCAATCAAAGTCGACTCATTACCATCCAATGAACTTGTTTAGATTATTGGCAAATTGAATCCCGCTCTCCACCAATGTGAAACTATGTTCAACGTTTGTGAAGTACCGCTGCCAATGTCCCCAAATCAATGTAACAACTACACTCCCCGTCAATTAGTGCAGACAAATTATGGCCACCGACTGGCAATTTACTACGCCAAACAACTGAAACCACTAGTTATGGTAGTTGTGCAGGTGTGATACGCTCTACAGATCTAGACTCGCATATCTAGGCCAAGCGATAACTTCATCACCTGAAAACGAAGCAAATATGCCACGGAAAAATATTTTTAATTACACGTAGCCAAGTAGCTAATAAAGAATAGATCTTTACAGGCTAGTAACGCATAAACATTATAATATCTCAAAGTTTCACGGTTCAAGCATATTCGAAGCATACTAGAAGTTGGGCTGTGTCCGTTGGCGGATGAATCTACGCCCACGAGCGACCTTCAACGAACTGCAACCAAATCTAGCGACCTGCCTCCTTGTCAAATTTTTGTAGATAATTTACTCAACTCTAGGAAACGCCCCAGGTTGTGATTGTGTGCAATATCTTGAGCGACCTTGAATAAAATGTCCAAGCAAATTATGTCATCCTCAAACTCAACTATCTGTCACTTCGGATTAGTAGGCAATACTTGCTGCTCTGAGGTGACAATCTTCATTATTCTATCAACATTGTTAGTTATCTTCAGTAAACAAGCAGAGACCCACCCAACGTTCATTCAAATTTAGCGTATTGGCTCATAGCCAACCCTCCACAGCCCCTGGCCGACCTCCTTCACTGCGCCGTATGCCACATAAAAACCAACGCAAATATGATAATTGCAAAGATTACCCAGGGAACCGTACTCTAATTAGATGCTCAAACACTCTCGCCTTCAGTAGACGAACATTCGAGCGCCCCCCACTGTTGAAGAAATTGTGGCGATAACCTCGCCAATAAGCAAATACGCAATTGGCAATTGGCATTTCGCATTTCGCATTCACGCCTCGGTGTCAATTCTGCGGTTTCTTGTTTGCAAACACACATACACATACACACACATGCATTCACACAATGCTTTGTTGGCAATTTATGAGCGTTGATTTTAATGTGCAGAAAGAAACCACATTTTCCGCCGATATTAGCAAACAATTTCATTAAAAGGCTGTAATCAATACACATACACAACCGGGCGACTGCTCTAGCACGGCATCCAGATGCCAGACGAATGCAGTATGCAGCACGCAGCATGCAACGCACGGCACCGCACCGCACCGCTCGCACGACGAGGCGCTTTGTGCTCGAACAGGTGGAACGGGCGAACGGACGTTGGTGGGAAGGCGAGCGAGCGGCCGCTCGCTTGCATTGCTCAGAGGTTATTTGCAACACGCTTGGCCGCTCGCTTGCAATATTACAGCGACGACATTGATACCGATACCGATATCGATACCAAGCGACATGCATCTGTGTCTGCCCGTATCTGCGTAGTGTATCTCCGTTGATCTTTGTACGAGCGAATATCTACGAGTGTCGTCAGCCACTACTGCAGTAGCGCCGATCTACTATGTCTTAATAAATTCGTCTTCGTTCGCAATTTGCAATTTGCAATTTGCAGTTGAGGTGTGAAAATTTGACGCTCCACTGCGTATTTCGACTAAATTAGTTCATGCGGCTTTGTTGTGCGCTTTTAAGGTTTCTCAATTACGGTAATACGCGACACAATGCGGTGCCCATTTCAACGCATACGATATTAATCTGTTGCTCGGATTGCATAATTAGACCAGCTAAACGACCCGCTGCCTCAGTGTGTCAACGCAATCAACTTTCACCTAATGAACTCATCAAAACGCATGAGTGGCGCTGGACCACCACGTCGAAGTGCAGTAGCCGAACGGGGCACATAAAACCCGAAAAGGGGCAACGGAATTAAAAAGCAGAGATTGTTTTGGACTAATGAATATTTAAGATTAGCGATGACGAACGCACCTAAAACGTTGTTAGCCGCGCCGATCAATAAGACGAACGGTCGAAAGCGACAGAAAGTGAGGCGGCACTGCTCAGCGTTGTTTATAGTCGACATGCGATACGCAGACGCGAAGATCGTACAATGTACGAGCTCGAGTGAGCGCGAGATCAGTGAGTACAACAAAATCCAAGAGCGATGGCGACTGAGGACGGTCGAAATAATTTGTAGATCAATAAACGCTCAGTTTATGGCTCTATTAGTGGCTCATTTAGGGTGCTTAATTACGAAGAGATGCTCACAGGGGGCTCGAATGGGGCCCACATTTTAATTACAAGCAATCCAAACAGACAGCAAAGCAAACAGCAAAGCATTCTGTACGTGTGGAGCACTCAATCTAAAAGCCAAAGTCACAGCCGCATTCAAATGAGACCAACAATAACAATTATCATCATCTTCATCAGCAGCTTCGTCATCATTGAGAAGCGCCATACGATGAAGCTACAAACGAAAAAGACTAAAATCATGAACGAGAAAAAGTTGAAAAGAGAGAAGGTGAATGAATATGAAAACAAAAAACAAATATGCGAATAAGAATGTTCACACCATGCGCTCCAACATTAACATCAATCTTCCACGGATCAAAGATGCAAAACACTTGAAGACCACCGATGATGAAAAAAAAGACGGCAACAGCATCGGCATGGGCATCGACGATCATGATAATGATCATAAAGATAATAAAGCGTATAATGAAGTCAGTTTGTGCAAAAGAAACATCATTGCATCTGAGATCGAGCTGAGCCCGAGAACTGTAGGCCTCTTCTCTGTTGACACGGGGCAGATACAACAGAAACAGCACGGCAGACCGACTTCGTCTGAGGCCGCTTTCGTCATCATTTGCGTCTCATATGACGCACAAATGGCGTCGAACGCAGTCTCGGTCAGCCTCAGTCTGACTGTCATTCCCAGACTCAGCCGTAGATGCCGCGAATTCAGTCAGTCAGCCACTAAGGCAGTCAGACGAGACGGGCTTTCACAACCAAAGAGCAGCCTTGACTCGATCAGAGCGCAAAGCAAATTAATCTGCAGGAGAGTGACTGGCTTTCATATACCCTACTAAAACATGGCCACCGCAAACCAATTTGGCACTTATAAATTCCTTTAATTCAAGTGCTACTAGCAACTTCCAAAAACTTAATTTTTGCAATCTGCAGCCTTCATCAAGTAGGCTCTGAAAAGAACCCCAACCTCTCTAAACAAAACTCCAAAAGATAATGTCATGTTTAACTGGGATTATTGAATTCCTTAGCGAACAGGTGCAAAGGTAATCAGATAATGTCAGCCAGTCTTCAATATCGAGGATGTAGCTCACTTTCCGTAATACAACTTCAATTCATTTCAGAACCAAGGTGCTCTACTTACGGTGTGTAGTGTGCACGCACATGTTAAATCTTTAAAATGTCTTAATAAACAATTGATGGCAAGCCCTATGGACGAGGGCTGCAAAAGCGGTATTTATCTGAAGTTCCAACGAAACGAACAGAAGCGAAAGATTCGTTCGTCTTGCTCTCATCGTCATGTTGATAATGGCTCTTAAATGCAAAAGTACTTTACCGAACAGCTTAGTCTCGAGACAATGCTGCAGCCCTGGTATGTACGTGGCGACGTCGTGCCTTGCGAGTAATTGAATAGCATAACAGATTGTTTTAAATATCATTGAACCGCCCTGGTTGACCACCTGTGCTGTTAGTACTTGACGACTCTCAACTTGACTCGGCACGGTTCGATTCGGCTCGGTTCAACATCAACTTTACTATGTGCGGTGCCCTCAGGGCCACACCGCTTACAGCACTCACTTCGCATGGCACTGAGCTTCTTGGCTCGGCAGTGATCAACACGAACACGAGGCAACTCCTCGTGTCTCCGCTCACTCTCATTCAGATCAGCTCACTCGTTAACTCAATACGTTCAATTGAAGTCGAAGCTAAAATGTTCAAGCTCCGTCGCTGTGCGCTGGTCTCTTTCTTTATGCTAATCCCCAAAGATGCGCGCAGCGCGTCTCTCATCAAATCTGTATTCTGTCTCTGGACCACACACGTCGTCATTCCAATTCGCATGAGACGCGTACATCTGACGAAATACCCGACCGCTCGCCGCTGGATGTTCATCGCTTTTAGACGGCGACTGTTGAGTTGGACAGCGCCGCTTTGACTGATCGTCGGCTGGTATGTCGAACTCGATCGATTCGAACTTTCGAATATTCGCCACTGGGTTTCGGTTTTTGATAAACTGTCGATAAAACGATGCGATCGATGCTTTTAATTTGGTTACCTACCGCATTCGTGCCGCCAAATTAAGGGCATAAAATACACAGCAACAATGGCAACAACAGCAACAACTAATATGACATAACAATAAACCGATCCGAGAGAACTGAAAACACAACACAGACTTGTTGCTCATTGAATGGGAAAACCACAGAATCGAAATTGGAGCTTTTCGACTTTTGTTTTGGGCTGTGTGAGAGCTGAATGACAACGGTCTAATTAAGTTATCAACATTTTTACGACGTCATCAGTGTAGTGGGTTATAAAATTGGAATTAAGACCATTGAGGAGCATTAAGACAAATCTGCTCTTAATGGTTTAACTAAACATTAACATTAAAATTGGTTCAAATCCAAAGGCGACATTTGAAGAACTTTTTGAGTTGGTAGTATAAATCGAGACTTCTATCGGACGATACTAGGAGATGATTGCTAGGATGTAGTACTACTACAAAGCCATGGGTAAAAGGATTTGAAATTAAGTCTTAAGTGCTAAAATTATTGTACCAGGGACTTTACATATTAATACATAGTTCAATGAAGGGTATTGCAAGTTCGATAGAGTCAAGGCAATAATTTTCTTGTTTTCTGAGTTCTACTCAATTTATTGCAAATTTTAATTGATTTCCGAGTCTACCTGCTGCATTGTGCCCTTTAGCCAGCTCTCACAGCACCTACCGGCACGCATTCCATGCCAATTGAATCGACGCATCCAAATCGCTGTCAATGTCAACTCAAACAGTTTGTTAAAATTCTCACGCTACGCTTCGGCTCGAGTGATTCTTCGTCGTCGCTCTTCCAACGTGGCATCCTTAGTTTGTCATCTGGTGCTTGCGATCACATTTCTGTCGACTTTTAATTACCAGCCGAATGAACTTTTTTGTTTAGGATTCGCCAACGATGCTTGTATTATGTTCGAACGCATCTCAATGCCCTTAATAAAGTAATTAGTGACAGGAGGCAGGAGGCTGGAGGTAGGAGGCAGAAGGCATGAGGCATACAGCAAGAAAATCTCGTAATCTCTGCACTCATTTTAGACGTCATTCTTACTCGTCGCATTGTACCGGTATGACTGTTAAAAAATGAAATACAAGTACCGAAATAAAAATACGGCAAAACTTTTCCACACCCGCTGCGCCGCCATGTACTCGTATCTACTATCTACGCATGTGTTGTTGGCAGTCAAAGTGTTTTCAAGCGATTTCCAGTTTGCGTCGCAAAAAACTGTCATTTGTCTATTTTTAACAGACACGCCGGCATGAAGGATTTAATTAAATTCAACTCGAGTTGACAGCTTCCATACTTTATCGTACGAACGCCAACAACTGAAACGACACCAATATCAACGGCAAGTACAACAATAACAAAAGGATGTGGCTCATTGCTGTTGTCGTTTTTGTTGCTACTGCAGTGCCAAGTATTGACTGAAACTGAAACTGAAACTGAAGCTGACTCAAAAGGCACAAAGAAAAAACCAGCGCTTTTCCACAGCATTACAACTTGTTGACTTTTCAAATTCGCAAAAACTTTTGAACTTCGCTTCGGCATCGAATTGCAGGAAATCGCCAATAAATACTCACACTGATGACTGATGACTTCTCAAAAACTAATAAAAACTCTTTTTTCAGTTAACTCGACTAATTTGTTGTATGGATGTAACTATTTGTAAAAGATTTATATTAAAATAACTGTCCAAATCTGCGTTTAATGTGCTATATCTGACGACAGGCTAATCACTCACCCTCACCCTATCAGCCGAATGGTTCGCCAAACCAACAAAAGGCTCGGTGATTTCAAAGGTAGAAGAGCCTGGTGCCTTGTGTCATCACTGAAAGAAACGCCTATTTTGAGGAACTAACGAAAAACATTTCTAATAAAGATTGAAAAAGTGTATAGAGCTAGAAGATCCTATTAAGAAATAGAACATTTCGAAAAAAAAAAAAATTCTTTTTCTATCTTTTTCTGAAGACTTTTTAATGGACCCACGTACTCTGTGTACCTATTACCCTTGCCTAACTCACAGTTTGCTATTCTATTTACATTGTTTGTATACTATTTGGCTTTACATTTATAGAAATGTGCAAGCCATGAATTTTTTGTGGTAACGGCGCTTTCTAAATAAGGCTTGAAGATTCGAATGAAGCACGAAATATTTTCGAATTTCGTTTTCCATTAATGGAATAATCACTCACTTAGTAATTTGCAAAAGTAAGTCATAAAGCCAATTAGTCAAATAAAAATGTCATAAAAGCGTCGCATAGCAATTTTCCAAGCCAATCCAAGCCAAGCTAAGCCAAGCCGAGCCAAGTTAAGTCAAGTCAAGTGGGGCCAAATGAGTGTGACTAGAAGCAATTTCGTTACACGTCAAAATTATACACGACGAACGCAATGTTTTTATTTTTAGTCTTTATTTCTGTTGTTTTTTAAATATTTTTGTATAATTTTGTATTTAATGGCATCGTTGTCGACTCGCATCAAGCGGCGCCGACATGCATTTTGCATAATTGCAACTTTGGCCGAACACGCTCTGCCACTTACAGTGGGGAAACTCGAATACGCTCATATTGACGCATATCTGAGAGAGCATGGTGAAAAGCGGGAAAATTGACTCCTGGCACACACCAACCACCAGTCATCCAACAATGTTGGCTTTACTCAAGTCAATCAGGCAGTCAGGCAGTCAGTCAGTCAGTTAGCTGAAGATTGTTCGTTTGGAGCGACGCTGTTAGACAACGTTTTATTTTATGAAGTTTTTTTTCGTTTTGTTGTTGCTATGGCATTGGCCATTTATGAAATTAAGTTATTTTGCTCTGGGGGCTGCCGTGATAGTGGCAACAATACTAACAACAACAACAAGAACAACGTCACCGGCAGCAGTAACAAGTACAATTTTAAGGCCATATTCAGCAATTGAGTTGCAATCGAGGTGAGCCTTTAAATGAGTTATTAGCCTCCAGTTGATTAATTTCGCGCTGCTGCCGACGTTGACCGCTTTTCCTGTTTTGTAGCTTCTTAACAAGTCGCAAGCGCAGTAAAATGTTGGCAACGCCCATTTAAGTGATTTTTGTAATGCAAAAATGGCTTAGTTGTGTGTGTGCGTATGTGCGTGTGTACGTCTGTGTGAGTTAATAAGCCAAAGCGCAGCCGAAATGGTAGCGCAACAAGCCAACGAATGTGCGAAGGCGCAGACAAAAATTGACAACCACAAAATTTGGCTTAACGGCACAGGGCGAAAGAAAGAAAACACCATTTTCCATGCTAATTATAACAACAACAAACAACGGCGCCACCCAATTCACTCACCGCATATCATATCACTTGGCTTGGCTCACTGGCACAACATGTCAACAGCATTGTCATCGGTAGCAACAACAACAGTAATGAACAACAAACAACATGAAAAGCCATTAAAGCACAGCCTAAATAAACAAATTGGCCTTGTGGCGTGCGGCCATTCCACCCCAGAGCTTCTACGGAAAACGACCCATCCGGTACGCGCAATGAGCGAGGCGAGTGTGTCGACAAGATAAGCGCCGTTCTAATCCCAGTTGAGTACAACGCCGCTACGGGGGCCGTTTTTATGTGGGCAGGATAACAGTTAATATTAACACCACCCAACTCGCTCCGATTTGGAGAGTGCAGGTTTATTGAATTTTGAATATGTTTTATGATGTGCTCGAGCGGCATTTGTACTCAGTGGGCAGTTGGGGCCACGTACAGCGCTTGTGCGCCGCTCATCAAATGCTCATTACAATGTTTCAACGTTCTTGTAGTTGTTGTGTTGGGTTGTGTTGTGTTGTGTTGCGTTCAAGTATATTCAACACTAACAGCATGTGAGTGTACGTTTTGCATGTTAGCGCCCAGCCCAACGCAGCACCGCCTTTGACACATGTGCGTCGATCCCATTAGGAATTATTAATTTGCATTGATTTGCAATGCTTTGACAACTTAACGCAAATTCGCACAGCACTTGTTGTCAATCTAGGCTGACAGACAGACAGACAGACAGACAGACAGAGAAGTAGGCAAGCAGGCAGGCATACAGCAAGAAGGACAACTTTCACCCCTTACTCAAAAAAAAAAAGGACATTGTATGCCTTTCGTAAAAAGGACAAGCGCAAAATTGCTCGGCCAGACTGGCTCAATGTTTGACGATTGCGTTTAAAATTAATTAAATTTTTCAACAATTGACAGATTCCGGTTTTTCATTCACCACGAGCGCCATTACCTTCATCATTACCATCATCATGAACATCATTTCGAAACTGTTGGTGTGTCGCTTTTATTGCTGGTGTCATTTTACGTTTAATCAAGTGCAAATGAAAGTCTCGTTTCGCTCGCCCCTCGTCACGCCCCACCACACCGCGGCGAACATGGCTCACTCAATTCTCTACGCGCTGTCACTCCGCCACACTGTCTTCGATCTTCATCCTTCGCGCACATACAACACCCACCACCCAGCGTCCGCGCACGCAACGAATTCTGTTTCGGCTTCAAATTGGAAAAACAAACTTTTCATTCGAGATGCGAATTGAAATTGTATTGTTTCGCCCGTTTGTTTGGCTACAGCAACTTTTCGTTTATTGCCAAATCATTGCAACCCCATTCACTGTTGTTTTTGTTGTTGTTCAATTGCGTTTATTTAATTTGCTGTCAGTGCTGTAAGTTGCTGCGTTGCCAACGTTGCTGATGATAGTTAAACGCTTTTAATTAATTTGTTGCGATTAAAGCCGCGCCGCAGCTTTCATCATTCCTGACATTATGCGCCTCGGCAAACCCGATCGTTGTTGTTGCACGTGTGCGTTTAATTCAAAAATTAACACATTCAAATAAAACACATAAACTACCTGCCTGCCTGCCTATCTGAGTGAAACTTTTTAAAGATAATCCAACTCTTTTACACCGATAATTGACTATGCGTTTGAACTTGACATATTCTATCAATGACGACAAATCCACTGCTCCTTCAATGCAGAAACGAGAAACGACCTCAAATTGTGAACTGGGCTAATTCACAAGCTTGCCAAATGCACATATTCTTGGTCTGCTAGGTTAAGTTACAGTTAAGTTTTTACTGTGATTCGGACTGCAAGACAGCATGTATGTATTTGCCAGCCACGAAAAACGAAACCAGTAAACCGTACAAAGGGCAACCTTATATTTTAATTTGTCAAAGCGCAAGCTTTTATCTTAATTTACATAAAGTGGCAGAGAGCGTTTGTTTGCCTTTGCTGCTCGTAATTTTCAACCAATTTAGTTGGTTCCTTTTTTTAAATGTACATAATTTTGTTACGTAATTACGCAAAAAAAGTTTCAAAAACATTTATTTTAAATTGAAAGAGAACTTTTTTATTATTTATTTTACCAGTACTTTTGCGAATCATGCCAATAATATTGTCTTATGCCCTATTCGCAGTGGTCTATGATACGAGTCAATGTTGATTCGACGCTGATTCATATCACATTCTACAACAACCACAAGGAAGAGCATGTCATTCAGGGGTTGTTGTTGTAGAATGTGATACGAATCACCGTCGAATCAAGAATTGATTCGCCACTGATTCTGAACAGGGTTGACGTACAAATTTTGTGTTTGTATTTGTGAGTCAAATGAATGTACTAACGTTACTCTCTCTTGAGCACGCACAAAAGTATTGCTCTCTTCATTGTTTCCTTTTTGTATGTGATGTTTGTCATTATGACGCGTCATCGCGTCATGGCGTCATCGCAATATCGTTCTTCGCGTAGCATTCGAGCGTTGAGCCGAAGTTGTGAAATGATAACGCATGCAGTGTATGTAATGAAATCTACAACAAGAGCAAGGGCACGCGCGTTTGTTTTTTTAAAAAGGTTCACTTCTACCATGCGTGAACTGCACACGATTTTGTTTTTTTTTTTTTGTTTACATGGCGAAGCGGGCAGGGTTTGATCTAGTATGATTATAAATCATTTACAACTAATCGTAAATTTTGTACCTCTAATAGTGACTTGAAGTGATCTTGAACTGGACAGTTCCCCATAGTCACAATATTTAATTTCACAAATATAGGAGAACTAAAATCGAAACAAATTTAAACACGTCACTTTCAGTCGATGGTTTACACTTGATCGAAGAATATATTTCACATGCACATTTTATATGTGGCGAAAAGGATTAATAATTCATGGCAAAGTTGTACTTGGCGATAGTTGCAAACAAGCAAAACATTTTCTCGTTAAAGTGTGAGAATATTGCGATGACAATACTCGATTTGTTGGAACAGAATGTCACCTAATATGGCCTTGACACACTCCAGTTTACAGTTCAGTGATGGGATTACTTAACAACTCGCCACTAAGTTATACAATGCAATCCTTTTCAAGTTGCTGTCAAGTTATAAAGTTTGATGTGTCTTGTTATTGAAGCAGAACATGCTCAAATATGTTTACGAACAAGTCAAACGCTTCGAGTACGGCCAGTGTAGCCACTCGTCTGCGAGTTTTAGATACTTTGCTGGGGAATGCATTTTATGGATTTGTATCAATTCAATTAAAAAGACTTGCACAAGAATACAAATTGCCCATCGCATTTATAAAATTTACATTTCAATTACAAAGTCAACAGTAGCAACAGTAGCAACAGAATGACAAACAACAACGCTGCGGCATTGTGACAATACGTGGACTGACAAGGCAAATAGACGAGAGAAGACAGACAATTGCATGGATGTAGAGATAGATAGATAGAAAGATAGATGCAAGCGCATTAAAAAAAAATTAAATAGTAAATGATACACATTAGTTACAGTAACTGAGACAACAACAAAAGTATCTGAAATGCTTGTTTTCTAGCATGAATTAGCAGTTCGCAGGGGTGGCGGCACTTGTACAGTCGATATACACTTAGAGATGCACTCATTCAGATACAAATATAGTACGGAATATTAATTGCGATAAACTTGCTACACTCCGAGTTCGTAATTCATTGTCAACGCGTGCAGAGCGAATTCAAAAGCCAACACTGCAGGTGCGCAACGTGTTGCCCTGCTCAACGTAGGTTGGTGGCACAACCATCGCGACGCTTGGCTATGCGAACAGGCGTACATTGATTGATACACAAACCGAGACAGCAACTGACAATGAATCCAATTGAATCCGAATCCGACTTCGAATCGAATCGAATCGAATCGAAACAAGAAAGCAACATATTTAAGCTCGTAATTAAAGCGAAAAACGACACAGATACAGACACAGACACAGATACAGGCAGAGACAGAGGCGAGATTCTTTCTTGGATTGTGTGGCATGCAGGTAAATTTGTTTTGTGCGGCTGCATGTGCTGCATGGGAAATGTGAAAAGTGTAAGCAGAGCCTGGACCAGAGGGTATCTGGAATGGTGGTGTGGTATGACAAGTAAGCGCCACATATGTGGCAAGCTCATTAAAGCACAAAATCGTATCGAACTGCAATTGTAGAAATTTCACACACACACATACAAACACACAAACACACAAACACACACTGATATACGTTCGTTGTATATCTCTTGATTATTGTTATTGTTGTTGTTTACCCATTTAACCAAATCATAATTCTCAGCGCTTACCTACAAGATGAACATGTGCGATAAGTTATCAACGACATGCACGCATTTGCATCTGTGCCCATGTGGCTTAGTTGAGTAAGTTCATGTATGTGTCGTTTAGTCGCTTATAAAACCGAATAATGTGTCATCTTTTGGCTTAATTACTCGAACGCGTGCTGGTGCAACATGCGCAGGGGCAACGTTGACAACAACAACAACAACGACGGCGACGGCGACGGCTACGGCGACACTTGTCTGCTGCTAATGGTCCCCCTGCCATCTCATAACGCAGTAGAATGTGCAGCTGGCAACAACTGTGAGTTGCTGCTGCCCTGCGCCGTTACCACACTTGACACTGAACGCTCCTCTCTCAGCCAACAAGCAACGATCTTGGGTAGCTGAAATCAGTTTTGTGGCTGCGCACTTCTGCTCATTTGCTTTTTTGCTGCTGTTGCTGCTGCCGCTGCATGTTTCTTTATGTCGTTGTCGTTATTCTTCAGTTCTGTCATCTGTTTTTTCTTTGTTGTTGTTGTTGTTGTTGTTGTTATAGTTGTTAGTGTTTTTGTTTGTGTCGTTTGTTTTCTCGTAGACCCACAGCAACGTTTTTGCGTTCGTTAATTAACTCATTAACATTTGGTTGATTTCAAGTCTTTGACGCTGTTCGCTTGCGCTCGCTCGCCGCTTTGCCTCATTGGTTTGCTTTCGCTTATCCTCTTCCTCCATTCAATCCACACTTCTCAACTAACTCAACCATTGCCCTAAATTGTGTAGGACAGCATTCTGCTTGATAATTTTTTTTATTTTTATTATTATTATTATTTTAATGTTTTATTTTACAGTAGTCGGTTCTCTTTGCTGTATGCTATCCGCTTATCAACAACACAAATGTGCAACTGCACCAGGGAAAGTTATATCAATCATTTGTCAACGGATCATGAGTCATGCTAAATCAAAGGCAATTTATCTGTGTTCATTCTAATAGGGCAACATTACTCGATTATCGAACTTCGTATTCCCAATTCACACGCCACACACAGAAACACATTGGAAGCCCAAGGTATGTTAGCGCAACAGAGGCGAACGCATAGCAACGCGCCACAGCAGTTGGTGACCGCCACAAAAGTCAAAAGCAGCACTTGATGAGTTCATTAACAAACTAATTTCGACTTAAATTAAACTTAATGCGAAATGATCATCATCAACAAAGCAAACAAAGAATGAACAGCAAAACGAGCAAAACGAGCAAAACTGACAACAATCAACCACTTCAGCCAAGGAGCGGGAGAGAGCGAGGTAGAAAAAATGTTTTAATTTGCAGCTTCTGCCGATTTGAGCGGAAAAAATCAAAGGCGTAAATGCCGCGAACTCAACTCAGATCAGTCACCAACAACGGTGGCGGCGACGCCAGCAGCAGCAGCAGCAGCAGCAGCAGAAGTACGAAGTAGAAACAGAACAAGTATTGTAGAAGATGCCTTGCGAAGGGCGCCCGCTCAAGACACAGCAGTGCTTGCTGCCACCGACGCCGACAGTACGCCGACTGCACTCAAACATGTCAGAACAACAGAACACTAACTACAAACATGTTCGATGAGACTGCAACGACATCAAATCGAATGCAACCGAAAAACGGCAAGCCAACGGCCAACGCTATTGCCGCGTGGCGAAGAGAGCCCATTGCGGATCCGAACATCCGTTTTTTGTATGTGTAAAATGGGTAAAATGAGAAGACGTTGAACGAGGAGATCACAAAACGACAACGACAACAACGACAACAACTTTGACGACTTCAACGACGATGACGCTTTGCGCGTTGGACAAACGAGGGGCGAACTCGAAGTGCAATTGTCTTGGATGTGGGGGCCGGAGTCAATGTCAGTGCCTGGTTCCATGCCTGTACCCGCGCCAGCCCCCTTTCCAGAGCGTACCACTGCTTACTACACTTCACTTCAGTTCACTTGTGACTTCCTTAGCTTGTCGTTCGTTGTTATTAATAAAGACCACACATTTTGACAACGCGACCACCCAAGCGGAAGCAGCAACACGGCTGCACAGAAAGCGAATGATGCGCGTCAAAGAGAGCGTACACAAAGAGAGTGAGGACGAGAACGAGTGTATGAGCGAGGGAGCTGCGCTGCGATCAGCAGCGTACTCCGTTTGTTCGCGACTTTTCAAAGACCGTTTCATTAAAGGAGCGATGGACCCACTCCAGCTTGCTCAGTGGTCAATTTCGCCACGCTGCACAGCGAATGCAAATTGTTTAAAGAACCCGCGCTTGGCGTCGCATGTGGGAATGCTGCAAAGGGGCGCATAGCGCAGATGCCTATCGGCGTTTTGTAGTCAGTCAGTCATGTGTAGGGTGCATAACTTATCAAGTGCTCTGTGCCTGCGTGTTGATGCGCGTGTTGTTTGGCTGTGGCAAAGAAGGGCTGCGCTTCGTTGCTGGGAAATGCATAGAGTCTTTGAAACTTCGACGTATTCAGTGGCAGACCACCTAGGCACCCTGGCCTAGGCCTCTATCGCCAAGAACTGATTCGAAGCTTCTTTTAAGTAACTTATCACTTCACGCCCACAGCAAAGCATTTGACAAAACTGCGCGCAAACACAAAATGCGAACCATGTGTGGTGAATCGTGGTGAATCGACGAAAATGGTATGAATTGGCAAATGAAATTGTCAACTGTATTGCAACGCATCGCAACAAAGATGTGTGGCACAGATATACAATGTATCTGAGCCCGAAGAGACAGCGAGATGCAGGAAAACGAGAATGTGGGATGGTATCACCGGAAGCAAGAACGATTGACATGCGTAAAATCACAAGGAGACCTGCCAAATCGAACAAGTTTGCATATGCAAATACAATACCAGAATAAATGACACCAAATGCAGGCTTGATTTTACGACTCACCAATACCTTATGCTATGGCTGATGGTTAGACTTTAAGAGGGGAATCACCTGGCTGAACTGAATACGAGTTGTTCTATTAGATCGAACTTGAATGTGTCGTACCAACATAATGTGGAGGCCTTGGAATCACAGAGCATAAGGTGCTGAGTTGTCAGACCAGAGTTTTCGGATAAAATTTTAGCATTGCCAACTATGCTATCGACGACTGAGAACCTGCTGACACTGGGACTGTGATTTGTTTCCCTTCTATGTTTTTCCCTATTTCGGGGCAAAGCCTTTGATGATTTACCTTCCGATAGGGTTGATGCCTATCAGTAGCCTTTTGCATCAAACACTTTTTCGGCTGATGCAATTCGAGGGCTACTTGTAGATACTGAAGGTTCTTACTGACCTTGTTCCAATCGCATTCTATCTATCTCTACCTATCATCACCGTAGTCTAGCCTCATTGCATATATACTCGTCATTAGTTATGATCATACAAATAAGTCTGTGCAGTTTACTGCGATTAATGTTATACATTATGTCAAGAAAAACAAAATGGGGCATAGCGCCACAGTACAAATGACATTTTAACCAGATGTTCCATACATAACCAAAAACCTGAGTATCCCTTTCAAACAGTTTTGTTTGTAGGGTACAAATTGTAGTAAAATCAATTTAAAGCTAACCAAACAAACAAACATAACAAGTAAAACGTAGAAGATATCAGGTGGATTAGTACCGCCACCGCCGTCAAGTGATCATTTACAGCAACTGCAACAAGAACGAGAACATCACCAACAACATCACCAACAACATCACCAACAATACTATCACCAACAACAGCAAGAAGCAGCAGCGGCAGCAGCAGCACGACAAGCGAAGCTGGACAAGATCGCCGAGACCACCCTTAAGTCGATTCGATCCGACTAAGGTGGCTACAGCGTCACCGGCCCTGGTGGTCCATTGTGTTGCGCTGGATTTGCGCATCGTTTTCGGTTTCGGTTTCGTTTCTGTTTTGATTTGGTTTTCGTTTAGTTACGTTTTCCACAGCTTAGCTATTTTCGCAAAAAAAAAATTATAATAATAATAATAATAATAATAATAATAATAATAACAACAATAAAAAAGCATCTTCGCCCTCAGCTTTAACGGTGCTGTAGTTGAAGAAAGCGAACCAATGACCAACAGAGCGGCGCTCCGAGCTCCGACGCTGATGAGTCATGGCACTGTAGCGATTCCCCCAGAGTCTAAATCGGTCTAGCTTAAAGCTGGCGAATGAGTCGCCAAAAACCTCTGCGGGCCGCCCTTTTCCAGAGACGACGCGACCACATTTGAGTGTGTGTGGTCTCGCAGCAGTTGGACAAGCTGAGCTGACTGAATCATCGTCAGCCGCAGAGCACAGAACTCGTACTGAAGCTGAAGCTGAAACTGAAGCTGGCGCTGAAGTGATGTTGAGACGAACTGAGGCAAACGCTTTGCTAGGCAGCGACAAAGCCAACTCAACACTGAGCTCATGTTGCTTAGCCAAGCAGTGTGAGTATGTGTGCGTGTGCGCGCATGTGTGTGTGTCATGTCTGACGATTCGAACTCTGCTGGCTATGCTTCGATCCATGCCGCTACGCCTGCCCCTGACGCTGCTGTAGCGTATGCTGTTACGCTGTTACGGCGCTGGTGGACGATCTTTTGCGATTGCGGCACAGATCTCCAATTAGCCTGCCTTCTGGTTGATGACTTAATTAAGTCCGAGTGGCGCCGCTTGTGCCTGTGCTTGTGCTTGTTTTTTTTTTTCGATGATTTTTTGTTGCTGTTTCTGTTGGTGTTTGGTCTCTTCTTTCGCCTGTGTTGCGCTGTTCTTGGACTGTGGACGCTCCTTGTGCTACTCAGCGTATGCACGGTTCGTAATCCAGTTCGTACAGATTTCATGTTGGCTATGATTTCATCGGTCGTTGCAGAGATCTGGGTCTTTTGCGCCGTCCTAAGCGTTTAGTGTTCAATTGAGACATTTTAGGCGATCGATTTTGATTTCGACTGCGATGGTAAGTTTGGCTCTTATGCCTTTCGATGCGATCGCCCCTACTTTGCTCATTCAAATCTACAAAGTCCCTAACGACGTCCCCCATTTGCTTAGCATTGCACTTGGCATGATTACAGTGACAAACGATTTTTGCGCGTGGTTGACTCGACTCCACTATGCTCTGTCACCAAGCCGCCCGTCCCCACGCCTGCTTGGCACGCTCAGTACGCATATCTTCAGTTTTTATGTGACATTTTTACCACATTCGCCGCATTCATGTGATTTATGAATTCTCTGAGCATCGCATTGCGAGCACAAAGTTATTTATACTCCTTTCGTAGCCTTCATCTGACGTCGTCGTGGGTCCTCTCGCCGTGTTTCAGCCCCTCGCATGGGAGTTGCACATTGTTCCTCTGTTGCAGGCTTGCTGCATGTGCTGCGCTCCTTAAGTGTTTTGCGTAGATTTTGACATCTTTTGGCGCACATTTTTCAACTTGTGAAATTGTTTTGCAAATCTGTTGCAGTCCATACAATCCGGCGGCTTCTTTGAGCCCATCGCTGTGGGTGGCATGCCTCACGTTCCAATCTCGCTGCTGCGTTACTTAAAATTTATGAGGTGTTGGGGTTGCACGCTGCATTTAGATGCAACTCTTAAGATTGAATTGGTTAATATAACTTCTTATGCTTATATTGAACTTATTAAGATGGCATCCGACAAATCGTCAGAGGGGTTTTGGTACCGGTGGATTCTTATTTAATTTCTATCGTCTCGGAGATTTGTTCCTCCATGGTCTCGACCACTGCACTGACATATACAAAGTGGCGCAAAGTAATGGCATAATGTGAAATGGCTACCAATTTCTTATAAATGAAAAAAAGAGATCTGTTTGCATAGCAAGTTCATCTGTAGGTGTAGAATTGATGATATTCATTTGAAAACAAATTTTATCGCTCAAATAGCCAACTCACGAGTTGTTGCACAATTGTACTCGTTGTAAGGTTTTACGGCTCCAAATTGGCGATTACTTCTCCAATGTTAGCTTTTAAAACTTGCAGGATTCATGGTTCTTATTTGTGGTAAATGCGAGAATTCCAAAAGCCCCACCCACCGGACGGAAGACGGGAGGGCACTCGAACCGGAAATTGTTATCTCAAAATAATTTCACATTCTTCAGTTGTCTATCGCTCCCTGGCTTCTTGAGAACTAACGGGCGTTGCAATAGTACTCTCCGTCATACATTGGTTTCCAGTCTTCAAGGTAATCACTGTGAATCACTGCATTCCAAACTTCCGTACAGAAAAACTCAGAGTTTCTTTTGTGTTACATTGTGATGGAGCCCTATTTCCTTGCAACAATTTAAACGGATTAGAACTGAGCAACGCCAAGTAGGCACAACTTAAATGATTTCTGTTTCTGTTGAACCTCAGAACCATCACGATAGCTTGCACGTCATTTGGAATTTCGGCTTCCCTCTTAATAAAATTTCATTGGCGACCCTTTCTCTCGTTTCGATGTGTTATTTCTACTTTTAACTATTACACAATATTAATAATCAGTTTTGGTCAGATAATTTCAAGTACTCTGTATCAAGACCATGGTACGCTTTCTGAACAAACGGAATTAAGGCAACACTTATCGCATTAAAAATGCTGTACTTTTCAAATTTATTGAACCACGACCACGACCGCCACCAACTTCAGCACCACCACCAGCAAAGCCAACAACAGCCAAGCGTTGAATCAATTCGACACCACCGCCAACCCACCGTTATTGCATATCAAATAAGATAATGGCTTTTTAATGATGATTGTTATGTGAATGGAAAACAGTCAAAGTTAAGTGAAAAATAACTCATTTAACCAAAATGGCGGTGGAGTCAACTTTGGCGGCCCTACCCCGCTGCGATACGCTTTAAATGCTTTCTCTTCTATTAAATTACTTCAAGAGTATTGGGCTCTTCACTCCTCTTCGCCAACACCTTGGTCATGTTCTGCATGTGCCGCTTGTCACTGAAATTGAACCAAGAAGAAGAACAAGATGCGGCATGCACAACTGGAGCGAAAACAATTTGCTTGTTGTGACTCTGATTGGATTTGATATGACAAGTGTGTGTGTGTGTGTGTGTGTGTGTGTGTGTGTGCGACTGTAAAATGGCAAAGATTTACGCGTTCCACTTGCCTGATTTCGTTGTAATTTTTGTTTGTTATTGTTGTTGTTGTTGTTGTTTGCTTAGTATTTGTGAAATTGTTCTGTTTAGATCCATCAAAAAACCATTTATGATGTTTATGAGCCGCCCCATCAACGAACGATTCATGGACTTTTGACAAACAGAAAAAAGCCTAACAACAACAACAACAACAACAACATGTTGAACTAATTTTTCTATTTGCGTGCACTTTCCGCATACTTGCACAATCCCATAACCCGCCGTCCGCTAACCCACACACCCCTGCTAAAGCACATGAGAGCCAACATTTTTCCGGTGATAGACAAAGCAAACAAACGAATTAACGAACGAGGGAATTGGCGAACGGCTCAGCGAACAAACAAACAAACTGTCAGCACGTGGTTTCGACGCTCATTTCACTTAGAGGCCGAGCCAACTTGATGGATTTCACATTAGACAACATTTACTATTTATATATCCATAGGTTATGACAACTGAGCTGGTAGTGAGTTAGCCCATTAAAAGAAGTGATAAACAATTAGCGAGTAGCAGTGCCTTTGCTTTTGTATATCTGCACTAGCAAAGGCCCGAATTTGACATACCTATCAAAGGCAAACTGATGAAGCAATATTGATTTCATAGAAAAGCATCGGATGGGGAAAGACTATGGCATCAAACCTTCTTTATGATAACATCCATACATATACCAATTTTCAGGAGGTTCGGTCAAATTAACAGAATGAAGAATGAACAAGGATGACGCGAAGGAGTTGGCTCACCACCCATTCTGTATCAAAGCACATTGCTTAGAGAACAAACCCATGACTTTCAACAAGTCGTCAGTAGAGCTTGAAGCAACTGTTCAGAGAAAGAAAATATGCCTCATGCCTCATGGCTAATGCCTCATTCCATTTAGAATGCACAATGGACCAAGATTAAAAGGTTGATGAAACAAATGTAAATGCATATGTATAAATGTACACGGACCTCAATTACGTGGTTGATATACGATAAAATTAAATTACTACAAACACTATCTCATATGCCTATTAAATCATGTATTCAATTAAAAGCACTCCACGAAGAGCATTTAGTATTCGACATAAACCAAAATGGCACAATTTCAAAGTAATTTTCCCACATTTTATCGGTGGAAACTGCCATTTTGTGTGTAAGACTCAGCTGCGTTTTTAACGCGGAGTGGCCAACGGCACTTCTAACAACAACACCAACAGCACTGAGATACACTTGCACAACAACAAGAGTTACGCACTCCATTTGAGTTATGATGATAATGACGATAGCACATGCAGCGACGAAGTCACCACCAACAAAACACGGCGCAGCACACCTCGGGCCTTTGAACAGCAAGAGGAGTCGCAGAAGAGACAAGCAAACAAGTGACTACAAGAGCGCGGAAGTAGGGGGTTGGTTGGCTGGCGGGAAGGAAGCAAGAAGTGTGCGAGATGAAACTGACAATTAACACCTGCCCGAATGGAGCAACGGCAATAATGATACCAACAACAGCATGAACAACATGGCCACCGTTGCGACTAACACGTTCTGCGGGGAAAATTTGATGGGAAAAAAGCCAAAAGCAAGTGAAGAAAAGGAAATAAAAATAAATAAGCGTCCAAATGCGCACTGAACTCGGTACAGCGCGACGCACACGCCAAGCCGCAAGCAGCAACAGCAACGACAACAGCGACAAGCAGCAACTACAACTGAGACAACATAGGCGCAACAACATCATTAAATATAAAAGATATTTTTACCAACAAAAAGCCGCTGGAAAAAATGTGTACGAAAACCAAAAACACAAAATGTATGAAAGCCCATTAAAAAGACATTAAACAACATAGCAGCACCAGCAGCAGCAACAACAACAACAACAGCAACAACAACAGTGACAGAGGCAAAGACAATGGTCAAAATACATACGCCGCTTGAATGCAAGACACACAGGTTGGGAGCAACAGTTTCAACGCCACCACCTTCTTGGGCGTAAATTGGGCAATGATTGCATTCACTGAAATGTGGCCACCGATTGAAACGGTAACACTTTGACCGATGCCAAACTACGAAACAAACTACAAATAAACATTGAAAAAAAAATTATTGAAAACCACAAAATCACAAAATTAAAAGCCCCAAAAAGGGTCAAAAACCGCAGCAGCACAGAGAAGCTCAATAGGAGCCGAACTGTTCAGAAAAGCTCATAAATTAATGAGCGTACAAAGAGGCTGCAGCAGCAGCGGCAGAGCGTGGCTCAACCGAAACTGACCGCAGAACTTGAAGCCAATACCAAGCGAGACGACTTGACCTCAGCTGCAGCAGCAACAACGTCAACGGCCTGCAAAGCTACGCTACCCATCACACACTACTCAGCGTATGTGCCACACGCAAATCCAATTATTTAAATAAACAAAGAGCGTAAAATTGGCGCAGTGCACCAAAAAAAAATAAAACAAAAACAAAAAAAAACAAAAGCCAAAAAAAAAAAAACTTGCGCATAAATTCAACTCTCCTTGCAATGAAATGTTTCAATCAAAAGGCATTTAATCAAATAAGAAGTCCTCAACGCCGACGTGCATGCCGTCGTCATCTGCAGCAGACCGCTAAAAGATTTAAATTGGGGCGACCGCATTTCTATGGCTCTGCCGCTTAAGAATTCCCATGGAACCCTTTTGCCTTGCTCGTGTGTTTCTTGAGCCAATGCTGAATTATAATAAAAATATGATTACGTCATTTAAATGCAAAAGGACGTTGCAAGGCGAGCGGCTCACGCAATCAGTGCCACAAAAATATGCGTTCACTCGTTCGCAGAGCAGGAAGCATGTTGATTGTTCGATTGTCCTTCAGGCAGATGTTTCAATGGACCAATGGCTTGGCCTTAAACCAATAGGGCTTCAGCCCTATTCAGCCTTGTGCAGCTCAGCTGTATGAGATTTGTTGATGCCCAATAACAACGACATGGGCAATGACAATGATAATGGTAATGCCAATGGAAATGATGACGACATTTTTCTGATGACGACTTTTTGAAGTATTAATTGAACAATCAATTCGTTAGCAACATGTTGCTGGCACATCAACAACATCGATCTCGAAGTCGACTTCAACAACTCGTCAATGTTGCTGCTGCTGAACATGCAATCAGAACAGATTTTAGACGGCAACTGTGGCCCTTAACAGTATTAGTTGGTTGCAATGATGTGTGTTTTTTATACTAAACTATGCACAATTATTGCAAGACCCATTTAATTTGAAGCATAAAGGAGAAGAAAAAATTATCAATTCAGTTTGTGAACCCCTATATATATATACCAATTAAGGCCACGATGACAGATAGTGGACCGGTAGCTGGTAATTAGACAGGCGCTGTTCATAACACAAGAACCATGCCTTCATCACTGCATACCCTAACATGGCATACCACAATTTATAAACATGTTAATCGATATAGATCTCATAGGAAATACATGATTTGAAAAATATTCTATAGCACTGGCTTTCGCTCCAATGCCATATAACAATATAGACTACTAGCAGGTGCCACGGAGCAAGAAACGAAAATTCAAGAAACAGCAAAGCACAAACAAAAAAACCTACGAAACATGTGGTGCTTGGTCTTGCAGTGGTTTTGCGAAAAGGTTAATCCTAAAAAAACATACTTTCCTTAAACGATTTAAACAAAGAAAATATGCCAGTCTATTCTTTATGGTAAATGTATTGTTAAAAAAAAAATATAATAAAATTGGTTCAGTATATTTTGAGCCAAAACGTTTCATACAATTCCCATATAATCAATTTTATATAATAGTATAGATAAATCTACTAGTACTTTACTAGCTTAACTAAAGTGCTTTTTCAGAAACATTTCGGTTGTCAAACGTTCCAAATTCACACCAAAGTCTAATTGAAAAACGAAAAAGCCATGCCTGCTTAGACCAAATGACATGGCCAAAATCGTGTTCGGCTCTAATAGGACACAACTCAACTTAGCGCACTCAGCCAACCCAAACGGCATCGACAGCGCACAACACTTGCGCTACGCCGGGCCGATTGGCCAAACTGGCAGAACTGGCTGTACGGGCGAGCAATCAATTAATCAATACCAAAAAAGCCCATAAACTACAAAATGTTTTAACCTTTAAAATGGCAATTAAAACGATAAAACAGCAGCAACAACACGGCAAAAACAACGACAACAATTGATGCTTAAACATGTACTTTATTCAATGCATTGATTGTTGCTTTTGTTGTTGCTATTTTTTTTATTATTATTATTATATTTTTTTTTTATGACGGTCAGTCTGTTCAACGAAATGTTTTTGATCACTGTGCAATTAATTGCAGTTGAAGGCTTCAACGGCAACAATTAAAAAATCAGCACTAACAAGACAAAACAACAACGCGATAATTATAAACAACAAAACAAACAAACGGCCAAAAAACTTACAGAACAACAACAACAACAACAATGGAAAAACAAATAAGCAAAGCAGTTCATATAAAAAAGTGAAATCTCAACATGCAACATCGGCTTCTAATTAAGCAATTGAAATCCGATACAACGAAATAAGCAGCTGCAGCAATAGCGCCGTTGGGCGAGAGAAGAGTTGGCGACGACTGCGGCCGCGGCAATTGAGTTGCGCAGACGCGCCTTCGACAATCAGCGGCAATAGCACGACAACAAGCACCAATCAACACTAGCACATTTGCTATTGTGTAAGCGGAGATATGAGCACCCAAGCACATACACAAGCGCAGAGCCATGTAACGCACGCCCAAAGCTTTTCTTTCACTCATTGATTGACTCGGCTCATTTGATTGATCATTTGAACGTTGATTTGCAGATGTTATCGTTTATCGCATTCAATGAGTGAAGTTAATTGGGGAGTTTTTACTTGGGTCGAAAAAATTTCACAAAGCTGATGAACTCGAAGCATAATGAAAAGGTGTCGATTTCGAGTCACTTGGACACAAGCACCAAGTCACAGAGTTGCAGAGTTACTACTTCTTTGCAACATATTCACGGTATGAATGGCTGGGCTGAATGCCAATGCACTCGACAAAAAAAAACACTTCAATTAAGCGCAAGAAATGTTTAATAATTGAAAGATAAAGACAGAAATAAAGCCGAAGAAAAAACAAGCATTTTAATCAACTTATCAAAAAAAGTGTCAGTCGCGACGGCAATCAACATTTGCAAGTTGTGTGGTCCACAAGTGCTGACGAGCGAACGGGCTGACACTGGCGCTGAGCCGAAGCTGGCAACAAGTTAACAGTTCCCTTTGTCTTTTCTCTGCAGCTTCGCCACATGCGAAGACGGCTGTGGCAGTGCGCTGTAATAGAGAAGTGACGCGTCAATGGCTGCGCAGACACAACGCTAAGGCAACTATAAATACATCAGATACTCGTCGTCAGACTGGCTTTGAACGCGCTACAGGCTCAGCCAGTTTAAGTATTTCAATTGGAGTGGAGTAAAGACGCAAGAGAGCACAATCAATCTTATTGACACCGTTTGGAACAAACGAACAAGCAAGCAAACGTAAGATTGGAGAGAGAGAGAGAATACTGAACGAGCAATTGAAAAGTAGCAACTTCAAAACGCCGAAACTTCATTCAGTCGATGAATTTTGACAATTTCAAATTTTACGCCAACTAAAAAATATTAAAAAACCCACACAATACAAAAAAAAAACACTTCAAAAAACCTGACTAAGATAATTCAAGCTTAGCTTTGAAAGTGGACCAATAGCTTGCGAGTCGGCACTGCACTAATGAGCGAACACATGCGAGCTCAAATAGCTCAACAAATCACATGCATTAAGCGCAATAAACTCGAATTGGTAAATGCGTTTGTGCTGGTGGGGGACTGAAAATTACTTTAAATATGAAAATACTTCAGCATCAGACTCGACAGTTGCTGCTGCTGCCTTTCATAAGATACCAGATGAGAAGCGTCCACGTCCACGTCAGCGTCAGCTTCGTCAATGCTGTCACGAGTACGCGTATGTCCCGGCGACAGATATCATGATTGTCACAATTATTACGCACATAAATCGCAATGAGCAAAAGCGAAGAGAAAACTTATGATGACAACAACAACAACAATGGCAACGACAACAACGAAATCGACGATGACAATAATACGGCGTAGGTACTTCGTATCTGCAATCGATCTGAGCAATCTGCAATCGGCAGCGACAGCAAGGACAGCATTACAAGAACAACAGCAGTAGCAGCAGCAACAGCAACAGCAAATTGAGTGGCACTCCGTCGACAAACACGAGTGCACACGCACAAAAACAGCAGCCAAGGCGAACAAAGCAGTGAGCAGAGAGCAGCGAGTAGATAAGCAGAGAAACAGAGGAACGACAGAAATGAAGAAGCGATAGGCGATCGCCAAATAAGCTCGCCGCGCACTCAATGAGCTTTGACGTTGGGTGGCTTTCAATCGTGCATCAGCGCACGGGAGCAAACGGCGAGTTGAGCAATTGGCATCAGTCGACGTCGACGTCAGCGCCTCAGAAATCGCGTTTCGGTTCATCACAGCTCAATGCATCACACACCGCATGAGCCGAAGACTGTTAGAGCAAACTGAGGAGCGCAGAAATTGAGCGAACGACGGCACGTGTAATTGGGGGAGCGAGAAGACCATGTAGACATGAGCGCGCGGATCCAATGACGTGCATTTCATTAATTCTCTTCTTCTAACTGCTTAATAAAATTTATTTGTTCATTCCAATGGACAGCGTCTGCGAGGAATGACCCAGGCGAGAGCAAAGATGAGCCTAGCTCTGTTCCACGTTCGCTGTCGTCTGTGTCGATTTGCAATTGCTGCGCTTAAGCTTTATTAGACTACATAAACACCCATACACAAACACACAGGCATATACACGTACATACGAGTACAGATCACAGGACAAGCTTAAACGTTGTTCGTGTTCGCTGTCAACTTGGGTGGTCCCCAACTCCAACTGCAAGAGCAACAGAAAAGAGACTTCATTGCCGCTGCCGCTGCCGCTGCCGCTGCAGCTGCTGTACAAGAAGGCAGGAAGCTCCAACAGGCAAACGAACGCAATGAACAAAATAAATAAATAAATAAAAAGAACAACAACAGCAAAGACAACAACAACTGCTGGGTAACTCAAACATTTTTTACTGCAAATTTACTGACTTAATTTTATTATTTAGCCGCGGCCAAGCAGCCAAGCTAAGCCAACTCAAGTCGAATAAGTCGAATGGAGCGGAGCGGTGTTGTGTGGTGAAATGTGATGAGGTGAGGTAGCGTAGCGTTGTAACTTCGAGCTGCCGCTACCGCTGCCGCTGGCTAGCTGAACTGATCTGTGTTAACTTAAGCTGAGTTAAGTTGTGTGTTGCGACTGCATGGCCAATTCGTAGCTCACTTCTATTGTGCACATAGATCAAAGTTAGACGATAGCCTTATTGGCGCTGTGTAAGTCAGTTTGTCTTCATAGAAGTTGCTGTTGTTGCTGTTGTTGCTGTTGTTGCTGTTGTTGCTGTTGATCTCGTTCCTTGCTTGCTGCCGACCGACATCGTTGCTTTCTCGGTTACTTGCTTCCCTGCTTGAGTCATCAACATATTATCGCACGTTTTTCGTTTGATGACATTATGAGCGTAAGCGCAGTGTTGACAACAACAGCAACTGAAGCAGAGGCAGCCAGCAACCTAGTCCACTGCTTCATCTTCTTATTGCACAATGCAATTAGTTTCGCATGACAGCGAAGTTGTTAAGCAGATACCGGCGTGGGACAATTCCTTAACAGCTGAGGACTTGTGCTCATCGAGTAAACATCTAGCAGCATAGAGGTTTTTTACAACTCTTCATAACTTTGGACCATTTACATTACATTCTTGAAACATTTCTTATAAAATCGGTAGTGCCGAGCATAATTCACTACAGCCCGCATAATCACACAGAACTTTCGAGGAAATTGTTATGTATCTGACAAACTTACGCTTAAATATCATACAATACACAACTAAGCAGCTTTTAAAATGTTCAAATGGGTTCAAAACATATTTTTGAGGACGGGTTAGAAAAAATATTGAATTAGGAAAACCAGATTTCAATTAAGATTAAAGTTCAATTTCAATTAATTACTCCTGTACAAATCTTTTTTGAATTGTTAGTTAAAGTCTCTAATCTGATCGCCATTTCTTTGGCGCCGCTTCAGAGCACAACTGTTCTACTTACTTATCGAGATTTTCTGAGAACTGGGTATCTCTCAATTACACCGCACTACACCAATTTGTACACATTTTATTTACACAACACTTCAAAAATGATGGCAACACGTTTAAGCCAGTTTCTTGGCCATAAAAGGGAGTAATACGGCTCTCTGAGCTGTTTCAGCTGAGTTGAACGCAACAAAGCAGACGACTTGAAAAACACTCAAGTGTCAAATTATAATGATGCTGATGGTGATGGTGATGGTGATGTGGTTGGTTGATGATTATAATCTAGAATCAGTATTCAACAAGGTGTGCAGTTTCCAGACAACTGAACTTCGTTCAATTCGAATCTCCACTTTATGACGCGTCTGGGCTCAATACCCATCTGTAGTATTACTAATGTTAATGAAGAAATAATTCTAATTTGTGTATTTATCAGTTGAATACTTATATGTACATTTATCGGTCTGACATTTGGCGATGATCGCATTCATATGAAAAGTAATCAAGAAATGGCTGGAAATGACTGCGCCTAACAACGAATTAACAAGCAAACAATAAGCTTAGCTCCAGCAGACATGTGTCTGACAAGCGTGGCTTCAATAATCTCCGAAATCAAATTGAAACCAACGCTCGAAGAAGCCGAAACAAAGGCCAACAAACCAAACAGAATGATGACGCTGCCGATGATGATGCAGACGATGATGGCGGTGGCAGTTGTTGTACATCGAGTTCCAATTAAACTTGACAAATGCGGTTGACCACACACACGCAATCCCATCAAATCCCATCCCATTCTAACCAAATCAAAGCCGTAGGTGCTGCACGACTTGCATGATGAATGCGACGGCCACAAAATGAGATAATCAAAGAGGCAGACGACATCAATGTCAAATCTCAGGCTGTCAACCCATGCATTCGTCTATTCATCTGTCCGTCCCTCAAGTTTGACTCATTTTTGACAACTTTCCGAACGCTATAACACAAATTATCGAAATCGTATAGTGTACACAGAGAGTGCCGCGACCTGGCGCGACTCACCATCGTCGCATCGTCGAAATGAAAGATGATCTAAAACGCCCTGAAGTTGAAATTACCTTAAATCTATCACACAACAATGTGCTTATGTAATGCCAATGCCAGCTATAGGTGTTAGTTTCTTACTTCATTACCAGGCGCGGTCTGAGTTGGCATCTTTTCTATTTTTACGACTAAACAAGTCTGGTCAATCGTCCGGGTGCCAGCCCATACGCTGCATTTTCTACACTTGACACGCGGCACGAATGTCTCAATAAGACGTGCTTTTTCTCTTTGCTTACTCGAAAACGCCTACGATAGTAAATCATTATTTGGCTGGAACACTGCCGAAAAGTTCAGCTGTTAGACAACACTATTTGGAATAGGCGAATGTGTTGATACGCAGCCACAATGACCAATTCGGCACTCTGCACTGGATACCATTTCAGATACGAGCAATGTTCCATATATGGCAATAATCTAGTACAAATTCGAATATATGATAGTAAATTCAATTTATGATATAAGAGGAGAGGAATTGTTAGTGTATTTGTTAGGGATACGAGATCACCAGCTGTCGAGGTAAGCCCGTTGGCCTACACTTGGAGGAGACCTTTCTTGTGTTTGAGTCAACGAGTTGCTTTTGAGTACATAAAAATAGATTGAACGAGAAATACTCCAATCGGGCTTCATTTCATTGTGAAGTCTGCTTATCGCGCACATTTGCTTTATCAACGTGCGGCTCATTAAGCGGCCACACATCGCGGCTAGAGGCCAAAAACCGGCGATTGCAGGAACAGCCAAGCCCAAGCTTATCAATAAAAGTGCTCTTAATTGTTGCCAACACATTTATGGCAACAATCAAACCAAAATCAAAATTGACATCGAATCAAACCTCAAACCTCAAACCGAGTCAAAGACTCAAGTTTGGGGCACGAGTGCGCCAAGAGATTTTAAAATTTTAACACGCACCAACAATGAGTCGGTCGCTAGGGCGGTCGGCCGATCGGGCGGCCGATGATCGACGACCGTCTTGGCTTACAGCTTGCAGCTTTTTATTTCATTTTGATTCATTTGGACCACCCAAAAGGCCGAATTTGTGTGCTTTCAAAGCGAAATAAAGCCCGAAGTCAGCAAGACAAGTTTCCGCACACGGCAATGCCATGGAATGAAATTCCACACAAAGCGAGACCAAAAAACTCAAAAAGCCACAAAAAACAGAACGGAGCAAAATAACTTTATAACTTCATTTGTGCTCGGGCTTCTGGAGAACGGAGACCTTGGCCGCGGCGGGTGGTTGGTGGGGCGGCGCGTTAGTTTATTAACAACTGTCAAAATATTTTCTATACGCAAATGACTTCATTCATCTTTGAAACAGCAACAGAACTCGTAATGAACGTGATCCGAACACCAAAAAAGATACGGATGATCATCATTTGATGATCATCAAGTTGTAGCTGGCTGCGGTGGAGTTGGCCAGAAGCGTTAGACGGAAGAGTTAGTGGGTGTTGTAGATTTCGCGTGGTTTATCGATTTCTGATTAACTGACTGACTGACTGACTGACTGACTGACTATCTAATTGACGTTTTGGCTAAATGATTGGCTGACTGGATGATTGACTGTTTGACAAGCAGTGCTGTGCCAGTCTCAGTTTCTTACGCGAAGCTTTGTGCTGCTGTTCCTTTTCTACGAAAAAATATAAAACCATTAAATAGCGCGTGTGTGTGAGTGTGTGTGTTGGTGTGTATGTTGATGCGAGATTGATTAAGAAATAAACAAAGAAATAATAAGCCTCATTACCGCAAAACAGCGACAATCAGACATGAACAAACTGTCAGACAGCGAGTGACTTATCGAAACCTAATTAATCTTGACAGAAATATTTCGTCGTCATTAATCGTTCGCTGATCGCTGATCGTTTATTTTTTTTTCCAATTTCCTACCCCTCCGTTTCTCTATTGCGCTGCGCAATTTAATAGCTTCGCTTGTGATTTTGCATGCGCAGCCATTAAATCTCGCACATTTGCCTAATAATGATCTCAAACAACTGCACCGTGTGGCTGCTTTGAGCAGCAGCGACAAACTGCGCTGACATTGGCGTCGACGCCCCACACGCCGCACCCAGTTCTGCTAGTGCTGCGCAACTCGGCTGAAACGCTTAGCTGAGAACCCAAAGTTCGCCAACCGCAAAAGACTTGCAAAGAGACAACGTACTATATATATCTAAGTACATATAATGTGAGATGAAACGTCTGAATGAACGCGTTGTGAGGTTCAATCGATTGGTTTGAATTTAGCATCACAATACACGGGCTCCTGAAATATAGAGATTAGTAGACATGCGTATTAGTTATGTTGTAATGCAACAAATTGCGACGGCATTGTGGCTGGGTGAAGCAATACGGAGTCAATAAATCACGTTATTCAATAGAAAAAAATCACTCTTATGGTGTTATGACACTAGCTAGAAACATATATTAGTTCTCAACATGTCAAAAAGAAGTGAATATAAAGCCTTAATATCAAACTCAACTAACTTCGTGGACGAGGCTCTGATAACTAGGGATGTAAAAATTTCTTAAATGATCGATTAATATTCACTCAAACCGAAAACTCAGAAAAAACGATTAATCGATTTTTTAAAAAAATTTAAATACAACTTTAATTTATAAGTTTTTGTGTTATGACTGAAATTATAAATGACAAAACAAAAAAATTGTAAATAATAATATGAGAATAAAATAAAATATTTCAAGTTTGCCATAAACTTTTGTCTATGGTCGGCATATCCAACATGTCTGCAGCTCATCTGTTCTTTTGCTGGTTTAATATACAACCAACAAGCTCCAGCGAACATTCGCTCAGACGGAATAGAAGTGCTAATAACAGACAAGTATTTTTCGGTGAAATGATATATATGATATATTCATATATATCAGAAAGAAGAATTTTATAGTTAACAAAATTTTAAGCGGGTTTTTATTGTGTGGGATCAACGGCATTCTGAGGTAGGCACTTACTTCAAAGTTATAACCTTTTTCTGGTTTATACTGTAGTGCCATGCATTGTGTCGATTCTTCAATAACTGTGTAGGACTATTTATTTGTATCTGCAATGTGAACTGATTACATAGAGCATTGAGTTTTTAATTATGTATTTACTTATGTTGGCATTAATTCCGAGTAAAACATAAATATCAATTAATACACAGTTATATATATAATAAAATATATATAGTTCACTATATTTGGAATAAAGCTTAGCGCAGACTTTTTCTGAAAATTGTTCGATTATTGTGTGAAAAAAATCGATGAGCGAGTTAAAACGCAATCCTAAAATAATCGATTATATGAGTTGTTTTAGGGCCAATAATCGATTATAGTTGATTCATCGTTTTTTACATCCTTAAACTTGGCTTCATTTAAACAACCCATGGCATTTTATGTAAACCTCCTCTTATTTTATTTGCTTGAAATCAAAAAAATTTAAAACGTACGACTCGCTTGAAATTCAATGAAATAATTTTCTTGGCCCCCAAATTTTTTAAAGGTTTTTTTTTTAATGAAATAAGCCACTTGACTCTAATTAGATCGAACCATCGAATACTATATGACGGAGACACGCCGTTTGAAGAATCTATGCGCTGATCAGAGTTAATTTAGCCGCCGCGCATGTCTTGATTGTGATTTAGTGCATTGGATTGAGTGCAACTGGCGGTCGATGGTGATAACCATGTCGCTGTCGATGATAATTACAATGATAATGATGAAGTGACTCTGTCTAGCACAGCAGTGAACTGCAGCAATTTGCTTTCAATTACGCCAATTGATTTTTGCAAGACGCCTCTCAAATGAGGCGCGTACGAGAAATTTCATTAAATGGCGCCGCGAAGTTATGCCACATCAATAAATTCAAATTTGTTTTTCTTTCCGTCATTTTTATATAGAGTTCCGTCTGACTTTTGTAAGCACAAAGTAAGTACCAGTACTTCGCTAGTGCTGCAGCTATTGATAGCAAGCCGATAAAACGGCGTTATGTAGGGGAGTCAACACACTGCTGTGTTTGGCGCAAAGAGCGAGACTCATCAGGCATCAGTGCGCAGCCCGGGCCGGCCTGTGCGTCGAGGCATTCTAATCCGGCTATAAATGTGAATATATACATCCCGAGTTTGTGTTAAAAACAGTTGTCCGTGTGACGTAAATTTGTCTCAAATTAAGGTAGAGAAACAAGTGATCTCTCATTTCGAGACACTATTGTACTAACTTGAAATGTTTTTTAGTTAGCATTGAGAGTGTTAATCCTTATCTATACATTGTACAGACACGCATAATATGACTCATATTATGTGCCACCTACATGTGACTGTGAACATACACCATTCTAACACCCATTTTTACTAGTGTCGAAGTTGTGCTGTTTTGCGCAATGGATGATGGGCATTTGGCCTAATACCGCCTAATTCTGAATCGATATTCATGAAGTCAAGAGGCTTCTGTGGATGAGATTTCCGCGAGGGAAACGGGGACTAGCATGGCTTTTTAGTGAGTGATCCGAAAGGCAATTCTCGCTTTTCGCCTTTAAACGACTAAAGCCACCTCATTACAAAATAAACAACAACAAAAAAGGACTGCATTCGAAAGCCTGTCTTTCAAACAAGTAAAGTCTGAGTTGAGCCACGCGTTTTTGCTGTTGTTTTCTAGTTTTTTTTTCCTTTTTTTTAATCTACAATTTAAAGGAAACAATTCTCTTCCAGCTATTTTCATTTTCATGCAATAATACAAAACAACAACAACAGCAATAAGAACAACAGCAGCAAAGAACAATTTTATGACCCAAATGCATCATAAACATTTGAAGCTGTCACGTCATATGATAATCACGTTAACCACGTTAAAAACACTGCTCCCCCGCGGTTGCTGACGGTGGCGATGGCGGTGGTGGTAGTTGTGGTTTCTTTGCTGATGGTGTTAGTGTTGCTGCCAGTGGTGCGGCGCCTGTAGTAACGTTTGACTAAATTGAGCCATTGAGGTGAATAGGAAATTTGGCTCAAGTTGGCCGGGGCCCCGTTTGTGCTTTTACGATGTTTCTGTCAGAAGGAAAGCGTACCCGTTTCCTGACGCCCAGCAAACACCTATAGCAACAACACTGGCAACAACTGTTTGCAAAAACTTCCTTTTTGCGTGTTGGCATGTTGCATGAATGCGATTGCACTGAGGTGCGATCGTGCAAAGACTTTTGTTCTTTGCGCATACAACATGCCGGGCTTTTTTGATTACAAATTTGTGCAAATTCATTTGGGGGCATTTTGCAGGCATATCTAATCCGTCGACAACTACACCAATTGCACTGACGGGGCAATTTATGGAGTGACAAAAATTAATTTCAGCTGTTAACTTATAGTTGCACCTCACCGCAGCGCTAACAATTTGTAAGTTGCAGACACACGGCGTGCTTTAAAGTGGCCATCGTCAACATCCTTTCTATCGCAACTCGGCCACAGAAATGACAAAGATAGACCCACTCACTGGCTCGCTCAGTGGTTGTGTGACTGTCTGGCGTGGAGTGCCAGCGAGTTGGCGTTAATAAAACTGTCACTGGCCACCGTCCAAAATGAGACAATATCGCCGGCCATCGCTGCAAGAATGTCGTTTAAACTGCTTGCCACATTTGGCGGCACATTCGCAACGCGTCTGAGACGTGGCTAGGTTATCTTCCCATGACTGGCTGCCAATGACTTCAAATGGACCCCAGTCTCACATAATTGAGAGTATTGACTGAGAGTGAATTGTTCGAGGCGCGCTTGGAGGAGTTAAACTGTTCGTAAGCTGACTTAACTGGGCCCGCTTCGGTTTTAGTGATTATCGCATTGAGTTGCGCACCTCTTTGGAATCTCACTCACCAATTGGAGCACAATATTTTATTCCTTTAAGAAGTCGCGCCCATTACTTGCTATAAAACGAGTTCAATAGCACCATACAACATCGGCAATAGTTCATGTTCATGTATGCGTAATAGACAAATTATTTCAATACAAGCGCTCCGACGCTCGTCAACTGAGTGCCCTGAAATTATATTTGCCTTGCGCAATTGCAAGATGTTTCAGAAGGCATTGGACACACAAAATAAACGAAGCGTTTTGCGGTGAAACGAAACCAATTTTGCGCCGACCTGGCTACCGAGGACAAACAAACATCTCCGAAGAGAGTGAAACGACGCGAGCGGTTCTAATTGCGAGAGCAGAGCGCAACACAGCGATAGGTGCATGAGGCGAACGAAGCGAGAACGAAAAGCGGCGAAGAACCGATTCGAATTTGGATTTGGAACAAGAACTGAAATCGGAATTGAAGTGGGAGTTAGAAATGGGTGTGGAAGTGGGTATGGGTGGAATCGGTATGTGAATGTGAAATCGGTCTAAATTGCGGTAAAATTGTACTAGATAATTCAAAATCGTTTTTTTAGTTAAGCGTCAGCGTCGGCTTCCTTCTATGTGCTTTCGCTCCAAGCGAATGGAGCCGTATTCGTGCGCGTATGTCTGTTAAAGAAACAAATGGTAAATTACTTAATGATTCAGTGGCTGCGCCGGCGTCGTCGTCGACGTTTGTGGCTACTGTTAAACGAGCGCGCCAATTGAAGCCAAGTCGAAAAGTTGCGATGAAAGCAATGGGCAATCGTCAGGGCTCCTCCGTTTGCCAGTATTATTTCAAAGTGAGTTGTGATGAATTCGCATATAAAAGTGGGAATAGACTTCAACAAATGCGCCCTATTAAAGGCAAATCAATTTGACGTTCGGTTTCCGCAACTTGAATTAGTCGAACAGCATTTTGATGTTGGCCTGTTGGCCTGTTGGCCTTCAATTCCGTCGACAGACTATTTCGATATCTTTTTTTAGAGCACAAAAAGTGTAATCGAGCTCGTGTACTTGTTGTTAATTAGCATCGTAATGTTGATGATCATGTGTCCGAAGCCTCACTCTCTCTCTCTACCTGTATCTTATCTCTAACCGCCGATCGTGCGTGTTGTGGTCATTGGTTTTGCATACGACAATATAGATTATACTTGCTCTGACGATGTCGTTCATGATGATGGTTATTGTTCATGATGATTATTATCCGGCTTATTTTTGCCACATAGAAACCAAATGAATACGACATTTTAATAACAGACTAGCACTACATTGACGCATATGTTGAATGTAACTCTTTTTGTCTCTCTATCTCTCGCTCACAACATATCTTTGACTTACATTTGCCAGCTGTGTGTCAATGCGCAATCAAACGGAATCAATCAGACACACGTTGAAAAGGCATTCAGACAAAAACGTTGGCCGTAAACGTCTTTGTGCGCTTCAAATGTAATGTGCAGCAGCGTTAAAGCAACGGATGACACTAACCATAGGTTAGGAACGCAGTTAGTTGCATCTGGTGCTTGTCACGCTCTTTTTAAGAAAGTTAGCCGAGCGTTGCGTACATACAGCATTTCACTTCGAACTGTTGATTTTAAAATTTTTTGTTTCCAAAATATATATTTATAATATATATATATATATCTATATATATATATATATATATATAGAGTATATTAATCAAATTATCACCTTCTATTCTAACGCAAATTTAATTCAATAAAAATTGTTAATTACCACCTATGCCATAAATCACAAATCACGTTTGCGTTTCTAAATAATTCTCTTGGTCAAATCTCACGCCAAATCACTGTTGCAGCTAACTTCAGTTAAATTCTCATAACAACAGCCGGGCGGCACCCCTTGCAACAACCAACTTACGACAATCAGCGCCTACAACTACATAGCGGAGCATTGAATAATTATGAACGATGTCGACGACTGCGACGACGACGACGACGACGATCGATCGAAATCTTTATTTAGTCACGCTAATAAAGCAAACAAAGAACAACAACAATAACAACAATAAATAAGCAACACTCCTCTGCAAAGCGAGTTGAAAAAGAAACAGCAAAAAAATGGCTTAACCCTTTCTCGCCGCAAACGATTTACATATGTTTTAATATAGACACAAACTGAGTAGTTAATTTTGAATGATTCCGAAGTCTTTGAAATAAGAACTTCAACATGTCGAGTATTACATTGCAATTTGTAACACAGGATTTTCATGTTGAACCAAAAAAAAAAAAATCATAAAAAAAATCATCAAATTATATTATACTAGCAGGGCCCTGGCACGTTTCTGCCTTCTGCGCTCTGTCTTCTGACGCGATTTTTTCGTTGATCTTTCACTGTTTGACTTTTTGTTTTGCATTTGTTAATCTTCACTTTTTTGATTTTTATTTTCACTCGCATAGTTCGACATTTCGACTTTGTACCGTTTGAGCAGCACTGCCGGCCTCCCATACAGTTTGAGAAGCATCTGGAAATTTAAATGGTCTTAATATTTAGCGAATTCGTCTATTTTTTCACAACAAACTTGGCTATTAACATTCTCCAAGATGACATCCATCTATGTTCCTATTTTCATGGTGCTCGGACAAACGGTGTCTGATTCCATAGGGCTCAAACAAACAGACACAAACACACAACCTTCTTTATATACATCCTCTTGTATATAGATTACTTGTAAGGTCCCTGGCAATACTCGGGATTTGGAACGCACTAAACTTTCGTGTTGAGTTAAAGTTTTTTAAAAATGTTTTTAAATTTGCTTGACAGACTTTCGATTTCAAATTTGACATACTGACTGATGAAGCAATATTGAGATTTTGATACTCTCATATAATTTCGTACAAAAAAAAATTGGTTGGAATTTCCCGACTTTCCCGGTAGACCAACGCATCAAACGTCACATACAAACATTCTACATAATAACATCCCTATACGTACCAATTTTCATAGTGTTTAGTCAAATGGTGTCGCAGTCTATAAGCTTCAGACACACAGCCAGACACCGAAAAACAACAATTTTTATATATATAGATATGTAAGTCCGCCGATGTAAAGATGTAAGTGCAAAGATGTAAGTTGTGTTCTATCTCACAGAGGTCGTCTTATCGATTAAACAATTTCAACGAAAGCACCCAAGCGATTTCAATGAAGTTTGGGAATGTGTATGGTAGGCACCAGCATGAAAGATGGGATAGTTTTGGACCTAGTAAGTAGCGTTATTGTCGAAATCTAGAGATTAATATTTTTTTTCTTTATTTTTCTTTTAACAGCAACTGAACAATGATGGTATAAATCCGCCCAAACTGCACACTGGCTCGCGATTGGTGATCCAAAAAAATATCGAAAATCTCATAGAAGCGTAATATTGAATTGTAAATTCCGAGGGCAGGATGTTCCATATTGCTGCCACTCGTTCCAATTCAGTTCAAGCGCTTACGATTTCCTATTTGTTTGTTCCTTGAAATGAGCATTAGTAAGTAAGAGGTAAGGCCAAACATTGGTCATATGGAGAGGGAATTCACGTTTCGCACACGTAGAACTGTACTTTTTATGGCAGCAACAAAATAGCTTTTATACTGCTGCAATTATGTGCACATTTTCGACCAAAGCGCCAAGAGTTTTTAAACAGAACATTTTCAATTTTAATTAGCCGTCGATTGCGCGACGACGAAACCCACATTAAAAAGCGCTTCACCCGATTCATTTTGGAATTTAATTGAATATTTATTTGTTTAAAATGTCATTAATTTATAGCGTAATTAATGCAATTTAATCAAAGATTATTAATTAATGCGCTGCATTTTGTGGGGGCTTGAAATCGCTGCCTCCTCGGCAATTTTGTTGAATGAAACAAAGATCGGATGAGAAGACGGAGGCAGGGGCAGCCCGGTAAACCAGCCGATGATGAAGTCGACACAAGCTTTTATTTTAAAAACGATTACGGTAAATTCCCTGCGGTGGCATAAACTAAATTCATAAGTGCCCGGATTGTTTAAGGACTGGATACTCATGTCCCAACACTTGAGAGCGTGGAGTGATTTTGTTGGGGTGTGTGTCAATGTAATGTATCTACGGCGAGGCAGGCATTTTATAAAATACATACACATGCGCATGTACACACAGGCGTGCACGCACACACCAGCTCATAAATACATAATGGGCTTAAGTAGTGTTACACAAGCCATAAGGACATAAAAACCACTCGATAACAATTTACAACAACTACGGTAAAGGGAGGGAGTGTGATGCGTGTTGTTGGTGGTTGAAACTAATGAACAGCAGTTTGCCGCAAAACACGGGAGGGGGATGTCGCTGCCTTGGGTTTTTTGCTGCCAACAGATTGTTAGCGTAACCACTTCAAGAAGTGATTACAACAACAACAACAACAACAACAACAACAACAACAACAACGCACATAGAACCGAAATTTAAGCTCCTCGACATTAAATAGACTGTGACAGGAAGAACGTATACAAAGAAGAAGAAGAAGAAGAAAATAAACTGAACTCACCTGAACTTGGCCGATCACTGTAGCGCGTGCAATAGACCCAAGCGGGCCAGACAATGGGGGTGCCGCTACCACCGCTGCCATTGCTACTTCCACCACTCCCCGTGGCCGCCTTTGTACTGTTTCCAGTTGTAGTGTTTGCCTCCGTGCTCTTTGCATCCTCCGACAACGAACGCACTCCCGGCGAGGTGGCGCCCAATTCGCTTGGCGATTTCGCCAAGTCGAGCGCCCCCACGCTGCTGCCACCGCCACCGGCACTGCTAGTCACAGTTGTACAAGAGTCGTTGCTATTCGTGCAAATATTTGCCAGCGCGCTGGTGTAGCAGCTCACTGAGCTCGCATTGGGCACCGAGTTGGCGGCGTTGAACGCTTTCGGGGCGCCACTCTTCCGACTGGCACTGCGCCCACTGCCGCCGCCGTTAACACCGGCAGCGGACAACACAACGCTGCCCGGTGAGCTATTCCGTGTGGATGAGGAGTCACTGCTGGCCGGGCGCTGTAGACGCTGCGTGCCGAAATCCGCCTTCAGAATGTTGTCGATGCTGAACTTGAGCGCGGATTCGTTGAGGTTGTTGTTGTCGTTGGGGTGCAGTTGGAACGGCAGATGGGCGTTCATCTGTGCCTGCAACTGGTTAAGCTTGGTCAAAGAGCTTGTGGCGGGCGTAATGCCCAACGCAGTGGCTGTCAACTGGGCCAGTGCGTCGTTGGGCGGTTGTGTGTTGTGTGCCGTCGCCGCGGCGGCCGCCGCTGCTGCTGCAGCAGCTGCTGCCGCCGCATTGAAATGTGACATTTTTGAGATGGCGCTCAGTTGTGTCTCAGTCATGACCGACGGCATCGCTGCACGTAGGCCCAGGGGCAGCACGGCGGGTGGGGCCGCTGATCGCGCCACCGCCGCACTGCGTAGCGTGAACGCATTAACGCGCGCGGCCGCCATGAGTTGCATTTGTTGCTTCATCAGCTCCTCGGCATAGAGTTGAGATTTTCGCAGGAATTCCTCCTGGAACGGTGTTACATGCGATGACACTGTGCCACCAACACCCATACCACAGCCTGCTCCAGCGCGAAGTGCATGTACAACCGCGAGCGGGTCTATTACATGTGGCGACTCCTCTGAACCACCCGACTCATGTTCCATGGAGGTACTCGTAGTCTCACTGCTATTCACACTGCTAAAGGCCGAAGGACGGTAAAGCGTGCTCATGAGCAGCTGTTGCTGATGCCTTTGCTGCTGCATGCTGTCCAGCGATGTACGTCCCTGTCGTGTATGCTGTTGTAGTTGCTGCTGCTGCTGCTCCTGGCCTACTGACAACACGCTGCCCTCGCTACAACAACTCGCTGCATCATCATCATCGTCCGCAACATTTTCTTGTATTCTCGGAGGAACAGCGGCTGAACGACGCACCGCCTCATCCTGCTCCGCTTCTTCTTCCTCACCATCGATAATTATCGGCGTGGCGCATGCACTCATACCCATATCGGCCGATTCTTCATCGCCCGGCTGGGCTAAAACCAAATCCTGTGCTTCCTCATCGACATGTTTGGAAGTGCTACTACTCCGGCAGCTCATTTCTGCAACTCCACCCAGTCGCGGACTGGCCACGCCGTGCTGCGCCAACAGCAAACAATCCGGATGCATATTCGAAAGACGACGTAAGCTGCTTAGAGGCAGCGTCGACGATGCTGGCGTCACCGGCGGTAGCGGTGACGATGACGTTAGACTATCAGTGTTCGCAGTGCTCAATCCCAAACTCAGCGTGTTTTGTCTCGTGGTCGTTGCCAGAGTGGACATTTAACAACTGGCTCACTTTGCTTCCCAACACTAATTACGCTTATTCGCTGACTTTGCGATGTATACGCGTAATGCCGACGGTAAACACGCGGTCCACGAGAACACAGGTGACGGAAACATTGAACTCGACAAAAAAAATTCGCGCGAATTCGGAAAGGGAAATTGCTTTCGTTGCAATTAAAGTGTTTATTCACGGGCAATTGATTAATAAATAATTTAGGCCAAATACCTCTTTTTATTATTCTTATTTTTCTGCTTTCTTGTAATTCACACATGTACACGCACGCACGCACGCACACACATTCGCACGCATGTAACGCTGCACACTCCCAGGCGTATCGCTTTCAATTAAGCCCGACTGTAGTAAAATCTCAACGCGCCTAATAAAACTGCAGCGCAGCCAGAAGACGAGCAGAATTTGTTTAGGAGAGACAAGACGATGCGTGCACAAACTATCGTCCGTGCTTTGCCAGCCAGCGACGTCGAACGTTTAAAGCCACCTAACGACCAAAAGCAAAGTCAAAGCAATAAGAAACATACACACGCACGCGAAACAAACCGGAAATTAAAAGCGACGACGCTCGCTTGTTCTCACTTCATTGCTCACTTCACACCATACCAGACCAAACATCACACTCATTTATTCACTCACTCATTCACTCAGTTGCTTGCTCTCCCGCAATATCGCCCAATTGGAAACAATTGAGCACATACTTACGATAAGTGCGCTGTGCTAGTGTTTGTAACTCAACTCTATGCATACTCATACTATGCACACACATATGCGTTCTCATATACAATGCTTTTAATAGAGTGGGGCGTCACACACTGAGTATACTATTGCCATCCCACTCACACATACGACATTTACGCGGCGCTGCTTTCGAATCCTTTTCCCGCTACTAGTTTGCTTTATGTTCTACTTTGTTGTGTTGTGTTGTGCTGCTTGTGCTCGGCGCATTGCGCATTCATTGTTCCCTGTCAATTGAGGTTATGTTAAGTGTTTGTATATTTGTTAATTAAGTACGCTGCCGACATTTGAGATCATTTCGAACATTCTGCTGCAGCATTCACCCGTAAATCGTTGAGCCACGCCGCGCCGCAGCGCGCTGACCATAATTATCACCGTCACTGCTGGTGTTGTGGCTGCGCATCTGCAGCCCTTCCTTTGGCTCTGTTTACTAGCAACATCCTTTGCCTATATGTATGGGTGAGTGCACATACATAAAATCGCGCATACTCTTTTTAGCGTGCTTCGTTTAGTTTCTTTTTAATATTAAAAATGTTACTCTTTTTTGAAGTCATTGTTGTTAGTTTTGTTGAGGCTTGAATCGCTTACCTACTCGAGTTAGTGATGCCTATAAATCAAAGCATTTGTGTTGCTGTGATAACTGTTCTTGATGTTAGACATCTGCAGCGATTTTATAATTGCTTTTTCACACATCAACACAATGGCGTGTGTGCATGGCATTGTAGCTATGTAGTTAATTCCATATGTAGTTATTAATTAAGAAGAAATCAGACTTAATTCACATGACACATATTTAACCTTGCTTCAAATATCGAACTCAATAAGAAAATGTATCTCTTGGAAGACTAAATATTAGTGTACAATAAAAACTGCGTTAATCACCGTCAGGCCATTTGTGGCTGCTGATTATTTATCCACTTAATGGTGACTTCAATGAAATGATTTTGGTGCAAATCATTATGACACAAAGATGAAGAGCGACAAAAGAGAATAGATTAAGATTGAAATTAAGATATAGGATAAGAAACGTGTAATAATTTTCGCGATAATTGAGAAGCGTAGCGTTGGTACCATCAAATAATGCTTTAAACTTTCAAAAACACCTTGTATGAAGGCTATACGGTCCAATAAACCTCAGTGTTTTAGAGCTGCAGGGACTTTGAATTGAACTCGATAGATGCATGTATAAGAAAGATTTTTTTAATATGAACTTCAATCTTCCGTAGTGGTCAAATCTAGCGGGTCCCCACAAAGAAAGACTCGTGAAAGCTGTCTAACTCAAAAGTAGATAAACTGGTTTGCATACATACAAACAGATTCATCTATGTAGATATATAATATATAGAGTTTCTGATGTCTCATCCTGCCGCTGCCTTATCAACAAAAATGGAGTCGAAACTCAATACGCAAATTACTATTTAAACAAATAACTAATCATTACTCATACCCATGGGACTTCTACTTCTCGCTCTCATGCTCTACGCGAAACTATTCACCCAAAAAAAGCAATAAAAGAAGACGCTCACGAAATATTTCATTTCTTTGAGCCTTTGCGAGATGAAAGAAACCGAAAAGCGCAAAGCGCAAAAAAGCGAGATCGCAGTTAATCGCGCAGAAAATCTTTATCAGACCGCAGAGCACAAGCGCAGCAAAGGGAAAAGTAAATAAATAAATAAATAAACCAACAATGAAAAACTACAAACACAGAAACAACAACAACAACAATATCAACAACTAAAATGAGTATCAACATCAAAAGCAATAAGTAACAGACAACAAACAACAAGCATATTTACAACAATGCTCAGCAACAAGGCAGTTGAGGGAGGCAGCGACGCAGCAGCGGCAAGTGGCTGTAAACTGAAGTCAAAGCTGCAACAATAAAATCAACAGAATGAAGAGAAGTCAAGAAGTACTACAAGAAGAAGAACAACAACAAAACAAATAGAAAAACTTACTCAACAAATAGCTTAACATAATAGAAGAAGAGGAAGCAGGCAGCATAATATAGCTAGTAGTTGAGCTAAAAAAGTAAAAAATAAAAAACTAAAAAGTAGCATCGAAACCGCGCACAGCGAACGATTTAGATGCCTAGCGATAGATATACTTAAAGAGCCTTTTATTTAAACAAAGCGCAACGAAGTGGACGCCAATGATAGGCGAGTAGAGCAATCAGTATAAGTGCGCTATGTGCGAGTGTAAGTTTGAGAGAGGGACAAGAGAGCAGTGCGAAAAGTGATGCTGGTGCTGCTGTGTTATTGCCGCTGTGAAAAACTTGACGCGCAAAAACGAATGTCGTCGAATTTTACAGCCAGACACCACGACGAGAAAGAGCGAGTAGAAGACAGCAGGGAATTAAAGCAGCCTCATGAGAGCGGGCGCACACACACACACACACACACACAAAATCGCTTTTAGAGAGCGGTGCAGCATATAATAAACGAATACGTGTGCTGGGAAAGAACAGGAAGGCTTGAAAGCTGCGCCATTCGGCGCTGTGAATCGTTCGCCGCTCCTCTTCTTAGAGATGCAAACACGAAGCCACAAACAACAAAACGAAAACAAATTCACAATGCGAGTGAGTGTTGGAAAAATGATTGTTTATGCTTGTTGTTGTTGTTGTTGCTGTTGCTGAGCTTTGACGTCCTTTTTTTTCGCTTTTTGCGAGTTCACTCGTTGAATTGCTGCCTCTGCGGCCGCGGCGCTGCCGCTGTGCTGCTGATCTTTTAATCTATTGGAAACATTTATTTTATATACAAAGCCGATTGGGATTTGTTGTTTGTGGTTGGAGTTGTTATTGCTGTTGAATTGTAGTTTGTCTAATGTTGTCGCTTTGTCTTGTTACTTGTTACTGCTGTTATTATTATTTCTTGTCGTAGTTGTTGTTTTTTATGTTTGCGCTCTGATTTGTTTTGCTTTTCTTTTCATTCATGCAATTCATTTAAATCGTTTAAAGCCAATAACAGGAGTCGTCATAAATTGAGCTGCACTATACTGGCAGCTTGTCCCAACCCCACGCGCCCTCGAACCACAAACGGACGACAGCTGCACTTTTTTGCGCACACAAATTAATAATTTGCAATATTTTGCAATCCATAACGAAAATTGATTGCATTCTAAACAATGACAACGTTCAATCGTTTCTGTTTATTGGCCCACAAAGTACTTAGCCCAGAAAATGGTGCACCCAACGGATTGGACAGGAGCTTTGAATGGGGTAGATTGAACTGTTATTGACAGTACAATACAATACATGACAAATGACAAATCTTGTAAAAAACTCAGCCGCGTTCAGCTGAGTTCAACTTAACATATTGCAAATTGAATTGAATGAACTCCTAGAAGTAGATGGCACTCTATTTTGTCTCCCAGCAAGAACTGCTTGTCGTAACTGTATTGGGGTGTTGTGTAAGCTTCCAATAGAAAAACTGGAGTTAAGTGTCGCTCTATATACTTATTTTATTTATTTATTCGTTACAATTATACTATATAGTATTATACAGTACTGTATAGTACAAGAACGTTTCTTGCTTCTTAGGGGGAGGTCGTGCGGTTGTAGCCTTTTCAGTCTACGCCTTGTTGTGTAGCGGGATAGGGTAAACGCCTCCAGGCTATGAGGCTACAAGTCTAAATAAAATTTCAAACACTTTGAATTTTTTTTATTTAATACTTTTAGAGCCCCTGTGGATATGTATGTTGTTATACTTTTTAACTACTTTTACCCTACTGAAACCAAAAATGTTTCAGATCGAAACTATTCTAAAACTATATTTGTTTATCTTGAACTATTCAATACAAGTCAATTACGCGTCGATTTCGTTACATTGCACTCTATTCGAATCCCTCAGTGGTCTTTTTATTTTCATCGTACCTGAGTGTTTTCCATTTTATTTATTTAGTATCCTTTGTGCCATAAGTCGCACAAGCGTGTTCAAACGAGATCATGATGAAATATGGAAACGTGTTCATTCGTTACTCTTTCATTTGCTTCCAATTAAAGACGTACGTATTTACTGAGTGTCATGACGCATGAGTATCCGCCAATTGGCTTACAATAAGCGCCGTTTAAATCATTTAACGAGTTTGCATGGCGTTTATTCAATTATCTAATGATACGTTTCTACTTATTACGAGTATTGGCTGTCAATTAACACATTTTTAGACTAATAGCACGACCAGCAACCAGCAACCAGCACAGTACAATTTCCATAATTTACCTAAGCGTTTAGTGTATGTTTGATTGTGTTTGTATGTGTTTGATTGTGTGAGAGAGAGAGAGAGACACAAATTGAAATCGGTGGCAATTAAGGAATCGAAAATTATTTGAACGGCAAACAAGTTCAAAGCAATCAAGAGAAGAGAAAAGACATGTATTTAGGTCATTGAATCGCATGCAAGGATTCTTGTTTTATATTAACTATAATAAGTAAAAACACACCAGCGCTGTATAAACGTGAATGCGACTGCTGTTCGCGCCTAATTACACGTCTTGCTCTAATGTCTACGAGTACACACACATTTACCTCAGCGCACAATAGACTTGCCCGACTGCGAAGAGTGAAAGAATGAAAGAAGGCGAGCGCTTGTGTGTCTGTCGGCTGCCTTTTTCATTGCCAATTCGGTCCAACCTACTGTCGGCAATGCCATTCGTCAACGCCCGAGCGCTGGCGACGAACAACCGCAGCGGAAACCAATTGGCCTTCCTTCTTCCACTTTGCGCGCTCTGCTCTCCTGGCGCTCGATAAACTTATCGAATAGCGGTAATTGCAGACACAGCAGACCTGTCACCAAGTACCGCACTCAATATGTACCTATTTAAATAGTCAACAAGCCAACGCAACACAATGTATGACCTCCCGGCAGCGAAGTGGAGTGTAGCTGGTTTGTTTGAAATTGTAGTCGCATGTGGTGATCATTGTCATCATCATCATCATCAACATCATCATAATCACAATGCAAATACAATTAAATAAAAGGTTAATAAATAGTAGCCTCGCCGGTTTGCTATGTTCAACTGACAACATGGCCGCTGCCGCTATCGCTGACGCTGGCGCTAGCGCCGCCATTGCTTACAATAACAGCAACAGTGACATTGGCACAACGCCAAGTCAAGCCAAGTCAAGTCAAGTCAAGATTACCTTCTCTGCACATTCATGTCCTTCACAATTGTCTTGCGTTAAGTTCGACTCGTTTCAATTTGTGTCCCCATTATTAACCACATTCACTTCAACTCTGTTCTTCCCGTTGAACTCTTCGCTTCTACAGTATTCACTCCATTTCACTTCACTTCGACTCCACGCGGCTCGACTCGACTCGACTCGACTCGACCCGACTCGTTTCAATTCAATTCAATTTAATTCGTAACCACATCCTTTCAATTTACTCTGCAATGTGCAATGCAAATGTCATTTGACGCTTGTCAGTTTCAATTCGTTTGGCTGGTGCTTTTTAACAAATTCGTTTATTTGTTTATTGCTGCTCGTTCTATGCATGCTCTAAGTTGCTGCTGTTCTCTGGCCTGTGTTTATTTAGTACAATCAACTAATTACGGCTTGTTAAATTGCCGCCATTGAAATGACCATTTAAACCATTCAATTTGGCTTCCACTTAGTACGCGAACCCGCCTAACAAAACCTAACATTTCGGACATTCAATACAATAATGTTAAACCCAGCCCACTTGCCCCTTCCCATGCGATTGTGTCATGTCAATGTGTCCATTTCAACCACTTCTTTTTTCTTGTTACGAGTATTCTTGATATTTTGCCTTTCAAAGAGTTTTCGCGGTGAAATCGTTGACAATTCATTTCATTATTCCTTTGGTTTTGGAGTTTCAAATAATCGAAGCGGATCACTTTGAGTTAAGCTAATTGAAGCACGTTGTCGAAGCTAGTTTTGTGAATTCAGATTGGCTTGAGCATAACAATCTCTACCAAGAAAACCAAAAAAAAGTGGGGAGGGGGGGTCCAAAAATAGCATCGAACTATCCGCACAAATTATAGCACACTTCAACCTGCTCAACATGGACAAAAGAACTCAGATTCTACGTACACGCTCCGTATTCACTAGATATGACCCCCTGTGACTCATCTTTACTCTCTGATTTTTTGTCACAGAAAAATAAATCCATTAATCTCATTTAAATGTGCCCATTGTTCTTATTCTGCAAATCTTCTATATATTAATACAGAGACATGATTTTTGTAGTACCATTTTGCCCTACTTAATGTCAATATATTTCAATGAAAACTATGTGGTTGGAAAGGTATTATTCTAAAGCTGTGTATAGGATAATTTTTATGTCAATATATTGAAGTTAAAGCGCCGAAAAACAGGTGAAGAGGAAATTCAACGTTAATAACAACAAGTATTGAAGAACTGCTTGCTCTACTGCGAACTGCGTTATCATTATCAGTTGCGATTTGTGATGTCTGCCTGCCACTTGAATAGGGTTCTTGGGAAAGCGCAATTACATATAATGGCACATTGCGTAACACATGCGTTCACGTGCGACTCAAGCTCTAATGTGTAGACGGCAAGAACCGAAGTCTTAGAAACCGAATCTTTTATACATAATGTGTATTTATTACATATCATATGTGCAGCCAGTATCTATATACATAATAATACGGAGACACGATTTTTGTAGTACCTTTTTTGTATTCGTTCGGGTGGTCGAATTTCAACAACTAGGCGATACTGGTTGCATGTAAAGAGAAATTTAAAGCTAAGCTGATGTTTACATTCATTCTGAATCAAGTAAATCTTTTGTAACAAAATAAGTGTAATCGGGCATGATTTGTAACCCTGTTGTACTGATGTAGGCATAGGACGTAGAATTTCATGCTTATGTTAGTGGAGTTCTGGCAAAAAAGTGTCTCATCTCTTTTAAAATACCAGCGGAACTAATAGTTTCCTGTAACTCCAGCCCCAAAAAGGAATCGTTAGCAATAATTGCAAAGAAGGAATTGAAATGGACCAACTCCTTGCTACCATGTTAAGGCCGGACTGGAACCACAAGTCATAGTTTTTGTGCATTTTTCCACAACTCGCCAGTCCCGAAAAGGTAAAGTTCCCCCAATATATTCGCTTCCATACTTCTACTCCTTATAAAACATCGGCTCGTTAAAAAAAAAAATATTTACAATAGAAGAACTGATGATATCTAAAGCGCAACGGTCTTCACAGGAATAACGATTAATTTCACCTGCTCACCGGTTTTGCCAGAAACAACCAAACAACAACGTAATCAGCATTGAAGAGCATAAAGAACAACCAACGACAACAACAACATCAAAAGATTGCAACAAAAATTTATCTGTAATCTGTGGTCGGAATGGCCGATGGCAAACGCAGTGGTGTAGTGATAGGCGTCGAAAACGTCGGAGAGGTGGGAGGCTATTGACAACGAATCGTAAACGGCAAAGGTCAGCGACGAGCAACATCATTCATGAGTGTAATTTTCTACAGCAACAACAAGAAGAGGAACCAAAAACAAAAAAATAAAAAACACAAAAAAAAGGAGGCTGGCTTTGTCAGTGGATGCGAAGGGTGAAGTGCCTGAGGCTACGGCGAAAAGTGCAGCTAAAAATTTGCATTATGCCAACATTTTCTTTGGGCTTTTTCGCCAGCTTTCTTTCAACGGTTCGCAGAGCTTAAAATTCCATTAAAATTGATTTGTTCATTTGGCGCGCAAAGCGTTTTCGATCTCATTGTCGATCTTTGCGCCGCGAGAGATGAACGGATACGGCGATGCCGCGCGTTCAGCGTGCCTGACGTGCTCGGCATGCTCGGCGTGTTTGGCGTGTTTGGCGTGTTTGGCGTGTTTGGAGCTGTGCAAATGTCTGCCCTCGAGTGAGTTCGCAAGCACCTGCAAATCGAATCGCAAACGTTGGCGGGAAAAGCAGCAGCGCGTAGTCAACGATGACTATGGCTATGGCAATGGCAGGCCAAGCCAAAGCAGCTAATTGCCCATAACAATGAAGCGACCACATTAACCGTTATGAATTACTGCACATGCATTTCTGGTATTCGGTGTAGTAGTTCACTTCAGCATTGTCTTCTCTGAGGGAAAAGTGTTGCTTTGCGTGACAAAGCCAGCGAAGTGCCTCCATGCATTGATCAAACTTGCTCGAACTCATTTAAGTTGCGAATTTGAGAAAAGTTCACACGACAAATTTCCACTTTTCCATAGTCAAATGAATGGAAAATCAACACCGTCGTCAAAAAGTATTTGCCGTCAGGTGGGGCGGGTACACGACTCGCAAAATGCGGGTACAGTCGCAGGCCGGGGTTGTCATGTGTCGCCGAAAACGAAAATGTCTTTTAATGCTGTCAAAACTGCCATGATTTGCGGGGTTTTCGTGTGCAAAAAATTATTGAAAACAAATCAATATTAGCCGAATTTTATGGGAATTAAAAGAAATCATTTGGAAAGCCTGAAATATTTTTCCTTGCACCTAAGATTGAACTAATTACAACACATTCGCCTCTTCAGTGTGAAACCTAGTGAAGCCATTTTATCAACAAATGTATGTAAATAAAAGGGGTGTGACGTCGGCGTCGAAGACACCGCCGCTTTACGTGAACACGTCTACGTAAGGCTTAGCATTATCTGTTGATACAGACGTGGATATATGTATATGCCATAGGCATATGATATGTTTCATTGATAGTTATTGAAAAACGAAATCAAAACTGCGCTGCTCCGGCGCACATGATTCAATCACACATACAATCAGCTGACAACTTCACACCCTGTATAAGCTACACTCAACAGCGCAGTTGAATTAAAAACAAAGACTCATCAATCATACAACCCAGCGCTCGGAGAGAGTTGGGTTAAAAGGTTCAGCGTTGTTGTGAACAAGCGCAGAAGAAAGTTTGCCACACATTTTCAGCGATCTTTCTTATTGTTTGTTGTTGTTATTGTTGTTTTTTTGTTGTTTTTGTTTACGTTAGAAATTCCTAAATCAAGTCATGCACAGAAAAGCAAATCGCTAACGAAGTGCCGCACTGTATTAAACGACAAAACAGCAACAAACATTACAACAACAACATGAGCAGAACACAATAACAGCAGCAACAACAACAACAACAACAACCTGCGCGACAACTAAAGGTGAGAGTAGATTTGCAGGCACAACTAAAGTAACACCTTTGCACCAGTAACAACAACAACACCAACAACAAACAGCAAACAACAAACAACAAATAACATCCACCTGGAAAATTGAGTGCAAAATATGGCAAAGTGAACATGAAACACATCCGAACATGGCATACGAAATAAGACTACACACACACACACACACACACACACACACACACACACACATTCGGGAAAAGGCACCGTGTCAGACGTGGATCTGAATTCGAATCCGATCTCACTGGCGAAACAACTTGCGAATGTAGCCAATTAAAAACGAAATACGACAAACGAAATTCGTGGCAGCGGAGATTCGATTCCAGCAGCGATGAGAAGACGACAATTTAAACAACAACAACAACAACGAAAGGATGCAGGCAAAGCGACGAACTGCAGTCACGTTCGCCGAAAGCGCTCGACCGAGGCGACAACACACGAAAAATCTATGCTACGCCATCAAATTAGGCAAAACAGGCGTCTGCTAAAGAAACAACAACAACAACAGCAAAAGCTAACATACGAAGAAGAAGAATAAGAATATCAAAATTAACATCAAGAAGAATGAATTGAAGGAGGTGAACGTGGTAACGCCAAAATAGGCTAAAAGTGCGCTTGTAGGGAAGCGAATCGTTTTTAATTGCGACTTAATGCAATCACACATGAAAGACTTTCAACTCAATCGTGGTTAAAACGACAAACAGCGGACAGACAAGACGGGCAGACGGGCAGACAGGCAGACAATCGCGAAAAACGAGCGAATAACAAAATGGCGTATGCACGCAGCTGGAGCGTTGCCAACTTGTGTCAATTAGCTGAAGCACAATGGCGACGAGAGTGCCGCCGACCAGCAGATGAAATCGATGCGACTACGACTTGGCAGAGACTAAGTTGTAATTAGGTTGGCAGCCCTTAGGTAACAACAAATCGATCGTAACTAAGCGAAGGTGTGTGTTTGTGTTTGTGTGTTAGTGCCCGTTCATCTTGATATGCAAGTGTCAACGTTTAAATGTACCGTTAACGAAACGAATTTCACTAACGTTGCGCCTTTGTGTGACTGCATTGGCCGTGTTATTTGTTAACACAGCAACAACTCGTTCGAATAACAGCGGCAACCACTGCAGCGGTAGCGGTAGCGGCTGCAACACATTGCAACATGACACCTCGACATGACAACAAAATGAGCTTCTGTAACATATCGAGATCGTTGGCGATTTTCTGTCTTCAGTCGAACCAACAGCAGTAGCAGCGCAGCAGTAGGAGCGCGCCTGAATGCCCACTGAAAGTGCAACAAGAAACTCGCAGCCTTTTGCATTCAATATTTAACACCATTTCTCGTCCACGTCGACATCGACATCGACATCGCCATCGCCATCGTCATTGCCGCCACCGTTATTATAGTCCGTGTTGTTGCTAGTATTTCACGCCACAAAAAAAGTACGAAAAAGCTCACTGCGTACCTCGCCGTCCAGCCAGTTAGCCAACATTCAATCAGCATGCAAACGCAATCGCCATGAGCGCAGAAAAAGACCATTTGGCTTTCTACGCTTTGGCGTCAATTGCAGCTTTGGATTTATTTTTATGCGTTAAAGTTGTCAATTTAAAAAATAATAATACAAAAAAAAAACATTGTTTGCACATAATTGAAGTTGAACATTTTAAAAAGCTCAAGACGACGGCAACAAAAACACCGCAAACCATTTTGCCCAGACATATTTGTGGTTCTTTTTTCCAACCAGGTAGCAATTGATTTATATATTAATTAATTTCGATTGCAGCTCGAACAAGATCTGTTAATTCGTGAATACACTGCGGAAATTCATTGGGGTTAAGTACTTTTTCGCAGAGTCGTAGGCAAAGAGTATTAATTCATATAGAGTTCACATTTCTCTCACGAGCTTTTGGAGCTTTTTCCAAATAATAAGAAGACATTGGCTTATGTTATTTGTCTGCTATTATCATCGAAGTAGCAGCGCAGGTCGCTGTGTAGCAAACTCATTGTGCTAACTACTGAACTGAAGTAACTCACCCGTCGATGTGGAATACACCTGCACAACGTTCTCGCAGCGCACAAAGAGTACACTGATTTCCAGAGGTTCACTAATGAATTTAAACACATACACTTACTAAATTAAATAAATTACACACCTGCCATTTTCCGAGAATACCGGAGGATATTCCTGTTGTCAAATCGAAGCAAGCGCTGTTTCCCCTTCTTGATGTGTCTTCCTCCATTTTGTGTTCTTAGTGCGAATTAGCATGAAAAGGAATTTCTGAATATCACCTTTGTTTTGGCTATTTTAATTGCCGTCACCCATTTTTATTTTGATTGTATTGATATTGTTGTGGGAATGATATTATAGCGAAAAAAAAACATGTATGTATAGGTTTGACGTGATTTATTTATGAATGAGGAACATGATTTTTGTTATTGCAATTCCCACCACCCACTTGTATTGGTTTTGGTGGGACTTTTAAGGAATAAATAATTGTAATAATAACGAATATATTATATTATTATATATGTTATGTCTTTCTTGTGTTTTTATAATTTTCTTATCATTCAATATTTTCCCCTTTTGCGGCAGTCCGTCCATTGCTTGTTTACCTTAAGCAAACCAACAGAATATTTTACGCCACATGGTTGAACAGACAAGAAATCTGTACAACTGCTTAATATTTAACATAAGCGAATCGTTTCTTAAAAGTCTCTCCGGCCATTTTTTTAAGGGAGAAATGTGAACTCTATATGAATAAGTTCTCTCTGGTCGTAGGTGTAAAAGTGTAAAGTAAAAGAGAGGCAATACAAATAGAGAGTTAATCAAAATAGAAAGTAAAAGAGAGAAGCTGTTCTGGAGTGGCTAAAATACCGTTAGCATGAAATGTCGATGTTTTTTTTTTTGTTAACAGCATGATAAGGCACTGCTGGTTGTCAATGAGCAGGAGAGAATGTACGTATACACACGTTCGCGCACTTAAAGCAAAACTATAGAGTAAGCGCATCGCAGCACATCGAGGAATGTGGCAAAACAACGATTGCCGTGGCCTCTAGTGTAGTATATAAGAATTCTTTAAACTTCGTTTGAATCCTTTTACGTTGTAGTAGATCTAATTTGAGTTGTGAGAAAGTTGAGTTGATTCCATAAAGAATATGTACAGCCATTGAAGACAATTTGCGAAACCATCGAGACAAGGAATAATCGGCATGAGTTCAGCTCACAGGACATACCAATACTCGTACCCATCTGCCTTTAAATCTTTACGAACTACACATATAGACAATGAAACATTGTATTTTTTATTGTTGTTTAAATTGTTTATTTATGACGCTTTTATATTCGCTTCACCTTCACTTAGCCTTCAATTGGCGAGCCGCGGTCGCACCAATCATTAATTCGGTATATACAAACTGATTTTTTTTGCTTTCTTTCGATTTCCATAGAATTTCCATAACTCATATATATCATCAATTCAATAATTCCATTACATTTTATCATATCATAATTTACTTTACTTTACTTTACTTAATTGCTCAAGCAACAGTTAAAATCAGCTCAGCACAGTTTTGCTGCCAACTCTTCTACTCTTTTCTTCATTGCTTCTTTTTTAATTTTGTTTCTCTTTTTCTAGATTCATTTAGTATATGCGTTAATATTTTTTACAGTGTACTAGAAGTATTTTGTTATATGAATTATTATTTTTTTATTCGTATTTATTATAAATATTAATTTGAATTTAGTTGTTGAAATTACATAAACACCTCAACAAGCGGCGTTGCATTCGTTTAAATTTGATCTGTATACAATTTAATTTTTTATTTTTATTTTTATTTTTATTTTATTTTTTATAAGTCTTAGGAGGAGGAGTCAAAGTAAAAAAGTGTCGAAAATGTATCTAACTTAAATGTACACTAATCCAAACATGCCTTTACACATACATTTATACAGAAGAGTTATGAGGGGGAAATCATATGTTTTTTACAGCTATTAATACTCCTTGGTAATTAATTACAGTTGTTTAACAGTATCTTTTATAGTGAACGGGTGATAGCCGTTGTGGTGTGTTGGTGCTAAGAGTTTGAGATTAAATGCTTGATTTGCTTGGTGTCGATCTGTGTTAATAGCTCGTCTCATTATGATTTACATATGTATATGTTGCGAGTAATTGTCAAATATTATATTTACAACATGCATATTACACTTGTTATATATTATATAAAAACACTCAGACAACTTGGATCGCTAAACCCATAAATCATTATTTATTAACTTGTATTATTTATGTACTAACTTTTAGACACTTGACGCAGCAAAGAACATACAAGAAGTTACAACATTTATAAATCAGTGAAAGAGACAGTATAATCGAAGGGAGCAGCGCTGTTTTAGTAGACTTATGCAACCATTCTTTGTAGCAGTAGTTTGTGGTAGTTAGTGGCTCTAAAGTTGAACTATGCGAAAGCTTCAAAGCTCTTCGCAGACTTTTCTTCATTAACCCATACGTCTTACTACAATACACGCAACACTGGAATTCAATACGAAAAGGACAGCTGGTATTCCAACAAATTCCAGTGTCAAGTGCCCATCTGAAGAGTTTATTTTTTAAATATTTTATAACGTTTGCTCAGTCAATTCGACCGACTGGTGAATTTTTATTACTGCGTGAAGCGCTCAAACTCCGGCGCAAGCGCAGCCATTTTTTTATTTATTTAATTTATTTTATTTTTGTTATAAATATACCATAAATATTAATAACTCTTAATGGCATGCATCGCTAATTAGAAAACCACATAACACTTTATTACGGTTGGTTACGTTGTACATAATACATACATATTGGATATAAATATATGGGACTTGCAATTTTTTTTAATAAAAATCTTGTATAGTTTATCAAAAACCTCACTCAACACTCCCATTCAAAATGGACCGAATGAGGTATTTGTAAGCGATCACCTAATGACGTCACACACCTCACACCCCCCACATATATAACTACCATTCTACTCCTCTAACTCACATAAGACTTGTTGCTATACAAACATCTTTGTTACGGCTAAATTTGACATTTACACATAATAAGTTTTAATTCTTTTATTTATATGTATATATTGTTACCCGTATCTGTGATCGCAAGTTCTAACCTCAAAAAGTGACATCACAATTCGAATTCATGCACTGAAAACAACGTTCTTTAAATACATAATCTCTGCTCAAGAGGCCGACCACCGCCTGCCAAAAGTTGAGACTACATTTATTTAAAAAGTTTTTGTTTACATTCAAATTTCTAGTTGCATGCATTATTTCTCTTTTATATTTTGTTGCCTATTCTTGAAAGTCATTACAATAAATGTACAAATATGTACACACACACGTACGCGTACTATGTATATACAAAGATTGCATGATTTGACTAGAGCGGAAGTGTTTCCTTCACACCGTTCCTATTTTCGAAGTTTTGCATGGAGATTTTCTTAATAAAGCTTATTCGATTTGTATAGATTTTATTTGTTTATGGTTGAATAGATTACATAACTATAAGCGTATTTATTTTTGTCATAATTCATTTTGCGTTAATTCGAAAATCAATGTAAAAAATCACAAAATCCTCGGAAGAAATTTGAAATTTGAATGGTCTTCGGCGAAAGGTAAAGCTGATAAAAATAATAAGTAAAAACCGCCAGGCGGGCTTTTTCTACATAGTTTTTCTGCCCTTTACTATTTTAAGGGATGTTTATGTATTTTTCAAATAAAAAAAATCGGGAATATATACACGATGTGATTGTGGTTGAAATTAAAAATAAATGTTCCTGTTGTTTCTGTAAAAAACTCGAGTGTAAACAAACAAATATTGTTGTGAATTTAAATTTAAAAAATTAATGTGCAAATAAATTAGCATACCTTCGGCGTTTCCAAAAGTTTTCGCGCCTTTTATTGGTTAATCATTTGAAAGAACAATTGAAATAAGTACACGACATGTACAAATGTGCACGTTGTCACGCAGCTTTGATCACTTTTTTTTTTTTTTTTGTAAATAAACTGTAATAGAAAGAATATGCTGGGTAAAAAAATAAATAAATAAATAATAAGAAAATTATGATTTTACTTATGAAGTCGTGTTTGATTTTTTTATGTATATATTTATATTTTCCTTTTTTATTTTTTGTTTTATTGATACTTTTTAGGACTAAAATAAACTAGAGTAAAATATGTCTACAATTGTTTTTGTTTGCGGATTTCGGTTTTGAATTAATTTTTTTTTTTTAATTTTCATTTTAACTATTTTTATGCCAATTTCTTAAGGGTTTTAAGATTATTTTTAATTTTTTTATTTTCTTTTATTGTAATTAAAAAATATTACCTTGTATAAAAATAATAATAATTATAGTTTTTTATTCTTATTAAAAATAACTACTTTATATATATATATATATATAATTATAGTATAAATTATTGAATTAATCTAACAAAATGAGAGCGCTCGCGCTGCCAACTGCGCAGAAATGTAGCCCAAAAAACGCCGCAATCCAATGGTGCAAATGGATGGGGCGCTGATGTCGGTTTGTCGGTCGGTCGATTGATGTGTCTTTTTACCTGCCTCTGCGCATGCGTGTGCGCGTGTGTTTGTGTATCTGTGTGTGCATTGGCAACGCTGCGCAAGCGAAACTATGATCTGTGTCTTTGCATTTGTGTGTTTGTGTGTGCTTCACACAGTTTAATCTTAGGAAAGTTAATGATGTGCCTTCTATATTTTTTTCTTTATCATTAATATAATTAATTAAAAAGTACTTTTAAGCAATTATTAACTAATTAATTATTTTATATACAACACACACTAGTTTATTTCATTATTTAACATCAGTTAATACAATTGCAATCTCCAGTTCGTTTGTCGCTGTGAAAACTCTGTCATCCGTTTGGAATCTTTTATGGGGGCGTGGCACTAACTGCTCACCATCCAACCGACTGACACAACTTACAATCCCTTCTGCGGACAAGCGACTAGCTACGCTCAACGGGCGACAGTACTTAACAATTAGCCGATCTTGAAAATAAGATCTTCATAAAGATTAATTAATTACATACAATTAAGCGAACTTTGTTATTGGTGGCTTCATATCATATATTCAAAATGTACACTGTTACCTTCGTCGCTTTTTCTTCGTCGTTTAAATTACGTAATATAAAACAATAAAAACTTATAGCAAGCAAAACTATTAAATACTTATACAATTAATTAATTTAAAAATTAATCGCCCATCGAGCACGTCACGCTTGCTATTTCCACAACGTTTCTTCACTCAGGTAAATAAATGTGAGTTACAGAAAACTAATCATTAGTGAATGAGCCGTTGACGGATTGAAGCGTTGGCATAGTGTATATTATCAAAGACCGGCGGCTGAGCAGCGGCAAGTGGAATATGAGCAACCAAAGAACCGAACCGCCCTCAACAAATTTTTGTAAATTGCGTGAGACACGCCTATTTTATATATGGGTCTTCGTATGCTAACGAAGTATCTAACGGGTTGTTGACTCTGTTCTTTGATTTCATTGTTGGTTGGTTGGTTTCTTCAATTTCTCTTCGTTTATATTCTCACTGAATATTTTAACTTTCTTATATTTACTCTAACTTTATATTTACAATGCCTATGCATTCTATATATTTATATTATATGTTATATAATATAAAGTTATATAGTTTGTTTCTTCATGTTATAACCCTACGAGTACATTAATTTCGATTTATGTTAACAACAACAACATTGAGAAATTACAAACAGAAAAAACAGTAGTAAAGAAGAATCGCATTATTGAACTCACGCGTGCGCACGCAAAGGAAAGTGGAAATGAAAAATAAGAAGAGTCTACACACGGATTATATTATTCGTCTGGTTGTATTAAGTTGTTCGTTTGTCCATCCGTCCAACTGTTTATCAGTTTGTCCACCACCTACCGTCCGACCAACCATCACCCCTATCGTGTGTAGTCATGATGTGTGATGATGATGCGTTTGCCTCAGTTCGGAGATCGACCACGCTGCAGACTTTGGCACTGTGGTTGTGGTTGTAGTTGTGGTTGTATTTGTATTTGTGGCGGCCGCAACTGGCCAAAGTCTTGTACACACAGCTTGACGTTGCTCGAGTGCGCGGCAGCGCCATTGGCTAAATGCAAAGTGCATTCGAGACGCATTGCAAGTTACCTCTCCGTTTCTCATCTGTTTATCGCTGTCGCGCCAGAGACGGCGGTATTCATGGCGGCGCCACCAGAGTTTGCATTGCTACTACCGGTGCCGTTACTGCCGTTATTATTGTTATTGTTGTTGGTGCTGTTGTTGTTGGTCACACCCGTAGTAGTAGTAGTCGTAGCTAAAACAACGCCGCCATTGTTAGCGGAACTAACAATTTGCTCGACCGTTAGACCCTTGTTAACCTCCTTGGTCACTACTTGTGCTGGCGTCCCCGCCGTAACAGTGACCATATTCGTGCTATCCGCCGTACTGCTGACGCCACTGTTGTTATTCGCCGACACTAGTTGCCGTATCGTCGTTGAACTACCCATTTGCAGTGTGCCACCTGTTCCGCTGGTACTGTTCACTGTCGTACCCAAAGGTAGCGTACGTACATTTGTCGTAAATATTGCTGGATTATTGGCCAGTCGACCACGCAACACGTGCTGAATTGCAGCGGGTCCAATTTGCATTTGCATCTGGCCCGTATTGTTCTTCTGCAATGGTTTCACGTTCACCAGATTGGTATACATCACACGTTTGTTGTCCACTGCATTGGCACCGCCCGATGATGCAGCTATCGTTTTCAGCTTGTGCTGCTGCTGTTGCTGCTGCACATTTGCTAAATTAGAGGACGTTGTCTTGTTCAGCACTAAGGTAGTCGAGCCTAGTTGTTGTGTTTGCGGTTGCTGCTGATTAACCATGCTATCCTGCTGGACAACGTTTGAGCCACCAGCCGCACCAGCAGTTGTTGATACAAAGTTGACCTTCAGGTTTGAATTTTGCAAGTCCTTGTAGTGTATTTTCTGTGTTGTCGGCGTCTGCCCGCTACTCACTGCTGCTGCAGCAGCTTGCAATTCGCTTGCAGTCGCAATCGTAAAGTTTCCCGCGCCGCTGTTGTTACTGCTGGTGAGGTATATTTTATTACTCTGCTGGGCCCCCGACTGCGATGTTATAATTGCCGCTGTGGGCTGCAGACTGTAGTTGTGATTGGCTGCTATCGCAGCAACGGAATTCTGTTTTTGCTGCTGATGATGCTGTTGTTGGTGCTGCTGCTGCTGCTGCTGATGTTGTTGTTGTTGCTGTTGCTGTTGTTGAAGATTTAACTCCGATACAAGCAGGGGAAACGAGGACATTTTGATTACTTTGCCCCTTTGTACCTTCTGCAGTTGCGTTTGTTGGTTTTGATTAAGTGTCTCCCCTGTATTAACAGTCTCTTGTATGCTGAGATGATCGTTGTTGGACGAGTTATTCACATCATCATCATGTTGTAGTAATTGTTGTTGCTGCTGTTGTTGTTGTTGTTGTTGCAGCAACTGCAAATGCTGTTTAGTTATTTGGATTTGGTGCTGCTGCTGCAGTTGCTGTTGCGGCGATTGTTGAGGGACAAGTTTACGTTGTGTGAATTTACGATTCAGTAAAAATTTGTTGATGTCTATATTAGAGAAAAACAGGAATATATTATATATATTATATTTCGGTGTTGCTCAACTTACCTGTGCTCTCCGGCCCGTTTGTTTGTCGCTTTGGTGTGGCGCGATTAGTCCAAAGGATCTTATTAGTTACAGTGGATGGAGTGTCTGTCGTTGCCGATGATATGACAGCTGTGTTAGCTCCTGCCACGTTCGACCCGCCGACATGGCGCCACACGAACTGCTGCGTAGGATGGCCTTGAACCACCTGCTGTTGCGTCAACTGCTGAGCATTGCTGCGCGCCGCTGTGGTAAAAATTAGTGGTGTCGTTGTCGTTGTAATTTGCTGCGACGAAACCAATGCTGGCGACGTCACGTGTTGCACGCCACCGATACTGTGCACAGCCAATTGCTGGCCACTTGATGTATTTACAATATTCACCCCAGACGAGGAGAAGATACCTGGCGTGCCAGCATTCGTTGAGGAGTTGCTATCTATCGTAATCAGATTCGCGTTTGACGCTTGGCCCGCTGTAGTCACTTGTTGAATGCCATCACTTTGCAGTTTTATGTTTGACAAAGTTATAACGGTATTCGCTCCAAGTCCACTATTCATCTGGCCCGCTGTAGTCACTAGACCACTCGACTTCTGCAGTGTGTAAGCCAATTTCTGTGTACTTGTTGGTGTTGTAGCACCAACAATATCACCCGAAGTAGTGTATATCATATGATTGCCTGCATTATTTACATTCCCACTGACCTGTGCCAACGTCGGTTGAGTGCGCACACCGGAACACACAAGCGACGTCGGCGTGGTCTGCACCACCGACGCATTGGACGTGGATACGTGCTGCGTTAGGACAGACAATATCTGTTGATTTTGCTGCATTTGTTGTTGATTCTGTTGTATGTGTTGCTGGTTTTGTTGCAGTTGCTGTTGTTGTTGCCGTTGTTGTACGTTCAGGTTCCTTAGCTGTGTCAATTGAATTTGCTGAATTTGTTGGAATTGATGCTGTTGGAGCTGCTGCTGTTGACTTTGCTGAGCGATCATTGTTGGTTGGGGTTGCACTATAGTTTTCTGAATCGAATGCGGAGCTATTGTTACGATGTCACCAACAGAAGCAGTTGTTGTTGTAGTCTGCAACTCCGTAGGGATTTGAGCACTGATTTTATGTTGCTGGAAGTCTTGCGGTGTACACAGAAAAACTTGTCCCTGTGATACGTTCACGAGCTGTGAGCTACTTAGCATCGACGTAGTTGGTTGCAATTGCGTTTGAGATTGCGGCTGAGGCTGCGAATGCTGTTGTTGTTGCGCGGGTGGGTGGTTTACTTGTGGTACTTGTGTAACTGTGGCGGGCTGCGGTAACGGTGTTGCAGTTAATTGGGCATTTACAGTTGATGCAATTTCAGGTGGTTCTGATTTCTTTTCCGACTCTGGCATAGGTTCTTGTTTTGGCTCTTTCTTGCTAAAGAACGCCAACTTGGCGTCTTTCGTATCTGCAGCAGATATCACACAAAAACTCGAGCTGCCCACTGGACCGTTGTAGAATCTTGACTTGCCCCCTTTCTCTCGAGTTGAGCGTTTACAAATTTCGCCGGGCTTTGTTTTTTTGTCGTCTATGCAGTCCAACAGACCATTGGCCGCCTCCACATCATTGCCAACATCGTCCACAGCTCCTTCACCATCAAGTATACCATTCCAGAAGTTTGTTGCCTGATTTAGCGTTTTTATGTCGTCCATTGCGCACTCTTGCAGAATGTTATCGAGCATGTTTTCATCCGTCTCATCGCTATCGCCCAATAGGTTAATGTCGTTCAGTGAATCGCCGCTTAAATTAAAATCAAGTGCAGAGTTCGAATTTCCAACTTCGGGGCTCTTACTGCTGCCGCGCGTCGTGTCCAATGAGTAAACCGACTGTAGAAGTTGGGTGTCTGCCTCCAATTCACTGTATTTAAATGCGCTGCTCACAAACAAGGAATCAGCATCGCTTGGTAGAGGGGTGATCTCATCTTTCCTCGCATCTGTTAAACGATGCATTTCCAATGTGATTGGTGAATCCTGAGACCAATCGACCAGTGGCTGTGCAGGATCAAATAACTTTCCATCATTACTGTCCGACAGTTCGTCTGTAGGAGTCTTTGGTCTAAAATGCAACCAATCTCGGCGTATTTCCGAGAGTACTTCATTGCAGATATCTAATCGTTGGCTGGATGTGGGCGACAGACTACCTCTATAGTCAGCATCATCCAACACCGTATTTGCATCCACGAACAATTGCAAGTCCCGTTCTGCATGTGAATGTTGTTGCATTTTAGTGTTTCGCAAATTTCGCAATCGTATCACATCTGGAATTTGATTGAATGATGGAACCTCGTCCTCTTCGCTTTCAGCACCAGTGTTAGTTGTGTTCTTTGGCGGTAGTTGCCCCGATGAAGTTGCTTCTGCAGCATCTTGAAATGACATCGCGGCTACCGATGCAGTCGCGTCAGATGCTCCAGCTTCTCCCGCCGCCATCTCCTTTTTCACCGTATGCCGAATTATGTTGCTCAGCTGTGCCAAATTGACGTTGTCTTCGTCGTCGACTGTATACGCGGGCATTGTTGCTGATTTTCGTATGCTAATTAGGGGCTCGTTTGAATCGTCAGCGTCAAGCAATTCTTGCTTTATCGTCCTCGCCACTTCCTCTTCTGTTTTTGTTGTGGGTGTGGTGGAGGGTGATAACACTGCCATAACCGCCGACTCTTTCTTTATCACATTGAAGTTTTCGCTAACTTTAACATTCTTATCTATATTACTACTACTATTGTTGTTGTTATGAATATTCAACAAGGTGTTGTTGTTGGAACGGTGGTGCTGATGATTCACATGTTTGTCGCGATCCGGCTCTTGGAGCTGCACTTCAGCCAAGAGCTTCTCGCTGTCAGTAGCAACGCTTTCACCAAGCCTCTCCCGTTTGATCTGTTCACTCAACAGTACACTCTGGAATCCATTTCGTTCCATGGACTCAGCTAACTGACGCAACAATCGTACCGGAAGCGGTTTCAGCAATGACTCATATTCAACATTTAAGTCTTCAGATTTTTGACGTTTTGCCGCATTCAATTCCGTTGCTCTTCGTTTCTTGCGCCTCAGCCGACGCCTCTTGCGCATTTCCGAGTTTTGTCGGCCTAAGGTCAATGAAGAACTGTAAGCTTCGATGCGTGAGATATTTTCATCCTCAGTAGTGCACTCTCCACTAAACAGATCATCCCCATCATCATCGCTATATTCAGCGCACAATACAGCCTCTTTACTATCCACTTTAGAAGCACTTGTCTCATTGCAGGTTTCCACTTTCACTTCTCCTGTATTCAACGTTGTACCCTCCAGGCTTTTAGTTGGAAGGTCAACCACAGTAGGCGGGGAACAGGACTTTGGCGGGTCCTTTTTGACTTCCTTTTTGGCGGTCACGCTCTCGAGAACTGTGTAATCCAACTGAGACCAAAAATCGTCCAAATTCGTAGACGCTCGATCAAAAAGTATGCGTCCTCCACGTCCCATACGCCGACGTGCGAATCCAATGCAACGCGGCCTAGTGGAGTAATAAAGTTCAAAATCTTAAACCTTTAAACTTTCAAGTAAAGTGTTGGTATATCCCACCTTGGGTGACTTATGGACGTCAATGTATAACGATACTTTGGATCAGAATATGTATTCTTATCGTCATTAGACGTTTCCCATGGCCACAGACCATCACTTTCACGAGTCTAAGCCCAAGTATAGAAATTTATTTTTCGAATCGGCAAATGGATTATTTTAGTAAACATACCCGCAAGTAATTACAGCTTTCTTTGCGTCTAAATGTGAAAGGTGCTTCTTCTTCGCTTTCTGAGCCCGCTTTATTGCCGTTTTGACCACTACACGAAGCAAAGTCCTCGTCCTCCTCCGTGTCAATATTCGACTCAATAGCCGCTGGCGACGAGCTTTGACGATGCAGGTGGTGCAAGTGCGACAGGTTGTGGGCAGGTGAGGATGCCGACCCCGAAGGAACCATACCAACACCTGCCAAATACTGTTGCTGCTGTTGTTTGTCGCGTGGCAGTTTGTGTTTCCGCTTCTTGTACTGTCTTTTCTCCTTTCGATTACTGCCGCCAACGTTAACAGGATCTAAAACGCAATCATATCAACATTAGCGCCACCGAAAAGCACTACACGTTTTGACCACTAACTAACCTACTGCCATATTCGACGAATTCAGGTACTGCGACGCTGACGCGTACATATTTCCACCACTGCCCGCCGCACTGCCGGCAGCACTTGCGAGCATGCCAGGAGTGAGCACTCCGCCGACGGGGCCTATTGATACAGACATTGCACCGCTATTGGGCGTCGAAGCAGCTGACGATGAATGTGAGTATTGATTCGTATACAACGTAGTAAATGCGGGCCTGCGGAGAATATCATTTAAATAACAACTAAAATAGTTCACACAGAAGTTTCATAAAACCCACCTTGAATTCTTAACCTGGGCACAGATTTCAGAATACACAGCACCATTGAAATCGCGCATCTGCACACGCTTCTCGAAGATATCAATAGAGAGTTTCAACTGATCACGTTTTGTTTCTTCGCGCTTTTTAACCATCTCCAGCATCATCGTGGCACGCGCCAGATCACGTCTACATTACGTATTAAAAGGACATCAATTATTTCAATTAAATCCGAATCCGAAAAAAAATATGGAGAGTATAATATACTGACCTTAGTTTAAGCATTTTCTCGTAGGACGCTTCGTCATTCTTGCGATTTTTGCGAGTTTGCATTTTCTCAGTTCGGCGACGAAAGGCTAAGTACGGATTATTGGAAGATGCACCGGGGCGATTCTCGGTCTTAACCGTAAGTATCAGAGGATGTTGCTGTGTATGTCAAATTAATAATGAGATTCGATTGATATAAAGCTAATTATCTGCTTTATTGTTTTGTACCATTTTGAGACGTTTGTTAAGCCAATAGTCGTACACCGCTATGCTGATCTCGTCATCCTGCTTGAGCAACGCTTTGGCCTCGTTTAACGTTACGACAGTCTGCCCCGAGCTTTTCTCCAAACGATCCATCATCTGCTCGAACTTGAGTTCCGTGAGATCGTGCCTATGACTTTGCTGGCTGAGCCACTCTTCGTCTGCGGTGTCCATATCGTAGTCCGGAACATCCGTATCGAGTCCAAGAGCTGGAAATCAAAAAATCAAATAAAGTAGGTGGTTGAAACTACACACTTTTGCTACTTACGTTGCATATGTATAAGTTGACGAGGCATTTTGTAATCAGCCGGATAGTAGGTGTCATAAAATGTTTGTTCGGTCGCATATACCTCTGGTGTGGGGATGATCAGACCAGTACAAATAGCCCGTTGTAAATGATGTTCCTAAAATTGAATTTAGTGGCACAAAATAAATAATCTATATATCTAATCATATATATATAAATCAAAGTTGCAAAATCCGTTTGTTTCCCTCTGCTGCCCGTAGTTTGCAGCCAATTTAGTTGAATAAACATGGAAAATAGAAAATATTAACTCCGACTATGCATGTGTAATGAGGCTCTTTATTTTGGTGATGACCAAAAAAAATTTGCCTGTAACCTTCGAAAAAAAGTCGTTTTTGGTCTATACGATCGAGTAATTATTTAAATTAATTATAAACATTTAATGTATGGTTTTTATTGGAAGTACCCCTAGTCAAATCATCTATAAAAGTACGTGTGCAGAGTGAACACATTTCAAGAATCTAGCTAACAAAGTGAGAGACATTTTGCAAAAATGCAGACAGTCAGGCGGCTATATCAACTAGCTGAGCCGAGGAAGTCAAGTATATACCCACTCCTATAGTATTTACCTCTCCTATATTTCTTTCCCTTGTTAAAAATGTTCTTGATAAAGTTATAATAGAATTCATTGAATTGAAAGAGTTTAGAACAAAATAAATCAATAACGAAAGACTTAAAAAACTCACCGACTCCTCCTCCTTTTCCATGCCGCTTGGCATTTGCGGCACTGCTCGATTTATGGCTGAATACTCTGGCAGATCGGGCAACTCCTCCGCCAAGTAGATAGGCATCTGCTTGGACGGATCTAAGTGACGCGCCCGAAACGAAAGCTTCGACATGGTTTTACTGAATGGATCGTGTTTTGCAGGATAACTTAAATTTTGATAGAGGGTCGTTTTTGTTCTTAGGATAGGGATATCAATGTGGGTCCGACTATTATACTCGATGGGGATTTTCTGCTGCTTCCGTTAAATGACGTATAGGTGTAATTGTAATTGGATAATTCGGTTGACAATAACGTGTCTTCAAACAATATCGCTGTATTCAAATTCGCTTTCGTTGTGGTTATTAGCCTCTTCGGTAAAGAGGTGGTGGATGGAAACTTACTGCTACTGCGACCGATGGACGTTGGTGTTATTTTTTCCAAGTCTGTTGAAAGCAACAGGTGCAAATGTCTTTGATGTTGGCTTGCGATAGCCTCTGCTCCAGTACTGCAGGGGCTGCGGTAGCCGCCGTTCCAGCTGGTATACGCAGCCCCTTTGCTTAAGAGGTGCGTTTTTCTGCTGCTGGTGCTGCTGCTGATGCAACTGTCCCTGTTATTGATCCGGAGGACTGGAACTCCGGCTTCGAAATTGATGAAGTAAGTAAGGTCGAAGTAACGATGCCGGTTGGCAACAGCTGCGGCCGTGTACGGCGTTCGGTCTACGTACGTATACGAGTCTGTGATTTCGTCTACGTCTATGTTTACTTGTGTTTCGAACGACAAATCACGTCCACAGTTGCCAGTACCAGTACTAGTACTACTAACAACGCCGCTTTCTTCGATTTGCTGTAGTCGGTAATGTTCAGCTATCACACTGCGCTCGATGTGTTCTAACAGCCCCGACACTAACAGCAAAATCAATGAGGCTATTTTATTGCAATTACGACGACAACGCAGTGTTAGCAACAACAATAACGAATGAAGCAACTGAGTCGACGACATTTTTCACTTTGCAATCGAAGGAATCATGTGAATTGGCATAATTACATTTCACTGCATAGCACATTTCAGTTCATCACTCTACTTTTTGTTTTTATTTGTTTAAATTTCATTTGGTGTGGCGGTGTGGTACTATTGCGTTACTCTTTTTATTTATTGCTCCTATTGCATTTCACTTCTTCTTTTATTATTGTTTACTAATCTTTATTTTAGTTACTTATTGATGTTATTGTTGTTCCGCTTTAGCTGTTATTCATTTACTTCTTCCGGGAAAACTCTGGGATGCGCGACAGATGCTCTGTCTTTGGTTAATCTACCGAAAAATGAAAACAAACCAACCAAACGTAAGTAAAATAACAAAGCGACGCAGAGCAAATAAGCGTTCAAAACGCACAGGCAAGAAAGTGTCAGAGCGCGCGAAAACGCACACCTTCGTGCGCAATACGAATGCAAACAATTGCGTCGTCGACGACGGCCAAAGCGACGACTACGCGTCGCTCCTTAATGCACGTAAACTAATTCAAGCGTACATATTTTTCTTTTACTAATCCTATACTGTTTCCATACAAAATTTAAACAATTCCAGCATATAAAAAATAGCGATTATGATGAATCACTTTCATTTAGTCTCTTGTTCGGAACAATAAACAGTCGCGTTCAACGAATAATGCAAAATCACAAAGCCGACCGCTCAAAGAAAAGGCGGCATAAACAAACACATTCGCGGCGAATTCAAAAACGCGGCGAATTCAACGCACGAATTCTTTGCACAAACGCAAAGAAAAAAAACAGTAATTATTGTTTTTTTTCTTATTTGTGAGAACCGCGAATGAAAGACAATGGCGGCTAATTCTAATAGTCCAGGAACATTTTTTGCCACGTCTTATTACTATTTTCACATCCCTTTAGACCGGATTTTGTCACAATTTTCGCGAAAATCGTATACAAATTTACTGATTTTGCGGATAGCGTGGTTCTGCGAGAGCAGTAATGGCGGCCAAAACACGAAGACTGACGAGTTCGCGTACGATGCTACCATGCCGATATTTCCTGTTGGAAGGCTTTATTTAGCGCGCGAAAGCGCGTCGTCCAGCAACTTATTTGACGATTTCTAATGCATTTTACAATATTTTCCAATAAAACATTTTAATTAATAATTATTCATATTTGTTGTGACACAATGTGTCATTTATGAAAGATTTTCATTCAAAACTCTAAACACATTAGCGTAACAGAAATACCGTCGTAATATTGTTTCAGTGGCTTGGGACTCTTCACGTACAAGCGAAAATTTTCACAGAAAATCGATCGATTTCACCATAATTTTTTACCACAATTTTCGTTATTTGCTTTCCGATTTTTATGTTGATATCACGTGATTCAAATGTATTATGTGTTTCTCCACAAATTTTCGTACATTTTAGCACTTTTGTTCACGAGAATTGTTTTTAAATTCCGTTTTTCACAGCGACACGTTTTTTGTGTGTGCGGCGGCCATTACAAGTTCTCACCATTCCGCTTTCGAAGATGCTCGAAGTCGTTCGATGCGCAGAAATTATTTTAGGGTAGTTACATTGCGTTGTCTGTAATTAATTTCATGTGTCAGGTTGTCAAAAAGTCAGCCAATTTTTTCTTGGTTTTTTTTTAATAAAAGGGAACTTTATTTTAACATAATTTACAAAATATAATAATAATGTTCAAAATCATAACATTAGCATGTACGGACTTATTTGATATTTTTAACACTCAAAGCACACTCGCTTCGCAGCACTGCTGTTTGTTAGCGCCTGGCACAAGCCAGAATAGAGACAATGGAACAAAACATCATTTTATTCGTTCCTTTCCGGCTCATCCCATGATCTTTACTTTTAACATACAATCCGACTGTGAATGCAGTCACTAGCTGCGTAGTATCGGCCGTCACTAGTTTAATCAACATGTACCCACTAAGTTCGCAAAAGAAATTCTGGACGTTTTCTGGTGAAAAACAATTGTCTGATTTGCGGTTAGTATTAAACTTGAAATTTACTGAAACACACGCTGCCATCAAGCCGGAAAATGTGGATACGGAAAACTACTTCCTTACTCCAGCGGAAGAACGGCTGCTCTTGCGACAATATGAAATCTATTTGGCCGACTTCTGTCGCCGTTTCGAGCCTACAATGCCAAAATGCGTGGTTGGGACGGCCTTCCACTATTTTAAGCGATTCTTCTTGAATAAATCACCAATGGACTACCATCCTAAAGAGATACTGTAAGTAAACACAAAGAGAATCTATTGCACTATTAATGCACTACATTTTCTCGTGATTATAGCGCTACCTGCGTCTATTTGGCGTGTAAAGTGGAGGAGTTCAACGTCTCGATTAGCCAATTCGTGAGCAACATACGCGGCGACCGGAACAAGGCGACCGACATCGTGCTCACCAACGAATTGCTTATGATGCAGCATTTGAACTACTATCTCACAATACACAATCCCTTTCGCCCGCTGGAGGGTTTTCTCATCGACATAAAAGTAAGCAATCTAAACAATTAAGTACTCATTGTCAATTCATACATTTGGAGCACAGACACGCAGCCTCATGAAGAATCCTGAGCGTTTACGACCTCATATTGACGACTTTATCGATAAGTGTTTTTTCACGGATGCATGCCTACTGTATTCGCCCTCGCAGCTTGCATTGGCCGCTGTTCTACATGCGGCCAGTAAAGAGCAGGAAAACCTCGACAGCTACGTGACCGATAATCTCTTCATATCGGCGCGCGACAAATTGCCCGTGTTTATCGACTCCGTGCGTAGTGAGTAGACGTTTGTCTATTTGTAAATCAAATTGTGAAATTCCCCTACGGGTTTTTTTTTCACACAGAAATACGTTTCATGGTCAAACAATATCAGGCTCCCGACCGCAACGCCGTCAAACTAATTGAAAAGAAGCTTGAAATATGCCGCAATCAGGCAAACAATCCCGACGGTGAACAGTACGTCTGCCAATTCTAATGCTGAATATATTTTGTATTTTGGTCCCTTATTTTGTTTGTTTGGTTCATAGATACAAAGAACGCATGCGCCACATGTACATTGATGACGAAGATGACTCTGCTCTCCGCAATGCCGCCTATAATATCGCCGATGCCAGTGCCGACAGCTCAACGATGAATGTCAGCCAATAAACTCTCAATTCAAGTCAATCAATGAATGTTACGCTTTTTCAATTATTTTGTATACATAAATTATAAGAATCAAATGTTAACATCAGTGTCTTTAATTTATCTTTAGATTATATTTTCTTATAATTAACAATATTTTAAAGATTTGCTTTGACTGAGATAACAAATGTATGTGAGATATTGGTATAATCTGTATGACGAACATTAGTGCATTCTAAGTATCTGCCTCTGCCGTCTTTTAACATTTATCAATAATATTGCCACAATTTTCAATTTATTATCCTGAAGTATACACTTCTTAACATCTTCGAAATTTCTAACTTAAAAATTAACCATCAATCAAAAGGCACGAGGCAAGATCAGCACAGTCCATCAACGCTTTTCGTGCCACAAGTCCAATTTAACCTTTAATAAACTACAAATGATCTAAACTTTACATTAACTTTTCTAGATCTCTTTACATTGAGAGTTAGATATTCAAATGGCAACCTTTTTCGGTTTTAATGCTTGAGTTTCGATTATGGGTTCGGGAAAATATTTATAAAATTAGAAAAACTTTTGATAACAATGTAAGCAATATCGCCATAAGCGATTTGCGATATTCAATAAGCCAAAAGCTTTAGTGTTCTGGTTTCAAAGCATTACAAGCTGAGTGCTTCCGTTAATATTATAACTGATTTAAAAATAAAAGCTTAGCTTAGCATTAAAAAACGTATTGTTTCGATTTAGCATATATGTAAGTAAAACCAAACGCCAACGTCCGGAAATTCACTCTGCGTTGTCGACTCTTTTAGGGCTGCTGTTGCGTGCGCGTCTTCATTCCGTTCATCACCGCCGATGGTCCTTTCGACATTTTGTTTCTCCGCCATTTTCGGTGCGACTATGCCACGTACTCACTTACATGAAGAATATGCGAGTACTGCAAATGCACCGCGTTAGCGTGCGCCTTTGTCTTAGTCAGGCATCCTTCGTTCGGCACAGTTTGCGCGAAATGCGTGCGCTCTGGCGCGTTCAATTACGCATGCGATCTACATTCGAATGCACGATTTTAGCAATTGAGCCATGCTGTCGCCGCATTTCGGCAACTGTCATGGTTGCGATGGTCGTACATGATGAAAAAATTTGAGTCAGACCAGTGGCATCGTATGTGAAAAAGCACTCTTGGAAATTAAAATACGAAATGTCGGCTTTCGATGCAACAACAACAATAGTGACCTGTCGATCGGAAGTGTTTTTTTCGAAAACATTCGAAATGAAAATGCCAATTAATTCGAATGAAGTTCAAACAAAAAAGTTCCTCTCTACAAGTCTTCGCTGGATTCTTTTCGAAAACATTTTTCGTTCCTCTTTGCTTTATTCGATGCGATTCGTATCGATTGATGGGTTCAATGCGTAAAATATATGTGCACGTATGCATGTGTGTGTTCTCCTTCGATTATCTTTCAACGTGTGTTCACCTATGAGTTGAGTTTAATGAACGAGAACAGGTGTGGCATGTTTAAGCGCAAGCGGCGTGTCTTTGGTGAATTTTGTGTGTTGCGACCCAAGCGCGAGTTGAAAATCAAATTAAAAATGAAAGACAATGGCGATCCAACAGAACTTTAAAATAAAAGTCTCCGTTCTAACGAAAGATAAAATGAATATACTTTAGCTTTCTAATTAGCATTTCGGCGATGAACGAAAAAGTTAGCCGAGTGGTTTTAGAATATAATTATCATTAAATGGTTTAAATTGGATTTTAATTTAGTGCTTTTTGCATTGTGAGGAATCTATGGATATAAATGGTTCTCAACGTATCGGATTGCGGTAATATATTTTTTTTTTTTTTAATTCTATTACTTTTAAATTTTGGACTATGTGAGTCCATGCTAGCAACAAATATGTTTATATTTTTGGCGCGCGCCTATTACAGTAAAAATTTGATTGTTGAACGGGGGAAGATGAAGTCAAGTTATGAGAAAGAATTAATGTTTGTGGAGTTACGAGATGGAAGAACACATTTTCAATATGCTAGTATTTAATAGTATTGTAAATTTAAGGAGTTTTGTTCTCTAAATGTTCTATACGTGTTATTTGGGCGGAGTTCTGTAAATTGTCTGATTAAGAGCTAGTTAAAAAGGTAGAGATAGAGAGGAATTAAAGTTGAATGTAGAGTTTCTAGGCTACAAAAAGTACTAAATTATTAAATTACAAATCTCAATATATTGAGCAAATTATATTTTTCTAAGATTTTTAGTTAATGCTTCCTTGCTTGGTTTAATATTTGTATATAGAAGTACTGGTTATTGTTCACATTCATTAAATCAAAAACAAACTACGAAATAAAAATAAGTCAAAAAAGAAAAAAAAATACATAGAACTATATGAAACGACCAAAAAGTATTTAATATTTAATGCAAGGTAGTGTTCAAGTACTATGTATACAACCATGTGATTTTTGGAGGAATAAGGATTTTAACCCTCTGTGACAACCACATTCTGAATTAGTAGTGGCTTATAGGTTGAACGACAAAAAACCACTAGTAAAAACTAACCTCATTACGGTTTACCTTACAAGCGAAACTGTATGGCCACCCTACTTCTATTAAGAAGACCATCTTGTATTTCTTTACAAAATTACAGAGCTCCTGGAAAAATTGTCTTCCGGAATACATTCAAGACGATTGGCGAACATAAAGGCTACAAATAAGAACAAAACTGAACAAAAATATAAGACAAATATTGCTCCAAAGAGAGAATTATAAACTCCCCCCTTAGGTATAAAAGTGTCAAACAAATGCACTTGTTTCTTATGCCCCCATCGTGATAAAACATTTGAATTCTAAAAGGGTGGCCTACATTTGTATACAGCAGCTGCTTGAGTCGACGCACACCAGGTTGAAACCCCTGCGTCCATAGGCATGCTTATGCCTTACTGCCTTACTGCGAATTTCTGTTACCAGAAAAATTTGTTCACAAGATCACATAATCTCACATTCCAAAGATCCGTAGGTCTCTTCAATATCAATACAAAACATTGCGCAAACAAATTAATGCAAAACAGAAAACGGATTATTTTAAAAAAAGTATTGCTTACAGAGTGCTTTATACATATGTATATGTATATGTGTAGGTGCAGTTTTTGATGATTGGTTGGTTGCTGGCTGTTTGTTGGTTCGAATACTGCGCTGCGCACACTTACCTGATGCACGTGTAAGAAGACTAACTTTCGATTCGTGTTAAGCAAACAAAATTCAAGTAATAGTAATAAAGCACAGCGTTATATCTGGCAAACTTGAGACGGTCTTCAATGAGTTTGCAGAGCGGAGCTGATGGATGTGATACAATGCATTGCTCATTTCAGATACACAGCAGCATTCAAAGCTCATACAACGTGAAAAGTAGGCGATTGAAATAGATGAGTGTGAAAAGTATCCAAAATAACTACGTTGCTCTGCGTTATAAAAAATAATTTCATTTTTATTCAAAAGAAAAATGTATGCCAATTTATTAAAGTATTTTCTTATGAACCTTTTTCTACTACTACTTTCCAAAAGTATGACAAAATATCTTGAATAAATTAAATAAAGATTTTTTTAAACAAGATTGATTATCTTAATTACTTGTAAGTTTAGTTTAAAGCGTATTAGGACTTTTCAAATGTAAAAACTATCACTAGCATGAAATAAATGGGTAACACTAGGTCTACTATTCGCATACTTATGTCTAATTATCATCACAAAGCGATTGCACTATCAAGTGTTGTATCGCAGGGTGACATACAACAGTTGATGACATTTCTTATTTCTGTTTTTATTTAATTATTTTGTAGGCTATATTTTTTTGTCAATTACTGTAGTCGATATTTCCGTGCTTATGCTCGCATTATGTGAGTTGGTTCGTAGTCGGAGAACAGGCTTACTTTTAACGCATGCGATATGATACAATTTTGCAATGATCTCGACCCCGAGCTGTCGCTTACAGATTAAGTACATTACAAATGAATTATTGTATTGTATTATCAGTAAATATTACGCACAGACTGGAATTGTGTTTAGGTAGCCATCTATTAAACTGAGCAAATTTGACGGGAACAAACAATTATCGAAGAAAGAATGTGACTCTAATTCGGTTGTATGTCACAGAAATCGGTTTTCACAAATGTTTGGGCAAACATAATTTATCGATGTTCGAAATTTCTTTCAACTAACTGCAATAAGAAACATTGTCGTATTGCACGTTTGTTATTAACGCTAGTAAGAAAGTATTGCAAAAAAATAAATGGAGGACCTGACATCGAACTATGACAGCAATTAAAGCTGCTAGTCGTATGAGTGAATATATATATATATATATATATAGCCCAAAACCTAGGGGTACATGTAGTTAGTTAGTCGTATAGTCTCCGTTACTCCGTTACTTCATAAAATACATTTGAAAAGGATATTATGACATATGACCACAAACCCCTCGTTTCCTGTGATACTCACGATTCGATCTTACGCTTTGTTCATTTCCTTGCCGTTAATTAAAAATTACTAATTACGGCAAAGCACTACTGGCTTTGTGACTGGCGTCACAGCATTAGTGCTCTTTATAGTGAAGAGTCATTAAACACTGCCACTGGAGACGTGACAATTTGCAAGGACTAAGAATGGAGTTCAAACCTATTTAAAATACAAAAGATAAGGCGCCAAATACGGCATTGCTTTCCCTTTGTGCCCTACAGTGTATGCAATGATTTTCATATGCATACACCGAGGATAGATTGTGATCAATACTATATATGTAATAATATAAATGTTTAAATGTATATATAAAGATGATTTAACAACAAAACCAAATTGAATAACCTACTTAAGCGCTACATGCTTTAGAACTATTGAACAATTCATGCAAATCAATCAATTCGTCAATTAATCAATCAATTAGCTACGAGCACAAAAGCACATTTTAAAATGGCACCAATGGCAGCCATTTTGTTTTATGCTGTGCTTCTCTTCACTCAACTTGGTGTTGTATTGGTATTATTTACTTCTTTTTGTGGAAGCTTCTCTTTTTAACTCTCCTTTCAATTTTTTACAAAGTGCTAATGTCAACTACTTCATTAGGATTAAATTATTGAGTTTGGAGACGAGTAAATTACAAATTAATAAATAGACTCTAGAAAATAAAACAATTTTCCATATACATATATTATTTTATGTGTATATGTGTATGATTTCATTTATGTGTCTGGTATGTGAGAGAACGATAAAGAGAGAGAGAAAGAGAGGGAGCGAGTTATGGTTCTTCCACTCTATCTGTGGTTAAAGTGTGCCGACCTCGTCATGGATGTCGACATTTGTTGCAGTTGAATGTGTATTTGCATCTGATCGAACAGATAGACTACTAATGGCATTAAGATTATGAATTGGTAACCGTTCGATATTAAATTTTTACTAGAATTGCACATATCTTCCTCACAAAAGCACATATGTCCATTGCCTGAACTTTCCATCATGCACACGTGATCGACCATGAACAAATTGATTTGTAATTGAGACGTACACATGCGCCGCACCACTTCGTATGCTGTGAACGAGAATAGACGATCAAATCAAATGAGATTAATTATGATGGCGACATGTCTTTACACGATGCAGGCTTGAACGACATTTACACACATACGAGAGAGAGAGCTGAAAAGTTCTGGATCTACTATAGCTGGCGTTGACTATGAATCTTTGGTATTCGAGTGTTTCGTTTAGGGACTATTCATTAAGGTGTACTGCATTAACAGTATGGCAAAGCAACCGTCTGCCTTCTTTCTACTTTTTCTTTGATTTAACTTTCTCAACATCATCATCAAACAAACACCTAGAGCTGAAATGCCCCGACATAAGCTGCTGTATACAAACTATCCACAACTATATTGTTTATTCAGAAAGCCTAGAAAATGATGAAAAATTGTTTTTAAAAGTGAACTTTAACTGAAATTAGCGCTTACTCAGTCTACAACTTAAATCGGACCCATGTCCGTGATGTGTTATCACACCAGACACCTAGTATTGTGTCCAACATTGTCTTTGTCAATCTCTTTTCTCGCACAGTAATATTGTACTTAACGGTAGAACCTAAAGATGTATACGTTGGTTTCTTTTTTTTAATCCAAATTATTTTTTTTTATTGCACAAACATAGGAATCCGAACATACTATTCCTAGGCAGAATGGATTTACAAGTTTTATTTAATGCAATTCAGTTTCGGTTCCTTACACTGTATTTTATCAAACCTCGCTTCTTAACTCGCCCTCTCATTTTCAATGATTTTCTTCTTTCTGTGCCACTATCAATAAAGAAATATCCCAATCACCCAACTGACCACAGATTCAAAGTCAGCCAGTTGTATTGCAGGTCGAGTGCTTTTCAACTCTCACTCGCATACGACGAAACCACTGAGAGAGCGACACCGGAATTACTCACGCGATTTCTGGTGACGCACCATCTTAACACAACAGCCATTACATGTCATCAGCGGGGGCTGATCGCGCGGCAGCGCGGTGTAGTTGAAGGGATCCTTGCAGCGCGTATCCGTCCACGAGTCACATTCGTAGCAATAGATCGAACGCGCTGCAGCGGAAGTCGAGAATGAGGAGGAATGAGAATATGTATTAGTGGCATCGCTTCGCACAAAGGGGGGCCTCGTTCCGAAAAACGTTGGTGGCGTACACAAGTTAAAGACTATAGCTTAACTTCTGGGCAACACATTTGCGGCATAATCAATCAATCAATCAATAACGCCCGTCAAATGGGGGCTGTTCTCTTATGAGATGCGAGTTATTACCACAAAAAGGATGCGCAAGTAGAAAATTTACTTCTTCAACTGTGTCGCCCCTTCGGAAATCGATTCTTCTAAACTAACTTCAATTCAATTAAAAATTATGCATGCAAATCAAATATTGTGCAATATTAATTGATTTCAATTAAAACAAATAATAAATAAATCATTTTTAAAAACAAAAGTGGCTAATCACAGGCATACAGAGCTTGCTAAGTTTTCTTTATTACTCTGCTGTTCTACAAGTAGGGCGTAGATTACAGGATTTGGGATTATAAGGTCAATTAAGAAATAATTATATGTAAATAACTTCGAAAAAAAAGCCTTTTTCGTTAAGCCTTTTGTGATCGATATCTATAAGGGTCTTCACGAAACTTTACAATCAGCTGTTGCCCCACTATGTAAACAAATGTAAACAAACAATTTGAAAATGCCGAAAACAAATGAAAAGAGGAAATTAATTGAAATAACCACAGAAAATGCTATAAATAATTTATTATTTTTGCAACTTCTAGGTGAGAACGATTGTAAGATGTGTTATACAATAATATATCAAAACTACCATGTGATTGAGCAGACTTCCTATTCACAATAATGTTGTCAACAGTTAACAGTTTATTACACCAAATTGTGTGAATAGTTTATGACATTGTAAAATTTTTTTTTTTTTGTACGGCGTTACGGTCAGTTTGTTGACGACGTCATAAAAATATAACATTTATAACATATATAACACATATACGACGTTTCGTGAAGACCCTATTTGTTTTGAAGTAAACACTTCGATATATTGGTAGACTCAGGTCAACTTATTTTAAATGTCGTTATTAATGTTAAGAACGCTTCAAGGATCACTCTACAAATAAAAAAAGAAATGCCACAAGCAAGAACATGGTGTACTCATATATAGTAAGCTTTCGAAAGCTGCAACAATAATCAATAACACTGTAGTAGCATAATAACACAGAGAATTTAAAAGTAAGCAGTTTACAGTGATACTCTTCTTTATACATATGCATACATAATGTAATTGTAGTTGTAATTGTAATTGTAATTGGTGACACGGTGTGAATGATATGAATGTACAACAAGATATCACTTTCTTTTTGTTTTGAAAAGATTAAAAAAATTTAGAGTGAAGATGTAATGTTGCGGCAGCTGACTTAGCTCAATGAAAACATCCCATAGAGCCAAATGTACCGATGCATGGAACTAACGCCATCTTCGATGGAAAAGGAGAAAAAGATACATTGAAAACGTGCATTTTGTAAGAATATATAATACATATAGACCCTTTGTCGCTTGTTAAAATCAGAGGCATTGATGGGCATATAGCGTGGCCAACTAGACAGCTTGAAGAGCACAGTGGGCAGTTCAAGGTCCAAGCATATCAACATTGGGCAGCATTTATCGCACTTGTTAAATGGCAACCCTTGGTTTTTTAAAAATCAGTATATTCTGTATATAAAGTAAATTCTCTGAACGTGTGAAAATCATTCTAAAAAGAAGCAATTTGCATGAAATTGAACGCAGCTGAACATTCCATTGCAGCTTGAAGGAAACTAAATTGGATATTGTTAAGCCACTTTTAACGCCTAGTGGAACTAACAAAACTAAAAAAGGGGAATACCATATTGACGCTTTTTGATTGAAGGAATGTAAAATTAAAGTTTAAAATTGACATTTTTCATTGTCCTTGTTCTCCGGAATTATTTGCGGGTTATTCAGCGTGTATATTTTGATGGTACTGTTTTTTTTTTTTTTTTTTTGACGATTTTCATTTCAGTAATCAAGTAATGAAGGTATAGGACACCATGTTACTGATATATTGAAATAGTTATTTAAGAATGCAGTTTTGGAAAAAAGAATATTCTAAGCAGGGATTTCATACTTTGACACTCGGCTGAGACTTGGGGAATCCAGACGAAAGTTAGAAATCCAAAAATGGCTGCAAATAAACGAAAAAAGAGAAGAAGAGAAACAAGAATTGTGTGTAGACGTGGTTAACAAAGACGGCAGGAGCAACTAATGAATGCATACAAAAATAAATAAAGAAAAGTGTCTTGTATCAACGAGCACCACATTTGGGGAAAATCAGAAACAAAGGTACAGATCAATCAATTTGACGCTTAACACAGACAAAGTGCGCTTACGAGTAGTTAAAACTCAAGTGTGTTGATTGGGCCACAAACAACTTTACTTGTGAAATCAGCCCTCTAAAGATTACGTTCGGGGATTAACTTTCCTTTTTATGCAGAGTGTTAAATAATATGAATGGTGGCAATGTAAAATGAGAGGGGGATCCAAGTATTTGCTGTCTTTTGTCTTGGTGATGTTATCGATTTAACGGTAATACAAAATTATCAACAAATTGTACAAAATACTTCACGCAACAATTCAAAAACTGAAAATCATTTTTGCGTTTTAATTATATTACAAATTTGTTCAGTTAACTAATAAGAAACATTTTAGTACAAAACCAAACTAAAACAAAACATAAGCAAATTAAAATGAGCATTGTTGTCAATCTTTTCCAATTGATTGATGTCATTTTCATACCCTTCAACCAGATAAATATTTTTAACTAGAAGTGCTAATCGGTTAAAGAATAAAAATGGGATCACTGATTCATTGGATTAATTGGATCACGGATTCGGTACTAGCTTTCTAATTAAACTCGTAAATAAAAATAAAATTAAAGAAAATAATTTTTATCTGTTCCCGCTATCTGACATATTTTTTATAACTCGTTCTTGTGGGAACCGGAAAAAGGCCTTCAAGATGAATTATGATATATTGCCCAAACAGTTTTTATATGGTGAAAACTATCTTGAACTAGTACTCAGTTCAAGAGTGTTGCTCTCAGATGAGTGCTTAACTGCTCACTACACGGAAATCAATGGGTTACACGACTAGTACCTATACCCATAAAACGAATTTTTCAAATTCAATTCAACGTGACAGTATTTGAAAGGATTTTGACTTCATTAGAGTAAGAAGTAATAATTATATGTAAATAAATTCGAAAAAGACTTTTTCGTTAAGCCTCCTGTGATCGATATCTTTGTTTTGAAGTAAATACTTCGATACATTATGTTATCAATAGCTTTTCGCCCATGAGAGGTTTCCGCACAACAGAGAGATATGGCACGATCAAACATGTGAAACGTGTGGCAGTGCTAAAATTCAAAACCCAACCCTACGAGTATATCCAATTACTGCATAACCAGCCTAGGCTAACAACTATCGCAATGGCATTTTGTGAAGGGTATGACAATTTCGGTATAACCGAAAATATTTCTTTCTTATTTACTTTCAATTATTTCAGAATTCTTTCAAATGAAAACTTACATGGAAAACAATTATCGGACGTCGAAAATTTGGCAAATACCAAAAGGACTTAGGCATGAAGCGATTGAGTAAACGGAACCAAAACATAACGAAAAAAGAAGAGAAACAATTTTAAAAGTTCTTATAAAAACTATATACAAATTTTGATTATCAATTCCTAATAGAAATAAAGTATTTTTGAGTGAAAGTAAACGTACACGCAATGGAAATGTAGTAACGAATGCCAAACGTTTGCTTAAAGTAGTTCTCCAATATTTTTGTACTACATTTTTGTCTGTTCGTATCGAAATTGTAAAATACTTGTAACGTCATCGATCACCCGCCCTTCGTAGTACTCTGAATCATAGAATCATTCAATCATACAACCGCCTGCCCAACTGTCTGCCGTTCCGTCCGTCAGTTGCTTGTATGACCAGACAACTTGAAATTCACTTTGGCAATGCTTAAATAAATCGATGTAAAAATAATAATAATAATTAAAGCAGCAACACAACGGCATGAGGTCGCCGTTGACGAGCTTCCTAAATCTATAATTAGAAAGAAAACTTTGGTGTATCTCGTGTTATTTGTTGTTGTATTGATGCACATCGTTGTTGTTTTGTTTTTATTTTTGTTCTCTTCTGCAGCCGATTTTGACAATGACGACTTCGCCTAACTGAATTCCGCCTCAGCGTGGCTCAACTAAATGATTTTATTAGCATTAGTTGGTTTAGAATATACAGAAGAAGATAAACTATGATGTATGATCGCAGCCAGTGTTTAGTTTGGCTAGGTTTATAGGCTTACAATGTGTTTGGCACTCACTACATACCTGTCAGCGCCAGCAGCCACTTGTTAGTGGCTTTATTGAAATTGCTCATTCTCGATTTCAACTATTTAAAATATAACCTGCTTCCGGCTTGTAACGTGCTTCCGACTGTAACCAAAAATAAAACGCATTATTCAGGCGCGTCCAAATACTTGCGATTCACTACTTGAGACCCACCTAGAAAGATGTACGAAATCGATGTATATAAGCCGTCGCACTGCGCTTCCTTCAACAGCCACAGACCGCAAATAGCGGCGTCGAAAACTTTAGCTCGTCTTTGTTGAATTTGCTCGTTTTATTTTTCATATTGTTGAGATAACTAAAAGTATACGTAAATCAGCTGTAATCATGGCATATGTTAAAGTTAGCAATACACACTAAAGAGTTGGAATGTACCTGAGAAAACAAGCATATTTACCGACAGACTTTACACTCGACAGACGGATAAACTGGCAACTGCACAATAAATTGAAGTGGTGGCAACTGAACTCGCAATATTTTTGTGCAAGGCTTCCAACTGAAATGTGGAGATTTTGCAAAGATACAAATTCAGACTTCTCGCTGCACAGACTAAGTCGCATTTGAGCACAATACTAATGATCCTACCGATCAAAGAAGTACTTGCCGGGTTCAACACATGTAAACCAGCGATCACACAAACCACAAACTTTTATGAAAACCTTTAGAGCAAAGCAGCTCAATTCAAAACTTTCGTTCTCCGATGTTTAGAAAGTTTAGAGAGCACTCAAACTCTTAATTACAATGAACTTTGGCAAAATGTCAACAAAAAAAAAGTGATAATAATAATAATAATAATAATAATAATAATAATAAGAGTATAAATTATTTTTGATAGAAAATTTATTAGAATATTCAACATCATAAAAGATCAATTCGCTTTTTGGGTTAAAGTTTTGCGAATTACATGCAATTGCAAGGGGGTATTTCCCTCCATCACATTCATAACTCGTAAATGTGACGCACTCATCTTCGACTGATATCTATACACGACACCAGCCCAAAAAACACAGCCAACAATAAATAAGCGAAACAAAATATGAGACGAATTTCTGCCCATTCGCCGCATTCATGAATACTTTTGCAGCTGTGAATGAATGAATGGCGGCAGGTTTTGCCGCCACTAATAACATTAGCAAAACACATTGCATTATCAACAAGTGTGTTGTTGTTTTATTCACGTCCTAATTGCACTCTCATTCAAACTTGTAAACACTCTCATTGTTGCAGTTGTAGTAGTTGTTGTTGTTGTTGCGGCTGTTTGTTGTTGGCATTTTGTATACCAAATGGCACATTGTCTGTTCCTAAGCAACCGACATTGCGTAACTCAATATTAAAGTAATATTAAATCATTTAACGAACATTTTAGTTGCGTCTTTTGGCCCGAGGATAAACAAAGGAAAACTTCCATAATAATAACTGTTTACAGAGAGCAACGGACTTAGAAAAAAAAAGAAAATTGGGAACTACTTAAATGAATACAAACGAACTCACACTTTTGCACGCACTTTCGCTCTCACTCTCTACATGTGACCCTAAATACAGAAGAATATGTTGTCCTTTCTTGATTCTTTTGCACGAACATTTATTATGTAGAGGGGGCTGAGAAGTTGGTGAGCGAGGTGCGTGTTTTGTGCCTCTAACTGCTGCTACTGCTGCAGTTGCCATAGCTTTCGACGTTTCTTGTTTTTGTTGTTGTATTTAAAAATGTCCTTTCGTTGTTTTCCTTTTTTGTATTTTCGACTTTGCTAATTATTGTTATTCATTTCATATTTCCTTTTTCACTTACACTTCGCCTACCTTTTCAAGTGTTTCGAACATTTATTTTTGCAGTGCGCTCCACGCGCATTATTGATTTGCGACTTCCTCGCTGAAAGTGTCGCTCGGTCGGGTCACGCTTTGTAATTTGTTGGTTTTATGTCTTTTGTAGGTGTTTCATAATAAATGATTCGCCAAACCAAAAAGCAGAACGCTGAATTTTTTTTTAATAATTATTTTATTTTTTAAAATATTATTTCTTATATCCAATATTTGATGATTCCTTTTATATGATTTTTTTCATATTGATTGCAATTTACATATATTGATTGAACAAAATTTTCATGACTTTTATGAATATACTTGTACATACATAGGTGTGTAAATTTTTAAAGAACCTAGTACTTCTTTAAAAAAAAAAATTCTAATTAAAATATCAATGCTTGTTTTTTAATTTGATTGCAATTTCAGATATAAAAATTAATTTTTTATGCGTTTTTATTTTTCTTGCCAATTTCCAAACGTTAAATCGACGGCGAAAAAACTGCAACTGAACACGGGGAAAATGTATTTTGTGTTTTGGGGCCAAATACGTTGCGATGATGAAAATTGAATTGTTAGAACAGAAAAAGAGAGAAGAATCATACAGAGAAAGTAGAGCATAACAAAGAGATTAAAAAACGTTTGTCTCTTATGCACGGTTCGCAGCTGAATCGTTCTATGTATGTATATACATACTTATGCTTTTAGCAGTGAATATATTAAAAAGAAAGTGTTTTCTTCAATAAACAATTACCTTCAAATTTGGTAATTAGGGGCTGGAAATAAAGTAAAAATTCATCATTAGCACCTATGTTATGATATAATGTCCAGGAAGATTTACTCTCCATATGAAATGAATATACTTTTAAAGTTAGCGGCCTGTGAATTGTTTAGGTTCATCTGTGGCATGTGCTCACTCTAATTGAATTGAAAATCTTTCACAACACTATTAAATTTTGCTCACTGCTGTTGTTGTTCTGGGAGCTCTCAACACTTATTTGAGTGCTGTTGCTTATACCTTTTTTGTGCAATTGAGAGAGCGGCAACGGGAATCATATCGAGTTTCTAGGCTTTTTCTACATTTTATTTATTAAGATAAAATCGTCCAATCTAGCAATGACTTCCGCCCAAAAATCGTTAGAGGTGCAGGTCACTGTGAAAAGAAACGCAGAGGAGCTACGAAACCAAGTAACTGATCTAAACAGTTGGATAAAAGAAATTAAGGAAAAAGATCAAGATCTAAAACTTACTCCGCCGGAGCCGATCAACTTCCCTGATGTAAGTTAGAAATGAAGCATCATTGTGTGCGATTTGATTAAAGTAATTTTTTGCCTTAAAAGAAATTGCCGCCACGTAATATTCGGAAAGTGGATAACGACACTAAAACAAATGGGGAATCGCAAGAAGCCGGCTCAAAGAGCGCTAAAAACAATGCAAAAGGTTGACATCGAGTTGGATACTTCGCTATTGTTGGTTAATAAATTTGTCAATTCTTGCAGCCGCAACACACCCAGGGAAAGAAAATTTTCCATTGGATGCTATGGCACAGCGTCAAAAGGAGGCCAATGACATGAAGGATCGTGGCAATAATTTCGTAAAGCTGGCACAGTATGATGAGGCAATTGAGTCGTACACCTCAGCAATCGAACTGTATCCTTATGAACCAGTTTATTATATCAACCGCGCACTCTGTCATCTCAGGAAAGAACGGTAGAATGAATGACTCATTCAACTCGATTTGTTATGTATTCGTTGTAATTATCTACCATTTTCAGCTATGAGGAATGCATTGCGGACTGCGACGAAGCGCTCGAAATTGACAAACTCTGCGTAAAAGCTTACTATCGTCGTATGCAGGCAAACGAATCACTTGGAAACAACATGGATGCCCTGAAGGATTGCACTACGGTGCTTACTATCGAACCAAAAAATTCAGTAGCAAAGCAAAGTTTACAACGCATTAATGACCGTTTGCGTAAAAATGGTAAGCGGTTGATAATTAATTCATAACTACTATGTTAATCTAAGATGCACATACTACTACAGCACCCGCCTCTACGGGTCCTAACTTTAGCATTCCTCGCGCTAATCTGATCGATATACTGCCGATTGATAAGCCTGTGTACAAATGCTCAAAACGTCCTTTAAGACGTGTACCCATCATTGATGTAATCGTACCAAAAGCCGCGTCGGTTGATGGTGGAACCGTGCGCATATCAGACGATGACATCGATAAACTCTTCAACGGTAGTTGTGGTCCATTTGAGGAAATAAAAAATGACAATGTCAAGATAGCAGGAGTAAAGGCGATCAACTCTACAGCAGCCAAAGAGAAGGTTGTTGATCAAACAAAGACAAAACAAACTGAAACTATCAAACGGCCACAATCTGGAAGTACACAATCAAGCCCAGCACCGATTAAGCCATTAGAGCATCAGCAAAAACAAGAAAAATCCGCATTTGATGAGCCAATTATTAAGGTAACTTAATTTCCTTATTTTCCTTATATTATAATATTGACCTGTTCGCCTTTTTAGCAGATTCGTTCGCTACCGCCAGCGCCCACAAGCACAGCACAGTTCTACACGCAGTGGAAGGAACTGACGTCTGAGCAAAAATATGAATACCTCAAGTCGATCAAACGTTCGACACTATGTAAAATTTTGGGCGCCGGTTTTGATTCCGATACACTAAATGAGCTTTTGGATCTCTTGCACAAGTACTACGTCTCAAACAAGGAGCCAGAGCTAGCCGAAATTTTCTTGGAGATAAGCAAACATCCGCAGATAACTATACTGTCGATGCTTATGTCACCAAAGGAAAAGATAAGTGAGTATCTACCTACATACCATTCGAGAATCATGAAGAAACTCCGGTACACCGGCAGTTCGTACTGCCTCAAAACGGAATTACTTGTGTGGCAGAATGCCTTCGTAGAAATCACCAGTTCATGAAAATTCGAACTTGATTGATCCAAAACAAATTTTGCATATCTGTATAAAAACCACATGTTCTTTCATTGCGATAGAGGTAGTAGTTCCCGTTTTGAAGGCTGAAATTTTTGGCATAAGAAATGTATGTGATTGTGCTTTAGAACTTTTAACAATGACTCCATTGGAGGCAAGGATGCAGCATTGTTATCCTTTGAAAGTTCTATTAACCCCTTAACAATAGGAACGTAAGTAGTACCGAAAATAAGTTGTTAAATTAATAACTACGTCACGTCTGATATCCGCGCACTTAAACGCTGCTCAGAACGAAATCGACGCTAACATCAACACTAACCAATGTGAGATTGTCGGGCGACTTGATGGGCTGTAATCTGAAATAGCGATCCAAGGGGTGTAGCCTTATGAGGCATCGCGTTTGTGTGATGTTGTCCAGCAAGTTAGCTAAAGGGCTAATGTACGATTCCATGGAATAACTTTTTATTTAAAAATGCATTTTCCTTTTTCAACTTTTACTAAGTGCGGCGAACACTATATAGTGCCTGACTGACCTAGCCTTCCTCAACTCTATTCAAACTTTGACTTACAATACGAAGCCATATTTTGGAATTACTTGGATAATTTTTTTTATTTAGTTATTTGAATTTATTTTTTATTTTGCAGTGCTCAACGAAATCATAGATGCGCTTAAGTCGTGCTATGGTCCTGAAGCCACCGTTGTGCAAACCCTTTGCCAAAATTTCATGCTCCGTTAATTAATGCACTTAAACCTTCGAAATCACTGCTTTACTTAGTTCTTAACATTGTATTAAATGAAATTAGAATTATTTAATGAGAAGTTATTAAAATGCAAATGGTTTAAATAAATTTGTTTATCACGAGTTAATCTATCATTTATTAAGCTGAGAGAGTCATGTAAGCAACCAATCAATTCAAGGTGTTGAAAAAAATAGCCTGCAATCGTTCTGGATAGCAAAAACTGAACAATTGTGTAAGCAGTTGGAAATCACTGTAAGCGCATCGAATATCAACTACGAACGAGTTCGCCAGAACTAGAGTGCATTTCCATAAATCCGGGAAAAACAAATTCTCAGGGATCCCTGTTAAAGAGAATTACTATTAAATGAAGTGGATAAATTAGTTAAATTAGTATAATTCACGCCACGCATTAATTCAATAAAAAGTAATTCAACTAAACGAGAAAATCTCTTGTAAAACGCAATTTGTTTGTGTTGTGTTGTGTGTGTAATATGTGAGATATAAAAAACAGAACGGCCACAAAGACGATTCCGTTAAGATGAACGATGAGCAAGTGTGACTTTCAATCATACAACACACTGCTGTGTTCGTAAGGGTTACGAAATTATTGCATACTCCATTGACGCTGTTTACAAACAAGCTAGTTCTTAAGCACTGTCCGTGAATTGATACCGCTTCAGTGGATGACAATTGATCTAAAACTCAACCCACAGGTTAGTCCTTAGTCGCTGATTAGAACGGAAAGCTGCTGCCGAACACAGCGTAAACTTCGACGTCAACGAATTTATGCGTGGACCAACTTTTTTCGCATGCCCTTTGATGTAAAACACAATTAATGCCTAATGTATACATTTTCAACAAACGACAATTGAAAGTGGCACTCGCCAAAACACAATAAGAAAGTCAAAAAAAAAAAAACAACAACAGAAATTACATCTGAATCGCCGAAACTGAGAGTCTAATTGAAAATAACAAAAACTAACTACATGCATATATAAATTGCTGGAGAGAAATAAAGAGCATTGCGATTGAGGCACTAGTTCATTGAATCATGTGTGCGCGGGTGAGTAAGCAAAAGTGCCGATGTCGTTTTGTCAAAGTGAGAGTACGAATCTGCACTGATTTAGTTTTGTTGGACATTTTCATTATTTGCAATTGTTGTACTTAGCGACTTTTTGTTGTTGTCATTATCAATAGCCGAGCTTCATCATGCGCGACGTTCTCTCTCTGTCAACATACTCTATGCCGGTGTATGTTTTTCAGCTCTCTCTATCTGGCTCTTTGACTCTCTGATTGAAAGTGGAAGCTGAGTTGGATGGTTTACACGCTGCTCTCCTCGAACGAAGCACGAACCGAGAGGCAATGGCTTCGAATTGGATAGCCGAAGCTAAGCTTCATTGATCGCACAATATTGAGTTGAGTTCAGCTCAGTTCAGTTCAGTTCGGAACTTCAACGGATTTGGATATCAAATCGCGTATACGCTGGGTTGCAAGGGTTTACATTCGTGTGTTGTGTATATGTGCGTGTGTGTAAAAAAGACAACAAAATAAGCACAGAAACAAACACTCATCTAAAGAAGAAGCAATAGTCACAAACAGAAATATATGACAACAATAAGCAAAGCAACAATACGAAAACAATGGCAACTGAATAAAACCACTTTCGTCTCTTGCAAATAAAAAAGTAAAAATAAATACATATATTAAAAACAACAAAAAAACAAATTTATCTCTAACTTTTTGTGTCATTATATTTTCGCATATGAACGAAATTAGTATAAGAAATTAAACCAGCGGCAGCAAAAAGCAAGAATAACGGAAATCAGAAGCTGGGAAAGCTAAACTCGTCGAGAGAGTTGGTGGCGAAAAAGATTGGGACGACGAGTAGAGAAGGCTGAACGCACTTGATAAGATGTAAAAAAAAGGAGACTGTGCAAGAAATCACAAACTACGCGACACTTTTTAACATTAATCGTTGTAACTAAATAATATTTCGATAAAAGCAATCTCAACTATTCGAAAGCTTTCGGAAACAGGAATTTAGAGTACAAAAAAGGAGGCAATAAATGAGCAAAGCTTGTAAAGTGAAAAATTCCTGAATGAATGAATGTGTGAACATGTATGTGTGTTTAAGAGAATAAGTGTATCGACATGTGTGTGTGTGTGTGTGTGCGTGTGCATGTGTGAGAAGTGGCTAGCAAAATAAGACTTGCTTAAGAATCAAGTTGTACACGTTCATTGAAAATGTATGCAAAAAGTATATGAAGAAAAGCGATTTTGAAATGGAAAAAATCCCAGCAAAAATGCTATAATAATATACTACAATAATAACAACAATAACACAATAACAACACGAATACACAACGCGTTGTCGGAGCGCAACAACAAACATACGTTCCCACCGGTAGACAAATCGAGTTGCCGACAACGAACCTCTTTCAGTTCAGCTTCGCTCACCGTCGTCGCACTTTTCGCCTGTCTCACTGGCCGCAATCCTAAGCGCGCTCAATTTGAATTTATAGATCTACGAATCTCACACTCCGTTTTAGCATCCACAGTTATTTTTGCACATGGCGATTAACTACTTTTCACAAAATGTTGCTACTCGTAGGTTTTTCGAAACTTCGTTGCCGTCATATCTTTATTGTATTCCGGCCTCTTACCTTCTTAATCACGTGGTAACAACTCGCCTAAGCATAGAAGAGCCATCTATCGTTCTTATAGTTTAGGTTTTCACATTTTAATTCGTTTGTGTGCTAACTCAGTTTTCTTACCTTGGCTATTTAACATGTAAATTGCGCTATGCGCTGTCCGCACATTTCTTGCGCGTAATGAATTTTATCAATTGGCTTGCGTCGCTCTGAACAAAATCGCCCTTTGTAGCGTATGCCATTAACTTGGTTCACTACGATAATTTATGGTTGTGCCTTGTTATGCTTTTGGTCTTCTTCACCGCTTGATCAAAACTCATCATTGACTTCGACGAGTCTCAACCGGTGCCATTCGCAAAAAGTGGTAAACTTAAAAAAATTAAAAAATTATACAAAAATCAAAAACGTGTCTCGAAAACATGAAGTGTTACAACAAAAATAACAACAACAAGAACAGCTCTACGAAAACCAGAAAAACGAAAAGAAAAAAGAGCAACGAAATAAAACACAACCGGTTCGGCTTTAATTTGCCCAAACGAAGCGGCCAAAGCTACAACAACAAAAAGCGATCTCATATTCTTTCGATATTTTGATGATAGTTTTCTTAGCATTTTACAAAGTGTATAAAAATAAAAACGACTCGCTGCCCAAAAAAAAATTGCTGGTCAACCAATCAACCGATCGATGAATCGATTATCGCTCATCTCACCTCATCTCAGCGTTGAGCTCCGGCAGTTTCATTCTAAATTATTAAATGCAGACACTGAGCATCGAACAGCTGAAATCAGAATAAAAACAGTTATTGTGTAAACATATGAAGAGTGTTTTTGTTTAGCCTTGCAAGGAATTAAAATGGTTTATCCTTATTAAATACTCGCACAAATATACGAATCAGTATTAAACTAAACTAATCAGACTTCTTAAATCAGACTTTATAATTGCGGTCAGTCGCATAAACTTTCAGCTATAAATTTTTTTCATAACAAGCCTCTAAGTCTTAATGCAATAAACTCAGTCCCTAAAGTTAAAAAATCAGCCACGCTCAATTGAGCGGATACCAAAAGTATGTCTAAGTGCATAAAAATATTTCGTTTCTTAGTGCAATAGTTACATTCTAATACTAAAAGCATAAACCTCACGGTAGTATTATTATCTCGATTCCATTCTGAAAGTGTTAATGTCAAAGATGCACCTTGCTACGATATGTTATCAAGAGTTATGTATATATTCTAACCCACGATCAGAGCCATGAGGATTACAAACAAACTTCTGCGATGTTTACACAAGACACGAGAGGCATGCATTTACCACGAACCACACACACACACACACCTACACACATACACCCACACGCGCGCATACAATTACTTATACCCTTTTCTACCGAACTGTCGCCGGTTGAAGCTCGTCGTCGCAGTATATTGTCATCACAGCAGGTTGTAATTGGATTAAGTTTCTTAGAAATCTGAATTTGACACACTTTTCTTAATCAAATTGACATGTTCGCTAGCTCTGACTAAACTGATTAAAAGGAAGACACAAATATTCTCTCTTGACTGTCTCTACAGTTCTTATTCTAGACGCTAAATGTGAGAGTTGAATTACTCAGGGCATTATGGCACAAAACTGGTGCTTCCAAAATTTTTTCAGACGCACGCTATCCGGGCAAGATCGTCTGTGTTTGCCCAATGATCAATGGCTTATTGATAAAAGCAGTTAGCAAACGATCGCTAATTAGGTTTCTCGATATCAAACTGCGAGTGAGCCTTTAACAGATCAGCTTTGCAAAAAGCAACATGTCCAAAAACCGAGGCCGAAACAAGTCTATTACAGATGGTCGACCAGGAGATTTAATATAATGTCAGTTCTAACAATAGATTTCTCTGTTCAATAAACAAATATGTAGCTTGCAGAGTGGGATATTTCAACGTCTTTGTTGCATATAAAAAGAAGAAAATTCTCTACTTAACCGAGTTTATATACTCTTCTTGTAGTGTCGTAAGTGACGCATTACTGCCTTCTGCTCTCTGTCTACTGCTGCGATTTTTTCGTTGATCTTCTAGTGTTTGACTTTTCGGGTGGCATTTCATTTCCAATTTGCACGGTGCTCGGTCAAACGGTGTCGGGATTCCATAGGGATCAGAAAGACAAACTTTCTTTTTTATATATATAAATTACTAAACAAAAGTCGAACATAGCATAGTATGATGACATTAGCTGATTATTAAGAGGCACTTTCTTTCTGCTTTGCGATCAAGGAACCCTTGTATAAACTTAACAGAGTTATATAATGAACAATTTTAGTTCGTTCGTAAAATTGATTCATTTCTATACTTATAACAATTTTTTTTAATCTTTTATTTTTTTATTATGTCCCAAAAGAAGAGTACATTGCCTATTATAAGATATAAATTGACTATTGTACAGATTATTATTGATCAGTGGGTGTATTTTAACTTTTACAATCAGCTTGTAAAAGTAGTGTTGTTACTGGAATTTAACAATAAATAAATGAATTTTAACAATAAAAAAACAATTAAACAATTAAACAATTAACAATGAATAAATAATATAATGAAGTAATGTGTGTCATGTTAGGTGCACTGGTCTCACTCTTCTTCTTATCCTTAGTTTCCAACTTAGTTCTTCTTCTGGTAATGTTTGGCCTCATATTTTCTGCTTAGTCTGACTATTTTCTCATCAACTTTCGTATTCATAGGTCTCGATGAATGTTTTTAGATTGTTGCCTCTGGATTATCTTTATGTTTGAATTTTCGCAAATCCCCATATTTCGGCTCCATATGTGCAATTTGGTTTAATAATAGTCTTATAGATTAAGAGCTTGTGAAATGTTTTAAGTGAAATGTTTGAGTTTGGATTAAGCAGCCAGTACAGTTGTCTTACTTTCGTTTTGATTTGGTAACGTTTTTTTTTTATATGGTGTTTCCAGTTTAGTTTACTGTCATTATATAATCCTAAGTACTTGGCTTCCTTTTGTATAGTTACGTCGTCTCCGTCAATTTTTAAATGGATTGGTGTGTATCTAGTCTTCGTAGTGACTTATACAAAATACTTACTGTTCATGTCTGTCGCTCTGAGTTCTGTTGAAATCTAATCTAATCTAATTTGGTACGCTTGGAAGTTTGTCTTCCAGCTCAAGTTGTTCTTTCCCAATTCACATCTTCATTTGAATACATAGAGTAAAACTTTGATTATAACATTTTATTAAAAGAAGGTGGTGTACAGATCAATATAGATTAATAATTTAGGATATACATCTATACTAGCATATCCTCAGAGAGGGAGATTCTTATTCTTCGCCGCATTTTATTCAAAATTAAGCACAGCGCAATTAAATAGAAAAACGATAAACAATTAAAAATGAAAACAAATAGGCACAGGTTACTCTTAAAAAAAAAACCTTAAAATCGGTTCGCAAAATAAAAAATATGTCTAGGTCTCGAGAATAGCATCATCTATTATGTTCAAAGCTATACCATGCTATACCAGCTATAGAATGGGTACCAAATCATATACATTACCGAAACTTCATTGAAATCGGTTGGGTATATTTTGACCAAATGCAAAAATTCAAAAAAAGTGGTAAATAACAACATGTATCTCTACAACCTTTTGGATCCAAAAGTGAATCTGAACCAAACCTACTCAAACACACAAAAAAATTTTCATCAACATCGATCCAGCTGTTTAGGAGAAGTATAGTCCCAAAGCATCCGTCAGCAGAATTGTATATATTGGATGATAAAATAAGTATACTCGGTTTTTTTTTTTTTAGTAATTTTTAAACAAAAATTTTTTTGGCCATTTCTGATCACTTTTCCTTGATTCATTCGTTCACGCAGCCGAGTTGTGAGCAATAGAGAGCGAATTAACCGTTAAATCGACTTTTTCAGTGACTGGCCGACCAGAACGAGGTTCATGGTTGACATTAAAAATTCCCGAACGGATTTGAGCAAGCCACTTCTGTGTCCAGTTTCAGCCTAAACCGCACAAATTTTTCGGTATGATTTTGTACGGTTTTACCTACCTTATTATAGTAAAAAAGTATCACAGCCTATTTCTACAAATATTTCAATCATATTCAAATCAGTATAACTTTTAACACCAGCAACGAATTACACAGCTGTCTTGTATGTAGCCGGAAATGTCACCTTTCAAACGCGTGTTTGTTTGACACAATCGGATTAGTATTGCGCAATATATGGGTACCAACACATTCTAATTATAAAAAACGCGTATACTTTTTATATCACCAATTTATAATGCAATAATATGAAATAAAATAAATGCTGCCTGTAATTTGTAACCAATTTAATTGCCTTTTTTTTTAAGTAATTAATGACGGTACCAAATTGATAGGCAAGAAAAAGGGTTAATTATAATCCAAACTATAACCGTACGCCTTTTTTATTCTATTCTATGTCGGTCTTCTTATTTTGATGCACATGACTAAGCGATTCGCAAGGGATTTGCTTTTATGCTTTGTTTGAGAAGCTCGAATTCGCTTATTTCTACGTGCTACGATGGTAGATCACTAAGTGTCGAACCTATTTTAGACATATTTTTGACGAAGAATTTAACGCGATATAGATTTGAAGAAAAAAGAAAATTTCTTTCAACGCCATTAAAAATTACATAAAATCATTTTGCAAATATTGTACATTTGCCAATACACGTACTCCACATGCTGTAAGTTAATTGTTTTATAAGTTTTTTAAACGCGCAATTGCAAGCATTAAGTTGACAAAGTTTTCTCGCAATGGGATGAACGATATGACAGCCTATGACGTACTTGCAAACAAACAAATAATAATTTTTCATATATAAATAATTAGGCAAATCAAAATTTGGCTTTACAGTACAAAACTTCCTGTTCGAAGCTTAGCTCAGCTCAGCTGATGGCTTTACCAGTTGATAGAAAATTTTGTGTTACAAAAAATTATCCGTAGCTGAGCCAAATACTTTTTCAAGGTTTTTAATTGAAAAATCAAAAATATACAGTATGCACAAAAATAAATCAACGATCTTTTTTCTAAGCCCAACTTGTTTATATGTTCTTGTATCGTTTTATTCACGCGCCACTTGTGTCGAATCAAGTTGAGCGCGTTTATTTAATCAAGCAAAAAAGAATAAAAATCGAGTAAGACATCTAAACGACGACATCTAAAATCTTAAGATTTTTACTTTAATTTGTATTTTACAAATATTTTAGTTGATTTTTTTCTTTCAAATCTTTGTGTCGCTCGGCGCGTATTGCTTTTTTCTTCCAAACTTGTTTTTAAATAATACAATGAACACCAGACTCTCGGACATAAGATCGTTTGTTGTGTCGACATTTCTATCTTATCGTCAATTTTCCGTTGCATACTTTGATGCGTACCCAAATGATCGCCCGCTGCGGCGCTTATCTTGGGCAAATGCAACTCAAAGCGTGGATGCTTGTGGCTTGCTAAATATTTTATTTTATCATGTTAATTGCATAAAACAAAACAATAAAGTTTATGCAAATTGTTCAAGTCCATATGGCTGCTTAAGAATGCCCTTTTCTCTATTTTATTATTTAGTTTTTTTCACGTAAATTATTAAACAAAAGCATTTACTTGGCACGTATTGTACGCAAATTCAATTTTATTTATTTATTATTATGATTATTCTTATTTTTGTTGAGGTTTTCCAACTAAAAAGTGTCAAGTTTAGCATGGAATTTTTTTTTCTCTTTTTTTTTGCCTTTTGCAACTTCTGTTTACAAAAATATTATTTCATTGCTTTAAAGTATTTTATAAATATTTTTTTACTTAAAAATAAAATTTATCAAATGCGCACACAAAAGTTCCAACTATGCGATTCAACTCGGTGCCAAGTTGTAACGGGCTGCTGTAATAGTAAACGCTCAAGCGATTTCTCGATAATTACATTCTTTTGTTTTGCTATATATCTGACTTTGGGTGGTTTGAATAACCCGTGCACTTGCATTTATCTGCAACTCCCCCGAAAAATTAATAGACTCGGTAGAGCAAATTTGAAAGTGGTTTATCTGAAGAGAACAAGCGGCGGCACTAACTCATAATCTGCATTTGCTTAGATCGGCACAATACGAATGAACCTAGCATATAATCAAAAATATTTAATATTTGCAATTATTACAGGCATAGCACAAATATCCAAGTACTGAGAAAGGATGCAAGGACGAAGTAGCAGAGAAGATAATAAAAAGGCGTCAAAAATCGTTTTAGCCTAATCTGTCGACATGGATATGGATTTTCTAAGCGATTTTACGGATTTATGTGAGTGTTGCCAATATATTTTTTACTCTAAAGATCTATGATATATGAAAGTTGAAAACAAAATACAGTAAAATATAAATACAGAATTGGGCCGATTTTTCCAAAGAGGTCAAAACAAGTTTTATAATAGGTCACATAAAAAATCTCCGAGTTTTTTGCCACTAGATAGTGTTGGTGCCCATAAATCTGGCAACACTAATCTAGGTTCCGTTGCGGAAATTTCGATGTAAAGGGTGCACCTCGCACTGGTCGGCCTGTCACTGAAAAAAGCGGTAATAATTTTTGCAACTGATGGAGCAAGACCGGCTGGGAAGCTGTCAGGAGATAGCGGAGGCACTAAACATCATCCAAACATATGACAGTTTGGAGTCATCTAAAAAGAGCAGGCTACTCAAAGAAGCTCGATGTTTGGATGCCACATGAATTAACGCAAAGAAAACCGCCTGAATGAAGAAAGAAAGAGCGACCAGATTTGACCAACAGAAAGGGAGTTGTCTTCCATCATGACAATGCTAGGCCACACACATCTTTGATGACCCCGAACAAATTGATGGAGCTTGGTTGGGTAGTTTTGATGTAACCACCGTATAGCCTGGACATTGTACCCTCTGACTTTCGGTCTCTGCAAATTTCTCTTCATAGTAAAAAAAAAATTGGCCGACCGAAGAAGAAGGTTCTACACCGATGGAATTATAAAGCTACCCTGAAAATGGCAAAAGGTCATAGATAATAATGGTCAATAAGTACTGAAATAAGTAAAGGAATTGATTTTTAATGAAGAAAATTTTTGTTAAAAAATGTACGAAAAAACCGCGAAGACTTTTTCCAAGTCTAAGCCTAATTTTATTTTACAAGTCATTATTTATAATCAGACAAATGTGTTATGCAGTTTACTGCAATGAATGTTACGCGTTAATTATCACAGGAAAAAAAAAAACTAATAGCCTAGAGTTGACTACGTAGACGTTGGGGGAGAGTATTGAATCTTTGAATCTAACAATGCTGCTTTTTATTTACCAGCTAACAAGTTATGAATATTTTATTGAGATTGTCGGAAGTACTAGTTGGTAATGATTAACCTCTAGTAAGTGGTCTAAATTCGCAACACTCTCTTGCTGGCGTAAAATTCTCATCAAAAGACGCATTTCTACATCATTTGCATTAGTGTTTCAAGCACAAATCTCAGAAATTCTTGGAAATTCCCTGAAGCTGATTGAACAAAATGGAAAATATTTGCTTCAGTATATTTTATTTTTAATTTTATTTATATATTTATTTATTTATTAACTTTGCTTCGTTGAAATGTTACTGAATACTCCAAACTTTTCTCACCAACCCTTATTTCAATACGTGTACGGCAAAGGAGTGATAATAGTTCAAAAATGCCAAGTTTCTAATGTATAGTAACAGTAAAAAAAAAAAATATTTGAAAACAAAAAAAAAACAGCAGAAGCCCTGTGTTTGCCCAATTGTTCTCCTACTTATTGAAGCCACTTGCCCTGCTCCAACATATTTAACTGCTTCAGCTGAGTGTTTAGGGAGTTGTTATTTAGTTAGTCGGCATGTGCGTGTTGAGTGTTTACGTGTGTATTAGTTCTTTAGTGTGTCGCCATTGCATATCTTAAGGCTTCTTGCAAAGAGCGACACGAAAGCGCAAAAGACTTTGTTTGATCAATGAAACCAAAGCGACGAACATACACAAGAAACAAAAAGGAATAAAAATCAAATCCAATATGTTTGCTTCATTTCTGCGCCAGTCTAAGAATTAGTTCAAATCGACGCGCGCGTGGCCCCTAAAAGATATTCTAGAGTATAGTTGGCATAGTTTGAAAATAATTAATTTAAATGATAAATTGCACATTTGTTTCCCACATGCGCAAAGCATTTGTGAAAATAATAGCGCAGAGCGCAGAGCTATAAAAAATAAATAGACTGATAAAATAAGTACAATAATAATAGGAAAAAGCAAATGACGACGTATAGTGGACGACATTTTATTTATTATTATAATTTTGTTGTTTTTTTTTTAAAAAAATTCGGAATTTTTAATTATTTTATCTTCATATACAGCAGTTTAAGAAAAATTTAAGTGCACGCGAAAACGTTAATGCTTTGTGTTTAGCGCATATTCCTTTTTAAAGTATTTGTAAAACATTGTTTTTGCACCTTACCAAAGCGTTTATTTGCTTTTCAATGGCCAGCGAATCGTGAAGAGTGCATCAACCGCAGATACTTAAATACCTTTTTTTTCTCATATCACGTTAGATAATTATTTTGTTTCTAATAGACGCAATATTATTACGGCTCTTGATTTGACTTTCAATATTGATGCTGCATTTATGATTATTTTTTCATTTTTTCATTGCTCCCTCTCTCTCGCTTTCTCGCTCTACTTCATTTTGCGTTTATTGTTATCCGTTCATGCCTCGATGCGATTTTCCAGCGCGCCTGGCAAATCCTCAGATCATAAAAAACTTGCTGTCAGTTCGAATTGTTAGGCGACGCGAAATACTCGCGCAAACGCAAAGCAAAAAAAGTTGAGAAACCTAAAGCCGAGACAACAATTTGAAATACCAACGCACACATGGACTATCCAAAGGGCTTACATGGTAAAGAGGGTATTACATACATATGTATGTATTTTGAAATCTTATTGATCAAACTTGCGCTGCGCATGTGTGTGCGTGCGTTATCAGTGTTCTCTTTGTTAGCTGTTTTAATGCCAGCTGAAGCCGACGCCTTTGTTGATGTTGAGGACGGCGTCGGCGTCGGCGTCGGTGTCGGCGTAAGCGACGACTACTTTGCGAGTACATACATTGGTTTCATACGCTCACTCTATTGGTATCTTGTATTTTTATTGTTTAGGTTGGCGCGACAAAACGCCCACTTTTTTTACATACATACGTACAATATTTATTTTCTTTAATTTGTTATTTATTCTCCCTCTCTCCCTCTTAAGCGCTTCTTAGCTTATAACTGTTTTACCAATTGGAATAACAAATCTTGTAGCAATATTGTAACAAATGTTTAATTGCACTTTTCCACTATTGATTTATTGCAGCACGCACTGATTTCATTGGTGGCATCGACAACGATGCACTCGACTTTGGCCACTTAGAGCAGTTCATGCAGGTTGAGGCGAGCGGTGTCCGTCAGCTGGAAGAGGCCAACACACCAGTACACAATGGCGGGGGCGGCGCTGTTGGCAATTCACAGCTGGGTATGTGCAATCCGAAAATTGAATCGCCAACAACGCCGCCCATGCTTCATGCACTGGATGCAAATCTGCCATTGTCGTCGGTGTCTGCACGTGTGAGTCTCATCAGTACGCCAATTGCCACGCCGAGCGCTTCATTGGGCGGCGGGATCGGTGGCGCTGTCACCCAGAGTCATGCACATTTGCCAGAAAGTCCGCCGGATTCAGGCTCGGAACCACCATACAGCCCGCTGCAGGATGTTCATGGATTGGCACTTACAACACGTGAGCTCTACCATGGCATATTCCCACAACAACAACAACAACAAAATCAGTTGTCAACAATGCCAGCAGCGCTGCATGAGATGCACCTAAAGTTTACACCATCTTCGCCAATGGTACAACAGAACGCGACCACATCGACACAACAACATCATTACACACATCACATGAACATGCCGCAGGATAATGGTTTGCATCAAAGCGTCCGTGTTAAAGAGGAAACCGAATTGATTATGCACCCGGGTGCTTTAATGTCGCAACAACTGCACCAACACCAGCAGCTACAAACAATGGTGGAGCATCAATCACTCCAACAACATCAACAACATCAACAACATCAACAACATCACCAACAGCAACATCACCTTCAGCAACAACAGCAGCCACAAAAGCAGCTAACACCCGACATCCAATCACAGCATCCAGATCAACACCAGGTTATGCTTCAGCACGCCACCAATGTAATACACTGCGACAATATGGCTATTAATGGTAGTGGTGGCCTTTATACCTCAGCTAGCTACCAAAACATTGCCAGCATGCTAAGTGGCAATGAACTGTCTCCAACGTGTCTGCTGACCTCTTCGTTGGGCGATTCGACGCGCGTTCAAGTCGTAGGCACGAGTCAGGCATCGCTGGATCGCATTTCCGTTCCCTCCACGCCAGTGCATTCGTCCAACCGGAAACGTAAAATGTCCACACAGTTGGATTATCCCGAATTCGGTCATCTCAAACATAATCCCGGCCTGTCCATGAGTCCACTGCGTTCTTCACATCACTCGTTGTCGCACGATCGCTCCCAATTGGGTACGACATCACCGATCAGAATAAATCTACCTGCGCCCAATACACCCAATACAAAGCAAAGTGACGCATCTAAAACATCCGCATCCGCATCCGCATCCGCATCCGTTTCACCAGCTCTGTCCACCGTGAACTCCAATGCGGAAAACAGTCTCGATGGTCACGGCAGTTGTGCCGCGTCGGCCAGTGGCGCCGGCGACAATGAGAACGGCGATAGCAACTCGTTGACGCCATGCATACGGTTTAATACCTTTCAACCGGAAAACTGGCACAAGTTGTGCGATCAGAGTCTGCAGGTACGTTTATCGAACAAACCGTAGAATTTGCAATTAAGGAGATCTATAATTCTAGGAAGTATCCGTTGTTTACTACCGCGTCGATGCCGACAAGGGTTTCAACTTTTCCGTTTCCGATGACGCGTTTGTGTGCCAGAAGAAAAACCACTTTCAGGTCACTTGCCATGCACGTCTGCAAGGCGATGCCAAATTTGTGAAGACACCGTCCGGCCTTGAAAAAATCAAATCCTTCCACTTGCATTTCTACGGCGCCAAACTGGAGGCTCCCAATCAGACTATACGCGTCGAACAGAGCCAATCAGATAGATCAAAAAAGCCGTTCTTTCCCGTACCGTAAGTGAATGCGTGCACAACCAACTTACGAATTAATGTTGATCGTGATTGCTTTCCAGAATCGATCTCCAGAGCCACATAGTGAGCAAGGTCACCGTTGGTCGCTTACATTTCTCCGAAACGACAAATAACAACATGCGTAAGAAAGGTCGTCCCAACCCGGAGCAGCGCTATTTCCAGCTTGTCGTCGGTCTGCACGTGCACACCACATCGGGCAACTTTCCAGTGATTAGTCATTGTAGTGAACGAATAATTGTGCGCGCTTCCAATCCCGGACAGTTCGAGTCGGACGTCGATCTCTGCTGGCAACGTGGCCTCACACAAGACTCCATATTCCATGCCGGACGCGTGGGCATAAACACTGATCGGCCCGATGAAAGTCTTGTGGTTCACGGCAATTTGAAGGTATCAGGCCACATTGTTCAGCCCAGCGACAGCCGAGCCAAGCAAGAGATTGGAGAGCTGGACACATCCGTGCAGCTGCGCAACCTGCTAAAAATTCGCATTGTACGCTACCGCTACGAGCCCCAGTTTGCCGTGCATTCTGGGCTGAAACGCGCGAGCGAAAGCGACACAGAGGATATTATCGACACCGGCGTGATCGCGCAGGAGGTGCGTGAGGTTATACCAGATGCGGTAAAAGAGGCTGGCAGCATTGTCCTGCCGAATGGAAATGTTATTGAGAACTTTTTGTTGGTGAACAAAGTAAGCACGCGCCTTGTCGCGCTTGATTGGCACTACACAATAAAATGAGCTATAATTTCAGGACCGAATACTTATGGAGAATATCGGAGCTGTGAAGGAGCTTTGCAAGGTAACCGGCTCTTTGGAGACGCGCATTGAACACTTGGAGCGTGCCAACACGCATGTGGTACGGGCAAAAGAGCAACGCCTCCTCTTTGCGGATCGTGCTAGAAAGTCCGCAGCAAGTGGTGAAGGCTACGAGATTTGCTCGAGCAGGATATTACAAATAGTCATTTTTCTGCTCATAATTGTCATGGCTGCTTGGTGAGTCGTCTAAGTCGGTTAAGTCGGTTAAGTAAAAACGAATGCAACAAGTCTCATACCATTCCAGCCTCACTGCCGTGTCCACTCTTTACTTTGTGGAGCACAGCAAACAGCAACACAACCGAAAGCAATTGGAGAGTTACCAAGTATTTGGGAATGGCCATTCTTTACGCAGCGATGCGTCGTCCATAACTGACCAAGAGCGCTACTACATGCAGCATAACTTCCACACGTTCCTTAATAAGAACAAAACCCATAGTCACTGGCCCAGCCTTATCTATGCGCTGAGCACAACACGACCGCCAGCCAAGAATGGCACTAAGCCACGTGAGGAACTACTACTGACGTACAGCAACAGTGGCGAAAACTACAACACTCACAGGACAAACGAAGAATTGAGCGTTGTCATGGAGAAACCACTACTTAGTCTTCCAGCGGTACCACTGCCGAAGCAGATCAATCGCATAACGACTACCGCACCACTGCTGCGCAACAAGACGATAAGCAACAAGAACAAGTCAAAGTGGCCTCTGCCGCAGGAAGTGCTCAGGGCGGTGGCGGCGAACCAAAATTCTCAAAAACTAGCACTGGCCTCGCGAAACATAAACTTACCGAACTTCGCTTCAGCCATAACCGCGCCCACTGTGGCGCCACCTATGGCTGTCGAGCCGCGCAATAACAACGAAACATCGTCTGAGAAGGTGCCCGAGACTGTGCCGGTACCGCAGGACTTCGAAAGTAACTCAATCGACATAGATGCACAGCATATTATAAAGAAGGCGGTCAACCAAGAGAAATTAGCCAATGCGCGAAATGCTATCTCAGCTGGCGTAGAGGCAGTCAGTGAATCCAAGGATGAACCGGCACCGCAGGAGGAGACGCTAGTTAACCCCAACAGTGACACAGACATCACACTTAAACTCTCCGATCCGATGGTCGTCGAAACAATCGCCAGCACCTCCAGCAGCAACAGCATAAGCATACCAGACACAACGGCTTCGGCCGGACAAACGATCCGGAAAATAAACACGGGCGATGCTGTAATCTACAATGTCTATAAAACAGTGTCGCCACCGACAGCGAACCTAGCGCTGACCACAAATAAAGTGAACACCGAAACGACGCAGACGAACGTCAACGTTGAGACAGCCGCAGTCACCACAAACAACAATAGTCGTGCGTCGAACACGCACGATAATCCGGACGCGATCGACTTACAAAACCTAAGCAATAACAATAACGAGTCGGTGGATAACCCAATCACGGCTTTGTTTGGATTTGAATATGCTGGCGTGCGTGAATCGAGCGTGGGTCGCCGCTCAGCGTCTCATCGGAGCGTAGACTGGGTGACCCATAAAACAGTCAAAACGGAGGTATTAGGCGAGCCAACGGAGTGCAAAGCCCCCACTCGGCAAGAGAACTGTCAAGTAAGTTAAACCGTATCAATAATCTGTGTTCGCAAGCTAACTTAACTTCATCATTACAGAGTGTATGCTTTGAAGATTTTAAGCAGGACAATGGCGAAAGCAGACCACTGCAACAACATAGTAGACATGAAGCAGCATCAGCAGCAAAAGATGAGCCTTTAGTCGACATGGAAATCATTTCGAGCGCTCAAAATATCCAAAATCACACTCACGAAACCGAAATTGTACCGGGGGGGAAGGCATCGCATGCAACCGATGCAGCCGCCAAACAGTTCTCCGATGAACAGGTGTCACTCGAAACGGATGATGTTCTGGAGACTATGCTCAGTCAAGTATCGTTTTCCGCGGAGCACCTGGACGGAGCACCTAAGATCGTCGCCGACATCAATGCGCAGATAAGCGCGAGCGAAGCCCACCAAGAGGCGCAGAACCAGCATCTGACCTTGGAATGCTGGGAAATTTCAAGCTACATTTTGATTGACCAGATCAATCGCACTATATGTACCGAACAGTTCTGTCCCAGCTTCGGAAAATCTCTCAACGTGACATATTTAGTACCACTCTCCAGGTTCCTTAAAGCCGATAGTGTTGAAGTGCAATTGAGGTCAGTTGTTTGCTTGAAGCAGTAAGTTGACTTTGTGTAGCACCGAAATTTGCTAATGCGTTCCATTCACAGTTCGAAGAAGCCACTTCAATGGTCCATCTGCAACAGTGAACAAGACAAAAAAGGCTCATCTTCGGCTATTGCCGAGCATGAAGACGACGACGATGACGACGACCGTGCATTGGACCTTCCAACCGGGGATTTGGTAACGATTGTGAAACAACGTAACAACAATAGAATAGTTTTGGAGCTTAGCATTCCCAGTAACGGCTATTTCCTGAGGAATTTCATGCTGCGCGCCAGCACGGAGTTGGACCAGGTATTAATGCCAATTACAAGAAGTTCATTAAACTTTTCTGGGTTACTTATTTGAATTTTTTTATTTTTTTTTCTTGCAGAAAAAACTGTGCGATCACGACGCTCACTTAGTAAATACTTTACTCCAGTACAATTTTAGAATAGTAAGAGATTGTGATTAGTCTATACGTTTGAATGGAGCAGTTGACGAACGGAATTGGAGAGCACTGGCTCACGTCCAACAAAAGTTCATTGATAGCATAAGTTATACTACTATGAAGAGAAAAACGGGTCCGAAGAACTATATGGAAGTTTAGCAGAAATTTTAGTAGGAATTGGCTGCAAAGCGGCTCCTGAAAATGTGTGGAACTCACTTTTTACACTTGTTTCGATTATTTGTACAACATATACACTTCATCTCGACCCGACACATACAACGTAAAATAGAAAATATTCATACTCTAATAAAAAAATCTTAGTTAAAAATTCAGCTTCCTTTACTGGAAGCCACCGAGACACTAATTTGGATTTCATAAATAGGTTGAAAAAGGATAAAAGATACTTTGACCACTTTGGATCGAAGTCATTAAAAATAATAGAACTACAAATATTGTTCTATTAGATCAGTGGCTAATACGAACTTGGGATATGAGTAAATAAATAATTCAATTTAAAATATTCAAAAAAGAAATTGATGCCAAATATCCTAGGCTGGGCAGTTGACAGTTTGTTGTGCTATTAGTGGAAGCAGAGTACAAAAAAGTACCACGTAAAATCATGAGTAAGTTGGGGCTTTAATGAAGCTAACCTCATCCCAAGTTTTCCCGGTACCACCGCAACATATGCCCGCCGACCAATGTCATTGTATTGACGACATGCAAGTTTGCCAAAATCAAGATACGAATTATGAACAAAATATAGTTATGCTAGGACTTTTCCTATAGTTCCTATACAAATAATGAGAACGACACAGTGTACGCTCATTAGATTCGACAACAAAATTTAATAGACACAACATTTATTTTAGCAATCTTAACCTTAATTTTAAACAGCAAACGGCTGATCCTTGCCGTCCTCGTGGTACTTTATGTAAGTCTCGCCGTGCGTGAAATCTTTCGTGCCTTCCAAGCGACCACGCGGTGGTGCCTTATCGTAATCGAAGGCCTTTTCCGATTTACCAAACATCTGATTGGCCATTTCAATATCCTCGCGGTATTTGCCCACAACGACTTTCTTGCCGCTAATGGGATCGGTTATGTCACCTAGTGGATAGACGACTTTCTCAACAGCGTGTGTAATGAGGCGAGTCAAGCGTTCGGGAAGTTCACGAATCAACACGATGTCACCGGTCTTGCACACTTTCTGCGGATCATGTGCAAATAAAAACTCATCCTTTTTGAAATACTGAAACAAAAGTTGTCGTTAGCGAAGACCATTTCTATTGAATAATGGACGAAGGAAGCAACACTTACCATATTCAAGTTTCTATCAAGCTCCATGCGGCGTATGCGTATTTTCGATGCGTTCTGCTTAATGCATGGCATGCATTGCCCCATCATAATTAGACCGCGTGCCGACATATCGTAACATAAAATTGTACCTACAAGCTATGCATTAGAATTGGCTGTTGCGTTACACACGGCTATCACTTTCTTCTTCATCCATACAGCTTCTTCATTCAACAGCTGACGAAGCAAACTGTTGCCAGATCGATCGGCTATCTCAAGATTTTTAATACTTCCTTCTACCGCTACCTTGTTGAAATTAGTCAAGTATGTACATAATTTTTTTTTTTTGGCCTATGAAACTGCAATGTGGATTGATGTTTTTCTTAAGGTTTCCATAATTTTGCCATTTTGAGTTATATGCTTAGTGATTTTGAAGCACTGTTTACCTCAAACCCTAAACGTTTCAAGAGCCTAATGGAACAGAACTCAATATTAATACTGTAATTGGATCGTGTACATTGCATACAAAACCTTCGTTTTTCTCGTTTTTCCTCGTAGACTGAAAGGTATTATAACTTTGGTATAGCTCAAGTTCAGATTTTTTTGTTGTTGATAAAACTCAGTTACAAATTGCTTAGTTCGATAAGTTAATGTGGCAACCCTATGTAAACAGACATCAGCTGCTTTGATAGCAAGTGCCTTTTGTGTACCTACACTGTTATCCGCAAATTCTAAGTTTTATGGGAAAATTACAACGAATTTCCGCCATATCGACTCCTAGTGTATAAATAGTTGCATCTGAAAACTTAGGCGTTTGTCTCACTACTATTAAAATGGTAAGCACAACAAAAACCAGTATCAGCGTCCCCGCCCAGAAAATTAGTAGTCTACGTTTATTTATGACGCACTTTATGTAGAGCTATGAAGACGATGAATATCCTGTGGACACATTCCCGAAAGACTTTGGATATGGCGCATTCGACCAAGAGAGCTTGGAGCCCGTCGCCATCACAGAGAGTTGCGAGACCAAACCACGCATTCTGCTGATGGGGCTGCGTCGTTCAGGCAAAAGTTCCATACAGAAGGTGGTGTTCCATAAGATGTCACCGAACGAAACTCTTTTTCTCGAATCTACAAGCAAAATTGTTAAGGACGACATTAACAATTCCAGTTTTGTGCAATTCCAAATTTGGGATTTTCCCGGCCAAATTGACTTCATCGATCCCACTTTCGACTCGGATATGATATTTGGCGGGTGTGGTGCGCTCGTGTTTGTCATAGACGCTAAGGACGACTACAACGAAGCACTGACTAAATTTAAAAACACAGTCATCAAAGCGTACAAAGTGAATCCGCGCATCAAATTCGAGGTGTTCATACACAAGGTAACCGAAATAATGCTGCCAAATTATCAATTAAAGTGAAGCAGATGTGTTTCTCCCACAGGTTGACGGCATCAGCGAAGACTCAAAAATGGAGTCACAACGTGATATACACCAACGCGCCTCAGACGATCTGAGCGACGCGGGCCTAAATCAAATTCATCTGAGTTTTCATCTCACATCGATCTACGATCATTCGATATTCGAGGCATTTTCAAAAGTCGTACAGAAACTGATACCGCAATTGCCGACACTCGAAAATTTGTTGAATTTATTTATATCGGTTTGTGGCAAAATTAACCAAATTAACTTTCAAATTAATCGAAAACTAATGCGGCTTATTATTTCCTCTTTCAGAATTCGGGTATTGAAAAAGCTTTCCTCTTCGATGTTGTTTCCAAAATCTACATAGCCACTGACTGTTCACCCGTAGATATGCAGGGGTACGAATTGTGCTGTGATATGATTGATGTTGTCATAGATTTATCCAGCATATACAGGTTTGTGGTAGACACATCGCCGAACTCAGAGACGTATTTTTTATTAAAGCACTTTCTTCCCTATAGCTCCGAGGAGACTGCTTTCGACAATGGCAGTTCTAGTCTCATTAAACTGAACAACAACACTATTTTGTATCTCCGCGAGGTGAACAAGTTCCTGGCTCTGGTTTGCATATTGCGTGAGGAGAACTTTAGTCATCAGGGTGTTATCGACTTCAATTTCCTATGCTTTCGTGACGCAATCAGCGAAGTGTTTGAATTACGTTTGAAACGCCAGAAACTTGCGACGCTTCAGGAACAGAATGAACCCGACGAGAACGAAATGGAGGACAAGGAAATTGATGAGAAGAGCAAACCCGCGACGCCGAAGATCGCATGAGTTTTTTGATTGCTTTGCTTTATTGTTGTGGTTTTTTTTTTTTGTCTACTTATGCTTTTCAGTTCTGTGCCTATTCATTTTTCGTTTGATTCTGTGATTGCCATACCTTTTTTCTTTCTTTTTATTTCGACCACTTTGTCATATGGCAAGTGAAATTGTGTACTACATAACATATTGAAAATCATATTTTCCCTCTAAAGGAAACTATATTTTTTGTTACAATAAAGACAAATAATTATATATATATTTTTTTTTTTAGTCAAATAGTGGTAGATGGGAATGCAACGCACTTTAAATATCATTAACACATTTATCTCTGGGCCGATATAACCTGAGATGATCTACTTGCCTCTAAATTAACTTATATTCCCCGCCGCACAGGCTTGGGTGCAAAAAGTATCTTCGCTGGTTTGCAGAGCTCCAAATCAATGCCTGGCCGTATGGCCAAACACAAGGTCACCTCTACCACTGAGGCCTCTGTCCAAACGCTGTGAGATAGTAGAATTGTAGTGCGTAGACGCATGTTAGTGTCATGCTCGCCCTGCTCGGTCATTATGCGTTTGAAGTCGGCCAGCTTTGGTACGACGGTGTGCACCTGTTGGTCGGGATATTTGATTTTGATCCGCATGTCTTGTTTCTGTGAATCTCGCAGGTTGTCTATCTCGGCCACAAATGGCACGGCGGCAATGAGACCGGCCGTTACCTTAATAACGTTGTCCAGTGATTGAAGTGGACAGGGCTCAACAATACTGGCAACACACATGCGTATCATGTCATTGAACGGCGGAAGTGGCAGCGGCGGCGCAGACTGCACCAACGGAAGTATTTCACGAAACACTCGTCCCGGCTTAGGGTCCGTAATGTTTGAGAGCAGTGTCAGTAATGTAGTTGTAAATGTGTCTGCCTCATAGCTGTCGTCTTCATTCAGATAGTTACCAATGTCACTAGCAGTTTGCAACAGCATCTGACATGGTCCCAATGCACTTTGCGACCGATCGCGCACCACGAGCACCAAATGGAGAGCACTTGCGCGCAGGCACAACTGCTTCACTTGCAAGACATCGACGTGGGTAAGACTCGAGAAGATGTGCTGAAGCTTGAGACAGTTCCGTATTAGTTGAGCCAGTGCTTCCTTTAGTGGCACCCTGCTGCGCTGGGTGCTTATACAGCGCTGCAACTGTTCTATTTGTATTTGCGTCGCAAGGAAGGTCTCCAAAAAATTCGCTGTGCCAAACATGTCAGCATCAATTTCGCCCAGGCGCTACAGACGAAACACATTCTATTTATAAAGACAACAAAACAACAACGATAATCCTACCTTTAAATTCGACTGTGCGGTCTGAAGCAGGGAGATCCTGTCACGCGTGTGGTCGAGTACTTCTTGTATGTGCGTCAATATCATTTTTAAATACTCAGCGGAGCTGGAGGCGCCGCGTAGATCATTAATGCGCTGTGTAGTGGAGGCACCCTCAATGGGCAACTGCGGAACCAAATGTGGCATTGAGTCACGCAAATAGGCGTAGTGTTTGTGCGTAACCGGTGGAAATAGACTGATGATGGGTACCAAGTGTTCGGCGGCATTAAACAACAAAATTAGCACACACAAATAGGCAGGATCTTCGACATCCCGCTCGGCCGTCTCAAAGAACGGATGATCAAAAATCAAGTGGTTTGTGATGGCCATGCAGAGATGAGGATGTTTTTGGCCGATTTTACGCATGCAGGCGTATGCGGAGTTTTTGTCCTGCGGATATTTGGACAGCACATCGAGAAGCTTTTGCACCACCATCAATAGGCAAGCTTGCGTTGAAACCCTACAAGCGCCCAACATCAAGTGGAGGCCTTCGCGGACATCTACAGAATAATCTTCCAGTGAGCTGAGCATGATTTCCAGCTGATCTTCGCGCAGCACAATGTGTCTTGATATGGCCGTTAAACTGTAAATAGCTCTCAAACGCACATCTTCAATTTCATCGTTGAACATGTCGACAAGAAAATCCAAACAGGTGACTGCAAAATCCGGATGCGAGAGCGCCAACTTACACATGGAGTCGACCGATGCCGTGCGCACTTCAAGGAACTCGTCCTCTAGGCCATGAACCAGCGCACCGCAAGCCCCACTTGCAATTATAGATATTGTGGTTCCGTCGAGACGCTCCTGCGGTGCGTCGTCTGCCCAACGCTTACCCGATGACCATTCACCGCTGGCAACCAGCTGAGCGCCGCGTTCATGTGCAGTCTTCTTACGACGCAAATTACTCATCAGTTTCTTGTCCAGTGTTTGGTGGAGGAACTCCGAGCTGACATGCGTCATGCCGCCTAAATGCTCGGCGGCCTGCACACGTATCGGCAGAGAAAGATCACACAACGCCTCGCAAACCTTGCTGAATGCCGCATCAATCAGACGCATTTCCTCCTCCTGCCTCTCGGGTAACGTCATATAATCTGGATGCTTGATTCCCAGTGTATATACCAAGTGTAATGCCTCCTTTCGCACACATTCATAGTCGTCTTTCATTGCGTCCACTGCGCGCTGATACAAACTCGGCTGTAAACGCGCTCCTCGTCCGCCTAATTGCAGGATGGAGCGCAGTGCTTGCGCCCGCACCCCGGAATCTTGTGAGTCGACATAGTTGGCCAGTGTACTGATGAAATGTCGTTCCGCTTCGACGCACGTCGCAATTGTCGATATCAAAAGTATGGCATTCTTATGCGTTTGCGGCGACTCCGACTTTAATTGCTCCTGTGCAAAGTAAGCAATCATTTTTATATGCATCATCGGCAGGTGTTCACGATGACGCCGCCCAATATGGTAAAGACAATTTAATCCCTGTGCCAACACCTTTTGGGACTTCTCCTTCTTCAACAGCGTTAAAAGCTGATCAATGAATCCGATCAAAATATCCTCGACGGAGCCTTCAACAGTAATTTCGCCAAGCAGGTCAAGGAGTTTGACACGTACCGCTGTGTCACTATCGCGCTCCTGCTGAAATAACTGCATTAGTTTACGCACTGCATCCTTTATCTCCGCAGGCTCAAGACCAACCAAAATCAGTTCATCGGCTATCTTGACTAGCACTTCTAGCAGCTCTTTCGTGGTACTTGCTGTCCCGCTCGCGGATGTCGTCGCCGTGAAGGGTTCAAGAAGCGCAATTTGTAGTTTCGGCCCTGGTGTCTTTGCGATGGTCTGTATTCGAATTTTCTTTAGTGGCAATTTCTGAGCATGCTCGATAGTCTCTGTATACGAGTACGTTCGCTTTACCATTGTTGAAATGATATTCGAAATATAATTCAAATAAAACTCTATACTCTCTCTGTTCTTCTTCGTAAAAAAATTCTGCGTTGACAAACGATTCAAGGAACACAAACTCTCAGAACAGCTGTTAAGCATTTACAGCAAACCTACCAGATGTTAGACGGAAATCAATTCTTCGGTATCGACTGTTGTATGAGTTGTTGTCTTATGTTGTTGTAAAGCACACTACAAACTTAAGGAAATTCAATATTAAACTTTATGCATTCCAAACGTAACCGTTAAGTTGAAGTTTAGATGTTTTCAAGTCTTCGGTTACTCACTCAGTTTTAGTGCTTTTCGCTCGTTGGAATTCAGTCGCATTGATTGTAGTTCATTTGCAATTGATGTGTGTGTGTGCGAAGTTCGCGGATGAATTGCGGTTCTGGGGATTATAGATAAATGGAATTTTTCATTAGAATATGAATGATAACGTCGGGTTTGAACAAATAAAATCTAGATAAATTTTGCTGCAACACACTGCAAAACAAAAACCAACGAACAAGTGAAATTCGAGTTGTGTCCCCGCCGGGTCGCATAAAGTTTAATTGGGAAAGAGTGCAAAACCAGTTAGTTCAGTGAGTAGTGATAAGAGTGTGTGTGCGTACAAATACAAACATATTCAACGCATAAACTTAAGTTGAAAAGAACAAAAACATAAATTGGAAAAGCGGTGCGAGCGCTCCTTTCCGCACCATAGCTCTTCTTTAGTTTTACCAACGACCTTTAGTGAGACACGCAGCTTCAGGTAGACTGGATTGAACGCTATACGACAGATTGACGAACGAACAACTTATGCCGCACAATTATTGAAAATTGATATCCAAATAAAGGAGGAGCAGCACAGGTGTGTATAATTTTCAACTTGATTGAATGACGAAGAAGTTGATTTTCATATTTCACTTTTACGCTACTTAGAGATTGGTCTCTTCTCAGTCGCCATTTATTGAGGCTCGTCTTTCACAACTTCATCTCATTTGTTTAAAAAAGAAAATATATGTATATTAAAAATTTCGCACAACTAAAGTGAAAGGTGGCATTTCTTTTGTACATAATTTCTTTGCTTTGCTTTTTATTTAGCTTTTAACTATTTTTATGTTTTTTTCTTTACTTGCACATATTTTTCTTTAATACATAAAAATATTTCAAATGCACGTCAAACAGGAACTATTTATATAAATGAAATGCATAAAAACGTTAAAGTCATCAGTTCAGTTGATAAGAGTGTATTTGTTAAAAGTTAATTAGTGCGAAAGAGAAAACGAATAGAAAATCGATGGTCTTCGTTCGCCACATCTCCAACACTGATTCAATTTCCGTTGGATAGTTGCACTGAATTGATGAAGAATGCGAAAGGATGGAGGAAATGAAGTTGATTTATTCAGGTTCATAGTTTGCCAACTTTATTAAACCCATAGAAGAATATTGTTAGATATACGTAGTTTTCGCAATATGAGAAATAAAACCATTTTTTATGTTGGAGATTTTGTGTTTCGCTGTTTGGTTGATGATACAATCCCCGAGGTAGAGTTGTTTTTCCGGCCTTCACATCACGGTTCCAACAAATGCACAAGTTTGGATGGATATAAAGTGTAAACTATACTGTGTAATTCTAAATGGGCTGTTGTTTTTTTATAGACTCAGTTACGTGTAGTTCGTGTAAGTGGGTGTAGGTGGACTCTATAAAAATATCACGTATGCACTTATCAGTTGTCAATACTGTCTGTCTGCCTGCTTTAGATAACTATAACAAACGATTAACCATATATAGTCACATATATAGCCACATAGTCCTCCGAAATCTATTTTCCATCATCATTCGTACGTTCTGCTAACCATTCCCTATCTCAATTCCGTTTTCTGCGTCGAATCTAGTTTGTTCGTTGCCATGGTGCCAGGCTTGCCTAGCCGCATTGTGGTTTTGTTCTGTGGTCGCCAACTAAAACAATAATTTGTATAATTATTCCAAATTCACTGGTTGCTTTTGGAAGTCGTCATTTTTAGGGTGCGGACTTGCAAGGGACTGTTTGTCAAATCGACGCATAGTCGATCACATTTTTGCCATTTGAAATTTCCTCGACGAATAATTGATTTTTCGCAGAATTGGATTTTTTCGTGCGCCTCGCCTTCTGTGTTTTTGTGTTGGTGTGTGTGCGATTTTTACTTTGGGGCGTGGGTTTCCAGAAATCGTTGTCAAGGAAATGTAAGTTTTGTAGACGCGCTACACTAAAAAAAATTGATTTGCTTAAAACACATACTAAGATCGAAATTCAAGGCTCAACGATTTTTATTGCATAGAACTTTTATAAATGATATTTATCTCAGTCCTTATTCGGTAGACTAGATAAAAAGAATACTTAGGAAAATCGGTTGAATACAGTGAACAGTGGAAACGCATAACCGTTCACTAATATTCAGGCTCTTGGAGCTCCTTATACTTCACCAATGGGGTATAGTTACAGGGAGATGTTGGAATAAAGCGGTGATCCCCTGCCATGCATTGTACCACATTAAAACTGTTAAGGTGCAAGAGTACCGACGCAAAGTAACCTTAGCTTTGCTGGACCGTTCTAAAAACGCACAGAAAATAAATGGACGTTGGTATTTTGTTATTTCAATGGATCATTATCTCTTAAATCGTCGGTTGTGAATGCCAATAGGCCAAATGGTCAGTACTGTTATAGTGTGTGATGCTATACTTCATTTTACTTATTTTAATTTGGGATCCGGTGATCGGCATGAATTGGAGTCGAGTGTTAGGATGTCAAAAAGGTGTTAAATGAAATTGTTTTGAGTTTTCTGGGTTAGCTAAAGTCATTATGCCAAGGTAGATTGCAAACAACCAACGTACTATAGCAATACAGTACACGCTCAGAAATTAGAACCAATTCGGTTTTCAGTAGTTCGAATTTGTGAAAGTTCTAATTTCTGAGCGTCTACTGTATCCTATTTTTGTACTTGAGATTGTAAACTGCTTTCTTTCCCGGGCCTTTAGTTGCTTACAGTACTTGGCGTAGGATTTTGCTGGACCAAACAAACTTTTCAGAATTACGGAAACACCACTTTAGCGAGATGAAAACGACAACTTCGCTTCCAATTGTTGAATTAAAAGCTATCATTTCCGGGAGGAGTTATGGTCTGACCAAAGATGGAAGATGAAAAGAAGAACAATTTAAAAGGCCACGCGAAATAAAATTACAAGTGTTTATTATATGGTGATGGGAGTTGAATCGACCTACAGACCATCGAAAGCCGCTATTTTTGTTGTTGATTTTGGCTTGATAAAAAAATGCATTGAACAATTTCGTGGTACTTGAATGCGGCTTTGTGGAACCAACAACGTTGTTTGATTGCGATATATAATATGTATGTATGTATATTATTTCCCATGACAGTCAGCCGCCAGTCAGCATGCCACAATATTTTCAATCCAGTAGCGTGCAGTGCGAATGCAAGCCAGTGCACTTAGATAAAAAAAAAATACAAGTTTGGGTATGTAATTGTAACAAATAGTTGGATTATGGAATTTGTAGACCGCTGAGTTGGCTAAGAAGCGCGAGTTTATACAACCGAGAATCATAAAACCAGAAAGAAATGGCGAAAAATTTGAGTATTCCGAATAGCGGGTGAAAAAGCAACAATTTTTGGGCAAATTAAAGTGTTAACAAAGCGTAAAGTTGGTTGTGCTTATTTATGTTAAGGTTTTTCGCCAGCTCAACTTTCATTAATTTCCGACACCTGCACCGAAGAGCTTCTACAGCCAATGACATTTGCTCGACCTAATTCATATAATGATATAATGTATCACAGGAACATTGAACTTATGAATTATTATAAAGCCTTATTGTTGTTTATGGCTCAACTTCAGTTTGCTTTTCGAAATCAGAAAATTGCGAAAAATTTAGTTTTTCTCCAATTAGTTTCATTTTCACTATCTTTTATTATTAATCTTAATTTTATTTTTATTTTTCATTTTTTGTGACTATCCACCAGTCGCCATTGTCTCTTTATGTGCCTGTGTATTTTTATTGTTTCCAATCGTTTCAATTATATTCCACTGAATTTGTCATGGTTCGTTCGGAGTGCCGTCGCTGCAAACGGATGCGACGTCATTTATGTAAATTGCTTGCGTGACATTTCTCTCTGGCTTCGTATTATAGCTCAGTAGCTATGAATCAGCTCCATTCTGTCGCTGGCAACGGTTCTATGGCGACGCCATATACAAGAGACACAAATACATGTGCATTGAGCACGCTTCATTGTCACTGGTCTCTGCTCTCTTGCGATTGCAATTTACAGCGCTTTGTGTTTAATGCTTTCTTCCTCACTGCTCATTTATCGTACTCTGCACTGTTATGTTGATGAAGCTGAAATTTTATAACGATGATGCCGCAATGACTAAAGCTTCAGCCATTTAGCTGGCACGGAATATGAATGTTAGTTCATCCATGCAGGAAGTGTAAACGTTTGGTCAAGTTTGAACGGTAAAAATACTTTAACGAGCACAACTGGCTTGCGCACACCCCCCTTTTGCGAACAGTGGTTTTAAACCCCAAATTTTATTTGGTTTTTTTTGGCACAATTTAACTTCGCTTGGTTGAACACCCTTCATGTTCGCACGAGAAATTGTAAAAATGTTACGACTCTTGACCGAACACGATGAAAAAAAAAATATAGGTTAGGATACACCGATCTCAATTGCAAGATGTACCAGAATAAATCGGATGTCGGAGAATCAGGTCGAACTTTGCAGTCATCCTAAAAGTAAAGACTTCCTTTACCTAGAATATTCTGCACAGTATACAATACAGCCTTGCCACTTCGCAATTATTTTCGAAACAGTGTTCCATAAAGGGCTACTTCTTCAGAAATCGCCGCACTAAAATACGTAAAAATATTTGAACAAGTTTGCTCTCAGGTAACTAGTGTGACTACCACTAATCTAGAGTTCATATGTATGTGCGTAAGTTCCTAACCATAATTAAGTTATTCTCAAGTCATTAATGCTTTTCCCCTGAACACGTCACCTGTTTGTTTTGTTTGTGTGTTACTGAGCTAGCTCGTTTCGCCGTTTGCCTTGGATACTGTCTGCTGGCATTTGCAGCAAATGTCAAAAAAAAGTCAACAAGTTGAAACGGTTAAATGGTGTTCATTGTTTGGAATATACTTACCAACATATATATGTTTGATTTGATTGTGCTGCACAAAAACAACAACAACAAAATGCAGCTCCGAAACTTATAAGGAACACTGAGTACTTCGTAATGCACCCTGTGCCTTAAACCCAATCCTCCATTGAGGAAGGGGTCAGACGGAAGTAAGTAGTTAAATTACCCCGCCTTGGTGGTTTGTATAATGTGTAAAGTGCAAGCGCCATATGTATAACGTATATGCGAGAATTCACATTACATTAGGACAACAGATTGCAGATTTATGATTTATGTTATTATTTTTTAATTTTAATCCTTATTTTGTTTGTGGTAAACTTCACTTCGAAATTCTAATTACACTTTTATTTTTTTTTATTATTTCAAAATTCACTTTTGATAAATAGGAAAAAAAAACAAAATTGGATTATGTAATGTTTTGCAAATCGTGTTACCCAAGTCACGTTTTTGGCGCTAATGACAAAAACGAGAAAAATATTCACTTGAATATGAAAACAAGGTAACAATTGAAATGTCGCTGTTTGTCCATCTAAACTATAGAGAGAAAAAGGAAGAAAACTTCATGTCGCGTTTGACTTATTTTCAAATGGAATAGAACAATCAGCTGTTTACAGAAGAAGCACAGCACAAAAGGCCAGGAAACCGAATGTTTGAAAATGCCTTCAACGAGAAAACAAATATGAATATGAAAAAAATCGTTATAACCAGAAAGGTTGTTGTTCATAATAGTTACCGTTACTCATGTATATTGACAAAACTTGAGCCAGTCTTTAAGAGTCGAGTGCGGGTCGTATCAAAGAGCATATATTTTTTTGTAGTTTACATTCCTCCCTTATAACTAAGAGAGCTTTTAATCCGATACAGTGGTATTAAACTTGATTAGCATTTGCATGACTTTTTGATGCAAAATTTGTTAAACGAATCGAAAAACGTTAATTTCGCGCAAGGGTTTAATGTAAAAAAACTGTGCTGCGGTCTCGGATGAAAACCTCTCTTAAATATAAGGGAGGAATGCAAGCTTTATTAGAATATATGATCTTGGGGACAGACAAAGGCCTGTTTTTCACGCAGCAAGCTATTGCTTGCAACACTATTTCATTCTTCTTTGGTGTTGCTGTACGCTTTTAGATGCTGAAACTCGTTGCTTGCTTCAATAACATACCTCCCGTAATTTTCGACCATACTCACTCTACAAAAAACGAACGAAATAAAGCAACAACCAAAAAACCGAACGAACACAAAGAAGAACGCAAAACAATTGCGTGCAATACAAGGTAGAAGCAATACGAGCTACCCCGTAAGCCTCGTGCAACTCTTCTCTACAAACAAGTGTTACGAGAGAGAAATTTATCGAATTGTTGCTGTGTGTAAAACGGGTCAAATACACTCAAGCTTTTTTATACAATACCAAAGTCAAAGAGTATGTAATGTATTCCATACTCTTTGGCCATAGCTTTCGCTCTTCGTTTTTTTAAAGAATTTACACAAAAACGCAACAAATTGAGTGTAATGTAGCACACTAAAAGTTACTGTTGACTTCCATTTTGTTGTTGCTATTTTTGAAATACTGGAATATCGACTTTCACAGTCGAAACCCACATGGAATGGGAACATGTGTATTTCGTTGTTATAGTTGCTGAGGTTAGTGGTCGATTAGAAGTTGCGTATTGCTATTTTCGGATTTGGTGGATACTTACTATTGCGTAGTGGCAGAACCATCCAGTAAAAACAGCTAAATTAGCCCATGCATGATTGGCAGGTAAAGAACACAAAGATCAATCATAAGTTGACGGATACACGCATAGGTGGCTAGAGAGCAATAAAAATTAAAATGTGTTTGTTGGTTGAAACATGGAAGACCTTGCATTTGTGTGTGTTTTATCTTTGTTTTTTTGTTTATAAACTATGAAAACATTCGTACCAAAAGCACTGGCGAAGAGAAAACAATAACAAAAGAAAGGAATCATTATACACTTATTGGGCGACCTTGGTTGTGTTTTGTTTTTCACTTTTTAATACAAATGCGATAAACAGAAATGCCAAAACTAAATAACAACGAAAGAAAAACCGCAAAACAACAATATTTCAACCACACATGCGTTTGATAAATTCAAACGTGCTTATAAGCAGAATAATTAAGTTGTTGTTATTACGTCTCCCTATCTCCCTGTCTCACTCTCTCGTTCGCCCCTTCTCTAACTCTCATATTGTTGTTCTTGGTTTTGTTGAACATTTTATTGCGATCATTCATTCGCATCACGAATCATCAACACGCGCCGAGCCCTCAATTTACAACCAATCAGAAACAAGTAAATTGACTGACGACCACAATTACAATATGAGACGCAAACAACAGACGCAATCTCAGCCAGAATCAATTTGCGAAGAATTCTCAGTTGTTTTTCTTATTAGCAGGTTTTGAAAGCATTTAGTGAACTTGTTTCCACAAACAGTGACACCTCTTTAAAACATACTTAAGCAGAATCGTCGCTGTTCTGAAACTCGAAAGCAACGTAAGCAAGTAATATATCTAGCAATATATGCAATATATATGCAATATATGCATATATGCATCAGACGAGATGTGTTCAACAAGTTCCTAACAATTTATTTAGCAACCATATCAAGATCTCTACATACACATAAGCTTCTTCCATTTTCAGTCAACTCTTTTCGGTACAGCGCTAGTATTAATATATCAACATCAATCCAGTGTACTAGGAAGAGTGAACATTCTCTAAACCAAATTTAAATTTGCTTTTATTGATTCATTTTATTTATTTATTTTTTCTGTTCTAAAAGAACCATAATGTTAGACACCTAAATTTGAGTGAAGCGCTCCGTAAAGTCTGCCTATATAGTATAAAATTTGTATAGTTCTATTTATTGATAAATTACTGTATTGTTGTTGACACTCGCTACGTGTTGTTGACACTCTGCATACAAATGCATAGGCAAAGCAAAACATGGAATTCGGCTACATTTATGTTCATTAAGACAACGCGTTTTCTTTTAGTCTATTTGGCTATTTGGCTTAGTCGACCATATTTGATCGATGTTAACGCTACTAACGTCTTTACTATGATACAAATGAAAATAAATAAATAAGGCGTGACGTTGTGGTAGAGAGCTATTCCAACCAGTGGAACACGCGACATCAGGCCTAGGCCTGTTAACGAGTGATGGGTCCGGGGAACCCCAACCAGTGAGGAGGTATTCCTATCAAAGAAAGCGGGCATTGCGACCAGAGAAGAACTTTTGTACCCTATACCCCGGTTAAAACAATAAATCCTCTACTTTTTTAATAACGGCTAGAAGGTACTTTGTCGAAGAGTTCCTGGTCAGAACAGGTGACACAGAGTCTTGTTCCAGGATGTTTAGACGAAGTCTGGCCAGCGCCGGACACTCGCATAGCAGGTGAAGACTTGTTTCTGCGTCTTCTAAACACAGCCTATACTCAGGGGAGGATAACAAACCTAGTTTGTGCAGATGGTAATTTAGGCGGTGGTGACCGGTTAAGTAGCCCACAAGCAGTCTTAGGTCCGATCTACCAAGATCTAAATTTGGAAGTGCGTTTCCGGGGCAGATGAGCAGTTTGGCTTGATGGAAGCCCCCACTGCGTGCCCAAAGCTATAGGGTGACAACTCTGAACCATTCCTCGATAAATGACTGCGCCCTTGCCCAGGAAATACCGATATAGGGTTCAGGGCCGATGAATCTGGAACAGGACCCAGTTCTCGCCAGTTCATCATGATACAAACGTAATGATATATCCCAATAATAAGCACAGCACGTGAAGTTTACGTGTATCGTGTCATCTCCTTTGGCAAATCTTAGGTTTTTTTTCTTATTGAGATTAGTTAACAAATGAAATCATATGATCGTTATTTGTGAATCATAGCATTATCATTACCTGATAAGATTATGTTTGTATTTTATTCATTCGATTTATTCACCTCAAAACTGGTATTTATTCTTCATATTGTCGACTGGAAATAGACTTTTGTTCGGATTCTCTCTCCCTCTATCTAACTTTCGAATCTTTCTCTTGCCCATATACAAACACGCAATTGTCGCTCTCTGCTAATTTTTTGATCAATTACGATCGTGAAATCGAAATGTTTGATAAGACTTCAAATTCCCCATAGATTTCCGTAACAAACACTTCAGACCACTCTGTTGTACCCTATATAACAAGTTATGGAAAAAGCGTTAACGTTTTCTTTTTTGCGATTTAAAAAATATTTTATTGAGCTAAATATTTTTAATAGGGTATTCCCACATCGTCGAAGATTGGTTGGTACCAATCGTTTGGTTAGGTGGTACTTGGTCTTGATGTATGATACTTTGCTAATGTCACTAAAATCACAGATTCAACTGGTTATAATAATGTTCACAAACCTGCTTTATACCTGGAAAAATATAAACCGAGCCTCTGACGCTTTGCGATAATAAAATTGTATGCTGTATGCGCTAATTATAACATTCCCTTTCCACTCATTTATAGGTCCACGAATATACGAAAACATTATAAAATAGAATCAATCAATCAACAACAGCAGAATATGCTAAGCTGCAGAACAACCATTACTTGTTTATTAGTGTCGCACGAGTTGTTATTTGTAGCTCGCTGTTGTTGTGACTCACGTCGCTGAACAATCTTGACCTTGATTTGTTATGTGCCAGTTATTTTTATGTTGTTTGTGCTTTGTTGTTTTTGCTATGAATTACAGTCTAACAGAAACAGTGGCGCGTAATTTAAAGTATGTGTATATTAATTATAAAACGCGTGTTGGGTTATTTCTTATATATGTTTAGCTTGTGCAAAAAGAAGCGCCCTTAAATTTATAGTTGAAGTACTCACTTAAGCTTCGTACGGCGTACAACTTCACTGATGATGAAAAAATGCTAAACTTATTTAAGGTTTTTAAGCGGTAAGCCAACCTGATGAAATTATCCGCCGAAAGTCAGTTGTTTAGATAAGGTTGGACCTTGATAGATGGGGATAGTAATCTGCTGAAACCGCGCATATGTTGTAATATCGTTTATATCTTCATTTTCCTTGTTAAGTGGTCTGGGGAAGCCTGAAAAGTTTCCATATTCTCAGATATCATAATTTTCTCCAGAGTAGTGCGCCGGAAATGTGCACAGTAGAATGGTCTTCTTTGCAGTTCTTGCAGCAATTATTAGTTACTACGTTGAGCCTGCCAATGTTAGTTTAGTCTATATAACAAGCCATCTTCCACAATATCAAATATTTTGTTTTATAGTAATTCCACTATATATGTACATACATATGTCATTCATTATAAATGACAGAGAAATGCACTTACCATTAGGATTATGAGGATAAACTATATACTTAGAAGCAGTGTACGGTATTCTGGAAATTCTATGGGTACCACTTAAAAAGTTGCTCCCCCTTTTGTTCATATTTCAAACAATATCAAATATGTGAAAAATAACATAGTTTTAATTTCATTAGTTGCCATAAATTTAGTAAAATAAATTTTGGTTTTAGGTATTGTTGCTTATAAATTGTTTTTAATGGGAAAACACAAAATTTTGACTTTTTGGTAGTGATGACCAACTAGTTTTGCAAGAAAAAGCAAACAAGATCGTCAAGTCGAATAGAACCCATCCAACTTGAGTGTGCGCCGAAACAAGGCAAAAGAACAGCAGAGTATGTACCGCATTCTTATTTTCTTTAGCTAACACTTTCGAAAACAGTACAACTTACACAAGAAGTTCATTATCGAATATCATAAGATAAGCGTGGTGACCAATAATGTGGTGAGACGACGACGGAGGCGTACTCGAAGAAGATGTATGCAAGTCGCTTTCAGACTGAGACTGTAATTGTGCCTTGACAATGAGCGCGCAAAGTCGACACACAAGGTGCGGGGTCCAATTAAAGTTGAACTTACGCATTTCGTAAAAACCCACACAGTTCAGTACACCGCAACTAGTCTTGGTCTGTGAGCAGAAAGGCGTCCAATTACTCGTACAAACACGACGACTATACGCCGCACTACACGAAGAGGTGCGCGCCTTACGATAAGCCCGCTCTGTGCTTCGTCTTGTGTCTTCGTCATCGGCCGAACTCTTATCGGCCGACTGTACTCGAATGTCGAAACCTTATCGTACACGTCTGAGGCAGATGTGTGATAAATTATTTCTGTTGCATTTCCGCGCTTTTCAGCAAGCGAACATAAGTCAAACGTCTCTCGTGTAATTTATTGAATTTCATTTAATCATACTAATATAGACATTCTAGTGTTAAGTAAGGTTTAAGTAAGGTTAACAGCCTTAAACAAGAACGGTGTCGGTGACTTATAAGAGATTTATATCTTAACATAGCGAACTAATCATAACGCATTCGTACTTAACCTCATTGTGCCACGGTTTTCTTTATATATGTAGATTTTTGCAAAATATTCGAATAAAAGTCTTAGAGGCAAGTACAACAAAAACAAATTGTCTATTAAAATACAATGAAGCGGTCTGTAGATCAGTTACATCAGAATAATACGTTTTGGGTGAATACGACATTTTGCGTTAGTAATTACTAAAACCCTGACGATTTCATTTAAAAATTTAGTCACTAAGTTTTTATTAAATGGATGAAAGAAAACATGTCATTGAAACATAAAGCATAGTGTTGAGCTTCCCAGAAGAGTTATAAAACTAATTTTGTTCTCAAAACACCGTCCCGCCGAGAGGTTGTCTGTCTTAACTACGTTGCTCTGATTAGAAAAGGTTGTCTGTCCGTTATTATGATTTAAAAAATTGCCATTATCGATGAGCTTATCAACAACGTTTCAACAAAAGCTCAACGATAACACTCGAGTAACATGAAGAGTACCCTTACCAATGTTATTTAAAAAAATGTGTCATTGTCAGACACTGAAAAGCTCTAAGAGAGAAATGTTACATATTTCATAGTCTTTGGTCTAGCTAAGATTTTCCGAAGTCTTATCTCAATAGCGTGATTTACGAATATTTTGCAAATTGTCTATTGAAAGAACTCCAACAACATTTAGTAAAAGGTCATTAAAATTCTTCAAGAACATTAACTTTAACACATGCGACACTAACCCAACAAACATCAAGCAGAGAAAGCACAAAATTAAAAAAAAGAACGATTCATCAAATGTGAAAACTTCCTCTTTCGCCCTACGCACAGATCAAGCTTGCCCGGCAGCACTTGTAGAAAAAGAAGGGGATTCTATTGACGGCGGGCGAACCTGTTGAGCATCTGTAGCGAAATGCCGCTTTTTTCCAAGAAATCGTCAAAGGTGGCTGAAGTGTCGCCAACCCTTCACAACAACAACAACAACAACGATTCGAAGCGTCGTTCGGCCCATGCACACTTTGAGAACAACAATACAGCGGATGACGCTGCCAAGCCGCAATTAATCTTTCATTGTCAGCTGGCGCACGGTAGCCCTACGGGCTTGATCACAGGCTTTGCGAGCGTTCGCGAATTGTACAAGAAAATCGCCGAGTGCTTTGACATCTCACCGGATGACATACTCTTCTGCACGCTCAACTCACATAAAGTGGATATGACCCGTCTGCTTGGCGGTCAAATCGGCCTTGACGATTTCATATTCGCGCACCGCAAGGGCCGGCCTAAGGAGATCGAGGTACTCAAGTCGGAAGACGCACTTGGCCTCACGATCACAGACAATGGCGCTGGCTTTGCGTTTATTAAGCGCATCAAGGAGGGCTCCGTGATCGATCGCATCGAGCACATCGCTGTGGGCGATCACATTGAGAAATTGAACGGTAATAATATGGTGGGCAAGCGGCACTACGAGGTGGCGCGCATGCTCAAAGAGATTCCAACTGGCCAGCTATTTACCATTAGGCTAGTCGAACCGATAAAGAACGGCTTTCAGGGCATCGGGCCACGCAATCAGTCACGCATGTCTAATGGTGGTCGCAGTTATGGCAGTGGCAAGGAGACACTGCGCTTCAAAGCGAACGGCAACGCGCAGATCGAACCCAAGTTCGACGAATCGACGCAGAGCGGTATCGATGCGATCAACAATTTGCTAGAGGCTTTCATGGGCATCAACGACACGGAATTGGCATCACAAATCTGGGATTTGGGTGCGGATAAGACTAACTCGATGGACTTTGCCGAGGCGATCGATAATTCTGACCTGGAGACGTTCGGCTTCACCGACGACTTCGTCATTGAACTTTGGGGTGCTATTACAGATGCTAGACGCAAGAAACAGGACGCCGAAACGTCCGCGTTAGCAAAGTAGGTAGCTCGGCCGGTCTTTCTTCGGCGAGGGTGTGGCGTGGGTCACCTTGGCATGGAGACATTTGCATTTTTCTGTGCATTTTTGAATGTGTGGTTACAATCTGTTAAGATTGTCGATTTAGTAAAATAAACAATTTATAAGTTTTACTTTGCCAATTATTTCTCTTATTATTATGTAATGTAAAGAACTTCGCTTACTTCTTTATAAACACATTTGTACAATAACCGTAAACGATTAGTTGTAAAGACAGTAATTTAGCGAAAGAGTAATTTAATTAAATAATTAAAAATTATAGTTTCTACTTTTTTGCTTTTTAATTATCAATTTTTGCCAAGCTTTTTAATCTATAAAACTTTGTTTTCTGCTCGTAGTTCTCTTTGACATAGAAATACATATGTAAATTTTGCTTTCTGCGATCAAAAACCTTGGAAAAATCTCTATGATAATATATTGGGTTTTTTTAATTAGAACACCTAGTTCTTACATATACAAATTATACCAGACCAACTTTATACGAGAAGTACATATTTAAATTTAAACTTTTACGATTTGTCTACCACTCTAATAATTCCACTAACTAAATTAGTGGCCTCAGGTGGGCGGTTAGGCTAGGTATATTTCCTGTGCGATGAGACGCCCCAGCTAGCACCGTCTGGTTAGGGGAAGGGAGTAGTGGCCACCAGGAGGTTAGTGACGACCAGCTTTCTACAAGTTGTTTTCTTTTTTATTTAACGAGCAACATTTATTGTAGTAAACGAATAACACATTGGTAGATTCTACGAGTTAACATTGAATATTTTATTTACCAAATTTTACTAATGTAAGACGGCGATATTATGGATGGAGAGGGTGATAGAGCAGATCAAATAGTTATAAACTAAGAGAGCGATCATACTGAACACATGTTTATATTTTATGGGTACCTTACCATACATACAGTGATGTTTATCCACAAGTATGGGTATTTTGTATAATCATCAAAAACAACAACAAACAATATCACCAAAAACAAAGCAAAATAAACCTATTATACAAGTTCAAAACACCAGCTACTTGACAAGAGTGAATGCTCAAAAGAGAAGTGAATTGCAGCCGATAAGCGGACACACACACACATAAGCCCACATTGGACTTTTTTCAATGCAATCACACAAAAACAATCAAATGAAACAATCGTGAAAGAAACATGAAAGAAAAAAGGTAATAATGACGAAACTACGTAACTCGTATAACAGTACGAGCAACAGGAAAGCACGCAAAGCATGTAAGAGAAGAAACAAGACATTCGAATGAGCTCTTTCAAAGTGTAACATGGACTCTTAACATGTTTTTCCGGTTTTACAAGTTCAGCTGAAACTGAAACAACAACAAATTTCATAAATTTTACTTTTATTTTTTCTTCTTGGGTGCAAAAGATTTCTCTCTTTCATACAAGATCTCTTCAATGATTGAACGCACTTGTGTGAATTCAATGAGTTACATACATACAATCTTCACTTACTTGTTCACTACACGTTTTTCTTGTGCACTTGCTCACTCAGCTATATCAGCTCTCCCACCCACACACACAAACAATATATTTGCGGAAATGAGCTTAAGTCGATTAATGTGCTCTGCTCGCTCGATGTTTTGTCATTTTCGCTATATTATTCAATTGCGCGCTGCTCTTTCGCTTCACTATAGAAATCGCGCTCGTCGGCAAAGCATCGCGAAGCGTGCAGTGACAATATAAGATGGAATAACTGTGAGAAAATAAATAATAATAAAAAACTGTTACACCAAAATCATGAAATAGAGTGAGCTTCTTAAAACTCATTAGTTTTTCGTATAGAAGCAGCAAAACAACAAATATCGACGGGAAAACAATGAAATATATCTTTGTTTATACCAAAAAGGTAGTTTATTTTTCCAGCTTGCTCTAAGTGCAAAAACAAAAACAATGATACAAAGCGAGCTAAGAATTTTTGGCAGCACATTTTCACAAACAAAAAAAAAAACAAATGTGCTTTTTGCCTTTGTGTGTTTGCACGTTTATTATAACTATATTGTTTCTTAATCTTTCTATGCTCAGTTTTTGGACTTTGCACTCTACTCAACGCCGCGAATGACTACAACAAATCTTACCCTCCACTCGCCATAAAAAAATAACTAATAAATTAAAAATTTAAGTGCAGAAAAACTTTCAAAGGTTCATATTAAAAACGCGGTTCTATTTGTGTTGTTGTTGTATTGCTCCTGTTGTGAAATTGCGGCAAATTAGCTTTATTATTAAATCTTTGCATTTTGCCTGGCAACAGTTCATCTCTCATGAGCTCATTGATACCCTACACTGTTTGCCGAATGGTTTTTCGTTGCCTAAAAAGTGTTACAAAATGTACGTATATAGTTTGCATTGTCCTTCGAAAGAAGAAGCCATTTAGTCGTTTCAATAAATAAAATAAATATATCATTTTATGTCATTATTAGCATATTCTCAGCTAAATCACATCATGTCTTCTGATTTTGAACTTAAAGGTTTGTTATTTTAATAGTGCCAATAGATGACCGAAAATCCTTATCGTTCCATTTCACTGAAATTCCGAGTAAATAGGTATAGCAGTAGTCTTCGTTTAAGTGTAGAGCAACAAATTATTGTGAAATTTCACATGAAACTTTGAAAAACCGCAGCTGAAACTTATAATTTATTGAAAGAATTGTATTCCAATATAAATTAAAAATTGTTCATGTTTGTCATATCCCAGTGCGTGCTACATATTTTGCTTGAATTTTTCGTTTTACGAAGTTCTAAGAGCGAGTACCTCAGAAGTGCAAAATTTCATTTTGGAATACATGGACAATAATTAACTATCATTAGTAAGCACATATTTTAAATATTATCCCAATGCCAGAAACTCCACTTCAAGTCGCTCGAGTAACATTCTCAAGGTTTCTTTTAGTGACAAGTTAATTTATTTTCCCCTGCCCTCATTTCGCATTACCCTACAACTCATCTCTTTCTGTAAGACAGGCATAAAAAATATATGTACTTGGTGTGTATTTTCTCTATGTGCAGTCCTAAGTTAATTATGCACAGCTTTATAGAAAGGATTGGTTCCTGAACACTCAATTATTATCCGTAAGTTGTCTAACACTGTGTATAATAATATTTGTGTATTATTATATAACCATAACACAACCATGTTTAGCTTTTTTATTTGGTCCATAAATTTCACTTAAAATTGTGTAAGCACTTACATACACATCTGTTGTTCTGTTACTGTTTCTCCTGCGCTAAATGTAATAGCAAAAGAGTAAATTATGCAAGTCAGTTTTAAAAGTCGTTTGCTTTGCTTCGTCTGATTTTGAGTGCAGCTTTTGTCTTGCTTACGAAAATCCCATCTACCATCTGCTCTTTGTTGCTTACAGTGAAAGCGTCAAGCAGACTTTGCGTCTACAGCCACGCACTTAAAATAAAGACACACGTAATGGCGTGATTTGTCTGATCTGTGTGGCGGCTTCAAGCGTACAGCATTCGCGCCGCACGAGATCAGCAACAGCGACAGGAATTTCTATTTTTTAATTTTTAAATAAATTAAGCGCAAAGTCTATCTCTATTAATTTTCTTTACAACAATAATTTGAAATTTTGTTTTGTATTTTCCGTTTGCCTCTGGTTTTTCATATCGATTTTACAAAGTACCCAAACATGATCGCGAAAATACGCTTGCATCTGGTGACCGGTTTCCTCTTACCTTTACGAAATATTTTTTCCTTCTCTAGAATTTTCATTGAATTATTTGCTTAATTTTTTTTGTTGTTGTAAATTTTACTTTTTGCAGCGATTAATAACAGTTTTCATGTAGCTTTATAGTGATGATTACTATTCGAAGAATAAATAACTTCAAATCGCATCGTGATACAGAAAAAAATGGCATGGTAAAAATTTTGTTTTTTGTTTGATTTTACGTTGTGCCTTGCACGTTGCTCTTTACACGTCAGTGTATGTTAAAGTCATTGCCTACACCAGAGAGAACTTATTCATATATGAATAATTCATATATATTATATGAATTAATACTCTTTGGCCTACACTATAAATGAGATTCTTACTTAGCCGCTTCAGTGTGGCAGAGAGGCATAGCGATAAGGAAATAAAAAGCTTTGAGTAAAGTCAAATTGATATAACCCTAGAAAATCTTATATGGAAACGAAACGAAACCGCAAATGTTAATTACGAAAAAAAAAAATTAAGAACGTCACTTCCGTTAGGCGAAAACATCTTTCAAAAAAAAAAATAAACATTTCACCTCCCTGCTTCAATAGTTCTATTTTTAAATGACGAACGACGTCCGAAAAATGTATTTAATTTTTTGAAATAATTTTTGTTATTTGTATCTGCCATTCAATTGCTATATGCAATTTTGAGACAAAATTTGTATTTCATACCTTTTCTTACATGCTTTATATAAGCTACACCTGTATTTTTGAAATTTGTAACCAAATCTTAAAGATTTTCACCTACTTCAAAACGTCAGATTAAACTGAGACACCTAACAAGGAACGGTGACAATACAATAATTTGAGAACTTTCTCCCTATGACCTAACCAATATCATCAGGATTAAGTGAAATTGACTAATTTTACTAGCGCCCAAACTAATTCAGTTTTTAGTTCGGTCTGTTGTGAAAGCGTGTTGTGTGGCCGCGGGCTTCTCCGTGACACCTTGAGTGCGAATCAAAATGAGAACAAGAGAGGAACTTCAGGGCGCTGTTAGAAATTAGCACTGAAGGAGCCCGAAAAAGAAACCACAATTACACGAACGCAATTCCTTCAACTGCCACGAAACGAAATACAGCCGAACACTTCTTGAACTCTACGATATTTCTCTTTTAACAGTAATGGCTTACTTTTAACAGTCTGGAGCACTATTTATAAACAAAACGATCTGCTTAGCATAACAGCTGACGGCGTTTCCAGTCGCTAACAGCTGCGTGTTACATTCCACAAAAAATTCGAACATATGTTAACGCTAAGTTAATACTAAGTTCATTTAATCCTAAATTAATGCTAGGTTTGCTGGGCGAAGCTCATGACCATTTTTTTTTTATTAGTTTTTGTAAACTATATATTATTTAAAATATGTATGTATTTCTAAGTAAAAGAACATATTAAGCTAGAATAAAATCACAACACCACAGAGCACTATGCCGGCTTCAACATGAGCTTATGCAGTAACAGCTTGTTACACAGGTTCAACTTAGAGTTTTCGGCCTGTGTAGTTTTTGGTCCAACTCATAGAGCTCATAAAAATATGAAAACTATAATATAAAACTTCTTATGTGAAACCTAGTTATTTTTCATCATAATTACACAAAAAACTATTATTATTATTATTATTATTATTATTATTATTATTATTATTATTATATTAGGTGTGTTGGTACCCATATATTGCGCAATACTAATCCGATTATGTCAAACATACACGCGTTTGAAAAATGACATTTCAGGCTACATTTTTTGTGAAGACAGCTGTGTAATTCGTTGCTCGTGTTAAAAGTTATACTGCTTTAAATATGAGTGAAATATTTGAAGAAATAGGAAGTCATTTTTTTAGTATAAAAAAGATAAAACCGCTGCAAAAACATGCCGAAACATTGTGCAGTTTAGGCTGAGGATGCTGTTTAAAAATTACTATAAAAAAAAAAAGTGGATACTTTTTATATCATTCAATATTAACAAATGTTTATATTACAAATTTGTTAAAGTGTGCTGTGACATTTATTTAATTTTAGTCAGGCTTTGGTTGTGAAACAGTTCTATTCGCTCGAAACATAGAGAAAATAACATTATAAGCAAAAGATTGATGAATATATATTTTCGCTACACAAAAAAGACAAAATTTTTGTATTTAAGTACGTTTGCTTTGCGTTGCAATTTAAATTTACAGCGACAAGTGTTACATCGGGGTACATAGATACAACTCACCAAGTTCACACTGTCCACTTTCGCGTACCGCTTTGTCCGCTGTTGTCTGTCGCGGCTGACCTTGGCAATGCAAGACGTATGGGCTGCAAACAATTTCGAAAATAAAATTTCGTTTTGGCCATTTAAGAGAACCGGTAATATTTAGTTCAGCACCAGCGATCGGCCGGCCGTCCAAGCTTTTGGGTTCCACATTCGTCGTTTGCTTGCGATAAGATATCAAAACTGTTTTCACCGATTTGCGTCAAAGTCCATTGTTTAACCAACGATATTTCATATAGCGCAGTTTAGTAATTAAGAATGTTTTTTTTTTTTTTTTTGTTTTTCTTACAGATATTATCACCAGCATTGGGTCGCTTTCAACGTACTCAAACATTGGAGTAGTTTAAGTCAAATTTTGTTGGCAAATCGAGCTCTCAGAACAGCCGGTTAATTTAAAAAAAATGAAGTTACCGTTCTATGAATAAATTAAGGATTAAGGTTTTTACATCGTAAGACAAGAATTATTGAACGTCATCACACGAAAGAGGGAGGGGTACCTGGATCAAATTGAGAGCGAGAACGTTCGGTAGCATAAAAATCAGGAAGTGAAGAGAGCTTGAAAGATGAACAGCTTGGTGCGCGTCTTCAGTAATTTTAAGGATTTTTACAACGACATAAACGCCGCAACACTGACCGGCGCCATTGATGTCATTGTGGTCGAACAGCCCGATGGGGAGTTCCTCTGTTCGCCTTTCCACGTCCGCTTCGGCAAGCTGGGGGTGCTGCGTAGCCGCGAGAAAGTGGTAAGTGGAAGTGTAAGAGCGATATTGACTTATGTGACTTATAACGGTAATGAGAGCGATTCAATGACAGCAGAGTTTATATATAAAAAAATCCTTATTGCAAATTGGTAATTTTTGTATGAAATTCTTTACAGGTCGACATCGAGATCAATGGCGCACCCGTCGACATCCAAATGAAGTTGGGCGACTCTGGCGAAGCATTCTTCGTAGAGGAGTGCGCCGAGTCGGAAAGCGAGCAGCTGCCCGAGAACTTGGCCACTTCACCCATACCAAAGTCGTTTTTTCCCGGTGACAATGCTAAGGATGAGGCGGCAGGCGGCACCGCTGGCGACAAAGCAATGTGAGTACTGCACCACGTATTAATGCCGACAGCCAACATTGCCACCAACATCATTTGTGTCCTTAGCTCCGTAGTTTTGCTCACGCCTTTATGTATTGTATTGTATTGTATTGCATTTGCTCGTTTTAGAATCGCTAGCGATGAGTTGCAAATAGCATTGCCATTGCCCAGGCGCAATTCGATTGATTTCTCAAAGGATGCCCCCAAGGAGGCAAATGGCGAAGGCACCAAATTTGAGAATCAAATCTCCGACTACAGTCAGCGTAGGTAAGTTCTGTTCTCTCTAGCACGAAACTACATTTTCCCAAAGAACTTTGTATATTCTATATGACCTTAACCTTAAAATGCATTAACTTTGTTATACGCAGGCATACCGACAACGTACTGGAGCGCCGCAGTTTAAGCGAGAAGCTGAAGGAATACACCACACAAAGAATACGCAAGGAATGGGCTGAACACGAGGAGATTTTCAACTTTGAGCCACCAGTAGAGAAGGAGAAAGTAAGTTAGTTTAAGCCACATTATATACTAGTCATAATTGTTCTATAATTGAATATCCTTTAGGACTGTAGTAATGGCACACAACCGGAACGAAACCAAAAGGAGGAATTGCCAGAAGAGCCAGTTGCCAAGGCCGAAACTATCTCCAAATCTGAGGTTGCATGTAACACAGCACAAATTACAAAGCCATTGGACATTCCCAACACCAATGGCAATGTAAATGCAGCAAACGTCCTTGATGTCGCATCGAATATGCCAAGTGTTAAAGAGGACTCGAAGAATAAAACTAAGAAGCGGCGCAAGAAGTCTCAAATGAAGAAAAAGAACTCGCAACGGAAGTCGTCCACGAGCAGCTCTGTGGGCTCCACTCTTGTTGGTGACAGCAACGGAAGCGGCGGTGATGGCATAACCAACATCGACGAAATCGACACGCAGTCCGTATCGATCTCTTTGGCCACCAACTCGTCTAACGATGAGTTCACGCCAAAATCAGACGAACAGCCGTCGGGAGCATTGGTTACAGCCAATGCCGGCGATGAAAGTCCGATAAGTGAGACAGGCGCTACGCTGCCGCATACACCTTCAAAGCAGCGCATACCCGACTTGGACATACACTTCTTTAGTGACACGGAGATCACAAGCCCAACTAATACAGGTGCTGGTGGCTCTGGACGTGGCGCTGGCCGCCCATCAACACCAATACAAAGCGACAGTGAATTGGAGACAACGATGCGCGAGAAGCATACCGACACCGAGACCGGTGGTGCGTCTTGGAAATGGGGTGAATTGCCGACGCCAGAACAAGCCAAAGGCAATGCACGCACTTCAGACGGCATACAAACTGAACACCAATCGATGTTGAGCAACATGTTCAGCTTCATGAAGAAGGCGAATAAGATACGTAAAGAGGCCAATGGGGCTGGAGACATATACCTGTCTGATTTAGATGCCGGCAGCATGGATCCCAAAATGGCAGCGCTATACTTCCCCAGCCCGCTGCCTAAGGAAACATCACCGGCCACCGGACACAGTGGTGATGAGGATCGTGAGAGCGGCAACGGCACCAGTCTACCGCACTCGCCCAGCTCCATGGAGGGCCAAAAGAGCATCGACTCTGACTACGATGATGGCAAACAGCTGGATAAGTAAGTTGCATTTGGCTTGCGTTATCATTGACATACTGTTCCTTCATACCGTTATCGCTTCCGTTTCGCGCAGGTATTTGGACTTTGTCGCGATGTCTCTGTGCGGTATGCGTCAAGGTGGCGAGCTGTCAGACGAGGAGTTCGATAGACATCTCATCAGCTATCCAGATGTAAGTTGGTTACCAGAGTTGAGTTGCCGTTTGCCTTTGATTTGTGTTTGCACTAATTCTTTAATAATATCAACCCAACACAAAACTTGTTTGTACGCTATGCACTCTTCACCGAAATCGTTAATGGCCAAGCGCACTTGTATTTAAAGATATTGCAAATGCACTGTATTTAGCCCATAATGCGAATTCTTGTCATTTAACTCAACTAACTTGATTAATCTGCAATCTGACACGCTCTGTAGGTTTGCAAGAATCCCAGTCTATTCTCGTCGTCCGACTTAGTTGTGCGTCTTAACGGTAAATACTACACCTGGACGGCTGCATGCCCCATGCTTATGACACTTATAGTCTTTCAGAAGCCACTAACCGATGTAAGTTATCGCGACTGTATGTAAAGTACAAAACGATTTCATTTTGTAAATAATCAAACTCATCCGATCATAGCTTTTCTGAATTGAATCAAAAAAGTCGTGTTTTACCACTAAAACTGTTGCTATGCCTTTGAAGTTAATTTTTACTCTGTCTACATAGGAAGCTATTGAGCAACTGATGTGCACTGCTGGCGACGAACATGGCAAAGCGGCTGAAATTGATAAAAAGGAACCCACTGAGACCGTCGACGGCAACCCTACAATGGCAGCAAACGTCGATGTAGCACAAACTAAAAGGTCTTGGTGGTATTGGCGTCGTTCCCAAGGTAGCAACGTTGATAATGTCGATATTAAACCAACTAAACCAACTGAGAAGATCGACGAGAAGGGTAAGTTCGCCGTGTATGGTCCTTCAACAACAAGCAACACCATTGTAAAAAACCACATGGCTACAATTACAATTTACAGATGGCGATATAACTGCGGTAGCCACTCAAACCTCGCGTCCCAACACGCCTGATGTGAGCGAAAAGACGCTCAGTAAGACAGACACCACACTCAATGCGGAGAATACCTCCGCATTAGTAGACAACATTGACGATTTGCCATTGTCCTCGAACAAGAGTGTAGAGCACAAGGAACGTTTCAAAAAGTCTTTACGTCTCAGTTCGTCATCCATTGTAAGTTGATGTAATCAGATGTGGGAATATTTTCAATTTTTCATGAGACTCGTTTTGTGGTTAGAAAAAGCTAAATCTGAAGGAGGGTATGAACCTCATCGAGTTCAGCGTAACAACCGCCTATCAGGGCACAACGCGTTGCAAATGTTATCTATTTCGATGGAAGCACAACGACAAAGTCGTTATTTCAGATATTGACGGTACGATCACAAAATCGGACGTGCTTGGTCACATACTACCCATGGTGGGCAAGGATTGGGCACAGTTGGGCGTGGCTCAACTGTTTTCGAAGATCGAGCAGAATGGTTACAAGCTGCTTTATTTGTCCGCCCGGGCTATCGGACAGTCCCGTGTTACGCGTGAGTATCTACGTTCGATACGCCAGGGCAACGTGATGCTACCCGATGGCCCGCTGCTGTTGAATCCCACCTCACTGTTATCGGCATTCCATCGCGAGGTTATCGAAAAGAAACCGGAAGAATTCAAAATCGCTTGCCTCACGGATATACGTGATTTATTTCCCAACAAGGATCCTTTCTATGCCGGCTACGGCAATCGCATCAATGTGAGTGTGCAGTGCCCTATGTTAGTGATGCGTTTGTGCCTTATGTGGCAATTTGTTTTCGTTCTCTTTTGCAGGACGTCTGGGCATATCGCGCTGTTGGCATACCGATTATGCGCATTTTCACCATCAACACCAAAGGCGAACTTAAGCACGAACTTACACAAACATTCCAATCTTCGTGAGTACCGCTTACTATTTTTAATGCTGGTGTAGGGTGCAAACTTTTTCTACTTTTCCCATCTTACATATAGCTATTGTCAGTCATGTATTAATCTGTACATCAATCAGTAAGTTCATTGTGAGACGCACTTTGCTAAAACAAATCGAAAAAAAAATATTTAATTGGCCGAATTTGTATTAACTTCATACGTAACTCCTTTGCGTGCTCAGTGTTGAAAAAACAAAGGTCGGTCTAAACTGCTCATTGTATCTATATATAAATCATGTAAAACACAGTCAATCAAATCAGCTCAAACCTAATTATGTTTGGACTCTGATCTGAGTTCTGAGTACTATTACCACTACTACTACTACTACTTGTATGCATAAACCAAACTGCACAAAACTCAAAATCGCAATCAATCAAACAATCAATCAATCGCTCAGTCGATCAGTCGATCAAAGCAAGTTGTCGCTGAATGAATAACGAAAAGTTTGACTCACTCAAGAATTTCTCGTTGTCCAATTGTAAAATTTTGTAGTGGTTACATCAACCAATCGTTGGAAGTTGATGAACACTTTCCGCTATTGGCTCACAACGATGACTACGAATACAAATCGGATATATACGATGACGATGAGGAGGTGGACGAGCTTCAGTTCAGCGAATCCGAGGCGGACGTCGACGATGGTATTGAAGACGACGAAAATGATAGCGACAGCGATGGAGACAACGGCGGTCTGATCATGAAGGAATTACCCGTTGTTACCGTTAAGAACGCAATTTCTTTATCAACCGGGTCAACCAATAGTGCCGACATCAATGCGAAAACGTAAATTCTACTTGTTATTATATTACTATAATGGCTTGCTCGATTCCTGGTCAGAAGTTGTTTCTGTGTCGGTTCAGAAACGAATACCTGATTGCCGCGGAAAGTACAAACGTGTGTACTGTGTGGTTGCTGCCTGCTTAGCAAGGTTTATTTAGGTAGAATACTTAATTCAAAAGTATTTCTTCTAGTGGTCGATTTAAAGACATTAAACTTGTGTGTGGCGTTACCACGATGAGTACCTTTTTTAATATTTAGCATTGACCCCTAGACCACCTATTATTATCTAAGTAAAAGACGAAGAAAAAAAAACAGCATTTTGCCAAAAACACATATTAATCAAGATTTGTTATGTGCTATTTCACGTATCGTGCGTGCAGCTGTAGCATACTTTTAGAGTGATTTCTAAAATACAATAATTTCATAAAAATCGAATGTGCGAAAAAAATTATTTTCTTTAAGGCTTATTGGATATTACAACCAAACTTAGGTAATAGAAAACAAAAGTCATGATGTAATGTGATGTTGAAAAAAAAACGCTTTCAAATTTTGTGAGGCACATTTTTAGGCTTATAAGTGGTTATTGTTACATATTTCGTATTAAAAAATCAATGTGTGTGCCAATGTATATTATATATTTTATGACACTCGTTTATGTAGTATGTAATAGTTTTAAGATCATTGAAATATACACAATATATTTCGAAGTGTCTCTTAGGCGCGCAGTGATATGATTAAGAAAGAATTGTAATAAAAATGTTGTGGCGTTAATACGTTTTCTGGTCAATTGTTATATTTTTTTTTCTGTAAAATTTAGCAAAGTGACAGAAACGTCTTGCATACTTTCAAGGATTTTTTTGCGTTTCTCTTCAGATTAATTATACTTATGAAATTCTACCAAGCGAAAAGACACGAAAAGTCATAAATCATAAGTTAATGATTTTGAATGTTTTTGTTTGCTTCTGAAAATCTATAACAAAACATAAAAAATGTTGCATACTTCTAGGTATTTAAAAAAATAAAGCTAACTTGGTAGTGTTGGAATCCTTTGCATACTTTTAAGGATTTTAAGTATAAATAAAATAACTTCTTTTTTTTAAACAGTGATAAAATTTTCTATGCAAAGTCAAAAACGTTGCTAACTGCAAGGCGTCTAAGATAGACAATTTTTAGAATATCATTTCCTGAGCAGCTAAGCAAATTTGCAAAAAAAAACTCATTTTATTTTAGACCTTTGAGATTGAATTGATTTTCTGCTTAAGATATTTTTTTGGAATACATACATACAAAGCAACAACGTGGTAAAAGTGTTGCATACTTTTAGGCGAAAGAGACTAATATATATATTTTTTTTTTGTGTTTCCAGGTACTGCAGCATGACTTTCATCGTCGATCAACTGTTTCCGCCAATCAAGTATGATGAAACCGCCGCAGAGTTCTCCAACTTCAACTATTGGCGGGATCCCATACCAGAGTTAGATCTCGAGGTCGCGCAGGTGTTTGCTAATAGCGACCAACCGGAGATGAATACAACTCTAACTAAACCCCTACGTCCCATTCCCGAGAAATAAGAAGACGACAGTTCGAAGGCGACAACGAAGCAAACATTGACATTGACATACATTTGACAAAGTTCTTATATACATTTTCATTGAGCGCTACACGTGAGCCGCAATTCTAAACTCCGTTTCCAAATGACGCGTCTACTAAGATTTCGAGCAAACTTACTAAAAAAGAAGATACCATTTCAATTTTATAAATTAGCAGTTTACTACTATTACATAATATTGTAATGCATTAGCAAAATATCAAGGGTTATAGTAAAAACTACTGACGCCAGTGGCAGCGAGAAAGGGTGGTTTGATTTGCATTTGCATATGAAAAGCATGCGAAACTTGCATAGCTTGAATTTAAATATGAAATGTGTAGATAGATCGTATTATGATCGCATTATACGCCAACCTTGATAACGAAAAATTTCTAGTTTTTATTTATTTAAAATAACATTCAATTATTCTCATTCTAACAAATTTCATCAGCATATAATGAACGCGTTTAGGAATTTCTTAAATTTAGTTAGCCTCAAGTTTACCAACCAAAAAATAAAAAAATAAAAAAATAAATAAATCAATTTGCAGTTGCATAATCGGATTTGTTTAATTCCATCAGTAATTCTAACAGAACATGGAAGAGATACCACGCATTCTTTTTTTTTTCATGGATTATAGAACTGTAACGGCATTGTGATTAAGTTTTTGTGATTTAAATTTAGTTGCTAAAGTAGACTACAATTTAGTTAATGCTAAATATGATATGAATACAAATACATACAAATATGCATAAAAAGTACTACCAAAAATAAAATTCTAAAAAAACTGCTTAAAATCTGCTGTGGACTTCTTTGAAATATTTACTAGCGAATTTACTAGTTACTAGCTACCGCTCTATTTCCAATCAAGGCCTACAAAATTGTGCTAGGAATAATTCAACAGTTTGCCAACATATCGTCGCAAATTCAAATTCTAATGCGCCTATGGTATTCTAATGGTTCGTTCCTATGTTGCACCTGAATTCCGTACAGAAAACATCTGCTAAGGAGAATAATCCATTGTACGCTAAAAAATGCGATGTTCTGGTATATTGACCGGATCACTCTTGGAAACATAAGTATTGAAAAGCTAAGGGATAGAATAAGGATAAGAATACTATAAAGCGCATGACGGATGAAATGGGCTCTGTAATGACTCAGGAGTTTTCTGTTCTATAAGACTGCCACTCAAACAACGGGTACTATTGGAAAAGTGGAATACACACGTCCTTGCTTGGTTGTAGGAATTTCCACACGAAAGTACCATAATTATATATATAATTAAAATTAACGATAGAACTACGGCTCTTACTCATCTTAGTTCAACACTATAGGGCTCTTCATAGCACAGGGGTAACCGTCTATCCGTGGTACTGTCGGTAGCTCAGGATGGCGGTTAATTGCATTAACATTTCAATTCAATGAACCTATTCTTGCCCCACTCTAATCTTTTAAAGTGATTTTGAGCAAAACGTGGAAAACTTCCAGACTATATAAAACGTTCAATCAGCAGCCAGTGAACATTTGATTACGCCTAAGGGGGGGTTTGTTCATTATTAATTGGAATTGGAACCGGCACAACTGTCACCACATTGAAAGCTAAATCGGCTTCGTTCATAAACCGATAGACTAAACAAAGCACATGCACATGTACATATGTGCACACTGTCAGTTTATAGACAGACAGAGAGACAGACACACTGATACCATATGCCACTACGTATGCATGTATATACATACAAATGTAGATAAACGATTATGGAGAATTACCGCTTCTCGTATGTGCTGATGCCGGTGCCTGATCCGCAATCGCTGGCGTTGGAAAGCGGCAGCTTGGGGCTCGGACTTACGCGCAGAACCATATTATGTTTGAGTAATTTTGCAAATTCAATTAACGCAAATCCACTCACACTGGGCGGTCGGTCATCTGAGGCGACGACAGCGACAACGACAAGAAGAAGAGAAAATATGTATGCACATCGTATGATAACGTGGTAGTTTTCCATTTCTTTTGAGTATCTGAAAGGTACAACGTGATTGACTAGTGACCAATTTCTTGGCGAAATAACACAATGGTCAATCACACGAGAGAAGCACTTGGCCTCACAGCAATTTGGCATATGAGGGACGAGGGACCGCTGTCTCAGTATAATTCAGTATCAGATTTTGACAGGGCGTGGCAGGCCTTGCCATTATTTTATGAATATCGTTAAGCAGCCACAAACCATGCCTTCCAACGTGATTGTTGTCACTGTGAGCATAACACACGCTTTTACGAGGATCTCTTCGAATAACAAAGCAACAGAGCCCTAACCTATTAAACTCTGTTCCCTCTAAAATAAGTGAATAATAGAAGATCGTACTTAAAGCGACGTTGGGAGACCGCCTGGATATAATTTATATATTCCCTTCCACGGGCTCACGGTAGAGACAAAAACCACAGAGACTCTGCGCAACAAATCTGCTGCATTGATTTCTTCGCTTTATTATAGCTCACTTAGATTTCAAAGTTCGGTATGGGTTCATTGCATAGAATATTTTCTAAACCATTATGCCGGCTATTGGCGCTATAGTTCGTGTTACGCTTGCTTAGCCTCCTTCTATGCATTTCTACAGCTTCCGCAGCAGTCGTTTGTCGCTCACGGAGCCAGTGTCAATGACCTTTTAGCCTTTTCTTCGGTACTTTCATCTCATCGCATTTGATTTGATCTTAGTCCACCTTAACAGACATACCAAAACTTTCTGTCCTTCGGAATCAAATACAAAATCTAATCAGTTACCTTTTTTTATGTGCTCCTAACAAAGCAGTGCCTGCTTAAAACTCGCTTCGGATTCGAAAATTCACACAATTCCAGAACAAATTTAATAAAACTGTTGACTTGGTGGGGTTGCGTTATTTTCCACTGTTTTAGTTTTGAGTAAAAGTCTGAGTCGAGTCTCTCATACTAAAAGTTATTGCCGCTCTGCACTTAATTGGGTTGGACCTTGTTCAAAATGCAGCCATTGTCCATCTCATCTAATTTGTGCAATTCGAATATAAAAGCCGTTGTGCGTAGATTTGATTTTAATAAGCGTTCTTTTGCACAAGTTCATACAAATTTCCGAATTTCGCACACAGAAGCTGCTAGAACGCAATTGAGAAGCCGACAGACCGCTGTCTGTCCAGACAAATGGCTAAACGCCGGTAACGGCCACAGAGTGCGGGCGGTGGCTCTGCTCATGAGTAGAATTGTGCGATCGTTAAATTGTGCACCGTAAAGCTGCGGGGGCGAATTGAACGTCGACGGCACACAAACAATAACAGTAAATACGAAATTGCACTCAACAAAGCACTGAGCGGCATGAATCGAGACGGGTTGAGTCGTTTCGATTGGGCGTCAGCGTTCGAGTGCTTTGAGCACAGCTTCGATGGTATAAAAGCCGCGGTTGTCTGCTCCAACATTATCAGTTGACTTCTCAGCAAGGAACCGTAATCAAAGTGCGTCAGTTAACCTAAAAAAGTAACAAATTTGCTCAAACAAGTGAAATAAAATTAAATCGAATCCTTCAGTATGAAGAACGCCGTTGTAATTGTCCTGTGCTCTCTGCTTGCTTTGGTGAGTATTATTAAACAGACTTCGTTCAATCGGCTTTCTGAAAATTGTTGTCGTTGCGTTCCTTTCAGGCCTCCGCCGTTGAATTCAAAGTACGCACCCAGGAGGATTTGCAAAAAGCACGCAAGGAGTGCGCTGAAGCCAACAAGGTCACTGAGGAGCTAATTGCCAAGTACAAAACCTTTGACTATCCCGACGATGAGGTCACACGCAACTACATCAAATGCATATTCGAGAAATTCCAGCTGTTTGATTCGACCAAGGGCTTTAACGTTGAAAACCTAGTGAAACAGCTCGGCCAAGGCAAGGAGGCTGTGAAGGCTGAGATCGAGAAGTGCGCCGACAAGAATGAAGCCAAGTCCGATGCCGCCACCTGGGCCTACCGTGGTTTCAAGTGCTTCATCAGCAAGAACTTGCCGCTGGTCCAGGCCGCCGTCCAACAACCAAAAAAGAACTAGACTAATCATCAACCAAAAGGCACCCATTTTTCGTAGACTTCTGGACAAGAACAGTCGCAGCGAAAGTAATAGAGTGAAAAACTCTATAAATGAACAACACACTAAAGACACAAACACAACAACACTCCAACAGAAAACAACAAACAAATCACACAGGTTTTGGATATGAATTGATGAATGTTTTCCCTCCCGAGGGATAAGATAGTATATGTAAATGATGTGCACACTTTTAAAGAAAATTTTATGAAGCAATAAATAGTGCCTCAAAACTTACATTTCTTTTACAAAATAAAAAATTAATTCGCTGCTTCCAGGTACCGACTTTGGTAACCTTTTGTAATAAAATGTTGGCTACTTTCTTTAACTCCCCTTTTGCCTCTTCATTAAAGAGTTTGAGTCGCACGTGAACGCATGTGTTACGCAATGTGCCATTATATGTATTTGCGCTTTCCCAAGAACCCTATTCAAGTGGCAGGCTCAATCACGCAGTTCGCAGTAGAGCAAGCAGTTCTTCAATACTTGTTGTTATTAACGTTGAATTTCCTCACCTGTTTTTCGCCGCTTTAACATCAATTATCAAATAAAATTATCCTATACACAGCTTTAGAATAATACCTTTCCAACCACATAGTTTTCATTAAAATATATTGACGTTAAGTAGGGCAAAATGGTACTACAAAAATCATATCTCTGAATTAATGTATAGATTCTACAGAAAAGTGTTAGTATGCATCTGGTAAAGAGAAACAAACCAACGACCAATTGCATCGTAGGTTTTTGGAAAGAATCCACGCTAACACCTTATTGTAATTGCATACATATGTGTACCATGTATCATAAAATTTGGTATTCTTTGGTGATCATTAAATAATTTAATTCAACATTTTCTTCGACCATCTCGGCCCTAAGTACCTGGTCGACGTATTAAGGCAAGGAGTCAAGGAACTGCACAAAAATACACCCAACAGCTCTAAGCATCGCTGACTCAGTTGACCTCACTTCGGACCACATGCCATTGTTAGTAAGACTTCGCTTAACTCCCGACAGCTATGTATGCTAGTTCAGGCTTTTTCCTCCCAATGCTAACATAACGGGCTTTCGTCAGCGCCCCAACGAACAGATCAACCGCAACACAGAAATCGATTCGGGTCAAGATATCGAAGATTCGGAACTTGCCTGGCTACGTCGGCGAGTACGACAAAGCCGCATGAAGGAATGTGGCGCGTGAGTTAAGTCAAGTTATTAAACAAGCGGTTCCATAAAAAACATTCGGAGTTTCATCGCATTAAGACGGAGAAAGCGGGAGCTTTTTCATTTGTTTCACGCCTTTCAATCTGGATGACCCAGCCGCGACAAGTGAAACATCAGAAGCCATATCGTAGCTTGGACGTCAAACAAGCCTTCGATAGGGTTTGGATTGATGGGCTATTGCTGAAAATCAAAGCGTTACTGCCTGGCAAGCAGCTCCAACACTTGTAAAATTTCATGCAAGAACAACCATTCTCCGTGGCGGTGATGGATAAAAAATCGACCACCAGGCGTATGATTGCCGGTGTCAAGAAAAGTGTGTTGGAGAGGTATTGAGTGTGAAATATAAACGCTTTAGCCACCTGGCTCGCTGCTAAAGAAGACGGTATAAGATATAAAAAGGTATAAAATATATAATACTATACTACTATACTATACTATATAAAATATAAAATACTATTTACAGAATGTAAAGTCAGAAGCATGTTATATGGAAAACACACCATTTGTGTGGAAACCGATGGCGTTGACAATTCTGATGAGTTTTAATCCAATCGAATCAATGTGTTGTTCTTCTTCTGTTTTCCATTTCCACTAATATTTTTTTTTCTCCTGAAAATGATAATTATTTAGATGTTATAATTTACAGGTTATATGAAAGACTGACATACGCATTTGATCCAGTTTTGGTTGTCTACCCTTCGCCTCCTCTTGTGCTTTGTCTCTAACCATTTCTCCTGAAAACCCACCAACAGAAAAATCCACCCAAGTCAAAGTCGATTAAAATGTTTTAAATTAGTCCTTATATTTTCTCTTTCTTTTTTATGGTTCATACGACTTGATTTGAATTTAAACATATTTTTTATGTTTTCGAAAAGTATTGTTAAATATTTTTTCGTTATGATGTTCACCCATTATTTTCCCTTTATTTTTTGCGGTTGTTGTTTTCTTCATCTAGCTCATCCTTTTTACGTTAATTTTTTGTTGCCATTTTTTCTTACTTCTTTTTTAATTTTCCGTCTTTTTAATCATTATTTTGCCATCCTTTTTCTGTTGCACTTTTTTTTAAATTGTTTGTCTTTTTTCGTTGATTTCATTTTTTTCTGTTGTTCTTCTGTTGTTTTCGGTTGGTTGTTGTAGTTTTGAAAAATGAAAAGACTTAAAAAAAGGGGTTTTTGGTGTCGGACTCTTCAAAAAACATTATAGCCAAGTTGGTTGTCGTTTTGTCTTCTTTTTTATGTTCTTTTTTTTGCATCCTTTTTCTTTATCCATTAATTTTTTCAGCATATTCTGCTGTATTATCTACATCTTTTTATCAGTTATCTTGTACAATATTTTTTGTTCTGTATTGTTCTTTTTTTAATTTTATTTTATAAGAAGTATTGGCAATAAAATAATGTTTTTTGAAAATAATCAATAGTAAAAAATCTGAAATCAAATTGTACACATTAAAGAAAAATGTCAGAAATTAAAACCGTGGTGGAAAAAATTGTGCAGAGCACGTGGGCCCGATTGAAGACCTCCCTATTTTTATGAAGTTTTATTAATGCATCCTATCCTTCCCTACCACAACACAAAACTAATAAGTACCTAAAAAAACTACCTCAGGGTAGTGGTGTATTAAAAATGAAAAAGCATAACTTAGAACTCCCAGGTCGATCTGACCTTTGCAGACCTCGTTATCTATTGCTTGTGGTATTTCGGAAATGAGAAATGATAAGCAAAAAGGCAATATCAGACAATAGGAAAAACCCCTACAGCAAACATTCTATAGAGTCCCTATTATAACAACTATTTTTACTATCTGTCTCTAAGTATCCACTTCTTTCAGTCATCATCTAAGGTATATTTTGAATTTATTTATTTATTTATTTTTTTTTTTAATAGGGATCCTCATACTCTACGATTATTCATCGTGTGTGCGACTATTAGTAGTTGTTGTAGCAACAGCTTCATATTTTCGTACAAATTATGCTGGGGTGGGTGGACCTAGTTCTTCGTGTGAGCTAGTTCTTGATTACTGTTGGATACTACCATCAATAGTGGAGCCCTGCAGTTTTTGTTGGTTTTTTGAAAGACTTTTACTTATAAAAATAGTGGAACCTAGCGTACAAATCTTACTGCATAATTGTAATTGCATAAAAGCTTCCCCATTAAAAAGTTCAAATGTAATGTTTCGACTTACCTTACTAGTATGTATAAAACAATAATCAGTAGGGAGCATAGTAATTCGCACGACCACGGTAACCTCTTCTGAAACGAAAGACAAGCCGAACTTAGCGAACTCATTTTAGAGTTATTCGACCTTTTACCGAAGTCGGGGTATCAGCGAAACTTACATGGGGCGTCGTGTTCCTCGGTAGGTGGAGTGACAACAAGCCCGCGAGACGCGAGCACCTCGGCCGCGGAAACTACCGCGTGCAAAGCGATTTGTAGTTGAGAGACCCGGACGATTGGTACGCTTAGACATAACCTTTAAAGAATGCAGAATATAAGACTGAGGTCTCCAATGAACAAAAGAGAAAAATTAACGCTTACCTTTATTTGACGACCTCTGAAAAGAGTTTCATTCATTGCCAGTGCAGTCTCCACGAACTCCTTGGCACCGAACTCGATGTAGGCAAATCCTTTGGGATGGCCATCAGACTTATTGCAAAGTATGGTAACCCGATTAATGGTGCCACAGCCATGAAAATGTGCCTCTAACTCTTCGGCGGATGCTCCATAATCGACATTACCAACGTAAACTGAACGTGTATCGATTTCTTGTTTCTCTTCCAGAGAGAGCGGTACAGTGGCAAGACCGGTCGACGAACCTCCAGCCATTTGTTTGTCTACCTCAGATTGCATTTGTTTAATCTTTTCTGCCTCCTCTTCCATTTCCTTCACGCGGGCCTTGATTGCCTCCAGTTCGGGATCTATTTGCATGTTTGTTTCGTCCTGTTTTTTGTGCGATTTAATGATTTTAATATATATTTTAATGTAGTGCCAACAAACGCCCAAATGCAGCAAACGAAAATCCAATGCGGTTTGGCGTCAGCGATGTAGCTCACGACGCTAAAAAATGGCTGCCATCGCCTTGCCGCTCTTTCTATGCTACAATACTCAAAGCTTTCTCGGTTGAGTCTTTGAGCTTTTGCTTCAAGTTTGCAAACCAGTTTTTGAATTGCAACTTACCTCATTGTCGTTAACCAGTTCAGCCTCTTGCTCCCCATTTGCCTCTTCAAGATTGTCCAAAAGTTGATCTTCATTCAGTGATAAATCGTCTGCCATGTTTTCTGTTTTTGTTTAGTTGCTTATAATAACAAACTTGCCCTGGCAATGCAACTTCAACTCCACTGTGCTTCTTTGAGCTTTCAAAAGTAAGCTTAGTTTTAGTTACTCACGCAGAAAAGGCGGCAAATTTGTGAAACTCTGCGAAGTAAAAAAAAAAACAATCCTAATTTAACACAATTCAGTCAGGACATGTGACTCGGCGCTAATTTTCTGAACAAAATTAATTAAGACAGGAGATACGAATTTGGTAAATTTGTAAGTTTTAATTTCTTTTTTATTAATTTTTATTTCACATGTATCTACAATTCCACTACAAAAACACAACTCACACTAAATAAAGGCCGAAAAACCGACGTAGTGTTATATTCGCCCAAAATGGTTGCCACGACACTCAGTAAAATTTAACACGCCGATGCTCAATGACAGATTCTACTGAAATTTAATACACGTGCCTGAGACACCGGTGAGTATGAAATGCCTACTTTGAGCCTAATATCAAAAAACCGCGATAGCTACTAATAACGTGCTCGTAAAATGTGCTCGCACAATTATTTACGGAGTTATTTACATTTGCCACTGCAACAGAACTGCCAAGGAAAAAAGCAGGGTTTTTCGCCGCAGTGTTGCACAACATAACGAATAATCGTTTCTAGTAACTAATTCGTGTTCGAGTTGTTTACGAAGTGAACGAAATGGACGATTCAGATTCTGAGTACGAAGAAACAGAATACTTAGTTTATGCCGATTTCAATAATCAGTTGACGCCAGAGCAACTTGCAGATCCCAATGCAGCTATTAAATTCATAGGGTTAGAAAGCCAGCGTCCAATGGCCGAAATAAATGGCAGCATCTTTAAAGGTAGGCGCGCTTTGTGTATTGTTCCTCATGGTAAAATCATAAAAAGTCATAATAATTATGTGTAGGCACGTACGATTTGGCGATGGGTACCAGTGTGTTTTTCGAAAAGGATAAGAATGGCGTGCCGGGCGATCCTTTGTTTGAGAATATCTGCAAGCAGAAATACAAATACTTTGACAAATCTGAGAAGATTTTGCAATTTCAAAGAATTTATATTGAGCCACAGGAGCATCGTAGTGCTGAGGCAGGCACGGGTGAGGGCCAAGAGGACCTCACTAAAGTCACTGTGAAGACGGAAAAATCGGTCAAGCTAAATATAAATTACAAAAACGCAATAAAGAAATTTTGTAACGAAGAATAAACGAATGCCATTATAATTTTAGCTATAATAAAGTTTCCCCTTTGCTTTAATTTCTATATTCATTTATTTCCCATAGATCGATCTATCTTCTCGCTATGATGAGCATGACGGACCAGCAAAGCAGACCACCAATAGTTTTCAAACAGTTTTTTGAGAAATATCGTCAGAAATTAGTTGATGACATTCCACGTTTGTCAGATCCAGAAACATACCCCGCCTTGAATCGAATGATGGGCACTTCAGACATGGAACTTCTAAAGGCCAACTGTTCATTAGATTTATTGGAAATTACTCAAGATCAACATGGCACGTGGGAAGTTGATTTCGCGCCCGGGTGCAATGAACAGCGTTTGCCCAACACCGAAATGGTAGGCGATCCTAACATAAAGTTAGATATATTTGAAAATCTATTTAACTGGAAACAAATTTCCAAAAAAAATCCTTTTACACGATCTCGTAATTCTTACAAATTGGTGGTACCATCACATCCCAAATTATACACGCCCGCATCATCCAACGGTGAGCTGCTTGTAACGGTGCGTGTTTACAGGCCCACACGTGCGACCAAAAATGGTCGTTCCCTGGAGAGTGCAGTCTTTGCTGAGGAATTTCAGTGTCTCGGTTCAAACTACCTCACAGAACTGCGCGACAAGATATCCTGTATTTGCAATGGCAAGAGATTCTTTGATATTAGTGAAAGACGCGACACTAATGAACTGGATAACAAAACAGACGTTAATCCGGGTTTTTTCTTTATAAATGCTACCTTCTATAATGACATGCGTAACCCGGAAAATCCCGACTATTCAGCCACGGTACGGGAGTGGGCAACGCATGCAAACATGGTCAGGAACGTCCAGTATAAAGTTGATGACATGGCAAAGACACGTTTTTTCGACTTGACGGCAATTTTGGGCTACCCTTACCAGTATTTACACCATGGAAACTGTCAACATCTTTTCACATTTTCTCAGTTGGAGTACATACCAGGCAATTCCTTCAAAGCATCCGAATTGTTATCAAAATCGGAGTTCCCTCATCTAAGCACATACAATGTCTACACAAACGGTTTGTGTCATATTTGTGGACGCAAGAATCACAATTTCATTGTAGAACAAAGTAAGCGACAGATCTATGACCCATGCTACATGTGTAGTTCGTGCTTCTATAGTTTTCACTACGTTGATGGCAAAAAAATTGGTGATTTTAAGGCGTACCAAATCAATGAGGATAACGGAAATTCGGAGGAAATCGATGACACTTCCGATATGGAAGAACGAGTATCCGATACTGATGGAGCAAGCCATTACTCGGACATAGAAGTAGACCTTAACTCTATACAATCTGTCAAAAATTAGTTTACACATTAAAAATAAATTCGACTTACTAAGCAAAAAAAAATAGTACTTTTTGTTTACGTACTTGCACTTCTTTTTAGTCAAAGGGTTAATATTTACAAAGGGTTTCATAAAAAAAGCCACCCCTCCAGGGAAGGGAATAACTTTTTCAGGTTGTAATCGGTCATAACCTTGCGATACTCTTCTATATATTGAAGTTATAAGCGCTATTCGGGTTTTGGGTGCCTCAATGACATTTTTTTAAACAACCCTACTGAGATTTAATGCGGGATTTAACTCCCGCAGTTATACAATGACTACGTCCAAAGCACACGCCCCTTATATTTTTGGTAGTCCTCTGTTCGAAAAGCGGTTTGTGGTTTATTTTCATTGCTCAGAAATAATTCTTCAAAATATTTAAATATTGTTGTCGCTATAAAAGCTAAGTTTCCTATTTCGCTGCTTGTTATATCTATGTACATACATATATCATTCACTGTGTTACAGATATTTCTGATACCTTCTACGCACCTTTGCCTAGTTGGTAATTGTAGAATACCAAAAATGGCAATATCAGAAATCGTAGTGTTGCACAGCAGTATGAATACAGAACATTTCCCAAAACATAAGTTAAAAATATATTAATATCAAGTATAGACCTACTATTCACAGTAAGTTTCGTGCAGTTTTGTTACGATAACACTGTAAACTTGATTCGTTTCGAAACACTCGGTTTGACCAGAAAATTATAAGACTTACGTCTATGAGTAGACAATGAATTATATCGTAAAACAAAGCATTCCAAGTCATTTCGAAATGATTGGATCTCTAAAATTTATATTAGAGCACGCTGATTGATTAGTTATTGGTATCGTTACCATTTCGTTTAGAATGTTATATTCATATATCAGTACATCACTACGAGAAAAAGATGGAAATTGAAACAGGGGCGATTGTCCGACGGCTTACTTACTGAATTGGATTTGCTAGATAAATTATATCCGATATTATGTGATGCGATAAGAGAAAAAAAAATAAAACAATCAGTGTATAAGATGAGCGGCAGTGATGCAAGCAATAGCGATCTCGTCGAGAACAATCTGAAAAGTGTGGAAGTCAGTGATACTAGAACAAGCACAGGCCCATCAACAAAGGAGAAGTACGGGTGGTTCCATTCATTAACTCGTCGTAAAAAATCCGAGGCAACGTTTGCGGCCAACACAAGTATTGAGGCAACTGGAAATCATCTGCACAGCAACAATAACAATGAACCGGAGGCGACGCATGCAGCCGAAAACAGTAACCATGCGGAAGAGGGTGCAGCTGCGCCAACGTGTAGTAGTGTTGCACTCCGAAAGCGAAACAAGGAGAAAAAAAATATTTTCCAGCGTATACGCAAGAAGGTCGAACTCCGTTTGAACTTGATGCGGCCTTGGCGGTCATTGAATGACGATACGGTTAGTGGCAGTGGCACCACCGATGCGACTTACGAGTTTTTGACACATGCCCGCATTGACCCTTCACTGCCGTTTACGCATGACTACAAAAGATTCATAGCCAAAAAGTGGTTGGAACATGAAGATGGGCCAAATCCGATGATGTACAAAGCGTGTTCCGAAATGTTGAAGTAGGTTAAAAATTTTATTGTATTCTTCTGTAAGTTTTTCATGATTTTTTTTCTTTAATTTGTTTGTATAACAGCCAAGTTTGGTATTGGGGAGAAATATCTAGACGTGATGCTCAGAAGCAGCTCACCGACAAACCCACTGGTTCCTTTTTGGTACGCGACTCGGAAACGAGCGGATCGCAATTTACGCTTAGCTTTCGTATAGTGAATGTTACACTCCATTACCGTCTCGAATATCACGACGAGTTCTGGCATTTTGAAGAGTTAAAGTACGAGTCCATTGTCGAAATGATTCAAGACATACTTCATCGATGCACCAACGACAACTTTGTATGTTTTGTGAAGGTACCAAACGAAATGCAGCCACCTGTCCCAGTAATATTAAAATATCCGCTCAGTCGATATTTGAACATACCAAAATTACAGGATTTGTGCAGGCGCGTCGTTCAGCGGCAAATTTTCGATGTATCCAAGCTACCGGTGCCTGCGCAAATGTTGGAATATTTGTCAGTCAAACGGGAGTTGGTCTTTCAGAGTTAGAAAGTTTATTGCAATCATACCAGGCGCATACCGGCTCTGCCCATGTGCATGGCCATGACCCACATTGAACCAAAGAAACAAAATGAAAGAAGTGCAATGAATCTGGTGTCGAAACGAAACCGAGAATTGGAAACCCCTCTCCCACCCACACACACACCCATATAGTGAATTGCATATCATTGGGCAGTGCAACAAACGTTCGCTTGTGTGTGCGTATGTGGATGCGAGTGAAATTTCATATGTTGATTGAGTTGCGATAACTAACGGCAATGGACGCACAACCTTTTACTTTTTTTTAAAATAGTATTACACTCTTATTTAGTTGCAGAAATAGTTTAGTGTAGTTTTTCTGCAGTGTACATTAGTGTTTGTGTCACGTGTATTGGGACAAAGTAACTTGCGAACTAGGAGTATTACTGGCAATTGCAAGCAGCATTTTGCATAAAAGGTAACGTAGAACGTTAATCTGAGATTATTTTCAGAGTCCGCTGTCAATACAACATTGTAACAATTATCTCGTTTTCAAAACTATTCGAGTGATAGAAGTTTTACATTTACAACTATTATTATTAGTCATATATTATATATAAATATGTTTATACGATTTTGTTACCTTAAAGGGTCAATATTCCTTGTTATTTTAAATCAAAAACATACCTTATGTTAATAATAAAAATTCAACAACATTGTCATTGCATTGATTTGTTGTGCAACTGACCTTAAACCTTGTGGGAGAAAGAAGTGAAAACCCAAAAAAAAAAGGAAGTGCACGTTCGATATGGTGAATAAAAGGTTTAGCTAATATGCTGATATTTTGATCATGAATGAATTCTGCATCACGAAATTATGCGCCAAATATTGGTCCAAGTGTCCACATAGGTGGGTACTTGTTGGAACCGTAATATCATTCACACACCAAAACACAGAAATATGGCGTTGCGTCGTCTATTCTTCGTTTGAATTTGGGTAAAAATTAAGACAATAACTTACGAAAATAGCGTAACAGTTATTTCGAAGTCATAACTGTGAGCACTCAAATCACGCTCCAACCGTAGTATGTTAACCAAATAAAACAGGATCTTTATTTAAAGTGATTGTAGTATTAAAATTCTCTGAAATGGCCACCTCAAAAATCAAAATACTGTCTGTCCTATACATGGACAATGACGAAGTATTCGAAAAATGTGGCATTTACATTAGTTTTGTATGGGTCTAAGTACTGAACAAAAACAGCCGCTCCTTTACTCATAACAATAAAATGTGATCATCTTGACGACTATTTGCGTTACTTTGCGTACTTTTTTATTTGGTCCAGCAACTCATCCGCTTCCTCTCCAGTCTTCACTCGAAAGAGAGTTGTAGTTGGTTTCTCCACGTCCGGTGTGGGCAGGCACACCAACATAACATTATTTTTTCCCATCCGTTGACATGGCAATGCTGGATTTAATATCAAGTTCACCAATATATTGCCTAAATTCGTGTCAGCGCGCACAATTAATTGAGTTTTGGTCGACTCTTTTACGGGCTTTAAATATAATGTGCCAACGCCACGATCGGCAAAGTCACCATCTTTTTTGACATAAACCTTGCATTTCTTCGAGTACACTGCATCATCTTCCACGACCTGTTTAAATTCCACCTTTGGTGGTGTCTCTTCCTCCTCTTCGCAATCCTCTGCTTTTTTAGCACTGGTTGAGGTACTTGCGACAGGCGGCTTAATGTTGCCAAAAATTGATGGAGCATTGGTATTACTTAAAAAGCTAAATCCTGAAGCAGATGTATTAGAATTTCCGCTTAGCGGGCCTGTTATTGCTGAATTTTCTGGCGCTTTAAAGCCAAAGCTGAAGCCATTACTTGCTGGTGGTGCAACATCAGACTTTGCATCAACAGGTTTTGTGCCCAAGGAAAACAAATTTTTTGATGTTTCGCTCGGCACCTTTGCTTCAGTATTGGGCATTGAAGGCATACTGAAAAACCCAATGGGTGGGGCTGCTGAGAGTGTCCCACTTTTATCATTTTTCACTCCGAAGCTAAATTTACTGGCTCCATCAGAAGTAGCGACGACAGACTTCTTAATGTCGGTGTTGTCTGTTTTTGAAGACATTGTCTGCTGAGCGGACGGTCCAAACGAAAATAAAGGATTAGATGGTGAAGGCGCAGCTCCAGATGATGTCATAGTTATCTTCAGTTTGTCTTCATCTTTTAGTTTTTCTTTTATTTCTTCATTATTCTTAGAAGGCTCCTTGTCAGCATCGTCATTATTATCGCTATCATCACTAATTGATATGGTAGGTGTAGATTCAGATGCCTTAAATACTGTTCCTTTTACATCGATTTCATTAAGATATTTCTCATAATCTTTGAATATGGGTGTCAAAAAACAAATAGGGTTTTCGGCCACATGTTTCTGAATCCATGCACTAACCTCTTCATTCAAAAGTTTCAGCTTTGCATAGCACTCCGACGATTTACCATCAGCACTTATCTTGTCAACAACTTTAGAGTTATCAACGTCATTTTTCTTCAATGTACCACCAAAGATTGACCGCTTTGATTCGTTGGCGAGTTTCTCCGTAGACTTGGAATCGAATAAGGAACCACCAGAATTTGTACTTGCAATAACAAGGGCACCAGCATCCATAGCAAATTTTTTCGGTGCGTCTGAAGCTTGCGCACCGAAAGAAATAGCAGACGAAGATACGGTAGACATTTTCACAGTTGAGGTATTTTTGGGTACGTTGAATGAAAAATTCGATGTGGTTTTGGTATTGGTCGTTGTGACAGTTGTTGCTGTTGTTGTCGCAGTTATATTCGACAGAAATGAGAATTGGTTTACTGCTGGGGACGGCTTCTCGTCGCTTTTAGCACCATTATCAAAAATAACAGGTGCCTTCGCTGCTGCTGCGTTATCTGCAGCAGAAATGTTGGCCAAAAATGAGAATGGCGTTGACGAGGGAGCGGTGTTAGTGCCTTTCCCAAAACCTAAAACAGATAAATTATTTAAGAGATGAAAAACAATAACAATAATTTGAATACCGGTAAAACCGCTGAAAATATTTTTGGAGGGTTGATCATCGCCATCGCCGGCGTTTGACTCTGTGCTGATAATTTTTCGTCTTGCTTTCTTAATGACGCGAGTTTTTAATTCATCCTCAGACGCTGTACGAAAGTGTCCACGTTCTTCGGGCTCTTCGTCATCATTCCAATTATCATGGTTTAACTCTGAGGTAGCCTGACGTTTTGCACTCATTGCTGTAGTAAATTAGACACTTTTTTATAAATTCTTGTACGAGCTTCTACTTGGTAAGCGATAGGGATGATACATTTTTCGATTTACATTTAAAGTAATCGAGTATATCATTAAACGAGCATAATACGTTTAGTAAGAAAATTTATAACATTTGTAACAGTATTGTGCTATCCTTATATATATATATATGGATGCAACGAAACCCTTAAGCTAATTTGATAGTCTGATCGAGTCAAGAAATTAATTTTGTTCGTATGTGTACATTTAGGTGAAAAATTTACGCATATCGATAACTAACTATTCCTTTCTGCTTTAATAATTGGTATTTTTTGGTACCTTATTCATCTTGTAGGTTAGTGTGTTTTTTGTTTCGAAACACAACCACATTCCAGCGCTAAGCAGGCCAGATCTTGGTTTTTCTGTGAATTGTGTATAAAAGTCGAATTAAATATAAAAACCCAAATGGATTTGATCCTCAAAGGCGTGCAATGTGATATGAATTTTTATTGTTTGAAATAAGAAGAAAAATGGGAGTTAAAGATGTTGCGCGTAACTTTCTGGTTATAATTGCGTTGCAAAGGTTTTATGATGATAATTGAGGGCGCGATAGAAGTGTGTAAGAACAATGATTTGTAATGCAAAATGTGTAACCAACAAACACAATTAATACTCAAAGTGAAATTATAGTGTTATAACAATAACGAAAGAAAGGTGTGTGCTCATACCGAAAGTGAATAGTGGACACAATAGTAGTTTTACATTTGTCGAAAGAATCAAAAACCGCAATAACTCAAACTTATACTAGAAGGACATCAAGCAAACACAATCACGTATGTATGTCGAAGTGTCCTCGTCTACTGCTGCTGTGAAAACATTACAACTAACCCGCAGTTGTTTCGTTGTTCTTGCTGAAGTCGCTTGCCATTGTCATTCTTTGTCACTTTGCCTGCTGTGCGCGTGTCATATGCAAGTTTACGCCGTTGAAAGACCCAACAAGCCATACGAAAATCAGCAGAAAGAAGTTATTACCTGCGGCTACGCTATAAAACGAAATATATAATTTCGCAACAGAATGCCGCCTGCACTCATAGGCATCTCGGAATTTGTCGAGGAGACGCGCGATGATTATAACTCGCCAACAACATCAACGTTCGCCTCACGTATGCCTGACTGCCGTCAAACCATCGGCATACTAGAAGAGGTGGGTTGGAAATTAAGTTTAATGCGAGATTTATATCACCACCCACTCCATTAAAGTCCAAATTCGATTATTATATAAAAATTAAAGTTCAAGGTAATATAATCAGTAACACACACTGAGAATATGCGCCATTGATAGCTTTTAAGTAAGCGTTTATGCTCTCTACTCTAAAGGTTTCGCTCTGCCTTTTTCACACCCTCCAGAAAACAACGCCCCAAACTAATTGTTGTGCTTTTCTAAAAATAAAAAAGATTATTGAAGGAAAAAAAACTCAAAATTGTGTTGGCATTCTGCCAAATGAAGTGGCTTGCCATTGCCTCGCATCCATATTCCAATATTTGAGCTTTGTTTATTGTCTGGAGAGATGCGCAGCTGTTTTGGCTTCATTCCCTCTCTCCTCAGCCCTCTCATCGTAAGGTGGTTCCCATTAAATCTATAATGCATTCATTTCATTTTTTCTCTCATCAGCACGTTTTGCTAGCGAGTTGTAACTGTGGCGCAATATTTATTTTTAGTGGCTGAAAAGCTGATGGGGAGTTACTTCAAATTGAGGCATTTCAGTGTACACGAATTTACGGCTACTTGCATATTTGCGATTTTTTTCAGACACAGGAGGAATTGGGCCCCCCTGTAAATTTGTCTGGGCTTTTAAGATGTCTGATTTTACCTTTTAGGGCAACATTTCAACCAATTATCTTCCGAATGCATCCAAATGATGTCGATGGATCGAAGTAACAGAATGCGTTGTCGCGACGAATGTGTCAAATTGCAAATCTTTTTGCGTACATACAGGGTCTCACTTAAGTGATGGCTGTATCATCATCAAGAGTTTACATGAATACTTGGGTTTTAAGCTTCATAAAATTTATGATTTTTAATATTTTATTATAATTCAAAAGTAATAGTGTTACTTGAATATTGAAGAAAGTATAAAAAATACAAAAATAAAACTTAAATTAATAGTCATGTCCATAATAATAATAAATTAAAAAAATTAAAAAAAAATTTTAAAGACCTTCGGGAGAACAATTGTTTATTTTTTTGTGTTCATTCGCTCGCCTCCTTTGCTTTTTTTTACAAGCTAAGAACCTTTTAATTTTAATACTCACTGTTGGCATTTTTTCCAAACCAAATTTGCAATATGCTAAATTGATTTTATCGGACAGACATTCAGATAGGCAGACAGACAAAAGACTAAACTTAAAGACTAAGATTAAGACAACGCATATTGGTGATACTGGTAAATTATTTTATATAGCAAACTTTCTTGCAACACTATCGAATAATTGCGGCATATGGATAAGATGTGCTTTTTCTGAAAGTGAGGATCTTCTTCTTGATCGTTGGGGTCTGCAGACCTATTTAGATCCCACAAGCATAACAGTTCCACTGCAGTTTGGAGTAAAATTTTTAAAAATCTCCAATTTAAGTTAGTTTACATGTGATCCATTATTGCTCGCGAAATGGGCAAACAGATTTCGATTATACCCGCATAATCTGAACTCACACACACAAACGCATGCAGCATAAAAAGAAATCTATTACTTTTCAAATTAAGCAAATCGATTTGCATATTAAAACCAAGCATTATTGTCATTCATTCAACTGAAATTCGATTGGAAATAAAACCAAAAAACGTTGCATAATTTGGGGAATTACAGTTTTTTTTTTTTTTTGTAAATTACTCTATTCGATGCGTTACCGTTTTTTATGCAAATAGTAGCCACTTCTAATGAACATATCTACATATTTATCTGTTGTTCCGATGAAAGTACTACTGATTCCACATTTGCAGCAGTCGTAATGATAGGAATGAAATATAAGACTTCACAACTCCATGTAAAATTTTATATTCTCCGCAAACCAAGGTTTAAGTGGAAAGAAGGAATGTGTAGAGGTCAATATTTAGAAAAATTATCCGCATATGGACACTCCTGAAAATTGGGAAAAAATAAGAAAAATGCATGAAAAAGTTAACTTTAGCTATGTCGAAGTTGTAATACTCTTCTCACCAAAAAGTGTTTGTGGAACTATGGCAGTGAAATATGGACTGAGGTTTTATCCACTCCATTATAATAGTTTGTCTAGGCTAGACCGCATAGTCACCACACTAGTCGTTTTCGAAAGTCTTAAAAAATGTGATTTTTATTATCAAAGAACGCCTCATATCATGATAACACATGCTAAAGCTTTCATACAGCTTTTCTCCAATTATCCAAACGCTTTTGGTGTGAAAAGTATTGCAACTTCGACATAGCCGAAACGATAGGTTTTTTTTTCTCATTTACACGGGTGACCTTGCGCATACACGTATTCAATTGGTGGCCAGTGCCGCGTCTGCAAAACGTAAAAAACACTTGCAGTTTGAATTTGAAATGTCATTTCAAATATGTACATCCACTGGTTTACACACATTTGTGCGAGTGAGGTTTGTAGGGCTAACGGTACGGGCCGTACCAAGCCTGACTGAGTAACGTAATTCACCGCTTTTCACTGCGGTGCGCTCTATGTCACTTCCATGGCGTTTGCTTGCTGTTGGTACAATGGCACAAATTGAAAACTCTTCTACATTCACGCATGTCAAAAACGATAATACACATTTTCATATTGTAATGCAACCAATTTGAAATTAAAAACAACTAATACAAAATAATAACAGCTCCAACAATAGCGACAATCAGGTATCGAATTACTGTTGGCACTGAGTGCCTATAAAATTGTGTCGATATGACGCAGTAGAGTGTCCTTCATGCTGATCGCATTGGATGATCACAAAGCGAAAGTGCAAATGGTAAAGGGTTGCTTAGATCCAAGGAAATTTCTCCACGTTCGTGTTATTCCTTTCTAATTTGGTCACTTCATATGTTCTATAAACTAACATATTGAAATGTTTACATTGCAGCGCCTCGAGTTTGACCGTGAAGGGCTGACAAAGCTGAAGAAAGCCGTAAAGGCGATACACAATTCCGGCAACAGTGAGTAGTCGCGTCCGTACCTTAAAATTTTGTTTAAACTTCTCCCGGTGTCAACTATTTTACAGCTCATGTCGACAATGAAATGTTTTTGGTGCGCGCATTGGAGCGTTTGGGTGGAAAAGTAATCGATCAGGAGGAACCCGACATAGGTGCCGCCTTTCTGAAGTTCTCTGTGGTTACAAAGGAGTTGAGTGCGCTCATGAAGACGCTGGTAAGAATTGTGAGCTATTTGATAACTGATGTCTATTGTTGACTCTCGATTTTGAATGTTGTTTTCAGATGCAAAACATCAACAATATCGTCATGTTTCCTGTTGATTCAATGCTGAAGAGTGAATTGCGTGGTGTCAAAGGAGACATGAAGCGGCCCTTTGACAAAGCGGCTAAGGATTACGAGGCAAAATTCATAAAAATCGAAAAAGAGAAGAAAGCTCAAGCAAAGGAGGCAGGTATGGTACGCACGGAAATCGATGCTGCTGTGGTCGCCGAAGAAATGGAGAAGGAGCGACGTCTATATCAACTGCAGACTTGTGAGGTGAGGAGTTAGACGTTCGAGGCTGATTCAATTGAAATTTGCATTTGGTTTTATTTTCTTTTTTTCTCGTGTATGCAGTACTTGTTGAAATATAAGGAGATAAAAACAAAAACGGGCATTGAGCTGCTTCAGCACTTCATAGAGTATTATCACGCTCTGAATAAGTAAGTCGAATTTGTGTGCCCGGAATACTAATACTCTTTAGTTTGCGGTTTAGTGCACATAAAACAATGATCGTTGATGTAATGTTTGTGATTATCTCATTCAAATAATTTGCAGTTACTTCAAAGACGGTTTGCAAACGATCGAACACTTTGGAACTTACATAAGTGATTTGAGCGAAAAGTTAAATGTTATTAAGCAGCGTCAGGATGAAGACCGACGGAGTTTACTCGATTTGCGAACACTCCTGCGCAGCACACCAGACTGTGATCGCGTAGAGAATTTACCGCCATATGAGAGTCGCAGTGGAAATTCCAATACAGGATACTCCTTACATCAGCTGCAAGGTGATAAGCATCACGGAGTCACGCGTTCGGGTCATTTGCTTAAGAAGAGCGAAGGCAAGGTGCGTCGTGTTTGGCAGAAACGCCGTTGCCGTGTCACCAGCGACGGTTTCCTAGATATTTGCCACGCTGATGAAACAAAACCACCGACTCGCGTTAATCTGCTGACCTGTCAAATAAAACCGGTACCGGATGACAAACGAGGCTTTGACTTAATCAGCTGTAAGTCCTAGACGAAAATGATTGGATGTCCAACTATTACTGAAAACATTTATGAAATCCTTAAATTATTTTTTAGATAATCGTCCATATCACTTTCAAGCAGAAGATGAGGGAGATCAGAAAGCCTGGATGGCTGTTTTGGTCAACTGTAAGGAGAAGGCTTTAGCTAAAGCATTCCAGCACGCAAATCCACAAATGAGTCCAAGTTTGGTGGAGCTGCAAAAGACTGTAATTAGGTTTGTGAATATGCAAATTGTTTTTTTTTTTTTTTGTTTTGTTTTGTAAATCCTGTCTAAACAAAGTGACCTTTTCCATTAAAGGTACGTCCAAATGTTGCCGGGCAATGATCAGTGCTGTGACTGTGGATCTCGAAATGACGTTACTTGGATCAGTTTGAACTTTGGAATTCTTGTGTGCATACAGTGCTCTGGCGTGCATAGAGATTTGGGTGTGCATCATTCGCGTATACAGAGTTTAACACTTGATAATTTGACGACAGCGAATTTGTTGATTGCCCGATCTATGGGCAACAGTACACTAAATGATATCATGGAAGCCACACTCGGCAAGGGTAAACTAGCGTCGGAAAGCACAATGTAGGATATAAATTTTTAATGAAATCTGAAAGAGTAAGTGAATACTTTCCACTGTCCACAGGGAGGAGCGTTACGACTTCATACGCGCTAAGTACGTCGCAAAGCGCTATGTAATGCGCACATGTTCGGATGATAATGATCTACGTTGCGATCTGGAACAAGCGATCGTTAATGCTGACATAAGTCAGCTTCTGCAAGTCTGGGCCGAAGGAGCTGACCTCACTTGTTCACTGCCATCGTCTGACGCGGGTGAGACTGCGCTTCATTTGGCGGTGTTACGTGAAATGGGCTCCACTCTACACATTGTGGATTTCTTGATACAAAATATGCCACCGAAGGGCCTAAATAAGGCCACAAATCCGCCGGGTTTACTGGATGTTACAGGAAGGAACACTGCTTTGCATTTGTGTGCTTTGCATGACCGACGTGAGTGCATGAAACTTTTGTTACGATCTGGTGCTGATTACGAGTTACGTAACTCGCAAAACAAGACACCACTCGACATTGCCAAAGAAATGGGGCACAATGGCTGCAAAGAGTTGGTATGTAGCCTTTATGTTAATGGAAAAGTGGGCGTTATACATACTACCTACATTTATTTCTTCTAGATTGAGTGTGCCATAAAGCGAGAGAAGAGCGCCTTTGATCACATCAATACCGATTGGAATCTCCCCAACGAAGATGGTTCAACGGATTTTTCAGATGACGATACTGTCATCGACGAAAGAAAATCAAGATCACGACCGCCTAGTTTTGCTGGCGGCGACTCACCGGTGCTACGATCGAGATCCTCCACATGCGATTCTATACAATCCAGTTCTAGTCCAATTGCCAACTGCCCAAACCGACAGTTTGCATTGCCGTCCGGATTACCCACTTACAATCAATCAGCGGGTACCTCACCCAAACAGCATATGCCTCTTGGTCAGTATTTGGGCAGCAGCGGCACGAGTGGCAATGGTGCCAGCATCACTTTGAGTCCAGGCACTGCGTCAAGCCAAAACGCACGCACGACACGTAATAGCATAAATAACGATATTGGTAACATGACAGGTACACGAAAATCTACTTCGACCGCAAGTATGAATTCACTCAAAAAGCGTACGGCACCGGCGCCGCCGCCAGGCACATCAACTGGAGCTTCTAGTTCATTCTATGGCACGCTGCCACATCCACCAAGGCATTCTCAAAACTTCGAGAGTAATGATGTACGGACAATTAACCACAAAAACCAATCACTGGACGTTGTTTATGGGACACTACCGCATCTGCGATCGGTGGAGGGCAGTCCGCGCATTACAGGAGGCACGCATGCCTACGGCTTTGATCGCTACGACAAGACAACAGTTTCTCATGACCCCAGCGGTAATGGTGGTGGTGGTGGTGGAAGTAGTGGTAATCTCATGCCCGCCATGACGACTTTTGGCCATAAGCGATCACCCAGCGGAGAATCGCTCAATAGGAATTTTCATTTGGCTGGCGCAAAACTGGTACTGCCTCCAACAGGCGAAATACCAACGTTGAAGCATGTCGACAAGTCAGCGCTGATGCGACCCAAAATTCCACCACCCGGACCACCAGGTGGTAAGTAGCACCCAAAGTCATTAGATGAGACAAAGACTAATTTTTATTTTTTTAAAATTTACTTATTTTTTTATTTTGTTGTTGTTGTATGTAGAACGTGAAATTTCAAACGGCCAATCGAACGAAAGTATCAGTTCCATCGATGAAGGCCCAGTGGCACCGCCAAGAAAGGTATGCATACGTTCATTAAAAAATCTGTTTTTTAGCGACAGGAACTATGTATATGTTATGTATATCCAGTAGAATCGAGGAAATATAAATGAAATATTATATATGATTGAATTGCAGCACAGAAACACAAAGTTGTTAAGAGTAGCACAGCCGAGCGAAGAAACGGTAAACGAAATGTGGCAAATCAAGCCATGCCATAACAAATGTATTTCTTTTACTAAATGCAACTCTCAAAACTAAAATCTAGCGCCTCTACTTCATCAAATTTAAGCTCATTGCTGTTGTGTTGTGTTGTGCTGTTTTCCGTTAACTTGTGTTTGTTTATTAATCCAGTCACATTTCCAAGCTAACAACACAACCATATGCAATCAAGGATGATCGAATATGTACACATAATTGACTTTGGTTATTTGTCTCCAACAATTTAGCTAATAAATCAATCTTCAAACCTTGCTGATTATGAAGCCTGGCATACAGATATGGACTCCTCTGGAGGAGGACTAGAGCAATCGGCAGAGTCCAACGTTTCATCGAGCGACAACGATCGAATGAACTCGCCGGATAACAGGTTGAAAAGCATCGTTGGTAGTGGGAGCACCTTGGGAAAATTTCATTTTGTAAGTAAGAACACGTAGGTGATGGTGATGTTCGTTGTTGATTGAAATTGAATTGAAAGAAAAATGATTTTCGATTCCAGAATGGACACCGTCGGTGTCGTGCGCTTTATGATTGCGTCGCGGACAACGACGATGAATTGGAGTTTAAAGAGGGCGAAATCTTGATTGTGCTCAACGAACGCACAGACGATGAGAACTGGATGGAGGGCATCATCGAAGGTGATCCTACACGTCGTGGCATGTTTCCGGTTAGCTTTGTGCATATGCTACCCGATTGAGACGCTGTCGACAATGACACTGAGTCTCAAATTGAAGATACTCGCAATTAGGCCCATATACATACAACCATTTGTGTCACCAAAATATTTATTTTACAGTTTATTTTGCTAAAAAAAAATGTATACACGTAGATTATTCGGTATATTGCCGATGCTGATAATGGAAAGCGATTTCTTAGTTTTTAATTGTACTCAATTTATTTCAATCTATATATTTTTTATTTTAAACTATTTATTTAAGTGTCTCTGGTATTTATTTATTTATTGTAAGAAAGTAGTCTAAGTCTAAGCGAAGTGGATATGCTTATTAATGATAACTGCTTGCGTTAGTGCGCTTTTCTGATGTAATATACATTTGTATGTTTGTACACTACGCTGCTGCCATACCGAATACAAAAAGAGAGATTGGGTCACTGTCCACAAACAAAGGAATTTGTTGAAGAATTTAAAAAAGTTTATATGAAGCCAAACACACAAACACACTTGTATATATTCCCAGAATCTATCTATTTATTGTTATGTTATTTAAACCCAACATTTTTTATTTCTAAAATATTATTGTTGAACACACTCATATAATATAAACAAAAACTTTTTGACTCGAATTCTAATGTGAATAAAGCAATATTATAATATAATAAATACATACTTCGAAATCAACAAAGAGTTTTGCCCCTTTACTGTCGTTGGAGAGTTTTGTAAAAAACGTCGTTTTGAAATTTCAATGAGTAGAACTAGTTTCTTAATTATAAAACGTGGTCAAGTGGAGTAGACAACGACTACGAGTAAAAAACCAGTGGAACTGGCATGCAACAGGTGTGAGTGGTTTTAGTAACCACGGTACGGTATACTTGGATTGAAATTTTGATGATTCTTCCAGACATTACGTCATGGGAATGTGTGGCGGTTAAAGCAAGGATCCGGTTGTTACCATACGGAATGTTGTCTCATTATCCTTCCTTTCTATTCATTTACCTATATTATACAAAATAATTCAATGTTGGTAACCCCGTTTCTCAAACGTTTCTCCATACATTGCTCAACACTTATTAACAGGGCTCCATTTAGTACATTCTAATTGTCAACGAATTGCCAGTACTGGGACAGACAACAACAAAAACAAGTAATTTGCAGCATTTCCACTGTCTTCAAATTCTACGAATTGTTTGAAAAGTTGAAAAACGCGGAAATTGGCTTTATGTTCGTATAAGGTCTAAGACATAATTAGTTTTATTATATATATATAAATCATTTTGGCTATAAAGTACACATAGGAGAACTTAAATTTATCATTCTTTGGTGATTCGGATTCTGCGAAAGGAGGCATGTGCAAATTAAGAGTCGCCATATAAATTCATGTGTGTTTGGTTTAAGTGTTCGCAAATGCTTTAAGTGGTATTGTTTTCTCTAAGTACAAGTGCATAACGTTCTGAACTTTTGTTGTTGTGCCCCACAGTATCGGCGACAGCAGCAGCTTCGCTGGCACTTTGATTCCGCAATCGCGCAGAACTATGAGCGCCGCTAAGAAATATAAACTTATGGAAACAGTGGAATTGCAGGACACAGAAAATTACAATACTGGTTTAAGAAAGTCCGAGGGTCATAATTTCAGTCCAACTTCAGCCTGCAGAAGCGCATTTGGAGAGCAAAATATGAATTCAGCAACAACATCGACTTCTACACAGCGAGCCAACAACAACGGCACGAATGGAGAGCGTCGTGCCAATTTCTCAATGCTCGACGGTAATCATGTAGGCAATGAAGTTCGCTCGACAATATGTACCTCAAACTACTTCAATAGAATGGGCACCAATAGCGCCAACAAACCCGGAGATGTGAAAAAAATCGTGATAAAAAATTTCAAGGGTATGTCAAGGCGCTTCACATGGAAGCTTTCATTTTGTAATTTCGGCGAGGTCGCCTATATCTGTGGCAGTGCCTCTCAAACTGTTTACAATTTCATAATTTATTGTAATTTAAAATTCAGCTAAACCTACACTGCCGGAAAACTATTCAGAGAGCACATACGAAAAACTCGAAGAAGCTGTCGTCGCCATACAGCTTTCGAAGCCGATACGATACTCCCTGGAAGAACTATATCAGGCGGTAGTGAACATGTGCAGTCACAAGATGGATGCGCAATTATATAGCAAATTAAAGGAGTTGACAGAATCGCACGTTAAACGTAACGTTGACACTTTCACAGGAGGGAGTATGGACAAACTGGTAGGTATAATTGGTAGTAACTCGAAACATTCCTAATTAAAAAAAAACTTATACCGATTAAAGGTTTTCCTAAAGAAGATTAATGACTGGTGGTTGTCGTTTTGCCAACAAATGATTATGATACGAAGTATATTCCTGTACATGGATCGTACGTATGTGTTGCAGAACTCAACAGTGCATTCGATATGGGATATGGGTCTGGAATTGTTTCGTATACATATCGCACAAAACAGTCTTGTGCAAAAACGAACGGTCGACGGTCTTTTGGTGATGATCGAAAAAGAGCGTATGGGTGACGCAGTGGATCGAGGGTTGCTAAAAAGTCTTGTACGAATGTTGTGCGACTTGCAAATATATTCGAGCGCGTTTGAGGAAAAATTCCTAAATGCGACCAATCAGCTTTACAAGGCTGAAGGACAGCGAAAAATGCAAGCCTTTGAGGTGCCTGAGTATTTGCAACATGTCGACAAACGCTTGTCCGAGGAGTACGAGCGTTTACTACATTACTTGGACTCAAGCACAAAGTAATTAAACACCTTAAAATTTGTGCGATCATTGAATGGATTTCGATAACAAAAACGAAATCAATTCTCTTTCAGACACCCGCTTATATACAATGTGGAAAAGGAGTTACTGGCCGAACATTTAACAGCTATTCTACAAAAGGGTTTAGACACGCTGTTAGAAGAGAATAGACTGAGCGATCTTTCGCTATTGTATAGCTTACTTTGCCGCGTCAAAAATGGAACCTCCGAACTGTGTGGCAATTTTAATGGCTACATAAAGGTTGAACAACCAAAGACTACTGCAATTCTTGTACGACCTAATACATTTTTCGGTTATTGCAGAAGAAAGGACGAACTATTGTTATCGATCCCGAAAAGGACAAAAGTATGGTGCAGGATCTACTCGACTTTAAAGATAAACTGGATGTAATAGTACGTAATTGCTTCGAGCACAATGAAAAGTTTACGAACTCCCTGCGCGAGGCCTTTGAGTTTTTTATCAACCAGCGAGCAAACAAACCTGCCGAATTAATTGGTGAGTGTTGGCTGGTGGCATACACTCACATTATGTGTTCTATTAGGTTTTTTATGTGAATATTACTGTGTTAACAGCAAAATATGTGGACATGAAGTTACGGGCAGGGAACAAAGAAGCGACCGAAGAGGAGCTCGAACAGATTTTGGATAAAATCATGGTGCTTTTCCGTTTTATTCATGGCAAAGACGTGTTTGAAGCATTCTACAAAAAAGTATTTAAACGGTTTTATTTTATGTAAACTTAATATGACTAGAAATCCTACACCCCAGGACTTAGCTAAACGACTTCTTATGGGTAAATCGGCTTCTGTCGACGCTGAGAAAAGCATGCTATCCAAACTCAAGCAAGAATGCGGAGGAGGATTCACATCGAAGCTGGAAGGCATGTTCAAGGACATGGAGCTAAGCACTGACATCAATACCGCTTTCAAGGCATACGCCAAAGATACAAATGCCGATGAAATTAAAATCGATTTAACAGTTAGCATACTAACAATGGGTTACTGGCCAACGTATCCCCCTACGGAAGTTACGATGCCACCGCAGTTTATAAAGCCTCAACAGACATTTAATAAGTTCTATTTGGCTAAGCACAGCGGACGCAAGCTCCAATGGCAACCAACTCTGGGCAATTGTGTACTCAAGGCCAAGTTCGATAAGGTAAGCAAAAGCCTTTTAGAGGCTTCGTGTAACGAGATCCTAACGATATTCGATTTACAGGGGCAAAAGGAGTTACAAGTCTCATTGTTCCAATCGTTGGTACTTTTGTTATTTAATGAAAAGACTACTTTATCATTCGAGGAAATAGTATCGGCAACTAATATAGAGGTAGTATGTTCACAGTTCTTCCGCCATGCTGTTTATTAATTATATCTACCATTTAAGAATGGCGAGCTTCGTCGGACTCTGCAATCCCTCGCTTGTGGTCGTGCGCGCGTTATAATAAAGACGCCCAAAGGCCGCGAGGTGGAAGACAAAGACCAATTTATCTTTAATCACGAGTTCACAAACAAATTAATACGCATCAAAATTAACCAAATTCAAATGAAGGAGACGGTAAGTGAATACGCTATGATTAGATATAATATTGATCAATGTTCGAAATCCTCGTAGACTGAAGAACAAAAGGCTACGGAGGAGCGCGTCTTCCAAGATCGCCAATACCAGATCGATGCTGCAATTGTACGCATCATAAAAATGCGAAAAACGCTAAGTCACAATCTGCTTATCGGCGAGCTATTTAATCAGTTAACGTTTCCTGTGAAGGTGAGAGAAACATTTGCCTCTACAACCTAATCTTTAGTTCTAAAACCATTTGGTTTGTTTTTCTTTTTACCCCAAAAGCCTGCTGACTTAAAGAAGCGAATTGAATCACTTATTGATCGCGATTACATGGAGCGAGACAAGGATAATCAAAACCAATATAATTATATAGCATAAAGTGCCGACCCATTTTTCTTATGTGTTAAGGTGTCTCACGTTGCACGCCATTAAGCAAAACTGAACCGCAGCAGCAATTCTTTTAAGCCTATCGATCCGAATATTTTCCATTGGATTAAAAAAAAAAATGAAAAAAAAAGAACAAAAAAGTTTAACTGCTGGGTTTTCGTTATGTGGTCGTGCTTTGTATATCCGTTAGCTATACAAGTCCATAATAATATAAACAAGCTCAGCGTTCGATAAGTTACCTTATTCAATAAAATTGTCCGCTTCTTGCGTAACAAAATGAATGTATCTACTACTTTATCATTAAAGACATGCATGAAATTAATATAATACAATAAAATGCGAAGGCAAGGCCGTTTAAAATGTTCTTTATGTCAGAACTTTTCTAAACGTTGCGTCGTCAATGATATTTTGGAAATAATTTTCAATCAATTTTTCAGCAGTAGTTTCCCTTTGGAGGGTTGAAAGCCCAGAATGCGATCACAAGTAGCTTGTCAGTAATGATTGAAAATGCAAATTGCAATTACACTATTCCCAGACGGCACATATGAAGGCAAAATTAAAGACTGTAATAACCACCAATATGACATGACATAGACATTTCGCCGGGATTATATCCAAGCAAGGCAAACCTTGGCCAGGGAATATTTCTCTGTTTTAAATCATCTGTCGCTGTCGCCGCCGCGTTCGAACTGAATGCTATTTCCTCACATTGAAAGTCGTTTGTACACAAACTGCCTGTCCGACAGAAACGATACCACGATACACAAAAAGTTTCACGAACCTTGTACTTGGGAAGTTGGTGAAAATGGTTTGTGTAGTCGTTAAACCATATATATAGGAAGTAGTGTGTTTATAAAAATTGTAAAACGTATTTTGTAAATTTGAATGAGTTGTAAATTTATTAAAACTAACATATTCTTTTATATTTACAATTATTTTATATACAGACGAACAACTAAAAACATTTGAAAACAAAACTGGGTTAAAATGGTTAAAAGAAAGAGCTGCTATCACAATATCTGCATTTTACATTCATTAATTTCTTAATTAAATTAAAGTCCTTAAGAAAATCAGAAGCTTAATATTAGTCATGTGTTATTTGAATACTCTTGAGCTTACAACTAATGAGAGAAGAGAAGCAGCAAGTGCAGAGCGTAGCGTTTACGCTTCGACGCTGTTAACGCTGCACTGAGAACTCCTATCAAAGTCGGAAACGCTATCTGATCCATAGTCTCCATATCCGTTTCCATTGTGATAGCTGGCTATATCGTTGCTACGCGCTTTGAGTACATCTGGCACGTAGGCGGGCGCTGGTCCCGCAATTTCCACAATGCTGGGCCGACGAGCTGAAGTGCAACGCTTGATGGGGGACATAAACGTGAAAAGAGTCAGTGTAATACCCAAAGTAACTAGTAAAATTATAGCACGTGCCATGCCATTTCCTCGGAATGCAGATATCATAGCCATCAACAACAGTAATATTACCACCGAGAATTTGGTCATCGTGACAGCGGTAGAGTGGATTTTTCCGCCACTACGTGAGATCATATTTGACGGCCCGTAAGCAAAATAGAGATTATGCCGATCGACAAAGTGCTTTAGACAAATGTAGATCATTGAGAAGGGCATTATTAGAGGACAAAAAACGCTATACACAATAGAAATGGTAAAAACAAGCGTCGTCCAAGCATAGTGAGTGCCAAATGGAAACTCAATTAGTATGGATTTGCGTATGTAGGGTGTTTCCGCTTTCGACTTCGCCGTCAACAGCATCCAAATGTAAACAATTAACTCGGGAAAACGTAGCAGTTCCAGTGATGTACCAATGAATCCAGCAGTAATTACATAATTGACGTAGAAAGAGCCTCGATCAGGCAAAAAAACGCACTGCCAACGTCCTGTTTCATTCGTAAAGCCCCATTCGAGAAAGGCCTGCGCCGACGTAAGACCCAGGGAAGGCAGAATGAGGATCATGAAGAGCAGATAACCAAAACATTTCGTCAAGATGGAATAATTCTGTAGTGAACGTGTATAGTGCGCCATCCATTTGTCAGATATAGCCACAATCACCGGCAATAGTGCTGAAAGTGTCCAAAGCATAAGCGTGGGCAAAAATTCTGATATCAGAGGGGAGATATTATTTTCGGTCCCCTGCACCCAAGGCGCACTGTTCAGTAGGTTGACAATCATGGCCGGCGTTGTGAGAAAGAATAGTACCAGGAAGAGCACAAAGTTTACGCAGAACCATTTCAAGTACCAATGGCTCTTGCTCACGTTGAGATTTTCCCAAAACAGATCATCCGGCGAAGGCGCAAATGTAAGATTCCATTGTCTATATGTACCGGGAGTGAAGTGGCTGACGATGTTCTGCGCTTCCACAACAGTCGAAACTGTCAAGAAGGCAATACCCAACGGTTCATTAAGCGCTGAAGCTCTAAGGCGTGATACGTCACCCGCCAGTTTGCGCTCCTCTCGTTGATAATACTCATAAGCATTCTCTTTCTTGCACGAGCACAAATCCGATCTAGCCTGTAAAAAGAAATTGATTAATGGTAGGTGTTGATCTAGACTCACATACACATGTATATATTCGCAACGTACCATCAACGTATCTCTATCACGATGCTGTTCGCAATAAACCCGAGCTTCATACGCACGCTCGTATTCCGCACTACGCACGTAAAGCTTGGAAATATTGTAGGCGATTGTAACATCCTCAATGGTAACGTCAGGGAACAATTCCTGTATATAATTACGAACAACAGTCTTATTCCGATCACTCGACGAAATATTCGTAATCATGATGGTGCGAGTGGCGGCTTTTTTGAATGCATTACGACCGGAAGCGCGACGCATTATTAACACAACTAGGGGAATGTAGAGAATGGTCACTATAACATGCACCCATAGCCAAGCCGAATCCGGAGAGAGATTTGCCATAGTAGTCCGTCCGAAAGCGTTTACATCGTATGGCGTTTCCTTGGGACCGTTAAGGAAATTGACCGGCAGAATGACCACCACAGATATGAGTGTCACAATGGACATTACGAACATCAGGTGTTGTTGAAATGACAAGTAATGCACCGCATCCGGACCAGTATGCAACAATATGGTTTCCTTGCGTAGTTTAAACGTAATCCTTATCCAGCTGAAGAAACCTTGATCTGTTGCGATAGGTGAAAGTGGTGTAGACTCGGCTGTATTTGAATTGACGCTAGGCCGCGGCTGCGGATTTGGATTGGCAGACGTGCTCGTTTGCGGTTCGATTACACTCGAAGAACGTGAATAAAAAACCTCCGTCCAACGTTTTTTAATGCCGTTGCAGTTAACAAGCGCCAGTCTGCCAAAGTCTCCTGCCTGGTGGCGTAAAGTTGTGAATAACAGTATTAGAAGAAGCCAAAAGATCGAGTTGAGTATCAGCGTCTCGGGTATGCCGTTGTAAGCACTTGTGAAGATTGATGTTTTGTTGGCAAGAGATTGACAATTGGGTGGCTCCTCATTGCCCCAATCCGTTATTATTAAGTTACCCATGCTGCTGGAGACCACTGGGCATGCAACACAAACTCAACCAACAATAAAATCCAGATCTGTAAATAGACATAGAAAGTGAAAGAAAAAATTTCTTTGCTTTTATCATGGGTGTTGTTATTGTTGTTAATGTAACAGCGGCTTGTCTATACGTTGAGTTGATGTTGAGTAGTTTTGGGACGAAGAACCGCCCACTCCTGCGAACCTATCGTATGTATAGGGGTCAGACATGTGCATGTGTAGTGTTTTTTGATTGATCTGTAAATTCATTTGCTCATACATATGGCCTCCCGTTTTGCTATAAATAAAACATGCTACTTTCAGTTTCCACAAATGGTTGGCAAGTAAATCTCATTTTGAATGTATATATAATTTAGGGGGAGTGACGCGTCAAGAACTTTTCTCTTCGTAGTCCTTATCGTGTTCGCATCGTTTGAGAGCAATGGACGACTTTTATTCATTGCGATTTGGCTATCGTGCAAATTTGTGTTTGACCGTGTATTTGTAGCTTGTAATGTTAATACAGAGCGAGACAATCAACAGAGTCCATACAGATTGATTTATCTTATTAGGTTAGTGGGACAGATGTCTGCGAAACTACATAAGTACATGTTCAAACGCAAGTGGGAGCGAGAAATATTTACACATCCATGTGCATGCTTATACATATATTAAAATGCAAGAATATTTTCAAGCAATAAGAAAACTGCGTTTTTATTGACATGAATGAGTTATTTAAATTCGAAAACACTTGTGTATGTGGTGTGAATGGAGAGAAACCGTTATCTGTTATTAGATCACCATGCAAACTGGTTAAGAGGAGAGGCGTGGTGGGAATTAATATGCGTTGACAACGTTGGCAGTGAGAGTCATATCTCGTTTGTGTTTGTTTTGTCTATGGGCTTTGTCAGAAACAAAGGCGAAAATGGATAATTACCAGCATCAACGCAAAGTAATAAGAAAACAACACGAAAAGAGAAAAATATGCCACTTCAACCATTATGCCATGTTAATGAAGCCCCGGGGGGTGTTATTGTTGCAGCAAACATATAAGTCACCGATTTTGTAATTGTTTTGAAAATGAATCATCGTCAAAAGGTTTATTTTTTTCTAATGCCAAAAGTGGAAAAATTTACTGTTGCAATGGCCATTTAAGGCAAAAATATGCTTGAGTTCGACAGTAAAGACTTTAGATATCGCGATAGGTGATGACTATCGAATTAAAAAATATATACATAGAACATACATATGAATTTTTTTGGCTTCTTCCGTCTGTTGGGAATTCGATTCTAAACTTAATCTATTATCCGGCGACATTCGTTAATGATTTAGTGACTTTACTCATACCTATTTGATTATTTTTCTTCTTCTTTTAAAACATTGTCTTGTACTTTTCCATAAAATCTTACACACAATCACTTGCCACAAAACAATACTTACGCACCACCAAAGATGTGGACTGCGAAACGTAACAACTGTCCGCTAAGTAATTTACACTTTCCAAATAGTGTGACCATTTTCGAAAAATTCCGAAGCCTATTAGTACTACAAAACACTGGTTAAAATAATTCCATTTATTTGGGCTTCAAAAAGGATTCAGCCTTCTATATCATTGCCTTTTCGGCGCAATTTGCATCGTTTTTAATTTAGTATGTCTAATTTTTTTTTCACGTCTTTTTTTTTTTAATCAAACAAATGTGTTATGAAGTTTACTGCGATAAATGTTATAATTTAATTATGAAAAAAAAGACCACTTATTAAAAATACTCTATTCTTTATATTATAATTTTATATATCTTTATATATTTTATATATTGCGTATTTCTCTTGATTACATTAGAATGGTCACTCTGTACGAAATATTTACGAACCTGTAGCTATCAGCATTTGTGTCATTCAAGCTATTAGAGCTGCATCGTACCCGATTTTCACAAAATCGATCATTTTCGATTTTTTGCAAAAAACAATTGATTATATATAAATTATAATTATATATTTAACGTATTAATTTATTAATTTAATAGGGCTAATAACGATATAACTTTATAATGGGGCGGGTGTGTGTTCACTGGCGACTATTGCGTTCAGCCATTACATCATAATTTATCTTTTTTGTAAAATTACATAAAACTAAAGGCGATTCACCACACCACGCAGAAGTGGGAGTTTGGCTTATTAAATTCACAAAACTTACAAAATATAATACAGTATTCAATTTATATTGGTAACATTACTTATTTTATGTGAAGCAGGCCATCCACGGCGAATTCCTTACGCACAATTTGATCGATTCGACAAAATTGAAGTTTTGTTCGCCAAGAATATAAATGTTCCTTTCGAAGAAATGATGTTTCTAAGCAATATTCGCCTAGTTAGTGGTCAAATGAACAAAAACAGCGTAGCTGCTTCAAAATGATGGAGAGAATTATTAAACTAAACAGCTACATATGTCCAATCCTTTTGAACACAATTAGAGCGCCTGAACCTCTAAAACAATCGGACATGGAACTGCTGAGTGAGATTGTAAAACTATTAGATACAGCTACAACTAGGATTTTATCAAGCAGTACAGTCACAATTTGGGATGTTATACTCACTACCATCGATTTATACTTTAAATTAAATGCTGCATTGCCCACTCTTAAAACTCAAAAACACATAGTTACCTTGCTATAAATATATGAATGTATTTACTTTTTTAAAAAAATCGCCGATTCTGGTTGTGCTTAAAAAGAATCGATTTTAAATCGATTCAATCGATTCTTTTGACAGCTCTACATGCTATCGTTTCCCAGTTTGTTTATATTCTTCTTTTGTAAATGTCGCAAAAAAGTTATATATTTTTTAAAATCTTAATAATTTAAAAACGCCTCTCGTTTTTTAGTAGCATTTATCGTTGGTATTCAAATCCGCGGCGCAAAAAGTCGTACCGAAAAACGATCACTAATTTGTACATACATACATCACTTCTGTCTGTGGCGCTCTTTCAAATTGATTTGAAAATATACATTAATTTATGAACTTCAATAATAGTATAGTATTGTTACACTATCAAGGTATCTTATTCTAGAATGGCAATACTAACGAAGACGATACAATTTTCAATTCAACTACTATCGGGGAACAATGTTGTGCAAGTGAGTTGTCCGGGATTCGAATCTGAGCTTTTTATGCCCCAAATTGTAAATGGACGCATCAGCATCCAAAATATAATACCAAATCGGAATTGTTGCAAATGTAAAATCAACACCTATATGCCCATTGAGAGCACATTAATCGCTACCAATGAGCTCAACAAGCAACGCTACGTTACTCTGAAATCCGTTCCACTGCTGGGTCGGGATCTCGTCATACGTTCACCTTTGGCGAAGAGTACACCGTCAGAAAAGTCATCGGAAAGGCAGTTTGAGGGAAAAGAAAATGTATGCTCGATTAATTCTACCTCGACTCCTGAGAGAGCGCGTATTAAACCAAGTGTGCAAATTAGTCCAGCGTCTCCTGTATATTTTTCGCCGCTATGCAGCAAGGGTAACCGAACAACCCTTTCTAAAATAGGTGAAAGGCCATTTGGACGCATGGAGGACAAACTAAGCGTAGTAAATCAAGGAGAACTTCAAGAAGTAATCATCAATTCACCTACAACTCCGCGTTGTGTGACCAATATATCGGGCTTCAATCTACCAAGTACACCGGATCCGAATCTACAAGTCACGGTTGGTCCAACCCCGTTACGAAATTTAGTTCGGCCAGATCCGAGCATTACAATGTGGCGCAAATGCTTAACCCCGAAACACACATACGCACGTCGAAAATCTATTTCAGAAGCTAACAAAGTGACTAGCGGCCAAGGTTCAGCGTTTGCTACACCACCGAGAAAAAAAAAATTGAAATCGAGGACAAAACCGCCAAATCCCGCTTTCAAGGTGGTAATACAGCGCCGTAAATTAATAATAGATCCAGTGAAAACTGGACCAATACACAACTTTCAGAAAATACCGTCACAGCAGCCAGCCTCAAAAAGGGGAAATCTGAAAAGTTTGGTACTTATTAAAACCCGTAAAGAGATGGAATATCTGGAAAAGACTGCGTTTGACCTACTTACGTCAACCAGTCGCTCCCATGTCGCAAACAAGATTCAGGATCAGTTCAGAAACAGTTGTATACACAAAGCCAGCTCTACGCATCCCTCATTTAAACATCTTACCGACCTGCCCCCTTTACGCGTGGACAAGGAAGTTCAGAAACTCAGACGGCAACGACGGAGGACGAAAAGGAAGGTACAGGCTCCACCTTCTAAATCAAAGTAATGACAAATCTTAAAACAATGATAAAAAGTAGATTTCTCAAAGGCAATGGGGTTTAGCCAATATGCCGAACATGCTAATAGATTACAAGCCGGGAAGTGTTTCTTTTAAAAGATTGTATTGCACTAGTGTAGATCATATTTAAGACTTATATAATGCTGCTAAATGTTTGTAATAAATTGGTCTGCGACAACATCAATTTATAGAATTAGTTTCTACCTAAACAAGCAAAGGAACACAGTTGGAGTTTATATAGCCTAAACATAAGTAAATGTATCTCGTCGCTTAATATGTAATTTAAATTTAATATTAGCTTTAATTTGATTTGTACCGCAAAATTGGTGGATTCATATGCCTAATGACGAATGCCACAATCATCATCTCCTGCAGCGAAAGCAGGCTTTGAAGGCTCGCTTCACAGTGCGTATGTTGTGGATGACTTGTTCCTTTGAGCATGAGACAAACGATTACATAATGTAGCTTTGAACTGTTATGAAAAGTTGGCCTGCTCACCTGCATCAAGTTGAAGCACATGGCAATAAGAGCCATGCCAAGGAGAAGGTATACAGCGCAAAGTATGAAACTCACTTCCACTTTGTTCCTGTCAGTTGTTATCTGCAACATGGAGAGAAGCGTATAATCACGATAACTAACTGTCTAAGTGGTTATTGCATTTGGCAACTTTACCACTTTCTCGCCAGGCACAAGATCGCCGAATCCAATACTGCTTAATGAGATAAAACAGAAGTAGCTGCCATCCAGGCTACCCCAATTTTCCCAGCGTCCGAAGAGCAGAGCGCCCGAGAGAATGTAACTGCAAAACATTTCAAAGATAGAATGTACAAAGATAGATCGTACATATGTATATCGCGATGAGTGCCAACAGCCATCCAAACCTGATCATTATGATTACACACACGGTAAGTGGAACTGTTATCTCTTCAGTGCTCCCGTGTATCTCACGTTCAATGTCCGTGTCTGCCCCATCTCCTTCTTCGACACTATATATGTCAACAACACTGGACGTCGGCGCGGAGCTTTCCGTCTCATTGCTATAGTCGCTGCTATTGGTTGGCGTAGTGCTAGAATTGTACTCAGACTGATACCTGCAACGACGTGAACGCTCCAAGTTATTGAGCTGTAAATGAGTTTTATTAGATGCTTCACTAGAGGCAACACAGCAGGACTCACTGCGCGTGCCATTTGTCGCATTTTGCGGCGTTCCCTGATAATACGGCGTCGTGCTACGCCCGGACATATACGGCATAAGCAGACCTTGGAATATATCCACTTGAACGATTTCGCGAGCACATCACCGATGTTGGAGAGATATAACAGGAAGAGTGGCATGCCAACAATAGCATATAATATGGTCGCCAGCTTACCCCAGTCGGAGCGCGGCGCAATATTGCCGTAGCCTGAAAGAAGGCGTCGGTCATCCAGTTAAAGCTAGTCGAAACTCACTCACTCGATGTGACTGACACTTACCAATCGTCGTTATTACAGTCAAAGAGTAGAGAAATGCCCCGGAAAAGCTCCACTGGTGCTCGAAATCGGGCCCTATTAATTGCTTGCGTACCAAAGCCTTTTGATAGTCCAACAATATCGAGTTTACACTGGTGGGCGCAGAGAAAAGCTGTATTGAAACTAATCTCATCTCAAGGTTACCGCTTCACTTACCGACGCTTATAGGTCATACGATCAATAAAGCTGATGTTCTCAGCGGTTGTGTACCAGATCTGCTCGAGACACTCACCTGTCAGATTGCGTTCGACTAACTTGTGCGGCCCGGCCTTCTCGAGTCTTTCGTGTTCGAATGTTTCAATGGCTTGGAATATAAACGCACCTGTGTTTGACTTGTGAATACCTTTCAAATCTGTACTTTTTTCAGCACTTACCGCCAATGGTGTAGAATATGACTAATATAATGATGCCAACATTGCTGAACATAAAAGCCGTAAAGTCTCTGCAGTGATCCTTAAAGCGTTCGAATGGTGGCTTCTCCCTTTTGCGTGTCGAGCTTCGGCGTGTTGACATTATCGTTTAATATGATTTCAGGGTCTTCGGCGGTATTTGGTGAATTGTCTTAGTCGCAACTGCGGGCTTAGGCCAAAACCAGTTGCTGTTTTCTTCACTCTTTCAATTCGTTTCGATTTCGTTGGACTTGACATGCTTCACTGGTTTTCCTGCTCCACATTTACGAGTTATCCATCGTGTATGGAAAGATGAGACATTAAATACGTGCAACGGTACAACAGTGTATTAAGAAGTTTTTTGAATGGATGAATCCAAGTAAATGGATTACCATGAAAAGCGACGAATTAATTTACTTATTCACTTCCCCATAGCCGAAATTATTGATTTTCTTATTGACTAAGAAAAATTGTATCTAATAAATTATTTCTAATAAATGGCAGCACGAAAATGAATAATTACACACGATCATACACTTTGGCAGCTGGCGGTCTTTCTGCGGTTCTCGGTTGCTTGTTGCTTAGTTGGTTGCCCAACCGATGGCTAGAAGTAATGTGGCACATTTGGACAGAATTAATTATCTACGTTGCAGTGCGTTGGCGTCCCCACTAAACTAAATTTATATTATTTTCTTATTTATTGCGATTTTTATGCGTGTGGGCACCATAAGTGTCGTTGACGATTTGTGGTTTCGGCGGCTTTTGGATAACCACGCCAAGGTCTTGATTAAACTAGAAACACATTAACGGCAAGAAGACATCTCCCCCATATGACATTTCATCACGTAAAATAGATGTGTAGGTATTTACAAGGCATATGTGGGGAGTGTGGTCTACGCGAAAACAAAAAGAAAACGGAATAAAGCGACAAGCACTGTGTGGGTGCGTGAAGGAAATTAAATAACGATAGCAAAAACATTGGCGCCTGTTATGCACGAAGTAACTTTTCGTACAACTCTTCTCTTGCAACACTTGTTTGTGGAGCAGAGATGCACGAGGCGTACTCTTGTATACCTTGTTTCTTTCACCTTCTGTTGCTCGCAACTGTTTTGCGCCGTTCTTTGTGCTCGTTCGGTTTTTTTGGTTCGTTGCTTTATTTCGTTCGTTTTTTGTAGAGTGAGTATTGTCGGAAATTACGGGAGTTATGTGATTGAAGCAAGCAACGAGTTGCAACGAACAAAAAGCGAACGGCAACACCAAGAAAGAATCAAAAAAGATTTGCTAGCAATGGTTGCTACGTGTAAAACAGGTCTTTGACGCAACATATTTATGAATACGCTCACAGGAAATAAAGGTGAAAACAATTATACATATATACATATATATAATATATAAGCCAAAAATATTCAATTTCAAGAGCAAGGCGCAAAATGATCGGTTTCTTCTATCTTTCATTGTGTATACCCTTCAGTACAGTTACTTTCCAAATCAAAACTGTAAAAGTCGCCTCTAGGCAACGAAACCAAACAACCAAACGAATGCGTTTGAGTACCATGAATAATAATAATAACTAAGGAACACTGAGTAATCGTAATGCACCCTGTGCCTTAAATCCAATCCTCTACTGAGGAAGAGGTCAGGCGGGAGTAAATAATGAAATAACTCCGCCTAGGTTGGTTGTGTGAAATTGAAATGGTAAACAAATTCTTTAATCCGTTAAAGAAGATAAAGTTATTGTTTAAACTTACCAATATATGGTTCCCATTGCGTGAACCATAACTGTGCGCAAGCGCATTTAGTACGCGGTTGTTTAAATGGTATTAATGCGACCGGTGTTATTTGGATCACACGCTTTATCTCAAGCAAATTTATATGGCAGATTGCCTTAGATTATTATATAAAGATTACTTATTCATAATTTGAATGCGTTCGGTATTCCACCCAACTAAGTCAGTTGGATTACTTTTTATCTAACTTCTAGAACTCAAACAATTACCTTCAACACGGCAATATCCAATTCTATTCATGTAACTTCCGGAGTCCCTCAGGGTAGTCAACTTGGTCCACTGTTATTTAATATCTTTATAAGCGATCTGCTGGCTGCACTAAAACGTTCTTATATATGCTGATGACGTTGAAACTTTGTATGTCCATCTCATCTCTCATCCAAATAATGAGAATTTCTTTCTTCTTCCTTCAAGATGATCTTGACTCCTTATCTCAATGGTGTTCCACTAACTATCTTCTACTTAATTGTGACAAATCTAAAATCATGTCCTTCTCCCGGTAAAATCGATATAAACAGTTATTTTATTAACGGTCAAACATTAGAGCGTGTATCTCAATTTAACGATCTCGGAGTATTGATGGACCCTAAGTTGCACCTTGGTTAACACATTTTCTCTCCCATCAATAAGGCCAGAGGGAGATTAGGATTCATTAAACGTTGGTCCAATGAGTTTAATGACCCCTACACTACTAAATTACTTTTCACGTCCTTAGCTAGACCTATTTTAGAATATGGTTCCTGTGTATGGGACCCACAGTTCGGAAAGTTCTTACTGTTTGCACTGCGTAACTGACATTGAGATCTTAACATCCATCGATGTCGTCTAAGACATATTCAACTACCTACATTGACCAGTCATAGAACGACTTATTGTAAAGAAGTTAAGTCTTAGCAGTAATAAAAATTGTTGCATGTTTAGATGTAAAACATGCCGCACGCCGACTAAAAAATTAGAAAAAAACACTAGCTGAGCCAGTCTACTTTGTATCTGGGTGAATTTTCATACCACTTGGCACTGCCCAATGTGAAATCAGTGTGTGGTCACTGCGGATCAGACGACACTCCTAAGTTGCTGACGTCACTGACACCGAGCGCCACCACACGAATACAAACTCAGGTAGACCTCTAACAAATATGTAGTAACAAATAGCAAACAAATTAACTTCAGTACGCGAATAGACATAATAATAAAAAATTATATATAAAGCCCTCTTAGAAAATAAATATGTGTGCACAAGTTGTATTCTAACATAAAACTAAATCAAAAATCGTTTAATTTTGATCTTAATTACATATTATGTTTTCCTTTTTTTTCTTAGGACTTCATTTACTCTATTATATGTGCATATGTATGCATGTATATACACAGGCAATTATTTGAAACCATCGGAAATTGCGTAGTTGATTAACGAGAAGACCCTGAAGACGGATTGTGCAATTCATAAATTAAACTGATTTACAGGCAATGTCTTCATTCGTAAAAAAAAAAAAAAGTTTTGTAAAACATAATTAACATGGAACAAATCTGTAAACATCGTCAAAAGCATCTCAACCCAAGAAATTGTTGTCATTCTTAAGATCGAATTATTTTGAAACTAGCGAACGCAAATTCCTTTTCGGTTTAATTTTACTGTGTGCGCCCACGCTCGCACGTCTATACTTGCTGCTTCTCAAGACTCGCAAAATTTGTTTTGAGATTTATCAATTCCCCTCCCTTCCTTACGATAGATTTTCACAACACCTTATCGAAAAGCTAATTAAATTTGAACACTAAGGTGTAGACAGATGCCAAGAACATATCTTCATGTCGGATTTTTTTTCAAGTTTTAAGGTATATAATTTAATGATAAATGTTTGTTTTGAAAATAAACACAATATTTAGACACATTTTGTTGAACAGGGATTGAGAAAACAATAAATTATTTTTAATATATAAAACTCTTCATTTTGTTTATATTATATTTAATATATCGACCGTACTCTGCTTAAACTATAACATATTACTAGAGTTCCTGCGACTTGCAATATTAATTATAATATGAGAAGAAGAAGATTTTGATATCCAGAAGAATAATTATAAATGCTAAAGTTCTCAGAGGACAGCCAAGTGAATGTGCTTTTTGTGGAAATGCGTACGTCATGAACATAAATATCGCCTAATCTCAAGAAAGAATACCATTGAGTGGCACAAACATTTACAGAATAAAAAAAAGTGCCTCAAAAAAAAAAACCAAAAAATACAATAAAGTCGTGATAAAAACGGAAAAGCATTATTTCTAATCAAATGTAAGGCCAAAATGTATTTACGCAACGTAACACGTCATAGCGCTGTTATCGTAGAAGCCATAAAAAACTTAATGACTTATTTCCAATAAATTAAATACCACAGATGTGCATATGTAGTTGTAGTCAAGAGTAAGCTTAAGACAGACTTTCAATTCGATCTGAGTATCTGGAGTATACTATTTTGTAACTTGAACCACATTCAAACATATTTTTTGCTTTATATTTTACAATTAAAGCACCACATTTAATTTTGTATCCATACTTTAATTAATGGATCCTACACAATAAGATACTGGATAATGGAAGATCACAATTCACTGTTGCATTCATATAAACACGCATACACCGTTGGTTAAATCTATTTCGTGGATTTAATCAAGAGTATACATACATATGTATATAGAACATATATATGTACATGTAAATGTATTTATGCCGCTTCTGCTCCGTGTATGCTATATTTGTCTAGCCTGGAGTGTGTTCGGTAAAAAAAGAAGAACAACACAAGATATTTTCCACAAAAAAGCGATTTCTTGGAACAGCGTCTACTTAACAATTATTGAAGGTTTTCGGCTTTTATTTTTTTGTTTATGCCATTGAAGAGTTTGTTGCAAAGGGAGCGGGGAATGGAAATGTTCAAGACAGGTAAACAAATGTACGAATGTACCAAATTTTTGTTCGACATCAGTGATGAACATAAAAATAATGCTAAATGAAATATGAAAATTGTGCCAAGTGCAAACTGCGAATTGGCATGATTCATGTGTACTTTTTTTCGTAATTTTTCAATAAAGTCATTTCGAAAAAGATGTAAAAACAAAGGAGGCCGAAGAATTTTGTAGTGAGAGAATAATTAATTCTCACAAACATTTCTGCATCATGAACTCAATAATCATCCATTTGAGTTATGACAGGCTTTAAGTAAATGAACGATATACATACATATATTGCACACCTATGTTTTGGGATCCAGACTCCCCAGGTTTAAGTTTACATTTATTTTTTTGTATTTGAGGATTAAGGTTATTATGAAATAACATTTAAACTAATTACATGCTGTTTCTTCCTTCCTTTTCTTTTATGGGACTTTGCTCAATTTATGCATATATTTTTTGGCAGGAGAAAATAAACCACAAATAAAATACAACGATAGTAGCTTTTGACTTATGTTACTTTCTTTTAATAGCGTAATGAACGGTACTTTAGAGATTAAATACATATTTATGTAAGTGTATATGTACCTAACAGAGAGTAGCGGAAAATAAGTGGAATGACAAGCAAAAAAACCAACACAATGGACCTTGCAGTTATGCTTTGAAGTGACAACTTATCATTTATTCTTTTTCACAGCCGCAAAAGCTAATTTTCGTTCATTGACATTGCTCGCTAATAAACCACTAAATGGATGTTACACTAACAAGAAACAATAAAAAACGTAAAATTTCGGCTTTGCCGAGAATGCCATACTCTTCAAGAAGCCCCAAAAATTTGTCTGTTAACGTTCCTATGCTTGAGCAATCAGCAATATTAAATCGACATAATGTAATTTCCACATATCACAAGCATCATAGTTATTACCGAGGTCTAAGTTTAATTTTGTACACACGTCACTATTTATTTGTATTTGTTTTATGCAGTTTACTGCGATAAAGGTTATCCGTTATATGACAAAACATTTTTTTCAGATACCAAATTAATATGTCAAAAAACTATGCCATTAATGTATATTTTATGGATTCACACCCAGAATTAATAGAGTTGAATTCCATGTACACCGCGATACTAATCGACAGTGAAATTTTCGTATGATTTAGCTGGACATTAGTTGTTGTTGTTGTTTTTGATGTCGTTATTTAATTATTATTTACATGTATGGGCAATCGCGTGTTATTGACTCCGATGTTAGAGTAATGGCTGAGGGGATGTAAGCAAGGTTTCTGTTGCTGTTGTTGCTCTTTTCTGTTAGCGTGCAATAACGTCATTGATGAAAATCGTGTTTTGTTTATTTTAACAGCTGATGTAGTAGTTTTCTCGGCGCTCTGTTCTGCTTTTCGCTCAGTGTCTTCTAAATTCATAACGAATTGTTCTTGTTGTGCATGGCATAATAATTATTTTATTTCACTTTCTTTGCACTGTTTTTGTCTTGTTTGTTCAACAAGATTCTTCAAAGCCAATTTGCATTAATTTACTTATGTATTTCTTAATGCACACATATGCATACACATTTAATATGCATAAGCATGTACATGCATGAATATGCTAAAAAATGCAACAAGCACACACCGGCACTAATCTCACGCACTTGGGGTTTAATAAAGCTCTTGCAATTTAGCCGTTTGCTACTTCTGAAGTCATCTTGCTTCACTGCGATCTTTCGCGAGTGCTGCGCCGCCAACGCAAAACGACCGCAATTTTTGCCGGAGAAACGAAGACTAATCAGTGGCGAATGAATTCTGAAGACGGCGGCGCGTCAACAGCAGACGCCGCTAGGGCGAATGTGTTTTCTCAATTATATTTATTTATATATATTTACGCTTTACCTGTGACGTCTATTTGGTAGGCATGTGTGTCGTCTATATATAGAAAATCGTCTGCTCTTTGTTTCTGGCTCTCTTGAGTTGCAAGCACTCTTCTATATGCGTCTATACGTGATCTACACTTCAGCGTTTTAGCACATCAATTGGAGAAGGTCTATTGGAGGTCTAGAGAGTATATTGTATTTAGTCGAAAAATTATCCTTATTTTTTAAACCATATTTGGATTATGCGGCTTATCTTTGTTTATATTAGCTCCAGACTTTCATGCTGCTGAAAATAAAAATAAAAATCATGCTCAAATTTGGTTTATAGTTAACAGCTATTTTAATTGATATCCTCGGTTTGCAATTGACCTGTAGTCAGTATCATTATATTATCTGTCCAAATCACCAAACACAAATTCTTGACCTCGATGATAACCTCAACCTATAGAACAACAGGTTACGGGTATTTTGCAGTATATAAAAATATATATATTTGAGTAAGTGTGAGTGTACTGTATATGTATTCCTACTCATCCAGTGGGGATGCCCTTGACTTTAAGCCGCGCGCCATGAGTGGCGCCACATCCTTGGCCTCGCGGTTTCGCGTTTCAGGCAGATAACGTAAAGTAAGGACAAATCCATAAATGCACACTATAGCGCAGGGTAGGAAAGCGAAGGCTCCAAGACTCGCTTGCATTTCTGGAAAGGACATAGCAATTAAGAGATTTGCAAGCCAATTGGACAGACTGCCAAATCCCATTGCGGTTGGGCGCGCCGGCAACTCGCAGATTTCTTTGAATGAAGTCAGTTAGTAATTGAATGCTATTTTCTAAATTTAAGTTACCTGAACCAATGAAGAATGGTATTGGCCCGAGACCCAAATTGAAGGAAACTATGTACATAGTTAAGCAGAACATGCAAAGTTTTGCCATGAGGTGAAACTGATCCTACAGGGAGGGAAAAACTTTTGTACTGCCGGTGGTGTGATTGGGTTAAACGTATTTCAATTACAATATAATGAAGACTGATTGTAAGTAACGCTAGCGCTATGCAGCAAAAACCGCAGGATAACATCATCATCACCCGTCTGTTGAACTTGGTCATTAGCAATGGTCCGGAAATTGCAAGAATAAAGTTCTGAAAGCCGAGTAGGAAGTTCAGTCTGGCTGCTATGTCTACGCAGAAACCAGCCTTGAGGAACACCGACATCGAATAGTAGAAGATCTGACAGAGTTTTAGATTCACAAGTATTATTCAGTCATTCCATTCCAATTTGATTTTCGGTACTTACGGCATTTATACCGCTTAGTTGTTGTGTTATATTGTATGAGCTGACCACTGTCAGTGGCATGCAGTACTTCGTATCGCAGAACACGGCTGCGAGGCCCAATTTATCGGTAAACGTTTTCGAATCCGCCTCGATTGCGGCGAATTCGGCATTGACCGAGTTCTCTCCGCGGCGAACTCGCGCCAGGGCTGCTTTTGTTTTTTCCGCATTTCTTTTGGTCGCATAGATGTATCGAGGGCTCTCTGGAAACATACAGAACGGCAGTAATCCTACTATCACAAAAATCAAGAAACCTCCTAGAGCCCAGTGCCAGTGATCTTCACTACCAAGCACAGATTCAAAACTAAAAATTTGACCCACGACGACCCCACCGGTTACACCAATGCACGTACATACACCCACACTGCCAACAAGTTTTGGTGGCGCTAATTCAACCAGATACATCGGTTGAGCCGTGTACACCAAAGCCGCTGCTACACCGCATAAGAATCTTCCAGCCATTAGAAGCTCCGCCGATTTTACTAAGCGACACAATATTTGGCAGACTCCACCGATTACGTTCAAAATGGCGGCCACTATCAAGGTGCCTTTTCTTTAAGTAAGAGCGAGAGAGAAAGGTATATAAACACATATATTTATAAAGACTGAGAGCCAATGGAAGAAAGCAGGGTCTTACCTCCCAAATATTTGGCTCACTTTCGAGCCAAAAATCGAACCGATAATGCCACCAATAACAAATATGGACACAAATAGCGACATTAGCATTCGCAGTTGTCCGTCATTTAGATCCTTGTCGTAGCGACTTTTGATAGTCTCACTCATCCACTTCCTTATGTACTGTTCATAAGTTAATTAATGCAATGGAGTAGCGACTGCGAAGGGTTAATCAATTTACCTGTCCTGGCGTATTGACAACGCCAAAGCTGTAACCGATGGGCAAAACCGTGCCCACAGTGACATCAAAGCAAATAGCCAAGAGCATTAGGGTCCAACCGTCGTCGCCATTCGCCGACATCTTTTTCCAATAAATTCAAAAATTATTTTTAGTTCTTGATTTTGTTTTGCTTGAAAATAATATTATTAACGCAAAAAATTTTTAAGGAAAATTTTATATGAAAATTGATTTATTTGTCGCAGCGTCCGGATCGTTTCTTTTTGGATAACAACGTCATCATCTTCAGTTGTAGTTACAGGTAATTTCCTCATCACAGGTTCTGGCTCCAACGACATCTGCTGAAGAAGGATCAGCCAGCGTGCACTTTTCGTAAACCAACACCCAAGCACTGCCAATAACTAATTTTTAGGGCACAGATCCACAGGTGGTGGCGCAAGAACATGTAGTTTTTAGTTGGGTAGCTACGACCCGTATTCATCGGCCAGTGTATCGTTGCTCTATCTTTGCAGTGTGTTGCCATACGATTTTATTCAACAGTTGTACTTAGACGACCATATGAGAAATAACATCAGTGTAGGGAAGTGTAGAAGTATGAAGAAGCATCAGATTAAGTGGAGGAGCACTTGGTTAAACAAAGAACTTAAGCTGCAATTCTTTTGCAATAATAGATCAATGTATTCTTCAAAAACCAAATTTTTCTGAGGCAATTTGCCATACAAATTTGTTTGAGATAAATCGTGTGAAACAAACACCGGTGGCATTGATACCATTTAAACAACCGCGTACTAAATGCGCTTACGCACAGATATGGTTCACGCGATGGGAACCATATATTGGTATGTTCAAAAATAACTTTATCTTCTTTAACGGATTAAGGAATTTTGTTTACCATTTCAGTTTCACACAACCAACCTAGGCGGAGTTATTTCATTACTTACTCCCGCCTGACCTTTTCCGCAGTGGAGGATTGGGTTTAAGGTACAGTGTCCATTATTGAAATATTCGTGTAACATGTTGCAATTGATTCAGATGAATCTGTGCACGACGTGCGCTTCAGACTTGAAATGGATCAGCTGAATGTGAGTTCAATTTTTTATATTTTTTTCGCCTTTGCTTTTCTTGAGTTAAAAAAAAAAACATCCAAAAAAGTCTCTGTTATCACTATGCAGTTGTGAATCAAATTTATTTGAGAAGATAATATTTATTGTGGTTGTAGCACATGCTCCACTGCATTCGAAATTTGATTAAGCGTTGTCTCAAGCCAGCCATGCCATCGTTAGGTATTGATTGCGTACCATATCTTACTTTAAGTGACAAAGAACAATGGTTTATATTACATGGTTTATATTACAAGTGAATACTTCCATTTATTTCAATATAATTCATTACATTCAATTTTTTCTTAATAGCTAACTACAAAATTCTATTACCATAATGCAGCTGTTCACTTGAGCATTAATAATTAACGACAGCAATATCACTTCAGTAGTTTGTAAATTCGACTTGAAATCGCAATAAGGCGAACGACATTTGCAGTTCAACCTTATGCTCGTTCAACCTGTTCTGAGGCGTGACTGCTTCCGCTTACTTTTAATTCACTTTTGAGTGGAAGCCCTTTGATACTAGTGTTGCAATTTCCGGGGGATCACGTCCACGCGTTTCCGGCAGGTAGAATTTCGTCAGCAGGAAGAGCAACACGCATGTTACCGAGAAGGGCAGGAAGACGAATGCACCCCAAGACTCTTGCAGACTGGGAAAAGCCATGCCAATCACAAAGTTGCAGATCCACGATGCCAAACTACCCATGGACATTGCAACTGGACGTGGCGCAATCTCGAAGAGCTCTGCAATTTAATAAAGCATAATGTTGGCTGGGGTGGCATTTATAAAATAAATAAATATCCCTCAAAATTGCAAATGACGCGAAGCTAAGGTGGCTCAGCTACAAGTAACGTAACTTGCTACACGTGTCCACTAGCTAGCAAAGTGAACCGTGTCAATATGAAATGCGAAACGTCCATCGTGCTGATGTGACATGTGAGCGCCTTAATGAGCGAGTAGTGACGCGAACGGGGAGCATTGCCCTGGTTGAAATGACTGATTGATGAGTAGCCGACAATTTGTGGACAACAAACTAAAATGCGAGCGCCATGACGGGCGGACAGCATGTCTAATCGTTTGTTTAACCGTGTTCGGAGCGGTCTTTGGCACAGAAATATATATATGTATATCAGCAATGGCGCTAAAAATAAATCAGTTCGATTGCGTTGCCATTGACAGAGGCGAAACAAGCATTGACATTGAATCGTATTAATTTCCGATAAGAAATTGTTCATTACCTGAGCCAGGCACACGGTACATTACGATTACTCAGTGTTCCTTACCTGAGCCAATGAAAAAGGGGATGGGCCCCACACCGAATTGGTAGAAGAATATGTATCCCATTATGCAGAATATACATGCAATGGGAAACCAACTGATGGATTCCTGTAAAAAATTCCGTTTAAATATGTACTGGAGTGTGCTTGTGTGTGTTTATGTGTCTGTGTGTTTGAACGCCTCTACTCACAATGTAGTACAGGACAAAGGCAAATGTAAACAGGAATAAGGAACATATTGAGCTGGAGAACATCATCAGTGTGCGCCGATTGCAGTAGGCCATTAATAGGGGACCCAACAACGAGATCAACAAATTCAGGCAGCCCGCGCCTAAATTGGCCCACTGTGCATTCATATTGGACAGCCCTGCTTTCATGAAGATCGACACAGAATAGTAAAATATCTGCAAGCGCAAGTCGTTAAGAAATTAGTCAGGCACAATAACATGACATTGCTCTCACGAACTCACCGCATTAATGCCGGACAACTGTTGACCACCTTGGAAGCTGCACACGATTATCAACGGCAATCGTAAAGTTGGATCCTGTAAAACTGAACAAAAGCTGCTCGCCTGCACTTTGGTGTTGGCCTCCGCTTCCATTTCGGCAATTTCATGATTGATCGCGTTAACCGCGTCAGGGCCAAGCAAACGCTGCAGGGCATTGCGCGCCGCCACATGATCACCTTTTACGATGTAGAGATACTTCGGGCTCTCAGGGAAGAAATAAGCTGGTAAGTAGCAAAAAACTACGAGCACCATATAGAACGAGAGTGCGTAATGCCAACGTTCAGCAGTGCCGAATATGTGCTCCAAGCTAAACACCTGGGACACAACTACGCCGGCTGTGACACCAACGGCGCAGAAAGTGCCGAGAGCGCCACGTAACTCTAAAGGCGCAATTTCTGTCAGATACATGGGCAACGTTGCAGTAGTCAAACCCGACGCTAATCCTACTATAATACGGCCAAGCAGCAACATTTCCACGGAGGCCGCCACACGACAGCAAAAGAATAGTGCGGCGGCTACGGAGAAGAGCACACCACTAATCAGGAAGCAACCTTTTCTGCAATACAAGCGAAACAATCATGTTTTGACTACTTATGACGACTTATGCACTACTCCAGCGATAAGTGTCGCCACGCTTTTAATTGACTTGCGTAAATACACTTGAAACCGGTTCCAAACACATGAGTTGAGTTGTCAGCACGTTACAGATTGCTTGTATGAATTTCGAAGATCACTGATCCAACAGGTTCTGTTTCATTTGATTTCTGATTTCAATAGCTGCGAGTCATACTGATCTGAATGACATTTTTGTCCGTCGAATTCAAAATTTACATTCCCAATCAAAATATGGATGAAAATATAACCGACAATAAACCATTGCAAATTGGCGCTAAGATTAACAGTTGTATTATCTCTGACGAAAAATGGCGATGGCGAGGGCGCCTGTTTTCATAATCTTCCACGATGGAATCATAATGGAAAAATCCGTATTTCAGCCTTATCAATCCAATCAATTATTTTTTATAACATTTTTAGAGATGCATTGAAAAAATAATCGTTGCCAAGCATCTTATCGTGAATACCTTTGCGTGCCAATAAAATGGCGCGGAACATTAATTAACAACGACTGAGACGACCTTTAACGAAGACGACATCTAACGCTGGAGTTACGAAACGTTTTCTTTTCGATTGGTGCTTTTGTTGCGCGTCGTACCTGCCGAACTTGTTGGCCGACCAGGCGCCGCTGAGAGAACCAATTGCACCACCAATCAAAAATATCGATACAATAGAAGCCCAAAGCAATTCCAAGGCACCCTCGCTTATGTAGAACCCATTGCGTTCATATAGAGTTGTATTGCACCAAGCTTTCATGAGCTGTAATGAGACAACTAGAATTTTAACACTTTTATAATTCAATTTCATGAACCGAGTACCACTCACCTTTGCCGGGCTATTCATCACGCCAATGCAGTATCCCGTGGGCACTGCAGTTCCAAATGTAGTTGCTAGCGCTACCAGAGTCAACAGCCTACCCCATGACGGTTTCTGGAATATGAAAACTTTTTATTGTACAATTCCAAAGCATTTCATTGGGTTCAAGTAGGTAAGTGGACATTTTTATACTCAAGACTCTGTGCATAGAATTACAACTTTGACATGACGTTTGTCACACGAGGAAAGAGACACTTTACTTTAATATTTTTGATAATATACTCGGAAATGGCAAACTAAACAAACGAAAAATGCTAGCGTGTCAGGAAGAAATTTGCTTTATTGATGCTATATATTTTGGTGCATGGGTAGCACTTTGTAATATACGACATTTTTCGTTTTGTTATCAGCCGCAAGAACAAATAAACCGAATGGTTTGCCGACACGTGAACATGCTACGTACAATTCACCATGAGAAAAACATGCTTTTTCTAGATTTAGTAGACCACAAACACTCAAGCATTGGCCTTGCGAATTCTTAATAGCCTTGTCTTAGGATGAAAGCGCAGTGTGCTGATTTGGCGGAATTAATGTCTATGTTCCAGCGCTTGGCCCATGTGTGGACTTTGTCCAAGTAGCTGGACGTTTTCTACGCCGCTTCGTTTATTGGGCCGGTATTGCAGTTGATTGATGTATCGTTCGCATATGTGGCGATGATCGACTGCTCGTCTCTAATTAGCGACATATCGGCCGTATATAAGGAGTAGAGGACCAGAGCCAAGATGCTCCCTTGGGGGACACGAGCTGTCATAAGTCTGATGGTCGATTTATTGTCCCTCACCGGCACGGGGAAGGTTCGCCCTTGCAGAAAGCTTTGCAGGAGTTGGAACTGCTTGCCAGGCAGAAGTGCTTTGATTTTTTGCAACAGCCCATCAACCCAAAAGCTATCAAAGGCTTGTTTGATGTTTGATGTCCAATGCGCAGGAATATTGGTTCATATCGTGTTTAGTGAACGACGAATATTGCTTGCAGACTTTCGATTTCGAATTTAACACGAATTTGACGAACTTTTCAACGGCAAACTGATGAAGCAATATTTATTTAATACAAAAAAATTGGATGGAATTTCCCGACTTTCGCTAGTCTTTTTTCTATATTTTAATAGTTATTCTGTTATTTGGGGGTGGAGACGAATCCAACAAATCAGAGATCATATCATTAAATTAATTATTAATCATTTATTATTTTACTCTAAGGTTTTGCGCACTTACATGTGTCCGATCGATTCTTTAAGCCTTAACCACTGGTTATGCAATTAAGATTCGGTCTATTCTAATCTAGTCTAATTAGTTTAAGTTATCATTACTCTAAGGTTTTTTTACTCTTCCTTGCTAAATTTAAATTTATGATCTTATGAAATTGTAATAATAATAAGGATAGATATAATTCAGAAGAAAGCCACATTGTATAGCTAAACTATGTATAAAATAAATTTATTGTTAGCTCTAAGAACATATTAATAATCTTCTGGGAATAAAGACATAAAAAAAATTATTATTTCAATTACTCTTCCACAGAAATTGTCACTTATGTCAATTTATGACCACAGATTTGAAAAAACGACCGAAATTATTTTTGCATTCTTAATGTAATTTTTTGCTTTTTGCCTTTTTTTTTTAAATGTATTGCGTTTTGTATTGAATTGTAATGGAATTTTTGTGAATGAATCTGGCTAGAGATTGTTCCATTTTTCCCCAAATAAAGCGAAGAGTGTGAAACAGAGTTTTGCCTATATTTGTCCTACGCTTTCAGTTTGCCAATTCGGGTCAACGCGGCGTATTCTTTTCGTACCTTTTATGTTGTGGTAAATCGCCATATGGCACAACGTAGATAAGCGTACAAAGAACACACTCTTTAATTGAGGGACAACGAAAATTTCGATAAAGAAAAAATTGGCAACAAAGGCAAGCAACCAGCGAACAAATGAGTATACGTATGAAAAACTAAATATGTATGAAAGTACTTATACATAATAAAAACGAGCGACTAGCCTGTTGCTTTTGTTGATATAACAGTTTTCCTGACTTGCATAGAGCGTGCTGGGTTCAATGGAGCATCATCGAATATTCTTGAAAATTAAGTTCCGGTCTTAGCATCGACATTGTTTTACGCTACATCATTAATCGTATTATCTTAAGATTACCGATATAGCCCATTTACGGTACGTAATCAAGTCAATAACATAAAACAATAAGGCTAACTTAGGAAAACTGCATTGCAGATTAAAGAAAGAAAAAAAAAAAAGAAGCCGGTTTTGCTAGAAGATAATCCAAAGAGTGATTGTGCAATATGTAGTGTGAGTGGGCAAACAAGTGAGTACTAAGTGTATACAAACGGGAAAAGTAATCACAACAAGAAAAAATTCGACCTGCTCACCTGGTTGAATTCCGTCTGCGGTATCGATGGCGCTATTTCTGGCTTACCATGCAGCGGAAATAGTTGTTCTGCTTCAGTTGCCATTCTTTTTCCCAAAACTATCACTTAAATGGCCTTAAATAATTATTGCTCTTAGCACAGTCACGTTTGCCTAAGGCAGTTGAATATGCAGCCTGGCAACATTTGAATCGACTTTAATATTTTTGATAACTATATACGCGGAAACGGCAAACTAAACGAACGAAAAGTACACCACGCACAACAAACGACCAAACAACTCGAAAGTTTGCGACAAATTAACAGAGCTGAGAACTCCTGTAAGAGACTCAAAGCAGAATTGAGCAATATTGAATATTTCAATCAATCAGGCAGCAATTAGTGGACACTTCGGTCAAGTTTCCAGCAATTTCGTTGATATATAAAGCAAATAATATTAATAGACTTTTCAACACTGTTTAACTTACATAATACTTGGTGTTATTTTAATTCATAATAACACAATTTTATACTAATCGAATATTAAATTTTTAAACTACATGTATGTGGGATATTTAAGAATTCCAATGTTGCGTACTTATACATGTGTGTAGAGAGCTACTAAGGATGCTTGTTTCCAAAGAAAGAAGGAAAAGCATTTGAAAAATAATAATAATAATATAAATGGTCCTACAATATTTTTCCCGTCATTGCAGTTTTTTTTTTATTTCTTAATGCAGGGGAGTCGGTTTTGGGAGAATTATAAATAATCAATCCAAGTCAATAAATATGCACAAGTTTGCTAGCTCATCATTAAAATCGATGGTGTATAAGCAACCTTAATGCTTCAACGGCTATCTCACTATGCGCACAGCTGTTTCTGCCGTGTTGTTGTGGATATCGACATTTTTGTTGACGTATTGTATTGGGTGTATTCTGAAAACAAACAAGTCTAGACGAAGAGATGCTTTCACCTTCCTAACGAAACTTTTAAGTTTTCTGAAAGCCCAGTGTATCGAGTTGAAGTACAAAATGCCAATGCCAGCCGTGGATTCTGTATTGGTTACTACTGCCGTTTTTACGACCGTAGTTCAATATTTATCGGGCGCGTAAGTGTGAATTTGTCAGAAATTCTAAACAGTTTGTTTTACAAAAACTAAAAAAATAAAATAAAAACACCAAATTGTGTAATGTAGCGTCATCTGTCGAAAGTATATAAAGAAGAAGAGCACCGGTGACACGTCGGGATTTCCGTTCATATGCGGTTTTCTATCGTAAGTAAAACATTTGTCTTTAAGAAATTGCTTGGTGTTCGAGTGTACGAATTGTCAATTTATTTATTGTTTGTACAGATGCTGCTTCTGGCTGCGGTACGGCATGTTGACGAACGAAAAAAGCGTGGTTTTCGTCAACACCGTAGGCGCATCACTCTTTCTGATCTACACAATTGTTTACTATGTTTTCACGGTGAACAAAAAAGGTTACGTGAAGCAGTTTGCGTTAATTTTGCTCTTCTTAGTTGTAGTTATATTTTCTACAAATCAGTTGCAGAATGAACGCGAGAAAATGATCAAAATAACAGGTCAGTGATAATAAGAGTCGTCACCTTTAGGTTATATGCCTGTAGCTGAAATTTTACCGTTACAGGCTTATTTTGCTGCGTGGTCACTGTGTGCTTCTTTGCAGCACCTCTCACGATGCTGGTGCATGTCATACGTACGAAAAACTCGGAAAGCCTACCTCTGCCACTAATAGCCACATCATTCCTAGTCTCGCTGCAGTGGCTTATTTATGGCATACTAATTTCTGATTCCTTTCTGCAGGTGCGAATTTTCACACATACACATTGCAAATTGCATTTGAATACCAATTAATTATATATATCCTTTACAGATACCAAATTTTCTAGGCTGCGTACTTTCAATGCTACAATTATGTCTCTTCGTTTGCTACCCACCGAAGTCTTATGCAGGACACGGCTATCGATTAGTCGATCAGGCTGTGCTGTTCTAAACAGCCTTTCATAGTTATAAAAATGCTAATACAAGTATTAATAAAACTAGGTTATTTTTGTAATTTAGAATATGCCAAGTTATTAACTCAAAGACTTCGACTTGGCCCAAAAATGTATCGCGAGAAATATACATACCTTGGCCTGCACTTTTTGTAATAAAAAGTACTTTGTACGAATCGCTCACGATTACTGTGGACGGACACGCGGGAGATCCGCAATTTTTACTTAGTACTATACTACGTTTGTGTGAAACTTAATTTTATTTGTTTGTCTATTCAGTCAAAGCAATTAGTTAATTTGCTGTTATATATGTATTTGGTGTGCTCACAGGAAACAATATCTGAGCATACCTTTTCAAATAACGGCGCAAGAAGAACAAAACAAATGTTAAAATTTCTGTAGACATCGATTTTGTTTCGATAACAATTATCGGCTTCTTTACACAAGTTGACAGTACTACTGGTTGTGCGTCATCTGTTTTGCAAATAATATCGTGATATAAAAAAGGAATAGTTTAAAATGCAGCACGATAATTGCCCAGAGTTATATGAGGAGGTGAAACTGTTTCGTAATGCCCGTGAGCGTGAAAGATACGACAACATGGCAGATTTATATGCCATCATAAATACTATTCAACAGCTGGAGAAAGCCTACATACGTGATTGCATTACTCCGCAGGAGTACACAGCTGCATGCTCAAAATATTTAGTGCAATACAAGGTGGCCTTCAAGCAAGTGCAAAGTGATGAGTTTCCAACGGTGGACACGTTCGTCAAGAAATTCCGTTTGGATTGTCCAGCGGCATTGGAGCGCATACGCGAGGATCGCCCCATAACGATACGCGACGACAAAGGAAACACTTCGAAATGCATCGCAGAAATAGTCTCACTTTTTATTACGGTCATGGATAAGCTCCGTTTGAAGATGAACACAATGGACGCTCTGCACTTTGATATAAAAGATTTAGTGGACAACATGAATCGCTTGTCCCTGATACCGGACGACTTTGAGGCAAAGCAAAAGGTAGAGCACTGGTTGGGCACTCTCAATGAAATGCAAGCCTCCGATGAGCTTACAGAATCGCAAGTGCGACAATTTTTGTTCGACTTGGAGTCGGCGTACGCTGACTTTAATAAGTTACTGCACAGCCAGTAGATGTGGTGAATTGTCATTTCGTTACGCTATTCCATTTTCCCAAGAACACTACCTTCAACTCAAGGTGTTAATGTCTAAGCTAAATTTAATACAAATTTGTTAGATTAAGTTTTTTATATATGTAGTAGATTATGCCTGTAATATATATATGTAACATATATGAATTTATATACATATATGAATTTTATGTATAAAAATTTATATGAATTTTGTCTGCCGCACTTTGCCTTCTTAGTGGTCTGAACACAGCATACGGTAGGGACTCGGCTCTCAATCAAGCAAATGGTTTCACATTATGATTGCTATTATCATCATTGACTAATCTGATGAGTTTGGAAATCTAAAAAATCTAATACATCATTTTTGTGAGCATATTCTGACCGTTTCTGCTATTTTTAGTATACATGCCCTAATCTTGTAAATTTAATGATATAGTTAAATGCAGTGAATAAATCAAAGCCACTAATACAAATTAAAGTCCCTTATTAAACCTTTATAAACCGTGACCGTGACAGCTTTTAACATCCATGGTAACGCTTGCATTTTCCGAGCTTCTTAACATCTAGCTTCTGTGAATGCTCTGGGTCGCCTGTGACAAAAGACGCATATAAGGTACAACGAACCATCGGCTAGAATAACGCGAAAATAAGTCTTTATTGCAAACAACTCAAGCTCGGGCACAATACCTCTGCAGTGGAGTAATATGTTCCGATTGGCCTTAATCCACAAATATGTCACAACTGATTCTTCTGCAATATGCTGGTATATCTCGATCGCTGCTGTTGCAGTATGCTGTACCCCTCTGGCATGTCAGCAAAAATTTATCTACTTCCACTGGTTTCATGGTAATAAGCATAACAAATATTAATAGAGATCATAAAAAGTATATTATTTGATTAGGTGTAGATTTCTTTATTTACAGAGTCTTACGAAATCCGAAAGTGATTCTGGATCAGTATTAAATAAACTATTAAAAATATTTACATCTGCCGTTATTTAATTGCATTTTAAATTGTACATGAAACTGACTAAGATAGTCCCTTACAACCAACCGTGCGATGACCAACCACTCTTATGGAAGTCATCATGATGCATTGGAATCTCTTCGTGATGAACGTGATGAACGGGAATCTCTTCGTGATGTACATGGTGGACTGGAATCTCTTCGTGATGTACATGGTGGACTGGAATCTCTTCGTGATGGACATGGTGGACTGGGACTTCTTTATACACCGGCACATGCACCTCCTTGTAGATGGGTACGTGTTTGACTACTGGCACTTCTTTGATCACCGGTACCTTTTGGACATGGTGATGATGGATAGTGTGCACTTTATAAGGCACATGAATCGTGTGGTGTTCACTAAAATGAAACAGATCAATTTATTAACTGAACACGTATGATGTTGAAAAGATGAATGAAATATTTTTGATGTTGGTGGTACTCAGGTGCGAGTTAAAAATAATACACTTTTGAGTTTCCGGGTTAGTACACATAGATGCCTACTAACTGCTTGGTTGTATTTTCTGTCTATTTGCCAAACATGTTCGCACAGAACAATTGATTTTCTTTGAATCCTTTGCCAAGATGTGCCATTTTAGAATACACAGTTTAGTTGCCACTTAGGCAAGCAATTGAATGCTATGAGAAAAGGCTGAAGGGAGATAAATAGACAATTTATAATTATACTATGCTTATCGCACACGTTTAACCGGTGCCAAAACTCAAAAAACTGAAATTTTCAGGAAACCGAAAACTATTTTGGAGTTAATGAAGCTTTTTCTGAAATAAAATATGGATTTTTTAGAAGCAGAAACTGACCAAATATAGTTTGAACACAAATTTGGTAGAAAATATATATTATATTCGTATACTGGATGCTTACAGAACTCGCCAGCTTTGGTACGTATGTTGCATAAGCGAATAATATAATCGGTTATCATAACCAATGACAATGAAAAAGCGACAATTTTAAACAGAGTAGAAAGTGAAAATCTTGTTTGTTTGGACGTGTATGCGAAATGATTGGAAAATTAGGAGACGGGCCTGCGTGTGGCTCTTTCATTGTCCAACTGTTTATCGTCACCTATTATATTATTGGCAGTCTATAGTATTAGCTAATATCAAGTCATCGATCTGAGTTCATTTGCTGGTGTTTTCATTGATGGCCAAGAGTTGGCTTTGCATTTAGCTAGAGTCGACTTAACTTGGCTCAACTTGACAGGGGGCCAATGTACGGAATCCGTAATTAGCTGCCGTAATTATACTTGCATTATAATGAATTAATCGCATAACTTTGAAAATTCCTGCGCGTCTCACGATTTGGCTTCGAGTGAGCATTTAAAATAATATTTTCACTTCGATCACGGTGAGTTCATTGTTGAAGTCTCTGTGAGCTGCAAACTCTTAGTGCAGTATTTAAAGAACATAAGTGTTCGATTAGCACTGCTTAGGACCTCAACTGAGTTAAAATAATTGCTCATTAAACATCCAATTAAACTTAGCACACAATTCCAAACATTTATAAATATAAATTTGATATCCATTGCAGCAACAATAGATGAAGAAGCTGTCAAATTTTTCTAATTTTAAAACTGCTTCAATTCCAATAACAATCCAATACTTACTGTTTGCCAAAGAAACCTGGTCTGGGAGCACCATAAGCCATAGCGAAGAGAGTGATGAAAACCTGAAAGGGAAGTTAGGAAATTTCAAAACGGCTTATCAAATGGTAACGAAAAAGTATTCAATTATAATTCTCATAGCATAGACCTATAGTATTTTTTTCGAAAATATTTTTAGTTGACTCGAAAACTGCACATTGGTTGCAATGAAATCACCATATGAATTATAATAATTACAAAGAATAATATTGAATAATTTATTTTGTGGACTATCCGACTTCACTTGATGATATGTTCGTTGACTCATCCTTTTAGAACAGAAATTGAAAGTTGTTTCTAGTAAATAGCTTGAGTTCGAATTACATAAATTTGGATATTGAAATTTAACCTTATAACTAGTGGTATCACCGAGAAGAGCGATAATTCTTTAACAGGTTAAGCATAAATTTCAGTGTACCCTTTTGGCTCCAAGTTATTTTTGGCTAACAATTTGTACACAATTTTTTTTATTTTTAATTTTCACTTTTAACGGAAGGAAATCACTTACACAGACTTTCAGAGGGGTCATTATAGTTTTTTGGATCAAATTTACGTTACGTTAGTAAGCGATTGGAACGGTACTTGACGTTTGTTTGTCTACTTGGCGTGATAAAACCGAACCGGTGCAATGTCTATAGCTGACTGATAACTGAAGGCTCCCCGTCGTCCGTTTTATACCAACGTCGAGCCTGAATCGCCATGCACCGCTTGCAAATGTGAACGCAGTTTTGACGTTGTAAACAAGAAAGAGCAAGAAACATGAACAATGATTGGCCGAGTGTGGCCGAGAGCGTCGAGCGCACATTGCTGATGTTAACGTTGTCGTTATTCGACTTCGAGCATGTTTTAGCTTATGAGAGGGCAAAATGTCAACATGAGAGTGATGTGCAGCGCTGCTTTGGAAAATGCTTCTGTCTTACATATAGTGGCTACATTGCTGCTGTCTTTATTGTTGTTAAAGTACACGCATCAGTTGATAGAAAATTAAGTCACAAGTTCGTCCGACGGTCCGACGATTGGTCTGGCTCACATGTCTGCGAACTTTGGCTGCAGTACCAACAGCAGCAGCGACAGTGGCACGGCACTATTGACAAATTTCTGTAACACAAACAGATTCAACTTTCATAATCGAGAGTCACAGCCGCGACTGCGCAGCTTGGCCTATTCCAAGTGAACGACCAAGTGGCACATAAATAATTTTATAGTTTTATATTTTGTATTAAGCTTATTACAATTTATTATTTAATATCTATTATACAGCAACGAATTTAATGAATGCAACAGGCGGGCAGCTTGGTTATTAGCTTAACTTTTGTTCGGCCTAAATGTACGTAGGGCTGGCTTCAGTTGCTGTGACAGAGGCAAAGGCAACTCGCATGCGATATTTTTGTTTCTTTGCTGCTACTTGCAAACTCGACAAAAAGTGAATGTCGCTGCACGTATGTAAAAGAAGCGAGCCGACAATAAAAAGTCTTTAATAACTCCTGCGTATCACATCTGTTAAGTGTTTGCACTCGCTCTCGTTCACGATTTCGACGCGACCTTGAATTTAAATGTTTTTTTTTTTAATATTAATATAAGCATGTGTATGTAAGTGTGTCAATTATTGCAGACGATTGCTTAAGATTGGGTCAGTTGTTCAAAATTACAGGAGTTCAAACCAAAGGAGTATTTGTAGTAAACAATGTCGCAATGAATACGAAGAAGGCGAAGGGAGAAAGGATAAGGAAGCAGATGAAAGTAGAGTATAAGCTTGCAAAGTCGAAATTCACAATATGAACCTTTCTGGTCAGGTGTTGCCGCCGTTGGCAAAGTTTTTTAAAATACCTGGCTCTTTCGAAATAACGAACTTGCTGACGTTCCGCGACTTCGGCGAATCACACATCACAATGAGAGGAATGCATAATTGACTAATTTTGTTTTGGTTAAATTAGCGTGTTGCATACCTACGAGATTTGTAAGAAAAATTATTTAAAAAAGAGCGCTCTGCTGTGTGCATAGAATGCATGCGGTGTAATTGGAGCTTATTTATGTTTTTTATTTAGGGCATATCAAACTGTTGTAGGTTATTTTCAAACCACTAATAAGCAAAGAGAATGCTATGCTAACATCATTGCCACCAAAGAATGGGAGATAAGTACATACATCCACACAAACACACGACACAACGTTGAGGTAACTAAAGTATTAAACTAAACGTCATCCATAGAACTTAGTCAGAATTGTTTAAAACAACTACTGGGGCAGCCTTATATAAAAGAAATTAAAAACACAACACTCATCTGAATTCGTTAGCGCGGTGCCTTATCCAGTAAAATAAACAAATAGATAACCCGCCTTGCTGGTCCGTTGGATTTCTAAATTTAATTAATTTAATAAATTAATTAATTTAATGACATTTAAAATAATTTGCAACATTAATAAATGACCATCGAACATACACTTGTGTATTTGGAATTGTCGTCTGGAACTAGGCAATCGCAATACACACAAACAAGGCACAGCTATTGAACTCATCATGCAGTCATTCGCAGCTCTGCTAGAGGTTAGTACGGCGAAATCAAACTAAACGAATGTCTTCTCAGAATACCCATTAATTACTTGCTATAAAATCGTGAAATTAACTTCTGCGAATTTATTGTTATTCCAACTGTTAACAATTACATATTTAATCGATTGAATGCTACCCCAAATGAATTAGCTGCTGCAATGGATTTGGGGTTTGTCATAGTTTTTGCCATTTGTCTTGCTGTGAAGTTGTTGTTTAACTTTTTGTGTAACTGGGCCAAAATGCGTTTGTTCGTTCATGGTTTGGGGAGCAATTGCCTTGTAGACGATCACGCCCCACACTGGCAAACGCACACACACACACACATACACACACTGTTTTGTTTTTACAAATTGCGCGTGGAAATTGCATAATAGATTTTTGATAAATGAGCTAATCGCAGCCGTTCGGTTTGTTAACAAACGTACAACATACTGGCCTCCTCTCTCTTGCCCCTTACACCACTGGCTTTACTGTACTGCGACTGTTGCTATTTTCACTTTCATTTCTTCTTAGATGTCCACGCAAACGAATTTTATTGTTTTTTTAAATATATTTTTCTGTTATTTTTTAGGCTGTTCAACTTTTCTCGCGTTCAACTTCACAGAAACAGAGTTACAAATTTTCCAGATGCAAATATTTACTTCCTGCAAAGTGAGTTTTCCGACGCTCAAAAGTGGAACACGCCAACTCATATAGTAACCTGAGTTGAATTGCATCGCGGCACGAATGGCGGTCAGTGTGAAGAGACGTGTTGCTGTTGCCCACCACTTGTGCGAAATCAACAACAGTAACTATAATAAGCACATCAAAAATGATCCGGTAATCTGGACATGATTTTTTGCGTTAGTTTTTGACGTATATTGAAATTTATACTCAATTTATGTACCAGATACTCATCCTGGTTCAATTCAATTAATGACAGTCTTTATGTGACGCCACAGTTTTCATTAGTGCGAATCGTGGGTTATCTAATAGAAAATCGTGTGACTTGTCTGCATGACCAACTTGCAGTTACGAATCTTTATCGCAAGCCCATTGAGCCACTTACTCGTGCTTACATACATACATACATACATAGAATATCGTAAATGAAATTGGCGATTTAATGTGCCATAATGTCATACATTTGTCAACAACAAAATCGACGTCCATTTCGCTGACACCAAGTAAAATTTCACTGTTTTGACGAATTTATTCGCGATCGCATAGCGTCTTGTGTGCGATATCTAATTGTTTTCGATCGCGAAGTGTTACAATTTCGAAATTGATTACTTGATTTGATGATTTACGAATAGAAAATAGAAATATGAACACTGTCATACCCTACCCTACCGTGTGTGATTCTGAAGAACTTGAAATAAGTGCCATCTATCCATAGCAGTAGCTGTTAATTGCGGGTTACAAAAGTTTTAGCAGCCACGATTTGCAGCATTTTTCAACAATAATTCTAGGAAAAACGCCAAACTTTCCAACTTTGAAGAACTTTTCGAAAATCAAATTTTTGACGGTTTACAAAAGTAGGGGAACTATGTGTTTTAAGCTTAGAGGTGGAAAATGTGATAATGTTATAATTTGTTTTGCTTTCCGTTTCTATGGACTTATATGCGCCCGATCACATTGTTAAACCACTCTGACTTGCGTGGGGCAAAGATGCAGCGTATTAATCTATAGGGCACAACCAATTGTAGTACAAAATTTCGGATATCTATGTGTGCCTCGGTGGCCTAGTGGAAGTGCACTAGGCTGCCGACTGCAGAGGCTGGGGCTCAGTTCCCACTGGAGGCAGGATTTATGGTCATACGTCATGGTATGCTAGGCATTATTTTATTTCCATGTGTCAATGCCTATGTTGCCAAATGCTGTTGTTCGTTGGCGGCGGCATTTGGCCATCCCATCATCAAACACTGGTAGCGGCAGGCTATTAGACAAAAAAAAACTATTCGATTTATGAGAACACCATAAGTCCTGGGTATTCCACAAGAAATAAAATACTAATAATAAAAATAGAAGAGACTTGTGGTAGGCCCCATGCTCCCTAGTGGAGTGAACAAGGAAATATACACATAACGTTTGGCTGTTTTGGTGATTCAATTGCAGTTCGACCTCTGCGCATTTCAGCGCGCTCGGCTTATCTTTGAACACTCTTTTGACATGCGTACTTTGTCACATTGCATTTTTCACGGCGGAACGTGATTGAACCCCTTTGCCTAAAATTTTCACATATTCAGATTCAACGAGGCGCCTCGCGCCCCAAGCGTTCGCTGAATTTTGATTGATTTTGATGCGATACCATTCGATTCGCTTTTGGTTGTTGAAGAATTAATTTTGGTTGAGCATGAAAGAAGCGTATCACGTCATAGTCACAAAAATAATAATAATAATAATATAAATATAAAAAAAAAAATAAGCGTTGACACTTTAACTTTACTGACATGCATTCAACTTGCTTTATTTGTTTAGTACGAAATTATGGCTAACTCTTCGATTTGGGGCGGTCGTCCATTGTGCAAAACTCTGCGCTTGGCAATGTGAGAAAAGTGTTGCCAATTTTGTTTTTATCTGATTTGATTGCATTGCTTTTGCAATATCCGAGGCAGCAAATTTTAGCGACGACTTAATGTGCGCATTTGGCTCACCTTTTTCAATGGGCGAAACAGCGTACCAAAGAAGTAATGAGATGGCCAAAAGGCTGGGTGCGGCCAATATACTTATACATAGTAGAGTTTTCCGTATACCCAAGTTAAAATGCAATTCATAATCATTTGTTGAATATCAGCAAAGATTTAGAACATTAGAACATTTAGTTGAAGAACAACTGCCGAATGAGATGATCTAATAAAGTTGCTTTAAGCTGCGGGTGAATGTGTGTACCATAAAGAAATACAGATAAGCCATGTACATCGATTGAGTGCGGGGAACGGACTTCGCTGCACAATATATTAAAATTTTTTTTCCAATTTTAAAACAATGAACCTCCCGGATATGGTTTCCGAAATAGCTATGTATATTTGCTTAGGTTAAGGTAGCTACTCGGTTAAACATTTTGTGCATTTTTATTTTCTTAAACCGCTTGTAAGCAGACAATAGGAACGTTGTATAGCATCCCCCTTTAAGCAGATTAACTCTTCCAAGATACGGAAGGATGGTAGAAAGTGACTAGCGAAAACTTGTACAAAGTTGTAGATTTATTCTAAACTTATAGAAACGAAGCCATTGTCGAAGTATGTATACTGATGTTTCAAGCAAAGCTTTGTAACTTGAAGCCCTGCAAAATACGGCCTTTTATGTTGCTGCCAGGGTATGAGTGTGATTCAGCACTGCTCAACACTGAATGCTGCGTGAGGGCACGGTGCTGTGTAGTGTTCAGTGTTCCAGTTATATTTATTATTCTGAAACCTCTGCACCTTCTTGACACCAGACGGGAATAATTTGCTGTCGGAACGCAGCAGTAGAACTAATTTACTGGGGTTTTAATATGCCGAGATTGAGTGAAAATTGAGGTGAGAATCCACATAATTTAACACTATCAATTCGAAGAGATATACGAAAGAAATTAAGAAAACTGTGTCAAACCACTAGAATTCTGGGAGGAAATCAAACAATTAAGGCGAACTGTTAAATTCGTAGCTGCCCTTGAAATGACGTGCTTCAAAAAAGTTCTGTTTAACAGGAAATATAATAGTTAAGAAATTAGAATTTCTACCCACTTCCTGCCACACTTGAATTCGGTTGTAGTTTGTCGTCAGAAGTAAACGCCAAACGACGAGCGTTAAAGACGAACAAGACCGACGTGCATTAGGCGTCAGCGAGCATGACAGGGTCGAGTCATCCATCGTTTGAGGTGTTATCAACTGCTACACTGCATCGACAACGTGCACTGATTAACGCCTCAACAACGCACGCGAGCCTCAACGCCCCCACCATCAACCTCGAAAATTAGGCTTTCCAACTGACGTTGGGTTTAATGAACGAAATGCCTGAATAAGATTACATTGTACTGTTGGTTGAACGGCTCGACGAGTGGCTAGCTGGCGGCTTCATATCGCTAGGTCAATGTTCTTGTCTTGGGCGTTTTTCGCTGCTTCAACAAAGCGTAAAATACGAAATTAAACAGAATTTCTAATTGTTGCATAGATCTAAGGCTGCCGTCAGTGGACTTTCGTCAAGTGTTTGTGCTGATTTAATGTTTTCATAGTGCTCTTCACGTAACATTGTAGTGTAGCGGCTTTAGCCATTTTCATTTGTCTGTACGTCAGTGGTTGTGCAAACTACGTCTGCATTTTTTGAATGGGATTCCTGAAATTTAGCACGAAGACTTCGTTTTTCAAAAAGTTGTACATATGAAAAAAATTTGGATCGGTCTACTAGATTTATTATAGCTAAAACCTAAATATTCGAAGGTCCTAAGATTACTGGATCATATGCAATAGTTCCCAATCAAGTCTACGTGTCTCGGTTTTGAACTATACTATGCACTAAACATACATCAAATCAATATTAAAATAGTGTACTCAAGCTGGAGAAGATTAGTTAATTCTTTTATGGATGGGGGAAGAGTGTTCCAACTTCGGCATAGCTGAAGTTCTCGATTTGTTGTAAAATACAAACAAAAGCTGAAGCACATTTGAAAGAGGAAGTTTGGTGCACAGAGCGGCAAAAACAGAATTTAGGTGAAAATAACGTATCTTTTGTATGACTAGAAAATGCTTAACCGTTTCCAAGATAGTGAAGATGACGATGATGATGATGACACTCCCGCATTAATTGTTTTTGTTGTTGTTCATGTCGTTGGCTTATTAGTGTTACTCCTAGCACCCAATATCGTCATCAACAACGACAACTACAACGAAACCAACATCGACTCTTACAACAACAATGACGACAACAACTATTAAAACAACAAATTTAAACTTTGTCTCACTCGAATTAAAATCGAAATGCTGGAAAGCGTAAAATGTACAACAACACCAACAACAACAACAACAACCACGAAAACGGTATTGCAGTTGTCGTATTGTCGCTATCACTGTCGGCTCGTTTATTTTGCTCTGCTGCTGCTCTGCTTGGCTCGGTGGTGCTTTGCTCTTCCGATGAGCTTTGAATTCAACTAAATCAGAATTTTTATTCAGTTCCAATTGTTTAGCGAGTGAGGTTCGAGTTTTGGACTTTGTCAAACTTAAGCAACAAATTTACACGTTTTTATCCCGCTTGGAAGTGATAGCGAAATTTTACTAGTTAAATTCTAATTACAATTTCGTGCTTTCATTTTAATTGTTCCAAGTGAAATAAGAAATCGTGGTGTAGTGAAAAGTGTTGCGGATATAACAAACTTATCGTTAGACTATGGCTACCGTTATCTTGGGCGCAAAACCATTGCAAAGGGCCGCAAGAACACCAACGCGCAAAGAATTAATTGTCTAAATAAGTTAGTCGGAATAGAAAGTATATAAAGTATTATAACGAGTAATTTGCGATGCGATGCTTCAAACCTAAATCAAGACAGTCGGCACAGAAATGAGAAATGAGTGAAAATATGTGAAATTTTGTGGTGGCAACAGTATTATTGTTGATCATCTCGACGATATGATGTGATAAAGCCAGGTCTGCCGTTCGCCTGTATAAGCTCAGACTATTTCTTGAGCTAGAGAGTTTAAATTTTGCATTAAGTTTGGATTGATGATAATGATAGAGTTAAAGCAAGTTCGTATAAGAACAACATTTTTTGTTTTTTGATCTATAGTACTAATCAGCTAAATCCTGAAAAATTCATTATCCTAGATTTTTGTATACTGTGATTTGAAAAGTGGTAAAATGTTTTATTTCTATTAGAATGCTCTCAATTTGTGCTGCTAATTATACAACTTAATTTGCATTACAGAATTATTAAAAAAACTAGAGATTCGAATTTTCTGAGTGACTGCATAAATCCTTTTCAAAAATGAGTAATTTTTTTTTTTTGAATTAAAGGCCAATTTTGAAAATTAATGACTTTTCAAAGGAAAATATATACTGTACCTACAAATAATATGAACAATAACAAGAAACATTTTTGTTTTGAAAACACGCGGTAAAAACATTGATTTCGTCATCGGCTCGAGTTTGATTTTTGATATTTTGTGTGCCAAACAATTGTTGTATTTACGCATTGTTGAGCACTTTGTCATTAGCCAAAAAGGAGAGTTACGTATCTGAATCTATGCTTTCAAATTTTAATTACGGAGTACGAATACATTTCAATTAAAGAGCGACACTGAGACAGACCAATGCCGCGAGCCCTTCCTTAGTTTAGAGGTTCGATCAAAAAACGCCGCATAAACACTGAAATATATCTTAATTACACACGCAGAAGCATACGAAGAAACAGCGAAGTATCTGAGCTAAAAATAAGTATATAAAATACTAATTAACAAATAATCAGAGAGAACTTATACTCTTTCAAATAATCGAGATGAGCCGCTTCGATGCCCAGGCTATTGACAGTAGCCGTGTGAACCGCGCCAAAGTTGTTCAACTTTTCTTCTAAAGTGACTCATTCGCGAACTAATTAAAAACAGATTTTTTTTCTTTTTAAATACAAAATACAATAAACAAAGATGACGACAGCCCAGCCGTAACTGATCTGCATATTTTGGCAATCTAATTAACGGTAAAAGTAGCGAAATAAACGCTATTCATAAAAGAACTTTAAGAGAAAGGTATAAAAAAATACAATAAGAGAAAAAAGAAAGAAATCAACTGACACATGTACGCGAACACGCACTAATCACTAAGCTCGTCGGCGCCGGAGAAGGTTTCTAAAGCTTCGAACGACTTTTGCGTAGCTCAGTTTTCGAGCGCAACTCATCTCAAACGGTCAGAGCCGAAGAAAAGCACAAGTGATGAGGCGGTGCGAAAATTGAACATGCCTGCTGAGAGTTCGGAGAAATAGAGTGAAAAATATCGTACGGAAATCTTGCAAATCCCTGAAATAGAATACAAAATCAAAACAAAGCAAAAATCATCTATTGTATGTACATGTGCGTTAAAATAAAACCATGCAACACAGCAAAACTAAACTCACACAAAAACGGTTACTTGCATTGTGTGTTCTTTTAATGAAACTCATTCATGCGGTCAACGGACTCACTGTGGATAATCAACTGGTCTCGGCACGAAATGGTAAGACAAAACTCAATTAAACTAAGTGAAACTGCATTTCAAGTGTACAGAGAGTTGGAAATAATTGCATTCATTCAACGCGAAGAAAAACCTTTCTAGTTACAAAATGAGAATATGACATTTTACAATATGACAATTACAAGATGAAATGCGGTATGGGAACTCTTGCTCCTGCTCCTTTATACTGCTAGCATCTTCTAAGCTAAATATTTCCTATTCTTGAAACGAGTTTCTTTAAAACCAAATAAATGTTCAAACTATCATGGGACCTACAATTTGGTAGCAATCGCAAAAGGGTAACCAATTCTGGCTGACTATAACGAGAGGTCACTTAGGAATTCGAGGCAAATAATTGTCCCAAAGGTCTGTCAGGAAGGGAAGGGTGATACAAAAAAGTCTGCGCCTATTTCACTTCCTATTGGAAGATTGACACACACTTGCTCCAGCAGGCCTCGGGCAATTCAACCAAATTAATAACTTGTAAAGGCTCAAACCTCAACTGACCACATCCGAGGAATCGGGCATATATAATGTAAATGGAGGCCTGAATATAAAGCAAAGCCTACAGCAAATCTGTGAAATACGCTGTCAAGAGTCATGCATAGGTGGGTCTCTATGGGTAGACAAAAAAAGAAATACACTGATGGTGAATAATATGACTGCTATATCATATTTGTCTGACTTTAATATTTATAATCGACTCGACTCATTGTGACGGAAACTTCATCACCAAGTAAAATATATCTGATAGTCTAAACAACACCACTGGCAAAATCAAGAATTGTTGTAGTTGAAGTACCGTGTAACGTTATCTATGGGTTTGTCAGTTCCTAACCTCAAAGCATATAAATTCATTTACAACCCAGGTACAAGAATTATTCTATTGAAATTGAATTGTATTTGACTCATTCAACATTCCTAGCTCGTAGTCTTAATTCCGTGTACTCAGCGGAACAAACATTTTGAAGGTAGGTAGCTTTCCATGAAAAGCCAAAAACACCGAAAGACCGCTTTTGTTGTGTTTGACCTCTGTGAATTATTCATAAACGCTTCTATGACAGCATTCATTTTTTATGTTATAGACTCTGTGAAGTCTGTTCTTACAATAAATACGGCAACTACATCAGATTCAATAATTATGATCCATGCAGTTGTTAAGCCGGGAGTTTTATGCTTTCAGCTGTGTTGGTGACACGCAAAACTCAAAACTAATAAAACTGGCAAATTTAAATAAAGAACAAAGCGTTGTTTGTTAATTGAACAAAATAGAACTAACCTACCGTACGACGATGTGAAGAGTGGCAAGCGCTGTTGGTGCCACGCTGAACACATATCAGCGCCACGGGTTGGCCTTGGGGCCGAAGCGTGAAGCTGTGCGTGTTGGGCTGTGAAACAGTTCGGTGGACGGGGTGTTGGTGATACAACTAACGCTAAAAGCCCATGGGCTGAGCATTCGGTGCGTGATGACCTCAATGCTGAGCGATTTCCAAATGCCAACTGAACTGACCCGACACAGACACCGAATTGCTTTGCGAAGTATTTCAATATCCGTCGATTTGCCAATTTGCCAATTTCGCAAACAATGTTAATTACAGCAGCCAAAAGGGTGAAGTCGATGTTCATCATGATTTCATTTGTATTTCAGACTGTTTCGAGCGCATCGCTTTGGAAGCAATGCTGCCATTCGAGAAGGCATTCCGCACCGAAGACATCAACTCGCTGAAAATGTGCAAAGAGAAATGCTTGCAATTCGGCGAGAAGTGTCAAGCGATCTCATTCGGGTAAGCAGCCAATTGTTGAATCGATTACCCAATCGTTATTTAAACTTCAACTCACTTCTCTGCTTCTTACGCTGTGCAGTGTGCATCGACGCGGAAACGGCACATGTCAACTGTCATCAGAGCAGTACGGTGCATCAGGCGGGCGACCGAGCGGTGTTATTTTCGATCCGGACTTTGATCTGTACACACGTAAAACAAATTGCTTTGATTTGAGTGCTAACGCGATACCAGAAACTGGCTCGCTTAATGGTGGTAATGGTGGTATCGGTAGTTATGGCGATGTGCCACCAACACCGCCAGTTCATTTGCCAAACCGACCAATCGAAGGAACCCCGCTATTGGTCGTAAATCCGTCACCGCCGACTACTAGTAGCATCAGCAGCACCACCAGCCTAGACGAACGCCCACAACTATTGGGTCCGAGTTCTACGGCACTGTCGCCACCCTCAGAGAGTGGGGATCGTTTGTATTTTACGCATGAGATATATCCATTATACAAATATCCCATGCTATATGAACAAAACTATCCGGCGCCAAACGAAGATGTGTACATACCAGGTGGCTATGCTGCCAATGTACCCGCAGTGGAGGATCGTTATCGCCCGTCCTATGCGGTAGGTGATGAAGAGGGCGCACGCCCTACATCGCACGGTCCACCTCGGCCGATATTCGGATTGGGTTACGGCACCGGCTACAGTTACGGCACGCCAGAGCGCTACAATCCCACCACAATACGACCAAATGAGTCGCATGATAATCGTGTTCGACCTAGCTATGCACAGAGACCAAGTCCCCCTTATGTTATTGGCGATCAGCCCGAGAGACCTACGCAACCTAGCTACGATGTGCCTACTCCGCCTTCATATAGACCGCGACCAAATTATGAGTCCCATGCAAACGATCCACGCCCTGACTATTTAAATCGTCCAGATCCATCACCAACACTGCCACCACAAGCAACATCGCAAGCTAACTATGCTGGCATGGATGCACTGGCAATGCGACCATCTCCTAACTACGGTGCTAGTGACGGTTACGTACGCAGAAATGGCAGCGCAACTCACCCCGATGGCTACAGTGATGACAAACCCATTGCGACATATTTTAATCCAGACGATTACCACTATGCCGGTGGCCAACGCAAACGTGAGTAAAACGCTTCGTCAAGACATATGGAATTCCTAATTCGAAAAAACATCTTTACAGCACCCCCTCGGGAATATGAACGAGATCGCAATCGCGATCGCCTTGGCCAAGCGTCAACGGACCAAATGAAAGGTAGGCATCACCTTCACACATTACAGCTCTTTCGTTTTTTCCTAAAGGCAGTTTCCTGTATTCCTAATACACCCAATTGTTAATATTTGTCTGATCTCAATTAATCTGTGCTGGTGCTTTTATAACCGTCAATGTGGGCTAAAGCACAATTCAAGCCGAAAACACACGCACCGACATTAACATTGGCAGCCATTAACTCTCATTACGGTGTGGTCCATTCGCCTCATGCAAATTCCATTAGCTTTTATGTGATTTGCTTGCATTCTAAACTGTCTAGCACTACGAATACAACTCGTAGCTCGGTTTAAAGTTCGCTACAATGGCAGTTAGAGTTACAATATTTTTATTTTTGGCATTCAACTGGCAAGACAAAGCCTGAAATATATTAACATTTCGATGTGCGGGTACGGTTACGTGTACTGAACTGGTTCGTGAAAAGCTCATCTATCACATCGCACTGCTGCGCGTCGCGTGCTTGACCAACGCCACCCAACTGCGCACGCAAATTCTCGCATTCTCGTAGTCGTCGCAGTACAAATAGAGCGCGAATTTCGGGCTTGTGGGTTACTAGTATTGCTGCTCAATGCGCGTTCCTTTTTTGTGGAAAATTGATTTAAATACATTCACTGCTAATAGCTCATTAGATAATAAATAAACGAAGCACAAAGAGAATGGCAATTAAAATGAGGAGGGGCTTTTTTGGATGGACCGTAGTTGTGAAAAATTGCCAATTGAAGATACCGATCGAATATTAAAAAAGGCGTCTTTAGTTTAATTTTCGTTCACATGACCTTTTGCCTCTTGGGAGCGAATTTTCTAACAAGCAAAATTTTTTTCTATGCAAAAAAAAATAATAATAAAAAAACTACTTCCATACATCTTTGATCCCGCTTTTCAAAACTGCGCATTCGTGAGCAACTTAAGCTATAAAATAAAACTACTGATCAGATTTAAACATCGTGGGACTACAATAAGAGCCTCAACAACAATTGCCCAATTAGCGGTATCGATTGTAAGTGAGCACATTAGATCTAAAGGGAATAGAATCAAAAGTAAACGTAATCGTTTTTTTCGGCAGTAAGAAATTATTACTCCATCATCGTTTAGGCCAAATCTCTTCAAGTATCACTCGCTGGGGGCTAATTTGGAGAATCTGATAGATTGGGAAGCAATTGTTTTTGACGTGAATACGTCTTAGTTTTTCAGTTATATGGTGGTGCATGTTTAAAAAAAGTGAGTGAGTAAGTGGTGCGATACAGTTTGGTGTTGTAGCTACATATCTATCATTCACATCCAAAATTTAATTACACCACTCGTTAGCTAAAGGATCAAAGCATTCATTAGCTTTAGTGCGAACTTTGTCGAATAGCGTGGGTTGAAGGGGGACCCGCCGCCGTTTTGATGTCGTGTTTCAGTCAATTCCAATGCGAAAATTGCTGTTTTACAAACCGAAGTCTGTTTTTACAACTTTAATAGATTTGCCATGAATTGTTCATGTCGCGGCTTAAAAACTATTACGGCGTATTACATTTAGGGTATAGCGAACTGATCACTCAAAATCGATAACAATGGACCTTGAGCTACTTCTCCGATCCGATGAACCCCTAGCTGTTTTGGAATAGTTTTGGCTGTAGTATTGTGACTTAGGCGGGAACATAAATACATTAGAAGTTATATTGGGGAATCTTCACTGCATAATAATGCAGTTCGCCACTTACATATATATAAAACTGTATAAAGAAATATATTACAACTTCTGATTTCGCTGTATTGTCTTTTGGAAGACCTTTAAGTATTCTGTGATCATTGATATTTAATTTTTTAGCAGGCAGAAGGTTAAACCGATTTAGTAAGAGTCCAAATTTAGTACATCTTATGTCATGCTTCTAAAAATGACTTCCGCCAAGTATGATCAAAGAAAGTTAGATGCGAACGATTTATTACAATTTCATTTGAAACCTTACGTGCTTTTCGGAAATATGCGTTTTTTCCTTGTTGAGTTTCTGAGAGTGAATGACGTCATAGCTCAGATGCACAACACCAAATCTGCTTTGGTGGGTGGTATTTCAAGTGTGACGCCGTCGTACGTGAACCCAAAGTGGAAAACCCAAGTCTAGATGACTCAGGGTTGATTCCAAGTATGACATAATCAGAGGCGCAACAGTATAAATTGAATATTCTAAACAATTGGAGTGCGAGTAATAAGAATAATGGTAAAGAAAATAATTATAAAAACGCGTACTTAACCGTATGACATTATCGTGGAGTTCAGATTTGGTTTCCGTTCGTTGTTATTTTGGTAATTAATTAAACATTAACATAATGCGTGATATAAATTACGCAGCCTAATTCAAAATGGTACAAAGGTGTTTGTCGCAGATGTCGCAGGTGGTGTCTTCCTACAAGTGTTTGTTGGACATGGCGGAAGTGCTTAAGACGAGTGAGTTGATTTCGAGTGTCAAAATGAGTTACGTTTTTATTTGTTGTTGTGCGTTCAGACGAGCACAAAGTAAAAATTAACGAGCAAGAACACTGAATTGTGCAACAATAAGAACAACAGAAGTAACAGGAAATAACACACACAAACAACAACAACGACAACAACTGGAAAAACAACAACAGCAAAAAAAGTTCAAGACGAACCAATGCAGTCGCAGTGGTTGGCTTCATTGTATGCAAATTTAGACTGAGTTTGGGGAACGAATGCAGTTCTAAGAACAACAAAAACAACAACAACTTCGACTGCAACACAAAAAAAAAATATATAAACAAAAAATAAAAACAGCATTGATTAAGAAACGGAAATGCGCTCAACTTGTCTGCTTTTTGTTGTTTGCCATATTGTGGTGTGGACCTTGTTACAAGTGAGGCTGCTATGGTCGTTGATGACGATGTTGATGCTGATGATGTTAATGTTGATGGACAACGTTGATAATGATTTCATATTGTAAGTGTTCTTGTTATGATGTATTAACAGCATGAATTTATGAGTAGTATGTTGAGCAACTTTGGCGGTTATACAATATCATATACAGAAACACAAACAAAAGACTTAGGCAACGAACTTTTAAAGAAAAATAATATTTACTGTTGGAAATTTTAGCAAATCCAAAAAGGATACGGAACAAATTGAAAACAGATTGTTTTGAGTCGCACTCTACAATACTTTTCAACTCTTCATAGTGTGGCTATAATAGTCTAATAGCCTTGAACACATTAAAGGAGAAATCGGACTTCACACAAACTATTTATACTTTTTACTATTTAGACCACCTCGACGAGTCGATTTTCTTTGTACCATACCATATGGGCAACTCCTTCTTATAACTACCATAAAATCAAATTCAAGCAATGTCGTTGTTTATTTGTCTTTCCATCTGAAAATCATTTCTTTACATTTACCTAAAACAAGTAAATTTCCGGATTACTGCAGTATCTAGTCCACAACAAGGTTTGTTCAAAAAGTTTTGGGAAAATTGATGGCATAGCCCTAAGCTGCTACCATGAACTTTGTTTTCCGTCAGAAAAATTTTTTTTGAGTCCGTATTCTTTTTTATTTTTAAAGCATAAACGGGCTTTATTGGCCATAATTTTAAACCCTAGAAATACTACCCTATCCTAAAATCTCAGCATTGTTTATATTTCGTACAAACTCTTGGTCCAGTCCTTTAGTGTAATATGTATTACAGCTTCAGCATAGCCGAACTTTACAATTCTCCTTATTTTGCTGGAACGTAACCACGTTCCAGAATTAAAAAAATTAAAATAACAAAATAGGTAAGTGCATTATAACACTGACTGAAAGTTTCAATGGGCGGGATTCTACTTTATTCCGAAAGGATTTCAATTTCCGTGTGCTTAATGGTAATGATTATGGATTACTATATGAGATTTATAAAAGACAGTTCTCTTTTTTAATGTATACAGTGAAGCGAAAAAGAATTTTTTACTCCCAAAATTTCAGTCTTTCTTTTTATTAAAAAAACAACATATTCATAGTTGAATTGAAGAAAACGAGTCTTTCATACAAACTTCTCGCAGTATATATGAATTTCGCATAAAAGACGTTCTCAAGACCTTAGAGTTTGGACGGCTCCAAAATACTTAAAACTCCATTAAACTCATGCAAACAATTGAAACGATCTAATCGAGGAAAAAAGCTTCCCAAAATTAACGCAAATCATGGTAAAAAGCTTTTGAGCGCCGCACCATCAACGTCGTTGAGTTTCGAATATAAAACCGCGATTCGATCATTGCGAACGTTCATTCGAAAGCGGCACCCACGCCGGGCAAACGTTTGTACTGAGAGGCGTCGCGTATAACGACTAAATATCCGTTCGGCAAACCAGCACTGACGATCGAGCGAGCGTCCGTTTTCGCGTGCGCTGAGCGTGTCCTGCGCGTGTAGAAAGACGTTCGAATGAAGTGAATGAATCGTAAAGAAAAAGAAATTTTGAACTCAGAACGAAAACGTTGGAACCCAATTAATTCAAATATTATTAGGGTCAAAATAAGTTTGCATGTTTCGTTTGTGACTCTTGGTTGAATTTCATTGTCTGCGTCAGATGCAGCCGTGACAGCATTTACACTATTTGACATTAATAAATTTTTTCTCTAACAATTTATTGTCACACAACAAAGATAGTGTGAGGGAGGTGGTCATACACACAGGCAGATTTAAACAAATTGGCCCAATGTGCGATAATAGAACGCGTCGCATGCTTACGTAATTGTGGAAAATCAGTGAACAGTACACATCGAATCGCTGGTGCTGTGTGTAAAGTTCTAAGGCCGACATCGTCAGTTGGTTGTGCATGAAAGTAGCTGTGGATGGTTCGTTCAGTTTGTCATAGAACTCGCAGCGATGTGGTTGCCACACGCTTTCAGTTACTGCTTGGCATTGCTAACTCTGCTCTGCAGACTTGGCTTTGCGAAATTCGTGAGCCCTTTACACGGTGTGGCTGCCAATCCAGTCAGCAGCACCATTATCATCGTTGAAGATGCCAAAGGTAAAAAAATAAATCAAACACAAGTTCAACAACAACATTTATGCAGTAGTTAAAAGTTCGTTGGCAAATTCGTATCTGAAGGTCACTGCGTTGTTGATCCTTGCCACTGTTACGCAACTCTGCTCGTCGAATTAAGGTCGTGCGGTATAGTTCTTGTGCAAAATCTCGATCATTATACCATGAATAGATTTTAATTTCGACCTCCATAAAAAAGCAAGTGCGTATTGAAGTAATTTCCATATTAATAAAAATAATAATAATAATAAAAAACATTACAATAATATTAATTATAATAAAGGCTTTTAGTGAAACAGAGAAGTAAAAAGTGAAGTCTGCCAACGATTTTTTTGTTGATCTCCGCGAAGGTTTTGCCAACTAAGAATCTGTTAAGACAACCAAAGACAACGGCGAACATGACTCGATCATAATTTACGGGTCGGCGGATGTTGCTAGAGAGCAGTAAAAACGGCGTTGAAAGAAGATGAGGTTACTTCATTGGCGCTACTGTGGCGCTTTAGAAGTGGCGGGTGGTTAGAGTTGTGTAGCGCTTGGGGAACGCTTCAATGATTTCAAAGTTAAGTGGCGGCAGTCATCATAGTCATGTATTCGTAGTCGCAGACTATGTTGTTGTTGTTGTTGTTGATGATGAAGTTCACACAATCGTACATCACCTCGGATCCATTACGTAACACATACAACTCGTATGTACAACTCGTAATACATACATTTCTGATGGTCTAGCAGCACCTTCTTAGCCAATGGTACAAACAAAACAAAAAATCGTGTTTTTTATATTTGAAATTGCAGCTTGCTTCCGTCGTGTATTGGCGGGCAAACGCATAGCACCACATTGGGTCCGACGCACTATTTCCTGTGAGCGAGTAGAGGAATGTATGCGAGAATGCGGCCACGAGAAGCGTTTCATGTGCGAGGGCTTCAACTATCGGCTGGATCCTTCCGGCCATGGTCAGGGTGATTGTGAATTGATAGAGATACCTCTCTCGCAAATGGATCTCTACTCGAGTTCCAACCAACGTGATTCGAATCTTCTGCGTCATCCGGATTATGATTATTATGAGCGAGATCGCAACGCTCCATCGAGTTGTCGCCGAAATGCATGCGAGGACTGTTCACAAGGTCATTTAACAAGCAGTCCGGTGTACTTAAAGCCCAGCAGCAGCGGTAGCGATAGTTGGTCGAACAAACCACTCAGTGGCGAGCGTTTTCCACCAAGCAGTGGTGGTAGCAGCAGCGGTTATGGCGGTAGTGGTGATCACTATACTGCGCTCGATCACTATCATGGGCCTTTAGGTCCTCGACCGCCACTTCCATCACTTACGCAGCAATCATCGGCATCTTATGAACATCGTCCTTTTTCATCGCATTCGTCGGAATATCACAGTTCCTCGGCGAGTTCCTATGAATTTTCGTCGCATGGCTCGAGTTACGAACATACGCCGCCAAGCAGTTACGGTGATCATTCACGTCCGGATTACATAGATCGGCATGACTTTGTGCGTCCTGAGTTGAACAGATATCACCCAAGCCGTCCATCAGATGGTTGGGAGTCATTGCCTAGCAGTTCCGGTTATGATAGTGCACCCTATCGACCTAGGCCGGAATCAGAGCCAGACCGTGGCGACAAATATCGGCCGCCATATCGTCCAGGCCCAGATTACACACCTTATCGTCCGCAAGAAGCAACACAGAGACCAGACTCCTATCATGCTGGCCCCACTCATAACTATTTAGATCGCGATGGACGTCCGCCTGGCAGCTACAAAAAGCCCAACAAATTTACACCTTATCTCATTGGCGGCGAGGAGAACTGGGGCAGCTACGGTGGCAGCTATGGGGGCAGCAATAACAAACAAACTTCATATTGGGGTCTGAGCGAATCCCAGCGACGGAAGGATCAACATGACTTTAACTATTTTGACTTGGGTGGCTCACAGTATCAACCACCACGTCCTGCGCCGAACGCAGTCTCAAATTATCCTGGCTCAAGCTATGGTCACTCCGGACCAGATAGGGATCGATACGATTATAAACACCAGTGGACGCGGCGACCAGGGCAAGATGGTAGGTCAATATATACTAGCAAATTTATCAACAGGATGACAACCTATTTCCAGAGTGTTCCGCAAAGTCTGGTGAGGGTTTTAGACTACATAAAAAAGCAGTGAAGCATTCGTTTATGGTGCCAACACTTACTGAGTGTGAACGTCTATGCTCGGACCAGAATGGTTTCATCTGCCACACCTACAGCTACCGATATAGTCAATCGGGGCGCGAGAATTGCATGCTTTGTGACCGTCCCATCAATCATCTCGATTACTACGTGGACATTGAACCCGATCGGGACTACGATATCTACTCAATGGCAGACGAAATGGACGCTTGCCGTCATCCCTCAAGACGTGATGGACCGAACACTGCGCTTTCGGACCCCAGAAACGCACGTGAGTTCTAATTTCCTGCGGTATATATAGTACACAAATCCTTAATGTATTCCGAACACAGAGTGCTTCTTTCGGGCAATCGACGCTACACGTTTCTTCAAATCAATTGTCAGGGATTCGTTGACTGTGCGTTCCGTGGGTGAATGCGAAATGGAGTGTATCAGATCGACGAAGTTCACTTGTCGCGCCTTCGCTTACCGTTATGGCCAACAGCGGCACGCTGGCATCATCGATAACTGTCAGCTAAGCGATTGGCCAGTGCGCGATATGGACAAGGAGCGTCACCTGATCCTGGATGCGACCTTTGATATTTTCGAGCGTGCAAGTTACGGTCACGGCTGCGAAATTCAGCCGATCGTTGACGAAAAACACAAGAAACGTAAGTCACTTAAAGTAAAGTATCTATCTAAAAGGTAAAGCGCCAGCTTCTTCTTTTACAGTTTGTTATCTGGGCTATGGCTCGCCGGCTAAACTGCTCCCACCTGCGATAAAAAAGGTAATCTCGGTACCAACGGAAATCGCTTGCAAAAAGGAGTGTATACGTTTCAGAGAGACTACTTCCTTCAAATGTTACTCATTCAGTTATGGGTAAGCTCGAATACAATGGTTAAACACTGGTTAACACAGCGCACCTTTCAGCTCCCGTGCCAGCTCTTACAACTGCGAAATGTCTGATCTCGACCAGAGTGAATTAAAGATAAACGTGCACTATAAAAACACCAAAGACGGAGACTACTGGCTCTTTGCCTGGAATCCATTCGACTGGACGTGTCGCGATAAAACCACCACCATCGGTGGCTCACGTATAAATAATGATCGTCGCATGGACATATTCCGTGAACCGGGTAAACTCAAAGTTCTCAACTGTTGCACCTCCGTAATTGTGTAAATAACAAAACCAAACGAAACACAACCAATAACAAGTGGATCAACTCCCTAGTACTATAACAACTTTACAGCAGTCGAACTGCTGGTGGTGTGTAGATTAAGTGTACATCGAAGTATATTCTGTCTCCTTGTGGTATATAAGACTAACATAAAGTTAAATTGTAAATAACCTATATAAATACCTAATAACTGGTTAAATTAACGCGGGTACAGCCCAACCAATCGATCAGCAAATCAACAAAATCAAACCAAACAAAGCCTAACCAACTCTTATTTTAGAGCGCATGCCTATGCCTATCCATTTTTCATATGATTATTATTTAGCTAAGTAGTAACCGAAGTGCTTATTCTGCTCCAAATAACAAAAAAAAAAAAAACAAGGCGACGTTTCTTGGCGCCATTACACGGTCACCGGAAAACCCTGCCGTCGCAATAGCCCATGTGAAAAGAACTTGATAACCGGATTTTACTCATGCGAGACGGACGGTAGTGAGGTTGGCTCCTGGGACTACTGCTGTAAAGTCGATCACCCGTGCGGCTACAGTCGCGGCTTTGATTATCCTTGGTAACTACGCAACCAATCACCGTTCAATGACAATACATTCATCAATCAATTTCTATTCCCTTCAGGTGCTTTGTTGGCGATGAACCTGATCAGTGGCGAAAGTGCAGCGATCGTTACTATCCCGGTGCTGATAACCACACTCAGCCACATGGTGGCATTGCGTTACCGTCTTCCAAGGAAAAAAAGAAGCACCCCTCATCATCCTCCGGCGACTATCAACATCCGCCGCGCCCAGGCGGACTGCAAAGTCTGAGCGATTTTGCTGCCGCGCGTCTTTGGCCCGTAACATACCTCTACAGCGAAGGGCCACCGAATGCCACAGAGTTTAGTAATTTTGTCGATTGCGACAAGGAGACATGCTAGCTGTAATTACTTTTAAGTATTCGTGTTCAATGACAGGCATCTCGCGTACTTTGTAGATTTCTAGCGTAGGTTCCCCACAATATCGAAATAACAATGAACAACCGAAAACGACTTTCCCAAGCTGAAAAGATTTTCACAGAGCGGTGGGATCGTTAATGAGATTGGTTTATATTCATATTAAAAGTATAATTAAATTATTAATTAATTTAAAAAATAGTTATTTAGATGTCCAAAAAGGGAAGACTCTGCCCGCTAATGCAGAATTACCTTAAATATGTACTTTGTACTGAATAAAGTTAAATTCAAAACTAAGGTCGGCATATTCGTAAGCAAATCAAAATAAGGTAGGCAAGTGTCCGCATGATAAGAAATATACGTTTACAAATTTCTTATTATTATGTTTGTGTTTTAAAATATACATATGTATGTACATATGCATACATATGATACGTTAGAGATCTAGAAAATATTCAACAATTAAGTGGAAGTCGCCACATTTCTAATGGAAGCAGTGAGTTTCTTTACTTCATCAAAACTTCACTTTATTGTTTTTGAATAGATAGGCTACATTTTGGTACCACTGTAGTATACAAAACCATTGTATCAAAACCCCTTTCTACGACTCAGTAGCTTGTGGTATGTTGCGCGAACAGCTGATTTTGACTGTTCGCACGTGCGAACTAAAGTACAACAAAATAAAAGAAAATTGGCCGCCAATTGTGCAATAACTGATAGTGATAGATTATGAAATTTTTTTCTTTTATTAATTAAAATCTTAGCAATCATGAGTGTCCTTCGCATGCGTGGAATTTTGACTTTAAGCGCAACCGCTATTAGCGCGTTTTATCTCGGATCCTATATGGAACGTCAACAAAACAATCAGACAACCACCGATGAATATGTACCTGGGAGAAAATCTCCATTGCCCTTGCAGCGTCTGCCAGCACTTCCTATCTTCGGCACAGTTTCAGCAGCCACCCCGGCACCGGCCAATGAAATCAGCCTGGTCGCAACTCCGTCGCGTATTGCACAGATCATGAAGTACGGCTTTCCTGGCCTGGAGCATGTGCGGTCCTACTCGGATTTCGTGCTCTCGTACGATCGCCGAAATCGTGTGCCGCATTGGGTTTTCGAACATATAACACCCGAGTCGATCGCCAAAAACGATAATGTCGACCGCTCCAAGTGCGACTTCAAACCGGACGAAAGCATCCACCCCTTCTTCAGATCGCAGAACACGGACTATCGACGCTCAGGATACGATCGCGGACATATGGCAGCGGCAGGTAACCATCGACTGCATCAGAAGCACTGCGAGGACACGTTTAACTTGTCGAATATGGCGCCACAAGTTGGTCAAGGTTTCAACCGCGACTCATGGAATCGCCTTGAGAGCTACGTTCGCAAATTAACGCGTATCTATCCAAACGTTTATGTCTGCACCGGTCCGCTTTATTTGCCGCACAAGGAGGATGATGGTAAGACGTATGTAAAGTACGAAGTCATCGGAGCTAACACGGTAGCAGTGCCTACACACTTCTACAAGGTGGTAGTGGGCGAAACATTAGATCATCATCTAGAAATGGAAGCGTACGTGATGCCAAATAAAGTAATCAGCGACGACACACCCCTGCAGGTGTTCCAAGTACCGCCTGAGACCGTCGAGCGGGCGGCGGGCCTACTCTTCTTTGATAAGATCAATAGGAAACAATTGGCAAAGATTAACGGCAAAAAGGTTTGATAGTAAACCAAAAATTGTATATTTTCAGGCCTTATACATTGTGGTATTAATTGTTTTAGTACGTACTTTCTTCATTAGAAAATTCAGTAATTTTTTTTTAGACATGAGAAAGGCATAATTTTTGTTTCATTCGCGAATAAAAGATTGAATTAACAAATAATACAGAAAATTAAGATGAACGAATAGGTAGAGTGAGTAATGTGCGAAGCAAATGAATTTTGTTACAAGACGATGGATTAAAAATGCTCTGTCAGTTTAAATGCTTTCGTTCTTGGAACGCACATCATCAATCTTAAGTATCATCTTAACGAGTTGTGTGGCCAGCAATATTTGCTGCTTCTTCGAGTTCAATGACTCGACAACATTATGTTCTTTCATGTCCGCATTGCCAGTCAACATACAATCCACACCAAGACTGGGCTTGTTTTCAGCAATATGACGTGCCTTCAGCTCAGAAAGCGTTTCAATTGGGTGCAGACCACTGTTCTCTGCTAAAGCCAAAGGAATATTTTCAAGAGCTATGGAAAACGCACGGAATGCGTACTGCTCCAGAGTAGAAAGTTGATCGGCTTCCTTGGCAACGGCCAGAGAACAGCTAATTTCCGCGGCACCGCCACCATACACAATACGTGAATCCTGGAAACCAAATAAAATTTAATTACAAAGGGACCAATTTAAGTAATCTTTTTACTGATTACCTTCAAAAGTGAACGTACAACGCAAATGGCATCATGTATGGAACGCTTGGCTTCGTCGACAATCATCAAATTGCCACCGCGCAACAAAATTGTAACCGCCTTCGAGTTTTTGCATTCCTCAATAATTAGCATTTCATCCTTTGTACCGAAAGCTTTAAGAAACAAAGTCCTTTTAGTAATCCAACTACTTCAAACTTTACATTCGACTTACACATTTCGCGCACTAAGCCTGCCAGGCCCAATTTATCGGGAGTCAGTTCCTCGAAACGCGGCACAATGCGACCGCCAGTTGCAATAGCAATCAATTCGATCTCGGGACCACCAACCCAACGCACAGCTGGCAACTTCTCCTGCAACAACAAATGGTTGGCTTCGTCGTCGAAACCCCACTGGCAAATTGCCAAAGTGGCACCGGCATCCTTTACTTGCTTCACAATCTGAAGGAACTTATCATGTTCGTACTCGCGCAATGCACGGTAATCTTCAGCCGAGGTGACGTCCAACTTATGCTTCGTCTTCGGCTTTGGTGGTTCGAATGGACATGTGAGAATCGCTAATTTAACGTCCTTCAATACCTTCGGCATCTGCGCGTGACTCATAGTCTTGTCAATAACGACACCCCTCACCAACATCGAATCCTCCATTCGGCCGCCGACTTTCTTTACAATCTTAATCAGTTCAAAGTTCACATCTTTCTTCTCGATATCGGCCACGTTTAGCACGGCATCTACAGCCATTTCCGCCATCTGACGGTGGCACTTATTGACAATCTTGCTGCCTAGCGTTGTCATTGCAATCTGTATGAGCGGCTCCTTGTTATTAGGATCAATCGGAAATGGCTCGGCAATCGCCTCCAATTTTTTTACAGCGCACTGCGCGGCTAATTCAAAGCCATCTGCGATCCGAATCGGGTGTATGCCACGATCAATCAGACCCTCAGCTTGTTCGAGCAACGCACCGGCCAAGACGACAACACCAGTGGTTCCATCGCCGATTTCGTCATCCTGCGACTTTGACAGCTGCACCATAAGTTTACCAATCTCATGGTCGACGTCCATCAGCTCCATAATTGTGGCGCCGTCGTTGGTTACCGTAACATCACCATCACCGCTAACCATAATCTTGTCCAAGCCTTTCGGGCCTAAAGAGGTCTTCAGTATGGACGCAATCTGGCGTGCAGCTAGAATGTGGCTCTGGAATGATAAGGTGATCAGCTGTTATTTTTGTCTAACATAAATGGTAGAAGGCAAGCCGGCGTGCATGTGACTCATACGACTACAATGTCACCGCAAACAAACATCTGAAGTTTCTAACCTCAAACTAAACCACACATAAAATGCATTCATTTAATAAATGAAATATAATTTGTGGCATATTTAAATTGTTGTTACAACCAATATCATTGTAATTGGATTTGGAAATTTTTCCAATGGTTCTTGTCACCTTTCGCCACACATCGAAAGAACATCTGGAATTTTCGGCGAATGATTCGCTATTATTTTTCGCGTTTTCGCTTCACTTTACCCATTTAATTTTGTCATAAGGTGGAAAAAGTCATACCGAACCAATTTTAATTTAGCCACTTCGTGTGGAATTGATGAATTTGGGGGTTCAACTTACCTTAATGGCGTCCGTGCCTGTGATGCGCTTCTGTTTATCTTGGTCGCGCAGAATGATGAAAGGCCGACCATATTCGTCAAAGGCGAACGTACCCGGAAAAGCGCTCATGGCTCTCGTTTAAAATGCACCAACGATTTGTGAATATTACACGGATTAAAAGTCGATATTATTCGCTCCAACAGATGAAAAAACCGATGCCACACAAGACCGAAAACGAAAACTGAGGTGAGTCAGAATCAGAGAACAAAAGCTGCCAAGCATCCAACTGTCGCAGTTAATAATTGTAGACAACTCTAGAGGAACACAAAGAATTAAGGCATCTCACTCGCACAGAATATATGGGCATTTATTATACATCAGTTGGCAGTTATGCCACTCAAAGCCGCAATACATTCCTCTACCGTATCTTTCTATTCCAGGCATCGACATATGTCCGACTTTAATATTAAAGCTGACAAAAGCTCTCAATCGAAGAGTATAAATAACTGCGTTTTCTACGTATCATTCCCAATTTCTTAGAGAACAACACAGAGGAGTCCAAGTTGGAAGTTTTCTTCGTTAAAACAACTTCAACGAAAATCAAAGTTTTTTCTTGTGTGAATTTGCGACCATTAAGTGTAAAAATGCCATCAAGTATGAATAATAAACTGTAAGTAAATGGTTCAATGTGCTCTGTAAAAGAAAAGGTGTGCAATAAATCGATTTTGTAGTGAGAAACGAAAAAAATCCAAAAATATATAAGGGAAGCAAGAACGGAAAACATGCAAGTGTTGTTAGCATGTACCGTTCCAATAATGATGGCATATAATGAGAAAAAGTATGATTGTGTAAAGTAAAATAGTTTGTAGAAATAAATTTTTTTACCGTAGTAGTTGTGTATGTGTCGTTACTAATACGTGTGACGGTGACGGTGCAAAAGTTATTTGTAAAATTGATCAAAATCGCTTTTCCATCGTAATTTTGCAGCCATCGCTGGTTTGAAAAGCTCGCAGCTGTGAAAACAAGCTTTATGCGAAAATCCCAAGCAAAAATGTAGCAAAAGGTCGTAAGTAAAGTAAATGATTAATTTCAAAAAACATATGTGTTCATCTTTACTCGCATTGCGTTTTTTGAAAATGTAATTTTTACTTTATTTTTGTTGTATTTCTCGTTTTTGAGTTGTGTGTCATACGTTGTTTATTTGCATCTCCATCTTTCTGTACACAATAATTTCCAGTTTACATATCAATGTGTATGTGCGGCCATATTGGCTTCCAACACACAAACAGACTGCTTTCCAATTGGAAAAGTAGCTTCTTTTCAATGTTCTCTCATATTCTATTTTGTTTATTTATTTGTTTACTTGCCCCTATTTGGCTGATTTCTGTTTGTGTACGAAACTCGCCTTTATAAAGTTAACTGTTTTATTTTGACAGCATCACCATTTGTAGTTAAATAATTGATGTACAAACAATCAACGTAATGCGCTTGTCGCGGCAATAACAGTAAATATTACCGTTTTATGGTATCAGCTGTTATGCTTGGAATATTCTCGCACTTTTCAAAAGAAAAGCTATTCTCTTACTTACACTTATATAAAAAACGAATATTGTTTCATTGATTAGATAATTTAATCTTCGCCAAGAACAACTCATATGTACATATGTATGTATATATATTTTTATCAGAAAATAAGTCGCTCTAGTCATGGCCCAATCTCCTTTCTTAACCCCGTCCTCCTATTATCACATCACATTTACGCCATTTTTTACTGCACCGGTTGTTTTATGATAGTCAACAAACAGTTTGTTTGTTTTAGTTGTGTGCTAGCCTGATGACAGCATCTCAAAACATGAGGGCTGAAAAGCGCCCTGTGACCGTTTATTTTCTAGCATTTCGGTCTGCAATTGTCATATTACGTTACAAGCCAACGGTTCTAGCTCAATGCATTTCTGCATATAACAGCGCTGAAAAAACAGTAGCAGCAGCAACGGAAACCCAGACGTCACCGATTGCATTTCGTTGTTTATTTTGCCATATACAACTGTTCAGGTGGTCTCAGTTATACCGACACACACACATTCAAGCCGACAAAACAGTAAACATTGGAAAATTCCGCTAGTTTCCAACTGTAGTGCTTTTCGTTGTCTCGATCGTAAAAAGATTAAGAGAAAGGAGATATGAAGAAGATAGAATTAATATTCATTACTTCATGATTCTTGGTTCTTACCCTCGCCTCTCAACACCAGCAACAACGTAATAGCACAACATATTCGATGGAACTTTGTACTTCGTTTCACCACCCACACATCCGCCATTTTTTGTTTCATCGCATAGCAAAGCCAATTGGCGCTAATCTTATCGCTCTCATTAGCGTAATTTCTCTCGTGTTTGTCCCTCTGCTGTCATTTTTAATTCGTTACTTTACAACTTAAACGTATAATGTATGTTTATTATTGTTATTTCCTCTTCATCTAGCAGTTTTATTATTATTTTTATGTGTTTATAACTTTATTGCGTACGACCCTGTGGTGACCTCAAGCAAAATTATTACATTAATAAGGCATTGCCTCTTTCCTTATAAATTATTTTCCCAGTACTCGTCGCCCTTGTGTTATCTGTCGGTCAGATCATGATTGTGCAATTGACGTATTACTATTTAAGCTGTATCTTTCTAGAAATACTACAAAGTCTTGAATTTTAATGCAGTTTTTACAACTGTCGCAAGACTAGTTCTATTTATTTATTAATTTTTTTTTCTTGTTCCCCGTTTGTTATTTAGTTATAATCCTCGTTTCGTAATTTGAAATGTAACTTAGTAGTTATATATCTCTTATCTATTATATCATAGAAACCTCGGCGGTTTCTTTAAATCAGTGTATCTGTCTTATCTAAAAACAGTAATCCAAATCATTTCAGACAAATTGCTGGTATAAGTTTGAGAAAAATTAAAATAAAATAAAAATTTCTACGGAGAACATGCTCAAGTTATTCGAACAAACTGAGTATTTTTCAATTCCGGTCATTCACAAATTAACTCATGCATCCCAGCCATCTCTGTACAACCAATATCATTCAATTCAAGAGAATTATGGTACAAGAAATTTTTTCCAAACCCTTTAATAATAATCCCTTTATTAATAAATTATATTTATTATAATTTTCTATATGGCCGTCTCTTAGCCTCTTGAGTAATTTTAGTTTTATGGATTTAATGTTTATTGCATTCTACTTTTATTGCTGTTTTTGCATTGTAATCTTTTGTGCCCCGAGTGTATAACCCGACCGATTAATCACCAACTCAACGTGAATAGGAAGCAACAGTTGTTCATTCATGTTCCTCCTTAATTTAATTTTTTTTTTTTATTCGTTTTTTTTTTTTTGTAAATATTCTGTACGCTATTATGTAGGTATGTATGTACATCTATGTACTGTATGTAAATCCATTTTGTACTGCTGGTTTGCTTGTACCAAATATCTACTTGTCGTAAGGAGGACAAACAAATAAGAAGGAAGATATTTGTTGACGAGGCTAACAGAGTAGAGAAAAGAATAATAATAAATAATACAATATTAATTATTATAAATATTGAAATTTATTGAAATATTTGAATAAGAACTCTGTGAAATAACTCCACGCCAGCTCACTTACCGGGCTCAAAATTAACCGTTAAGAGCGTGTATAGAACGCGAGACAAAAATTTTAGCTCGATAGTCCGAACAGGCGTTTCTAAGAAACGATTTTATGTAAATAGATACAAATACATTGTAAATTAAAAACATAAAATATTTAAATAAATAAAAACTAATAAAAATAATTAAAAACAAATTTGAAAAAAGATGTTCGCTCATTTCCAAGCTACTCAAAATTTTTTTTTTTATAGTTCATTTGTAAAGAGAGCAAAATAAACATGTGTGAATACGAGTACGAATTTGTTTATTGTTTTTTTGTTTAGACTTTCGTTTCCGCTTGCTCTAACTGCCACTATTTAGCATCAGAAAAATTTCTTTTATTTCCTTTTACTGGTGTTTCATGATTTTATTCTGCCAATCAGTTTGGACTTAACTCTATTCCGCCCATCGCTGTTATCCCTGCTCTGTTGTTTTGTTTATTTTTTATTCCAATTCAATGCATAAACTATTTAGGTGGTAATGATTGTTATTTACACCTCGCAATTTTTTACATAAAAAGTTAGCTCATTTCTCGGATTGATAATGAAAACTTGTCAAATAAGAATTTAACATATATTAAACAATGAACAATAGAATCAAATGGTGTCGGAATAAGTTGATTGTGGAGTTAGTAAATAAATTGTCACAAATCAATCATCTATCAAAATCATCAAACAATAGTTATTTTATATGTCTGTAATTCTTGCCAATACTCCACATGAAGGTGTATGATATGATTTTGTGTGGAGAATTCATTGACATTTCATTGAATAAAATTTAGAGTAGATATTTTTCTAAAAATACGTGCAACGGTTTTACATAACATTTTGAGATTTGTTCATAATAGGAAAACAATTATATTGTTAGATGCATAATACATTAACCTTAAAAGCTACAGCTTTGTCGTTCGTCCACGTTTCGAATAAAAGGCATAGTTGTGCCCAGCGTCGATTTAGTCTTTCAACTGACGTTCTGCACTGCACACAGAAAGCCTAACAATTCTAAAACAAACACGTAGTTCTCAATCGCAAGGCGGGAAGAATCTCAAAAGAGGGAAACGTTTTATTTCGACGGGGCCATTTGTTGACTCTACAACAAATTGTAACTGTCTGTGATAAGAAAAAGCTGACGTGAACTCATAACTAGCTCTCCGCTGGTATTTTTCCATACCTGTGATAAAATTTAAACAGATACTAGTGTAAAAACAAAACACAATAAAGTTTACCGTCTGCTCGGGTTCATTCGGTAATAAATGAATGTGCGCATTAGCTTCGAGCGAATGTAAAATGGCGACTCCCAGCACCAGCTACCAAAGTGTGTCGGCAAGCAACAACTTCAACTGGTATGTTTGACTGACTGTTCTGGGCTTTTCGTGCATTATTTTATTTATAGAATAAAGATTTATGTAATTAATTGGTTTTATGATTGATTCAAATGGGTATTGTTCGTTTGGATTCAAAAGCAGTCGCCTCATCGGCCATTGCAATAAATAAATAAACGGAAACTGAACATGGGCGACCGACCCCCTGCATTTCGATTGCCAATAATGTACATACATACCTATGCACTATTCAAAAAAGGTAAAACGCAATTACGAGTATAGCCAAAGACACCATTCAGGTCCCACCGTTATTCAACATTTTATTTGTTTTCTTTGTGCAACGCCAGCAAGCAAGCAGCGGCACAGCCCGCGATCTTTGGCAGTGATGCTGTTTTAACTCAGCCACTAATCGCTTTGTCAATTTAGTGAGGGCCTATGAAACGCTAATGTTGCACCTCATCATAACCATATATATATGGTTATATGCTGTTTATATGTATGTATATCTATACGTTTTAATTATATATACATATAAACACATATAAAACTGAAAGAAAAAAAGTAAAGTACGGTAAAAATTATTTATGTATGTACAAAGCAAGAAAAAGCGTTACTTCGGCTATTCCGAAGGTGTAATAATCTGCAGAATAAAATGTCTCCGATAATAGGGCAGAGCTCCTAGGATACATGCATGTGCATAATATCAAATGAAGCCTACTTTTATAGTAACTAACTCAAATTTCCTGGAACTTTCGAAAACGCCTGAGACGGATTAGTTTGCATACAACCGCTGAGCGTATATGTATGGCAGCATTATTATTTTGTTAGAAAATTTAAATTCAGGAATTGTGAGAGCATTATAATTAAAGATAGGTTTCGATGCCAAGTGCGCATTTGTCTTTGCTTCATTGTGTCAGCTGTCTACTACTAAATTCTTTACACACACACTATTAAAAATTCTGCCTGTACGTGTATTTTTGAATGCCTGTTTTGTCCCCACAGCAACTATAACGTGTTCTTTTCTTTACCTAATGAGGAATATGTCTGTAAAAGAAAATGTGTGTAGAGTAAATCAATGCGAATAAATAAATAAAGAGAGCTGTCTATCGACAGTGCAGATACCAATTTAATACTGTCATGGAATTGCTCTCTTTATATGGTATTCGACAGTAATCAGCGGTGTGTTCCTAGCCTTTGTGATATTTCTCTAACATATACATCTATTGTATATAATATGTCTTAACAGTAACTGGAAGTGAGGACTACAGTCCCAGAGGCTAACAAGTTATTTTGGGGCCCTTAAATTTGTTTGTCGCCATTGCCGACTACGAAACGAATAGCGAAATGAAGAGAGCTATCCGTCGACAGTCGAGCAAATAATCCTTTTAATACTGTCATGGAATTGCTCTCTTTGTATAATATTCGAAAAACATCGTTCAATGTCTTGCAACGTCCGTCCTATATATATTACTACGTGTGGTTTTGTAATGTAATGAATTTACTTGCCGTAGAAACCGAGACATTCAAATTCCCAGTTTCAGTTTTATACTTTATTTCTTTTCCCAATTCTTCACATATCATTATTTCATAATCCTTATTAAACAAATACTATCTTAAAAAATATGAGGGAGCGGCTAGGTGATACTCTTCGCAGTTGAGTGTTTACAAGCCGCCGCGTCCTCTGCCGCCTGTAGGACCACCTTGCCAAGCACCGCGTCCACCGCCGGGTGCTCCGCCACCACCTGGTGGGCCGCCGCGACCACCACCGGGTGGACCGCCTCTGCCGCGTCCGCGTGCTGAATTAACCACTTTTCGCGTTAATTAAACAAAAACACAATTAAAATTACAGAGAAAAAGTATTTCATAATCCATGATGCTCACCCTGCGCTCGTAGTATTGCTGCTTTGCCGCGACCTGCCGTGCCGCCGAGGCCCTTTCCCGTTTGCTTTTTGAACATCGGTGCGTTCTTCAACATATCAGGCAAAATGAGAAATCGTATTTTGGACCCCCGAATGTAAACATTTTCCAGGTTTGCAGTGCGTCCGTCGCGATAAGTCACCGTAATTTGTGTCATCTGGCAATTCATATTGTCTTCGGCTTCGATAAGTTTTCCGCGGTAGACTTCGCCGGTGATTGTCTCGCATGTGATAATGTGGCCCTCAGCCTCATGTAGTACTTTAATTGGCACACCAATCGACATATTCGCGTAATACTCACAAGTTTCGCGTATTTAATGACAATAAACGTTTTTATATATAACTTTCTAGCATAAACGATTTTTCTCCACCGCTTCGGGTTAGTGCTGACAAACAATTGCAAACGTGCTGATTACAGAGTACCTACCTACCGGGTACAACTACCCGAATGACGCCATATTAAGCTTTCAGAGTTGTCAACATGTGATACGTGCTGCGTGAAATAAATTTGTGTTGTGGTCATGCATTTGCGCAAAGTAACGTGAGTGCAAAGAGTCGACTTATACGAGACATTTTTTTATAGGCTTGAGCAAAAAAAATGGTCATTTGTTAAACTTTTTTATTTTATTTTCTTGAACATAAGAAGAAACAAAGACCAATTCATATGGCTGCTATTAAGAAATGTAGATGACATTCAGTTCCCGGAAAGCAATCAGAACTAATCCAACACGCAAATAGCATATAACAATATGTATCAAACAGTGCAGATTTAATATTAGTGTTAAAATCCCGCTAAAGCCAATCATTACAAAATCGAGGCAAACCGGTGGTGTTAAAGTAACGATTATCTAATTCCATTTCTGCTAATCTTTTGCTTACAGCGACCCATTGTTAAGTAGTAGTAACGACGTTAGAAGAGACTTAAATGATAGCGGAATAGCTGAGTGTGCCGATGGCAAGTTCCGCACCATCTCGACTTCGTCTTGCACCACCAACATGTCGACTGAGTCCTACCGCATCTCTCTCGGCGTAGGGCCTCTGTGGTGGTCCTGATGTCCCCGTCCACCACAGAACAGATCACGATAGGGCATCGCTTTTAACAGGTAAGTGAACTAGGCAAGGCAGTCGAAATTTGCCTGAAGAGCTTTGTTTTATAAATGCGTATCACCGAACAGGTTATACTCGGAGAACTTCGTTGGATTCGGCATGTGGCAGCCTTATCGAGTGTAGCCCGAGTAAGTCGTCGTCATCGTCGGAATGTTCCGATTCGGATTCTCAAAATGGTGATACCCGTTCGTTATATTCCAATGACGACTGCGAGGAAGTCGTCCGTCAGATCCTTTTGCATGATCAGCCAGTGCATATCACCATCAGATTGCATGTAACCGAAGATCAGTTCACCAACTGGGAGTCGGTGCTGAATCCAGCCAACAACATCCTGTACGTTGCTTTCCCCAAGGTGCTGCCTCCGGCTGGCTCCAAGCAGACTTTCGTCTCACTTTTGGAGTTCGCCGAGGATAAGTTGGAGGTCGATGGCATCGTCATGTGCATGCGTAAAGATCAACCGGACTGCGCTCGACTAATCGAAGCATTCCTCTTCATGGGCTTCGAACCACTCTCACGAAAGTCGCCGAAAGCACCACCAGCAGCTGTAAACGACAATGACAACTACTATTTCTTCTATAAGATCGAGGAGGAAGATTAGAGCAATTTGGCGTAGGTTGCGTGATGATTCCCCCTCCCCCCATCTAACCAGCCATCGCCCACAAACCCACTTTTAATATCCACAGTAAACGGTCGATTGATTTCTTCAATACAGATCCAAAAATTATCCAAATATTAAATGAAACCAAAATAAATCCAACAATTATACCAACAGTAGAATAAATGACTTAATAACGTTCCACCACGCAACTCGCCAAAATGCTTTGATCAACGAAGTTTATTTCGATAAAACATATAACCTGTTAAAGCTTTGAAAAAAATTAAATCTTAAAAAATTCAACTAAAAAACGAAAAAAAAAAATTATAAAATTGAAAAAACGTAAAAAAAAAGTATTAAAATTTAAAAAACTAAAAATTTGAATAAATATTACAATTTTATTATTTTTGCCAAATTCATCATTTTCAAAATTTCATTCTTTTTTGCACAATTTTTTTTCATAAAGTTCATAATACCGTTCTTTTTACAATTTCATTATTTTTACATCAATTTATCAATTTCATTTTTAGTCATTTTTCCATACCATTATCATTCCTAAGTTATTTTTTATTACCACACTTTTGTCCATACATTATAAAAAATAGAAGCTATATAAACCGTTTGAAATAAAAAAAAAAACAATAGCCCAAGCCGAAAGGCCAAAATTCGAACGCTTTTTATTTTTTATAAAGTAATTTTTTTTCTTAGTTGTACTTGATATATTCAAATGTCTGCTAACCAAAACGTACATACAATAAATATATATATATATGAATATATGCTACTTGTTTCTATGGTATATTTTTATTTTTCAGCTTTCCACGTTCTTACAATTCAAAAAATTGATCGGAATATGTTCGCACCACAAGCGGTTGAACTATAATCAATTTTTTTGCTTATATCAGCTTGTCCGTTTCGTGTATTTATTACTTATAGAATACTTAACTTTTTTGTATTATCTTCTTCAAACGAGTGACTAGTATAGTATATACTATACACTTTATACTACGTATAAAAGTACGAGTATACTAGTATAGTATATTTAATACTCTTTGGTAAAATAGTCATTCCCCTACTAATAATGGACTCAATGTGCGAGGGAGTTAGGGTTAATTTTTCTGCTTTCACTACTGTTATCGCAATACCGCTGTTAGTTAACATTCCAGTATGTGTTTGTTTTGAAGGATTACTATTTAGTAGCCGCCATATTTAGTGTTTTCAACCTACCACGCCTCGGCCACACTAATAGGAAGTTAACCTGTTAGACAGACAGATGGATTTTCATAATCGAAATAACGTTAACAAATTCGTGTGTCCCAGCGACCGACAACTGGCATTACGTGCGAAGTAGGTTTAAATGAATTGAATAAGAAGAAAAATGAATTTAAATCCAAAACGATCAAGAAACTTTATTTAATTACGCTTACAACTGTAAAGGGGGTGGGTGTTATGGGATGATAGAGACTACATCTGTTATAATAAAAAAAAAAATTGTGAATCAACAATTAAACTGTTGAATATGAATGAAGTGTTTGAGAATGTGTGGATGTGTGCTTCCTGGAATAGTTCTTGAACACCATAATATTTCATATTAATTTAGAAAAAGAGCTTTTGTTTCACAACTTGTAGTTAGCTAGTGTGAGTTGCAACGGATCCATATGGCGTACTACGAAAAAGAAAAAAATGAATCTAATATCGAATTTAATGTTGAATTGGCAATTCCAGATTGAAAGCTGGCTGGAGCAGCTCAAAGCCGACAGATCCATTGAGTCCTGATGAGCAGGAGGCGATAATTTCGGTTATCAGGCGCAACGAGGAGATTGAGTCAGCTGAGCGTCTGCGTGTTGGTCGCTTGGTTCAGCGGGTGGAGAAAATCAAACAGCATGCAGTGGAGCGCGGGCCGAACTGTTGTCGTTTGTGTGGAGAAGTCTTCAGACTACTTCGATCGAACCGACTCATTTGTGAAGACTGCAAAAAGCCGGTGTGCACGAAATGCAGCGTCGATATTACCATCATATCACGCGGACGTGATATTTGGCTATGCCGTGTCTGTTCCGAAACTCGAGAAATGTGGAAGAAGTCGGGAGCTTGGTTTTTTAAGGGTCTTCCCAGTTACGAAATACCACAGAGCCCAAGTCCATTGCCCACACAGAAGGCCATACTAAACGGTTCGCGTCGAACGGTTGCTGGTTGCACAACACGGCCGAACCGAGTGAAAAAATTTACTGTTCATGTCAATGACAGCAGTAGTAGTTCCGGGGCGGAAGATGAGCCCGATAGACTAATTCAAAATAATATTGTTGAGATCGGAGCTATAACAACGGCAAATGGTCCAACGTGCTCCGGAGCCATGGGATTGCAACAGAGCAGTGAAAACTTTCGGTTGCGGACTTTCGGCTCGTTAAAAAGTTTCATTGGTGATGGAGAGCGTAGGCTCTCCAATTCGTTTTTCTTCAATCGAAACAATTGTGATTACGGTAACTCCATAAATGCAGGCAGTGCGAACACAATTCGCCGAGAGAGCATTGTTACACGACGGGGATCAGCCTCGTCAATGTGGTCTGTCAGTGAGAGCGCCTGTTCGGGCAACTCTGGCGTAGCCTTCACGAACAACACTGGGCTAGCGTGTTTGAACCAACATTGTCGTGATCAGTTGCTTGGTTGGCTAGAAGTTGCGATCAGTTTTCGAGACAGCGTAGATACGCTCGACTGCACGATGGTACGAGCACGAGACCTACCAGCAATGGATGCAAGTGGTCTGACAGATCCTTACTGTAAGCTGAATATCGTGTCGCCGGACGGTAGCATAAAATACACACGATGGCAATGCACAAAGACAGTGCACAAAACGCGAAATCCTGAGTTCAATGAGACACTGAAATTTGTGGGCATCGAGACAAGGGAGCTGGATAATTCAATGCTATACGTCGCTATTTTCGATGACGATAAATACGGCCACGACTTCCTCGGCGCAGCAAAAATGTGCCTTTCTATGGTTAGTATTATCAATGTGCTGCACTAGTAAAATCTTAACCACTTTTTGCTTTCAGGTGCACACTACAAATCAGTTTCGCGTTTCGGTGCCACTGAGCGTTGAGGACGAATACAGAAACCAAGCAGAGCTTGACCAAAAGTGGCCCAATGGCAAAGTACTCGTGTCACTTTGCTATAATACGAAAAAAAGAGCCCTTGTAGTGCTTGTAAAACAATGCATAAATCTGCTTCCAATGGACAATAACGGTAGCTCCGACCCCTTCGTCAAACTGTGAGTTAAAAAAGTATCTGTCAATCTTCAATCGCTTTTAAAGACACTTTTTTTAATGTTTTAATGCAGTCAGCTGAAACCCGACCCGCACAAAAATAAAAAGCATAAAACGAGCATAAAATGGCGCACGCTAAATCCGGTTTACAACGAAGAATTTCACTTCGAGGCTAGTCCGCACGATCTGAACAAAGAAACGCTGATTATCACTGTCTGGGACAAGGACATCGGGAAGAGTAATGACTTTCTTGGCAGTTTAAGAATCGGCTACCAAAGCAAGGGTGAGCGTCTGCAACAGTGGAATGATTGTATGCGTTTGCCGGATCAATATCACGAAAAATGGCATTGTTTATCCGCTGAGAATTCCACACATTGACTTAGTCCTGTTTGTAATGTTTGGTAAAACCAACTAAACTTAGGACTACAACGTTCTCTAAGTTGTTAACGGTATTGCGAGAGAAATCCACTGTGTAAACCTAGGCGGCTTAAATTTAATGAACCATGTTTCTGAGTGGCTAATACAATGTTATCCACGGTCTTATTGTGTATAACATAACAATTAATCGGGCTTCATTACAATACATATATTAAACAGATTGTTTCCTTTGTTAACTTGAGTGAAACTACTTTGACTTCAGTATATTAACATTTTATATTAATAACTATGCTCAAAATATGCCAAAAAGTTAGCTAGTATTTATTTTTTATAAAATACTTTTATAATTATTTTCTTAATCGTAATCGAAAATTATGATAATAAATATACAATATCATATAATAATGAAAGTTTTATGTTAAAAAAACATAAAATAAACATTATTCATGGTCGAATTCATCGCCACCTCTCCGGCTCTCTCATAGTAACCATACACTTTCAATCATCTGCAACACATCTATGGAATTAGTCGCAGCTGAAAATGATTTTTGGACTTACATGTCGTCTAAACATCCAATTGAACTGTATCATGACGTCTAGATACCCCGAACGCTTAGTGTAATTACGCGATCTGTGCTAGAGTTCAATCACAGTCATGTAGACAAATTTTAACATATGCCCCAGTAGAGAAGAGTACGAAACCATAACTGGGCTCCTAAGACTTGTGGCTTACTGATGGGTGTAAAACTGAAACGGAGGACTTTGCCAAATGTCACTAAACGAAATAAAACATAGACTCATATGTAAGTAAGGCTTTATGACATTGCCTAAGTACAAGTTTTCTCATCGAAAACCGCTGGCTGGCTATACACATTTTTCTTCTTTCCTTAACGTACCAAACAAATTGACAGCCTTATATGAACCATATCCACCGCAAATGCAAGGGATATGGTCCATCTGATGATATGTGCTCCATGTACGAAGTAAGAGCTCATATTTTAAACATTAAAAGTCAAGGGTTGTGAAGTATGAGGTTGAGGCGTTACATACATACATGTCTGTTGCGTTGTAAAATGATTTTGGAAAACTCTTTTTCCAGTTTACCAGCGATGAAAGTCCGAACACACTCGTAGCACGAATGTGTGTGTGTGTGCCTGTATATGTATATGTGTAATTCGTACGCGACAGATAAGGCCAAGGCCCAAATAAAACGAAAGCCATTTGAAGCGCCGAAATCAGTCGCGTTTTATAATTGGATAGCGATGCTCGCAACAGAGCTGACAGTGGTCAACGAATAAAGAAGTTTAAATTACGAGTATTGTTGTATAAAGATAATTATCAAAAAAGCACAGTGAAAATGAGTTCAAAATTTGTAAGTAGTCACTAAAGTGCTTGAGCTGGAAGTAGCTGTTGCACGGAAGTAGACTGCGACTACTATTGCTACTGCGACTGGAATTTATCTTATCTTATCATCCTGCAAATGTAAATATCGATTTAATTTATGATTCTATTGGGGTTTTTTATTTTCAGCAATTTTTGATCTACGTGTTTATTTTACTTGCCGTTCTGCTTGGTGCCTATTGCACTGAGGGCGAAGAAAATTTGGCACAGAGGCGTACGCACTCGGACGAACTGAGATTTCATCGGTCGGAAGCTGTACATAAAGTTGGTCAAAGTCATAGTCACAAGGTTGATAAACCGGGACGCAAACATGGCAAGAGTCGGCATGACAGTCATTTGGAGGCCATGTTAGGGCACATGGATAACCCATCTGATTTTGGCCATAAAACAACAACGTTAAAACAAAAGAAGAAACATCGTGGCCAGAAAAAGTTCCATAAAGAAAAATTCTCGAGCATACGTGAAAACAGGAAACCGCAACAACTTCATCAACAACAACAACAACATCATCATCGGCAGCAACCTCTGCAACATAATCACAAGGCCCACAATGCGCACATACATCAGCATAAGCGTCACATTCTTGAGCGTAAACAACACCATCATTATTAGATGAGCCACTCACTCTCCGAGGAACAGACAACAGACAGGGTCATCAAATATCAGCATTCTTATTTCAAAATATTTAAGCTTAAAAAAAAGAAAATCCAAATAAAGATTTCGACTTGGTTTTAATGATATTGAGCAACACTTTTTCTTCCGGCTTCAACTAACGGCGCTCATAAAGCATGACTTTTAACCTGACCCCATTTCAGGGGAAATTTTGTCTGACCGCCGCAGTTACAATGACAAGCTGTTTGTCATTAAAGTATAATAGTTACGACCGCCTAGTTGCCTAACTTGATTGTTGCCATTGCCATTTTCTTTCGCTGTCTATCTACCAGTGTCGTAACACTTTTTGTGCAGGCCATTCCAAATAGACAGACCTTTAGTTCTTTTACTGTAATTACAGCATCTTCCCGGAAAAAACACAAACCAGCTCAGTGTTAGAACCTTTGAAACCCTTCTTAAATTCAAAATTCTGGGTTTTGCAATTTGTAAAATTTCTATTTTTTCTTTTATTTGTGGGATTCTGAATGTATATGTATGTGCTCTTTGTTTCCTGCAAGGTTGCTATGCATAAACTATACCAAGAAATCAAGTTGCTTAGACAAAAAAAGCTCAAAACAGTACGTTAGATGCATTAACCCCACACTGGATAAATCGGCCGACGATAATAGCGACCATAACCTCGATAACCGCCATATCCGTAACCATAACCACCACCATATCCCCAACCACCACCGTCGTAGTAACCACGTCCGTAGGAAAGGGGCGCCGGGTAAACGCCAAAGCCAACTGTTTCAGCCGTCTTCAGATCATCGCTGTTGTCGTTCTGCAAATAGTTTTTAATCTTTTCTATGAAATTAAATATAATTTTTAATCTTTTTGTCTTACCTTCAGATCTGCAGGCATCGGTAAGGCCGAGCAAAATAAAATAGATGCAAGTAAACTGAGAACAAAGCAGACCTGAAAAATATGTTGTTGTTTTTGGAATTTGTTGTTTCTTTACACTTTCGTTACAATTGTTTTTGCAAATACTGCATACCTTGCCCATTGTCGATGCTTGTTTTTTTTTCTCGTTGGTGTTTACTAATTCTCACAATTCGAAGGGAGATTTTTTTCTCGCAAATTATCGCGAAATATCGTTTTCTTAGCAAAGAAATAGAACGGTATCCGCTGATCTTATTGCGCAACTGTTTGATGATCCATGTGCTCAGTCGCTTTTATAGCCAGACATTGAACGGATCAGCTACAAATATGACCTGTTACCGATCCTGCTGAATCGATTAACCTTGAAGATGCGTTATGAGCGGTTGAGTGCGCTTCTATTTGACCAAAGGTTATTTATACTGATGCACTTAATTGTCATTATTAAATTAGATACTTGATGATTGGGCGACTCTAAAACTTTAACATGTGCTATAACATACATACATTGTACACACATTCTAAATTGAATTGATATGTATTGTATATATATAATATTGTGTGTAAAATCAGAATACATATGTACTTTATAAAAGCATTCATAAGAGAGATGCACTTCTAAATCAATGGTCATTACTCTAATTCTCATACAAATCGTTTATTCGTGTGGACAGTCTTAACGGATCGTACAATAATTCAAAATTTTTCATATATGATGTGCAAGAGAGACAAACATACAGGTAGGCACCTGGCATTTTTAAGTGATTTATTTGTTGGCAATATTTGGATTATTCTTGTTTCGCTTTTTGGTTGCTCTGTGTTTGTTTGAGTCAACAATCCGAGTCGGTTGGGAGGTCTTCGCTCATTGTCGGCGTTTTGAATTTTTTGAAACAGTTTCCCGAAATTTTCAATATTTTCTTGTGTGTTTTTTATTCGAGTAGCACGTGTGCAATTATATCAAACAGTTACTTCGTTATTTAGATTACTTTAGCGCAGACAAAAATTGCAATTTAATTGCGAAAGTGAAAAAGTGAGTGTGTGTGGCGGCGATTTTGTTGGTCAAAATCACGTATTCATTTGCGATGTGTACGACAGTGTTGATTTTGAAAATCTTTCACTTAAGTAACGCAAATGTGTTGTTAATAATAAACGCACACTTGCAAATATATTTCAAAATCAAATCGAGTTGGCAGAAATAAAGAAAATTAAATCACTGTGAGGCGACTGTAAACTCGTGTGAGTGAAAGAACTATTGTGTGTCATGTGCAGCAGCTGTGCTCACGCTGGCAAAAAAAGCCGTGCGTGAACGGTGCCGCTATAAGTGCGTTATTAGCGGTTTTTGTTGCTAGTGCCGCCGATGCTTTGTGTTATATGAGTCGAACAGCCAAAAAAGGGAATAAAAATGTACCGCTTCTTCTTAGAAAGTGTTTGCGGGAGCGGGTACAGCAAAGTGTGGATGCTACCAAAGATGAATGAAGAAGAGGCGCAATTGATTTATTATTGCAAAAAGAGTTTTTCGATCATTTGTGTGGGTGTGTGTATGTATTTCTTTTGTTTACATTTGCGCTAAGCATTGACTGTGATGCCGATACAGTGGAAATCTTAATGCATTTCGGCAATTGTTTTGATAAGTACAATATGAACTGCGTGTTTTTATTATATGCGCAACAATTATAGAAAGAGCAACAAGTTGAAATATTTGTGTGTGGGGGGTTTGTGCAAGTGCTATATGGCTAGCTCTCTTCCGCTCTCACTCTGATTGAGTGCAGCTGATGCAGCTCTCTCAGCGAGCGACGTTTGATAGCAAGAAATGTATGCGCAGACTGCAAGGTTGGCCTTTGGCGTGTGAACCAACAAATCAAGCATGAACTTTAGCAACAAGTAAACGAGTGTGAAAGCACAAAAAACCACGGCAACATCGACAACAACAAGTGCGACCTCCAGCAGCTCCAAGTGGGAAAGTATAGGATAGTGTGCGTATGTGTGTGCGTCATTTTCATTCTCTAACGCACTACCACAACAACAATCAAGCAATGGAAACAGAAAAAAAATCATTAAAAAAAAAATAAAGCCCCACGCAAAGCTGCCATTGTCCAAATATGGTTGATGATTGCCAGAATCCAACACAGAATACGAGTAGCCAGAAGGCATATTAGTAACATTTGGACTGATTGGACACGAATTTAAATCAGACCTACTACTGCAATATTTCGAATTGATTCTAATGTAATACAACATTAGGTTCGTTGGGCTCATCCGTATGATAAGATGAAAAGGACGAACCTTTTTTGTTTGCATTGGTCCTCACTAATACTTTTGATAAGTAAGAGTAACGTTAACAATGTACCGAACTATGAGCTGTAATATTCATCTGAGTAATGAAATTCTATTATTGTAAAAATACTAAATATTCGGCACCTCCATAGTAATGGGACTTTTTATCGGTCGCTGATAGAAGTTGAAGTAATTCAAAGTCTCGAGCTGTTTAGTTTTGATAAGGATTGTTACAGCCTTTATCAAGTTATACATAAAATGAAACTCTTAAAGTGCAACTTTTATTCACGGTTATTTCAATTAGGTTTTTTAATGTTTTATTGAGTGGGTTAAGCCAATTGGAAATTATGGAATCCTATAAAAAAATTCTATTATTTATATGCAAAAATATGAAACCGGCAACTAAGCAATCGACTCTTGCAGGCACACACTCCAAAACGCACAAGTAAATGAATATATCTATGTAATATGTTGTGTATAGAAGACTTGCAAGATTGTATGTAGACTTCGACGAGACAAAATCAAAGCACAAGTTAATTATAGCAATTGAGTTCCACTTTCACTTATTGTGAAGAAGTTGGTGTCGTTATCGTTTTAAATGCTATAAGAGGCGCAAAGTCAAATGAGAAAACAAATTTTTAAACTAATAAATCTCGCACGCGACAAGTAAGCCAGCCTCGTCGTCACCTCCCTTTCGTCCTACCTGCTTGCGCTACGCATCTTAACAAATTAACGCAAAACATGGTGTACTAACTACGACGACGAAGGTGATGATGATGATGATGGGGGTTTTTAATAATGATTTGCATGAACGCTGAGCTTTTCATAGCCCGTGTGCCAGCAGCAACATTTTAATTTGATCACTTTGTGCGATCTGCGTTGGAATATCTTTTCGAGAGATACAAGCGGTATGCAGTTGTCTTCTGTTTACCGATGACATTTTAATTTTTTTCAATGCCTCCAAATTTAAACAATTTCAAGTGATCTTTATAAACACTGCAAAAACAATCTAGCTTGAAACTAATCGCTCGTGCTAGAAGTGAAACTTCAATAGGTCTGAGTGAGATAGAATATTTCAATAAGTATAGGCTTAAAAGAAATAGTAAAACATACATAGTTAAAATCTAAGAAATTAAAATATACAAATTGAAACACAACATATACGCACGTGTGTAACGATAAGACTGCAGAAAAACCTTAAAAACTAGTTGTTAAGGTAAACAGTAAAATAGAAATTGACATTAAGAGAGCAAATCCAACATGGTATTTGAAATTCCACAATCACAACCACGTATGTCAAACTTCGAATGTCGCTGTTAGTAGCTGACTCAATTGAATATTCCTTTTTTTTCTACTCATACAATGAAAGTATTCGGACAACCTGATGTGAAATATATACATTTGTTAAAACGACAATACAGAAACCTTTACGGTTTGCACAATAACTCAATTTCATCATAATCGGATGAACCCCAAAGAAGCGCTTGGGGTTACCCCACACACTGACAGATATTAATTTTTACTCATATATGTTAGATTATAGCATATATTGTTATTGTTAAAATTTGGATCTTCAAGAAATGACTAGTGTTTGATTAAGGCCGTGATTTTCTCGTCTCTTCTTCTGAGCGTTGTGCTGTCCTACACTGATGTTGGACATATCCTTCTGATAATTAATCGTTTATGAACTTTTACTTCAAAAAGTGTGCCAATGCAAAATAAACTTGAAGTAATGTGTAGCGATGTCAGAAGTACCAAAAGATATCGATATATATCGTATCGATGTTTTCTGCAAATATCAATATTGACATTGATATTTTTTAATAAAAATATCGATATGTCGATCGCTATACAAAAGAAAAGTAAGATTGAGTTCTAACAAGAAACCGCGAAGAAATTTTCGTTTGTTGGTCTGAAAAAAGATCAATTATTATACTTTTTCGATGTATGGGATTTTAAATCGATACATTGATATATGAAAGATTTATATATCGCTCATATATATCGATGTGTGGAACAAAAAATATCAATGTATCGATATATCAGTGTTTTTTCAACAAGCCCACTAACGTATGGACCAGCTTATATAAACAAGGCTTATCGGGCATATATCCGAATGCTACTCTTTAAATTCGTGCAAATAACAACCAGTACTTATTTTGAAACCTGCCAAAAATGATTGCTTTTATTAACAGCCAAGATTTAACCACAGCACATTTGATCAAAAAACTGCCGGTGTCAGGGTTATTGTCACTGTTATTGGATTGGTGCACATTAGTGCACAACAACACATTTCGGAGAAATTACTACAACAACTGTGAAAGCATTGAGTGAAGTAGAATGTCAGTTTAATTTTGTGTTTCAAGTGTAACTTTTTCAAGTGGCGAGGGTGTACGACAGTAGGTTGTAGTGGTTGTATTTCTAACCACTTTTTCCAGTTGGGCGTGTAACACTTGTTTGCAATTGTTTTTCATTTGAATGGGCTTTCGCTATGATTGATTAACTCTGGTGGCTGTATTCCACTTTATTACGGCCAAGCAATATTGAGACATCAGTCCGGTCAGTAGTCATGTTGTTATAGACAGTGTGCAAACACATATTCACATCACACATCGCTGCAGCTATCCAACTTGAAAAGTGTTTACAAAGCGCTTTGACAAAGCAGCTGATCTCTCTCCCTCCCGCAGCCCCGCCCTTCGTTGTTGGTTTCTGCTTGAGTTTAATCATACAAATATATATATATATATATATATTTCTTACAACTACGCTGTTTACAATTGGATTTTATCGAGTACGCCATGTCTGGTTCTGCTTAAATGAGCGCTTATGCGCTTAATCAGAAAGCCGGCAACCCATACCCGATCCTCGTTCTATTCGATCCGTTTATTATGTATTGGATGTCTATAAGATTTTTAAGACATAAATTGCGGTGTACAATTCTTTTGGTGATTTTGAGTTTTTGTTTCTTATTAAATGTTGGTGGGGGTCTTCTGGTCCAGTAGTGGAACGGTGCCGCAGGCTGTATAGTGCTCTCTGGCCCGGTTGATATTACAAGCGTACCGCGGAATTAATCCGCAACAACAAAGTGACCAAACTACTAGGGAGAGTCGTAGTGAATTAAGCAACCTTTTTGAGACTGGCGACGACCTATTAAAAGATTACATATGCAACATTTGTGAATCTAAAGTACCTAAAAATAAGATCATTGGACAGCAACGTTAAGTGCATCAAGCCGTCAAAGTGCCTTGAAGCACACATCAGAAGAAGGTTTCAAGGTTGCGCAATAAACAATAATAAAAACCCGTTGACAATATTTATGTCTTGTTCACTCTGTCCACTTAAATGGAATTTTCCGCTAGATTTGTAGATTTCATTTTCACGAAGGTGGACAACATTAAATCATTAAAATGTACATTTCCACTCACCGCAAATCAAAAATTATTATTTTCAAAGCAGACTCTGTGCTTTTACCTCAGAGTGCTGCCGAACAAAAAAAAAAGTGCAATTAAATGCGAAAATGGTATTTATAAATAAGCAATTTGAAAATGCTCCTGAGAAGGCCGTCCGTCCACATAGAGAAAGAAAATTTGAAAGAAAACTGATCAAGTTGAGATGATTTAATTTCTATTAATAAGTCTGACCTTCAACAGCAGCGAGGCTGCGTAAATTTCGAGTGTGAATTGTTTGTGGCAGGCGAAGGTGTTCGCCTCGATGGCCTAAAAATATTTTCATATTTCACGTGAAGCGGAATATATTTCCATTCGTTCGATTTCTATTACTTGGCGGCGCTTGGCATTTCGGTTGCTTCGCATTGTGTGTGAATCATAATACCATATACTGCTCAGTCGGCAACGGTTTCGCCCAATTTCGTTTTCACTTTAAACGCTTTTCTTAGTGATAAAACCATCAAAAGTTACAATTTATTGTTTGTTTTATTTTGCCTCGTCAATAACAGCAAATGCTTTGTAATCAAAAATATAAAACAAAATAAAATAAAAATTTATTTCTGAGTTTGTTTTGCTTCTTCGAGCTGATACGGAATTTGTCAAAAATTTTTGGGTACTTTGTGTGTATGTGTGTGTTTTTGTGCGGACGTGACTTTATTTATTTGCGAATGTTACCGACACCTACTAAACGCTCCCACTCACGTCACTATCTCAATCCTCGCGAACCGCTCTTCTGCTAACAACTATGAAGTATTACCATGTCTGCTTGCATAGTTTAATTAATTTGGCAATGGAGTTTAGAGTTTATAAGTCTTCGCTTATTGGATGGAAAACTAAATAGAAGAAATTAAATTTGAATTTTTTCGAGTTTCAAGTCGAAGATGTCCTATTTCCATGCAACATGATTCATGGCAACCGCTAAATTTGAGCTCGATGATGTCATTCTTGTTAGACGTTTGAGTCTCGCACTTTTCGATCGTTTGGCACGTTTTCATGTCTGATAGTGAGAACAATAAAAAGAAGAAATTAATCGTCTCTTCAAAACTTTCGGTTTAATTAAAACACGGCGAAATGAAAATCTCGCTCTGTGTAATGGTGTATACTTTATCAGGAAACTTTTAATATAGCCATATACGTCTGTCTGTATCCAAACTGGTCGCCCTAAGTTTTGGAGATATAGTATCTTGTACGAAATCTTCTTGTTACCGCAGCCAACACATTTCTGTTTTGAGCACACTTTTTTTTAAATATATTTTTTAAAACAGTGTAATTCCGACGAATTTGAACTAACCTTCATATACAAACCTATGGATGAATAGTAACCACTAGACTCTCTAAACATAAGTCAAGCCAGTCAATATTGTGGTGTGCTCATTTTATGTTTTCTTTTATTTATTTATTTTTTTATGAAAGTGTTTACAACTTCGTCGGTATAGACGAAGATAACAGTTTTTCTTGTTAATTCTATGTTGTGTAAAAACAAGCACTAAACGGATTGATGATTACATTATCGAATTTCCAAATTATGTGAACAAAAGAGTGAACCAATTATGCTAAGACCCGTATTATACTTGGCAAACAACTCTTTTTTTCACTCTCCGAAGCAGTGTTTTTGGAGAAGTGAAGTGCGGGGCTACTGGTATGAGGTGTTGATTGTTGCCCACGACAAACAATACTTTTTCAACACTGACATTTCTTTTTGTTTTCGTTCGATTTTCTCGCCGTTACTTCATTCATTTGTAAATAAAATTACGAAAAGGGTAAAAGTAGTGTGGTCAAAAGAAGCTACTCAACTTTTAATAGAAAAATTGCAAGTTTATGATTATTGTACGTAAAGTGCAAAGAAAATGTAAAGAACTGTCAAAAATGTTGAAAGCTACTGAAGATAATGTAATAGCTCAGATCAATACCAAAGAGGAATTAACGATTACTTGAGAGAGTTGATTTGCCAAGTGTAGTATCCCGTCTATAATTTGTAAATCTTTAAGTTAGGAAATCGAAAAAGCTTTTAGAATTATTTCACAAAATACACTTTTTCTATTTTTCAAAATACAGCAAACTCCACGTGGAAATTCAAAAGAAGATCCATATGTAATTCTCAGTTTTGATCGAAATCGACAAAAAGAGCAAATTTGGAGGAAGATCGCCAACAACGCAAGCCGACAGACAACGGAGGAAGATAGTAAGGCCAGACTACCGTTAACAACAGTGACCACGCACACACGACCGTACGCCGCACGCACTGGCACACGCAGGCACGAGTGAAGCGCGAAATAAGGCGTATTGTGGAGGGGCGTGTGAAAAGTAACAAAGTCGGCCATAAAAGTACTCGGTGTAACCAAAGCTTTATATAGACTACTCAAGTGAACACAATGTCGTTTCGTGTTGTGCGAAGTTCGAAGTTTCGTCACGTCTACGGCCAATCGCTTAAACGTGAGCAGTGCTACGACAACATACGCGTATCCAAATCCAGTTGGGACTCCACATTTTGCGCTGTGAATCCGAAATTCTTGGCTATCATTGTCGAGTCGGCCGGTGGCGGAGCATTCATTGTCTTGCCACACAATAAAGTGAGTATTATTGGGTTTTTGAAAGGGTGTGAAGGGGTGCGGATTGGCGATTATCTATCAGCGCGTTTACCTATGATGACGCTACACGTTAATGAGTCACGGCACTTATCATAAAATAAGCAATGAATCGAAAGAACTCGGGTTATAGCAAAACTCAATTTTGGCAAACAATTGCGAATCTTTAAAAAAATGAAACTGAAATAGAAAAAAAAACTTAAAAGCAGTATTTTAGTGAGAATCAAACTATTTATATATTCAAAGCGCTTTGCTCGTTTTTATACGCTTAACGCATTGTGTATATAGATTACAATTTTGTCATACAGTTTTCTAACACAGTGAAGGAGACATCATAGACTACATAAAGTATCACTATTCTTGATCTGATGGTCTCTGAGCTTTTGTGCTAAAAGTTGAAATTTTGCACAAAATATTATCTTTTGTATAGGTGGTATAATTGTGGGAACAGGCTCTCTATCCTACCGATCCGAAATTTTGATCGACAATTTTTAATGCCTGAAAATATCAATTACGACGTTATTGAAAGTCTCAGAAAAATTTTTCATTCTTTCGCTCCCTAACGAAATCAAATTCGGATCGTACCTTATGTCCACATAAGCAATACAAATTTGGAGTTCCCAAAACACATATGTATATGCATAATCGCATGAGTATGTGTAGTGACCATTTGTTAAATGTACATAAGTCCAATAAATAATGTAAAAGTTTTGCATGCTAAACCATAGAACCTTATTTTGTTTATTTCGGCGCGATCTAGATGTTAGCTCTAGAAAGCCAATAAACTTGCATAAACCGGATTGGAATTTGTCTACATGGCATATGCACAATGAATTGTCTAGCAAAAGGCTTCCTGCATATGTAGCAAGTCACGCAGTGACAACGTAATTACTTGAAATAGTTGTTTTCCAATACTCTTCATGCTTTATGTTAATAGCATATTGGTTTAGATCGACATTTCATACGCGAGTTCTTTATGAACTTTCCACGCTTGATTTGATATTTATCGTTTATCTTTTATTGGTTTTGCCTCCCACATGGTTGTGTGGCTATCGATGATACAGAAGGCGCAGTTTAGTCGTATATGACGAAAATTTTCTCAAATATAGGAAAGAGGACTCTAAAATGAAACAGGTAGTTAGGCAAAATTCGCCTTAGAAATTGAAAGAAACTGGTGTTAACAACTGGGTAGAAGTTACTAGTAGTAGAAGTATACTATACTATAATAATGAAGAGCAATCGAATTTCGGCTTGATTAAAAGGAAAGTTGTTGCTTCTCGTCTCTTGTCGCATTTATTTTGGAACATGGCCAAAAATGGCAAGACGAAAAATTCTAATTTTAAACACTAAAAAATAAAAATATATATAAAAAATACTTTTCAGACCAACATGAATTCTATTAGAGTCTCACGCTACACGCAAAATTCATACCATTCATACGCGTTCGCCAACAATTTTTTTTTACTCACAGACGCCAAAATTTCACACGCCTCGGTCAATCGGAGTTAACATGCGGCGAACGATGAACGAAAAAGCCGTGATTCCAATTCTAATTATCTTAACGCATAAAACTTTCCCAGGTCCAATTTACGTGCTCGCATTTTCACTCTGATTCCAATTGGAATCTTAAATTTGAGCTGCCCAGCAGCAGCCGCCGTGAAACTGAAGTCGAATCCCAACGCCACAAGTGGTGGTAATTAATGCATACGAAAATAAGAAGTGGGCCAATGTGGCTGCGCGTCGCAATGGCCGCGCTTCTTGTCGTGTCTAATTTGTATGTGGGGGCTGGCTTCAGCTCTCGTAAATAATAATGCGAATGGCAACGGCAATAGCAACTAATTTCTTATTTCAATTTGCAATTGTGACAGGTGGGTCGCATTGCTGCTGATCATCCTTTGGTGGGCGGACACAAGGGTCCCGTGCTGGACATTGCGTGGTGTCCGCACAACGACAACGTGATCGCGTCTGGGTCAGAAGACTGTGTTGTCAAAGTGTGGCAAATACCTGATGGTGGCCTGTCGCGCACACTTACGGAGCCCGTCGTTGACTTGGTGTTCCACCAACGTCGTGTTGGCCTTGTGCTGTGGCATCCATCGGCGCTGAATGTACTACTCACTGCGGGTTCAGACAATCAGGTGCGTACACTCCCGCTTTTAATTGTGTTGATTTCATTGTAAATTTGCTTGTTGTTATTGTTGTACTACTAGGTGGTCATATGGAATGTCGGCACTGGCGAGATTCTCGTGCATATAGACTCACATCCCGATATAGTGTACAGCGCCTGTTTCAATTGGGATGGTTCAAAGCTGGTGACTTCTTGTAAGGATAAGAAAATTCGTATCTATGATCCACGCACTGGCGAACTGGAAAGTGAGGCTATGTGCCACGAGGGCTCAAAAGCGACACGTGCAATTTTCCTGCGACATGGTCTGATCTTTACCACGGGATTCAATCGCAGTTCCGAGCGACAATATTCTTTACGTGCGCCAGATGCGCTGAACGAGCCAATTGTTATGGTCGAATTGGACACATCAAACGGTGTTATGTTCCCGCTTTATGATCCGGACACAAATCTAATTTACCTCTGTGGTAAGGGTGATTCCGTGATACGCTACTTCGAGGTGGGTCTATTTGGTTTCACATTTTTAATTGTTGATATTGTTGATAATGTTGTTTTGTTCTTATTTACTGCCGCAGGTCACGCCTGAACCGCCCTTCGTTCACTACATTAACACTTTTCAAACGCCAGACCCGCAACGTGGTATTGGCATAATGCCAAAGCGTGGCTGTGACGTCACAACGTGCGAAATCGCGAAATTCTATAGGCTCAACAACAACGGTCTCTGCCAGGTGATATCGATGACAGTACCACGTAAGTCGGATCTATTCCAGGAGGATTTGTACCCGGACACACTCGCCGAAGACGCTGCGATTACAGCGGAGGAGTGGATAGCGGGAAAAGATGCTGATCCGGTGACATTCTCGCTAAAAGTAAGTGTCACGCTCAGTCAATGTGTGAATGCATAAACAATTGGAATATGTTTTGAGCGCGAGGTCTGCTGAGGCGCCCCCGTGAATCTGTTAAATCTGCTTATCGAGTATGGTCGGCGGGGTTTTGGACATTGCTCCTCTCCAAACCATATTGCGGCAAGCTGGTATCATGGTACCATGGGCATGCGCTTTTAACGTATTCCCAATGAATTTTTTGAGTTCTGAGTTATATTATTTAGCATCGTATTGGCGTTGTTTTCAACCTCAGAATGGCCATGGCCTGTTAACATTTTGCTTGAGTTATACTGCGCGTTGCTTGCTTCCATTTTGTTATTGTCTCTCCCGCCTGGTAAAATTGTGCTCACACATCTTCTAATCGCGCAGACAGGACATAGATGTGTCTAGAGGAGCTATACAGACAGCAAACCATATTTAAACACAAACACGCTTGCTGGCATTAAATCGCATGTTGCGTGGCGCTGTTGTCGTTGTGTTCTTTGTTTCGTTCACCCCCTTACATGAGCAGATTTACTTATAAGCCTAAAAAGGATCGTGTTTCTATTGTGCAGGGTGGCTACGTTTCGCAATCGGCCAGCAAGTCCTTGTCGGTCACAAAGAAGGCCAACATCCTAAACAAGGCGTCAACGGCGAAGGGTGGCGTTAGCGGAGTCAACCATGCATCGGCAAACAACAACTCATCGAGTGACGCCGCTCCAGTGAGCGGAATCACGGTAAGAAAGCGGACAATGGAAAAGTAAATTTTCTTACCAATCCATCTATGATCATTTGCAGGAGAAGGATCTGCGCAACATTACGGACGAAATTCGTAAGCTAAAGGCGATCATCGTTAAGCAGGAAAACCGCATTCGTGCCTTGGAAGCAGCATTAGCGCGCCTCACTGATGCCGCCGAGACGGACGTGCGGAACCGAAACAGCAAGAACGGCAGCCAATCGATAGCGGCGGCAAACGCGTCCGATAGTCACGCAAGTGAAAGTGCCAACGACCACGTCAGCGCCAACTCCGCGGCTGCGGACAATGCGCCCGATCTGCAACCCGTCGCCGACTAAACGTCTCGCGCTGCGATTACCTCCGCTTCACTCAGACTGCTGCTGCCTGGTGTTCTATTGAAGGGGGAAACGGGGACAAGAATGGAGGTGATTCGATTCGTGACGCTCGTTTTCGGCTTTCGTTATCTAACTGAAATTGATGATAATCTATTTTATATTATGGTTTCTTTTATTTATTTGCATATTTTATTTTAATGTTAGATTGATTCTTTATGAGCGCGTGTTGTGTGTTAAAAATGACTTGGTTCAATTGATTCACGTCCTGCGAGAAAAAAAAATATTTTAAAGTAAATCAAAAACTTTAATTAAGCCACGTCCAAAATTCGACGAAAGTGTCCGTTAACCGTCCGTTTAACTCCCATTGACATAGGCCTGCCTGATTTGAGACAAGGTACACAGACATCTTCCTGGGGTGGGAACATGGCTTAAGCCTACCAAACGATTTCGCATATTCATTGCATTGTACTGTAGTACGACATGACAATAGTTTCTAACCAATTGATAATTTTTTGTATTATGTTTTTATCTGCTTTATTTGTATTTTATTTTCGATTTAAGTTGTTGTAATTTTTAATAATAAAACCAATCATTTATAGAAGGCTGTAATTTTATTTCTCTTTTGATGATGCCAACTCATTCGTTATTATTTCTACTTTAATCGTAAGTAAAATGCCTAGAATGAAATCTGTTGCCTACCGACATTTGTAACAATAACTTGCTGACTTTTACATATTAATAAAATACAAATGGTTTCCGGACCAATATTCTTTGAAAAGTAAATCTTCAACTTTTGTAATTTACTTTTTTTCTGTGTAGCAAACGAGATTAGGCTGTCCCAGTGGAGAAAGACAACGAGCATTCATTGGTATGGATTTCACATTCCTCTCTAGAGAATTGTTCGGTTTTTTATTCAACGGAAATACTATGAGGGCAGGTTTTATGTTTGCCTATGAGGAATGCACTCGAACGCCCAAAATAAATGTCGCCCATCCATGTTTTTTGTTGCACTTCCTTTTCCTTTCAGTCATGAATTTATAGTGGAAATGGAAATCAATTGATTCTATTGCCTACAGAGATATCAATTTAACTTTCAACTCATATGTAATATATAAATTAATAAAAATATAATTCCATCATCACAACTTTCCGAAATAGGGCATTCGAAAAGAGTATAGCGCATGCAGTATTTAGCAGAACGCTGTTACTTCACAGTGATTTACAGCCAGTTTGGCTATGTTAATAACGGACAATTAACAGGCCTTCATTGTGTCTCCTTCGTATAAAAAAAGCGAAAAATCTTCGTGAAAGGAATGATTACTCTATATGAATTTATGCTCTTTTACATCATTGAATACTCAGAAAAAATTCGATATTACTTTATCACACTATTGCCTTATGCAGCTGACAACATTGCTGAGCATAGAGCATAGTTTATATTAGACCAATTAATTATACAGAGCAACGGATGGTGGTATTTTTTCGACATTTTCACATAATCAATTTTAGTGCCTTTTTCTCGATGTGATTGAAACACACTAGTTGGAGAGTTAGTTTGTCGTGGTTGCTTGTCGCGTGTTGGGTGCTGCGCTACGCAAGTGGGTTTTTTGGTAACTGTCACAGAAACAAGTTTGAAAACGAAAGCGCGAAAATGAGCTAACGAATAATTTTAAATAAATCACTAAACGAAATCAAATAGTGTTTGTGCAAAAGTGTAAGTGAAAAAGATTTAAAAATAACGTCAATCTTTCTGAATGCCAACAACTCCAACACCCTAGCAAAAAAATTCTAAAGTTGGTAACAAATACTAATAAAATCCAATAGTATATATGTGTAAGTGGTTGTGTGCGTGTTACCACTATTTTCTTATTTCTCTTTCAACTAGTTCGCGGAGTCTCGAATAACAGTGTTGGTACACAAGAGTGGAGTATGAAAGGTGAAAAAGATCAACAAATACTGGTTGATCATCGCAGTTTACGTTCTCCACACCGCTATATTTCGGGCCGTTGAAAAAGAGAAAAAGGAATATTTTGTCACTGGCTTATTCACACGCGAATTGGAAAAAATGTTAAAGTGAAATTCCTATGTGAGAATTTAAAACAATATGCTGATTGGAAAAACGAAGAAAAAAGTGAAAGATATGAAAACATAAAAAATTAATTTGCCAATCTGTTCTTAAAGTAATGCAACAAAATGTTTTCAGTAGACACACAACAAGAGGAACACCACCATTACGACCACAAACAACAACAAAAACAGTTAAGGCCACAAAACAAAAATCAATCGAAACAGACAAATCACAAAAGAAAATGTCGTTCTCTCTCACAACTCTATATAACGTTACTCGTGTTGACATTAGTTACAATAGCCGCGCACACACCCGCCCCCGCGTATGCGAGTGCCAGTGTCAGTGTCCATTCCGGTTCAAGTGCGAGCTCCCTCGCCGACAAGCAAAGCTCAGCACGACATTTGCACCTGACGGCTGCAGCGCAGCGATCGAGCGCAGCTGACGATATTTTCGCATTACGGTCAAAACGTTCGTCTGACACCCTTTCGATGTACGCTGCGCGCTCCAGCAACACCGCGGGCTACTACGGCGGTGAGAGTAGCAGCAGCAGCAGCAGCTATACGACGCACAACAGTAATGAGAACTTTTCTGGGGACAATCGCAAACCCGCGTTCAAAAATTGTGCCGGTTATGCGCCTTTCGTCAAAGAGGAGCAGCCAAGAAATACTTTCGTGATTAGGGTTCAAGCAGTTGATCCTGACCCTGATCAAGATATCCGCTATAGTCTCGTTCAGTCGGCTGCCGAGCGTCCAAAGTTCTTTATTAATCCCACGTCCGGTGTAATCGTTACCGCTCACACGTTCGATCGCGACGAACCTATTCACGAAAAGTTCGTTTTTGTGACCGTTCAGGCGACCGACAACGGTCGACCGCCCTTGGATGACGTGTGCACGTTTAATGTGACCATTGAGGATATCAACGACAACCCTCCAGTGTTCAATAAGGCTCGCTATGACGAGTCTATGTCGGAGGACATCCAGGTGTGTACGAGATGGGTTTTTTGGTGTTTATGCGCTGGATTTTCTCCTCTCTGATTGGCCAAATACGCGGACCCCGGATTACTGCGGTTTGGCCTGATAATGATGTTAGGAGAATTTCTTAGTGAATAATGACTCATTTATTACATTGAATTATATTATGCGGTTAACTTAATTTTTTCTTTAAATTTCCATTTTAAAGATAATTTTATTTGGTGTTTTTTTTTTTTAATCTGCTGTTCTAAAATACCAAAGGTTAAGGATGCAAATAATTCCGACCCTATTTCTTACCTGTTTCTTCAACTGTCTCGCTGTTAGATTATTGTAACCGGTCTCCTAAGCTATAAATGCCTTGTCTTTATCAATTGACAAATCAACTAATATGAGCACAGCCTGTATAGTTTTCAGTAATGTTTAGGTGTAGGTACTTTATTTTCGCTGTCGCTGGCAGTTTCTGCAATAACATTCTTCGCTTTGTTGCTGTAGTACCAATCGGACGCCAGTCTGTAAGCAGTTCTCAGTAAGGTAGTCGGTGTAGCAAGTACGCATATATATGATATGCGTTGAAAAGTGAAGAGGAGAAAATAATGTTAAATTTCATACATTAAGCTACATTACATTACAAAATAAATTAAAATCGAGGTTTTTGATTGTAATTTAGAACATTTTGATAAACACTATTATATAACACAAATCTAAAATTTGGTATATTTCTGTGATGGAAATGCCTGATGGCTTTGGCTATAAGCGGAATATAAATATTGTGTTCGTGGTGTGACAGATCAGCTGGTATGGTTTGGTTTATAAGGGAGTCGGTAAATGGGTTGGGATTACAATACGTCATTATAATGTCTGCTGTGCTTAATCAAGCCTCAGACGTCGAGGTTGAGGCATTTCCAGACCGTTCATCACAGCCTGATGATAATGAAATGAATGAAGAAATTTATATTGTGAAAAACCATGAGGCCGTAGAGATATTTAATAAAGCCATTTTGTGGGTAAACAAAGCTTAAATTGTTCAAAAAATCAAAAAAAAAAAAAAAAATTAACTCTTCTATCAAATATTAATTTAAGCATAAATCCAGTAAGTTGAAAACCTCGATAACTTGAACAGCCTTGATTTCTTGGTATTCAAGTTAGCGCGAGTCTACTGTACTTTATTTTTCCGCACCTAACCCACGTATTTTGTACACACTCGCGTTTCCAATCAGCTGAATACTATAAGCCAGGGTCGGGCACACAACAATGCGTTGTACTAAAAGCTTTTTGTTCGAGCTTAGTTTGTTAGAAAATCGTAGAAGCCCAAGTGTTTTACACGTTGTTAGTCTTCGTTAAACTATTTAATCACATATCTGGAAATATACGTGTATAATATATGTCATACTGCAATTTCTTGCATGCCTATTTCCACATTTCACATTTTGAGACTTCCCTTAGTTGTCGCAACATTAATTGTAATGCACTTGTAATGTAACAGCAAACGAAAAGAAACAAAGAAATAATCATGGGCGAACAAGTAAAAGAAGGAAAAACTTGCCAAACATGACGGACTGACAGACATCCTCAACTAAATAAAATATTTTTATCAATTCATTAGCGTCCCCTTTCGTTGTTCTAACGTTCAGCGCTTGAGTAAGCTACACGTTTGAGGAGGTGTGAGGGAACTAGCGTGGGCTTTGGACACACATACACCTTGTTAATGGGCACAAGCGCCATGAGTAGGCTTAGTGGTGGCGTCGGGCTTCTCATAGTCCTGCTGTGCGGGGTTCAATCTTCCCGCATTCATTGGTTGCATCACATGGGCAAGTGCTCTGCTCACACCTTGAAATGTTTTACTTTTAATCTTATTTCCATATTGTTTGCACATTTTCTTCGCTTCCATTTCGTTATTCGATTTGTGGTCGTTGGTATTTCAAGATATATCTTTAGATATATTTGCTTAACGATTTCACTTCGTTGCTACAGCTGAGAGTGCTTGGGTTCGCCAAACGCGGACACTTTTGAAAATGTGTATATTTTTAATATTGGAAAATCTGAAGGCAGGGCTCTTACCAAATATCGCAGTTCAATAATTTATCTATTAAAACATTGCACTTGCGGCACTTGCATATCGACATCATTTTGTGTTCTTTTTTCTACTTGCAGCCCGATGCAGTTGTGATGACAATCAGCGCCAGCGATTTTGACGATCGAAACAACAGCATAATCGAATATGAGATACTGCGCGAACGTGATTTTCACTACTTTAGAATCGACAAGGAATCCGGAATCATATACCTGGATCGTCCGATCGATAAACAACCGGGACAGGTGTACACAATCAATGTGCGTGCGTATAATATAGTGCCAGACTTCCCGCAGGATGCGCAAATCGAAGTGCGAATACGCGTGGTGGAGTCCTCAAAGAAGCCGCCCTCGTTTATTGACCCCATTGAGGAGCCAATTTATCTGAAAGAAGATTTTAAGAACTATTCCGATCCAATAGCGACGTTAAGCGCAATATCGAATGTTCCTGACAAGCCGGAAGTGATTTTCGAGCTCATAACCGGACGCACGGAGCAGACAAACAGCAAGAAAACCTTTGTGTTCAATCAAATTGGAAATAGGGTTACAATCAGTCTCGGGAAAGCGCTCGATTACGAGTCCATTACAGATTATACGCTAACGATGAGTGCTCGCAACACGTTCGATTTGGCCGTCGAGCACGTGCTGAAGATCAAGGTTGAAGACGTCAACGACAACATACCCTACTTCACAGAGGTGAAGACGGGTACTATCCTAGAAAACGAGCCACCTGGCACGCCTGTTATGCAGGTACGTGCCTTCGACATGGACGGCACAGAGGCGAACAACATCGTGTCCTTCCAGTTGGCCGATAACCGCGAATATTTTACTATTGATCCACACACGGGTAACATCACAGCGCTGACTACTTTCGACCGTGAAGAACGAGATTTCTACAACGTAAAGGTCATTGCCAGCGATAATTCGCCATCGAGTCTGTACAACAATGGGTTGCCAAACAGTGGTCAACAGGTGTTCCGCATTCAAATAGCCGATAAGAACGATCACAAGCCACACTTCCAGATGGCCGAGTACATCGCAGACAAACTGCCAGAGGACGCTAATACGAATTTCGATGTTATTGAGGTCACTGCCGAGGATGAAGATAATGCCTCGGAAATTTTGTACACCATCGAAAGTGGAAATGTGGGGGATGCGTTCAAAATTGGTCAGAAGACGGGCAAGATAACGGTCAACCAGAATTTGGATTACGAAACTATCACCGAATATGTGCTTAAAATCCGTGCTTTTGATGGTATCTATGACGATTACGCAACCGTGACAATACGAATTGTGGATGTTAATGACAATCCGCCAGTGTTCAAGGAAGACTACAGTAAGACCATACAAGAGGAGATGGTCTTCAGTGACTGCGTTTTGAATATCGAGGCCTATGATCCAGATATCAAGGATCGCAATGCCGACCAGCACATCAGATACTTCGTGGTGAAGGAGATGCACAAAAAGTTCCTTTCTATTGACAACACCGGCTGTTTGCGTCTAATACAGCCACTAGACCGGGATCAGCCGAATGGTCACAAAAGCTGGCAGGTGCTCATTTCCGCTATCGACGTAGATGGCACAGGGCTAAATACAATTAAACCGGTGATAATCAATCTACAGGACATTAACGACAATGCACCATTCTTGGTCAATAAAATGCCTGTCATCTGGCAAGAGAACCGGAACCCCGGCCAAGTGGTGCAGCTTCAAGCAACCGACTATGACGAACCGCAGAATGGGCCGCCCTACACCTACGGCATCGACAGCGATGCTTTGGTGGATATTAAAACCAAGTTCAGCATCGATAACGATTATCTCTTTGCCAACGTTCAATTCGATCGCGAAGAGCAAAAGGAATACTTCATACCCATACGTATAAGTGATTCCGGCACGCCCAAGCAGAGTTCCGTCAGCATTTTACACCTGATAATCGGCGATGTTAATGACAATGCCATGTCAGAGGGCTCCTCCCGCATCTTCATGTATAACTACAAAGGAGAAGCACCAGATACGGACATCGGTCGTGTGTTTGTCGATGATCCGGACGACTGGGACTTGGACGATAAGACTTTTCGGTGGAAGAGTGGCATACCACACGATAATTTCCGCTTGAATCCGAATACTGGTATGATCACAATGCTGGCGGGCACACTAGAGGGGGAATATATGCTCGAGTTTACAGTTACGGAAGAATCAACTTTCATACCACACCATTCTGTGGACGCCGATGTCACAGTTCTTGTCAGGGAGTTGCCGGAGGAGGCCGTCGATAAGAGCGGTAGCATCCGTTTCTACAATATCTCGAAGGAGGACTTTATAAGTATGCCCCGTGATGCTCAGGCCGATGATTCGTTTTCATTGAAAGATCGGCTGCAGCATTCTCTGGCCCAGCTATTTAATACTTCGGTCGCCAATGTCGATGTGTTCACAGTTTTAGAGAACGAAAATAGTACGCTTGATGTGCGTTTTTCAGCGCACGGCTCACCGTATTACGCTCCGGAGAAGCTGAACGGCATGGTGGCCCAACATCAACAAATGCTGGAGAACGAGCTCGACCTGCAAATGCTAATGATAAACATCGACGAGTGTCTGATTGAGAAGAACAAGTGTGAATCATCATGCACGAATGAGCTGCACAAGTCCTCCGTGCCGTACATGATATACTCGAACGCCACATCCTTTGTCGGGGTCAACGCATTCGTGCAGGCGCAATGTGTCTGTGAGGCGAAGCTGCACACTTATTGTCTGAATGGTGGAACGGCGCGTTTTGGTGAGAACGATGTCTGTGATTGCATTGATGGGTTCACGGGTCCACACTGTGAACTGGTCTCAGTGGGCTTCTACGGCAATGGCTACGCATTCTACGAGCCAATCTCACCTTGCGACAATACACGAATCAGCCTCGAGATCGCACCACAAACCGATTATGGTTTGGTAATGTACTTGGGACCTATTAACTACAACCCACTGTTGCCGTTATCCGATTTCTTGGCCTTGGAGCTCGAGAGAGGCTATCCCGTGCTCACGGTGGATTATGGCTCGGGCGGTGTGCGTATCAAACACCAGCACATTCAACTGCAGCCCGGCAAGTCGTATCAATTGGACATCATATTGCAGAAGACAAGCATTGAAATGACCGTGGACAACTGCCGCCTCTCGACTTGCATGAGTTTGGGTGCACCGCAGGGCCCCAACGAATTCCTCAACGTCAACTCGCCACTCCAACTGGGAGGTACACCTGTTGATCTCGTACAGTTGGGCCATCAGCTGAATTGGACACATGTGCCCAATCAGCAGGGCTTTTTCGGTTGTGTACGAAACCTGACGGTCAATAATCAAACATACAACCTGGGCATGCCGTCCCTGTATCGCAACATCGACTCCGGCTGTCAGCGCGCCGTCGCCGTAGCGGTTAGCTTTGGCATTGATCGCAACTTCATCATTGCCATTATCTCGTGCATTGCGCTGCTGCTGATCATTCTGTTGGCAGTGGTTGTGCAAAAGAAGCAGAAGAACGGCTGGCATGAGAAGGATATCGACGACATCCGCGAAACGATCATAAATTATGAGGACGAAGGTGGCGGCGAACGCGACACTGACTACGATCTTAATGTGTTGCGCACGCAGCCATTTTATGAGGAGAAGCTCTACAAAGACCCGCATACACTTCAAGCGCCGCGCGATCCCAACGATATACCTGACATTGGGGGTTTCCTTGGTGACAAAAAGGAGAACTGCGATCGCGACGCCTTCATAGTCGATGACGTGCGGCACTATGCGTATGAAGGCGACGGCAACTCGGACGGCAGCCTATCGAGTCTGGCCTCGTGCACTGACGACGGCGATCTCAACTTTGACTATTTATCGAACTTCGGGCCACGCTTCCGCAAGCTGGCGGACATGTACGGTGAAGAGCCATCCGACACGGACTCAAACGTCGATGACGACCAGGGCTGGCGCATCTAAGGGAGGTTGTTTGTCTATGCGCTAAGCTAAGCGATCGTTTGTTGTAACTAACGTTAGTTGTAAATCGGAAAAGACTTCTATAATAAGTGAGGCGAAGTGGTGGGCAGCTACTGGGAGGAGCGTATGCTTAGCTGGATATGTGTCGTTCACTTGTGGCCGGCACACCGCATATATTGGCGCTCTTTAAACATTTACGTACATATATAGTTTATTACATACGACGAGTATACATAATTTTTTTTGTTAATTAACGCTGAAAGTGATCCGTTCTCTACAAAACGAATTCAAGAAACGAACAAGAAAATTTTTGATTTCCGCATTTTTCAATGGAATTATCCTTCATTTCAAGGGCATTTATTTAAACTCTCAAAACAAAAACAAACGAAAACGAAAACTAAATATATGAAAAGCATTAGACTAAGAACACTTGGTTTATATGTATTTCGCGTACATACCTTGTAAAGATGAATCCATAGTGTAGGCATTACGATGAAGAAGTAGATTAAGCAACTATTAGTTAAGCGAAAACAACTGCATTAAGATAGGAACTCCATTAGCATAAGTCATAGCTTTCGTTGTAATCAGTATGAAATGAAAATTCTGTAGAACGAAACAAAAGAAGAAGAAAAATAAAGAAATACAAAAAATCGAAAAAGACAAGTCCGTAGAATTAAGCTCAACTCTACATTTAATTCATGTTCACCGCTTTTGCGAACTAATAAATAATAAATAAAGAAAAAGAACACATCATCTTTGTACATGTCACGTGTGTAAGATCTTAATGAGTTTGAATGAATTTGTAGTTTAGTGTAGCCGTAAACTAAAAAAAGTTTATGGAATGAAATCAAATCAAATTAAAAATTAGTAATAAGAAGGAAGAAGTGTTTACTCTTAATAAAACGAGAAGTTGTATTTTTATAAGGACTCTGAGACGTATTTTGTATATGGCATAGAAGTGATTTATTTTTATATGCCAACGGAAATAAATTATGTATGTATTTAATTTTATAATAATAAGAATAATAGTAATAAACTGAAAACTGCGAAATCAGCGAACCCAAACAAATAATAATAAAATAAACAACTATAATTAAAACAAAGCGTTTTTGTTCAAAGCATCATGGAATTTCCGCAAACTCAATGTTTTGTTTTGAAAAATCATTTGATCTGCTGGCCCCTTTGAACTGAACTCGTTCACCTTTCGTAGAAAAACGCTGATAAGCGAAATCAACAATCAACATTACAATCAATCGATAACAATGAAAGCATAAAAGTATCATACAATTCAGGAAATAGACGAATGTTGCATATCCATCTTTGTACCATCGCTAGCCTAGGAGCTGACGATTCACATTTAAAGAGCATTAAAAGTGTTTCCTCTACTTTTAGCGACTCATTCGAAGGTTCGTATAGTGAGGTTTAAAATGGCGAAAACTTTTAGCTATTGATAGAAATTTAGCCTATATTATACAGTGAGCTATCCGTAATGTCTGCCTGCTTAGCCGTGCCAATCTGCAACAACAAAAATTTAAAAAAAAAAAATTTAAAGGCAAACATCTTCAACAAGTCAAATTCAATTTGAATGGGCCATGAAAAATACATTGGAAAATTTACTGCCCCTATCAATTATCAATTTAAATAAAACTGAAAACAATTTGAGGGGTATACGCTGAGGGAAGAAGCTGAATTTGAGGCAAACACATTCGGTTATTGTTCAAGAAATAAGAATTGAAGAAATAAAGAAAAAATCAAATATTCATTCAGAGTGCAATTACCCGAATCGCGCGTGAGTGCGAGTGCTTCGGCTACTGAGCCCGCTCCAATTGAAGGGGCATTTTTGGAAGCAACAATAAGTACATCAACGCCGAATAATAATTTTCGATTATCTTATCAAACTCGCAGAGCCCTAATGATTATGAACAACACAAGAGATTGTGCTCATATCTGTGTATATACGTGAGAGATGTATGTGGGAAAAGTCACCGAAACCGGGCACGGTGGTACAGAGGTTTTGACTCTTATTGTTACCAACGTAAATGTCCCAAATACCCTAGAAGTTGAAAAAGAAAAGAAAAAGAAGTTTGCAGCTGAATGCTGTCAAATTAATAGATTTGATACAAAATGTAGATACGAATGCATCAACAGATGCACTGCGGCTAAGCTTGGCTTGTTACTCAAGATTTGCACTGCTACTGTCTGAAACAACGTTTGACGTTGCGTTGCCCAACTCTTGGCGGCTGCCAATAAATATCTTACATCTCTTAGCCTGAAGCTTGCATTGTCAGCTGTCGACTTTAGACGTTGCCCCTTTAATCCCAATTGCTCGAGCGCTGAAACAGCAAATGTGCTAAGCCATCTTGGCCTTTCGCGGTGCGCGTAGTGCTGACGTTGCTGTGCCGAGAGCTCCGCAATTTACTTTCTTCGTCGCAAGCGAATTGCGACAATTTCTTTTATTTAATTTGTAATGTGCGCACGCGTTGCCTGGCCACTCTTTCACTTCGTTGCCTCGATTCTGACAAAAAAGCCGACTTTACGAAGCCAATTCAAAGCACTTAACTCCACACACTTCAGTGTTGTGTCGAGTTGTTGTTTTGCCATAATTGATTTTCAATTGGGTTGATGTCACTAACACAACCATGGCTGCATGCGCCTTTTTCTGCAGTGACCGGCCAAGGTGCCCAGCCCAGTTCTGCCCTGGAGACTTTCACTGTTTTTCCAGTTTATTTATTATTTATTTATTTATTTTTTTTTTGCTTAAAGTGGTGTATTTTTCTTCCCAATAGTTGCTTTGACAACCAACCCAGGGCATTTGAACAGTTTTTGGTAAGTGCTTGGAGTTCTTTATATTTGTTGTTTAACTACGTCAAGATATATACATCTCACCTTCGATTTTGTTTCTACAGGAACATATAAAGCAAACTGAATACTCTTCGCATTTCCAGGCACTAACTCAAAGACTGCTTTAAATTTAAATGGCAATGTTGGACTACGATCCGAATATTGGGATAAGAGTCTATCCTGGGAAAGGTCTACAAGAACGGGTGGTGCGTTTCATATGCGCGGACAGTGAGAGACTGAGCGAAACAGAAAACCATTTGGGACAGCTTGTTTCTTATTATAAAAAGGTATTTAGAAGTATACGTGGGCAAAAAAAAAGAAGAAATAAATTTAACTGACGCCAGATGTATGAAGGATAAGAAAAAGGCGGACGTGTAAGACAACGCACGCTCGCTCACCTGGTAAGCGACTACGAAATATGGCACAGTGAATACATTTTTTTTTTAAAATAAAAAATGTAACGCCTGGGAGAGAAAGAGAGCGAGATAGAGAGAATTATGTGGAAGAAACAACGCCAACGAGGTTTGGCAAACAATACCAAGAACAACAACGAAGAAGGGAAAGAAATTGTTTAATCAAATAACCTTTTGCTACCTGTCCGTGTTCTAGAGTTTGAGTGAGAATGAGTGCGAGTGCGAATGCAAGGGTTTTACGAAGTGAAGGCAGGCGCGCAGCTGCTGCATCAGCATCAGCATCAGCATCTGTAGCTGCAGCTGCTTCACAAATGCGTTCAGGTGTATACGTTCGTGCTGTTTGTCCAATGGATTAGCATAAAAGTTGTCCACTGTCGTGAAAATGATGGGGCAGTCGGAAAGCCGAAGACATACGATTTCATATTTTAGTCGAGAGTTTGCTTTGTGTCGTCACTTGTAAATTCATGCATAACGCTCGTCCTCCTACTCCAACAACGAAAATTGAAGCTCTTGTTTTTCCCCAACGCACCGCAACCCCTCGCATCGCATTCAAGCAACTGTTGAATGTGATCACAGTTGTTCTATGCACACTCACTCATACACATTCGTTCGTTGTTATCCGTGTAACGTCTTTCTTGTTCTAAAATGAAAGCAAATCTTTGTCTTGCAGTTAGCCAACGACGCGACGTTGACTCATTGTATGTGGAAGAAGAAGAATGAGAAGGGGAAGGGAGTTATTGTAGGTTTGAGCGTATTGGATAACCGGTATTTCAGCGCTCAATTTTCGTGTGTATCTGTTGAACGTGCTGTTGCGCGTGTGTGCTCTTTGATTGTGCCAATGTAGTGGTATCCGAGCAACAGCGCGTTTACAGTGTAGAGTTGACTGAGTTTTTTGGTGTTTGATGTTTCTCTGCTCATTCGCATACCTCGTATCGCGGTACATTTTTTGCGTCGCACACATTCACCTTTTGTTTATTTACACCGTGCTGACTGAGTAGTTTGAAGTCGAACATGTCACGCACGAACGCTGTGTAAATTGGTGCATTGAGCACGTTCTGGTGTTTTTACTACCTGTTGTTGCCGATGAGAAGGATTAGTATGACGATGGATGGTGATGATGAGGATGATAATTATGGCTGATTATGACAAAGCAGGCAGTCAGAGAGCTAAAGGCAAAGCGTCTTGGTCCAACTTGCACCATATCAGTCAGTCAGCATTAAGTGTATGTATTTGTATGTGCGGCAATTGTTCTGTGCTGCTGTTCTGATCAGGCGATCAGCTACTTGGTTAGTTTTTTGATTTTCGACAAGTCGATTGCAAATAACTGAATTGATGTGAACGTTAAGAAGTGTGTCCTTCTCAAGGAGTATTCGAGTCAGCGGGTTTCTAACGATTGCATAAACAGGCCATTAGCTTAACTTCACTATTAATCGCAGTCGCAATTGTACCACCAACGAGCACAGAGCTGAGATTTGTGAATACTATGATACTCTGCCTTTGTGTTAAATTGTGCACCCGCTTAGCCCGCTTTCTCTGACAAACACTGTAATTTTAGTCATGCAACGGCCTAAGTCAAAGTGCGAGGAGCCATCAATGGCTCCATGGCTTGCCACTTGCCACTTGCCACCTTCGGTCAACTAACACAATGTGATCGCACCGTTTTGGTCTTTTCGAGTTGAGGGTTTTACTCCACGGCACTTGCAACATCATCGGGCTTGCTTTCCGGTTCTTCTTGGGGGCGGTCATACTTCATTTTCTGCGTTTTGTAAGCAAAGTACCATAAATACTGTTTTATTGCTGTTTTTGTTGCTGTTCCTTTTATCGTTGTTGTTGTTGGCGTTGCTGGAAATGCTGCATGTTGTGGTCGCAGAGAAATTGGCTTATCGCTTCAATGCCCGCGACATGGGAAAATAACTTTTCATTCTTAGTTCAAATGAATGGTTCTAAAATGGTGCTACTTTTTTGGTTGGTAGCTCGAGCAGTTTAAAAAATTACACATGGAAGTATGAGTGGTAATTATTGTTTGTTGTAGTAATAATTTAAGATATTTCATACGTAAGCTGGGTTAAATCGCGTAGTTGCCCTTGTGGTGAGTACTAATATAAGAATTGTATTTAGAACTACCATACATTTTGTTATAAAATTTCTATTTTTATTACATTCTATATTCTATATTATGAGTATGGCTTGATTACTCTGTCTGTTCAATCGCGAAAATCACGCTGGCAAATGTGTGACTTGAGCTTCCATAAACATCGTGCATTAACCAGGTGCTTTTTAAATTGCTTTCGTGTTCTCTCTTGCTCTCTAAACACAATTTTTTTCGGTGGCATCAAAGCACTACAGAATCCAGAGAGAACTTATTCATATGAATTACTCTTTGACAGAATCCCTCTCGAATATTTTTAGAAGCCATTAAGTTTGCATGGAGCTTTTTTTCGCTGAAGTTAAATACGCCTTTTTTGAACACGATCTCCGCTCCATTAAAAGACTACTACCAAGTGCATCGAGCTCCATACACAGGCATTAATAACTTTATGTTTAACTGCATTGGCAAAGAAGCGCGTACCATACCGAAACGTAGCCACAATCGCTGCAAAAGCTGCAAGGAATACGTAATCGAATGGAGCGCTCGACCGATCGCTCATGGAGGGAAATTGTAATAAATTATTAAAGAAATGTATGTGCGTGTACAAAAAAAGCAGCAATCAGTGTAAGTATTTGGTATTTTACCATAAATGCGTCTACCTGTCGCCGTGGCCATTACGCGTTTTCCTATGCCAGACACGTACTCCGATCACAGTAGCAGCGGCAGCAGTAGCGGACCCTGCTGCAGTACCCTGGCGTACAGTGGCGACGAAAATATTGCGCTGACCGTCAATTGTACTATTTGCCAGCATTCACAAGCGTAGTCAAAGGGTCAACTGATATAGGTGAAGTGTACATAATTAATTACATTTTCACTTTACTTAGTAAGCACAGCTCACGTGTATTTAAGCATTTTGTGCTTTCACCGCGCCCGGCTTTTAATGGCGTTTTAATAATTTTTTGCTGTGCCCATGAAATTTTATTAATTAATTTTAAACTTTCTTATGGCACCAAATTGTTAAAGAATTCTTTCATATGCGTATTTTTAATTAGATTTCTTCTTTTTTTCACCTCACCTTACTAACTTACTAACGGTTAAAGTCGCTTAACGCTAATAAAAGTCATTGTAGACACAATCTGAAGCATTGCGTTTCTCAAATTGCTTGTGTTTCTGCCAAATTTTCGCCCTTATTACAGCTTTACAGAAATTAGTGTAAAATTATATTTTCCGCTTGAATAACAACTTTTCAATGAGAGTGTTTGACGACGCCTTTGCCTCCGCCCCCGCCTTCGCCGCTATTTCTGCTACACTACTTTGCAGACCAGCAAATCTTCCTCTGTCGCGGCGACCCTTATCTGCGACTCGTTGCATTCGTTGAGCGTGAAATTTCGCACCTTTTTTCATTTTTCTGTGGCTTCAATTTTGGCTTACACGGAATTTTGCATTCCAAGAATGACTTTCAGATACACTTTGTGGTTACCTAATTGGATTGTTGGATAAATTGTAAGAGGGGGTTCTCAAAAATATTCACTTGTTTGTCGATGTGAAAAATCTAGTCAACTGCCAGCATATTGCGACAAACTCTTAACGAACTCATAAATTGACAAATATTATTACAAAAACATATTTTGCAAGGAGAATCACATTGAATAAATCACGAGTATTTCTATAGACCGTCTATGTTGAACGTACTGAACCCCTAATCGGGTCAAAACCGAGCTCGAGTTCGTGTGCAACAACAATACGGAAAGAAGTTTCACAACGACAACAACTGAAGTGAGCACAATGAAACTTCATTGGAAACCGTACAAGTGAAATATGACCCTAATACAAATTTGTGTTTTCCCCCTCAGGGAACTATGTATTTACTATATGTACATGCAACAAAAATCAACCCTCTTAAAGCGGCATGGAAAACGCAGAGCGGGAGGCAAAACAATAACTCCAATTTAATAAATAAAAACTACGAAACAACGAACAAATTCAAAGGGATCGCCAAATTACGAGTGCGTTTTCAATAACAGATATTCACCGAAGAGTATCTTGATGCCTATCGACCGACCATCAAGATGTTCCAGTCGTGCGCATGCGCCATTCACACTACGTTGGCTTCAACTGCAGAGATAGTCTCGAACTGGGCTCATTGAGGCTTTTGTGGTACTCGTAAATCATCGTACAACACAAATGAAGCAATTGATAAGCGATAACGTAGAGTTTAACGTTGCTCGTACTGATAATCATTCAGAGACCAACAGCAAAATCCTCGCACTGTTGAGACGACAGACTGCAGGCATACAAACATACCTTTGTTTGTTGTTTGTGTAATATTTTTCATATAATCGGTTCTTGCATTTGTTGCTGTCGCTTTGATGAATGCCGACAATCGTCTGTTCGCTCTCTCTCGCCAATACTTTCGGCTTTTGTTTGGACGAACCGGGTGCAATTGCAATAGTGCTGCTCAGTGCAAAGAGAGGGTTTTGCAAGTTATATTCAGTAGTGTCAAAGTATGGCTTATTTTAAGGTTTAATAAAAAGTCACCACAAACATTATTAAAGAATAATTTATGTCTCCGTCCGCACGACGCCTGCTCACCAGGGTTGCCTTGGTCTTTGACAGTAGCTTCGTCAGCCCAAAATGCAAACCGCATAAACCAAATAAATAAAGAAGTAAGTATGAATCAGCAGTTTGACTCTGAGCAGAGAGAGCAGTTGTTCTCAACGCTTACTTCTACGGTTTGAAGGGATCGCTTTGTAGAGTGGCACCCCCCGTAGACCGAAAAGTGTGTTTTGACATCGATCAATGCACTGTGTTCGGCATCCGGGTACCCAGTCAGACTGTGCACTTGTGTGGGTGAATTTATCTTTTGCCGCATTCGAATACCAGCTGTCAGAGAAATCATCAATACTAGAATCGTCTCTTCAACTAATTTTGTAAATGCAACGGCAAAGACGTCAAATGCAAAGCGAAGGTTTTGCGTTCTTTATTTGTGTCTATCTAACCTTCTTCCAGTTAAAAGCAGCAGTAGAAAAGCTGAAAAGCTGAAAAGCAGAAGAGCTTCGGTTAGAAACAGAAAATAAAATTGCTTAATTAACACGAACAATGAAAGCAACGACGACAACAAAGTGTTGGACGCTGACGTCGGGAATTCGCTGGAAAGCATTTGCAAGCGAATGCCAGTAAAGTGGGCCAGTTGTGACACACCACACCTGACACAGAGCCAGCCATGTGCACTACGCTATTAGATGACCAGCACCAACACCAACACTACGACCACCAACACCGCTGAACAATTCCAATAAATCGACAAAAAGAGGCATTGACACAAAAGTTTCGTTTTACATGACTCGAGGCATGCAAAGGTGAATAACAACAAGAAGAGAACAACAACAATACGTCTTAGGCGGCCTTAGTGGGCCTCAAATTGTAACTGCTCTCGACCGAAATGCGAAGAAATCAACATAATAAAGTCAATGGGCGCGCGTTTGGACTATTTGAGTGCTGTGTGCACTACTCGGAAAATAGTAAATCAAAAATGTTTGTAACTCAATATGTGCTTATGTCCGTCCAAAGCTAATTAGAAAGTGGCTGTTCTGAAAGAAAGATTTCATCCTTCGGTATGAAGACGGCCGTACTGTGTGTGCTGCCAGTTGATTTGGTTTTTTTTTTTTGGGCTTTTGTAGTCATCTGCCGGCAATTGAGGTTCTTCTTGTGCTTTGATCTTTACGTAGTTGTTCGACTGACTGAGTTCGCTGATGAGCAGTGTGGTTTCAGCGGTCAGAACCTAGCACATTCATTTTTGCTTGGTAGAGCCGATTGAAAATTACTTCTTAGAAGTATTTCTTTTAACAGAGGTACCTGCAAAAGTAGTAAATTTAGTTACCGTCCTAACTGCAATCAGTGCTTTGAATTGTAGAATTTGACAATTGCCCCGTTTATATGGCCGCTATAAGTGGTTTAGCTAACACTTTTCCAAAGCGGTTTAACGCAGTAAGTGATTTAAGCGTAGGTCGCTTTTTAAATCCGAGGTCATCAGAGGTAATCTGCAAAAGTACTTATCCGATTTCAAAAATTCTTTCACCAATATATTTAATTTTTTTGTTTGTTTTTTGTGTTTGTGAGTTATTTGCAAGTTATTTATAAGCAAGGGCCCGGGGCCAAAAATGAAATTTGGGGCCCTATTTAAACTAAACTAATTGCTTTAAATTTGGAAAACTATTTCATCTTCAGCTCAGTTATTACTAAGTAACAGATGTAACGTTTCAGATAGTATATAATTGTAAGTATAAAAAACTAGCGGATAGGATAAAAGGAAGCCGTGGGATCATTTTCAATGTTGGTCCATTCCAGGCGAACGAAACCGCGGGCGGAATCTAGTAGTTCGACTAAAGTGTAATGTTATGTAATGTAAATCTTAGTACTTTAGTAACAGAAAAGTGGTCAAGTGCAATCTGTTGTATTTAGCGTTCATTTGGGTACAAAAAAAACTTACAATTACCAGGCCTCAATTCCAAAATTTATTTAAAATTTTGCACTTCGAAATCTTGAGGTTTTTGAGTGCTTCTGCCTTGATTTGGAGGCTGGCATTCAATGTTTTTAAACTTCACTTTTAAAAATCTTTACGGTTCCCCTGGGATTACTTTGAGACCACACACACAACAGTCAACAGTTTAGTCGAATTCATTCCCATGGGATTGATTTTCAGAAAACACACACAACACAAACAAACAAACAAACAAAAACAAAAGAAATGTGTGTGCCTTATTCTCGCAGTTGTGGCAAGAGAATCTTCGCACTACGCAATAATTGCCCGAGGCTGGCCACGCTGGCAACGCACTTAGCTGCTTAGGTGGGAGAACAGCGCTTGACAAATTACCTGGCATTTGGGAATTATGTGGTCGGCCTTTTTACTCGAAATTCTGTGAGACATGCATTCCTCTAACGAACTTTGCGCCCTCGGCAAACGCATAGCGCGCAATCTTTGCTGAGCTTAGAAGAACGCCGCCGCCATGCAAGTTGCAACAAAGTGCTGCAAGCGGATCAAGTCGGCGGCCCAAGTGTCCGGTATGGCGGTCCTACATATGTCTTTAAGAGTATTTGTCATTTAGGTTTCTGAGGCGTTGCTGGACTGTAGTGTTTTGCCGCTCTTTAGGCATATTTCGTCATCCCTTGCCGCTGCCACTGCCGCTGGCTCGTTGTTGTTGCATTGTTTTACTGTTATTAATTGGATTTTACGCAATTTAAACAGCGACGACGACAACAACAACAACAACAACACTAGTTTTTAATTGCCTACATGCGTTCATCCATTCATCGTCGCTTGACTCCGTGCATCTAATTGCGCTGCATTGCATTAATGCGCTGTCGTCGTCGTTGTTGTTGTTAATATATCGCTGTCACCAAAACGCGTAGCTACTGCAATGAACTCATTGCTGCTCGGCCGATTGGAATGTTTTCACACAACTTTGATTTGTGTCCATGCAAAGTGCAATGCATGTGCATGTGACCAATGCTCAGATGGTCGTATTGCACATTGTATCTCCACTCAAAGCTTGCAGGCAACGCTTGCATTGCCACTTTTGGCTTCAATTAGTGCCGCACGGACCATTCCGGTGAACGCACCTAATGGATTGGGGTCACGCGTTGTCCATCGATTAAGGTGCTTTTGTCGAGTCAACGACATCGAAAATCAATCGCCTACAAAGTTTTTGAATTTTGCCGTCCACAGGCGTCACTACGATTTCCGACGTGTTTGCGTGCAATGCAATGCGTGAATAAGAGGCATTTATTTCATTCTATTACTGCGTACACGCTTGCTCTTCCAATTGCAGTTGTGCGGCACCACTTTTAAACTATAGCTGACCGGGCGCTGAACGTGCATTTCCGGTTTGTTCACGTCACTCTTCTTTGGCCCATTATTCAGCCAAAAGTGACCCTCTCTCTGTTTAATTTTCATTCAGACATCAAATGGGCAAACAAAATAACGACCTCAGAAATGGTTGGTGGTTTACAGACAGGGGTAAGTAAAGCGGAGGGCGCTTTTTCGCGCTCCATTAGCTTTAGATGGAAGTCGCTTCAAATCGCGATATTGAACCGGAAACACGAAATTCGAACCTAAAAGTGCTCATGTTTAAATACGCGCTGCAACAAAGATCGAACGGACGAAAACAAACCGCATATCCAAGTCCAAGTCCATGGGAATTCGTTGCTAGAAAACTATCGAAATGGGTAGTTTAACCAAATGTGTGGGTCAGTGTGTATTTGTGTATGTGTTTGTGCGTTTTTGTGTGTTTTTGTGTTGAAAGAGAAACATAAAATTTCCATTTTTGAAATTTGTTTACACACTAAATCATTTGGATTCGATTTAGATGCTTCGTCTGGGACAAACAATTTCAAGTTCTCCCAATGCACACTATACGCGCACATAGAGCATATTAGAATTGTACAAAAGAATGCCAGATATTCAAGCTACATAGATTCCAAAACTGAAGCGACAACAGTTCGAACCACTTGACACAATTGGGAACTCTTAGTAACATCACATTACACTAGTAAGTGTCTAGGTGAATCTGTCTTTCCGCGACATTAACTCACCAAAACCGAGTCTCATAATTTATTCCTCCCTTTTACTTTGTTGCAGACACTAGGTAGGGTATCTAAAATTCGACCTTACGCTTACTTTCTATCGAATCAGTGAAGTGTGCTGTTTCGATTTTCACTCGTTTTATCAGATTTCGCTGTAATCGCACAAAATGTTCAAATTAAACAAATCCAATCATAAAAACAGCATAAAACCCCAAATGAAGTAAACGATCGAAAGATTGTTGTCCGTCGTGGATGCTGGGAAGAACGCTTTCAGTCTTTAGCTAAATCTCTATGAGGTGTGGGTTTAGCGTCTGGAAGACCGACAGTCTTCAGTCTCGTTCTTGCGATTTTGTGATATTTGATTTGGTAACATTTTAACATATTCAAAAGTTACTTTAACATTATGAAATGTTTGTTGGCAAAGTGGTCTTTTTGTCGTGAGGTAAAATGCTCCAAAGGTCATGAGTTTTTTCCTGAGCCACCTGACCCATCTATAGAACATAAAAGCTGCCTGATTAAGTTGTGCCGAAATGTACCCGACCATCACCTAAAATACAACAGCTGACACAGTGTTGATACTGGTCTGACATCTGGCCACATCTGTCTATTGAAAACATTCAAATCATTCATTTTTCCGGAATTTTCAAAGACTTTTATTATGCAAATAATCCCGACATAAAGCGGGAGCATATTTACCTAGGCGAGTCAACCAAACTCATGGGAATTTAATCAGCTGCGAACTCGTTAAGAAGACGATCTACATGAATGAACTGATAAACAGTTTAACTGTACTTTTTCGGCTTTCGTGGGTGTACGCAAATTGTTACCACACCAGCTTCGTAGACGAGTCGCCTCGAAAATCCTGTCGAGCATGTCAAATGTCAGAGCGACGCACATCTGCGCCCAAACAGTTAACACAGTGGTGTGCACGACGACTCCCCCTCTGCGGCTGCCTTGACTAGGGCGCGGCAAGCTGAGCGTCAAATTTCGTATGCAGTTTCCCATAAACGCATTCGACCACAACCGACCGAGTCGCTGTGCTGTGCTGCGCAGTTGTTGGCAAAGTGCATGCCAACGAGTATTATGATAAATATTTTATTTAGAGACGAGTTCAGAGCTCGCAGGCCGCCAAGCAGTCGAACACTTGCATTGTCCGCCAGAACGTCCGCCCGCCTCATCAAAGCTTTACACAGCTGGCTCTGGCTGAGTTGTAAGCCCGATGCCACTCGAGTGCACCAGTGCGGGTACGCTGCCCGGCTGCTCTTTTGTTTTTGTGTTGTGTAATATGAAGTCAATAACGCTGTTTGTTGACTTCTGTGCCAGTTTGTTGATCATTATCATAATAATCAACCTGCGCAAATGAGCTTCAGCAGGCAGCGTCGTGCACAGGTGTCGTGGTGTTGTGGTGTCGTTCGCTGCATTCCGCTATTTGCCAGCCATCGCGTCGGAAATTCAATTCGAAATTTACAGAATTCGATGTGACATTAGTGTTGTCCAGTAACTTCTTCGGACTGGCTGGCATTTTATCAATTTCATTACTTAATTTACTTTCAGTTTTGAAAAGATTGCAAAGTCAATGAGCAGCTCGTTCCCGAGATTTACATTTTAAGGCAAATTATTCAATATGAACCCAATTTAATCGCTTTCATACACAGCCATACTTTACTGTAATTAACGCGCATTAATTAGTTTAATTATTTCGATGAATTCGCAATAACCACATATAATTAAGCTGTGGGAAAATCTCAGTGCGATACAATACAATGCTGGCTATTCAGCGCTCTATCAGCGCATAATTAAGAAATTGAGTTGTCTCACAGGCTGAAATAAAATTAAAAAGGAGATTAAACGAAATAACAAATATAAATTAGCAACAGGTTGGCGTTTGTATTTGGTGAATGCTCAGCTGCCTTGGGATAAGTTGTCTTGAGATATTTTTGAATTTTCACACGCGACGCAAAGTTCGGCTTCTCTTTATTTATTTTTAGCTCTCATGTTTTATTCGAGTACAATAAATGAATCGAATGAATTCACATAATTGTTTAATTAAGATCGTTGCTTAGTTGAATGTGTGCTCATTTTGTGTGGTATAAATCTAGGTTAGATTTCTGAGGTAGAGTTTTATATCTTTTAATGTGACATACTAAATTAAAAGCGGTTCGAATCAAAACACAAAAAGGAAGAAATAATTTAGGTGATTAAATGTTCTCTATCCTGGGAAAAGAGTGTGTTATAGTAACACAAAGGAAGATATCTATGCAAATAAATCTGTATCCACTTTCATAAATCGACCAGTTAATTCTTTTTATATGACCTCAGCCAAGGCATTCTCCTGTTTTCTACTTTCCAGGGCCACTGCAGAGCTGCGGGAACGAAGGCAGTTTCAGTATGTAGATTACTGCAGATCTATTGGAATTGTTTGATAATCAATATCATTGGTATCAATAATCCACAGTCCCTTAAAGACTTTCGTAACAAACGATAAAAATGTCGCTGGCTGGCTTTTCCAGTGACTCCATTAATCGGAGTCCATGTTATCGTCATGTTTGTTCAACTCAGGTATTCGGAGTGTTGTCAATTTTGTTTTAGGAATGCAACAGCGTCGCGATGAAAATCATATCTTATCAGTTTGGTTTGAGATAAAAAATAAGCCTGATGTCTGTATACGCCAGAGGCGATAGCAGATAAACAGTGCGTACAGTGAATCATAATTAAGGAAGTTCATGCAGCAAAGCCGGCAGTGTGTGAACTGATGACTCGTGAAGTAATATGGTAGTTTACTGAAATGGACAGAGGCTCCAATGTAGTAGAATTTTAGTGTTTCAGCTGAATATAACAAGAAAATAAACTAATGTTTTTGACGGTTGTCCCGTCCCGCCAAAAGTTCATGCAGCAGAACCGTTGACATGCAACCGAAGAGATGAGTCGCACGTTCGGTGAGACAAAGCGAAGGGCACACTTTGAAAGTTGCACGTAAATTTTAACAAACACGAAATCCGGAAAATCGACAATGTTGTGACACGATAGCTGCTTTAGGGTCAAACTTAAAACAACAACGGCAAACGTGAGTTGTAACTTGCATGGTCGCTGACAAACACAACCACACAGCGGCACGACACGAAGGAGCGCCACAGCTGACCGACCGCCTGTTCGAAAGCATGAATCGCGTTCGGCGACCCTTGACTGCCATCTCATCGATTCGGTTGGTCATTTCTGTCACTCTCAAGCCTTTGTCTTCTGGTATGGGGAATGTCATTTTCGTGCAAAATCAGAAATCCACATTCAATTTACACGTGCTCTGTGCTGTAAATGAGTCACGACAGACAGCCAGTGGCATGAGCGGGTGGACTGAGGACCGGCGTCTCCAGCGAACGCTGCTGGAAGTTATGACGCAGCAATTAGTAAGCTGCGAAGTGAGCTCCGTTCGCCTGCTCTTGGCTCTGAGCAGACATGTGCCATCCAATCACGTGCGATAGCATTGATTGAAGGCTAACATCGGTCGAAAGTCAATGTGTCCGGTTTTTCGACGAATCAGGCCTATCAAAGTTTCACTTCTAGCACGCGCACTTAGTTGCACGCGAGATTTAAATTTGTTTGTAATATATATATATACATATTTTAATTTTACTGTTAAAATGTATATCGTTATCTCTATTTTTTCAAATGTTTTGCTGTCCTAAGCTTTCTTGTGGATTCTGCTGAAATTTATTCGAGTACGAATCATTTTCATCTTTCATCTCATTTTCAGTCTTCAGTCAAATTGAGTTTCTTCAAAGTGTTGCACACTTGAGAATCAAAACATCTTCGAATCACATCTCAAAGTTTTCGCTTTTTTTTTTCAACACCAACATTTGCTTACTTTGGATCAGTCCAGCTGCTACTCGCATTACAAAAAGTGTGTACTTCGGGCTTGCAATTTTGCTGTGGCGAGCTGAAAGCAATTTTTTTGTTTTTGGAGTGAACGAGTGCAAAAACGGGTTCTTGACCCCTCAGGGCTTGCTAACCTTTTTTACGACATCTTTTGTTAGTTTTGCAAGACGGAAGTGCAGCTGGAACTGCTTGCGAGTGACTGATTAACAGCGAAACATTGGCACAGCTGCGCTCAACGCCGTCTGTCGAAAGCCGAAAATGCTTGCACTTCACTTTCGCACTGGAAACTGACTTTGCTACTGAAATAGCAAGTCTAGAGACAAATTGATAAGCGGTGGCAATGACACTCACGCACGCCTATTGCGCTCACTAAGCCCGAAGATGCGCTAATTCAATGCCGCCGATTCGATGGTGCGTAGGCGCTCAAGTCGGGTGACGCAGTTGGGACAGGCGTTTGTGTCAACGACTACTTTGTCAGCGTCGCAGCGGCAACGTAGCTAATTAAATTGAAGCGAACTGCTTAGGAGCGCCATTGCCGCAGCTGAGTCGAGGCAGTCGAGCAGCCCGTGCTGCTAGTACGTGATCCAACTAGATCATCTAAATTAGCGCTAAAGTAGGTATTTAAACTTTATGACAGCCAGACGAACACACAAAAACAACGCGTCGCCTATTGTCGTCGTATCTGGGGAATGCACTTGGCATTCAGTTCGACTGTTCAACTGTCCGACTGCCTGTCTGTCTGCCTGTCGTTATTTATCCCTTATTTTCCTTGTTATTGTCCCTTATTTTCATCACGTGTGCTGAGGATCCGCTGAAAACTATTATGAGAAGCACCTTGTGGCGATGGCGGTGATAGGCGGTAGTGATGGCCATTCCAAAGATTTATTCATTGTCGCGTTTATGTTCTATGAAACGTTTATTATGATACTCAGCCTTTGTTGAACACAAAGAGTGGCATTAAATTGGTACTTCCCAAAGATTTACAACTCAATTTCACTGCGGCTAGAAACACGCGCCGAGCGTTCACCCTCAAAATCGGTACTTTCAACGACAGAGGCAGAGAAAGTATTCGTAAGAATAAGGCACGTCATTCTATTTGTGCATAAATCAACTGCAGTTTTTCTTATTAAAATAAATTTACTTAATTTAATTTGGACAAAGCACATCTGGTAGGGCAAAACGCCAGTGCATTCTATCATCCCCATTTCTACTCACTTCGTTGATCGTCTTTGATCAATATTGTTTCGTGTGTATTCAGGTTATTAAAGCTGCAAAGTGTCATGTGATATTGTACGTATTACTTGCACATGGATGCACCGCAACTCATGTGAAATGTACTCGTTATGTGACGCACCCCTTCAAAATCGAATATTTGAATTATGTATTTGAAATTGCTCTATTGAATTAATAACCCCATGTTGAGTGGTTTGGTTGTTATTTTTATTTTTTTATATTTTTTTAAGATGTTCAATAATTCCTAAGTTGCGTTTAGATGTTGATTTTATGGTACATATTGTTATTAGAGAAGGCGCATAAACGGTTGCCATGACAAACATATGCAGCAAATGATAAATCTGGCGAAGTAACCGATGTTAAAAAACTGCTCGCAAACGCCTTCTCGTTGCATGGAGCAACCAAATGAAATTCATGAACGAATTCAATAATAAAATCCGCACTTCAAATAGTCAATGGAGCGCTTCAGAAAAGCATAACAAATTTAAAGAATGTGTCCCAAGGCGTTACCCGTCTTGACTTTGATGGGTTGCTCTAGTGCTCGTGCGTGATGGTTCTCCAAGCTGCGAGCATGTGGCATTTGGCTAAAAATAGCTCTTCATTTGGCAGTTCATGTCATAAACCCGTACTAGTTGGCGCTCCGCTTGATAATCGTGCATTTTGCGGGGGTCTGGGCCAGGACTGGAAGGCAGCACTATTTTTTTCTGTTGTTGCGGTAATCCTGTTTGCAATGCCTAAAAATAAATACGATGCCGCCATAAGTGGAAATTTATCTGATATTGTCGTTGTTGCCGTGTATATACAATCCGCAAGCGTGTCTGCGCGAAAATAGACAACTCGGTTCGGTTTGGCGTTGTATCCCTATCTAACAAATAAAAAAGGCAGTTGAATCGACGCTAATCAAATCACTTTTTAGCAGCTTTGAACACCGTCACCAATCAATGCCGAACCAGCCAACTCCCACTCATGCCCCTTTCAGACCGACAAGCACGTCCTAAACTTTGACCTCTTTGCGACTTCTAAACCTTTTTGATTGCCAGCATTTTATGCTTTTTTACCCGCTCGTGCATTTGCCAAACCAGTTTTCGTTAATTTCCAGTTTTCAAGTTTAGCAGCCGTGAGTTGGTCTGGGTTGCATGGATTGAAAGCGTGCGGCAGCCGTGCCAGCGACTGTCGACTGCAATACCCCGTAGTAACTGACCCAACGAGTTGATCTTTTATCTCTCCTCTTGTTTATGCAAAAAATAAGTATTCCTCTCTCTTTCTTCGTTTTATGCATTTTATTAGTTGTATTTTCTTTTATGCATTTTAGTGAAAACAACTCTGACGCATCATGACGGTTTTTTTAGGTTGAATAAAAATGCATATTTATTGTTGCTCGCAGATATGGATTTGTGTAGATAAGCTGCATCTTTTACGTCTACTCTAAGGGGCCATAGACTTTATGCTGACTTGCAAAGTGTGTTACTCACAAAGGCCCAACCCTTTTTGAAGGGTAAGCCCAGAGGGCTTTCAAGCCCCTATCTTTGATTTCGTTGTTAGAACTAAAATGACTGCACCTCTGCTCATTCCTTTTCTGACGGTAAACCAATTTTGGTCGCCGTCTCAGCCAACAACTTTTATTTCGAGTTTTTCCTCTTTAGCGCGATGTCCACTGCCGTTTGGCTGAACGCTTGGCGCGTGCTTTCGTGTTTAATGACTTTTGCACGAGTGACTCTTCTGCGCGTTCGTGGACCTCAGCAATGATCTCGTTCGATTTTCTCTTTACTCGGCTTTGGTGTACATTCGAACAGTTTTCAATAGAAAACAACTAACGACTATTATAGCGAATTTTCCGTGGACATGGTTAATTTACACTTTAGGACTGATTGGTGCATTAACTGGTTCATGCCACGCAGCTGGCGCAGCGTTGCCACAGTTGAGCTCAGCTCGGCGCAGATCAGTTCCAACTTGTTCGCTTTATTCGACTTTACTTGGATAAATTACGAGCGGAATTGTTTTTGTTAGCCTGATTAGAAGCGAGCGTGCTCGTGTTGCACAATTGTCATGCTTCTGGAATGATGCCGTGTTGATAAATTATGCGGCATGCTGCCATTCGAATTTAATTAGTTCGAACACGTCAAACACACTTTAATTGATGAGTTGAATCAGAATGTTTGCCAGGAATTAGAGTAGCGTAATTGGGTCAGTACATGGTGTCGTATGTTACAAAGGGATACCACCAGCATAAACAGTTTAGAGCTATAATTTTAATTATTTTCTGAAAGTTTAAAATACAATCGTGACAATCGCATTGATACATATTTCCATGCACATTAACCGCAACTTACCGCATTCTAATATTAGGCCATCAAATGTGAATTAGGATGAAGCCGTGTCGATTTCTTGAGCCTCTGACAAATGTTTTAACTTTAAAGGTATTCGTAATAAAACTATTGACACCGCGCTTGCATTGTAGAGCACGCCTACATGGCAAATAGGCGTATCTGCGAATCTGCTCCAGTCAATTACAGCATCTTCCGCTCACAACGCAGCTATGTCTGCCTTACTGCGGCCGCACCGCATCTGCCCCTTCGAAAGTTACACTGAAAATCATTTAGCATTAATTTTGCAACACATTCGCGTTGGCATTGCAAGTCAGAACGTCGTAATTAAGCTGTACGACTCTCATACGTTTTATTGCTATTGTGTAATTCTTGTTGATCCCAAGTTGACTGTGTCAAGGCCTGACAAATCTTAATTGCGTTATGTAATTTGAATTTTCTGTGAGTTTTTAGAGAAAAATTAAAGAAAATTTTCACGAGCATTCAAGCGCAAAGTTCGCATTCAAGTCCGAATATTGCTTTATAATAGAAAAAAATATCAAGTAAAAGAAAAATATTTGCGAGGGTGTTCGTTAGTATTAGTGCATACAACCTATGTTTGTTTATCGTTCATTGGAATTGTATGTTTGTACTTCATACTTCTCTCTCTCTCCCTCTCTCTCTCACGTAAGAGTATATCTCAGAAGTTTCACATTCACATGAAGGCTAATTGTAAACATAATTCATCAAATCTACAAAAGAAGTGATTCATTTGAAACTGACCTTTTGCGTTTGAGGCGACCACAATGATTGAGCACAGTTGGTAAATGTTCGTTCGTGACGTTTTTGCCACAACTTGAACCAAGTGCGGAAGTGAAGGTATACACATTCACGAACATGCATACGAACCCGTTATATGTATGGAAACAAAATAAATTTGATGTGAAGCATATGCAAGAGTAAAGCAATTAACGAGATAAAGGTGTAGCGTTTGCACCCCATTAACACCCTTGCATTGCAGCTATATCGTTATTGAGCAGAGAGGCGGAACAAAACGTAAATTCATCATACCCAAGTCCAATAGAATTCAACCGAATACTCTTACAACTTAGAACTGCAATTTGACTGCCGACACGCCTTGAGTCAAACGATACTAGCAAAAACACGAAAGGCTTGCTTGGTCAACGAGCCTTAGAGGGCGGCCGCGGTTTGCTACACGTTGGCAATAAAAAAAAAAGTGGCAACGACACGCGGCTCTACCCCAAAACTCCATTCGAAAAGCAATTGCCTTGTTTGTGCTGGAATGAGAAGCGATGAGATGATCTGCGGCGTTGGAGGAAGCCTGCCATGATCACTGCGTATGTTAGTGGGAAGTGAAAGATGATGAATGTCAACAAGTCTCTGTAGTAATATTGCTATGCTTTGTATCTAGATACACGTCTGCGGCTATGCGACATGACTTTTCAGCCTCGCTGTGATGCAAACGGTGGTACGAAATTAAAAAAAGCAATTTGCCTTTACCACTTCTGCGATTTTGACTGTTAAAGTACAAACAAGAACTAAATAAACAAATACATAAGTACATAAACTAAGTGAAAATATTACTACACGCTGTCGAACGTCAAATACAGTAGAGAGACGGGATTAAAAAGAATATTCCCCGGTCTTTGACACGAAATCACCTTACTTGTTATCGGCCAAAGACCACTGAGCGCCACACTAGATTGATGAGTATAACTATAATACATACATACATGCGTATGTATCTATTTTTTCGAGTGATAGTATTGTATTTTTTATATCTTCTAAGCAATTTTTGTTCACTGTATTTGCCATTGTTTGCCACGAGTGAATAAAAATTCGAAGTCTGGCTGTAAACAAACAGTAGCAGCATTTTTACGTGATTTCTTTAATTTTAATTTATTTCATTTTGGCTTGGTTTTGACTTTTTCTGCGCACGCAAAACAGTCACAATTTACGCTACACCCACGTTGTAGATAAAAAGATACAATTGTTGTATCCACATTAAGACACATCAAAGCCACTGCCATAGCCAGAGCCAGAGCCAGAGCTAAAGTCAACGCCAGCTGCACTCAAGTGGAACATGGCTTTGCACGTACACCTATACATGCAAACACACAGGCAATCCAGCTGACAGCGGCGACATGTACGACACTGACTTTAGATGCGAGTTCGCATAAATTTTGCTATAAACTCTTTCGCCTAAGTTGCCGGTTTTTCCAACGTGCTATCGCTTGTTAAATCAAACAAAGTCAAAAGCAACAAGCCGTAAAATCCAAGAACTGCCAGTTCGAATTTGTTTCGGTTAGCGCGTCTGTGCACTGCGGGATTGGGCCATTTCGGTCCCACTGTAGCAAAGCTCTGGCTCTAACGACCGCTGGTGAAGGTGCATTAAATGAAGGAAAGTAAGAGTTAAACTTCTTGCGTAGAAAGCAAATATTTTTTATAATAACCTAAACCAATCTGGGGTAGGATAAGTCATGCTATGTGGCAGTGGAACTGGAACTAATTGGCGTGTTTAGTTCACCTCGCCCTTATGTAACGATTATGGGTAAAACCTTTATAATTTGTTGTAGTTGCAGAAATTTTCAGAGATGTAATTAATACAATTAATTTCATTTTTTTTAAATATTTTTTCAAGCTTCAAGAATACTTTGAAGGTTGAGTACAAAATTCGACAACGCTCTTCAAAAAAGAAAACTCTTTGTTTGTTTCTTCGTATTTTACGAGCTTTCATTCCGTTTACCCTATTGTGATAAGACTTTGTCAAAGTTTTCTATTCTGAAGTGAATTCTGAATATGAATAAGAATTGGTTGTTGCCAGTTTAACGCTCAGACTTAATAATAAGCTTAATAACGTTGAATAATAATCTTGAAACGGCTCTAGCTAGCAGTTTATACAATGGCATATGGAATATTTAAAAAAGCAAGTGATGTTTATGACAATTGTTTGGTTATTATTCTAAAGTCGGTTTCAAATTGTGGATATGCAAAAATGTGTGCGAAATCGTTTTTTTTAAATATTTTTTTTTGTACAAGTCGCACGGGACCAAGGCTGAAGAAACCCTGGAAGACAACTGCGGCTTTCTGTGTGTGTTTTTCATCTGAATTACCGATTGGCTTTTGTTCTGTGTTTACCGTATTTGGAGTGTGCGAGTTTTCTGAATGAGGCAATAAATATTAAAAGTTAGGCAAGGGGAAGCAATTATTGTGGGACCTGCCGACGACCAGGGTTAGAGCGGGGTAGTTTTGTTTATTTTGGTTTACTTAAGAGCTTAAGTGGGGATAAGCGATGATTTTACAAGACCATCGCAACTGAATGACATCGTAGTGAAGTGACTGATTTAGCCAAGGGGTGCATAACACCAGACGACTTCGTAGCATACGCAATCAGAATCAGGGCAGTCAACATTAAAATGTTCAAAGTAAATAAAATCAACGACGCTTTACATAATTCGAAGTCACCGCAGAATAACGGAAACTCGCATATTGTGTTTATTGCCGACCGGAGTCCTTTCGAGTCATGGAGTGCGGCATGCTACACAGCACAGATGTCACTATTGACGAACTTTTGGGGTTAAAAAAAGCGAACGCGTGCGAAAATCAAATAAGTCAACGTGCCGGAGGACAACGCATATGCTCAGCACGGGAGAATGATTCCTTGCGTGTGTGCTTCGCGCTCAGAGTTGCTGAGTCGCTTTTAGCGACCGCCGCTGCTGTGTTTTTTCAACAGCGTCGACTCTATTTCATTAGGGAAGTGTGCTGAAATTTAAAAAAAACGAATTATGAAAAGTAAATAAAAACAAAATGGAATTCGCCTTTGCTGCGATAAGGGGTTTCGAAACCTAGCAGATTCCGAGCAACTGTTCTAATAAAAAAAATATATATAACCAATCGTAAGTATACGCTTCAACACAAATCCCCCGCTGAGTATGCGTGCAACCCTGTCGAATGCTACCATGCCGTTGTTACCCTGCACTGCCCTGCTGAATGTGATTTGACACTTCCTTTGTTGTTGACAGTAGCTTTTCAAATGCAGACACAGTATCAGCACCAAAGCGTGCCCTGGTTCTGTTCTGTTGTAAGGCTTGTTCGGAATTGCTTAAGTGATTGAATTCTGATAATGAATGCCACTAACAAAAGGCGATTCTGTCGAAAAGTTTGACGAGTGTAACAACGAACCGGCGAGGGGATTTCAACTGCCGCACATTCCTACGTCGAACTTCGAACAGCTGACTCTCGTATCATTCAATTAAATGCAAGAAACGCGGATCTTTGAATGAGATTCCATCATTGATCTTGAACAATGCCAATGTTTATGCAAAACATTTATTGAGCAACTATTTTATTTACTTATTCACTGCTTTGTTGCGTCGCCCACTTTCAGCTGCTGCTGGCGTGGAATGTGCCTTGTTTGCATAAATTATGAGTGTCAACTGTCAGGCAAAAAAGGAAATCAAAGAAAAAAAATGTAAAAGAGAAAAAAGCCGTTGAAATGAGAAACGATAGCACGTCAAACTGTAAAACAAACATAAATTGTAATGGAACACTTCCGTTCCAAGTCGCAGGTCGCACAAATATTCCTACGCTGCATCGTGCTTTGTGTGCGAACTCTTGAACTGCGCCATCTAAACTCCGCAGTTCGTGTCGTGTCGTGTCTAACGTCAAAGTGGAGTCCGGCAACAATTGAACAAATTCTATAACCAAACCTGCCATTGCCAACTGCGTTCAGATATAAAGTGCATTTAAGTGTATTTTCTATCAATTCTCGACCTACATTCGTTACTTGACCACCGGTCCCGCTTCGCTCCGTTCTAATTAATGTAACCCCAAATAGAAATTCAATTGAAAATGGGCTACCCATTTAATCGATGCCTCAATGATTCTTTTGCCATGCACGAGTATGTTTCAGTGGAACTGGAGACAGCTAACGCTATCATAGTCAGCTGCAATTCGCATCTCTCTGTTCTCCCACCCTCACCCACGCACTGCTTTTTTCAGTGTGGTTACCGAGTGCAAGCCATAATAATATCCAATTGGCGATTGATTGGTGCGCCATTCGATATATAAGTATACGACGTTGTGCTGTTGCCTAGGTTGCCAATGGATAACAGTGTTTTGTTTATGGGTGTGTGTGTATCTGTGTGTGTTGCTCAGCTCCATACTCGCAGTTACTTTGAAAACACGCGTCAAGCACACGATTTGTGGCGCCGAAGACTTTGGCTGAATTGAACGTACTCCACACAAGACACAAGGCTGTGTATGAGTGTACTCGTGCCTTTATCTATTTAGTTGGACCATTTTGTTGTGACGAGTACGCCGTTTGAATTGTCAGACGGTGCCAGCGACTACAACTTCGAGTGCCTGAGTGTGAATACTTCGCGAGGTTTGAGTCGTAGTTTCCGATCCGTTTCTATTGCATTCGCTAATCGTCAATTGCGGTAAATTGTGGCTTTCTTTTATTAATTGTGGCATTATTCTGCTAGTTTCATCTTTATAGGCCTTCTTCAATGGCGTGATGATATCGGATGGTGTGCCGAGTCGACTGCCTCCAGGTGCTCGCGTCAACAATCAATCGGCCGTTGACTGCGCCTGAGCGTCGAAGCGAAAAACTCATCTCAGAACTCTGTCGGCTCGTACATATGTACTCAAACATACAGAGCCTAGCTATTTTAATGTTATAATTGTTGTCACAATTTATAATTAGCTTTGCGCAACAAGTCGTGACAATCTTTCTCTGCTGAGTTTCCGTCTAAGATTTATTGTCACACCGTTTTAGGTTCTCAAAAATAATAAAGCTTACCATAACACACATACAGCTTTTGATTTTATTAGCCGCAGCCTGGTTTAATTCACTCACAACACGCACTCCGCACATAAAGGCCAAATGAAGGAAACAAGCTCACATTAAAATCGCATTAGATTAAATTGCGCAAAAGAGCCATTGACAATGTTCCATATGGGTCAGATTATTTACGGGTTTTATGACGTCTGAGCTGGGGAATATGGGATACTGAAATACATTTAACGTCAACAACAAATCAGAGCGCTTTTTCTCCATTTAATGGCTAGAGTTACATAACAGAGACAGAATTCATGTGGATATAGTAAATAACATTTATGTACCGATACTCGTTCGGTACCATTTTCGGTTTTATTGTACACTCGCATGTAATACGAGTATTTGAGATATTCAATCGTTTAATCGTTCCGACATGAGGCTAGTCAGCAATGCGATGCAATGTGAGGCCCACTTTTGTGGTTTTTTAATGGTGCCACAATATCATCAAGATATCAATTTAGAATCGCTAGCACTTTAAATTTATGAAACTCACGAGCCCTATGAGACACCACGACCACCACGATTTATAGTGAAATAGTGGAGTTATATGTACTACATTATTAGTTTTATATTTATTAGGAATCGGTAGCTAATTTTGTCTAATGCACACCACATCCTTTATTATTCAGAGCGTTTGGGGTTCTATTAATAATTGACAATCAATAATTTTTTTATTAAAACAAATGAGTTCATTACTTTCATCGTTCTGTCCTCGCAATGCTAGACATTATCATAACAATAGTATTCATTAATTCGATTGAGTCGATCATATAATCGTAAATTCATAAATTGCTTGTTAGCATGCGTGAGTACCAAGAAATCTACCCTTATGCATTTTCTATTTTCGATGCCACAATTTTCTTTAACTCGAACCCTTTCATTGCCCAATCGAATTTAGCCAAATGTCACAAACAGTTTTGGCCATCAATCAAAACGGGCAGAGGCAAGCAGCAGTTGACAGCACCAGCAATGGCGGGCCAGGGCCACTCTGCTGCAGCCAGCAATTGTTCGAAATAAATGTCGAAATTAATCCACAGCTTTAAGTCCATTACCAGCACTTTTCCGCACTTGAATGCAAATCGCAGCCATGATTCATAGCAAGAATGACGATGACGGCGACAGGAAAAATCGTTGAGTGCCACAAATCTCGAATTACAGCGTTTCAATAAGCTCAGCGACGCCTAATGAAATTGTGGCCTAATTGAAATTGTTGTGGATTTAATGTAATGTAAGGCGGGTGCCTTGGCATAATTGTATGTACGCAGTGGCAGAGAATTGTTTGCGTTCCAGTCATGATTTAATCAATTGATTGACGAACGGACTCACGGTTCGAGTTGTGCACTTAAAGACGACGGAAACAAAACGAAGAAGGAATGGAATGGAAATTAATGAAATAATAATTTTCGTAGAAACTCCGGCAGAAATGTTCTGAAAAGATTCCCAATCTCAGCGCGTGAGCATAAAAAACCAATGTGTAGGCATTAAAAACGATTGGATGCGCTTTTTGGGGGCGCACGCACATCAAAAATTAAACTAATAAATAAATAAAATGCGGCCACACTTCTCGGTTCGACTTGAGCTGTTTATGTCAGCCCCACAATTTGGGTCCGCAGAAGCGATTCCGTCCGTCCGAGTGGCACACATACATTTCGACGCTACTGCTGCCGCATGGAACGTGTTGCACATGCAATCGTAAATATCGTTCAAAAGCTTCGCTCCACATCCACATCCACAGCCCTTCCCTTAGATCTCATACCCCATGTTGTTGAGCTGCGCTCCCATGAAGTTCTTTTTGGGGTGATATGCTTGCGTCTGCGTAAAAGACGCACCCAAAAGTTATTTACGCGTTTACGAAATCTGATTGGAAAAGCGGATTCTGCGGCTGAGGAACGGTGCGGAGTTGAAGGCGACGTATTGGGGGCGTTACAACAGTAGCAGTGAATGGACGGGAACTTCATCATTTATATGCACTTAAAAATGATGCTTCTTGTCTTTTCAGAGGGCTGTTCATTTCCTGCACTGTTCACTTCGATGAAAGACATTCGCATTAAACGTTCATTTAGCCGAGGGCCGTTCATAGAATTTGTTGAAATCAATGATTGTGAATATGTATATTAAGGAAGTTCATAATTTCCAAGCATGTCCAAGCACTAAACCAGTTTTCATTTATCCTTTGGATTAGTATCAACCCGAGAATGCCAATGAAAATCCAATTTAATTCAGTTCAGGTTTGCCGAATGGTTTTACCTCATTTTTTTGGCATCGCTAGCCACCAATATTCTCTTCCCAATGAAATAATACCTAAAGTTAGTTTCGTGTGCAAATTGTGATGCTATAATATCGTACCACGATATTAAACTTTTTTATTTAACATGGAATTTAATAAAATTTCTTAGCATATCTCACAAAGGAATCATCTGCAGTATATATTGAAACTCCCCACTGACAAAGGCCAGAATACGAGGTCTGTTCAAAAAACAATAATAATCTGAGACCTATCTTTAAATAAATACCTGCAATAAATGCTCATTTCACGTGCTTAAAAACAAATTTTTAATAATTAGAAACTTTGCCTGCCATCGTGGAATGTTATGAGCTCGATTATTGATGTCTATAATACAAAACTACGGCTATAATAGGGAAGTCAAGCAGCAAAGTGAAAAATGAGGCTCCACTCGAATATATTTGTTGTTTTTCAAAACATCAAAACTTATGAGGGATTTCTACAGACGGCAGCGGCAACAGTCTAAAGCGACTGAGAGTGAGCAATGAACAGAACGCCAGCCACTTCGTCAAGAATAACAAGCGTAAGAATGCCACTCGAAGAGCCAACGACGCCAGAGCGATGAAGATAACTTGGGTCGGCAAGCCACCGCGGTGGTAGGTGCAATGCGTGTAGCGTGGTGGTGTGATCTGCGAGCAGAAGATACGCAAATAATATGCCGATTCAACAGCCAACAGCAGATATTAGTAGCAATGCGAGAATGAGTTGCAGCTTGATGTGGCAATGTTCTTGGAGTACGCGTAGCAGTGGAATTCCAAAGCGGCTTCGGCGTGTCCGCCTTGTGAAAAAGAAGAAAAGCGCACACAACAGCAAAAAAATACTGCATCAGCTGCATTGACTATTCGAACTGAGTGGTGCCAATGGAGCGAACGACGTACACTCTTAGCACCGAGCATTGCTAAAGTGACAGTTGCAGCCGTAGTTTATCGTCAAAACGTCGCACTTCATTTGCAGCAAATGTTGCATGTCTGCACTGCAACACATACTTGCAGCCACACAGCGCCCACAGCCCACATTCTCCAGCAAGCAACAACAAAAAACATTTGCATAACGAATTTCACTTGATTTATTTATTATATTTTCATAGACGACTTTGGAGTTATTCATTTTATACAAGGAGCAGCACTCCGTGCCACAACGTGTTGAGTGTCGACAGTCCAATTGGAAGGGACGTAGCATGCCACATGCATTTTTATGAGCACATAAAAATCGATTCGTCACAAAATCCGTTCATGTTTATGTTCGCGTTCATGGAGTTCATGAGAACTTGTTGCTACCGTCCCATTGTCAACGTAACAACAAACGCGAATGTTGCGGGAATTAGGAACTGTCCGCGTTCGCGCGCACGCGTCAATCAAAACCAGTGAAGCATCTAAGCCCAACTGTTTCGATTATTCGTTGTCGTCTGCTGCGTTTTATTGGTCCCTCAGTGAATGGGTTGATTGCGTGACATTGCGGCATCGCATTCAGATACGAGAATATACAATAAGATACATCGAGATCTGTGCATCTGTGAGTAACTTTTGACAAACTCCAAAAGGAAATAGTTGCATCAATAGCATCGTCATATTCTTATGTAGTCGTCAAATAATACTGTGTAGCGCTATCAATCTGTCCATCACATCAGCTGCACAACGCGTGCTATTATCATTAACCAGAGCAACCGATATACTCTCGTACCATCAACATCGTTTCCTTAGTCGACTCTTCATGCTCCGCTACTTGAGAGTGTTTGTTAAATGCATCCAATCAGTTCATTTGTTTTGTCTCCCCTCCCTCCTCTAATAGGCATGTTGCCTTTTATTTACTTTGTACGTATGACCTTTGGCGACGACAGACGACTGACAACGACAACGCCGTCACCGTCTGCATATCGAGTTAAGTGAATTCGATACTGTACTAGGCGAGCTGGAGATGCATTTGCATCTTGTTTGCGCAGCTCATATGTGCCGTGGGGTTACTGAATGTCATTACGACGTTTAATACGAGGAGCACAAGAAACGCGGCATGAGATGACGTCAACTGAGGCAACATCAATGTCGCTGATGAATTGCGGTCGTGGCATACACGTACCAACAGAAAGAGAAACAAATGGGCGACTCAGATGAGATGGAGATGAGATAACGAATGCGCGCTCTTCGAACACTGAAAACTTTTCTGCACTAAGGGGGGCTATTTTTTTTGAGAATAGAGGGAAAGTCGCATAAGCGATCTTTAGTAATGACAGCATGGAACAACTTGTGCCCACAATCTCAACATAGACAACTCTGATTGTTTCGCAGCTAACTTCAAATAAGTCAAAATGGCTAGAGCAATCCTTTCGATATATTAAGTAAATCGTGCAAGTGCACGATATATTGCCACCGTTTGTTTGTGTTCAGTGTATTTTACCCATTTTCTCTTAGCGATGATGGAGGGCGGAGCAACTTCACTGGCGTTTTCCCTAATTGAAGAATTGTGTTTACACACTTGCAGGCCCCCTCACAGCCAAGGCCTTCCATATAGAACTTCCAAGTTGACTGCCAGGCCCAACTCTCTCACTTCACCCTGTGCCGCACATAGTTCTGGCAGCAAGTTACAGATGAGCATTGTCGGTGATTAATTGACGTTGGTGTCGCGTGAATTGCGCGGGTTTATTAAAAGGATTACACGATATGCGACGTCAGCTTTCAAAGTCGTCGTTGCTGCAACAACGACAACAATAACAATAAGATTAATTATTTGCAACACTCGAATGGTTGCAACAGGCGCAGCAGCAGCATCGTCTGCGTGGAAGGCAACTTAATGATTCGGTTGCAGCTTTGTAGTTGCAAATCAATTGAAAATGCGTTTGGAGTGGAACCACCCGAATGCAATTTGAAATACTTGAAACGCAAATGTTTTCGAACGATGACCGAAGTGTCGCAAAGCCTAATATTTTGACAGACTAAAGTGCGTGTACGAGGTCTACCGGATTTTTGTTTCAAGTGGTGTTGCTCCGAAGTGTTTAATTAACCTAAAAGCCTTTGAAGTGTCTTTGTTACGGTTTGGTGATCATTTGAGGGCAGCCAATAGCTGTTACTGACATGCAAACATGTAAATTATGTTTACATGTAAACATGTAAATTAGTGGCCCGCAGCAGAGGTTCCCTGGAGTGAACAAGGCGCAAAGAGCAAAGATAAGCGGCATTTATTAGCGAAGAATCCCCTTCAATGACAATTGGTGTGCGGCAATGCTCAAAGGGTGCCTGAATAACATTGTTTTGACTAGAAATAAATTACATATTGATTTAAACAATTATAGTTGACGACGCTTACGGAACACGCAACATGCTGTCACCTATAGACGACTGTATATAACAAAGCTGAGCAATTCCGTTTTCGCTCAGCTTGCAGATACAACAGAAATTTGCAAATATTCAAATAACTTTGGATTTATATTTCTTTTTAATTACTTTTTTGTTCTTTTTTTAGATATCAAATGATGATGTCATGTGCGTTACGGTAATTTAGCGAATAAATGCAAAATGGTGAACGGGGCAACATAATTCAGTCGCCAAACTCTGGCAATATTGGAAGCTGTTGCATAGCTGCCGTTGAATTAGTCACTAACACTAACTAATTATGTGTGGACATGAGCTAAAAAACTCAAATCACTAGATCTAAACATGAATGTGATACACTATGTATGGAAGTTTGTACGTACTTGTATATTTCAGCGTAACTGACTTTGTTGCAGCTATTCTACTCAAAGATCAAGGTGAACCTGTAGTGGAACTCTTATTTACTTTTTATTTATTTATTTTTTATTGAATTGACCAGCCGTTTTACGTGTTGCGCCGTTTTATATGATTGGATTTGCTTGTGTATGAAACAGCGATACAGAATGCAGACAGTTAGACAGCTGTTTACTTCAATGCATGTGTACTTATGTATGGTATAAGGAATGATCTAAACATGCCGAAGATAGCTTTAGCGTATTCGGGCGAAGAGTTAAGTTAATAAGTTTATACCAATCTCGTTTAAATTAATATTTCATTGTACAATACAAAATAGTAGAATATATTTACATACATATTGCAGCACATAATGAAAAAAATTCAACATTTAACGGTTTCTCAACAGCCAACTCATCATAACTTCGCCACAAAATACTCCGCGCTATGCTGAATCCGCGAAATCTGAGGCTCTTTCGCGGTCTCTGTCAACATGCTTGAGAACTAAGGTACAAGTTAAGGCAGGAGATGGAGAAAAGAATACAATGAAACCACAAATTTATTAAACAATAAAAACGAAGAGGCCTTCTCTCTTGTATCTTAAGCGCCTGCTTGGGCAACAAGACCATTTCTCGCGGTGAGGTGTCATATAAGTCATCGCCGTGCTGTTGATGAGAGAGTTCGTCGACAGAGCGAGGGATGTGAAGCGTTGCGGCTGTCTGCGTTGTCGGTGGCCTGATTGGTAAAAAGGTTAAGACATACAGGGAGACAGACATGGAAATATAATGCTCGGTTCGCTGGTATTTCCTGTCGCTGTGGCTTGTTCAGAGAATTATTGAATATATATGTATATTCGCTTCTCAAAAGTCTTTGGATCCAGAAAACGCTGTTTTCTCGAATTGAATTTATTTATTTTTTTTGTGCGAAGGAAATTAAAAGTTTCGTATCTACAAACGATTTGCAACTCGAAGGTTATCTAGAAACTATTCAGATATTTTGAATCGCAAATAGCATATTTTGGCTGCGCGGAACCGGTTATGCTCTAAGCTTACAAAATCAAACTGTTTTCTCTTATTGTACATGGACATTTACAAGCTACATTACACATACAGTAAATAGACAAATTATTTAATAAATTAAGCTAAAGCGAACAACAACACCTTCTTGCAGCACAAGTCTCGGCTTGAGTGTGCATGCTGTATGACATACCAAGAGGCATGACTCACTCGCGAGTTAAAAGGTAGTGCTGCGTAAGCCAAGCGCAAGAGGGTCGATGGCTTACCTGGCGTTGGCTTAAAAGAGAAAAGGCCTAAAATGAGTAACTGCACAATCAAGACTTTTGTAAATGGGCCAGGCCAACGTTGGTAAATGAACTGCAAAGCCATATACAAAACGCAAATATCATATACAATCGTATGAAACGGTATTTGCTCACTTCGTGTGCAAAGCGTCGTTAGTCATCAAGGCCTGTCTATCTTTGTGGGAATTTTGAGTTCGTTAACGACCGTTGGCTCACTCCCTCAACGTCATCACATTCAGTTACAAGCCGGTAATGAGCTACATACGTATGCATATATTCAATCATTTGACTCTATGGTCTATTTTGGATCTCAAGCTAACAAATAAGTATCTACTACTTGTATTTCTTATCACGATAAATATAATAATGTGCGAATGCGTCCATTTCATTAACTCATTTTTAATTACAAAACAAACAGTTTTTGCCATACGCAGTTCTGTATTCAAATATTTGGGTTTTTCCACGTTTATGGTTCATCAAATAATAGTTTTGTTTAATTTTCACAATTATATTTCTTGAGCTAAGTTGAATCACTCGATTCTGGCTTTTTTGTAGTCCAGTTCCTAGGGCGCTCGGCCATTATGGTGTAATCCTTCTGCGCAATGTTTAGAGTGCCGTACTGATGTGTTGGTGGATCGGGAAAGAATTCCCAACCTTGTTCAATTGACATTTTTTTTATCACACCGGCTATGCCTTCAGATTGCAAAGAAACGTTTTTAGGGGTAGTTCAAGTTCAATTTAATAGAGTGACTTGTCTTACCCAAAAACAAACCGACGGTCAGGCCACTGACGTGGTTGTGTTTCCATGCTCCAAATACGCCACCAGCAGCGAAACCACCGAGGAAATAGTTTATTCTGCAATTTAAAGCGGGATTTTTGTTTTTGAGCTTTTGATATTGAATTATATTTCATCACTTACTTGTCATCTTTGCCGCGCAAATTTGTTGCTCCTAGTGTCGTCAATGTAAATGCGGTGGCCATGCCCATCAGCGGCCCAGTATTGTAGGCAAAGCGCGCTAAAGTGGGCAGATAGCCCTGTGTTTTAGACAACGTCAATACATCGAAGGTGGACCAGGTTAGACCCGTAATGGCAGCGTATTTGTTCGTTGCGACAATTTTGCCAAACGCATCCTCTCCATCAGGATAATCGTAGTACTTCGATTTTAGTATCGACATTGTAAACAACCACTGTTAAATAAGATATTGCCTTGATTGGATACGTGTATAGCTGAGTGCCTGCCTACTAGATGGTACTGGTAGCAAGTACAACCGCAAAACAAAAAACCGAGTTGCGTTTTTGTTTTACGGTTGTAGTTTGTTTATACTTTGGGCTTTTTGCAAACCTTAAACTTCGCAAATATGCGATAATCGAATTCATTTTAACTAACCTGCTAAATTTTACGTAATTTCAGCTGTTCGGCGTCCTCAATAGACAGCTGACTTACAGTGCTACCAAGCAAATATTGTGCTCCACAGGGTAGCCCAACCAAAATAAGGAAACACAGTTGAAGATGTGCCAATATGTAGTTTTCTATTAATCCATTGCGCGATCCACGAAGGTTTTACTTAAAGTTGCAATTCAATGTTAAGAAAATATCACAATGTACGGGCACACCAAAACAGCTGATGTTGTTTGTTAGTTAAGCCCCTCCAGTGTTATAAAAGCTTATTTCGCAGTGTTGCTTTTTGAAATATAAAAATAAACATTTGAAATCAGATCTTTCTTTATTTGTGCGTTTATTTCATATTTATTTACGTTTTGTTAACGCAAAAATATTTTGAAAAAATGTGTGTTCCTAATTTGTTTACATTTAGTGCGATTCTTTTCTAACATAACATACATACATGAAATGACGAGTTGTGAAATTACAATTATGAAACGCGTATTGCAACGAGGGTAATCGAACGATATTTGTAGACTAGACATAATTAATTTTTTATTTATTTATAGAAGAAGTACACATATACTACTAAGTTCATAATGAGAGTAAGTCCATTAAAGGTATTTGGTTTTCGGCATACAAATTGTTTTTTTTTTTTTTGAGCAATGAAAGAAAACCCAAAAGCTATAAATAAACTGAATAACAACAAAAGCAACAAAAATGCTCTTTTCAAAGCCCAATAATTAAAAGTAAATAAACATATAAATAAACAAATAATTAAATAATTGAAAAAATAAAGACGCAATAACGCAGTGAATTTCTTCGCACAACTAACGGAAGTGCGCACTTTCATGAAATAGAAAAAGATTTCCTATTCATTCACTAACGGTTTTCTGTTTGCAAACTTTTCGTTATCGATAAATTTTTGAATCATTTTTTTTAGTTCTAATATTGTTAAATAATATCATCAAATCAGAAAAGCATCTACGAAATATGCACGTTGCCTTCAAGGTATTAGGCTGGTTCGTCCAATTACTGTTCATCGTGACTGATTATTTCGATATCATCTGCCAGTGGACTCTCGATTTTGTTCTTGCTCTCATTATCGTTTTGATGATTTGTGTCCAAATTGATCAATGATAATGTCATTTTGCTGCTGAGCACCACCTGAGTTGCGATGAGTGAGAACTATGAATACCGAATGAAAAATAAGCCATTTTGTTCTAACTCACTGCTGGCTCCTCGGGTGTGCCCTCCAACTCGCCATCGTAGACTTCCTCGCGTTTCGTTTCTGAATCAGTAACCAGAATTTGTGACTCGTGCGCCAAAGCACCCTCCAAGTAAATCGATTGAGGCTCGGGCATGGCATCTTCCAATTTGGTCTGCAATATAAAGAAAATTAAATTTCCAATTCAGGAGATATGTATATATGTAAAAAGAAAGCTTGGACTTTAATTGCACTTGCGTGTTGTTTGGGATTCGATGCAAACTAAGCAACTTACATGTTCCCCATGTGCGAGCAAAACAGGCGTTGGAGGGCGTCCAGTCCATTTCTGGCCACCCTCGCAACTGGCTGTTACCTCCATGCCTAAAACCTAAAACAAAAAAGTTCATCAAAAATAATACCACACAAGTAAACTGCTATAAATACGCTACATTTATATGAATGGTTAGGGTTTCTCAGTTCGGTTAGAGTTTATGTTATCTGAAGCATTGAATTATAATTTGAATTTGGTATGAGAATATTTAAATCGTACTCTTCACATATTTGGATGAACAAGGATTTGTATGAAAAATACGACAGAATGATTTAGCGTCCATACAAATGACTTGTCGTACTTCGTCTAATTGTGAATGATGGCGCCGATTTGGATGGAGAGCAATGACTTGATTTGTATGGAGTCACCGAAATTTTAATATAATATGTATGGTGCATAAGGGCGATATACCCGCCCTATACTAACCGTCATTTCCCGTTCAGCACTAGTTTCTCTGCGTTTCCGTAGTTGTTGTTGTTTTTGTTGTTGTTGTTCTGTTGCGTCCTGATTTTTTACTTCAATTTGCTCATCTCGAATAACATCTGTATGCCCATTGGAAATTTTGTGTACATTTTTCAAAGTCGAATTTTCGTTGTGGTTCTGGCGTTATTCACAAAAAATAAAAATTTATTATTATTAATATTACTATGCCTCTAAGAAGTAATTTGCGAATCTGAATCAACGCAGAACACAAAACAGAAACATTATAATCGCAAGTAACATTTTTGGTTAGTGAAAAATTAACACATAAAAAGCAACACAAAGAACATATAATGAACATATGTGATTATAAAATAAATTTGATTGGGCTTTGATGTACTATATACGAGTATATATGTACATATATTCTTTTGTTGCTGTAGGGTTAGCAATGTGACGAAAGTGTCAATCGGTTAGTAAGAGAAAAATAAATAAGTTGGTTTCTTCGTAATTATCGTTTTTTCACCACTTCAAACTTTATAATCATATGGTTAATACTTTTTTTTGATGATTTTATTTATTTATTAATTTTTTTTTTTTTTTTAAATTTATTTTGGTGTTTGTTGCTGTTGGCGCTAACCTTGCTCAGATCAGTTTCATTTAGAGTTTCGGTTTCGGTTGTTGCAATATGCTCTTCTCGTACTTTCAATTGCTCGTCGGCTGCGTCTATTAAACCTTGAATCGCTGTTACAACTACAAAAACCCAAAGTTTTCGAGTTCGTTTGATGGGACGAATAGAAAAATACATTTATACAGAAATTGATACGCATGTACATTTATGAACATATAGAACGATTTAAATAATTCATCGATCAATTGATTGAAATAAACAAGATTTGATGAAGTTGGAATAAAAAACCTGTGTGATATATGAACAACATTTCCATTCATTTGAAAAATGATTTCGAAAACATTTTTGAAATGAGTACTTTTTAAAATATGTCCCCTTCAAAGTGCATTATACATGCTCACATTCAGACGAGTATATATGTATGTAAGTATGTATGTAGAAGAATACAGCTTTTGTTTAGCGAAATGTTTTAGTATGTAAAAAATACAAGAACAAAACAAGAATTACAAAAGTTCTACAAATAAGCAACAACATTCACGTGGAGACAAAAAACGAGCAGTGAGAACAAGTCATAAACAGAGTATGTGTAAGAGGGGAGGGGGTGACAAAGAAGAGAGTACAAACTGGCGTTAGTAATAGTAAACTCAAACACTCAGTGGAATTGAAGGAGTCAACAGGTGCTGCTCTAGCGGTTCTCATGCCTCAGCCTCCCAAGGGAAAATTCATTCCCCTTATATATTCATTATCGTCGCAGGACACTTTGGAGAAAGCTTGGGCTAACAACTTGAAAATTATTAATATTTGATGTACTTAGTTTTTGACTGATTGTGCGAATGGCAATTAATTTGATTGTATTTGTTTTCTTTGACTGATTGGATTTGATTATTGTTGCCGCTTGAGGAATTTCATTGCGATCATCTTCGAATATAATGAAAAGAGATTTCAGTTAAACACAAAAAAAAGTATTAAGCTGTAAAAATTCGAACAAAATTTGTGTGCGATGTAACTTCAGCTCGGCCTATTTATAGATTTTGATTAACTTTAAATGATTCCGACATAATGAGTATTTAATGTGTGCCTATTTAAATAGAGAATATTGAAAACTATTTGAAATTACACCTTATTACAGGTTTGTTAAAACAACAAGATTGCACGAGTGCTGGCTTATATTTTGAATTCATTGATTTTTTTTTTCTAAATTATTTTTTATTTTTTATGAAATATTTTTGAATACACTTGTAGTTTTTTATCTGAAAATATTCTTAAATTCGTATGATTTTAAAGTGTAGAATTGAACGCGTTTTTGACATTACAAACGATCTTGAAAACTGGGTTTGGCATAAAACTTGAAAAAAGGCGATTGAAGTGGTCGAAGTTCCTAAAAAGTACTAGCTGAATTCAATTAAATTTTCCAAGAAGTATTTTTGAGCTAAAGTATGAAAAATATAAAAATGAAGGCTCAAAGTAAAATTCTTCCAAAAATTATGCTAAAATAAATTAAACAAACCACGGGAAGGATTTTTTCTTTGGTTCTTTGTTCACTGGTTGCTATTTGGAGCTTGGCTCAACTGTGTCATGTTCTGAGTGCTAACCTTGGCCTCAAATTGATCTGAGTTCATTTCGGTAATCAGCTTTGCCATTGCTCGTTCGGTATCCTCGAGTTTTTTGCGCAACTTCTCGATTTCCATTAACTGTTCGGTTTCCTTATTGAAAATCAATTTGGACTTGTCCTCTTCCATTTGTGTTTGCTGCCGGCCATTCGGGTAGGTTGGGCTCGTATGTGGCTGATGGTAGAGTTGTTGGTGTTGTTTAACTGACGTAGACAGGCTCGAAGCGACTGTCGTAGCCGATAAGCTGGCCTTGTAGAGCTCTTGATCGTTGCCCATGCAGTGGCTTTCAGTTATTTTAGTTCCTAGAAATTTGGTGGTACGGTAGGTGGTTTAAGTTGGGATATTCTGAATACGCGCTGCTTAAGACAGCACTGATTATTAAATTACATATTACACATTTTTATGAAATACGCTACAGTACAAAGTAAGGTTAACGTTGGCAAAGATTAGTGCTTGAATAGTATTTACGACACTTAAGTAATTAATGATTTAAGTAATTGGAACAACGACAACGATAAATGCAGCTGCATGATATTTTATATACAGTAAAAGCAGCGCTTTACTTTATGTTATGTTAAGTTTTCGAAATAGAATTCGATCTTACTACAAATTTTGGTTAAAAGTGCGCAAATCAATTTGTACCCATTTGCCATTTACCAATTACCAAACTAACGATATCAATCAAATGAGGAGGACATATTTTAAAATGTATGCGAACATGTTTTGCTTTCTTATTATTTCCACTTTTATTTATTTTTATTTTTATTCTTATTTTTGTTCTCGATTTGCAACTCTGACATAACACAAAAAACAAAAATTCGTGAAGATTGTCTCGCTTACTTGTGTGGTGCTCTCGCCAGCCTTTTTGCATGGTTTGATTTGTGTTTTGCAACAAGTGACGGCATAAATATACACAAACAAATGGCAATGTTAGATTAGGGCACGTGACAAGTGCGATAGATGTTGGAGGTTGTATCTACACTTTTTTCGCCTCTAAGAGCATTTAAACGCTGTACTTAACTTACACTATTTACGAGTACATTTGTGCGATAAAAGGGAGATTGGCAAACTTACCCAACTTGGTGCTGTTTAGGTCTTCGACTTGGCTGCCGTATTCGTGGCCAAATACTTCTCTTCTGAAGTTTGGATCCATTGGAACGGCTCCATAAGGCGCATTTGGTACAGGGTTCTTGAACACAATCTGCGAATTTCATAAATACCAAAAACTTCAGAAACTGAACAAACAATGCATCCATCCCGTAAAAACCCAAAACCCACCTTCATGATGGTATAACCGAAGAACATAATAATGCCGATCGTATAAAATGGCATGAGGAATCCCATGGTGCCTCCCTTCGATTGGGGCTGACGTAAGGCACCTGCGCCCATTGGCGGGCGCATGCCGGGCACCGGTCCGGGCTGTAGATAAATTGAAAAATTGATCATTAACATTGCAATAAGAAAACACAGCTTTTATTGGAGAAATATTGCGTTGTTAGCGATTGCCTATCCACTAGTTGACATATGTTTGCTACTTATTTAACACATCAGAAGTTCAAACGCACTGCTCTTTCCTTTCGACAGAATAATGCAATAATCTGACAAAAACGTATCTCTAAACAAAACAGATTAACAGATGAAACAAAAAAGATGAATCATGCTTGACATGTATATGTCAAGTGTATAGTCGGCGATGTAGATTGAAGGCATGTGTCATCAATAACTCGTAGGTGGAAAGTGTGCTTCTTTGCATAAAACGAAACAAAAAAAATTTTTTTATTGGATTTTTATATTGGCTGATATAAAAAGTACCCGCGGTTTTTTTTTTAGTAATTTTTTCAACGCGTGTTTAGTTGACACAATTTGATTAGTATTGCGCAATATATGGGTACCAACACAATCTAGTTATAAAAATCGAGTATACTTTTTATATCACCTAATATATACCAAAGAAGAAATAATACTAAATTCAGAAGTCTTGAGCCTTCAGTAATTCGGAACCGCTTGTGATTTTCCAATCTCGCGGCTAAGTCGAATTAGTCAGGTTTCTGAAGCGATTACGCCAGACACGAGCGCACACATTTGCAGAAACTGGCACAAGTTCAATTTTCCGCTCGCATTGTGAGGACTTGTGCCCTCTCGGCACGGTTTGCGTGCAGTGCATGCGCTCGCAAAAACAACCAAGAATTCATATAAAATAAACCGGGCTATTTTTAAAAGAAAAATATACAAAATTTAGTTGACGACAACAGTTGACACATGCAAATGAATTGCGGCTGAAATGTCCTTTGAAAGTGAGAGTTAGATAAAATAAATCGCAACTTACCCGTCCATCGATAATTCGTGGCGGTGAACTATTCGGCGATCTTTTGCGCTCCATTATAGGTACGGTATGCGTGGCCGGAATAGCGCGTCCGCGTTCGCGCATAGCCTGGTAAATCGACTCCGGATGTAGATGAGTCGGTCGTTCCTGGCGTAAACCTGTGCGGAAATCTATTATTAGCGACATTGAATTCAATAAAATGGGTGATTTGTGATAAAGTCAAAAATTGAATTGAAAACAAAAGGAAAAATCAAAAAGCCAAGACAAATATACAAATATAATATAATATAAAACCACCGCATTAATTATAAGCAGTGAAAGGAGTTATTAAATTTCAAGTGGCGAATGTTAAAAGCCGCTTTAATGTCTTAATGTCGGTTTTAGTTGCAGTTTAAGGCGGTCATGAACAACCGCAGAAATCAGAGAAGCGAAACGTTCCAAAAAAAAAGAGTTTAATTATTTTTTTAATTTTAGTTTTAAACATTTTCCGTTCTGTGGTTATCACATATATGGTTGTAGGCTTGGCCAGAAATCAATTTGTTAGTTTATATGAAATTCTTGGCATCTTCTTGTTTGAAAACGTACTCAGTTCGCCGGTGTACAAGTTTAATTTATTGCGATACAATTGCGGTCCATATTCAACAGCTGAGGTGGAAGCGTTCATAAATGTGTCCCTGTCAAGCACGACATCGCAACAACCTCATATAACAATTGAAAGTCCACCAAGGCAATATAAGAAATAAAAATACATTGATAATTCAAAGAAAATACAATAAAACAAGAAGAAGAAAAAGTTAGCTTCGGCCATTCCGAAGTAGTAAAATACTTCACACACCCCCCTAAAAATTGTTTTATTCCCACCTGAGTTTGAGCATTCAACGATATTTCTTTATGGTTTTGACTAATGTTTCATATTGTAGTTTACCACTAGGACCCATGAATCTATTTGGGGCTATACAATCTAGTTGTGGTGTGATCTAATGGGCTTACAGCTCCCGTTGTTTCATGGAATGACTACGTTCAAAATGCGTACATAGACCCTTTTTTGACTAGTCTTCTTCAAAGTGGTACCATAAATAAATCATAAAATACTATTTGTGTATAATATATAGAAAATTAACAATTTTTCTTTATGGTTGGCGAAAGTATTTTGTGTGTCTTGTCAGTAATTGCTTGGGTTCATTGGGTTCATTGCTCACCTCTAGGACCGCGTTGTGGCTCCCTAAAATTCGTCTTTGGCACTGATGCGGGTGAGAACATCATCGGATAGAACACTTTGGGCCAGAGTATGGCGATGCATCCGACCACCGTAATAATAATGAGAGCGGTCTTCTTCGGTGTTATGCCTTCATTCATGTAGATGGAAGGGCTGGGTTGCGGCAGAGGTCTTTGTTGCGTTTTTGTTTGCATTTTCAATTACGGAAGGCTTAACTGTTATAAAAACTCCGTTCCTTTATGTTAGGTTAAGTTGGTAAATTATTGCTTGGTATATGAATGTATAAACAATTCGTTGGTTTCCTTGTTCCTGGTTGCTTGTTAATTTGTTATATCGTTTATCTATTATTGTTATCGATTATTCTATTATTTACACAATTAAGAGTAATAAGGTATGGTTCTGGCAGGTTAACATTGATTTATTGTTTTACGCATGTTCGATTTTTTATGTCTTGTTTAATGATTCATCACTTTGTGTGTTGTCTTTTTAATAAAAAAATCAATTGCGTTGCTTTACCTGAAACAAAATAAATTCTCTTAATTTTTTTGTTGTTGTTGTTGTTTGCTTTCCTCTCTTAGTTTGGCAGAATAATTTCACTGTTTTGACAAATACTAATTCTTTAGGTTCCAATTAAATGCGCTTATAATTTGGCGGTTTACGGGCACCGTTGGAAACCATTTAGCTTTGAGTTTGAGTCCGTGCGACAGAGAGCAGTTATTTACATTTGTAGTTGTTAATTTCCAAAAGAAATGCTATTACATAAATATTAAAAAGAGCCAGTTCGCCAACGTAGTCCCGTAGAATTTTATTTTTAGAGCTCACAATGGCAATGGTTATGGCATTTTATTTATGCTGTTTTTTTTTTTGTTTTGTTTATTTTTTTAGATTTATTAATATACAAAATTTATGTCCATCGCTACGAGTTTCTTATTGGAAACTAATTAGATAAATTCAAAAATTTCTTTCCTTAAATTTGTATTCTCACGTAACGTCAGAAAATTTTTGTCACTTACACAGAGTTCGAATGTTGTTTCCGAACTTGGCAAGATGAATTTTGAAACTATTAGCGATTTTTGAAAACGGCGCAACGTTCGTCGCCGGCGTTCGCTCGTCGAGCTGCTTGTCCGCTCACAGATCGTCAGCGACATTTTTGCGAAATACCCTACAATGAGTTTTCCCAATGGACTTACAGCTAACTGACATTGTTGGGAAACCAAATCATACATTAACTCAATTTCATTCTAACTGTATTATATTTCATTATGACAACTACATTGAGCGCCATGTATTAGTTTAATTTTTAGCACGCAACAAACTTCCCCAACTTCCTTGTTTTTCTGTATATTCATCATTAGTTAACAATGGCAGATCCAATAGGAAGCAGTCCCTTTTAAAAAGCCATCCCGTGAGTTTTTGCTATTTTCTGAAAACGCTTTTTTTCCATCTAATTAGAAATTTCATTAAGAGTACCCAAAATACTTTAAAATACTTCCCATATCTAAGCGTTTGGGGCGTATTTTTTAAATATTTTCATATTTAATATACGAGTGTAACTCGTTTAAAGAGTATATATTTTGACAGCTATACATTGTATATAATATACTCTTTTTATTAATACTTTAAATAGCTTTTGTAATATTTGAATGACTGCTTCAAGAAAAAACGAAGCCCCATTTACTTTTTGCTCAAGTGGCTCATTTGTGCTCAAATGTGGCAATTTAATTTTATAAATTTATTTATTTCTTCTAACTTCAAAAGTATTGTCTAAAGCTTTTTAAAGTAGCGAATTTTTCGGCCATGTTAACCCACCCACATAAGTAATTTTCATATTTTTGACGTTGACTTCTTTTATCGTCAGCTCAACAGCAAAAACAACAACAACAACAACGAAGAATAATGTTTGTCGTAGTACTCGTCGTAGTACAACCAGCCAACGAATCGAATTGTAAATTTCTCTCTGTCTCTCACTCTGTTATTCGCATATTTTCATTCATTTCCAAAGTGTCGGCTTTTCAAACACAACTAAAAGATTTTCTTTTTGGAGAAAGTTATCACAAAAAACTTTTAATAAACAGTTTCATATTTTTTGTTATGTATTGAGTTGCACTATTATTGTTTATTATGCCACCATACTTTTTACTCTTTTACATATTTTCACTCAATATTTTGCCACAATTTAAAAATAAATTACACAATTGTACTTGCTATTTACTCTTCAGGTTAATTTTTTTATTTATTTATATTTCAAACTACATTCATGGGCGTGAGTTTCAAAAAAGGTTTTATTAAAAGAACAATTTGAAAGTGATTGTTCATATGCCGTTTACAGTCTTCACCTTAATAAGCTGTAATACAACATGTTACTGTAGAAGAGTGAAAAGATAGCTGCATTTTTGAAAGATTGTAATTTTGTTTATAAAGTTGCCCCGAGAGTTTTGTAGAAAAATCGATAACGGCCGGAAGCAGAGTTGTCATCAAGTAGAAAATCATTTTCTTAGCGCCATCTTCTGGCAGTTTGTTATACTGATGGACATTTTCTTTATTCGATCATAATTTTTTGAGAAAAATACAATTCGTAACCTGTAAACCATTAAAACTAATTTTATCACTGAGCGTAAGGTTCATCAACATCATTATAATAATAACAAAAGACATGAAATATATCTGCACGTAGTCACATAAGAAAGATTAATGGGTGATCCATGGGTGAGGGCACAAAAACAGTTCTAATTCAGAAAACCACAGAGACTACGTCTAAATGTTATATTGCGTTAGACTTGAAAATTTCTGAAATCGATTCCTGTACAAATTTAATAAATATATCGGCCTTACAACACCAGTGAAAATGTGTTTATTATGCTTGGCATTCATTAGTTTTCATTTTAATTGTTATGTAAAAATGGAATAAGGCATTGCATGCAAGCGGCCAAAAAATGAGCTTCGGTAGTAATATTACTGATCAACGTAATTCCCACCAAGCTGACAAATATATTTAATAATATCAACCATCCAAAATAACAATAATTTTTATATAGTTTAATTGAGCATTTTTCATTTTTTAGCCTGAAGGCCTTCGTTGCTCTGGCTGTAAAAGTATTGTATTGTATTGTAGGATTAATTCTAAGCTACAATAAAAAATAATAATAATAATAATTTTTAATTTGACAGCCCTGGCAATTTATCGAACCAAGCGACAACCGATAAATCTATTTTCGCCATCCTTGTCGGCAAATCACATTGTAGATTTATTGCGAATTAAATGCAATCAGTTGAAGCATATAAAACTAACTTGGAATAGTTCTTAGCACGAGTTAAGGAATTTGATTATAGAGCAATTCAAATTCTTTTAATTTGGCTTAAATCCAGGTATGTTCCGGCGAATTAACTTCGATATTGTGATTGAAAGCGTTGGAGTGGTTGAGTGAGCGTGTGTGCGTGGCGTAAACAGCTGATCGAGCTGTCATAAAAATTTTGTGGTATAGTGACAGAGGAAGCAGACTTCTTTGTTTTTGTTGTGTGAATGCACCGTTTTTCCAAAATCAGGCGACATAATCCTAGAACGCAGTTTTTTAAATAAGTGTTGTGAACTTTGTTGCTATTTTCACTAACTAACGGAACAACCGACCGACCGAAGTGTGGGCGGTTATAATAATTACGTCGTAACTGTGAGTGCGGAGTAGGCTGTACAATATCTTTAGTAGACCAGCGGGCTACAGTTAACAATGGAAACCGAGGCATGTGTATCGGTGGAGAAGGAACTCGATCGCTGCATTCTAAAATTGGAAGAACTGCGCGAAGATACTTGCACCGAAATCGAAGACATTGCAGTGTTAATGTCGGAAATGTTGGACGTCCTTGCTCAGGCAGAGCGGGACATAATCGCAACAATAAATACCAGCACACAAGTGAATGTGCCTCCGAATGTCGATGATCCGATGGAGGGTGGTGTTAACATGCAAGTGGAGACGGAGCCGGCGACGCGTCGTCTAACCGAAGCACAGGTTGCCATACTGTCGGAATCATTAAGCAAAACTATGGACAAGTTGCAGCACATTTCAAGTGACCACAGAGAGATACATGGCGCAGTCTCCAAAGTGGGCAAAGCGATCGATCGTAACCTTGTATCGGACTTTAGTTCAACAATGCGGTTTGATGTGTTGCTGGATGCTGGGAACATGATGCTGCTGAATAAGGTAATAGCCAAGCATTACTGCCGTCAAGGCATGGACGAAGTGGCACACCTGCTTATCAAAGAATCAAAAATGCCAGAAGCCATGGCTAAAGACGTGTTCGATTCCGAACGTAGTTTTGCCGAGATTTATCGAATTTGGAAGCAGATTCAAAAGCGAGAATTGGGGCCGGCACTGGAGTGGGCCGAACGCCATTCTGAAAAACTTTTCGCCAGGAATTCAGTGCTTGAATTCAAGTTACATCGCCTCGCCTTTTTGCAAATAATTTCTCGTGGTGTATCCGCACAGGCGGAAGCTATCGCCTACGCCCGCGCGAACTTCGTCAAGTTTGCTGATCGTTTTGAACACGAAATACCCAATTTAATGGGTTGCTTTATTTATTTGCCTGTGGGCCTGCAGCATTCGCCATACAGACACTTGTTTGAAGCAGACATTTTCACCGAAGTGTCCTACATATTCATGAAGGATGCATGTAATGCGTTGGGTATCAGCAAACACTCGGCTCTATCTGTGGTCATCAATGCCGGCTGCACGGCTTTGCCGGCGCTGCTCAACATCAAGCAAGTCATGCAGTCACGTCAAGTGCTTGGCATGTGGAATGGCTGTGACGAGCTGCCTATAGAAATTGATCTCGATTCAGAATACCGTTTTCACTCAATCTTTGCTTGTCCCATACTTCGTCAGCAGACCACGGAGGATAATCCGCCGAAGAAATTGACTTGCGGTCATGTCATCTCCAACGACGCCTTACACAAGCTCAGCAATGGACACATCCTTAAGTGTCCATATTGCCCGGTGGAACAGAACGCAGAGGAGGCTGTGCGTATCTATTTTTAAATCTTTAAAGCAGATTGTAGTTACCGTAAAATTAATTAAACTCAATTAGACTATTGCAAGTTCGCTCTGTTATCGTATAACTTTGTATGTCATTGTGTATTGGATGAGAGATAGCTGTCTCTATTTTAACTATTTTATTTAAAATAAACACACTCGTAAACAATTTATTTTGAACGAATTTCACTATACCTCAATATTCCATTTGCAAATATACTCAAATTTAAAATTAATGTACATCAGAATCGCTTTTAGACGAGGAACCGGTTTTTGGAGACTCTCGTCTCGTATACGCAGAACTTGACATTTTACAGATTTGAGCTATCCCCATCGTGTCCAAAGACACGATGAAGAACGTTTTGGATGTTATGACCCTACAGCGGAATGTGGAGTCCAGCCGACAGATGAACTCAAAGCCAATCGATTATCGGTAAGCCGTGTAATTGCAGTCTCAAACATCATCGATTGAAAAATTTCGCTTTATTTTTAGTAAAACCAATAAACCAGGGGTTGCCTCATTGTTTCTCTTTGAGTGCGCTGCCAAACTCCAAATTAAGCCTTTGACTTCGGCTACGGCGGCAATTGTCTTTCATAAATTTCTCCTCGCGACCCAGAACACTGAATACGATGAATACGTAAGTTTTTTTGCTGTACAAGATCCGCACATTTGCTCACATATTTTCGGGCAGTTAATAGCTACCGCTTCTATATATTTGTCTGGCAAGATCAAGGAGGATACCGTGAAAGTGCGAGACATTATCAATGTAGCACATTGCACATTGAACCGTGGCTGCTCGACACTTGAATTGGGCGATGAGTACTGGTCCATGAGGGATTCGATTGTTCAAGCAGAGCTACTTATAGCACGAATGCTGCACTTCGACTTGAATATCGAGCTATCGCACAAGGTAAGGCGTAGTTACCCGAAAGGTGTACAATTTCTCAACCATCTCGATCAACAGTATCTGCTCTATTATATGAAAACTCTTCAAGACTGGTTGGGAGCGGAAGTGTGGGCCTCTGTCCCAATTGCACGCACTGCTGCCTCTTACTTGCAAGATTTTCATCACAGTCCAAAGATCTTAAATCACAAAATCACACATGTCGCTATCAGTTGCCTTTCACTGGCTCTGCAGACTTATGGTGTACAGGTGCCCCTGACAGATGAGTCCGACGAGATGTCTATGTGGTATAAGGTGAGTGATACACGAACTAGAACTAGCACACAATAAATTGTGTCCTAACCTTCGACCTTGGTGGGTCGACTTATACTTATACAGCCACTTATTAGCGATTTGACAAAGGAAAAGCAATGGGAAATCTTCGACGATATTATGGATGTTTACAAAAAGGAAACCGCTATTAGAGCTGCAAATTGAAACCGTAAACACAAAATGTATCATAACTTCAAAACGAGTACCTAAATATTGAGAGACACATAGTGTTAATTAAGTGTTTAATAAAACTGATACACAAATAAAACTGAGATTGAATAATGATTCAATGTCTATGCTTGTGCTTGTGTCGTTCGCTGCGTTGTCTTGGGGGCGAAACACGGTCTCGCTCATCTCTTGTTCGCGTACTGCGATTGCTTGGCGAAGGTGATCTGTTGAGAAAGACAATAATTGGCTAGATGAGGAAAAAAGCACAAAGTGAATCTGTTCGTTCACCTTCTTGATCTCGAACTAGAGGATGGCGTTGGACTGGCATAGCGTGAGCTCTTCGAGAGAAACGAGGTACGCTCTGTGTGGCGTTTCGGTGAGTCGGACAAACTGCGCGAACGATTGCGTTTTGTAGATTTGCCACTACGAGTACTCCCTGTTGGCGAATAATCACGGCGTTTACTCTCGCTGGCGTTATAGGGAGAATGCGACCGTTTTCGATTGCTTCGTGGACTCGAGCGTGAACTACTGCTATAGTGTTGCCCTGGTGACGGTGAGCGTTTGCTAGTCCGATGTGAGTATTTGCTGATCTCAGGACTTTCACTGCGTCGTGAGTCTTGAATGCGCATATAGCTCAGCGGCGAGTCTACATAATCGTCACGTGCAATCTGAAAGTAACAATTAAATACAACTTCATACAAAATGTAGTTTATTAACCTTTTTAAGGAGACGTTTTCGATAGTTTTCGACCTGTTGCTGCACCGTCCAATCAGGTTCTAATGAGCGAGTGCCTGTTTCAAGCTCATCTTGGTATTGGACGGTTTTCAGTTCAACGTCACGTAACTTATTACGCTTATCCTCACTGTAACTGCGCAAGTTGTCATCGTCCTCTTCAGAAGAGTAAAACTTTGGTGGATCTGGTGGATCTAAAGTGTCCCACTTGCTTGTGGTTACCGCTTGTGCCTCGATTTGATCGGGATCAACCGTTTCCCACTTCGACGGTATGAAACCACCAACTTTTCCTTTTCCAATGTTATCGGATGTGCTTTGTTCGTGTTCAATTGGAACGCCATCAAGGTCCTCATCCACTGTTAAGGAAATATTACATATTTCAGTGTATATAATGAATTCGTCGACTTACATGGTATGCCATCAATGTCGTCACTAAATTCTACATCATGTGCTACGTGTGCTGGCGAGTCACGTGTGCTCGCTGCAGGTTCCCCCAAACCGCGCATTAACACACTCTTCAACAGTGCCGCCCCATCTAAAGGCACACCGTCCAAGTCTTCATCGTCTTTTTCGTCACCTGAAAGCGGTGCGCCATCAATATCTTCTGACGCATCTTCAATCGACCTAACTTCATCTTGTTGTGGTGATGCGATGCTTATCTTTAGTTTAGTCAAAAGAGTGAACAGGAGTTTCGATAAAGGTAAAGCTGAATTGAAGTATTTTTTAAATATGCATGTGGGTTAATACCTGTTTTCCCGTGAATATGCTCCAGAGCTTAGCCAAACATTCTTTCGGGTAAATGGTCCAATCTTCCCAAGCGCGTAATACGTTGCAGACACGAGTCTTAAATCCCTCAGCCTTAAGACGACTCTCAATGGAGGTGTAATAGGCATGTAAATACTCGAATACTTCAGGCAGGTGTTTCTCAACGCTGCAACAACGATATTGATGATAGCACTAAACTGAAATAGCAATCTACATACGACTTTCTAAAAAATGAAGCATTCGCGACTTTCACAGTGCAATTGTGTAGGATATCCGAGATGAGATAGAGGCGTGCGACCTTCTTTGTGACGAGCGTTGTTAGACTTGATAAGGACTCAGCAATGCATTCACATATTTCATCCGCTGCATCTGCGTGTTCAATGCAAAATATCATAGCGTCCCCGATACGGGCACGGTCGGGAGTTAAGTGTCGTATCAGATCCTCAAGCCGATCTCGTTGTCTAAAGCCAATTAATTCAGTTTTGTAATGCATTCTTATTTTTTCCGATAACTCACGCATTAGATAATGCTCCTTTATGCACAACAGGTGCATCGGGATCAATTACGAGTTCCTCTGGCATGCCTTGCGTATAGAAATTAGCGTTGGGTGGTTTCCAAATAGGACCACCTATGAACATACGGAACTCCTTCTCATTCCATTCAGTAGGCGAGTCGCCTTGCAACAGCGAAAACAGCTTCCAGCGATAATATATGTGGGCAGGGCTTTCGTTGTCAAAGAGAAATGAGAATATCGGATTCTCCATTTCCCGTCGCATTATCAAAGCCTCGAACATAGGACCCTCTCGAACGACAAATTCAATCATGCGATGTATGATATTCAAAACACTCCTATATCGGGATATTAAAACTGTTTTAATATGTAAAACTTTATAGAAAAAATTACTCACTTCTCAGTAGGTATGAATACCTTTACGACGCACCTTGGTAGCAACTATGAAATATTCAAAACGATTTGTAGCCCATAGAAATTTTAGTAACTCCCGACTTACTCTTTCCATATTCTCTTTATCCTCTTCAGTTTCATACTCCTTATAGTTCTTCTTAAGCACCTTGTCGGCCTCAGTAGATGGTGGCTGAGCATTGAATGGCAAGCCGGATGGAGGCGGGGGTATATTGAGCTCGAGCAGAGCTTGTGGCGCGAAAATAGGCGTATTCATAATAGGTACCGTTTTGCCCCAACCCAAACGCATCTCGTATCCCATAACATAACGGCCATTGAGTATTCTCAGTGCTCGTTCAGCATCTTTGCGGCTCATGTAAGCAACAAATCCACAATTTCGTCCTCTTTGTTTCTCCTCTTCTGAGCGTGGCCACATAATTTTTATGCTTGCCAAAGGTCCATATCGACCAAAAAGCTCCATAAGCTGTTGCTCTGAAATCTTTTTTTGTTTTGATTTTTAGTACACGACATAGGAATAAAGGCATCACTATTTAGTGATATATGTACCTTTGGATTTAAATTGCCCAAATACAAATTTGTTGTATTTGGATCACCCGTGTCAAATGAACCCGACTCACGAGGCTGGCTGGCTTGACTGCTTGTAGTCTGGCTTGTAGTAGTCTGCTGCGGCGGTGCCGGAGTTTGCGCAACAGCCAGGTGTTTGTATTTGTGACGTTCTTCACGTTCTTCTTGTATTCTGTAATGTACAAACACTATAATGGCATGACTTCTTGGATATGAGTTAATTGTACGCACTGTCGCAGTTCCTCCTTGAAAAGTTCGAGGTTGCTTTTCTTTTTCTCTTGGTTCTTCTTCTTCAAAGGCACAGTATCTCTCTTTAAATCCGATGCCAACTGTTTCGCATATTCCTGTGCCTTATCAGTCATAATTTTCTCCTCGAATTTCGAAATAGGCTTATAGATCTTGCCCTTATCACTTCTGTCCTCACCTGTTGACAAAATACTTAGTAGTTGAAAAAAACATCTAGGACCACCAATGTCAGTACTCACGTCTAGAACCCGCATCGTACGTGCCGGCTTTTACCCACACCTTCGACGAAGAGCTCGGGGTTTCTTGAAACGTTTCCACAAACTCTTTAAAAGCCTTTAAAGAAAAGTATCATTACATATAGTTCACTGCTACTGGCTTGACAATAATCTTCTTACATGTGCCGCTGCAGCCTCATCCTCCTTCTTCTTCTGATCTTCCAACTCCTTCTTCGATAGTTGACGCTTTGTAAATGTGCCCACTGTAAAGGCCTCCAACTTCTTTTCGCTTATTCGCTGTAATAACTCATTCAATTAGCGGCTCTAATTAGCTAATCACATAAGCAAACTTACCTTCATTCCTGTCTTTCTTTTCGTAAAAGGCAAATGCCGAAAGCAGATTTTCTACTTATTTTATAGTGATGTAAAAATTTCATGATTCCAATATAAAACTGCTCAGCACTAAATTAAAAAACAGTGTTGTGCAATATGCGCAGCCGTTGTGTTTGAATACCATAGGGTAGCCGGCGCACTGCTACCTCTTGGTATGCTCACTGAGTGGTGTGTTGTATCCCGGCGCCGAATGTTTTCGTTCTTACCGTCTTCCCTTTCTTCTCTCTTTAAGTTAAACTTCTTTTATTATTAATCTTTGAGACTTTCTATTCCGAAATTGACATGCTTTTCAACGGCAAACTAATGAAGCAAAATTGATTTCATACAAAAAAATTGGATGGTAATTTTTGACCTCTAGTTAAGGGATTCCAATGAAACTTACACAAAAACCTTCGGCAGTGTTGGAAGAATATATATTATACAAATTTCATACCGATCGGTTAACTCTTTCAAAGGAAGCATGGAAACAAATATTTTACAGAGAAAGATTGTACAAAAATACGCCTTTGTTTTTTATCTATGTACAGACACCCGGCGCGTTGCTGTTTTCGCGTGCGTCTCGTTCTTAGGATGTTTAAGTAGCTCTGCGCTCTGTCTACTGCTGCGATTTTCTCTTTGATCTTCCAGTTTCTGACTTTTTGGTGGCATTTTGTATTTTTCACTTTATTTTTTCATTCGCATATTTGAACATTTCGACATTGTATAGTTTGAGCAGTACCGCCGGTAAACGCAATTCTCAGATGCTGCTTTATTTTTGTGTTTTATTTGTATGTACACAGTTTGAGAAGCATCTGAAAATTGAGTTGGTCTTAATATTTAGCGAATTCAACGCACCAAAATTCGCAGTAACCTTCTTAAGGCTATTATAGAGATTAACTGAAAATATCATCAAAATAGGTGCATTTCGAGGTCCATAACGGAAAAACATACAAATATACTTCCAATTCTATATATATATAGATTTGAGAACCTGCAAAGCAGCATCTACTTTGTGATACACTCGAGTGCCCGTCTTTGTTGATATATTTCAAATTACCATGTTCAACTGGTTTTTCCTACAAATAACATTTATTCCGACACATGCATATATTAAAATGCACATCCGCCTTCCTATATACATATATGAAAAATAATCATTTGATGGCTTTCGGGTCGCGATTTCAGCAGAAGTAGTGGCCACCAATAACTAACGTAGATCAGATGTAAAAGTGTTTTCCATCTTTAGGAAACTTACTGTAGAGCTAACGAGCATCCACTGAGATTCAAACTAGTATTTGATATGTCGGAAAATAATCAAATTAATTTATTCCTGTAGAACTACAGAAATTTGACACATCAAGAGACAAAAAGTTATCTTATTGTATTTCGATATAATTAAGTCTACAGAAGTGTTTAACATAAAAGCACGCAAAATAAATAAAATTAAATGATTAACTCTTCGTACTGTAACAACTAAAGGTTTAACAAAGAAATAAATTATAATATCTGCAAGTCTTAATTAAAGCTCATTAGGAGTTAAACGATTCCTCCACTCAAAGTTTCGCACAATCACACCACACACCCACACACACACACACTGACGCAGGCAATCAACATACATACATAACATACGTTAACACTATATGAAAGGGGCCGGGCCAAGCACGGTAAGACAAATTTGAAAACCATTTACGCGTGCGGATTGCCATAAAAGTAGCCAGGATTGCTGCTGCCACTACCACGCCCGATCTGGCGGAACTCTCCGCGTTGCTCATTGAGTGGTGGCTGCAGTTCGCGGTGCAGCGCAACGCTTGCAAAGTGCTGCTGCTTCAGCGCATTGATGGTGGCTATTTTGCGGTGCTTATTGGTTCGAGCGCCGGCATTGTACTCGCTGCTGTCAATGGAGAAACCAGCATTGACATCTCTCGTCGACTGGAATAATTCTAAATCTTCATCGCGTGGTAGTGGTGAAAATTTGTCCTCCTCGACGGGACTGCCATCAGGACGCACGCGAAAGACCAGAGGTCCGGTCAGAAAGGTGTTCTGCTGATCCGTGTTGGGCACGTAGCCAGGCGAAGACTTTTCACCGCTACCGGCGCCGCCATTGCCGTAAGCCGTGTCCATGTCCATGGCGTAAGCGTGCATTTGTTGCCTTCCAGCGTTGACACTAGCCTCGAACAATGGATTACGCGAGTACTGAGTGTCTGAAACAGTGCTTGTAATTGGCTGCTGATGTGTGAGAATGATTAACGATGATGCAGGCGGCGTGGGCAGCGGGTTGCGAGTGGTCACCAAAGCTGGGGCGCTCGAATGGTCATGCATTATCGACGACCAAACTGTTAAGAAAAAACAGGCAATTAATAAATTTGAAATATTGAACAGTAAAGTGTAATTTCTGTTAGTAAATAGTAATTATTTACTCTCTGTAGAAGTATTAGGCCCATATCTAACTCAAGCGCACAAAGCTTTATGTTTCACTGCTCTTAGGTCACACTGCTCTGAGATTTCTTAGGTTTGGTACGCGGAAATTATGTGGCGCATTTTTAGATGTAATCTGCGCCAGTTCCCACAAATTTCAATGCAAATTGTTAACATTATTTTCTATTCACAAACTTACTGAGCTCATTGGCACTGTGTTGATATGGATCGAGCGCCTCCAGTTGCGCATCAGAGAATGTTTGCAATTTCTCATAGCCATAGCTTAACAGATTTCGCTTGCATTGATTAACTGGCAGCTTTTCGCTAGCTGCAGTCGCTTTGCACTGCACGCTGACGAGCTGTGCGAACGTGGAGTAGAGATAAGACATCTGAAATAAACAAAGATGGGCATGCTGATTTAAAACTCATTGCAGACAATAGTGCGTATGCGTTATTTTTGCAATGCTTGAGAAATTTTCAGAAAGTCGCCGCAATCGAGGCTACACCAATCAGTTTCCTTCGCTCATTTGACTAGCATTAGCAACATTTGACTGATTTCATACAAAAAATTTTTTCAGTGCATTAAACTTATCGCCCCATACTTGGTAATGCCACAGGTGAAGTGAGATGAGATTAGCGTGCCTCTGTCGGATGTTGCATTTCGCATTGATAAGTATCTTCTACACAAATTACAAAGCCACCGCGCAGTTCGCAAATTTACGGTTCAGTAGCCAACATCAACAACACGCCAGAATGAAAAATAGACAGAAATAGTGTTTGAGTAAATTAGAGCTGAGCGACGCCGCGCGGCGTTTCTCAACTCGACAACACTCATTTTGTATGCTTCACACAGCAGAGGCAACAGCGAAGCGGAACGCCCTGCTTCGCGCCTCTTCGTACATCTATCAAAGCAAAACAAAATATTTTTTGTTACAAATTGACCAAACAATGTTTTCTGAGGACCGCTGATCTGTTCTGGTTATTGTCGTGCTTTAGATGATAGTTTTGTGAATTTCGCACTTCATACTGCGACAAAGCCGACGGCAATGTTAATAAAAAATTAATAAAATGAAGAACAAAGCCAAGCGAGACAAATACAAATTTGGCAAGAAAACATGTTAAAGAAATTTTTGCTATATTTTATTTTTGGATTTGGGTCTTGTTCTTGCTTTTTAGATAATTTTTGTTAAACTAGCTCTCGTGATCTTTTTACTTGCTATCTATCACCAATGACGCTGCCTTGATCTGGTACTGGCCTGTATTACATACATATGTGTGTGTGTCTTTTAAAGCCACTTGTAATTCTTTCGTTAGTCTTTTTTTGGCCTTCTTCGTTTCGTTTCGGTTTGGACTATCAATTGTTTGTTTTTCGTTGTTGTTGTTGTTGTAGAAGTTCTTCGCAGTTTGCATAACAATGATTACACAAAAAAAAAGCTTAAAGCGATGCGCAAATATCCAAATTACAAATTACAGTTAAGCCACAACACGGCGCCAATGGCGACGAATTTGCGGCGCTCTTTTATCGACCATAAAATGGAAAACGTGTCCAAACTTTGAATTATTATCACAGCGCGCTCATTTCTCCCCTCAACTGTGAGAGCATCATAGAAAACTTAAACGTGTTGGTACGGTACTCGTATTTCGGTTTCGTTTGCACAGTCATGCGTTATTGCAATATAGTCGCTGTTGAACCAAAACAAATATTCGCACTAGTGAATGAAACACATTTGAAGATCGGAGGGCGAACTCCGATTAGTGATTTTGCTTTGGTACTCATCTCTTGAGAGTGCCATGCATATCAACAACATTTAATCTGAGGTATTTTTCATAAACATGTCATGGATTTAAGTGCGCTGATGGCTCGGGCATAATTCAAGGAGTAATGGCATGAGTTCCTGAAAGTTAAGATATCTCGAAATGATTAAGAGAACAATTATTGTGGGGGTTATCAAAATCACTTAAACTTAGACCGGTTGTTTAGATAGTAAGGGTACATTTAGTAAGCAAATGAGACACATTTGCTTTCAATTTTCTCTTCATTTTCTTATTTTCGTAAAAGCTTTCGACTTTACTGAGGATTTCTAATAAGTTGACTACAGACAAAAAGAAATAAATAATAATAAGAAATAAATTTTGCCTTCGCCACGTAACAACAAAGCAAATCCGCCGTCACCTAATTCATTTTGAGATAAACTGTATGATCCAAACAACAACCATATATTGGTAAGTTCAAAAAATAACAATTTATTTTTGATTAACGGATTTGGTTTATTATTTCAGTTTCACACAACATATTAATCGGAGTTATATAATTATTTACTTCCGCCTGACCTCTTCCTCAGTGGAAAATTGGTTTTAAGGCACAGGGTACATTATAAATATACAAGATTCATCAAATAACCAATAAAAAAAAAAAACATTAAATTATCAGAGAAAGCTGTTTCAGACGAAAGCTTGAGATGTCGATATCCGTGATGGTGAAATTTGGTGACGGTTTGCGATTCAAGTCCGGCACCGACTAACCAGATTTAAGACTTGAGTTATCAAAAAAAAAAAAAAAGAAGTAAATAAATAAACAAACAACCAAATAAAACAAATTTGTTGTGTATTTTTACGTAAAATGGTAAAAATAAACGAATAAACTGGTAAAAACCTGCTAAACGCGTTTTATAACTGACTCGAAATTAATATGAACTTCTAAAAAAAATTGTGTGAGCTTAAGCGAAACAAAAGCAGATCCGCATCTGAGTAAAATGTGATATAAATAGTTATACTCGTACCATGTAGTCAAGAACTTTCGCAAACTTCTTGAATTTAGAGAGTCATTTAAAAAATTGTTCGATGAATTTGCCAAAAATCAACTTGAAATGTGACACAGGCAAATATAAAATTCTTCTTTTGGGGTAAAGCAATCTGATGCAAGAAAGCACAAGTTTCCACACTCAACTCTGTTCCGGATTCAATTCTCGTTTTTAGAATTTCTAATTAGTTTTTAAAAAGAAATTCGAAATAATTTATTTTTATTTACTTATTTATTTACTTTTTTACTTTACTTTACTTTACTATAGTAGATAAAGAGGCTATCATCATAAACGGCCGGAAGTGTGTAGATTGTTAATCCACTTATATATTCTTTGATGGAGAAAATTTATTAAAAATTATATTACATAATAGAGCAAATTTCAATTGGATGATTCAATAATTATTAAAGATCGGGTTCGGATTATAAAGCTTGTCGAAACATTCTTGATAGATGTATAGTTTATGGTAAAAAGAAAACTTCCTGTCTAGCTCAAAAACTGGGGCACTAGTGCTTACATACTTAGAGACAGACAGACTTGCACTGCTAAATCAACTCAACTCGTTCAGATGATCAAGAATGTGCATACACACACACACACATATATATATATATATATACTTCATGACAAAGTTACAATACTAGTTACAGAATCTGAAGTGTATAAGAACATTAAAGTATTCACTATCAAGAAACAATAATCCACAAATTTATTATGCGAAAGAGTTTTGTAAAATGACTTGATTTCTGCTGGAGAGAGTGAAAATTTGAAAACGCATTTTGTTCGTGTGCACTTTGCAATATGTGTGCAATATATTTTTTTAATGTTGTTCTTGTTACTGATATTGCTCATCATCTTTCGCTCGCCCGCTCAGGTAATTGTAATTTGTGGCTTTGGGTTGCTACTACGCTGTTTATATCTTTTAAGGCTTTAATACTAAATAAAGACTGAGCAGTGATTTTGGATTTTCAGAACAGCGACATGTCATTAAATCAGGCTTTTGCCTCCGTATAGAATAGTATATTGGAACAGTTCGAGAGAGATCTGCTTATGTATCATGCGTTCCTCGCTGCCTTTATTCGTCCGTTGAAATTTTTATTTGGCTATGATCCTAAAATGGCGTCTGCTGAAATTTGAATTCGATACAATGAAATCCGCTCTCCAATACAAACTCAGTTAATGATTTGCAACCAACTGTTGAAGTAATTGATGATGCCTTATCTATCATTCAATTATTGAGATTAGATGGCACTTGCACATAGACATTCCAAGATATTTATCATATTTAAATTGCTTATGCATGAATTCTTGTTCTTTTTATTAAGATGGCACCGTGAAACAAATTGATTTTCGCTTTCTTAATTTATAAAAAACTTACAATAAATTAGATAGGCGAAGTGCTTGATGGATTTTATTCTAATGAACCCAGCGACCTCTAATCAAGAATCACAAAGTCAATGGCGACACTTGTTTTCAACGAGATGACAATGAATACATAACAAAAATATATTTTCTGAGTAAATTTTCTGAGTTTTATTTATAATATTCGTGAGAAGTAGTTTGAAATCAAACGATGCCGATTCCACGCCAAACTACAATATGTTAGCTGCAGACCGGCTGAGCCGGTATTTTTCGAGCGGTTTGCGAATTGAGTCGAATTGAGGTTTTGTTGATCAGCTATTTACCGTTTTAAAACTGAGGCAAGTCGAAAAAGAAGCAGTTTCCATGCAAAAATTGATTTCTGATGATTTCTGCCATTAAATAATATAAATCGCTTTAAAAGGACTGGGTTTAAACGTTCAGCTCCATTTTCAGATCGTAGTGACAAAGAAAAATTTTAAATTTCTTGGATTCTCTCTTCGCATGACTCAAAGTAGAACTTCAATACAAAATATGACTCCAGTTAGCTTATTCGTGTCAAGGATTTAATTTTGTTCGCATCTGAATGAACAAACTCAAATTGCATTATTAATTTTCAATGAAACATTTGAAGTTGAATTTGAAGCACTTTTGAAGCGCGAGAAACAAGAGACCTGAAGTAGTACAATATGCAAATGCTTGACAGCCGAACAGCAAAAATAGCGCCCCATCGTATTTAATTGAATCAACTTCAATTCACCAATCAACTTATATAAAAACCAAAAACAAACAAAAAGACAAAGCTATGCGAACACTTACAAAACGTAAATTATTTTAAAATCAAAAATCGCCAAATGGCAAGATCTTTACAAATTTTAACCGAACTTTCTGAAGTATTACAAAAATTTAATTTAAAACAAATGAATATTAAATATAAAATCGATCAATCAAATAAAAAACAAACGTTCAATGTCAAGGTTATAATTTTCCCTAAGCTCACTCATGTAAATTAATTAGTTGACACTTGAGCCTCATATTTAACACTTCCACAAATAGTAATTGGTATTGTAAATTATATATAGAAGTTACCATTAGTAAATAAATCATTTATCTTATTATATAAAGAAAGAAAATAATCATCGATTGAATTCGTTTTTAAAATTGATGTTACAAAAATTACAGGTTAACTTGAATCTAGCAGTAGTCTTATAGATCGCCAGGCGGAAAAAAGTTTGAGTAAACACATCATCGCGTATAATATCTATCCTTCTCTCTTTCTCTCTTAAACGCAGTAATCGTAAAAGCACATAATGTAAAAACTTGTTTGCCAACAAATCCACAACAAGAAAATAATTTTTATAAAAACAGATTTTAGCACTATTTTCTGTTGTTTTTGTCATTGTCATAATTACCTTTTCATTACGTGTTAAAAGCTCCCAAATAGGTATCGCCGAACTGGAGACGACTCGCATTTGCATGGAGATCGCGATGAGAAGACAACCTGCCAATAGCACTTTCGCCGGGTTTGCCATGATGCTCATTGTTTTTGTTGCAATTGCTGATATTATTGCTGCTACTGCAGCCTTAAATGTGAGTTGAAAATAAGGCGTATGTATCTATTTTTAGTCTTTCATAGACAGTTCCAATTGCACTTTGTAGCGTTTGTGTTTTCGTTTTAGTTAGGTAATGCAAACTTTAAATAACGCCTTGTTTCGCTGAACTTTCTTTGTCGTCTACCTGCACTTTTATTATTGTAGTTTGATCACATACAAATTCAACACTTTCTTTCCAAACCTTATTAAGCAACTTCTTTTTCTCAACTTGAAGCACAAAATTTGAATTTTTAATCAATCTTTATTTTTTTTATATATATATATAGCTCAATTCTTTTTTTTATAGCGCGAAATTTATACTGAATACTAATGAATCGTACTCCCCAACAAGAGATCACGAAAAAACAAATGACTTCCACCGTCGCCAACTCGTCTTCAAATAAATATGAGAAGCGTTTTGCGCAAGTTTATAAACGCTGTGGCTGCGTTTTCGCTACTGGGTCTTTTCAGCAGACGCACTCTCTCACGGAGAGAGCCCCAAATAGAGTTTGCCGACTGCGCTATTGTCGCATCAACAAATGTCGAAGATGCTCCACCACTGTTAATGGCGACTTCCCTGTAAGATTCTGGTAAAACGATTTCGGAATTAAAAAAAAAGTAGCTTTTATTTATTGCAGCATCTTCCCTTCTGCCAATTTCCAGGGGTTTGAATTGATCAGGTCAAGTTTTTAACGCTAAACTAGCTGCACTCGTTTTACTCCGTCTCATCCAGCATCAAGCAGAAACTTCAAATTAATTGCAAATATTCAAAGTCAAGTTTAGTGCACTACTGATGGGAAAGATAACTACGAAACGAGTTATGAACATGAGTCACAATCAGATTGTAATAATTCTTTTGTGCTAATTCTGTTGGAACCTGTTTAATAAAATGGAAAAAATTCTTTGAAACTATTTATGCTTTTGTTTATGTTTCGTTGTGCAAATGTCTTTACCATTGCATCTTTCAACACTATTGAGGCACTGTTATAGCATTTGGGGTTTTTTAGTACGAAATAGCAAATAGTTCGGCCGGCGTTTTTAGAATATTGCTCGAGTTTGTAAGCTTTGTATTACTATTAATATCAGTTGTTTACAATGGTTGTGCGACCGTATAATGATGAATTAAAGTATTTGGAGAAAATAAGCGACTGCTGCTGGCGCATCAAAAAGGGTTTCCAGCCCAATATGAACGTGGATGGCTGCTTCTATGTAAATAGTCGGCTGGAACGACTCATGTTGGAAGAGTTGAAGAATTCATGCCGGCCTGGTGCTGTTGGTGGTTTTTTGCCGGGTGTCAAGCAGATTGCCAATGTGGCTGCATTGCCGGGCATTGTTGGACGTTCAATTGGACTGCCTGATATACACTCTGGTTATGGATTTGCTATTGGCAATATGGCTGCATTTGATATGAACGATCCACTGTCAATTGTAAGTCCTGGTGGCGTAGGTTTTGATATCAATTGTGGTGTGCGACTGTTGAGAACAAATCTTTACGAAAAAGATGTACAACCCGTTAAGGAGCAGTTGGCGCAATCTCTCTTTGACCACATACCGGTGGGTGTAGGTTCTAAGGGCATAATACCAATGAATGCGCACGACTTAGAGGAGGCTCTGGAAATGGGCATGGATTGGTCACTGCGTGAAGGCTATGTCTGGGCAGAGGATAAGGAACATTGCGAAGAGTATGGACGCATGTTAAATGCTGACCCATCAAAGGTGAGCTTGCGTGCGAAGAAGCGTGGGTTACCACAGTTGGGTACGCTTGGCGCTGGCAACCACTATGCCGAAATTCAAGTGGTCGATGAGATCTTTGATAAGTGGAGCGCTTGCAAAATGGGTATTGAAGAAAAGGGACAAGTATGCGTGATGATACATTCAGGTAGCCGAGGCTTTGGTCACCAAGTGGCCACAGATGCACTTGTACAAATGGAGAAGGCAATGAAACGTGACAAAATCGAAACGAATGACCGGCAGTTGGCATGCGCACGTATTAATTCGCAGGAGGGGCAAGACTATCTGAAAGCAATGGCTGCTGCGGCGAATTTTGCGTGGGTCAATCGCAGCTCCATGACGTTCTTAACACGCCAAGCGTTCGCGAAAATGTTCAACACCACCCCCGATGATCTCGACATGCATGTCATTTACGATGTGTCGCACAATATCGCCAAAGTGGAGAACCACATTGTAGACGGCAAGGAAAAGAAACTATTAGTGCATCGTAAGGGTTCGACTCGCGCATTTCCACCACACCATCCACTCATACCAGTTGACTACCAGCTCACAGGACAGCCTGTGCTCGTTGGCGGCACCATGGGCACATGTAGCTACGTTCTTACGGGCACTGAACGTGGCATGCACGAGACTTTCGGTTCCACCTGTCATGGTGCTGTAAGTTGTGGGACCAAAATATTATTCCAACTCTAATCCACCCTTTCATGCATCTCTTTCAGGGTCGAGCTCTTTCACGAGCCAAATCGCGGCGGAATCTGGATTACAAAGATGTATTGGAGAAACTCGAGCAAAGCGGTATTGCCATACGAGTTGCCTCGCCAAAGCTCGTAATGGAAGAGGCGCCTGAATCGTACAAGGATGTCACAGACGTTGTCGATACTTGCCATACGGCTGGCATAAGCAAAAAATGCATAAAATTGAGGCCAATTGCTGTTATAAAAGGCTGATTAAATATAATGTGTAGCATGAAAACATATTGATTATCCAGTAATAAATTTAATTTATGCATTTACAAATATTAAGCGCTGCTCTTCCCCTTTGAAAATTACGCACATATTCAAATACTCGAACAAGTGCGCAAATGAAAACTTATAAATTTTAAACGTGATTCGGGAAAGTTTTTTGTGTACAAACAGAGCTTAATTGGCATGCAGCGTTTGTTTGAATTTGATGTGAATTCATTGTTAAAATCAAAGCGAGACGTTTCTTGAAAAGTGTCAAGAGGTGCAGCACTAAAGCTATCGACGAACGATTACATACAGAATTTCAATTTGGATGTCTAAATGTTTGATGACTCTCTCTGACAGGTGATTTAAAATGTTTTAGGACCATATTTAAGGACCGTTAGTCAAAATAAACAAAAACTTCCATCGATTGCTGTTTTATACTGATAGTGAAGTTTTATTAATATATTTCAGTGAACGGCAGACCCAATAAATCAATGCATTTGTAACATCAAATACCCATGCCTACAGTCAAGTCGGACGAGCATTTCGAGCAGCCAACAGGTTCCTGTCAACAAGCCAAAGCAGGGAAGCGGCAAATGAAGACGCTAAAAGTAAAAACACGAAATCAATGAATCCGAGGAATACTGGAAATTACATACTGCCGAGCATGGCGAAGAAGAAAAAATGCGTTGACCATCCGACCTGGACATCTAGTGTGTTGCTGACGAGAATATTAAGCGCCATGCTTAGATTGGTTGCAGCTTGGCATCTGGAAAGCAATCAGGAATTTGTTTTATTCAACCCATCTGGAAAGCAATTAGGCATTTGTTTTATTAATCCTACATGCCATATGCAGTGCCCAATAACTGTTGAGGCAGAACCAAGGCCACAAACGGCCACAACGCAGAGTCCATCATTGCGTAAGACAAGGCTGAGGTGATAGTCGCGAGATATTGATTTATTCTCGCACACATTAGTAAGGCATATGCCAAGAAACTGGTTGCGACCGCTGCGAAAATCCAAATCGCATGACAGGCCGTCTTGTCCATGGTCAATCCGAAGATCGGGGCGCAAATCATCGCAGTTAACATGAAGACCAAAGTGTTGTTGTTGAACTCCTCGTTCAGCAGACCACGTTCGATCGACACGCTTCTGCAGAAAATCATAGTTGTTTAAAGCTTAGAAAAAGAAAACCTTATTATTACAGGATTGGGTATAAGGCACAGGGTACATTACGATTACTTAGTATTCCTTACAGTAAAAGTGTTTGAAAGGAGAACACGGCGGCATAAAAAGCAGTGCAAAGTGTCACCATTAACCAGAATCGGGTTTCCATAACCCCGCTGACATCGCTTAACTTTTGAATAATTCTCGTTGAACTCAAATCTTCTGTAGGTCTTTTTTTCACGTCACCTGAAATTATTGAGGTAGCAGCAAATTTGTGGTTGTACGACATATTTACCTCGTACCTCTAGCACATAGGATGATCGCACCTAACAAAGATACTAAACATCCGGTTGCTGTTAACAACAATAAAATCGTTAGGCCAAACTGCGCCATCGTTTCGAATACTGAATCCATGAATTTTATTGTTAGAAATCGTCCAAAATAATAAAAAGAACTCAAGAGTCCAAACGTCATACTGAGGCGTCTGTTCTCAAACATAGACGCGGCAAAAGCCTTTTGTGCGAGCACAGAAGCCTCAGTGCTGACGCCGCAGAGCAAGCGACCCAGTAACAACATCCAATATGAGGAGAAGTACCCACTGCTGGCAAAGATCAACTGCCCCACCAATGCTGCAGCTGTGTATACAAAAAGACCCCGATGTAGACCCAGTGAGTGATCTAATAAGAAACCGGCCACTACACAGAATAATACGCCCGGCCAGAAACTGATACCGTAGATAAATAAAAATTCATCCGATGTAATGTGGAAGCCGTCACTGAGTTCATGATATATGAGATTTATACTATCCCAGCAAATGTAGCTACCTGGAAAAAGAAATCAAGAAATCAAGAAAATATAATTGTTCATCTGGACCCTCAGTTTTAATTTTTTGCGTACCAAGTGCTGTCAGAAATAGAAGTACCAATCGATTTTTGCCCAGTACTGGGCGATTTTTGGGTATTGACTCCATTTTGTCTCTTTCAATAGTACTTTGCAATTTTTGGCAATACTCTATGCATCAGTTATTTGCATTTGAAGTAAATTTGCAGGTCTAAGAACAATTTTTTGAAACCGATCACTGAGAGCGTTCGACAATTACTAAAAATTTGCGATAATGGATGCGGCCCACTGATATGATCGAACCCGTACTTTTTCGCCGATGCAAATTGGCTTTTGACTTTATTGACGACTTCTTATCAGTTCCTTCGTTCCGCCGTTAATCAAGAGTTTAATATTCATTTGGAATAAATGTTACATTTTATTTCTTAGAAATTTTTATAAATATATATATATATATATATATATATAAAATTCGATGTATATTTTTCTGTTTGTATGTCCGCTATGGACGCCGAAACCTCTGGACCGATTTTGATGAAATTTTCAGGGAATCTCTATAATAGCCTTAAGAAGGTAATAAAAAATTTTGGTGTAAAAAACCGTTGAATTTGCCAGATATTAAAACCAACTTAATTTTCGAATGCTTCTCAAACTTTTGAGATACAAATAAAACAGAAAAACACAGCATCTTAGAATTGATTCTGCCGGCAATGCTGCTCAAACTGTGCAAAGTCGCAATTTTCAAATATTCGAATAAAAACAGAAAACCACAGCAGCTTAGAAGTGATTCTGCCGGCAATGCTGCTCAAACTGTGCAAAGTCGAAATGTTCAAGTATTCGAATGAAAAAATTAAAAAAGTAAAAAATACGAAAATAAAACCAGTAAAAATTTGAACACGGAACGAAGAAGACGTGACTATCAAATCTATCGAATAGAAGGTGTATTAATCGATCAATTAAATACACAAAACTGCAAAATAATGCATCCAAAGCATCATTTGGAAGAAAAACAATCGAAGCAACGCGAAAAAGTAGAAATAGAGCACTTGAAACAGAAGAACAACTAGAATCATAACTTGAACAAAACCAAAACAGAGCATCAACATCAAGAGCTGCAGAAACGGAGAACAACGCACAGAACGACTTGATACCAACCTATCACATATCACTCATTCAAGAGAAAAAACCAGATTTAAGAATATCGCAGCAGTAGGCGGAGCGTAGAGCTGCTGGAGCATCTGAGTGGGACGCACGCGAAGGCCGCAACGCGCTGGGTCCTTGGTAGTTCCATGTATCTTTAAAAGATTTTAATTAGTTTTTTCATATAACTTCATTTCTTTATTTTTTAAAATTGCAAATTGTCTTCTTTTCATTGTTCCGTTATTAGTTATGGCATCAAAACGAAAGTTCGGCCGTCGAAGTCTCCACACAGGTACCAGTTTTGACTAATCTTCTTTATCTTCTTTGATTAAGGGATTTGTTTTACCATTCCAGTTTCCAATCCACACAACAAACCTAGGCGGACTTATTTAATTATTTAGTTTCACCTGACCTCTTCCTCAATGGAGCATTCGGTTTAATGCACAGGATACATTAGGAATACTCAGTTTCCAACCTTGGCAGCACTATAAATTTTCTTAAAGTGCTTGGTTGCACTTCGCATTCAACCCTGTTGATTTTATACATTACTTTGTTTTTGCCGGCGTTCGTAGTTTTAGCGCTTTGGTAGTGTTTGGCGCCACTTTCGTTGTTACTTACTTCACATATCGCGTTAGTTCTTTAAACTAGTTCACATTAAATATAAAGAATGCCCGATGTTGTTGAAGAGGTGGTGAAAGCGCGACGCTTTTTCAAAGAGCGCTTGCAACGCGACTACACCACATTCCACGACCATGAAGAAGAGCGCGTCAATGTACGACAGCTGATCCAACGCACTGCAACAATGGGAGAATCCAACTCCTTACTACTTATTGGACCGAGAGGTGCGGGTAAGACTACGGTGAGTAATTTACATATAAATTTAATGAAAACTATCAATATTTTCTCGTCTCCGCCATAGCTGGTTAATGCTGTCCTAACGGATTTGCTGCCTAATCAGGACTTTGTTGATAACACTTACATCGTGCATCTGGATGGCAACGTGCATACTGACGACCGCCAAGCCCTAAAGTCGGTAACGGTGCAAATGCGCTTGGAAAATGCTACTGATGGCAAAGTGTTTGGCTCCTTCGCCGAGAACCTTGCATTTCTGCTGGCCTGCCTTAAATCCGGCAATAAAAAGTCAAAGAGTGTAATTTTCATACTGGAGGAGTTCGATCTCTTCTGTACGCATCACAATCAGACACTGCTCTACAACCTTTTCGATGTGTCGCAGTCCGCTCAGGCTCCAATTTGCGTGATTGGCCTCACGTGTCGTTTAGATGTAATTGAGCTGTTGGAGAAGCGCGTTAAGTCAAGGTTTTCGCACAGGTTTGGCACGCTCAATCCTTATACTGTGAATATTACTCTATTAAATTATTCCATTTTGCAGACAGGTGTTTTTGTTCCCCAGTTCCGAAGTGTTTGAACAATACATGCAGCTAATTAAGGATCTTCTAACGATACCCGAAAAGAAAGAACTATTGGATACCGCAGACCGTATCGATAGCTTGGCTCTGCTCAAATCGAAGGAGTTGACTTTTCATCGTCGACATTTTGATCCCGTCGAGTATGAATTTAACAAGAAATTTGTAGATAATTGGAACAAGCAGATTGCTAAACTATTAAAAACACCCACAGTTGTGAAAGCGGTGCAGGCGCTCTACGACTTTGATGTGAGTGAGGCCTTCTTGAAAGTGTTTCTCTTTCGACTGGTGTCTCAAATTAGCGTCAAATCGCCCTGTATAACGTCAGAGCAGTTGATACAGCTGGTCAACAATTATGAACAGGATGATAAAGTTGAGCTGTTGAGTGGGCTCTCCGTGTTAGAACTCTGTCTGGTCATAGCTATAAAACACCATTCAGAGATCTACGATCGCGATCCTTTCAATTTTGAGATCATCTTCTTACGATTTTTCAAATTCGCAAAGGTCTCGTCCACAATGCAAGGAGTTGAGCGTTCGGTGGTGCTGAAGGCCTTTGAGCATCTGAGGAATGTGGAACTCATTCTGCCTCTCTCCACGAGCGGAATGGGCAAGGTGCAGAAAGAGTTTGAGATGCATAAATTGGCGCTAACTTTTAGTCAAATCAACTTGGCCGTGCAGCGATATAAAGTGTTGCCCACCGAAATCGCCCAATGGGCAAATAGTTCGCTTATTTGACTTCAACTTTGCTTCGATTCAAGCCACCGAATTATTTCCTTAATATGTATTTTAATGTTTTATTTATTTAGTACTTACCACTGTTGCATATGTATGTATATATAACTTACAAACGCTACATTACTGCTAGTTTTTTAATCAGTCGATTTATTCCATTTGTTCGTGAAGTGCCATCTGCGTTAATCGCATCGTTAAGAAAGAAAGATCGATATGCAAATGCTTACCGTAGCCCGCATCAGAAATATGTTTTTCGAAGGTGATAGTATTGTAGGAATAGAATGAACCAATGCGGGCATAAGTCCAAGCTTCTATCTATAAAAGCAGATGCCACAGCAGATGGAACACAGTCTGGAACAGTTTGCTGTTGCAGGTGACAGTGTCTAAGGCTAGCATAATGCAACTCAACCAGTTTACCGCGACTGCTTTATTTGGGGTATTATTTGTACTGGTGATATCCACAAATGGAGACGAAAGTCCTGGTTTCTTCCTAAAGATAACCAAGAATGTACCGCGTCTGGGAAAGCGAGCTGAGGACAGCTATTTTATGAAAAACATGAAATCAATTCCGCGCATTGGTCGCAGTGAAGCTGATGTAAGTTAGTCGAATGAATGAGTGGCTAAGCTAATTTTATCGAATTCTTAGCAGAACGAAGTTAAGCAGCTGCTCTCTTGGCTCTGGAATACACCTTTGACGCAACCAAACAAACGCCGACTGGATTCGCAGCCAATCGCCACATCCGAGCGCGCATTAAGTGTTGTGCAGCCGGTAAATTCAGACACTTTAATAGAACTGCTAGATCGTGATGCTATACCCAGTGATCATGTGAAATTCGTACATTGGAAGGACTTCGACCGTGCATTGCTCACAGACGCCGATTTATATACCAAGGTCATCTCGCTGGGACGCAAGCCTGATCAACACCTTAAGCAGGATCTAAGCTTCAGCACCTTTATACCACTCTTTAGCAGTGCCGATAACGAGGATGGCACCGACTACATGCTTTACAACAAGAACGATCGCGGTCCCTACGTAAACAGCCATTTCCAGCACGATTTTCTGCATTACAATCAGCTGCAATAAGTGGCACCTTTCAGCTTAAGTATGGCGCCGAAACGAGTTTTGTCTAGTCATGAATTTGGTGTTGTTAATATACAAGGATAATAAAGTCCATTTCAAAAAGTATTGTTGTAGTGCAAAATTTCGACTTTACAGGCAACCAAGACACCTGCATCGGCTCACAGTTGCCTTGGCTGTTCTACGCCCACTCTTGCGTCAAGTGTGCGTTTTTTAATCCTACTGCCGGCTGCAATCAACGTCATCGCTGTGCGGTGACTTGAGGTACGTGACAAGCTGAACAAATGCACCACAGGACGTAGTTGATGAAGTGTTACCAAATGCAGCAAATAATGTGGAAGTGTCCTCGTCCGTTTTCTTTTCCTTTTTGGGAGCCATCGTAATCTCTGCCTCTGCAACCACTAGAGTTCTTAGAAAAACAGCCTTTTAATCTAACACCAACTCAATTCACACTGGAGAACTTGAAACAAAGTTTGCCTTGGATTTGCTAAGCTCAAAACATATTTGATATAATTAGAGACTGATTGAAATATTTTCATAAAAATTTTTCACCGTTTGGTACCCGAACGATTAGAATAACTCTACGATCATGCAGAGATTGATAACCACCGAGCAGGTGGAGCAGGAACGCTTCATTAGCAATAGAATCTACGATTCGAAAAAGAAGTGGATCGAGCGCTACACCTGGTTTCCGACAGAGCAGCGGAAGCTCTATAAGCAGCTGGATAATGTCTACGGTGAAAGCCGTAATAATTACGGCGAAGATCGTTTTCTGGAGTACGCTCGTTTGAATCGCCTGAACAAAAGGTTTACCATCACCGAATATGAGAAGTGCATGGAGGAGCAGATGCGCTCTAAGTTGAGCAGCCCAGCCCATTTTAAGCCGTCCAAGACTTCAAATGGCGAGTATGGCCGCATACCGCCCTCACCCCTATACTACTGTTGATCGAGCACTCTATCCAGGTAATGCCAGGGCTTGAGTATGATAGAAGGGCGGGGCCCGGTGTTCGCAAACAACCGGCATCAACATTAAAATTTGAGTTTTATTTTTTGATTTGAATTAAACACGTCCTCAAGCTCCGACATTTTGTCGCCTTTTAACTTGTCAATTACTAGTGGTCTCGGCAATCGTTGTTTTTCCGACCATTATACGTGGTGCGTTGAAAGAGTATTAATGAGAGTAAACAGCAAATGCGAAATTTTTACTTGGTTTCGTTTCTTTCTTCCCGCAATTAGAGTGAATATCAAATCCAAAAAAAAAAAAACAGAACGAAGAGCGCAATACCTTTGAGCGAGCTGAACAGAGAGTACGTTTTGCAAGCAACTCACAAACGCAAATATAAAATGAAGAAGAAGCATAGCAAAAACAACCAAATGTGTTGAAAAAAAAATTTAAAACGATTTAGTAAGCGTCAGGAAAGCGTTACATACAGTTTCCATACAATCAATCTTATATAATAGTAAAGTATAGATAATATGGATGTAAAAGTTATCATTGCGTATGTCAGTCAATCCTTCAGTCAAACCGCGTCGTTGCCCACTGCGGTGATGAGCCGTTGATGACGAGGCAGTTTTTAATTGCAACGCCTTTTTTTGCTTGTTCGCCTATGCTCTTCGCACTTAACACTCGCTTGTTTAGTAGCGCCCGAGAGCAACGCATATTTAATAATACAGGTAATAGTCGAGTACACCGAGTTTGGACAGGAAAATTTACAATATTTGTCACTTCATAGGCCTGCTTGATAGCTGGCAGAAGGCATGCACATTTTGAATTTTCCGAGAACGGATTTTGTAGAGGTTACATATTCAATTGAAGTGGTTGACATACTTTTTGGAAATACATTCTTAAAAGAATGACTTTCCCATTAAAAAATCCACTTCATGCTTTTTCTATATAATAGAACTCGAAAGGTAATGAAAAACAAATTTCCTTTTAATGGGGGAATTTTAGTTAATGTGAGTTAATATCTAACGTATCTATAAACAGATATTAACAGTGTAGCATTGAAATAATAAGTAGCTGTAAATCATCCAATTGGCATTTCTTGCATTCTGCTGACCTGGTTGGTGACCACTGTATACAAATGGGAAGAAAGCAATTCTTATGCGATCAGCTTTAACCGGTTGCGCCACCTGCACCTCTGTGCGCTGGTGAAGAGCCAGGGCTTGGCCGCATGGTACCAGACTTTGACGGCGGCGGTGCTATTTTGCCTAGACTACCTGGTGGTGGCGGCAGTATGCCGGATGATGATTTCGATTTGCCTGTGCGCGAAGTACCTTCTGAACCATCTTTTCTCTAAATTTAAACAACGGTTAAAAAATCGATTTATGTATTGATAGAACTGATCATTTATCATGGAATATTTACCGTTATACGCATATTTATTTTAATCGTCTCACCCTCTTTGAAACCCAAGTCGAGTTCTTGTTTTGGCTCGGTCTTTTCTTTTTCAATTTGCTCTTGATTCTTTACCCATTTGAAGTGATCTTGTAGTGCAACGTTGAGATCAAATGAATCGGAACGATCACCAAAGCCAAGTCCAAGAAATGCTGAGCGACCGTTATCGTCCTGTACGCGTATGACAAAGTAACGTGAACTGTCCGAAACCGCTTCGATCGCAACGCCTGGATATGTGTCAATTGGACAGTTGGCGAAAAGTGCGCCACTTGCCTTGTCTTCTAGCTTCAATATACATGTGGTGCCTTTTGCGACCAGACGCATACGGCCGGTCCATGTGGGCTCGCCAAGGTTCCAATCGGCCGCTCTGCACATAGAATAAAAAGAATAACAACAAAATTTATAATTTAATAACTAATGCGATGAAATGTATGCACTTGGGGCTTTGTAGTAGGACGACACCAAGAAATAACATTTCTGGCCAAGAATTGCTTGCTTTCACTATTTGCTTTCACCAGAATACCAATAAAACAAGAAAAGAAAAAAAAATCGATTTCCACGAATTATTTTCGCCGAAATATTTCTGCTCACTAGACAAACATTGAGTATAAAGAAAAAAACTAATAATGTAATCTGGCTAAGCATTACCATAGTATTTCCAACGGGAACAACGATTTTTTACGACGGAATTTCGCCACAACATCAGAAGCGCTTCAGGCCGAGGAGCTATGAGCGGGCGACTGAAAGAAAATCAATTAAAATAAGACTACCGTCCGCTGGCAGCTTAACCTTGGCCGATGCTGCTGTGTTCATGTGTTCAAGTGACGAAAGCTGTGTTCCATGGACTATCTGTGTCTCAAGCGAAAGAGGAAAAAAATTACAGAAACCTAGAATTGCTCTAATCGTTGTCAGCGACTATAATGACGATGCCAAAAACTACATCCAATACGTCAGAAGTACTCACCTATAGCCCCTGTTGTTCGCACGCGGCGGAATTTTGTATATGAACACCTCCGGCTTGATAATCAGAACACTCTCATAATCCATTTTAGGTGCAGTTATTTGCACTTTTAAAACTGATAAAATTTTTATTTACTATACGATTTTCCAATTAGATCGCAGTGCTGTAAGGTGCCGAAAAGCGTTAACAAGTTGGCAACACTGCTAAGCCTTGATTTGTGCTTAAAATATACCAAAGTATATATATGCCGGCACAACATTGTGAATTGGAAGAGTGGGATTTTACTAGCGATGAGCGATATTGGACTACATGATATTTGTTTTGATAATAGCGAATTTCAAATCACTGTGATTTTGCGATTACAGTTTCTATTCACTTCAGACACTGACTGCGCCGCAATCACTGAATTCATTTGACCTTTTTATGACACTTCCAGGTGGTAGGTCAACGATGAATAGAAGACTATTCTGAAGTATTTATCCATTTTTGTTTACTATTCACTTATATAATGTGTACTTTTATAATGTGAATTCGCGAGCAGCCAAGGCAACTGCAGTCGTCGAGAGAACTAGAGATTCTTCCTTTAAAGAAAAAAATGTTGGCAAATAAGATCGGCATTTAAAATTTGTTGTATTATAATGTGAACTGGTTCACGACTAAGTTCATGTGAACTAATTACGCATTAATTACGCTGGAAATAACAGCATGCAACAATCATCATAAATTAAATTCAGCCACGAGCCACAAAAGTAAAAAGTCGCACAAGTTCGAGATACAATGAATTATTTATGATTTAGTTGTTGAAGCTTTCAACGACGTTAATCCGACTTACTAATGAACACTAGGCGTTGTACTCTTTATCCCGGAGAACACATTATAATCCCGTCATGAAGTTTGTAACATGGTAAATGAGGCGCCTTTTGATTAATAAATTGCGTGAATATAAAGAGAAACATTGTGCTTCAATAATTATCATTAGAGAGCTCATATTGGATTCCTAAAGTTGCAAAATACGCGACATTCTGAAATAAATTCCGAACAGTTCTTCATACGTCCTTTATGACTTCAGAGATTACGAATCTTGGTGCAAAGTTTAACTGAACACACATGCATCGGAAAGCTTTTATAACGAAATCACTCAGTTAGCTTGCCTATAAATTGTTTAGTAAGTCGTGTGAATGTAAGTCGTTTCGAATTTCAACGGTTAATTTTGTCGATTTTAACGACAAGCTCATATAAATGGTATAAGGTTAACAGCTGAGTGGCCGCATTTCTTATTTCATGGATTTCCGTTGTTTTCCTGTTGGTAAACGCTAACCGCACCGTAAGCGTGTCTTAAATATTCTTCCTAAGACTTCATTCGAACATGGCACGTGGTGTCTATTGGGCTACCAATGCATAGTCATGCCTCAATAATTTATCAACTCAACTGTTGTCTCGTATTTATTATACGAGTGTAAAGAGTTTTTCAGAAATTATACTCGAGAAGTGTGCCACAAACATGAAGGTTTTGTACTCATAAGTCCCTACGGCTGTGCATGCTGTGACGGCGCGATTTGTTAAGAAATTTGTACTTCAACAAATGTTGACGAACGAATTTTAAGGTTAATCCTTTTCTAAGTTAAGTACAATTCTGAAGCCACTCTGCGGGTTGTCTCCCCGGAAAACAATCAATCAAAAAGTGCGAAGTGTCTTCCGCGGTAACCGTTATCCTTATCCAGTTAGGTACGATTTAAGTGAAAGGAGTAAATCCAAATAAAGAAAAAAAAGGTGAATAAATAAATAAAAGAATTCCGCTTGTTTTTGTCAAATGTGCAAGCAAGTGTGTAGCTGTTGATTGTTGATTTCATTATATTGGGTCATATAAAAAGTATCCGTGGTTTTGTGGTACATTTTTGAACAAAAAGTTTCCTTATTCAAAATCAATTTCAATCAATTACATATTGGCCATTATTATCTATGTAATGTTTGGGGTAGCTTCATAATTCCATCGGTGTAGAACTTCTGTGGTTTATTAGCGAAAAATTTGGCCAAGTGATTTTTAGCGGCTCTTCGGCCATTGGCCATTTTTTTACTATGAAGAGAGTTTTGCAGAGACTGAAACAAATGGTAGTCACAGGGTTCAAGGTCCGGGCTGTACGGTGGATGCATCAAAACTTCCCAACCATGCTCTGTCAATTTGTTTCGGGTCATTAAAATTGTGTGTGGCTTAGCATTGTCATGATGTAAGACAACTGCCTTTCTGTTGGCTAATTCTGGTCGCTCTTTCTTGATTGCTTCATTCAAACGGTCATGTTGTGCACAGTAGAGGACAGAATTGACCGTTTCGCCACGTTCTAGCAGCTTATAGTAGACAATTCCCTTCCAATTCCACCAAACACTCAACATAACCTTGTTTGCTTCAATCCAGGCTTTGCAGTCGTTCGTGAAAGACCACCGGCCTTTGACCATGATTGCTTGCATTGGATATTCTCGTATTTAATCCCGTAATGATTCGCTTCAAAAATGGTTCCATTTCGTTACGTTTCAGCAGCGTTCCACTAATGGTTATCCGGTCAATTAAATTTCTTTGCGTTAATTCCTGTGGCACCCAAACATCGAGCTTCTTTGAGCAGCCTGCTCTTTTAAGTTGATTCCAAACTGTCGTATGGTTGATGTTTAATGCCTCCGCTTTCTCCTGACAGCTTTCGTGTCGGTCTTACTCCATGAATTGGAAAATTTCATAGACTTTTTCAGTGACAGGCCGACGAGTGCGAGGTGCATCTCACCGCATTCTCACCGTAAACTGCACAAATTTTTCGGCATGTTTTTGCAGCGTTACAGCAACGTATTACACAGCTGTCAGATTTATGGACACCATTGCCACCTAGTGGCTTATTATTTTGCAGCCTGAAGTTTTTGAAATTTTTCTTCTATTAAAAAGACTTGTATGGATATCGCAGAAATGGCAAGTCGAAAATGTATTTGTATATTTTATATTTTATATCTTATATCTTATACTTATATCTATATACTTATATCTTAAAGTTATAACTGCATAATAAAGTAATACATATAAATAATTACAAATTTCAAACAAGTGGAACTCAGTTCACTTCATAAATAGTATGACTTATAAAACATAAAATTCCAAGAATTCAACATTCAACATTACTCACTTTTTTTGCTTCAAAGGCAGAGCATTTATTTAGAAGCAACTCTTCAACATTACGTAAAGATAATGTAGAATCAATACCATTAGCATGGCAGGAAACTTCAAAGCTGCAATATATGTGGGGAGTTCTTTAGTTGTTGGAATTCTTAGTAGAACTTCTTTGTGAAATCACGCCAAAGATGGCGGTGCATTTATGCAATCAGAGTTGTGTGAAATTCAATATTCAAATGATGGCAACTGATTGCTACTAAGCGGGGCTGCACTTAACCGGTAGCCATGGTATAACCATTCCTTTACGATCCCATATCAGGCATATGGAGTACTCTACGGCTTTACTGCTGTGTAGAAATAGTGTAAGGAGCAGAGACTCTGACAATTATGCCTACACCGACCGAGTGATATTGATCTGCAAGCAGTCATTATTAATTACTTTTATATCTTAGTAATGCTTTTGTTTAACACAAATATAATTAGATAAATGAACTTTATGACCAAGGACATAAACTGTAATAATACAAGAACTTGGAATTACACAATCTTGTATTATTTTATAGTATAATATATGCGGTAAAAGAACCTTGAACAAATGTTCAATTTCAAGTTGTTCGAACTGAAGTTTTTTAGGCAGATTTCTATATACAATATTAGGGACTAAAAAGTTTATCACAGAAGGCTTATAAGATACTATTTCAAAGTCAGAGAGAATATCTTACCGGATGCTAACCAATATCGCATTGTTATTTAGGCTGCACTGGCTACCCCCAAAATCCAATTGCATTAACGTGACGTTCAGATTCGTGAAGCCTAGTTATGAAGGCGCAGCTGTTAATTTTTTTACTGAAAAGCAACTGTGCGCTATTTGCGGGGGTGTTGGAAAAAAGAAGATTCGAATCTGTAAGAAAACTTGTTGCGTTTTTCCTTTGTACATAAACACGCTGGAATTTCGAATTGGATGCCTTCACTTGTCTGTCATTGAATGGGTCTAGCGGCAAATTGAGGGTAATTTGTTAATTAAAAAATACAAAACAATTCAAAACAATACAATAAAAGGCAAAAAGCTCAATCAGCATTTGTCAATTTATTTGACCAAGTATGCGTGCAATCAGAGGGAAGTCAATTGCACTAAACAAATTGCGCATAGTTTAATTTTTCTTCTTCTATCATTCTGTTTTTTTGATTGCAGCACCTCCGCGCTGGTTTTCACATTCGGATGAGACTCGAATTTATACTCGCAATTTTCCAAATCTCAGTGCAGCACACTGTTCGCTTGGTCTGCTTGGGTTGGCACTAAGTCTAACTCCCGGTCTGGCTCTTGAATTTCCTTTTAGCCTCCACCAATGACCGTTCGCGGCTTTAAAACTGTCATCGACGATGATTTAATTTCCCAAATATTTTCGAACATAAATTTTGATTTTTCCATGGCACCATGTCGACACCCACCGCATAGAACATCGTGTCAACAGTTAATAAACGCAACGGGCTTGCGAGTGGATCGAATCGCTCGAGCCGCTCGACCAAAAGAGGCCGCCCAACAAGTCGACAAACACATTTTAGTCAGAGTTGTCTTAGACCACATAAATCGAGGGCTTCTTTGATTCCTTTTTCTTTATGTTTTTGTTTTAGGTCAGTCGGCTGCGGTTAGCAACTGTGATCGCCGCACAACACGCGGAACGCGCGTCCTTTTACCTTTTGTTATGCAAGTTCGGCAGCATCGCTGAGTGTGTGTGTGTGTGTGTGTGTGTGTGATCCTGCAGCCGGGCACGCCTACTCTTTCTTGTGTCAAAGTGCATTGTTAAGTTTTCATTGTAAGAGGCTCTGTGTTTGCGCGCCCCTGCCTTGTGTGAATTTATGGCCTTTGTTCAATAGCTCAATCCCGACACAACACTTGTTCCTCTTTGTGTTTCGTCTGTGGCGAAAATATTTCATAATTTCTCGCTCAGAGGATTTCACAGTTTTCCCATTATTATGAGTTATTGTGTGGTTTGTGGCTTTGCGTGAAGTGTGCGTGTGTCATCAGAGTGTAATCCTAATGGTCTCAATTTTTAAAATCTTCAGCCTATTTTTTTGTTCTTTGTTTTGTGGGCAAGTGGTGTACTTTTGAGAAGTACACATTGTGCCAGATACAAGCAATTGAAAACCCATGCTATGCAATGCCATTATGCTTAGAGAGGTGTTTGATTGACGCTGAGCTTGAGCAGATTAGGATCGGGCAATAAACAGCAACAGACAGAAACATTTGTTATCAGGTGTTTATGCAATTTTTTCAAGTGTGGTGCACAAGTTATTAATAATAGCCAGTCAGCCCAGTTGTTCACATTCGTTTGAATTCTATAATTTTTATACTCCCCAATGGCAATGGATCAACCAGTCAACGTGAGTTTCATGTGACATTTTTTTCTATTGAAATTGGCAGCAATAGATGATTCCTATACAATCGTCAGATATGAAGGCGATAGCCGCGTTTTCTAATACGTAAACACGGTGCTTTTTCGTGTGAATTTATGGTGTTTTACTTTCTTATGATTAGGGTCTCGAGATCAGGATCAACTGTTGTAGGCGCGCAATACTTCGAACGCATTTTCCCTGTAGTCTCATTAGATAGCTGCTACGGGTGACCTATGGCGTTCTCTGCAATTTCTTTATCAACTCAGAATTTTGTGGTTATTGGCGGTTGGTTCGTGTCTGATCATAATTATGAGCTAAGTATTATGGAGATATTGTTCGTTTAGTCCAGATTGAGCTAGTTGCGTTGCAGTCTTTGTATGATTCTTTTAGAGAAGCATAGAGTGTACAATGAGACCCAACTCATCAATGGGTTATGCATTGAAAAGTTAGGAGTCCCTAACCTAAGTTACACTTCTATGAACAGTCTACTTGAGAGAGATAATTTCGAGTCTACTAGAATTTGAAGAAAAGCAAGATTTTCTTTTGACAACTGAGAAGTAGTTTCGTTTGCATCGGGTGCATTTCGAATGCAGTCGGGTCTCCCAATCGCTTTGCGGCTAATATCATGAATATATAATATTTTGTTTGCGTTTAACGATAGTAATTAATTTGAATAACAAAAGATGCCGCTCTAATGCCGATACAAAGATTGTTTTAGAGGAACCACGAGAGCTGGCAATGGCAAAGACCGGCTGAACTATGGACCCAAATCAATTTGTTGTTGTTGTGCGTTCTTGTGCAAGAGAAGACGACACGCTTCCGTTTAATTGATGTAGGATTTTGTTTAGCTTTCTTCATTCATTGGCATTTGCTACTTTTGGAACAACATATATATATATATAGATATATATATATATATATATATATATAATGTATATATGCATATAATTTTGTTTTGTTTTTACCTCTTGATCCGCAAGTAACAAGTGTGCGTTTTTTGCCTCTTGGCTTTGCTGCTGTTGCTGCTGTTGCTGCTGTTGCGTGTTTTAGCGAGTAACATGCAAACCAAGTCATAGACATAGGTCCGAATGCTTGGATCCATGACAGAAGCCTTACACGAAAACGGAAGATTGCGTTTTAAGGTTGAAGAAACGTTGAACACACATACGATACACACGCACGTAGACGCTCGCAACCAACCAACAAACCGCAGCAACAGCAATGACAGCAGCACAAACAAAATGTCGCCGTTGTGGAGTGATGGCGTCGACTCTCCCTCGTTTCTCGATCACCGCACACTCGTTCACATCCGGAGCATCGCAATCGTATGTATGACTGACAGACAGACTGTCGGGATGACTTTGAAGCTATCGTCTTCTGCGACGCTGTCTTACTTGTCTGCTGTCTATCTTTGTGTCTAACAATCCGAACGAGAAGTTGTCGAAGAAGGGGGCAAGAGTTGAGGCAGAACGTTTCTTATTTTGTCCATCTTTATTCAGCCTTTGTTTCACGTTGTTGTTGCTACTATTTCTTCTCGATTTTCTTCTTATTCGTTCAATTCTTATTTTTCTTTGCTGTAATTGTTGTTGTTGTTGTTGTCGGCAAAAGTGGCCCCTATTATTAGAGCTGTCGTCTTAACTTAAAATTGGGCAGTGCGGACGCGCTTACACGTTGTTGTTGTTGTTGTTGCTGTTGTTGCTGTTGTTGTTGTGGTGCTCGTGATTTCTACTACTATAATACTTTGCTAGACCGGATCGAAACGCACGAAGCTTACGTAAAATGTTGTTGTATTTTTGGTAAAAATTGATTTACGACTTCCGGTGGTAATGAAAATTCACTTCATTCATGTCGTTTGGTCTTTCATTTGTCTTACGTGTCTTTTAGCCTTTTTCGACATTGAGCTACTTCATTTTGTGAGTTTTTGTGGTTTCGTCTTGCCTGAGAGTCCGAAGTCGCTTCGAAGCGTATAGAGAATCATTTAAAGCGATTATTTAGCAATATTTGTCGGCAACAGACGAGCTGCAACGAGCTTTGAAATTTATTACACAAACAATTTGGTTTGACTTGGTTAGTGCGAAATTTATTGCTCAGAAAGTGAATCATTTAACTTAATGACTACGAACGTGGTTCATCAAAAGTCGTTTGGTTTGAGTAGAGTCAAGCCAAGACCAGACAAGACAAGACAAGCAGCCATGATTGATAACTTGTTGATTGAGTTATGATCGTAAGTGAATTTCGTTTGGACTTTTCTGGTCATTATTGACGTCAACGCAATAATGATGACATTGAAAGACTAGAACTTTTCACTACAACAAAACGGCCTTGCTGGATCTCTGATTATTTCAAATGAGAGACGCGCGCAGCAAGGCAATAACATCCTTGTAGGTACAATGAGACTGAGGAGCAGCGTAGTCAGTGTTTGTTGGCAAATCGAATAAGAATTAAGAAGAGGAAAGGTTAGATTACCACAAGAAAAAGAGTAGTCAAGTTCATATATATATATATATAGAAGTAAATAGCATTTCGGTGACGCGAACTCGTAAGATTTTGCCCTACCAAAATCGCTCAACGCGACTAAAGCCATTTTCATTTGTCATTTACAGCTTCATTCTACACAAACCCTGATCTGCACCGGGAGCCCTGCTACTAACAAATAAAAGAAAATAAAATTTGTAAAATCGCAATATTTTAAAAAAGTAGGCCTATTGAAGTGGTACAGTACAGGCTTAACGCGGATTGCATCTATGCGTGCCAAAGAGCTGAGCATGCGCTTGCCTGAAGACTGTCGTAGTTTGGGTTTGACGCTGATTGTCGTGTTTCTGTTTTTGTTTTTGTTTTTAATGGTTGTGCATGGTGTCCATGGTTGCTATTTGCAGCTGATGCGTTGACCATTTTTGATCACAGCAAGACAAATATTTATGAGTTGACATTGCAGTAGAGCTAAATAAGTAAATATTGAAAGGGACCTGCTCTATGTCTCGGCAGAGTTAACAATGCAATATCAAAAACAACAATGATTAAATAAAACTTGAGAAAACCTGGATTAAGACCTTTTACGCCTTAATCACTTTTGTACGCTGCTTACCCGTACACCTTTTCAACTGGCGCCGGCCAAGGCATTTGTCCGTCATCATAATAATAATCATCATCATCATCATCAACAACTCTGAGCCTTGCATTTCTTACGCTAACAGGATTAGTCGAAGCCAGACCGTTGTCATTTCCCTTGTATAGGCTTATCCTGGCGTGAAATCCGCAACTTTTTTATTTATTTTTATTTTTGCCAAAGGGTTTCAGTTACGTCTTGTATACCTTCGAGTGCACTCCGTTTGTCCCCTTTGAAGTGAGTGCAGTGAAATCTTTTGCTATTTATTTTCCTTTATAAATTGGGCTGTGGCCTTTTTCTCGCAGGGCTACATAAACAAGCCTTTTGTGTTTTTGTGTGGAAAGTGCCAAAATTTTGTTTTGAAAGTACTCCAAGAATTTTGCTGTATGTAAGTCAATTGGCAAAGATGTCACGTTCTTTTAAAATTATGGAAAATTTGGAACTGTTAAATACCCTTTCAGTGCTCTTGAACTAGTGCAAGAGTCATTTTACTTGCAAACGATAAAAGCTCATAAACAGCGAGATGACAATTAGTGTGGCACAAGGGAAAACTCTGCCCTCGATTGCTACGACTTTTTACGCCAATTTCATAGCAGTCCTTCTGCTACCGTGTAAGTGCGTACGTACACTTCGGACTGGTCAACGCCTTCTTTCACGCAGTTGGGCAAACCTACGGTAAAGAAAGCAAAACCTACAAACGATATAGCCCAAATATAACTATCGAAGTAGCTGGGAATTGCGTCACCTGCGCTCCTTCTATGAGTTTTACATAGTTTGCAAAAAACAAAAAAAAAAAAATATCTCATAATAATTGAAACCGTCTGATACTAAGGAATAATTTTGCAGCGAAATAAATTTTCCGTGGGTTTTGCAAAATTCATTTGAAAATCACATCAAACTTTTATAAGCGCAGATATATTTATTTTTTGCAATTAAATTTTTTATTGAAATTGAAATTTACAGTAATTTCGTACAGCTGTTCAAGGCGACTTCTGAGAACTTTGGTGATTAGCTTTTGAGACCTCGCATATATATTGTGTCGCAATCCTTTTGATAGATCGCCGCCTGTGTGTGTACAAACCGCAAATATCGAATCCCTTACCCAACAGATTAGCAAGCAGTCAAGCGTTTATGAAAAATTTAGAAATAATTTTAAATGGTCTAGCTCAGGCACGCGCCAATCAAGTATTTAAATTGAACGAATTCGATGGGAACGTAATAAGAGTCGATTGAAAAGTCGCTGGTAGAAAAGTTATAGCGGCATCTTTTGCTTTAACTCCTACTAGAGAATACATCTATCCCATCAAGGTAATGAATTAATATAAATTAATTAAAGGCATTGTAAACCTAAAACAAACTATGTAATGTCTGACTTAAGTAGAGTATAAATTTGGGTGAAAATTTTCGAGAATAAGTTCGACTCAACCTCAGAAATACGAGTATATTCATCGCTCATGAATGGTCAGTCAATAGGTCGAATGACTGACTGGTTGAGGTTTATCGCGCGGCCGCGATCTCAACGGAAGTCCAAATCAATTTATTGGTGAAATTATCTCGGAAAATAATACAATACCATCTTTTGCTGTGAACCTACTTTATGGGGCTCTGCTCTTTGCGGTCGAACCAACTTGGAAATACGCTGCGTAGTTGAATTAAATGGGCCGTGAGCTCGGCTACAGATGTACAATTTTAACATATCACGGCAGTGGCTTGATTATACTTGTAGATCTCAGACCACTGACCACTGGCAGTGGCAACGCAGGATTCATGAATGAATTGAATTTTTATTGCATGATCAGCAAGTTTGCGCCTAAAGTGGACTTATTTCTTCTCACCTGTTGAAGCACAGATCGTTTATCGAACCTCGAACCTCGAATCGACGGCGCTCGGCTGGAGACGCTTGCTCGTCTTTCGATTGATTTCTTCTCACAAAGTCATACAATTTAATTGCTTCGATTGTGTCAGCAGTTTTTCACTTGGCTGTATGCCTGCTTCTTTTTATCTGGTTTCTTTTGTTGTTGCTGAGTTGCGCCTCGGCGGCGCTGAACCGCTTGACTCCGCTGTAACATTTGCTGCGGAAGGGGGCGTTGGTGTTGCTCCTTTGACGGCTCTTTTCGTAGCCTTATTCTCTCGCGCGATCCTCAATAAACACTTTGATCACATGCAACGTGTTTTGCGTCTCCTTATTTGTGTGAAACTTCTCATCATTCGGAGACAATACTTTTATTGAAATTTGTTTTGCGAACATCCGAAACTGCGGCATTACTAACAACAGCTGTTGAAAGGCGTTGTCTCCTTTGATGGGTTTGACTTGCATTTCATCGCAGCCACGTTTTGAGAACTTTTCGTCGCCAAACATTTAATTTTTAACCGCAAATTATAAGAGGTTTTTAGTTATGGAAAAAACGGAAGAAAGTATGAATTTTGTCTTAAATATAAACAACATCGCCTGGGCTCCTCAGCCCCAAGTAAGTACGGCATCCCATTGTCGGCAGCCTATTTTGGAAGTTGCGTTGAGAATCGCCGGACGAAGAATAGAGCTGGAATATATTAAATATTGTAAGTAGCATTCACTTTCAACGTTGGTAGCGGCATCGATAAGAGTTTGAAATAGCCTTGTATTGTGTCTTCTATAGGAATGTCAAATTTATAGGAGTTTTGTCTAAAATAACACTGAAATAATTTTTAATTTAAAACTTTAACTTTGTCGAAGGGAATTTATTGAACTAAATACGTTAGACTGGGGTGAGACGTTAACGTGATTATGATGAGTGAATTACAATAATAATTCCCAACTTATCGTTGCTTTAGAATATGAACAACAAATCCATACAATCCATACCGAACACGTCAAAGCATAAACCAGTGTGCTATGCGCATTAATGTATCCATTAATATATGAATCGCATGCGTAGGTTTTCTATGACAGTTAAAACCCTCATATGTCAACTTAACTCATTCATCATCAACAGGTAGACCAAGGCACCATGACTAGTTCCAAGTTGTGCGAGGTACAGGCTACGTATCGAAGTGGTGATGAGCTCTATCTAAGTGTCTACATTGTAAATGTTAATTCGTGAGTTTCGAAGACAAAAAATATCGATGGTCAGACAGAAAGATCGACAGACCACAGACGGACGGGCCACTGGCACTACAAATGCTGGTGAACATGAGCACAGTTGCCAATGAAGATGAGTTTGAAGAAATCAATCCATTAAACTCGATACACGTAGTCAGTTAACGATTGGATGGGCACATGGAGTGTTGTTGGACAGTCCGATAGTTGGAACTTGATGTCTTCATTTTCATTAAAAATTGTTTGTTTTATTACGTCTTATACAGTTGCTAGTGTTGTCGCTGCCACTCGCACTTTGATACTCAACAGTGACACACGAAAAGTGCCAAGGCAACGGCACAAAATCACAATAGAAATGTTTACTCAATGTGTACGTCTGTCCCAATGTCTGGCTGCTTGACTCACTCTAAACTAATCTCTTGCAAACACTTGTTCCAAGCTGTTATCTCCTTTCTCCATGACTCCTCGTCATGAAGCCGGTGGCTGCACAACGCCTCTGGTGACGCAGCGTTTTTTAGTGCACCGGCAAGAAAAGCGAGGAATTTTTTGGTGCAAGTCGCTATTTTCTTGAACCAAATGCTGCTTTGTTGTCCCTCCCGCTGCTTTGTTGCATGTAAAATTAATTGCATGGTAGCGCCTTGCAGCTTGTCTCGCGGCATGACAAATCTATATTTTATTAGCATTTCAAATCAGTCCCAAACTTGGGACGAACGCACGCGTTGCCCTTTGCTAACTGAGTTGTTTTGATCGTCGCTGATGCAATTAAAACTACATTTTTCATACAATTTAATTGATGAGTCGTTGGGTTGTTTGAATCTGCTATTTTAGCAGTAGGCTAGGTAGTCTGACTGAGTTGGAACTGAAGTCAAAGTCGGTGAGCTTCTTTGTTACATTAAGTCCGCTATACAAAATATTTGTTCTTTGCTTTCGTTGGCTGTTTATTCTTTGAATTTTGGCAATCTTTTTAGCAGGCTTAGAAATTTATTGGTCGGTACCGCACAACTTCTAATAAAAGCCACACTCTCCGAAACAGTTTCAAGGCGGGCGCTTAATTCCAATGAAATCATCAATAAAGAAGCAGAACAAACGAAACTGAAGCTGTACAAAAACCGTAAGGAAACACCCCGAAGCAAGAATCAGACCAAGTCAGAGCCTCCATATTCGACATCGACATCGACATCGACATCGACAACCAAGTCAAGTTGTGCTTCCCCAAGCTCATCTGAAGAAGCATTTATATGTCTCTGAGCCATTTCGTTTCGTTTGAAATAAATCGCGTGCTGCATTGGAGGTCTTCAGAAACGCTTATGAGTTGCTGCCTTGCAGCATGGCAGCCAGTCCGGTGTGCCGATTCGAATCGGATCAGTCTGCATGGTTTTTGCTTTTTGTTCGGGGTGTAGGAAAAAAAGATTGGGTGTTACCCGTGCAAAGCAGTTGAAAAGTTGTGTCGCAGGGCGTGCGGGCAGCGCGCGTCGCGCCTTGGGCTAGAATATGGACAAATACTAAGCGCAAAAGTCAGTCTGAGCAACGGGCCAACAACTTGCAGCCCAAAACTGGCCGCCACTTAAGCTTCAACGCTGCCTTAGCTTGCAAGTATTTTGTAGCTAATGATGTGGCACTCATGATGCGGTCGTTGGAATTGGAGTTGGAGTTGGAGCGGGAGCTGACGTTGTAGCTGCATTCGCAGTTCACTAATGTCTTTGGAGAAGGCGGCACAGCCATGATCAACTCGCAACGAGCAACTCGCAAGACGCATATACACACATACACACATACACACATACATAGCGAGAAACAGGCACGAATATAGAATGTAGAGTTTCAAGTAAAAGTTGTGGCATGCAAGCTCGAACAGTTTTCGTGCTTCTTTCTTAACAGCGGCGACTCGCTCGGTGTTTTTGCTGCTGTTGCTATTGCGTGTTTTACTTGAGGCTTATGATAATTTTTTAAGGCTCATCAGCAAATTTTGCTTCTGTGCCGTCTACGTCATTCATGATTTGTTGTTGAGTTCGCCCTGCGGGAATGTACACGTTCAGCTTTGACTCTGACTGAACGATACAAAGTCGTTGAATTGCCAAAATCCCTTTTATTATTGTTACTGTTTTCGTGTTGAAAGTTGCAATTTCGAAGCACAATACAGTCTGCAGATCATTTGATATGCAATAGAGCGGCTACACAAGTTTGCCGCCGTCTAGTGTGCCAAAAAAAGAAATGATGAAAACCGAAAAGTTGCGCACAACACCATCATGACAGCGTATCGTCGTGTTTCCTGCAACTGTCAAATCGTCGCACAAGTCAGCAGATAATGTCAGAACGCAAAACTCAAAACTCAAAATGCAAAACCTTGAGACACGCAAGCGCAAATAACGCAACCTGCCGACAACATCGACAACAATACCGGCGTCGAAGTAGAAGTCGATGACGACGATGACGACGATGACGACGACGACGGCCACTCAAGTTTTGTGCTTGATGATCGAGCTGACGATCGTGATAATGATGATGACAAACATGATAAATATACGCTAAGTAAGTGAATATAAAAAATTAAAAATAAAATAAAATGGCATAAAAAAAAAATACTCACTTGGCAGATATCACTTGGCAAGATGGTGTAACCTCCGCAAGCGATAGGCACTTACACAGTCAACGGCTTTGTGGGTCAGCGCCGAGAAGCAGAAGGACAAAACTCCGACAGAAGCTTCAGCGGCAGTGGCATTGGCATTGGCAACGATAGCGACAGGGAGACGCAGCATTGATGTTGGCTTGGCAAACGAGTTGATACAAAGGACGAAGGCGTTTGTTGCCGCTGGTTGTTCGTCCAGCCGCCCTGCCTAGTTGCTGCGCGCTGCCCGCTGTTTACTGCTCAAAGTAGCAACAACATAAAAACATGTGGAACACCTATCCAAAGGCGTTGAGCCCAGGTCAAATTCAAGGAAAAATGTTGTTGCAGCAAAAAATTTCGTTGCCGCCTGGCGGCCGACGGTTTGTCGATGTGTCTGCCAAAGCGTCGTTTGTGTTGGTGAGCGAGCGAGTGCATGAAGCACAAAGCTCGGAGTTTTCAGACCAGCGCGAAAACGCTAGCGGGTATAACAACAACAACAACAACAACCACAGCAACCACAAACACGACAGCAGCGAAATAAGATAAAGTATAACGATCACAACAACAACAACAACAACAACAACAACAACAAGAAAAACAAGAGCAATGAATAAAGTAGCTACTTGATGGCGCATTCGACCACTTGCATACTTGCGCATCCACACACTCACGCAGGTACACAACACTCTCACACTCATGGCATTTTTTTCTATGCGCTTTTCACGTATTCATTTCATTTTGATTTGTTGCTGCTGCGCGCCAAAAGTGCGTTTAAACCAACAACAATAAAACAATAACACAAACGAAAGCATACACAGAAGCCCATTGGGCGCGTTAACTATGTTGCCAACAAAACTTTATAGTGGGCACATGTGTGCGTGCTTTCCTAGAAAACATAGAACACATGCTGCAAGCGTTGAAACTGAAGGCACTAAATAACGCTGAGAAAGCAGCGGCTACGACAGGCATTTTGGAACCTCGGACTTATACACAATTTGGCAGTGCATGATTCGAATAGAACGGGGATATAAATGATATCCAGGAATGGTAGAAGTTTCATTCGATTGCTATGAAAATTTTTCGCGTTGTTCTGTACTAGTACACACACCCACAAAGGTTTATTCAGCTATTCGTTTATATTCGATATGTGAGGTGCAGCGGTATGGAAATTGGATACGGAGATATTTGAAGTATTACACAGCAGGTGATCCTGGCTCTGAATTACAAAACATAACAAATTATTATATCACTTGTGCAACACAAATGATAAGGGAATGGTTAATATACACGTCAAGCAATAAATAAAATAAAAAAGAAAAAAACCAACTAACTAACAGTGACAACCGTTGTTATGCTAATTGTGACTACAGTTTTTATGAGAGTCTAGTTATTGAAAAAGGGAATACGAGAATAATACAGACGCAGTGATCTCAACCCTAAGACTGTGCCATCAGCAAACACTGATTTGATTTGATGACATTGATCAATGTTAGTAGAAAGTAGCTTTGGCATCCGACCCTGAAAATTATGTGAGTAGGTAGACACATACTTATGTACCATATATTTGTGTAGGTCGTAAGCTTTTTATCGGAAACAGCCACAGTGCCTGGCAAGCCTGGCAGCAGACATTCAAATACACAAACACGTTGGCTCTGCTGTACATGGAGCATAAAAAGGCATGCTAATTTATGAAGTAGCAACTAGAAATGACGACATGGATGCAATAATTACAGCTTGGCGCGCAACAGAAAACGAACATAAAAATATGAGTAAAAATAAAAACAAATACAACAAAATACAACAAAAATTATGCGACAACAAGGAACAGCAATGAAAAAGAAAGGCAAGGCTGCCATGCTGCACGGAAGCTGTTTGACTACGGTTGCTGTTGCAACATCAGGTGTAGCCAGTCTACCTCTTAGCCGGTTAGACAGGACGGCAGTCATACAAGTGAACAACGAACGGGCTGACAGTTGTTGCGGCTGGAGCAACTTGGCTTAGTGTCACGTTTGTTCATTTGTTAGCAGCGAGCGAGTCCTCGCTGGCGGCGTTTTAGTCATTGTTGTTGTTGTTGTTGTTGATGGCAGCGAACGCAAAGCTTTTTGCAGCAACATTTCAGCGATTGTAAGTGCAACATTTGTAGCAATGTTAAGCAGCCAGGCGGCCGGCTGGTGGTTAGCTTGGCAACATAGTTTATATGCAACTTCGTACGTCGTGCTGCCCGTTCGATGGTAAGCGTCTGCAACGTGCATTTATCTGGTAGCTGCCGCCTTAGTGCACTTTAATATGTCGTTTGCTGCTGCCGTTTCTAGTTTCTTCGTTTTACATTTAGTTTTTGTTTTGTTTTATCATTCTGTTGTTGGTAGTTGATAGATGTTATTTGGCTGCAAGCGGTCGCTTTTTGGGCGTTACAAGTTGGTCTTTTCCATATGCGCCTCTGCTCTGATGCTCCAGAGCTTGGTTGGATCTCTGTACTTTGTGTTTGCTACAATGATCAGTGTTGTTGTTGTTGTTGTTGTTGCCTTGCTAGGTTGCAATTTCCACAAATCTTTACAGTTAGCTACTGTCACATTCGAGAGTGATTGTTTCTGTTCAAGGTTGTTGTTGTTGTTGTTGTTGTTGTTGTTGTATAATTTGCATATGCTTATTGTTCTCCCCCCTTATAACTACGCCCCGAAAGCTGTTCGTCTGTATGAATACCTGCTTTGTGCTGGTTTATGTGTATGTCTGTATGTCTGTTTGCTCACTCGACTCATCACCATCAACAACAACATTTCTCATGCTGCTGATTAAGGATGCAAATTTGTTGCTGTGTTGTTGTGTTTTCTGTGGTGCTTTGGGCGCTGTGAAACTCCGCACAAATTAACTTATTCTCTAGTTCAGATTTCCCTTTGTTTTGTTTTGTTTTTTTTTCAGCAGTTTCGTACATACGATTATGATTAACCGTTACTGCACTTAACCCACTTTGGCGCTAAGGTCATTCTATGGTTGAACTTCGAGTTTAAAAGTGTTGCGCGCCTAAAACTTTTTAGCTGCCGGGGTTCTGGTTATGCCGATGACGAAGCAGAGGGACTTCAGTAAATTCATTTACAAATTATACAAATTGAATTTATGCGCTTAAATTCAGCGAAGCAAATGAGTCTTAATCCCGGCGCTAACTCAACCTGACCTGACCTTCAATATGCTGATTTGCTGTACATCAGGTTGAAAGATATGATATGAAGTGCAAAAAGGATAATCCCACAAGCACGCAGTTAAGCATTGTCCATTGCTTTGTATGCACCGACCTCTGCAGGACAATTGGTTGAGTGCCTAACGCAGCGGGGCGCATGCAAACGAATGAAGCCAGTGTGCTAGGGTAGTATTGGAAAACCAAGCCGTGTGAGGTGTGCCTTGCCATAATAGTAGAAATATGCTCGTCGCATGTGGAGACGACTTTGACGCTTTTCTTCAATTCGTTTTTCAGTTTGCGATTATTTTGCAGAATTTTCGCCTTCAATACAAATGCCGTAAAACTCGTATGGCGTGGCGATTCACATTCGCTGCGCTCAGCATTGTTGCTCTCTGTGTGCGGATTAACGTCAATTGAAATTAGAGTGTGTCCTTGCATGTCGCAAACGACTGGCGCCGTCATTAAGCAAGTTCAATTTGTCATTGCTCACAGGCACAGGCACATATACAAATACAAATACAAACATAAATACGTTTGCAGTTGCAGATGGAGTTAGAGATACAGGTACAGATACAGATACAGATACATATTGCATTTTTGTCAGGAAGGTGTGAAAGCGTTATGACTTCTTCCAGTAGTAAAAGAGAATAAAACAAAAATTAAAAAATAAAAATAAATACAAAAGGAATGATGAAAGATGAAAGAGAAACGCTGAATGGAACGGACCCACGCTTGCAGACACACACTTAAAGATGTCTCACACGAGATCCCGAGAACAATAATTAAAAGAAATACCCCTCATCAAGAGGATCGAACGAGTGACTTTAAAGTCGCCGACATTGGCGCCAAACGAACTGAAGACAAAATAAATCATATTAAACATTTTGTCGAATGACAGAAGGGGAAATAAAGAAACTAGAAGGGTGTGGTAAGAACCTCCTTCCGTAGTGGAAGTGCCTGAAGGGATGTGCGAGATTTGTTAATCATAAGCAGAGAAGCATTGATGAACTTTCAATTTATTGATAAACTTTTGCTGATTGGAGGTACACAGAGACATAATCTTTGTAGTACCTTTTACCCTACTTATCGTCAATATATTTTTGTGAAAATTATATGGTTGGAAAAGTATTGTTTTAAAGCTGTGCTTAGGATACTTTTTATGCTAATAGATTAATGTTAAAGCAGGAAAAAACAGGTGCGAAAATTTAAAGTTTAAAACGACGGCTCACTGCTTACTTAGCGAAGTTGTGGAATGATAGAAAGAAACGAGACAGGGATAAGCTGTGTTGTGCACGCACTCACGAGGCTCTCGAGGTACACATTTTCAACTGGTCATGTTATACTGCTTTGTGTTTGTATCAAAATGAAGCGCTACATTAAGCAAGACAAGGCTTCTTCGGCATGAGGCGTATAATTGTTTCTCTATTACACTTTGCTTTGCATTATCGGAATAAACTTAAAGCATTTGGTTACTAAGTGTAGGTAACATACGACAAATCTATATATTAATATGGTGAATCTTTTTTGGGGTAGTTTTTTTTTTCATGCGGGTGCTCGAATTTCGACCACTGGGCGATACTAGTTATTATTATTGTCTAACTCAATGCAATTCAAAACATTTTTAGTGAGGTATACAGACTAATAATAATTATATAGATAGAACTCAAATCTAAGAGATGCATCGTTTACTAGTGGTACGGACATATTGTTGAGGTTCAACGATGGGACAGTGCTTCTATTGAGCATCCAGTGTTGTGGTTCACTACGCTTAAAGCATTGAAACCTGTTCAAGGTGACTGGAGACATCAACAAATGTCGACATATCAACATCGACTGAAATGTCAGATGCTCCCGTCAAGAATAAATTCTGTGACAATATTATGCTGCAGTAGAAATACAATTCTAAAGTCTGCTCGTGGACCTTAACTTAAAACACTAGAAGTCAACGTTACCTATCTGATGTTATTTTCTTAAATACTTTATTGGAATCAGCAGCATGAGAGAAAAAGTACTTATAAATTATAATAAAAAATATAATTATAATAAACAAATAAATATAAAAATAATAAATATTTTTCATGTTTCGACTTTTCTGTAATGTCGAGAAAAATTATTATTTTCAAGCCTAAGAAAAGTAGCTGAACTAAAATTAATGAGGCTTCTAAATGCAATCGAGTGTCTTCCTTTAATTCTATTTGTTCTAATATTGGCTCGAAGTGTTGCTAGCCACAAGCAAACATTAAGATGTGAAGAATGGACCAAGAATCAGACTACAAAATCAAAATTTGCACAACTTGAGGGAGGAACATTTTTATTGACTACTCCGCTGCAGTCCGATGTATTGGAGTACTTTCATTCCATCATTAGTGACAAGTCGGTGCTAACAAATGCCGTCGCCAGCGGGAGATTAGTGCAGCACTCACGAGAGCCCTACACTGTGCTGAAGAACAGCGAAGGCATACACACGCCCCAAGTGCAGAGTGTCACCGCCGAGCGTGCGCAGCTGAATTGGCAAATCGTTCTAGTCGAGACAGTCCTGTTGTATGCTATTGTTAGATTGTTGCAATTGTGAAGAAATTAATTTGTTTTTATAATAATTGTTTATCAGTAAAAGTCGCAACTGCAGCAACTCCTAACTTACAATTTTGTTACATCATCAGTACCAAAATCCCTGCCTCTGACAGCAACAAAAATTACACAAGCATTGCCATAAAGCTTACAGAAATTTGTTGAAATAATTTCACGCGCCAAAGGGCGGCGGTAATTTTCATTAAATTGTTCAAATATTTTAACAAGTTTCTAAACAAAAATCACACAAGAAAAACGCTTCCGTCAAAATAACAATTTACAACAGTTGGTGAATAATTGTGCACACTGCATAGTGGGGCAAACTGCTTATAAAATGTTGCATAGAAAAACGCTAATTGGTATAGGATGGTATAGGATTCCATACGATAATTACTAAAATAAGAAAATCGGTATGTAAGAATATGTTATGTCGATTTAAATTATTTGACGCATCTTTCAAATTAGTTTTTGGTGTTTATTTATTACCTAATCCAACCTTTCTTGGAGAGTATAGTTTAATATGAAATAAAATGTAATCAATATTTGTAGGCAGGCGTGTGCCATTTAGAAGGCTATATATAAAATTCGCTGAATATCGTTTGATGATTGTAGCAAATAAAGATTAGAGAACAATTTTTTATCATCACTTCTTTTTTGCAAAATGAACAACAAATTCAGAGATTATAATTCATTCATTTTGATCAATGTTTTTAATATTAATTTTTTCCTTAATTAGATTTCTCATTAATAAAAACTGTGTTACGCTTAGAAGTAATAACTTCAATACTATTGAAATACTTAAAAACTCAATTTTACCTGAATTCTTACAACTTGTACTATGTATTTTTGAGGCGTCTAAGCCCACTACGTAACCCTGTCAACAACTGCCTAGTCTTGTTCGGACAAAAATCAAATGCTAAATTCAAATTAAAAAGAGATGAAAAAAAAAAACATTGCAGAGGCGACAACATAATTTAAAGCAAATTAAAAGGGCAGCCGCTCGAAACCCCCACCCCTGAATGATCCAAAGTGGTGTACTACATATGAGCAACAAGTTAATTTCAAAATCAGCGCACCGCAACAAGTCGAAATTCCAAGTGGAAAATATAAATTTTGAAAAGTCATTAGAGAAGCTATTTAAAAAGCAGGATTACAAAAAGCACAGTACCGAGCACACAAAGCCGAAATTGTCGCAACCAATTTGAATATTTGAAGCCTCATTTTTCGGGTGATACGAGTATTTTTAGTCTGCCAGCTCGTGTACACCCACGCCCCCCGACTGTTGCTTAATTTAAGGTGATAATTGCTTTTTAATGTGACACAACTAAATTTTACTTTTGGCCGCCGGAAGTGCCGCTAGGCGCATGTGCAGCCATGGGCGCACAAATCTTAGGCAACTCCAACTACCACGTCAGTGCTGGCGACGGAGTTGGTGGAGGGCTGACAATGAGGGCGTTGTGTACGCACAAAGTGTAAACAATTATTTTCAAATTTTAAGCATTTCATTTTTTTCTCATTTCAATCATTTTCGCTTTTTTGTTAGTTCCAAATGGGTCAACTGTGAAATTGTAAAAAAAAGCAAACATTTGGGTGCTTGAAAAAAAATAAGAATATATATAGAAAATTAATAGGTGCCCAGTGGTTTTGGGTACTTGCTTGTTTACTGAGGCGACAACCATTACCAACGCGCTGGTTGCGCGATGCGCCTTTCTGCCACTTAATTGATCTACGCTCACTTGGCCGGATACACCGCTAAAGTTAAAGCGAAATCGATGAAAGCCAATATGCACACTTGCGAACTAAGCTTTAGCGTTAATTACGTTTAGCCCTATTCCAGACGCCTAAGGAGACAATTTAGTCTCCGCAATTGGCGGCGAGTGCTTTGGCATCGAGCTGCGCGTTTGTGGCTCGAAATAAAATATTAATAAACGCATTTATAACAGGAAATTCATGTTATAAAAGTGCACTAATAAAGCAAATTTATGGTCAGGTAATCCAAAAAATAAAATGCGGCTAGGCGAGAGGGGATGCGGCGAAATTGTATCAAGTTCGTTGCTTAAAACCTTGCTTTTAAATGTACATTTGAGTTAGCGATATAGAAAAGAAAAAAAATTGCAGAACAACTTGCTGTAACAAAACGAAAGACTTAAGACAGCGAACTTGCTAAGAAAGAACGAGCCAAATGAGTAATTTATTTACTCAGTACGTTTCTTGGTGTACAAATTAATCAATAAATACTGCAGCAGTTACAGTAGCACAACGCCACGACATTGTAGCACATCGATTCAAGCTGATTGAGAATTCCAAGCAATCACATCGACACCGACAGTGGCAACAGCAACAGCAACAGCAACAGCAGCCAGCACTGCCGACAGTTTGGCTAATTGGCGCCGTTGGCATGCGCAAATTGAGCTGCGCCAAAGTCACGCGTATCGATTTGAATTCCACGAATTACAAACTAGACTCACACACACACACACACCCATACACATAGACAAACGTGCGAATATGATTATGTGTCATCATCATGGACAACTGCTACAACGGTACAATGGCACCAGTAAGCATACCACCAACGCTGCAGCAGCTGCAGCTACCTTCATGCACCGACCCCAATCAATGGTTTCGATGAATGAAGTCGTCCACAAAAGAGCCAACGTAGATTGCGCTCGTCTTTCCTGTGGTTCGAATACTTGAATGAGTGTGGTTATAGCAGCACTCTGCCAATTAACATGACGAACTGTTGGCGAAGAGAGACGCGCCAAAACAATCAACACCGCCATCATCGGCACCGAGGCTTAAAGATGCCGCCACAGCTTGGCTCCAACCACTTTAGGCATCGCGGCTGGCGTCACATTTGCAATGAAGTCGTCCATCGTTCGTCGTAAAGCCTGATTTATAACTAATGAAATGTCAATAATCACAGCGCATGCGCCTCAGAAAGTTGGACTGCGGGAGGTCGGTCGGTCTGTCGGTCTGTCCACTGTGGCTGAGCAAATTTGGCGCTGAGCTGCGGCGCTTTCATTGGGGTTGTTTACCATAAACAGTCTCATAAATGACGACAGGATGCTGCAAGGCGACTTTGACGTCAAGTTTATGGTGTTGAATGAAAGGTAACGTCGAATACGAGGCGCCTTGGATACAATGGTGAACCCAAAATATACGAAAGTTAAGAAAATGTTTAGGGTCCAAGAAATGAGTCGATTTCATTATTAAGTAGCTAAGACTTTTTGCAGTGTCTCGTGTGGGTAATGCTCTATCGAGCACTAATTCCGAAAACAGTATAGACGCGAAAGATAAGCACAACTCTAAAGAGGAAAACAATGCTAAATGGTATCCGCGAAATTTGTATACTAGTACAAGATGTTCAGTTCAGGGTAACCTGGTCGACGTAACCTGCCAACCTCCACACTATCGGTGGGTGGAAGTGTCGCGCAGGTAAACGTCTCAGGTTACTAAACTCTCATTGAAACGGTAATTCAATTAAGATACTTGAGCATGTTGCATGGACACCGTAAACGAAGTTGATCAGTGCAAGTTGGCGTGGCAGGCCCGGCGCCATGTGTGTACATCAATCGAGTGAATATGAGAATGGATTTGATTGCTAATGATTAGAATTGTTGGTCTCATTTTGCGGCTGTTGCTCGTTGCTATCATCAAGGTTGATCGATTTATTTAGCTTTTCTTCTGTCTACTGTCATTTCGGCCGTCTATTTCATTTCATTTCTTCTGTCTATTTCGGCCAAGGAAGAAGGGCTATTAAATAACGAGACTGACGCTGCTAAAGGAGAAGTTTGCTTTTGCCAAACGCCACCGACCGATAGTGTTTCTCACTTTGGTAAACAAATCAGTATAGCCATAGCCTTCCTTTACATTAGAGTTGTTTTTTGTTTCGTACATAGAGCCGCCACTCAATTAGAGTTAACATTCCTAATATGAAAGCAGAAGGCCGAAGTTCGCTTAACAGGGTATTACAAAATCGAATTTAGAGCCACTGTGGCTATAGATCAATAACACCAATATACATAATACTTAAATCTAAAATAACAAAATTTCCTTCCTTTTAATAAGATTAAAATTCAGCTTCTCTGTTTAGTTAGGTAATTAAATAAAATCAATTATTAAATCAAAATTTTTAAAATATTATTTATTTATTATTATTATTTTTTTTAAATTTCAGTGTTATGTCTTCAACTAAGGTAAAAGGACGTTCATGATATACGCCAAAAACTGACACAAAAAGTAACACAGACCAAACTGGGTCGTTCCGATTTCAGCGTTAACTCTTGCTGACAAATTTCATAAGCTGCATGTGCACTCTATAAGTATGGGTACGTACATACTTTTTGAATTCGGAGGCTTCGCCTTTCTCGCTGTTGCACTCTCTCATATTGTTTCATACTTAGTCCTCATCAGTTTGCTTTTCATGCCGTCATTTGTGGCATGTTATTATTTAAATGATAAATGGTCTGTGCTTATGTATGTGCTCTGGCTGCCTTTTTCCTTTATTTCGCGGCCTGCTCGCATTGGGGGTGTTTCCCTATCCAGTATTCCTTGTTGCCCTTTTTGGCCCTCTACTTGACTTCACGTGCTCTCGCCTATGTTCTTTTTAATGTCTATTTTTTTTCTCGTTCGTTTGAGGGCAGTTAGCGGCTTGCTCAAATTTGACGTCGGTTCAATGGTTCTTCACTTCTGGGGTGGTTTGCCGCTGCTGTCGAAATTAATCGTCTCATTTGTCCGACTTTAATACACGACCGATTTGCGTTCGAGCACTAAAGTACTTATTTGGTAATAAAATCGATTAGGCTTCTGTATTTCGGCACTGTGCTACAAAAAATACGAGCGGGAAAAGTTTAAAGAAATATAAATCTTTATATGAAATAAATAATTTGGCCTGAATTTACGCCCTGTTATGCAGTTCTAGGATATACGTTAGGTCTTTTTAAGACGCAAATATCACACATTGGTTCCACTTTAACAGTCGTCCGGAACATATTACAATATATTACGTCGATAGGATAGGAAATTGGTTAAATTAGATCAGGACTGTCTGGTTGTAAGTATTACAACAATTTGTTATCAGATTATAACTTGATAAAACTTAAGCAAACTAAGAGCTTAATGTGGCCAAAGAACCAAACGCACGGAACGCACTAGTTTGGCGGAACACGCCAATCTAGCCTGTCCCTGTGGAGTGTTGAGTAACCTAAAGGTCAAACAATGTGCTGAGGTAAAGATGTTGTGGCTATAACATATATTTTGTGCCGTATACCCTTACACCCTTTTACAGTAATTTAACAACAACGAGAATGTTCTGAACGCACAACTGAATTACTTACATCATTCGACCTAATGACATTCACGTTTTATTGCTTTAGCTTAGGTAAAATGCAACTTCATTGAGCCATTGAGCCATTGCGATCAACGGGTCAGAAATACGTCTTACTGTTTGCCACTACGTCTTGGGACAGGACATTCATCAGACTGACCACCCAAGAATGTAGTGATTTTCATAAGCCTCTGGCCTTTCCCTAAGAGATATTAGGCGTAGATCTCGATGGCCTAGACTTCTTTTGAAAACTTTAGATAAATATCTATATCGAATCTATTGCAGATTGCTATGCTAGGATTTCCGTTGACAGTGCCTGTGTGGTCACCGGTTGTAAATCATATATACAAGTTTAGTTGGGCTTTTAGCGCAACGGTTGCTGTTGAAGATATACTCGTATTTGAGGGGTTACCCACTAGGAACGCTTCCATAACGACGCTTTACATTGCTTTGGCGATGTTAGTCTTGTAATTAAGCTATACATCGGGTTTATTATATTGTAATATAGACACCTACATGATCTTATCATATACCAATCCAATTTAGCTCCTGCAATCGTGATACTTGATCTTCTTATGGAGACTCCGCCACCGACTATCGAGTAGCAATCGTAAATGTATGCGGAATAATAATAAGATCATTTGCCATTCTATATTAGTTCGATGTCAAAAAGGCGAGCTAATGTGACAAGGGCTGCTCGCTGCTCGGCACGGCTTAATTGATCATTATTCATGGAGTGCAGAGTTGCTAGTGATTTTGCGATTCGTAGTTAATTTCCGAACTAATCGGAATCTTAGTACGACGCACGTGGCACAGCTGAGCCAAGTCGAGGCGAGTCGAGTTGAGCCGAGTCAAGTCGATTTGAGGCTTGATTTATGCGCGACAAATGATTGAGATGTGACTCAAAACGGTGGCTGCCTCGTTGGCTCGTTCATAAATATGCATGAATATCGATACGACAATTACTTCAGGTACTTTCGATATTGCAAGTTATTAATATGTTGATTGAATCAGTGCACCATTAGCAACAAATACCAATGTTAACAGAACATTTGATCGACTTCGACATTTCTGTATATGTATATATACATATATATATAAAAAAATCATTTTTAAACTTGTTTGGCTGGCAAATGCGCAAAAAGCAGCTCGTGCAAACGCAAACGGAAATCCTCTGTCATAGACATAGTGGCGGTCGTGCGCTTTATTTTTTGGGACGCCTTGCTTTTTGCTGCTGTCACTTTTTGTTCGTGCTGGCGCCGGTGTCCGGTTTGAACTGAACACTTTTCATTACGACCGTTGGCAGTGTCAACTGCTTTTTGCTGCTCCAATTTAAACCGAAATATTCAAAAAGCCTTGGAATACACTTCTGCTTCTGCTTCTGCTACTTGGTCTTATATTTTTGCACTGCCATGTTTTCTTTGCATTTATTCGATTGATCCGAAAATTCGATAGATTTAAAAATGACGGCGGCATCTGGCCGCAGAAGCAGCGTCTATGAATGAATCTCGTCGAATGCGCTGCTCTCGTAGCTTCAAAGCGTATGGCGTACGGCCAAATCGACCGAACCGCCACCAACTGCCTTTTACCCTCTCGTAGGAAAATGTTTTCCAAAACGCGACAAGCCGTCGCCATTTTTGCAGCTATTGCCTCTTTTCCTCTGCCACTGAAAATGTTCAGTACACAAACACACGCACTACACGTGCATGAGCTACGTTTGTCGCTTGGAAGAGTTGGGAAAGTGGGCGGTACGCGTTCTTGCGCGCTTCTTATTGGAAGTTTTGTCGCTTTACGATTTTGTAGTTTCACAGAACTGGTTTTTCGTTGTTCGTAGCGGTCCAAGGGGCGTGTTGCATGTTGTCGACTACCTGCTCTGAACGAGGTTTTCAGTGTACCGTATGTGAGTGTGTGCAGGTGTTTGGTCTGTCCGATCGTCGTTTCTGCTTGCTGCGTTTTTGATGGTCGTGCCGTCGTTCGTTCGTTCGTTTGAATTTGTTCAGGTTTCAACTTATTTGCATTGCATTCCTTGGAGCTCTTTTCGTGGTTTTAACACGCCTGTACGCCTGTAGATGGCGCTAGTTGTGCTAAAAATGGTAAATCGTCAGCACAATAAATGTTCTATTTGTTTTACTTTAACTCAGCAAACTTATTTTAATTGCCTGAATGTTGTTCTTTTAAAACTGATTGCTAAACGGTGGTCTCAATGGTTTGTTATTTGCATTGAAATTGTTGGTGTATTTGAATTAATTTGATTTATGTATTTATACTGAATGAAAGCTTTGACTTAAATAGATGGAACACCATTTAAAAGTGAAAAAAATGTTTTACTTAAGCATTCTCTTGAATAAAAGGCGAGGTGGGTTATGTCCATTGGGAGTTCCAAATTTTCGCTAACTGCATATTTATTTATAGGCACACTATTTTTCATGTGTTTGCATTCTAAACATAAACACTCTGATGAATTTCCATGGAAAATGTTTCTGTGGAAAACAAAACACTACAAAAGTTATGCCCGATCAAAATGAATTTGCATTGTCCTATGAAAAACAAAACCCCCTTGAAACTTGTGTCGTCCTCATAGATTTTATTGGGCTTTTATACTTATCGGGTTGGTAAAATAATAATATTATTGTCATTATAAAGAATAAACCTGTTGTGTCTACTGATCGGAAATTAATAATAATTACTCACTAAAAATATTATTTTACACTCTTGCTCACATTCACGTGCCAAGTGCTGAAAGCACAACTGTTGAATTCGAATTTTTTACATCAAAACCAATAAACCTCCATTTGTCGCTACTCCTCTTTCGCACATTCGCATTTACTGTATTCGTTCCAGCGGCGCTTGTTCGTACTCACTCGTAGCATTTGCGTTCGACAAAATTATAGGTTTAAGATTCAATTTAATAATTGAGACCTTCGCATTTAATCAACATTATTTCAGACGTCAAAATATTTGCACTTTCCAACATAAAAGATGTAAAATGAAAAGGAAAATGGAAAAACAGAGCCACCGTGAAGCAAGAGTGCAATGCAAATCAGAAAATACAGAAGAAAAAAACTTAGGTTGTTTTTTGGTGCAAAATATTTCAAAGTGGGAAAATATTCCCGGCTTCGGAACGGACCATTGCGGAAACAGCAGCGTGTACAGAGGCGACTGCAGTAGACTTGAAGAAAGCGTTTGTGGAAAAGAGGTATAAAACAAGTGTTGGTGTTGGCCACGCCTCGTTGCTGGCAGCCTGTATATCAAAGTCATGTGAAAAACTACAAGAAGATAAAAACCATGTTCCATTCATAAAATCAGATAAGACACAACAAACTCGAGCACAACCACGCAGTAATACAAGTGCAAGCGAGTGCGCAGTACTTAGTCATGCATCGGCATTGCTCACTCATATTCTGGCGAGAAACGAATGAGCACAAAAGCACGACCATTGCGTTCCCCGATGAGCGTATACAATTGGACAGTGACGCACGAGTGTGTGAGAGCAAGTGAGCTGGTATGTGAAGACATACGTTTCATGCTGACTTGCTCGTGGACACGGTACCAAACGGATTAAAACTAGTTTTTCCAGTCATTGCAGCTGTGCGCTCATTCGCACTAGTGGTTGCAATACGCTCTCGTTCCTACTCGTTCGCACTCGCGACATAGCTACACGCGACAAAGCCACAAAGCCAAACACCACAACTGCTGATATCATTGCAACCCGAAGCAGTCGCACTCCCTCACTCGCATCGCTTTGTATTCTCGTCGGCAGCGGTTGAATATGTGCGAACGGGAGGGCCACAACGATATGGGCTCTCGCCGAAATGCTCTCACGATTTCGATTTATTCAAAGTACGCATGTTGGTCGTGGTTGGTCGCATGTTTCCGTCACTCGCTCGCTCGCTTGTTCGTTCGTTCGTTCGTTTGCTCGCTCGTCAGTCGACCGTCGGCTGTTTCGCTACGTTCTTCTGCGTCGTCAGTCAATCCACTCGGCAGACTCGCGTTTCGCGTCGCTTCTTTTCGTTGCGAGTTTGTTTGCCAGCAGACGCGGTAAAGTTCGAAAGTGTCTTGTGCGATTGTGTTGCTAAGACGAAAAGTGTTCGAAAACGCCCAAAATAAATTAAGGAGTAATTTCGATTTTGAGATAATTATGGATTAATTTGTTTTAAAAGCCAGTGATCTGGATTGAAGCATTTCTTAACTCGATTGAGATGGGCGTGTGATATTACAACAAATACGGTAAAAAGTTCTAAAAAGTGCGAAAGTCAAACAAAACAAACTTTTTTGAAAATTGCAATTAAAACGTAAATTTTAATAAGCTTCGCACCTCGAGGGACATACATATAAACTCACACACCTACATGTACACCCGAATGTGTATACTCGTACATACATATATATACATGCGAAATTATTACAGCAAGTGCATTTGCCAGTGTGTGGGTGGTGAATTAATTGCTTAAATTACTAGACTCCAATTAAAAGTTTGTTTACGTGTAATTAAATATTAAAAATACTAATACAAAAATAATAATAATAACAACAACAAGGAAAACAACCGCAAATACCGGCAAAATTTACCTGATCGGAATAAGTTGAGCGTACATCAAATTCCTATCCGCCAATAGAGTTGTGCAAAATTCTCTTGGCTAAAATAGTGTTTCCGTAGCTCGGTCAGTTTTGCTCGGATTTTTTTGTGCTCGTGTGTGTTCAAAAAAGCTGTCAAAATTCTTGATAAAGTGGCCTCGATAGGCGCCAACACGCTTAATTTCACAGATCTAGGGAGCCCCTACGAGGGGCCTCCCAGCACACCGCAGTCGGGCATGGACGCTCCGGATGCGCCACACACGCCAAAGTACATGGACGGAGGCGCAACAACGACAGCCACTCCCGGCGTCAATATACCCGGAAAATCGGCGTTCGTCGAGTTGCAACAACACGCCGCCGCTGGGTGAGTTCGACAGCAGTTATTAAGTGGGCTTTAGACAAACAAACTGAGACAAGATTCAGGTGATCATCCTTATGAAATTATGTGAAGTAACGAAAATATTGTATGATCAGCATTAGAATCAGAAAGAATTTAGGACCCTTTTTTATAAGTTAACACTCAAACGTTTATACTGTGCTCTCATTGGGAGCGTGTTTTGCGCCAATTGGCCAAAGACCGACTCCTTTTCCATAAACCCTAATCTAATCAGAAATAATTTTTTTTATTTTAGTCTTAATTTGCAACCATCGTCTGCCGATATCCAGCGAACTTTATCATATTTTAAAAATCACAGGTACAATAACAAGTTTGACTTACTGATCTAAAACATATATATCTATATATCTTCTTAAAAACGTGAGTGCCATTGTTTCAAAGCGTCTAATACCTTAAAATTGTTTTGGTACGAATTTGTCTGTAAAGTCATTTGGCAATCACGGATTATCTGAATTAATATGTATGAAACATGCAGTGGGATAATATTTATAATAATAATTAATATAAATAAAAGAAAAAAATGTAATTTCGGACGAATATAAAAAGACCTGAACAGATTGAAAAAGAAGTTTACAACTTTGTTCTAGGACAATTTCTACTACTAGAGGAAATGATATATGTATGTATGTATAGTCAACGAAGAGTTATATGTAATATGATACGTGCAATAGGAACAACAAGAACAACTAATGTGCTCGGTCTGAGGCATTTGTAAAAATTCATCAAAGTTTATAAACAATTACGGGTTGTCATGCGATTTATGCTCTTGTGCGCGACAGAGCCTTAGGCATGCAACAACAAAAACAAAAATCGAAAAAGTCAATTGTTCCAAAGTGAAACTAGCCAAATAATTAAAGTTTATCAAAGTCGGAAAATCAGCAAAATCGCGCCAAATTCATACAATAAAAAAGGCGACGTTGTGCAAATGTCAAAAGTGCGTGGAAAAGAAATGCAGAACATCATAGAAGCAGGAAGGAAGTAAGTGGCTCACATGTGTCGCTAACTGAGGCGTATTTGCAGCGCTTATCCGGCGAGATCCAACGAGAATTGTGAAGAACGAATTTCGAGTTTGGGAAGAAAAATCGAATCTGGAAATGGGTACACCCAGAAATAGCTAAAAACAACAACAACGACAAACCGAAAAATAGAAAGAGTGTGTGAGAGAGATAGTGAGTGAATGGGAGAGGAGAGTGGGAAACAGTGAAAAGAAAAGTGAAGTTCAGCGGAAATGTTTCACATTAAAGCACTAGCAAACGAGAAAAAGCGAAAGACAACAACAACAATAACAACAACAACAAGAGAAACAACAACAACATCCAAAAACAATAAAAGTTTTACTTTTACTGTGGATTTTCTTGCAAATGCACTTAGTCGTAACTAGTTGTGTTTGATCGGCTGTCTGTCGTTCCATAATGTTACGGATATTTGTAGTGGTATAATAGTGTGTGTAATGAAGTGATATTGTTATGCAACACGTGGTGATCAATCAATAAACGCAAGGAACAAGCACTGGGTTGTACGCCTAAGAGTCTACTAATCGAATGTCAAAAAATATATTTTCTGTTACACAGATTAGCGAGTTCTTGCGCAATGGTACTTCGAGGCCTTGTCTCTGAGATGTGATACCAGTGGCGCAATTCGAAACCCCACTGTTACGACCAACCTGGTTATCACGGTATATAATGCTTTATGTTGGAATGAGCCGGACGCCCTTAAAAGAAGCACCAATCTTACTTATACACCAATGAAACAGATTATAATTAACTTGGTTGAGACAGAGGTTGTAGTAGAACGAGCGCTAGAGACAAAGTTAGATCCTATCTATGCGTTATCTAAACGCATTCTTGAGGGAGGAAGCAGCCTCGAACGAGCGCTAGAGACAAAGTTAGATCCTATCTATGCGTTATCTAAACGCATTCTTGAGGGAGGAAGCAGCCTCGACTGCAACAATGCAAAATATTAAACTCGAAAACTTGTGGAAATCGGTGGAATGCGTTGTATGTCGCATTCGCCAGTAACCAATCACTCAGATTCAGTCGGATGCATGAAAACAAATCAAAGTTTTAGTCTAATTGTGGTAAAGTAGGCCACACGTAAAGGAGAAACAAAGATGTATCATCTGCGCAAGGACAGAAGTATATTTCACTGCTAGCAAATCATGCTCGTCTTTTCAGATATTAAAACAGCTTAATCGGACGGCAGCCTGTATAGGCGCTTTCAAACCTGAGTACGAACTTTCAAGCGGGAATATACGACAGCTGCAAAATACTCAGGGTGCCTCAACCAAACCAGAAATACAACGGTAACGAGCGCCAAAACAAATTCCGGTTACTCCGGCGGACGTCATAGCTGCATCAAAGTGAATTAAGAGTGCCAAAAAAGTCGGTTCCGACAATTTGTAAACAGGGTCCTGAAACTAGCCCGCCCAGCAGTCACAGTTCTCTACCGACGCGTAACACGTCAGTTTGTCAGAAGCGTTCTTTCCTACTGCTTGGAAAGTGCAGCGACTGGTTGGTGCATTGTAATGCCTGTGGCGTCTTCGTACAGATCAATTTGACTGCCAGGTAGATCCTGGAAACAATTATACCCATGGTACTAAAAACTGAGGACTCAAGCTCACTTAATCACGCACTCTTATTGAATTACAAGATTTTAATCCTTACTCTTTAGGCAGCTCCAACAGCTAAGCTATTTACAAGACCATTCGGTCAGACTCATATAGACTCAGAATCGAAAACGACATATGGGAAAAGTGCATCATAAGTGCATCATAATGTAAGAGTTTCATGCCTTTACATGCAATATGTAAGAAGTAGGCTTATGAATTCCTTACAGGGACTGGCTTTGTCAACTGCCATCAATCAAATACACAAAAGATCAAACAGTAATCGAATCAAACTGGATAGAGCAAAACATCACATTAAAAAGATACAGCTGATTATACCAGTGAGGTATTGCAACTACACTATTCAGCTTGACGAGCAGAACGGCATATCAATCAATCAATCAATCAATGCTTTATTATCTTAAGATTTACAAGATTCACTTAGCTGGTGATTTTGAATTATTATTTACATAGTTTAGTAAGTGGTCGAAATTCGACCGCACGCATGAATACAGACAACAAAAGGTACTACAAAAGTCGTGTCTCCGCATTAATATATAGATACATACATATTATATATAAAAGATACGGTTTCAAAGACTTTGCGTTTTCCCAAGAACCCTATTAAAGTCCCTGGGCCTGTCACAAATCGCTAGTGATAATGACAATGCAGTTCGCAGTAGAGCAAGCTGTATTTCAATACTCGTAGATATTAACGTTAAATTGTCTTAAATGTTTTTTCCCGCTTTATATATATATATATTGGCATCAAATTTAAATAGGTTAAAGTGGCACCACAAAAATGTTGTTTCCATATTAATATATAGATTTACCATTTATTTAAATGTATTCGTGATTCGTGATTCAAATGTTCCTGAGCACGCACTATCAGAATCACTATTGACTTACCGCATGTGGTTCGTAAGTATCGCTAACGTGGGTCGTGTCAATAAATACAACCGCTTGCGGGGTACATTAGCTTTCTCACTCTATTTCTTTTAAACTTCCAATATCTACGATATTGGAACGATGTTTCACTTCAGAAAAATGCATAAAGGTGTAAAAATCAGTGTTAATTGTAGTTTGTACTTTGCAACGAATAGTTTTGTTACATACTGTCTGTAAATGTAATGCATACACATTATGTATAATAGTTGCGGATTCTAAGCCTTCGGTTCCTGCCGTCCCATATTAGAGTTTGAGTCGCACGCCAGCCAACACATGCAACTGATAATGATAACGCAGTACAGCAAGCAGTTTTTCAATACTTATTAACGTCAAATTTTCTCACCTGTTTTTTCCTGCTTTAGCGTCAATATATTGGCGTAAAAAGTATCCTTAGCACAGCTTTAGGACAATAACTTTCCAACCATATAATTTTCGTTAAAATATATTGACGTTAAGTAGGCTAAAATGCTACTACAAAAATCATGTCTCTGTACGAATATATGGATATGCGTATGTTTTAATTTTGCTTTAAATATGTAATAGTTATTTAAGGAAATTGGGCAAACCTTAAAGAATTATGACAAACCAAGGACTAGGAAGGAGTCAAACATTTATAGTATTAGCTTTGTTAGGTGTGTTGGTGCTTTAATTTTTTTAGCTTGTAGATTTATGCCTATGCCACACTGTGTCGAAGGCAAACGGCATATAGAATTGATATTGCTATACGTTGAAGGCATTTATGCTTAATTCAAATGTTTTGATTGCAATGAGACACAACTGTTTTAATTCTCAGAGTTAAATGAAAATTATGTGTTCTACCAAATGTGACTAAGCGCTTCCATAGTTTTCTACTATAATATTTAGTTCAGACAATGTCGAGGAATTCTGACTAGAGCTCTTGGTTAGCAAATTACGGTGTAACTTCCAACAGGAAGTTGCATCTGGAGAAAACCACATAAAAATGCGTTTAGTGACATGAGTCCTGAGCTAGCCATTTCCATTTGCCATTTTATTATTTTGTATATTTTCCTTCATTTCATTTTATTTCATTATTGTTGCCTTCTTTGGCTCTACGCTTTGCATGTTTTTAGCTCAGTTGGAACGCGACTGATGCGTGTGTGCTGTGTGTGTGTATGGTGACCACAACCGGTGCCGCGTGGCTCATAATGAACACAATAAAACTATTAAAATTTTAATGCAAAATATGCGACTTCATGCGTTGTCGTCGTCACCAAAGCAAAGCAAAGTAAAGTAAAGCGAACGGCAGCTAAGACAGAACACCTGCATCCAATCGACCGACTACTCACTGTCACTAGATGTAAATATAGTCTAAGATACAGATATAGATATGTAATATATATGCCCACCCTTAATTTGTTTGTTTTGCTCCCAATTTGATATTCAAAGTTCAGCAATGTGGGCGCTTCCTTGGGAATTCGATCAACTGCTAGTGGTCCCAGTCCTGCGCCGCCTGTGTTATGTGTTCTGTGCAAACGACGCTTGTAGGTGCTAAACTAATATTTATGGGGTGCGAGTTACACTTTCCGGGATTTTTATTTCACGTTGAATTTGTCGCTGAATCGTTTAATATACAATATATATATATATATGTATTATCGATTTTAGTGTGATCTATCTATCTAGCTAATAAACCCGTCAGATGTGAGTTTGCCACAAGCAAAGTTTGACGCTTTGACGCCTCTCTATTTATCACTTTGATATGGATTTCTATATTAAATTTACTTTGTTGTATAATTTTTTACTTTGTTTTTTGTTTAATTGAAGTTGTATGAATTTGTCTTGCGTTTAAGTGCAATGAAAATGTCTAAAAGCGGACACGCAACCTTTCCCTCTGCCATAGGGTCAATTTTATTTTTTCTCTTTCTGTTGGCTGGTTTACATGCGCAAGAACCTGTGTCCAGTTTAGTTAGTAGATCGATACAAATATTGATTAATATTTATGAATATCTGTCTGGCAGGCTAACAAGTAAACTTAGCATCCTTCTCTTAAGGCAATCTTTGAATAACTGTTAATAATGTCATCTCTTCGCTTTACAGTTATGGCGGCATACGCGGTGGTTATCAACATTTCGGACCACAAGGCGGGCAGGATTCCGGCTTTCCGAGTCCGCGCAGCGCTTTAGGTTATCCCTTCCCGCCAATGCACCAGAATTCATACTCCGGCTATCATTTGGGCAGCTACGCACCGCCATGTTCGAGTCCACCAAAGGATGGTGAGTATCTAATGTAATCTATAAAAAAGAGTGAGTTAGTGAGTGAGGTTATAAGGTTACAGGCAAACTAACAGTTCATTACTGCTGGTAGTCACGTCAAAGGTTAAAACAAATGACGGTTTTAAATTCATAAGAATGAAGAGTTTTTGTTTTTGTTTTATTTTGTCTTTTCTCTGCTTCTTTGGCTTTGTTATGAAACACACTTCAACGCCAAATGAAAACATCTCCCACAACACTCAAGTGGATAATCTCTTGCGCACTCAAGTCGCTCTGTCGGTTCATGTCGTCTTAATCAGTGCGTGCCACTCGTCTTGTGTTGTTGTCGTCTTGTGTTGCGGTCTGCTATATCAACTACTTTATACGCTTAAGTTGTGCATCCGCAGTCCCTCCACAGCAAACGCTCGTGTGACGGATTGCGTCCGAATTCACACTTGTCGCATCACTTCAGTTGAAATTCTTTAAAAGTTGGCTGCTCAGCAAATATTATTCTTTTTTTTTTGGCCCGATTTCTAAAAGTCGTTTGTCATGTACCTATAGGGCTATAGTGCGTAGCGAGTAAAGTATAAATTTTTAAATGAAATTTTGCGCCTAAATAAAAATATGCGAAAGATCAAACATTTATTGTGATTCTAAATAGAGCAGAACATAGTCGAAGAGATCTACCAGTTTAAGGCAGGTGGTACAAGTTTGCTACGTCAATATCTGAACTACATCTTTGGGTACAAGGCTCGTTCGGCTTTCGTAGTTGTTATTCTTTCATTAAAGCTACAGCTCTGTATTGATCAGATTATTCTATAATCGAGAGTTTCAATGTCGATTGAATTAGATTTAACTCAGTTTACTTGCGTATTTCCATGCTAGAAAAAATTGTGCGCTGGAATAAATCGAAATCTGATCGGAATCTTGTCACCGATGTGATCATCTCTCGAATCCCTATTCGTTTCTTACGTTAAGATGTATGCTTGATTTAGATTATGCGATATGATCGACATTTTTCTTCTGCTTTTATGATATTTTGGGGGTTGCTCCCTTGACTCCTAAGTTTTTTCACTGACATCGTTGTTCGCTGACTGTGACATTAGATCTTTTTTCGATTCATTTTCCGTTGCTTGGAATTTTTATTTACTCTCCTGTTTTTTTGTTGTATTTTATTTTTCGCTTTCGTCATGGCTGAGTGCTTTTGTCAAACAGCATTCGAAAAACAATTCATTTTTGTTTCGCTGTTTTGCTCTTATTTTTTGTTTTGTCTGCGCATTTTTTTTCTTTCTTTGGTACGTGAATTTGGCTCCTTTGTTCTGGTGGCTTTGGCTCTGCTGGTTGCGCATACGCCACGTTGCCGATTACGTTACATAACCTTGTTGTACTTGAAATCTATTTTTCTTCAACGCTTTTTCCAATTTGCCATGTTGTGGTTCTTTCTCTTGTATTCTTTGTCGCTGTAATTTTGCGTAATTCCTATGTTTTCCTTCTACTAATTTTTGGGATCGCTAACCTGCGAATATACTTACATTTGTATATAAAGACAAGCCAAGCTCAGCAACTTCCGAGCTTCTTAAATTCGTCTGTCTTTTAATGTCCAACTGATTTATGCGCATTCCTATCTCATATAATCGAAGAAGGTGTTAACAACTCGTCAAAGCGCACACGGCTACTGGTAACTCAATAGCTTATTTTAAGTGCCACCGGGGAGCAATTTTCGTGTTGTGCCGCTGGGCACCCCGCTGAGCCGCAACGCCATGGTTGTTGCCGAAGTTGCCGATGTGGGCGAAAAAAGCGAAGCGATTAAGTCAAACTGTGTGCAGCCGCCGCAGCCAAGCGAGGGGAATGACAAGAGCAAGTGATCAAGAGAGAGTGTTAGAGAGAGGGAGAGTCAGCATTGGGTATGATCAACATTATTAACGGAAATATTGGAAAATATTCGTACTATTTTGCGAGAGTAAAAAGGGAAACCAAAAACTAAGAAAAAAGTAAAACACATGAAGCCATAGACAAGAGACTACACAAAATAAATTGCGCAGAACGCGGCACATAGAGTGCCATAAGTGTGTGTGTGTACGTGTGTGTGTGGCTGCACGGTTGTTTGTAATTATAATTGCAGTAATTAAGCTTTCGTTTGACGTTATTAATTACACAGCTCTTTGGAGTTGATAAATGCGACAGAATACCGTACGTTTGAGCGCGCCGACGGGCGAGTGAGCAAAATTGTAAACAAGAAGACGAACAACTCAAGCAGCCAAGCGGCCAAGCAACCAACCCAAACACACGAACGATGAATGAAAGAGTGTTGCAGCAGCAGCAGCAGCAGCAGCGGCAGCAACAGCGGCTGTAACAGTAACTAGCGACTGCTAACACGATCATCGGCAACAGCTGACTTAGGCACCGACGAACATGACTACCCAGGGACAAAGTGTCAGGCTGACTAATGGCGTTGTACAGCAGTTGGGTGGTCGAATGGCGACGACGACATCGGCAAATGACTTACAGAGGATGGACGGCCGATAGAATCGTGCGGCGACTTTGCCACGCACGTGTTTTGGTGTAATTTTGGTCGAAATCGCCGGCAAGTTGTCTTCTCACTCGCACTTGCCGAAATTCCGCTGAAATGTCTTCGCCGCTGCAAACACGTTTCTATATAATCGATTTGTATATATGGATACTCGTATATATAGACATTCATATGCATGTGTGTGTGTCAGTAGATTAAATTTTGTGTAGGTGAGCCAGCTGCGAGTGCTTTGCACTTTTGGCATTTTTAATTAAGACAATTAAATTTGTGTATTGTGGCAGTCATGAGGCACAACATATGAAAATCGATTAGTTGGCGGGTGCCGGTCGCCGGTTTTTTTGAAATGATGGCAACTTATACGGCATAAGTCACCGAAATTATATATCTCAAGTGCATTCCACGGAAATTGCTGGGGCTAAAATGTTAAACAATTAAACTGTTTCAACCGAAGTAGTAAATGTTGAAGGGTGAAGCTGAACTGAGCGCAGCAGAAAGAAGCCTGCTAGAATGCATACTAGAAGTGACTAGCACAAATGCATAAATAATCACCAATCTCCGGCAAAATTGTGGCAAATGTATTTATTATGGCAGCTCGCATTAATTCTTAGAATGTTAATATGAGCCAAGCTGCTATTAGTTATACGCCAAGCTCGGCCATTGTTTTTTGCACCACCCCAGCTGCTGCTGCAAATTGAGGCCCTTTACTTTCAGCATCTTTTTCATTACCTTCCATTCGTTGCAGACTTTTCAATCTCCGACAAATGCGAAGAGTCCGGTTTACGGGTGAATGGCAAAGGCAAGAAAATGCGAAAGCCCCGCACGATCTACAGCTCTCTGCAGCTGCAACAGCTGAATCGACGGTTTCAGCGCACACAGTACTTGGCGCTGCCGGAACGCGCCGAGCTGGCCGCGAGCTTGGGCCTAACGCAGACGCAGGTGAGTTCAATTATTTAGTTACGCTCGTATTTTAGTTGGTTTTACTAACACTCAGTTTTGAGCGCATTCATATTTGAATGAGGGTCTGATATGCGCAATCACACAAATTATCCTATTTATTTAGTTTTTTTTTTCGACTTTCACGATATACTAATGCGCCAAACACAGGATTACTCGATAGGCTAATCTAGAGTTTCACTGACAATTTAATTAAAATCGGTTCAGCGGTTTCGACGTCTAAGGCGGACATACAGCCAGACAGACGTAAATGCATCCAATTTTTTATATTTAGATATGACATAAATGAGTCTTTTCTAGACAAGCGATCAGTCTTTTTGAACTGTTCATCACAATCGTTCTAATAAAAATGGGAAGTGAAGATGCAATGGCTGGTTCGTCCAATCTGAACGATGTTATCCAGCAGGTTAATAGTTAAAATTGGCTTTATATTTGGGCAACCTGTCTCCAAAGACAATAAAATTCTTTTAAACGCATTCGCGCGCACCCAACTAACTAACTTTTTGAGTCCATATGTACATATGTGAGCCACTTTCCATTTTGTTACATTGGCACTGTTCAAAACGTTGAGTTATGATTTCAGAGACTATCGACGCTATAACCTAGTATTTTAGTCATTGACTTAATGTCGCGATCCCCCCCTATATTGACAAGAATGAAAATAAATAGAAAATTCTCTCATTACTCACGGCCAATTAAAAATCCTTGCTAGGAAATCCCTGAGGGGCATATTTTATGTGGAATTGCAAATGTTGACGAGTTGATGACGAATGACAAAACGACTTAACTGACATACACTCACGCGCAATCACATGCAAACTGGCAACCCGCTACACCACAATTGCGGTAACCAACGCCAGGTTCCGCTGATCCAAGGCAAACTATTGTGGTGCTAAGCACGCCTCAACTGCTGAGTCTTTTTTGCAATATTTTCCACACGTGTGTCAATGTCAATTTGAATATCTGACGTTTGCTGCTGCCCAAGAGCAAGCAAACAAACCACCGCCTCAGGGTTCGGTCTATATGTTTGTCTCTGTGTGCCTGCCCACCCGCTTCCACAATAGCTCAGACATAACAAACTGCAGCGAAAAAGTTATAGTTCCTCATAAGCTGACAAATACGTAAATGAAATGAATGTGAAAAGTAGGGAAACAACAAAAAAGTGAAAGAACAAAAACTTTGCAAAAAAGTGAATGAGTCTCGTTTTGAAAATTTATTGATAGTGGGCGTGGGCTTCCTAATTGAATTAGTGTGCCACAAAAGTCACTTGCAAACAAACAACCAACAAAACAACAACACTTGAACGCAAACACACACACACTTACATACATCTATGTACATTGCGCCCTCTTGCGGCTACTAAACAGAAACTCGTAAAACAAGTTGAAGTCGTTTGTTTCCATGCGGGACGTGCTTCAACGGCTGTGTGTGCGTGTGCGAGTGTGTGTGTGTGTGTGGGTGTTACTTGACTGCAAGTTGTTTATCATGATATTTTAATTTCTTCGTTATATTGTTCACTGCTATTTTTGCTGCTTGCGCTTTCGCCTATTGAAGAGGCAGACACGTCTGTCTACAAAAGAACTACACACAAGCAAACTCGACCCAAGCCGCACATGACAAAAGGTAAAGTCAACTCAACTCCAAAAAAAAAAACCAAAAAAAAAGAAAAAACAAAAAACGCTATAAATTGCCAACTTGTACTTAGTCACCCTATAAAAATTATTTAAGATGCGCGGTCAACTCAACGCTTTCGGTCGCTAACTGACCGAAGTCTGGTTTTGAGCGACAAGTAATGGTAGAAGAGCCTCATAAACACCAAAGTCAAGTTGCATCCACAACGTCATCACTGGGCCGTAGTCGTTATTGTTTTTTGTTGTCGGTGTGTGTAGAGAAAAGCAACAAAGTGTCAGCTGTCAATCGCCAAGCCGTAGTTGTCAGTAGTGGGATGTGGCTCAGGGGTGAGGGCGTTAGCCACGGAAAGCCATGTGGAAATTTAAAAACGTAGACTTGCCACGCCCACAACATGCGTATGGGACACAAAATTTAGCAGAGTACAGGCAAAACTGAGGCGAACATGTTGGTACCAAAAGTTGCAGGAACGGCTACAGTTAGGGCGGTGAGTGAGCGAGTTAAATATTAACACACATCCGAATGTCGCTTTGCATAAAAGAAAGTTCGGGGATATTTTAGTATATTAAGGATTTTTTTTTTTTGTTTCTGTTTTATTATTATTATTTATTTTTACTTTTGGTGTCAAGCAAACTCAACTGACCGAGCCACAATGTCTCCGTTTTTCGCCTAAGGCGTCAAGAGGGCTAATTTTTCAACACAATGCGAGGACCTAACAAGTCAAGGCAGACGACGCAGTAAGCCAAGACGACCCAAATTAATTTATGGGCGCACAAAGGGGTGTGACTGTTACACAGGCATGTATCTGAATTGTGTTTTATTTGCGGCTTTGTGCGAGCAGTTTAGTTCGCCTAGTTTTTGTATTTGCTGCTAGGTTGCTGTTAGTCTAGCCGGGTAAGGACGGGGGCATTATGCTGCCAGAAAAGCGCGCATTTCACTTTTCAACTCAAAACACTCACGCTTAAGCACTAAGCACGCCTATATGCTTGACCCTTGAGCTCGACCTGCGTGTGTTAATTAAAACCACCTCTCGTTTGCATAGGCAACGGAAAACGTTCATTGATTCCTGCAAATGTTATGCGGTGGCGACCTGTCAAAGTACACGAGGGCAAAGAACCAACTTTGTCTTAAAGCAGCAACTTGCTCGTAGTTTGCTTGTTTGTAGAGCAAACGGCGCTCATAGCCAGTACAAGTCAAGACACACGCCAATGTTTGTTCGAACAAACAGAAGCGAACACAAAAAAAAACAACAACAACACGAGAAACTATCTTTTTTCAAGATTTATGTAGCAAACAAATAAAAAAGAGTACACAAAACTTCACTAATCGAATGCTTTTGGGTGCAGTGAGAGCGGGTGCGCTTAATTTGCGTTTAATTGCAATACAAACTTGAAAAGTGGCTTGGCGGAATTTTTCACTAAGATATTAAAGAGCTTTATATAGCTTTCAGAGAGCGATGTTTATCTAAATGTTGCAAATGTTTCGCAACAAAGTTGCTCACACACCCAAGCAACAGTAAACAGAACAAGGCTAAAAAAAATAAAAAATTAAATATATAAATAGTAAAAAAAACCAAATAAATAAAATAAAAAATCAACAAAAAATATCTTTATTTAATGATTTTTAAAATATATTTGATAAGCAACAATCTTTGCCTGCCTCTGTTGAATTGAATTTATTTTACTTGCATTCAAAAGATAAACCTGCTTTGACGGACATACCTCAAATCAGCAGCAAAATTGTATATTTTGTATTTATCTATAAATAAACAATAAATAAATTTATATATATAAAGCTGGAAGTATGTTTGTTTGTTTGTTTATTTGTCCGTTATGGACGCCGAAACGGATGTGCCGATTTAGATGAAATTTTTCTCAGTAACCTTTAGGTGGTTACTGTAAATTTTGGTGCGAAAAAATCGTCGAATTCGCTAAATATTAAGACCAACTCAATTTTCAGATGCCTCTCAAACTCTACAGATACAAATAAGAAACAAAAACAAAAAAATAAGAAATAAAAAGAAAAAATGCACAACGACAAAAAGAAAACTTGTTTGAGTTGCAACTGAAAAGTCTACAAGAACAGCAACAAACGAGTATAACCGCGCTCGTTCAATTTTCATTTATCGTTTTATTCATAGTATCTCTTTATTTTTATGCAATTTTTTTTTCAGTTTTTATTACCTTGGCAACTTCCAACTTGGTTACCGTCTTCGTCAATTAAACACATAATTTTTGTAGATCAAAATACAGCACCATTGTCGTCATCATTTACATCATTAATTATCCATACGTACTGTTTACAAGATCAGGATCCTAGGATCCGTGCACGATTTAGCTTCCACACGAACTTTCCGCAAAATTGTATGTGCTTTGTGGGTGAAAAATGCTAATATTTCGGCAGAGAGACAAGATTTAGTGTTATCTACCATTCAAGTCATTGGCGCGTGAGTCATTGCTTCGTGGGAACAATGCTGGTCATATTTTGTTCTTTTGTTTGAAAAGTTTCTTACTTTATGAAAGGTTTGTCTAGTCTCTCTCTCTCTCTCTCGATCCCTGTCTCGCTCTCTCTGTTGCACTAAAACTCTATAATTCGAACTTCATCACCAAATTCGACGTACTGACTTTTTCATCAAACGTTTTCAAGTCAAGTCATTAAGTTTGCAACTTCTGGAGTTGCGTTTGCATCTGATTGAAGTGAACATGCATTCAGATACAGATGCGCCCCTTTCAACCTCTAGACTGCTGTTGTACAGCCAACGGTTACCTGTAAGCCACTCTCCATGTTTCACGTTCTCGTCTGATGTATTACTGACGTAAGATACTATTTTATGAATTTTAATTATGGTAATTTTTTCGTTGTTCACTGTTTTTGCGCCGCTCAGTTTTTGCTTTCGTATTTGTGCTGTTGTTGTTGCTGAGATTTTCGTTTTCCATTAAATTAAATTTCGATTAAAATTTTTTCTGAAACTTGTTTTTGAGCGCTTGACTTTGGCAGTTGTGCAGTTTTGCGCTGATTAAAGCTGAAGTAGAGTATGACATAAGTATATATGAGTTTGTTTCGTGTGTCGCCAGTTTGTCACATTTCTCACCACTAACACCCCACCACTTTTTTATTACACCTTTTTATGCCACCTTTTTATGCCATTGCAACCTTCCTCCTGCTGCTGAGTGTTGGCGCATGACTTGCAAAGAGGTGCGACTGAGACGCGTTCACCGACTTTGTATAAACGTCACTAAATATTTGTAATTAAATGGTGGCAAAAACCAAGAGATTTATTTGAAAGTGCATCCGGTATTTAGTGCGTGTTCAACAGATCTCGTTTACTCACTCAGTTTGCGCACTCATCCCGAGTCTGCATATTTAAGAGTACGTTTCCAAGACGAAGCGAGTTGATTTCATAATTGAGAGCGGCGTTACAATGAATGTATCTGACGGCGATTCGACGATGGCTGCTGCTTAGACAGCAGTTCAGTTCAGTTCCACGTACACGTTGTGCGTCGCGGGGAGCCAAAACTCACAGACGCTGATTAAGAATCAATTAGAGTGACGACTGATGACGACGCGACTACTGTTTGAGAGCCTTAAATTATAGCTGACGCCATAAATCCAGCGGCACTAGCAGTTGCAGCGCTATTAGTTGTCCATTTACACTGGAAACCTGTGTGTGCCTGCATGTATTTGTCTATGTGTGTATGTGTGCGTATTAATATTTTTAACTGCGCCTGCAAAACAAACTAATTGAATAATTACAGCGCGCGTAACCAAAAGCCGAACTTGCAGAAAGCCAGAAAGCCGAACTCTGCTGGTGCCCAGCAAGAGTTTCTTGCGGAGCGCTTCAAACACGACTTAGCTCAAACGTCATGTGAAGATGTTTAATAAAAAATTAAGAGTAAGCGAGATTAAGGAACGTGTTTATGAGTTCATATCGACACATTTTTATCTTGTTCTTCAAAATGAGACGCTGACCGACCGACCAGCCGACAGGCTGTGGGACTTCGAGACGAACTCAAAGACGAACAATGCGAATACGCCTCAGCCGCTTCTTATGATGAAGACGAACCGAGTTCCTTTTGCCCAAAGTTTATTTGGGCCAAGCTGCGCAACAAGCACATCAAAATGTGGGCCGTGACGCCGGCACAGAAAGTAAAGAATATGCCAGGCCTAACTTTGCGAGACTGAAGCGCTATAGCTTGCGGTGGAAGTCCAAAAGAGATCTGGCCTTTTTTGTGGCGGTCTTAGGTGCCAGGGAAAATTATTTCAATGTTTTGTATTTGTTTATCAGCGTGGATTTCATTTTCTAGTTTGGATATATAGTTAGAGATATGAAATCAAATCAATGAAGTTGAATAAAAATGTGGCAGCCTGTCAAGTTTTGAAATGTACTCCAAGCCGGGTCCTTAAAATCTCCAGAATTTGATTCTTCATATTGCTTGGTGCTTATTTCTAACTTTTCTCTTTGGGTGTCAAAAAATTGATGAAATATTTTTGAGTCGTTGTAGTTTTTAATTTTTTCCTCTTTTCCTTTTTTTTTGTTTTCTTTTGGATGCGCATCGCCCACGGTGCACACCTTCGAAAAGGTTTTTGGTTCACATATAGTTTGCTGTTGGTTTTTATTGTTTGCCAAAAACAAACGGCGGCTGCTGCAGCAACTGCGGCAAAACCTCGCCTTGGCAGCAGAAAACCCTAACCAGATCGACTTCACAGGTCATGGACTTTCAAGCTATACAGCAACGTTGAATTCGACTGAATTCTGGATTCCTGGATTCCGCACGCATAAAAATCAACGAAAAGTGAATTTCCTTTAATACGCTTAAATAATTTTATTGTATGTGCAGCAGCTGCCAAGCGAAAGAAGCAATAATTGTACATGAAAACCTAGAAAGAGAAAAACGAAAAAAAGAAGAAGAAAAAAACTGGCACAACTTGATTTAAATAATACGAGTGCCTCTAGTTAAGATCACAACTAACTAACGCAACTAAGTCGAGTGATGTGTGATGGCGTGAAATCAAAACAACAAGAACAACAACAGCTACAACAAATACAATTGACACGAAAAAAAAACTTGCTGACCGCATTTAAATACAACAAAAAGAAACATGAAATGTAGCAGCAACACTAACAGCAATGAATGCTGCCCCCCACAGCCAGCAACATCTCAAACAGCAAATAAAGCAAAAACAACAACAACAATAACAAGAATAATAATAACTTTGAGAGATAGACAGAGAGAGAGAGGGAGTGAGAGAGATAAATGCATAGAAACGAGCAATGTCAATTGAATTATGGGTCATCATGGCATAAGTGAGACCGCTTCGAATGTAACACCGGCAAGCGATAACTGTCCAACAGTCAATGGTGTTACACGCACTGCGTTGCAAATAACCAACGCTCCCACCACCACTGCTTATATCATCACAACTTACGCGCTCAGTTCGTTCAGATCACAGATCACAGTCGCAAGCTCCACGCACGTAAAAATGTCACACAAAAATCTATGAAATGATACATACGGTGAGGCGAGAACAGCACTACGTGCGCCTTGGATCACTCAGCACTCGCGTCACTACACCAGACGCATCGACAAGTGGTCGTTTCTAATCAAAAGCTTTGAGTGTCAAAATTTTTAGCATTGTGCGCTCGTTGATCGGCGCGCGAAACAGGAACTTTGAATTAAGTTTGATCAAAACTGATGCTGGTACTCGTTTCCATTAACTTTAATACAGGCACTCGTCTGCAGTGGGTAGATATGTATGTTATGGTACTTGGATCGCACGTCATAAATAATGCCATGTGCGCCTGAGGGCACTACGCCTAATTGGCAGCTTAGTGTGTTTAAGTAGAGATGAGACGATGTAAGCATAGATTCGATATCGTAGACTGTAAAAGGAAGTGTCTAAGGGAGATTCCACCTTTGAAAATGCACTGCGTAGTGAAGACCAGCATTTGGCCAACATTTTGTATTGTGTTAAGGCTATTATGAAGTGGCAGCGTGGAGTAAGACGAACACGTAGTGTAAACAAATTAAATTGGAATATGCGTACCAACCATAAAATATAAAGCACGCTTGTAACATTAGCACGATTCTTGTTTTACTTACACAGCGAGCATCTGTCCACGGCCGCTCATCACTAGCTGAGTATCAGCTGGTGTTGCTTTTGAGCATACATACGCACAGCAACTGACCGAGTTCTTAATTCGTTTGCTCAGCTAAATGGCAAATCTAATAAGAATTATACCATGCTTCTTTTAACAGGCGGGCATGTTAATCCCCCGATGGCGTACGTGATCGCGATAAACATTGACATAATTTGTTCCATAAAAACTCATTTTCCTTGCCTTCATTTATTTGCATCATCGACGCGGCCAAACGCGTTGTATTGTAGGAAAAGCTCGACTAGATAAAAAGCCAGTTTCATTCATAATTTGTGTTCGCCACACAAACCACAAACCAACCTGGCTGAGCATCGAATACGCTCGCTCAAGTCGCTTGATACAAATCAGCAACGGAGGAAATTACAAAATGCATCCATGAGATAAAAAACTTTATATGTAAAAATGTAAACGTGAAAGCAAACATGCGAGTTTGCGCAGTCATTTTCGCTGACTTAATGTGAATGGATCACATTAAACTGGTCGAGCGCGAGTTTTGAAATCAATGAAATTTCATAGTTGCGGCTAATGAGAATTGCCTTTTGAGCATTGTTGAAACCACTGCTTGGCGCGTGTGAAGCGCCAATAAAAAAAAAATCACATGTGGCAGTTAATGGGGCTGGTAATGAGGCAACTACCCTTCTGCGTGTATTTTGTCTTTGGTTCAGCCTCCTTGAATCTTAACCGTTTGAGAGCAACAAGACGTCGCCTCAACACAAGCCGTCCGTCAACATGCGTCTTCTTGTGCAACAACATCACGACGTCAGCAATGACGACGACGACAACGACAACGACAACTACGTCTGTGTCAAGGATGCGTGGCTGGCGAAGGCGTATAGCGAACGTGAAGTTAAAGATTTCAGTTACGCGATAATAACAATAATTACTATTTTATTATTAAAAAAATCAACTTTATAAAAGTGTAAAATGCGCTGAGTGCTGACTGTCGAACGCGCAGCGCGCAAGATGAACCGACAATCCAGGCAAGGGCGGGCGTTCTGTCGCAACACTGTAGGCCGAGGATCGAGTACGGTATACGGATTGCTGCATAAAATACACAGCGAAAAATATAAAATAAAATAAATGAAAACGAAGAAAAAAAAAACGTGGCAACACCCGCTAAAATCAACGAGTCAAGATCGCAGACGAAGCTTCCACTGCGCCCTCGGAGCTGTATGGGTTTATGATGCGCTGCGCTGTCATGTATTTTTAATCGATGAGTTCTTGCCAGATTTTTTGTTGAGGCGTTTGTTTTCGTGGGCGCAGGTTCTTCGATGCTGTCGACTGTTGATTGTGGCAGGGCCACATGCATGCCACAGAACAAGCTCAACACTCCGCTCCACTAACTTACCCAGCAACACAAAATGATTCAGCGATTTTGCCAATTTAACCCTTTAAGTGACGTCAGTCTATTTGGTTTGGCCTCCCCGCCGACCTAGCCGGCCTTTGGGGTTGCTGTTTGAGCTGCAGACTGCTGCTATTCTCTCTTTTCTGGCTAAGGGTTCAAATTTTAATTGGCTACAAAAAGGCTCAAATTCATAAAAGGCGCCGTAGCTGTCTGTGTACGTGTTCGATTTGTGCAACATGAAAAATTCTTAGTCTTCGTTGTTGTAATTCAATAGCGCAGCGGCAGCAGAAATCCGCATTTGCACTTGTCGACTTTGTTGTTGTTAGCACTATTGTTGTTACTGTCGTTGTTGTTGCCAATAAATGTGATGCCAATTAAAATGTTTAAATGTTTACTGTTACTTTGAGTTGATGTCTTCAAGTCGATCATGTTGCATGTGCCCGTATTTTGACACCAATTAATGCGAGATTCTGCTGCAAATCTTCGTGGCTTTGCGTATTTTCCGAAATGTAGTCAAGTTGCTTTACACTTGACAGGCTTTTGTTGTTGAACTCAGATGAATTTTATTTATTTATTTTTTTGTTGTATGCCTGTTGTTACATTGCATTACAAACAATGAGCGTTGCTTTACGCTTGGCTTATTTTCTAAATACTCTTTTTTGTACCCATTTCTATAGCGCTTTTCCCATTTTCATATTATTTTGTTTTCATTATCATGATCAAAAGCAAGCAGCGCCGTTTGACATCCGCTGTGAGAAAATTAAAAGCTAGAAAAAAAAATTCATTGACCATGATTTCAACTACTAGAAAATGGAATATGAACACACTTGTATCAGCCGACTACACTCACAAACCGATATAACAAAAAATGTTGTATAAATAAATAGCGCAATTATACGCAACGGTTTCTGCTCTCTTCATTTAGGGAGAAATCTTCAGGCTTGGTTGGCTAGCAGGTTTAGCAGTAACTAGGGGGAAAGTAATTTTCTACTTAATTTGTGTGAACTCATATTAGGCACTCTGGGCAGGTGCTGTACGAAGTAAAAAGAAGAAACAAAAAATTACCGAGAACGTATACAATGATAAGTCAAATAACAACACTTAAATCTGAATTTTCCTAAGTGAAATTACAATTTATCTTGTTCATATCTGAGGAGTAGAAAAATATCTGACAAAATGTTATATATCTCATCTTATATTCACACAACCTTGGGTCTTTTGAGAGGCAATGACATTTTTGGCAGAAGACAGACGACCAGTAAATTTGAAGTTGAAATGAGAAGTTAATGGATTTTTTGTTGTTGTTGTTGTGATAATAAATGATAACATTTTTCGCAGCAACTGCATAACACATTTGTAGGATTATAAATAATGACATGGACACATTTAAAAGCTGATATCCTTTTGTTCTAAACACATTTTGAAAAATAATAATAATCTGTAGTGATAGTATTGGCTGCTTCTGACCAATTGAGCGCAGAAGAAAAGAAAATAAAAGTTGCACCAAGATTTCATCACTCTAGGTCAACACCGAAGGATTAGTTTGCAATCCTAGAGACGGTTAGACGAACAGCAAGACATGGGAAATCATATCGTCTCGTCGAGCTGACAAAAACTTGCATATTGCACAATTACCTTAACTAATGTGGTTAATTAGTGTGGAATGACATACTCCAATTCAATATTACTACGTTTGTGGTTGAATTTGACACAATTAATAAATAAATATTAATAGAAAGAGTTCTAAATATATTATGTAGTTTTCGTTTTTAACTGCCAACTGGTTTGTTATATCGAGTAACTTTAACTATACCACGGAATGGTAGGCTAACAGGTGCACTGTTAAAATTAGAGAGAAAGATGGCCAGCAAGAATGATGGCAAAAATGCAGCCGAACTCTGCTTGTGACTATTACAAACATTTTCGCGTGCCGCATTCTTGATTAAAAGCGACTAAATGAATGCATTTGTAATGCTACACGAGTGTATTGATGGCGATGCTGTGTGGCGAGGAGTGGCGGTGATCGTCGATAAGAGGGTTAGCGGCAAGAGCAGGGCGGTCGTGGTAGAAAAATCCCATACAAAATACAAGTAGTAAGTGTAAGTTGTGTGAACGCTCCCAACCCGTGCTGCACCACACAACCCCGTATGTGCGCGATCACTCATTGCAATTCGAAGTCACTCACTTGATCGCTCTCACGCTCCAACCCCCGACTTGTCGTTTGGTTGGCAATGCGATGTGATACTGCGGCTATTGTCGTTGTAGTTGTACCTGTATTTAAGTAGAATCTCACCTTGACAATTGTTGATCAAATGCTGCCGCCGATTTATTGTCTGAGATTTCGCGCAGTTGTTGTTTTATTTTATGACTGTATACGTTTAGTGTTGTTGGTTTTGCCGCTGCTGATGTATTGCAAAAGCGAAATTGCTAACTGAGTCATTTTTTATGCTTTTCGCTTTTGTTCGACTTTACAGATTTTTCACAAGATTTTAGATGCCATTTTTTTGTGGAATTGAAAATTATAATACAAATAGAATTACAAAACTTTTCCAAGGCTTTGCAGCTGAATCAAATTGTTAGCGCATAGCTGCAATAAAAAAAATCAAAATTAAAATCCATTTCCGGATTTGACATTCTAAGAATTCTTATAAAATAGAAATGAAGAAAAATTTAAAAAATCTAGATTTTTTTTTCTAACCGAGAAAATTTAAAAAAAAAGTTGTATATTTGTAGCAAATCATTTAAAGCGCTCGACGTTTTTTTTTTTATAGATTTCGCTTTGTATTTAGCTGCACACCGGATGTACGTCAACAGCATCCGTTGAATCGCTAGTCACATTTGGATTGTTTGTATATACATTTTATAGATTTTTTTTATATATCTACCCATCTGTCTACCCATCGTATATGGTTTTCTATAGCTGATTTGCTGCTGATTTGGCGTATTTGACGTTTGTACTCAACTAAGCCCGAGTGTAGCTGGTCTGGCAACAGCGCATAGCTTCTTCTTCGTAGTTTAAGAAGCACGCGGCATTTGGTGCCACTCATTGCGTACACGCCGTGTAGTACTTAGCGATTTGCGCAGCTGCTGGTTGGCCACGCGTTAATTGCCGCTGGCCATGCCTAAAAAAGTGCGCATGTGTAGCCAATTGAGGCGACTTTTGGCGACTAAAAAACCACTAATTGAGTTAGCAGTGGACTCGCTCGCTTTGGTCAAATGCGAATGCTTTCTTTGGCCTTCGGTATGTAGAATCGTTGTAGCTGATTCGCCGAAGCGCAAGCACAGTGCATCCGTCACACACTCATTTGTCAAACTAATCAAAAGGTAAAAGATCGGCTATCAACCAGACGACCAGTGGACTGACTACATGAAGCCTATTCTTTCATCTGCTTGGCGTGCAACGACCGTTAACAACTTTATCAGCGTATCGTGCAGCGTTGATGGTTTATTAATTAATTAATAAGCTACCCTTTACTGATGGTCGAGTTGTTGACGTTGGCGACTTGAAGTGCTTTTAATTGCTAATTGCATTGCAAATATTTATTAGACAGAGCAACGCCAATGAATGCGTTGCAGTTGTCGCCTAACGCTTTTTTCTATCTTTCTATCTTTCTATCTTTTTAGCTTTGAGTGTGCGTAACAAAAAAAGAGCAGCCAAGCGGTTAAGTAGAAAAAGTGCAACGCACAAGACTCAAGCTCCGCTTTTGGTGTTCGGAAAAAAGCATCGCTGGCAAACGTTATTGCTGCGATTGCAATTGCAATTGCGATGTGCAGCTTTTCTCAGGTGCGCGCGTACCTCAACTTGGCTTTACTCGTCTTTGGCTTCTATTTTCTCGCTTGCTAACTGGTGAAATGCTACGCATGCATGTGCACATTGCACCTGGTTGACTAACTGGCTGCCACATAAAGTAGCACTGACTTAAACAACAACAACAACAACAGCAACAGCAACAACAAAAGTAACAAACAACAATAACAGCCGGCGCAGTAAGCAGCTACGCAGTTTCACGATTAAGCAATCAGTTTGCCAACGCAGCCAAGTTCCAACTTGGCGGTCTTGTCTATAAAACAAAAATGAGATCAATATCTTTATTTATTTATAAATTGTTTTATGCCGCACGCCTCGTCGCTCTCTCACTCTCTTTCTCACCTTATTCCTCACTACTTTGTTGCAACATTCGATCTTTCGTCTAACTAAGCATTTCTTTTTACGGTTTGGAAAGTATTCTACCTGAGGCAGAGCGATCTCAAAAGTGCTACTGCCTTTGAGCGGCGCGTCTAACGTGTAATTAACTTTGCTCCGCTCCGCTCAGCTCAGCTCAGATTAGTTCAGCTCACTCTAACCAACGAGTGTATGTTACTGCACCCGTCCGGCCGACCATGGTTTGCGCTGTACAAGTTATGTAAACCAAGTCTAGGCTGGCATGTAACTTGGTGCGCACTTGCATTGCTTAATTGCATATTTATTGTTTATTAAGCAAGTTCTCCCCCGGGAAAGCGAGCCACTTCAACCTTGAATTTCATAATTTTTCTGTGCAGCGACGTCGGCGCAATGTTGGTTTTTGTGCCTTCGTGCATTGAGCCCGTCCGTCCGTCCGCCCATCCGCCCGTACGTTCTTTCAATGCCCACCTTATATGCATAAATTAATGAATGCTCATTCATGGTGTGGTTTCATTGATAAAGATCGAAATCGTCGTCAATTGTCGTCATTCACATAGTAGAAATCTTTGACTGGACTACGGGCTGGACACGAGTTACGCGTACGCGCGTTCGATGCTCAGAACTACAAATAAGCGCAATTCTCAGGGGGCTGCTGCCATCATCGACCACGACAACAAATGTTGGCTATGAGCACCACAAATGGCAGCTATTCAAATTTTTGGCATCGGTTTGCTTGGATGCCACACGATCAATTGGGGATTTTACTGCTGGCGAAGGTGACAAAAAGCGCAGCGTGCTTGCTTTGCTTTGAAGGTCAGCCATGTTTAGCCCCTGCGCTCGTGCATGCCGCAAATTACGTGTAATTTGCCAAGACGCGAGCTAGTGAAGATGTTGCTGCTTTATGAGTAGCTTTTGGTATGCGCAAAAGACGAGCTCAAATGCAATAAAAATTAATACGGCAGACCGATAACCAAGATCACAGCGGCTACGCAGCTACAGAGTAGCTAGTAGTCGTCTTCGCAGTCGATAACGCTTTTGGTAGCAAACGGAGACGCGTGCTTTCAATAAATATCAATAATAATGATGATGATGATGATGATGATGATGACATGAGATGTAATGATGAAGTTGCGTTCAGTGAGTGGCAACAACGTCTCAACTTCATTACCATCGCTCGCAATGATTTCAGTTCGAGTTCAGGTTCCAGTTCAGATTCCAGTTTATTTATCGCCTGCAGACACACTGTGCGGAGTTCAAGAGTTGAACCGTGTTCAGCTGCGCTGGACAACGGCGTTTGATGCGTTTATGAAGCGTGTTGTTGCCACATGCTTTGCAGCGCATATTAATAGATTTTTAACAGATTTTACGCTGACACTGACGCTGATGAGTATTCATATAATAGTTCTGCGCCACTCTTTAACTCAGGCTTGCTTTAGATTTTTGCTCCTCTGATATTTATAATTTTTTTATATTTTTTTAAAAAATAATTTTTGTTAATTTTTCTTCAGTTCGAGCATTCATTTGTGGCGTCTTGGCCTTGAAGCCTTGGAGCGTTTCTTTGTCTTTGTTCGACGCGCTTCGGCTTGTGCCCCTTTCGCTTGTTGTTGCTTGTTTCGCGGGGCGTTGCCGAACACTGCCTGCAAAGCTTTTATTTGGAAATCACTTTTGTTGCGTTTCTTTGCGCTTTCAGTTTTTTTATTCAGTTTTTATTTTTTTATATAATAATTTTTAAGGTTGCGGTTAGGACTTGCTCGGCTGATCTGTTGCGCCACGTATTTAAATCGGCAAAAATATAACGGCGAGCAGTTAATGCTTTTTATGATTAAAACGACATTCGATTAGTGCAGTTTTGGAAATCTGTAAGAGACTTTTCGTCTATATAGTCCGTCATAATATATGAATTATCTTCATATATATAAACCCGCTAATGGATCTTTTGTGCCAATATTTCACCGAGCTGGATCGATTTTGATGAAATTTTGAGGGTTGGATGCACCTTCGTGACCCGGCTGGTAGCGCTGTTGTTTTTATACGGATACTTTTTTTTCATTTGCTTTACCATTTTTTCATATGGTGCAAAACATACCCAACCGATTTCAATAAAATTTTTGGAATGTGTTTGATTGGGTCCAGAATAAATAATAAGTAACTTTTGGTCATAATAGGTGTATGAGAGTAGCCTGTGTGTATTTGTGCTAAATCTGACAATTTAATTTAATTTTGTTTATTATTTGTCTGTCGTTTGTCTGTTTATTTCATTTTGATTGCGCTGTGTAAATTTTTTTTATTGAAATGCCGCGAAGAAGGAAAATTTTAAACGGACAACTAACTGTACTTACTCAGACAGCACAACATCTGCTCCGGATTCACTAGTCATCAATATATCATTATCAATGCTATGTTTAGTATTGTAATATGCTTGTCGCTAGCGTAGGTTCAATTACGCCATCGTTGATCCAGTAGTCAACAAACGAAAGACTTAGATAAAAAACGTGTGCCTTTGAAAATTAGCTTGAGAATGCGTAATTCCGCAATACCCGAGTTTTGGTTGGATTGTGCTGCAAAAACCATAGTTTCGATACATTTTTGGTCTTACATGCCAAAGCTGGCACGCCACTTTCGCATGCACGTGAACATGGGACATGATTATTAACTGACAACAATAAAGTTTGCCATGACATGACATTGTTGCAGTGTCTTTTCTTTTTTGTTGCATGCTTTTCGTTGAAGTTTGTTGCACACAATTTTCCATTTGTCGCAGTAATAACCAAAACAACAACAACGACAGAAGAAAACCCACAAGTAAAAACCGTAAGAAAAACAATCGCATGCAATGCTAAAATTTTCCAACAATGAAACTTACAACGGCAACAACAACAACAACAACAACAACAACAACAATACAATAACAATGACGACGACAACAAATGAAAACTAAAATGAAAATGCCTTTAGCGTGTGTACGTGTAACTGAAATACTCGTATTTGTGTATCGTATTGTATTTTAGTTGCATTGACGAGCGGAAAGTTGCGTAATCCGTCAACCATGGCAGTCAAAAAGACGTTAGATAGACGCCAAGTTCGTGTTTGGATTGTCGAGAAAAGCTGCAAAGCTATAAACAACAACAACAACAACAACAACAAGAACGACAACAACAGTGGCAGCAACAATAAAAGCAACAAGCGAGAACAAATATTTTCATGTTGCTTGTGGCGGTTTTCGGGGGCGTGTGCCAAGGCATTGTTATTTTGTGCACGCACAGCAAACGGTTTTCATTTGATTTTTTCTTTTGTTGTTATTGTCATTGTTATTATTATTATTATTTTATTTTATTTTTCTCTACTATTCCATTTTTTCTTTTCATTATTTGCGCGAAGCAATGAGGGAGTCAAGAGAGCCAAGCAGAACCGCAATGGCCACAGCCTTATATCTTTATATATATACACCTTATCTTTATATATATACTTGAACATAAGAATTTCGTGAGTGCTAAGCACACCCACATATTTTTTTTTGTTATATTATTTTGTGTTATTAATATTGTTATTATTAGTGTAATATATTGGGATGATACTGCTTCAATAATGCTAAGTCATAAAAAGTCTCCGCGGTTTTTGCCACTAGATGGTGTTGGTGTCCATAAATCTGGCAACACTAATCTGATTGTGTCAAATATATATTTATATATATATATATATATATATATATATATATATATAAATATATATAAATATTTATATTTATATATTTCTATTTATACTAGCAGGGCCTTGGCGCGTTGCTGCCTTCTACTCTCGGTCTAGCGCTGCGATTTACTCGTTGATCTTCTTTGATTTTCTTTTTTGATTTTTTTTCATTCGAATATTTGAACAAATCGACTTCATACAGTTTGAGCAGCACTGCCGGCAGACTCAATTCTCAAAGGCTACTTTGTTTTTGTGGTGTATTTGCATCCATACGGTTTGAGAAGCATCTGAAAATTGAGTCGGTCTTTATATTTAGCGAATTCGACAATTTTTTCGCACCAAACATTCTCCAAGATGACATCCATCTATGTTCCAATTTGTTCCAATGGTGCTCGGTCAAACGGTGTCGGATTACATTGGGATCAAAGAGACAGACAAACACCCTTTTTTTTAATTTCGCATATTTTTTACATTTCTTTTTTTTGTTTTGTTTGAATGAAAATGCATTTTGTCGAGCCTCCTTTGAGTTTGGATTGTTCCATTTGAGTTTGTTTATTCGTAGCTGGCGGTAAAATGCAATAAACATAAAGTGACCGCAATCTTTTTCATCGCTTTTATTATTTTGTTTTGTTTTGAGTATTTTTATTTTACGCTGATAAAAATCTTGTAGACTTTGACAAAAACACGATTTTCGACTGTAAGCAAAAAAAAAAATAAATAAAAAAATCGAGCTTGAAAACGCTTGCAAAACGTTCCACGTACTCGTATGTAACAGATGAATGTGTTTGAGTGCGTCGGTCATGGAAGAGCGCGGGGACGGCGGGTTTCGGATTCGGCGGTCGGTAGCGCTCACAATGAGCTTGTTTTATGAATGATCGACGAACTGACCAAGTGAGTAGACGCGAAAGATACAAGCTTGATGACGTTTGAAAACACTTGTTGCTGTCCGAAATTTAGAAAAAGTCATAAACGGCTCGAGTGCGATTGTTGGCGCAGTTGAGTGCTTAAAAGATACGACAAAACTACGTGGATAAAAAGAGACGCTCAACGCAAACACGTCGTCGTCATCCCAGCAACAGAAGAGAAACTTGTACGGAAAAACGAACGGACAAGCAGACAGACTAACAGACGGGCGGACGGACGGAAAAATGGACAGACGCAGAGACAGCCGGATGAACAGATTGCTACAGAGGCAGCTACAGGTATGCTGAACAGCTTCACATAAGACGTTGCGCCGTTGACGAACAACTTCAGATTCAAGATAATAAATCAAAATTTTATTTTACTTTCTTAGCTATGGCCCGGCTTTTTTCGTGTTCGCTGCCTCTACCTCCCTATTTTAATTTTTATTATTTAGCTGTTTTCATTTTTCTCCTCGCTGAAACCTGCATAAATTAAATATCGCCGCATGCTGCAGCAGCAGCAGCAGCAGCAACAGCAACAGCAAAGCAGCAGTAGCAACATTCAAGTGAACGCGCGCCGCTGATTGCAGCTTGATAGCTTTTAGTTTTTATACTCGTAGTTACAGCACAGCGGCTGGGTTGACCGACGAATTGACTGACTGGCAACTGGCGACTGCTGCCAAAGACTACAATCAACAACAACAACAACAGCAGCACCGTTGTCTCATCTAATGACGAACGAACGAACTGATTGACTTGACTGACTGGCTGACTACTTGTCTTGAACGAAACACGAGTGCTTTATGTTTGACTAAATAAACCATAAAAATGCACAATAACAATAATAAGCAAAAGCAAAAAGCGAAATTAACAATGAAGAGAAGTGTTGCAAAGTGTGTTAACGAAAGTTCTCCTGTACGTGTCTGACCCGCATTTTGGCTCGTGCGCTCGAGCTCGCTCCTTGGCCGCCCCTCCAATCCACGGCTGTCTCGATGGCTTGCTGTTCATTCGCAAAAGTGCCTATGAGCGCACAAAGTGCCATCTCTTGAGAGCTAATCCAGTTGTGTGGTCCATTGAGAAACAGTTGCTAGTTGCGTCGTTTGTAGACATTAGACATAGGCGTTGGACCAGGACAAACAACAAATTATTGTTTAATTAGTTTTCTTATTGTTGAGTATTGTTTAAATGCTTGCAAACAATAGAGGACGCCTGCCATAGCCAGGTACATTGTAAGGTCTATGATTTAAGGGGAATTTGTAGGGATTAAATTCGCAAGCATAACACTTCAAGGCGTCACAAATTTTAAGTGCCACTTTAATTGAAATTACCCAAGCTAAAATGTTCAAAATCTCAGCAAAGACTTTCAATTCGCTACATGAACAACTTTTAAATCATTATGTATCTAAGCTGTGCACTTAATGCAATTCAAATTTCTACATCACAACGGCTAAAATAATAACAACAACAGCAACAACAACAAAGCAATGTAACAATGCCTTGTAAGTTGGCAGCAGAACAGGCGAAAAAAGTCGGCTTTGCTTGTTTGGCTTGGCGGCTTCTTTGGACTAAACGAATTTCATGTACAAAAATGTGCAAAAATATGTTAAAATGTTGTAGTTCAGAATTTATGAATGAAAATTCGCGCGAAAGCGAACCAGTGGCACCAACAACAAGGTCGACAAACAATGTGTTGTGCCTTAACACAAGATTGGCGACTACCGAAAAAATTGCAGACGCTTGGAGCGGCTTTTGTCAGGAGCGTAGCGTAGCGAACAAATGAATCCACAGCTGAAGCTGAAGTGCACCCGGGGTGAGGCTGCTTCTAGTATGTACTTACAACATTGGGGCTATAAATTTGCACATAACTTTTCGCTCGAAAGAAAAACCCATAAAAGTGACTACAGTCGCACCGAGTCGGTCACCTGTGGAAAACGCTGCATTCACCGTCGCGACCCTTGATGAGCCAAGTTCCCATTGGATTGGATGGGATTGTTGAATTTTCGGGGCGTCGCTGGCGTCATTAACACGCCGCACTGGCTGTGCAAATATTTTACTATCAGCACAGCTGAGTTATGACTTCGGCTGGGCCGGGACTCTGATTCTGTGCAGCTCTGCCGGGCTTGCGTTGTGCTAAGTTCATTCACGATTTGGCATGTGGGCATTGTCTGCCAATAACTAAGCGAGACTCTTGCCACGGCGTTGGACTAATAAAGTTGTTACCTCATTTGGAGCGCATGATTTACGACTGGCGACGGCGCTTGGCGAGTGATGCGCCTCCTGTTGCGGCGGCGGCAGTGGGCGTCACGTCAGCGTTGGTCTTATGATTTACGCCGGATCTCGGCGTCAGAATAGGTGTGCTAGGCACAGATGACTCGGGCAGTAGGAAACAATGTACGATTCGTAAATTGTCCGTGTTTGTTTTACGTTGCAACATTTTGACACGTGGAACTGCACAAATCACTTGCCTGAATGAGAACTGCGCATCTGTGCACAGTGTGCTGAAATGCTTTCAAAAGTTCGACTTTGAATTTTGTGCTTTGTAGTGTATGCAATGAAGACGAAAACAACTTTGTAAGATATTATTTGGTGTAGACACTGAAAGTAGTTGTATAGTATTGTAGTTATGGCAGTGGCCCCGGCGCAGCTCCGGATTTGTGTAGAATGAAGCTATAATTGGCAAATGAAAACTTTCGATTATAAGGCAAATTGATGAAGCAATATTGTTTTCATATAAGAAAATTGAATTGAAATTCCCGACTTTGGCGGTATACTAATACTAATGCACCAAAGCTACCCATAAACATTGTTCGTGATGACATGTACCAATTGTATCGATGTTCATGGTGTTCGATCAAAGGGTGTTGGAGTCTATAGCTGAGCATTCCGCATTGAGCTACACAATAACAAGTCCGCTGATAGGAAAAGATGGATATGAAATTAGTTATGTAGGCACAATATAGCATAACAGATAAACGATAGATAGATAGGTAGCTAGATTGATTGATTGATAAGACTTAGGGAATTATTGTTATTTGAACAAACTCACACATTTTTTTGGTATTATGAATTCCTCATAGGCTTACTTTAAAACCAAAACGGTACACTAACTGTTGAAAAAGCGTTGCACTCTCGAAGTCGAAATTCAACTTTATTTCACACACATTAAAATTGTCCTTAATGATACGTTCCAACTCCAACTATTAACCAATTAATTTAAATAAGTCAATTAGAAATTTGAAGTCATTAAGTCATACGCGAAAACAGTCAAAATTCATTGCCTTATAAAATTAGAGCGCTCCGAACCAATTAGACTTGTACAGCGCTGCCAAGCAAACGCGTCGGGGTTTTAGATTTGCATTTGCAAAGTCTTTATATTTTCCCACGTTATATTGGTTGTCTGCTTGTCAATCGAATTAGGCTTGCACCTGGTAATTGAAAATCAAAACTGAAATGAGTTATTACGTAGCAACATTTTATGCGAATCAAATGCAAACCCAACTTGAACCAGTTCGAATCGAATTCAATTCAATTCAGTTGAGTTGAGTTGAGTTGAGTTAAGTTGAGTTGAGTTGAGTCGATTCGAGGCGAGTGAATTCGAAATGACGAGGAGCGACGGCTGACTGCGTTTTTCTAGCAATAGGAGAGAGGACAGTACAAACAATCTTTCAGTGGGCAGGTGTCTCATAATGCTGTTGTTGGTGTCAGGTCGTAAATGAATACTTGAATAATCTGTTTTTTGTGTGCGGTTAGTCATTTTTGGTTTTGTTGCTTTTTCTGCTTTTACTTGTTTTAGATAATAGAAAGCCTGCGTTCGCTCATAAAACCAGCAGCGTCAACGAAAACGACAACAACAACAACAACAAAAACAAAATAATAAAGTCAGTACGTATTGGTAAAGCAGCAAGTGTCTGTCTGTTCGACGTCTTGTTGAACAAACTAAGCTTAGCATCTAGTTTTAGACAACAGCAACAAACGGTCAAGTGAGCAACCGTCAATTTAGCCGAACAACCGATCGACTATGACGATGACTCTTACTCTTGACTGGTGCTGCTTCTTAAGCTGGCTAGCTGGCTAGCTGGCAACGCTGCTGTCATTCTCACTTCTCTCAGTTTCAGGCACTTGTCGCGACGCGCGCCTGTCATAAACGCATCTGTAATCTGTTGTTGCCATCGATTCGCTCCTCTTGAGGTGCTGTGAAGCACTGCAGTTGCGACTGAAGAATTGCGCATAAATTATATGCAAACTGACATATTGCGGAAGTGATCAAGCCAAGTGTTGTTGCCAGTTGAATGAGCCCAAACACAGAGAAAAACAGTTGAGCCAAGTGACTACAAAGTAGGTTAAAAGGATAACGTCGCTCTCTGGCATGGGGCAAGCTGAACGACACAAAATTTTATGAAATGAAAACTATGAATGTTTTCTCTTTATTTCACTTTTTTCTCGCTCATGTTTGGCGAATGACACAGTGACATGCTAATTTCATTTGTAACTTGCCGGTCGACAAACGAAAGCTATAGCAAATACTTGTTTTTGCTTTTGTTTTTGTTTTTATTTGAGTTGATTGCGTGGCAGAGCAAAACGCATGACATAAGGCTGATTGACATTTGACAGCAGTTTCGGCAGCACTCGAACGCACACTTTTACTCTCGTTTCTTTGCTTTTCAATTCTTTCCATATTTTTTGTCGGTTATTTATTTATTTTTACAATAACATTTTGCGTGCCCTCTTATGGCTCAAAACGAATTTGGGTTACTTGCGTCAACAGCGGCTTCATTCAACTGCGTTACGCTTCATTTGACCACGATCTATTAAAATGTTGTAGAAGATTTCAATTAAACAGATTTTAAATGAATCAGTTCGCGTTTACGTGTACAGAACGAGATTTGATGAAGCTGACATCCGATTTGTATGACGCTTAAATCCACATAATGAAAGTCAGTTTGGTCATTAGAGCTAACATTTTACCATGCTGCATCATTTTAATATACAATATTTGCATGTATGGCTTAGATTAGATATGGAATCAGTACTAGCTATTTTACCCAGCGTTGTTACCGGCGTTACCCGGCTTAAATTTGTTTTCTCATAGCATAAATCATATACAAAAAGAAGAGAACGAAGAGCGCAATGCTCTTGTGCGTATTTAATACAAAAGAAACTTGTTGTGCTTGATCTGGCAGTGGTTTTTCAAAAACTTAATCCTAAAAAAAACATATTTGCCTTTAAAAAACCATAAAAAATGAGTATGCCAGTCTGTTCTACAGCGCATAAGTGTTGTTTAAAGAAAAAGTTATTAAAATCGGTTCAGTACATTTTGCGCTAAAGCGTTGCATTCTTCTTCTATATGATCATTTTTATATAATAGTCTAGATGTAAATTCAATAAAAACCGTCTCACCGTTTCTCTTATGAGCAAATTAATATCTGGTTCAATATCAACTTTGATTGCCAATGGGAAATTGCAACAACAAAAAAAAGTACTCAGTAAATCAATGCGGCTTTGTGGTCTTGGGGGCTTAATTTTTTTTTCTTTTCTGAGTAATTCTCCACAGTTTATGACTCCCCATTTTATTATGCTATACTTTTTTTTAAAGGTTCAGTTAACCGCGTTTACTTGAATGAATGCCAGAATGCGTTCGTTAGCTCTCTCGCTTCCTATCATTTATTCATTCGATTCTACGCTGCCCGGATTCGCTCTGTTTTTAAATCATTGTTGGCAGCATAAATAAATGTAATGAAAAAAGAAGCACCTCGACAATATTTTATCATTGAGCGCATATTTTTCGCTTGACAACTCTTGCGTAACGACAGTGGCAAAAAATATTCCAACAAACAATTAAATTAAAAAAATAAAAATAAAAATAAAAATAAAACACAAAAAGCAGCATGGCTAAAAATAATGTATTTAATAAGTAATATAATAAATATAAAAAGGGCAAACTTTTAAAAAGGAATTTACTAAAATGCTTAATCGAATTTATGCCAACCAAAAATCTATCAACCAATTTGTTCCCAGCAGCTGATTGGGACGGTACTCCTTTGTAGTGCTGTAGTGCGTCATAAGCTTTAATGAAGTTTTTTACTAGCGGCAACTGTTTTGTGTTAATTTAGAATGCAGTTGGCACTACAATATATAACTGTTGGCTTCAAAATGATATTGTTATATCAGATTTCAAATTGGGACTGTACAATATTCAGTCCAGTCCATTGTCTAATTCATTGTAACTAAAAAAAAAAAAAAATCCAGTCACATTCAAGTTCAGTTCTCAGACTACTATTAATGAAATGATATGTCGCTCATATCAAAAACTCGTTGTGCAGTTCAAAGGTTTTTAGTTGTAGCATTAAATTAGAAATGAGTCAGCCACACAAGTTCAATGCCAATATCGAATGAAAGCTTCGCGGTTGATTAAGCACCAACGAAACACTAAAAACAAGCCAAATGACTTGGGCATCGACAGATAGACGATTTGAACAAGCCGCGATACGTTGTGATTCCCTGGGGTGTTGAATATTCAAAAGTTTCGCTCAAAAATCGGAAAACCCCAGAACCAACCAACACAAAAAAAAAAAGAAACCACTTGGTTTTTAATAAACTCAGAACATGCCACATTTCAATGTTGGTTTGATTTAAATTCTTCACTCAGCTGTTTGACAAAATCTCAAACTGTTTGCATTCACTGATTACGCTGTGATTGTGAAAATCGCAGCCTCAATTAGGCTTCCACTTTCAGTCGACAGCAGTGGCTCAAACTCAACCGACGGGTTGACTATGTTATCTTTTAATTAGAATTTACTGATTCGAAATGCACTTGTGGGCAATGAGCGGCGATAAAGCGCCTTTAATTGAGTGTTTATGGCGAACGAGAATTTTTATAGCCCTCAAAGCCACTGAGAATGCGCATAGTGAAATTGTTTCAAATCCAGCAGCTTTAAAAGTCGTAAAAAAGTACTTAGCCAAGCGAGAAGTGCGACCTTGAAGCATTAGCTTAAATCAGATTGCAAACCGAAGATACAATAGAAGCAGTACAAAAAATAAAATAAAAATATATATATTTTTAAATGAAAAAAAAACCTGTGCAAATAGCATTAGATACGCAGCCTTAGCGCGTCTATCAACTTGTGAGTCTGACTATGAGTTGGCCCGGCCCGTTGACGTGAGCTACTCTTCGTTCCACATGCCCGCACCCTTGTGCTTGAAAAGTGAAGTGTTGCTTTCAGCTCTTCGTTCTTCACACACATACAACTGTGCATACAACATAACCAGGAGTATAGTTGGAAACTCATTCAATCATTCAAGCTTAAAATTGAAAGTAGCCAACTACTTTTTGCCGCTCTTATATTATATAACGACATTCCCAACTGCTCTGTGCAAAGACGCATCTGCATAGGAAAACGAGGTAATTTGGGACGTGTGTGTATAGCCTTTGGCATCATTTTGCTTTCCATTAATACTGGCATTTTTGCATAAAACAACGCCTCAGTTTTCATTTCGGTGCCCCTCAAAAGTGAAAGTGCTCAACAGCTGCCGTCGTTCTTAAACGAATCCCGAGCATTTGTAGCCAACTGCCAAAACGATAAATTTTATTTCACCACAAAACCAACAGAAATGAAATCAAAATCTTTATCTTCTGCTGCTGCGCTGTGCTTGTGCCGATTGCAGTTCAATATTTCACTAACGGTCACTATTCATTTTAGCTGAAAAGCAGTTTGAAAACTCGTTTCAAGCACAGATTTTTCTCAATTCTCGCTTGAATTATTTCGGATTTCTGGCGCGTTTATGTTTTCAATTTTAATCGCACTTGATAAGATTCCACTATTACAAAAGGATAGGTGTGTGTGTACGTGCGATTGCACTGACTAACATCCATTTAGAATTGACACATTTTCCCTGTGCTAAATAATGTTTTGCCTCGCTGACATTTTAATTTGAATTTATGGCATTTCTCACGATAAATAAGTCAATTTTAGTCAACCAACCAAAAATTATATCAGCTCGAAAATTTGTTCTGCTTCTTTAATCAGTTCGAAAGGCATCGGGAGCAATCATACAACTCTAATATATAATAATATAGAAATTTTACATATCCTTACTAATATTATAGGTGCGAATATAACTCTGTCTGTCTGTCTGTTACCTTTTCACGACTGAACTGTGCAACTAATTTTTAGGAATTTTGGAACAGAGAGGGATGAAACATTGGCAATGAACATAGGATTAAGTGACATTTGAAAACGTGCGATAAATAATTACCTCTCATTCGTTGACCTATTTATTTAAATTTAGACACGTAGAAATTATCTCTTCATGACAAAACCACTGAACAGTTTTTTTATTTATTTAATTAGTATGGAGATAGTATGGGGACTAATGAAAGTTAGGACAGAAAATTTTGGCTACTTGAAGTACTAATTCTATGCAGGCGAAGTCGCAGATACCAGCTAGTAATAAATAAATGTATTCTATAGAAGAAGGAAGTAGAGCCTCTTACATCTCACATATGTATTTTCTATATATGTACTCAAACATTTCATGCTCTCAATAAACCTCAAAGTTTAATTTTATTTTGTGTCACATGAATTGACTGATTTGAGATATTTGTGAAACCAATCACCCGCTTAACAGACTATAATCGAAAGCTAATCATTTGTTCCTACCGCTTTCAGGTGAAAATTTGGTTCCAGAATCGTCGTTCCAAGTACAAAAAAATGATGAAAGCTGCTCAGGGTCCTGGCACTGGCAGCGGTATGCCACTGGGTGGCGGCGGACCAAATCCTGGTCAACATAGTCCAAATCAAAATATGCATAGCGGTAAGTGTGAAAAAGTTTCTTTGTCTCCCCAAATTTTCCAGTCAATGTATTCGATTTAATTATGACACTTTCTAATGCAATAGTATGCAATTATCTTTTTCATCTTTCAGGCGGTAATAACGGTGGTGGCTCAAATAGCGGCTCCCCATCTCATTATCTACCTCCCGGACATAGTCCAACGCCATCAAGTACGCCTGTGTCTGAACTATCACCTGGTGAGTTAATTCCTCCTATAACAAATGTTCTTCGCCTTGTCTTGGTGTAAGATGGCTTTCTTTTTGTGAATATGGGGCCGTTTCTTCGAAATGTGCTTATGTATGCGGGTATGTACTCAGAAACCGGTGGACCGATCTACGTGAAAATTTTAAAGACACCCTGGAATAGTCTAGAGAGTAATAGAGTGAACGTTGGTGCGAAGTTCCACCGGAACAGTCAGAAAATTCCATACAATTACAATAGCCTATGTTTCAAGCAAAGCTTTAAAATATAGAGCAGTTTGAATTTTGTATGAAATAAAGGCGGGATTGTCAGTGGCGCAAACTCGTAATATTTAAGCTAGAAAAATTGTCCGACTAAAGAAGTTTTCAATTAACCACAATTTTCTGTTATATGTACAAGCAGCACTTCCTATGTGGTGCGCACTAGATATCACATATGACTATGGGATATTTGAACTAGCACTTTTTGAAATTATTTCAACTATCAAAGTACTTAAAGTGGAAGAAGTAGAGCGCTTACTAAAAAGACTAAACATAAAAAATACATACTTATATATAAATATATATTTAAAATTTTCATTAGAATTCCCGCCAACGGGTCTAAGTCCGCCAACGCAAGCGCCATGGGATCAAAAACCACATTGGATCGATCACAAGCCACCTCTGCAGATGACGCCGCAACCTCCGCCACATCCAGCAGCGACACATCCGCAAACGCATCATCACAATCCGCCGCCACAAATGGGCGGCTATGTACCTCAATACTGGTATCAACCCGAAACGAACCCGTCGTTATTAACGTAGGTAAAATGGTGGTTTTTAGCTTAACTGAAATATGTGATTTGCATTGCATTATAATTCTTAGGACTGTTATAGAAAAGTGCTTTCAATGATGACTCTTTTAAAAAATATTTTTTCTTCTTCTTTTTTTTTTTGTAGTGTTTGGCCAGCGGTTTAACACCACCAGCAACAGCAGGAACACCACTACCAGCAGCAACAGCAACAATACACGCAGCAAACACACCAACAACAATATACCAGCCACCCACACCAACAGTTTCAAATCGAATGTTATCGGCAAACCAATCCTATTTTTATAGATAATTCCAGTGCGTTCAATTAAAAAGAAGCCTCGGCGAAGAAGCAAAACATTAAACATTTTAGCGTACAATTGAAATTACTTTCAACAAGCAAACAAACCAATTGTGTTAAAAAACTGTAACATATTTACATAATTAAATAATTATTGAGTAGTATTAATTAATAATTGTTGTACATTTCATAAAAGAACAGTTCTTAAAAGTAGCATAAGCAAAACAAAGAAAATTAAGTATACAAATAACAAATAAATAAATAGAAAAGCAAACAAAACAAAAAAAAAATAAAATAAAAAAATTAAAAATTAAACAAAGCATTCCTCATTATTTTTATCGAAAATAAAATAAAACTTGCTAGTTTGTTTTTGGGTTAATTTGTATATCTTATTTTTATTTTTTATTTTATTAAAAAAAAAATATTTTTTTTATGTAAATTACGCATGCAAAAAACGAAAATTATATCAGCTGATGATCTTTAGTTCTTTCAAAGTCAGATCAGAAGGTTTTTGTTGCTTCTAACGTTAACTGTTAAATCGATTTAAAATTTAATCTAAACTAATTCATAAAAAAAATTCATTGAAAACTTGATTTACTTTTCCGTGTGCAATATAATTTTTATGATATTTGCAATTAATTGAGTTGATGAGATGACCAGGTGAGCGCCGAGTGTAACGAAACTGCAAATGATTCAGAGCTGAGAAAGATGTGTTGTTTTTTTTGGAGTGTACTCGTATGTGGCACGAGTAAAACCTTTTGTAAATTTTGTGTAAAAAATGCGAAAATAATAAATAAAAATTGGAATAATATTTTAGGCTAGTTTAGTGTAATTGGCATAGAATGTGTATAAATTGTTTTCTTTTAGATGTAAGCGCGGTAAATAGTTTTTTCTACTTAGTGTAAAACGAAACAAATAAACTTTTGTTTATTTTTAGTTTTATTATATTATTTGTATTAATTATTATTATTATTATTGTATTCCATTCGACTCGAAACGAATTGTTGCGAATGTGGCGTGCATTTGATTTTGTGTTGTAAACTATTAAATGGTAAATTGAGTAACCTTAAGCGTAAAATATAAAGGAAACATTCAACAAGTAATGAAAGCAAAAAGAATTCTTAGCATTTAATTTAGCTTTAAACTAGTAAAAAGGAATTTCTTAATCTTAATAGAAATGTTCACAAAACCCAAGGAAAAAGTATATTAAAACGGAGCAATATATATATATATATATATATATATATATATATATATATATGAAGAAACACTTAAATTATGGTTAGTAATTGTCGTAATTGTAACGAGAGCGAATGAAACAATAAAGCAAAATACAATAATTAATGCGAAAGTAAAATAACAATAAATAAAATAAAATCAAAGCAAAGCAAAGCGAAGAAAAATAATGAAAATGTAAATGAATAAAGCAAAGAAATATTATGAAAAGTTAGTTTAATTTTTTGGCAAATCATGAATCCGAGTGGGAAGCATTTGAGTGATGCCAATGAAAAAGTTATTAGCGGCGATTTGCACAACTTCACTCACAGCGACTCGCGCCCAACCACAACCAACCACAACCAACCACAACCAACCACAACCACCCACAATGCGAGATGAGATACATTAATGCATTAATATGGTATACTTGAAAAAGTTAAGTGCACCATTTACAGCACGGTGGGCTAAGCTGTGGCAGCCACTGGGAGCGGAAGGAAGCGAAAAATCTGTTCCATTAAACACAAAGAATGCAACAGGATGTGCTTGAGGCGTGCAGACATTACATAACAACGCATTACAGCACATCGCAGCACATCCTAAGACAGCGCAACGCATCATAGTAGAACACTTGGTAGGCTTTTAGCAGCTGAGCGGTAGTAGAAATTCGCAAGGGAGAGCCTTCTGAATGGTTCCATTATGTGCTTCAGTGAATTTCCAACACTTATTACTGTGTGTGTATTGTCAATGCATTGCGGAATAGAATGTGTATAGCCCTGAAAGCTTTCTGGGAACGGGCGGGTGGTCTTTGTTTTGGTTGCATTGTTTAACGCGTTAAAGCTGTTGTGCTGCATGTTGTGCTGCTTAGCGTTGCTCGAGAACGCACACTATCAATACTTCATTTGTATGCGCGGCCGCATTGGCACAGCGACTAATTAATTAGGAAGAAATTCCTTTTGACCAAACCGCGCCACAACGGACATTACTGCGCTCATTTGCCTTATAAGCCGCTCTGCTCTTCTTCAGTTAGCTGCGTGTACGAACGCGTGCCGTGCCCCTGCCAGCCGCTTGCACATTTATCGCGAAACGCGTTACCACTGAGATTTGCCCTGAGAACTCATGTCGACGCGAAAAATAGAATACGAAGAATAAAAGAGCCAAAAACTGTTTTCAAACATTTCCAGAGAAGTCACGGCTAAAGCAACTGTCCTGCCTAATAAGAAAAATGTCAATCAAAATGCACAAAACTGAAACAAAATCGCGCGAAACACTGGATTCAATTCTATGTATTACATACAGTTGAGCAGAGCTGAGTTCGGTGGGGGCTGCTATATGACTGGGTCATTGATTTTTTATTTTTGCTCATTAAGTCAACACCTCAGCGCTTAACTCAGTGCACGGCCTGATCACACGTCCACATGTCTACGCACAAAGATTTGTTGGCGAAATAAACCAAATTCTTTAAGTTGACCAAACAAAGCCGACGAAAATCTGCCGAAGACACAGGCACAAGTAGTCATGCCGGACTAGAACGGTCACACCGTGGAAAAGAGAACAGTGAAGAGGTGGAGGAGCCCAACGAATGTCACAAGAGGATTTTTGCATTTGACTCTTTTTGCGATTTCAATTTAAAATTTAAGCAAATATTCAACGTTTGCAAAATGCCGCAGCGCGCCTGGGACAGAAAGTCAACTTGGTCCGTTCGAGGCGGAAGGCGAGCAAAGGCTCTGGAATGCAGCACAGATGCCGGGCTACTAAGTTACGCACGCGATGCGGTCAACAAAAAGGTGCAATAAGGCCAATTCCGCTACAGAATGGACGCATACGGACGGACGCAGTTATACAAATTGTCCGGCTTTTTTAAATAAAATTTTAGAATTAAAAATCTAAGATTTTCAGCAGCTTTTCCTGCCAATTTTACTGATATCGAGTCGTAATTTCTGTCACTCCTCCTCAACTAGACCTCTTCGACTTCAACGAATTGCCATGTATCTTTTTGCCATTTTCAGACACGTTGCGTCTCAGTGCGAGTATCTTTCGAACAATGGCACATTTGTCTTTTTCGAAACGTCAAACGACACGAGTGACAATGACCGCTTAACCGTTTTCATAAAGTAAAAAACTAAAGCCAAGAAATAAAAAAATTCCAAAAACAAAACAAAAAAGAAAAACCAAAGCAACAACAACAACAAAAACACAATGAAAACACGCATGCACTGCTACTCATGCAATACGCTAGTGCAAACTCCCTTTTTCACTCCATTGCGGTCGATTTAAGTTTTTTTACTGCCACAGCGTCAGCAGCAACTTGCAGCAATACATGCCACGCCTCGCTTCACTCTCCACTCACTGCTGCCGCTGTTGCTGCTGTTGCTGCTGTTGCTGCTGTTGCTGCTGTTGCCACTGACTCTGTGCTTTGCTTGCTCCGACAAAAGTTCGTACAAGAAAAACGAAATTCCCAGCGTAATTCTTTTGATGGAATTTCTTTAAATTCCAGCGATTGTTTTGTGTTGAAACTGGCCGAGTTTGTTTTGTGCTGCACAACAGAGCAAAGCAGAGCAAAGCAGAGCACAGCAGAACAGAACGGCAAAGCATATCAGCGCAGAGCAGAGCTGAGCAGAATGAAACGCATTGCAATTTCGGTCCGAATGGAATCAAAATTTTCTTTTCGCTGGGCCTTTGCAAAGATTAATGTGTGAGTGGAAATCGAATTGAAATTGAAGCTTTCAGTTTCATTGCATACGCTGACCAAAATGTCAAGGGATCAATTTAGTTGCAGGAGAAAAGCCATTCGTAAGTCCAAATCAGAATACAAAATTTGCAGAAGTCAGAGCTTCGCCCAATGATACCTTTAAAGGGCATCCCCACCAACTAGACAATTCGCCCAATAAAGAATTTCATGGAAATACGAAGGCGCTCAATACAGTCGAGCTCAACGCACAACCCAATTACTCCTTCGTCTTAAAGCAAACGTTTTAATACGTTTTTCAAGGAAAAGTAATAATCAGTAAATAAGACCAATATTCCCATATAGTAGGGAACGAAGTACATACAAGTATAATAATAAATGTTATGGTAAACATTCTTATTTAACCTTGAAATCTTAAGACTGTACACTATTTTTTGCCACGCCCTCTCGCCTTTACTTTGCTTGGCGCAGTGTAAATCGCGTTCTGTGCTTACTCGTACTTTGAAATGAAACGAAGTAACACTGGCAGAATAACTAAAAAAAGCTTCTTGCTAGGATAAGAATTTCCTTGTAAAGATGACGCATACCAAACTTATAGACAGAAATGACCAAGTGCTGCCATTGAATGGCTTTGCAGCTACACTGTAAGGATGTCACCGCGCCTAATCCACACGGCACGCTGACCAACATGTCTCGCTGGGTTGTACTCGTAATACCAAATTGGTGTGCGGTGTGCCAACAATGACAAGAAATAAATAAAGAAAGAAGACAAAATAAAAATCAAGGAGAAGAAGCAGTGCAAATGAAAGAGTCTCAAGGCGAGTTATTTGTGAAATTCATCCGTCAAAGTCTGGTGCAGCATCAAAACTAACACTGCAGACTTGCAGACTTGCAGACTTGCAGACTTCTATGTGATGTAGCAGCGTCAGTGGTAGGAGTAGTGGTAGAGGAAACGGCGGTAGCAGGCGTAAAACTTGAAAAGCGTTCCTTTCATGGCAACGCCATTGTTTCGGCGGCTACCGTTCGTCTCAGGCGTCTCAGGCGTCGCTGCCGTCGTAGTGAACGATCTTGGCCGGGCTTGGTGCATTCCTGCGCGAAGGACACACGGAATGATGAACGATGTGTCGCTGATGACCTGATCAAAGTGGAGCATCTGTACGCATATCGATTGCACCGCACCACAGACTATAGCGCAGACCGTCAACGAGCTGGACCGCTCGGACAGTCAACCAAAGACCAGAGGTTTGGCTGCATATTTAAGTAGTCGAAATTTTTTATCGTAGCATTCACTCAAATAACTTTGTTAAGATTTTTGCAAGTACGTTTGGATTTGTGCAGAGTAACTTTGAATTCCTCCTCCTCTTCCTCTTCTTTTTCTTTTTCTTTTGTCGTTTTGGCAAATGTTTTGCTGTTAGTTGTTTGCTCTGGCAACGAACGAGGCCAAGTACCCACTTGCACAGAGCTTGGCCACAGAGCTCAGCTGAGCTCTTTCTCTTAGTGAGGACTCACTAAAGAAAAAGGGACAAATTTAGCATTGTGTTTTCGTGCTGCTCGCTCGCAAGGTTATTTGACAGCGACGAGCAGTCATTTTGACGTATGTTCGTTGTTGGCTTGCTTGCTTTTAACTGAATTTCAATTAGGACAATAAATCTTTTGACAGTGCAAAGCGAAAAGTTAAGCGATCGGTGTGCGCGTCGAGTCCACAGTTGAGCGATTTTATGACAAATGTATTTTATAAACTGTCAAAATAGGTGTCGAAAATGAATTAATTTGTAGCTGGCAAACCAAAGTGCGCCAGCGACTGCAAATTCCATTTGACAATCAGCTTTGCGTTGCGTTTGAAATTAGCGCTGCCTGCGATATCAGCTGCGCATGCGCAGATCCTCGTGTCGTCGCCCTGTAACCCGACACTGCTAATTATGCGACGGACAACAGACGGAACAGATTGCCGTGCGCACACACCCGTCGAAAATCGTGATTGCAGTCAGCTAATTTAATCAAGATTAGCAAGATTGGGGGCTGGGCGGGCGCAATTTGTTAAGAGTAGTTTTTTAGGCGGATTTTGTGGGCGTATGACTATTTTAAAGGTACGGCGAGGGACAATCCAAATTAACGGTAACATTTGTGTTGCACTTGAAACTCATTTCAGTAATTTTGCTAGTTGATACCACAACTGGCCTGGGGTTAAAGGCGTGTATTGGCATTCGGTGCTTTGGATAAGCCCTGACAGCTGCACATGTCAGTCAAGTTGGTAGCAACATGCGCTTGTTTCTAACTCGGTTTTCCATAAACCATTCAATATATTTGCGACTAAAAGTCATTTCGATTATGCGCATTAGTTAATGCCAACTCTAATAAAAACCATTCTATGGAGAATAAAACATTCCAAGTCAGTTTAATCCAGCCTCTCTGCCTGCGTCGCATTAAGGCAAACTTGGCAACAATAAATTTGCACTTTGCTCTGTTTTGTGATCAGTGGTCAGAGCTCTGTGCTTCGTGCTCGGTACACGACCGTTTAATGTTTTATTTATGGCTAGAAAACCAATTGCATTTGCCAACAAAAATAAATAAATAAATAAATAAGCCCACATGTTCTGTAGCTCGGTTCACTTGCTTTTTGTTTTCATCAAAATGTGCATAAAAATGTCGAAAAGCAAAAAGTGTCATTCAGCCGTTGCTGAGCTGAGCAACAGACAGCAGCAAGTGTTGCACAACGACGCGCTAAAAGTGTTCGTTTGGAAAGCTTTCCCAAGTGATTTTCAGGCGTGAAGACTTCGGCTCGATCGATGAAAGCTTAGACAGGCGCGCTGAGCTGTTCAACATTATGGTTGCTCATGTTTTATGCGAATCGAAATCGGCCAATGGCGACAACTCTACTGTTGGCAAACACTTACATATCTAAGCATGTTCGAGGGCATAGATACAAGTGAAATGAATGCAATGCGGTGCAGATCAGTTCAACTCAGCGTTTTTGTTGCAAAGTCAATTGCTTTGACACCTAACACTCGGCACCGTTGTCCAGCAGCATTTAATGCCGTTGCTGTTGCAGATTGCATTTTAATCCTTTCCAAATTGGTGCGTGCAACACTCAAGGGACAACAGTGCAGACGCAATAAACCCATTAACGCGTTATTTAGTTGTCAACCAAAGCAGATTCACTGAGCAACAAGAACAACAACAACAAAGCCGCATTGTAATATAAAAATAACACCAACGACAACAACATGTCGTGTCGGCTTTGTTGTTTCATCCTTAGATTTGTTGCTTCTTTGCTCCGTTTCTTCTTTTTACGCCAGCATGGAGAAATTGCACATGTCAAACCGGTTCTATCTAAATATCCCATTCAATTTGTGTGTTGCAAATATCACATAATCGAATCCAAGATAACATGGTTTACCGCTCACAATTTTAATGGAATAGTCCATCATTGATGCTAGAAAAAGCCAGTAGTAGAGGCAAGTCTCATAGTGCCGCTACTGCTCCAGCAGTACTACAACTTCGAGACAGGCGATTGTGAATGTGCTGAAAAGAAACTCTCTTAAATTAACTAGAATTAAAATAAATAAATGTGACTTTCATTTGGCGACTCGTTAGTGAATTTATGTAGATTAACTTGGACCAGCATATTTCGTACGCCGGGCCGAGCCCAGCCGAACAGAAGAGACCAGTTCAGAACAATGCGATGTATCTGTGCGGCAATTGTCTCAAATTTATAAGAGAGATGAGTGAGGATGAGGGACAACGCAATAGTAGAAGCCGTAACTCGGGCGGGAACACTACGAAACAATAGTCCAATGCAATAAATGAAATAGCCACAAGAAGCGCGGGGTGCCGTGTATAAGTGTAAGCGAGCGACGCTGAAACAAGTTGTTCCCAGGCATTTGATTATTGTTCTTTTTTTTTTTTGGGTAACTGAAAAAACGCAGAATCATCAAAGAACAGCACACGAAAGATTATATCGGCATCATCATGAACATCATCAACATCATCAGCAGCATCAGCAGTGACTACTCGGTGCTGTAGGAGGAGTGCGCTTCAAGAAATGTCATAAATTGAGCGTACCAAGTGCTGCTCATTGACTCAGAAGCCCATCATCGGGGCCGTACGTATATAGGAACTGATTTATGATTATTTCGCAGACAATTAAGACAAATAAACGCAACAGCACACAGCAAACAAGCTAAATTCAATTAAACCCATTAAAACTGCGTTCAATTCTTCAATCATCACATTCTCTATGGAGCAATTTTTGGTTCTTGGGAGTGAGAGCGTCAGCCTTGGATCCCACACTTTTCTGCTGTGCTGTGCTGTGTTGTGCGAACAATACATTGGCGGCTTCCGAAGCGTGCAATTAGTTCGTCGTCGGGCATGTGCGCCTTTCGTGTTGTCAACCAATGCGATTAAAATGCCTTCTAGTCTGACCGCCAGAGGTCAATTGAATTGACTTGTTTTGCTTTGCCCTGCACGGCTCGCCGTTATTGTGGTGCGCAAGTCGTTTCAGTTATTTAAGACAATTTGATTGAAAAGCACGGCGATGTATTATGCTTCAAATGATAAAGATGGGTCATGCAAACAACTTGAGCCATAGATCAATGGCTCCAAATCAAATAAGAAAATGGCAGTTTGCTTTTGTATGTTTGTGTTTTACAATTAATTAATATTTGATAGGTGGTAGTGGATTGGATTGGATTGAATACCCGTGATTGAATTACTTGAACTCGAACTGCGATTGTGAGAACACTTCAATATACACAAATTAATATCAGCACATAGCAAATCCTGATAACTGCGTAATAGTCCATATGCAACAAAAAGCTTGTGTGGCCCAACAAAAATAATATTCGTTTTCTTTTTTTTTTAATTTTCCTGGGATTTCGTATTTAATTCAATTTCGGGGAAAGATCTTACCTAAAAAGTCACCCGCTATGCTTGGAATCGGAAAACTGAAGCATGTTCAATCCAAGCGGAGAAATCATCAACTCAGACTGCAAAGACTTTTATGGTGAACTCTGGGTCCACATAAAATGAACTGCAATAAAAGGCACCGAAAGCGCGAACGAAAGCCCGCAACGCAGCGGGTGTGCCACGGCTGGCTACAAACAGCATGATCAATCAAAAGGTGAGGTTCAACATCAGCTTACGCTGAAGTTCAAGTGTTGAAATCAAATTGAATCGAAGCGAATTGAAAGCCATTCAATGCGATTTGTAGACATGCGTAACTAATCTCAATAGTGGGGACATGGCTGCGCCCTACAAGCTATCTAGTATTAAGTTAGTTCATCAATGCCAAGCGATAAACGCATATGCTCTTCACACTCAGTGTAGCGTGCTGCCAACGCAGTGCTGTGCTGCTCTGTGCAAGTACAAAACTCATAATCAATAAAACAACGCGGAGCATTTGAGAGACATTAATCAAAAGTTGCTGCACACAGCCACGAAAACAGTGCTTCAAATCAATGAATCAATGATCGAACAAACGGACGGACAGACGGACAGGTGGACAGGTGGACAGGCGGACAGACGGACGATCAACTGAACGAACTCACCTCGAAAGTACCGCCGCGGCTCAATGAAAGTGGCAATTAACCAGAAGCCGAGCATTAAATTACAAAATGCGATTGAATGAACGAGCGGTCGGAACAGGTTGCTGGCAAGCAGCGTTGATCGCCGCAATAGATAGATGGATAGAGCGGCGACATGGCTCGGGTGGCCGTGGATATGATAGGAACACGCGGAGTTAAACGTCAACAAATCTCCAACAACATCATTGTGATGTTGAAGCTCATCATTAGCGCGGTTACGCTACACTCGGATCGCAGCGCGTTGATATGTGGTTTTAATCGATTTAATACATGGGCCCCGCCGGCAACTGGAACACTCTGAATGGGTTTTCGAAACAATTACCGCGTTCATTCATGTTGAAAGCTTACTTATGGATGTCTGTGTTTGGCGGCTCGCTAGATTGGCGTTCATCGTAGCAGCATAGATTTGCGACTGGGTAGCTATCGATTGGGGCATTAGTGGATTGGATTCGAGCACCATGTCAGGCATATACAGACACATTTAAGACAGGTAAAATCCGAAGTGAAGAGCAAACGAACACAGGAGAGCATGAAAAGCGTGAAGAGCAACGTAAGCGGATTATACGAACAACATTAGTTCGGTGCACGCCTTCGTGCACTTGGTTACCCGCAGTGCAGCACTCAAATACGATATTGAATGTTGATCTAAATTCGAACCATCGATTGAGAATTGCTAATGTCATTGTCGATGTCGATGTCGCCGTCACTATGTTTACAACTAATCCGCAAAATGCACATTTCGATTTTGATCCGAGCCGAGGATCGTACGTCAAATGCACTTTCTCACACACACTCGAATCCTGTCTGTGTCTGTGGGCGTGTCGTGGCCGTATTGTAATCCAACAAAACAACAATGCATAATTTTGCCGCTTGTTGCTCGGCCCAGCTCAATTTGTTTTGGTCCCGTACAAATCCTCGCTGCATGCGCTTTTTATTTCTGCTATTTACGTCGCGCCACATGTGGTAAGCACTCATTTCGCTAGGACATTTTCGATTTATTTTGCATTGATGCGCTTCGTTGCTCACTTTAATTTGGACTATATATTTACACCTTTTGCACTTCGCACAGCATTTTCGGTTGTATTATTATTTTTTTAAATAATATTTTCGCATGATAATGCTCATTATGACGCTGTCAATGGGTTTGATTTACATGCATTTCTCTCACTTTCAACGGTTTTGGCCACAAACATTGCACCGCAAACGTCACTTCCGGCCGCCATTGTTTGCTCGGTGCAATGTTTGCCGAGTTGCCAACCGGCACTATTTCCTTAATTGTCTACTCACACACACTTGCACGCAAACATACATTTGCATATATGTGTAGGCTTATATTGTATACGTAAGCACACAGGTTGCAACAAACTTTGGCGTTTCCGGTTTGAGCGACTATTTTATTGTAATCGATACAATGCGCCAGGAATTAGTAGCGCTATATTATACCAGATGCAAAGTGTAACATGCCAGGTTTCTCCAACTATTTCGAAGTCCTCAAAACAATTTCTGAGTTGGTAGATCTTCAAAAGTAGGGGGGGAAGGCTTGTGCATTTGTGTTATGTTCGACTTTATGCGGATGCAATAGAAATCTGCGTCACTCTACCCAATGTTGGTCTGTTGTATCCATGGCTAGCAATAAATAGCAAGTTACAGAATTCCTACATAAGGTTGTCCACCTATAAGTTGATGGGTGCAACCGTTATATCGGCGGGAGTTTTTTATAAAGTGGTCACAATCATCGGGTGATAACATCATACGACTCCAGATTTTTCATGACGTCAGTTTGCCAGTCAAAAGACTTGGCGCATGACCGATGATGTTAATTCTATGGTGTCGATATAAAATGTTCATGGGTTTCCTCCTCCACGCTAAGGGATGAGCAGAAGATATCTGGTGCATGTGAAGAATTGGGTGAGTTGGAAGCTGATGTCTCCTGTGTTTTGGCTTCGCAGAATCCCCTTTGACTATTTTAGGTGAGTTTTAAAGAGCAGTCAATTCAAGGCACTTTATACGGGGCTTGATTCAGTTACATTGCCTTCAACACGTTTTTAAACTTGCTCTAATTTGTGCCTAATGCCCCACTAATAATGCTGCCGTCTTGTATTTTACCAAGGCGATGTGTTAGACAAAGAGTTTAACTTTTCGAACAGGAGCCTATAACTTTTGAAACTGGTATTCTTGAGACCATTATGGTAACGTTATCACGGCAGCTGAATCCTTTCTCTATTTACCATGCGACCCGTTAGATACTGCAAACGTTGCAACACCCATTGAACATGTGGGAGAATCGTAGACATGGAAGCAAATAAGAAAAAAAAATATATAAAAATTGCCACAAGGAATTTGATCACGGATCGCATACGGTAAGCACCCTTCGTGGAGGTGAACATGACGCAATGCCGTTTACAGCGAAGCCGTAGCCGAGGTGCTGAAGAGGTTGCTGATTGCTTAGGCAACAGCCGACTAAGTGGGCATGGTCTGGCAGCAAGAAAACAAAGAAATATGTGAAAAACACGCCTCACTGCGAACAAAGAACAAAAGGCTTCAAACAGATGCAACTCGAAAAGAATTGCACATGTATAGCTTGGTTTCCCTGTGCTTGTGTTTGTGTTTGTGTGTGTGTGCATAACAAAGGAGACTTGAAGCGCACACAAGGACACAGTGCCTCGCGCAACAATGTGACGAGCGTTAGTTGGCATTGTTTTGACGGCTTCGGCCGCTTCATGTGGCCCTCTCTCGCTGCAAATTCAAATTGGATTCTCAAGACGTCAACAAGCAGAAACACGATTAAGCGAAGCGTTGAACGCAGGAATCGCACACAAAAGGCGCAAGGCAGAAGGCGGAACTCGCCACTCGCTTGAAAGCAGCGGCAACCGTTTCGAAAAAAGAAAGGCAGCGCTAAAAAAACTAGACTTGGGTTACGAGTGCAAATGCGAGTAAATCACTGGCAATGGCAACGGTAGTGGCAGCCGGTGTATTGCGTCTCACCAGCAACGCGCAACGCGCAACGCGCAACGTTCACCTTTCGCCACTCGGATTGTGTAATTCAAAACGCGCCGGAAATCGCTCGCTTGGTCGCTCTGCTCTATTGCTTATGTTCGCTGGCAGTTGAAACGGAGCAAATTCGACAAACGCTGGAAATGCTGCTGGGCAACGCCCACAGCATAAAAAACGAATACGTCAGTGTGTATAAAAATCAGCCACTCGCCCGATAGTCGTGTAATGTGTTCGATCGTATTCAAGTTGTTTGAGTTCATACAAATCATATCAAAGGATCAGCTATATAAAAGGACTTCTCAAACACACACACACTCCCGAACCACTAGTTCTCGCATTCGACACATGTACAACGTCTTCCGTTCCAACTGGTAATTGTAGACGCACATGGGTCGCTCGTTCTTCTTCCTTTGTTGCCGATGTCATTGTCGTTGACATCGTCAGCGTCAGCGTCAGCGTCAGCGTCATCGCCGTGGTTCGTAGCAGCACCGGGTTCTCCTCCGTCAAGAGCGACTCTCATTTCGCATTTTTCAAATGCAGATTTTTTCTTCATTGTTTGCACTTTGTTTTCATTTAGTAATTGTTATCAGCTCCCTCACACATACGCACAACGGCAGGCACGCATCGGCGTAGCTTCCTTTCCCTTTGCCATCCGCCGTAGAACAAACACAAATCGGTTGCGTCATGAATCTCTCGCAAATTACCGCCTCCGTCGTTCGTCGCTGGCGCCGTAATAAAGTCCTCAACACCGTATGCCACAATTACCCGTCTGCCAATTTTCGGTTAGATATGTCAATTAAATTGTTTTGTTGAAATTCAATTATCATCGTCACTACTCTTGGCACTACCAAATAATTTTGTCGTTGTCAACTTTTGCTTCTTGAGCGCAGCGCAGAGCAATTCGAGCACGCGCCCATCCCTCGCCCTTGTGCCGCTGATATGTATTTTCACTCACACTTTCTAGCTGTACTCGTATATATATATATATATATATATATCTGTATCTGTGTGTGTGTGTTCACGAATTTAATTTCGACTTCGACGTCAACTTTTGACTCTTTCGCATTTCACTTTCAAGGTCGCCAGACGAATTTTTTGTGCACTGCCTCTGCATAATCTATAATTTTCATTTGTCTCGCTTGCCTGCTCTCTGTCACACTCGCTCGCTCGTCTGTTTTCGAAAACATTAAATTATCGTGTTGATGCCTTGTTCGTTACCCCGCTATCTACGTCATTCTACCCACTTTTAGTGCCGCTCGACATTCATTTTGGCCAATTTGCAATTATGTTATTATTATTTTCAACAAACTCGAAAGACTACGCCAACAACAACATTCCGCTACAAAATGCTACAAAAATGAGAAATCCAAAGAATTTCTTGTTTTTTGTTTTGTTTTGCTTTCGTTGCACGAAAACAGAGTAATTTGATTGACTTCTGATTGATTTGCTGAAATGCTTGGAACAGCTCCGACCTCGCCTTCAGCTCCATCTTTTATTCTTACTCCGTCTCCATGTCTCCTTATCGATTGAGTAGGTTCGCTTTCGAGACAGTATGCAGCATGAAGATATAATTTGAGATGAAACCCGTTTTGCAGTTTGATATGATCAAGGATTTTCAGAAGTAGTGAAAGCTGATGTATTGAACATGTCTATTACTGACCGTATAAAAGTACATGCTTATTTGAAGATTTGGGTTGCAAAATTTAAGCAAACGTGCGCCTGTTTTGCCATTTGATAATACTTCAATATCCCTCGATTGCAACAGAGCTCGTATTTATGAAGCAAGTTGAATGACTCGATCAGTGTATGAAATCCGATGTGGTGATGAATTGCTAACAGACATGCTTCCAAATACAGCTAAAGCGACATTGTCATGTTTTAAGCTTATCTATCTACTAGCAGGCACCCGGCGCGTTGCTGCCTTCGGCGCTCTGTCTACCGCTGCGATTTTCTGGTTGATCTTCCAGTGTTTGACTTTTTGGGTGGCATTTCGTATTCTGCACTTTTTTTGATTTTTATTGTCATTCGAATATTTGAATATACTTTGTTTTTGTGTTTTATTTGTATCCATACAGTTTGAGAAGCATTTGAAAATTAAGTTGGTCTTAATACTTAGTGAATTCGACTATTTTTTCGCACCAAACATCATAGTTACCATCTAAAGGCTATTATAGAGATTCCCTGAAAAATTCATTAAAATCGGCAACGCGGTTTCGGCGTCCATAACGGACAAACATACAGATAAACAAACAGACAAACATACTTCCCATTTTATATATATGTAGATATGTATAAAATCGTTTGTGCCTTTGTTAGAAACGCGTGCTATCCGGTTCTATCAGAGCTATCAAGCTTAAATATTTACTTTGGGTTCGGTTTGAAGCCTTCTGAGTTCTTTTTATTTGGACCGGGCAGATGGCAAAGTTACTTATATACAAAAAGTGTGCTCTTAAAGTAGGCACCGAGTTCTCAAGAATCTTATGAATTGTGCAAAGTAACGGCAGTCTGTTCTATTTTTTGTAAGTAAAGTACGCCCTTTTGTTTGGTTGTTCTGTTATTCCCCACTTCCTTACTCCGTAATAAATGCAGACAACACAAATTTGTTTTCTATTAATATTAACAAATGCATATAGGTTTGTGGACAAAACAACGTTTGCGGTTCAAGCTAGTAATATTTTAAATTTGTCCAATCACACAACTTATCAGGCTTCTCGCAACAGAGACGACTCGCTTTAATCTAAATGCCTGAAATTCATAGCATCCTATTTTATATTGTAAGAACCCAAAGATGCTGTACTTTCTGTATTACTTGACGCGAATCTGCGCAGCCGAAATTGAAATCAAGTCACGTATTTTATTAAACATGGCGACTGCCATGTTAGACAACCGATTGATTTCCGCCCAATGCTCTCCTTAAAGAAGTTAGTGAAGCGATTTGGGTGAGTTGCGTCTCGTCAATTCGAATCGAGCCGCGTACCTTCACAACCGCCTTTGCCGACCGCCAATGGCTTAATTGTTCCTACTATTATATTGGACTCGCTCCTCTAGCTTTGTTCATGCTGGTAAGTAAATAAGTAAGCTTCAAGTCTATTAAAATCGGTGTCTGCGCTGGCGCTGAAGACAGCACGATGCCTGTCAAAAATGATTAGAGAATTTTTCATCACACTTGCAACATACTGAAGAAATTAATGAACACAAATACATATTTCATTCTTGTCGTTGTTAAAATATTACAGGTCAAGTAAAATGTATGACAATTAAGCTGGTAACTGTGCAAATAAGGACGAATAGATTGAAATTCATGATTTAACATGATGAGAAGACAAACAAATAGGAGCAAATTATTCTCAGATATATAAATCAGATTTGAAGTCAACGCAAAAGCACCATGCATTAGTGTATAGGATTTTATTTTATTTATTTATATTTTTTGTTTGTGAATTTGATTAAAATAATTGTAAATGCACTACTGTATCGTCTTAGCTATGTGCCAGTAGTCTTAAGCAGGCCATTTCAGCAGAACCATTCGTAAAGCACTTAAAGTTAACACAGGATATAAGAATTTTTGAGCTACAATCAAGTACCATTTTACTGGCTGAGAACCTGCTCATGTTAGGAGTCATCTATCTCACCAAATTCCATTAGGATAGAGGGCAGGAGTAATTAATTTTATCTTCCGGATTATTTGTCCACTGAACGTTAGTTAAAATGTGTTAAAAGTACTTGTATTTAATTGACTTAATTATAGAAGAATATTATACAATATGTGTGCTGTATAGTTGTTTGAAGAAATCCCCTGAAAAAATCGATGCATGTCTGTTTGACGTAAAATCACATACTTCAGATTTTAATATAAAAAAAGCGAAATACCAAGCCTCGGCAGACAAACAATAATATTCGAAAACTAACTACATCAACTTACCTTAAGGTAAGACAATTTTTTTCATGATACCATATGTCCGATAAAAGAAAAAGACAGAAATATACATATATGCATGAGAAAAGGGTTTACGCGTTTGGAGGGCGTTCGCCTTTGTGTGCAATGCAAGTGTTCATGTTTCCATTAATGCGAACACTCGTGATACAATATTTGAAACATGCAGAGTTAAGCTAGCTGCTCAGCACTAAAAAAAAATTAAATAAAAAAATAAAAAGAGAAAAAAGTAAAAACAGGTAAAAAGGCAACATTTTGCGAAACTGCAGTCCGCCATATTTAATGATACACCTTCAGTTTGCGTAAGTTTGTTGTTGTTGTTTTTTGCTGCTTTTGCCAAGCCGCACCTGAGCCGTCTTCTTGTGATTGCACGTTGTTGTTGCTCGCCGCCGTACCGCAAACCAAAACTTGCAAATTTTATTTATTCATTTTTTTTGTTACTTTCATACAGCGTAAAAATGCAAGAGTCAGCAGCCATCGACTTTTGATACCCTATGTAGAACATGACAATTACAAAATTACTCACAATTACAAATGCAGCTGCGAAAGCAACCATACAATTTCCGTAGTATTCACATAAAATCAGCAGTTCAACACCGATAATTCGAATATTATTTTCGTTAGTATACCATTTAAATTATTTTGACAGGCTGCTGTAGTCGTGATTAAGCTTCTACTACTAATGGCCACAAATACATGAAATTTCGAAGAAAGTTATCAATTCGCCCAGAAGCAGCGCAAAGGCAATTGTTCTCCAAATTTCCTATTTGCCTTGGCCTGAATGTTACAGTCAACCCCACGAACTGAACATGCTCTCTTATGCACCGATGGGTGTAGGGTGTATAAGAAATAACAACAACTGCACACAACAACGCGATATGAAAATGCATATTCAACTTCTGTTGACTGTGACTGCTTGCCTCTACTCCTCCGCTACTTCTTTGCATTTTATTTTTTATTTTTCTTCTTTTGCCACGCCATTTGCTTTTTGCTTTGCTTCACAGCCGCAAATGCTAAGACGGGCGAACGAGAAAAGCAAAGAAAGCAACAACGGTTCGCTTTGGCGAAGAAGACGCTTTTTCATTTGTTTGTTTATTTGCGCGTATGCGTGTGCGTGTGCGTGTGAGTGTGTGTATTTGTTTAAAGTTTTAAGCTGGTTCCAGTTTTGGGCTTATGTTTGGGGTTGGCGCAGTGACGGGTACAGCAATCGACGTCTTGTAACGCATGAAGATAACTTAAGGTTTAAATGTATGAAAAATATCTGCACGCTAGTTATATACTCCAACTTCAGCATACGCAAATGTATATACGCGTATGGTAGTATGGCATGTATGGTGTGGTGGCACCGAAAGAACAGCGACCAAATGCGTTCAGCGAATGTAACCCGACAAGACGCAGCGTAGCGAATGAAGCTGTCTCTGAGTCTCCTTCGCAAAGTTCACAATGGCGTACTTCACTTTGATTCTTCATATCACTGCACAGAGTTTATATTTTTATTAATTTGTTTATTTATTTTTTTAAATTAATTTATTTATGTTTTTTGTAGCTAATGTAAAATGTTAAATATATTTGGTTAATTTAGATCATGCAATAATCATACTTTGATAATTGCGATAAAATATTCGATACATGCTTGTGAGTAAGTGAATTTATCCATAAGAAAGTTGTATGTCCCAATTTTTGATTAAAAAAAAAAAACAAATCATTTGCACTACTGAATATTTGCCTCATACACGCTTCATTAGCCTTCATGAAGCCAAAAGATAGTCTCTTCATATTTAATACATTATACCCCGCTTTCAGCCAATCCAAATCTCCAGTAGTTCTTCAAACTGTGGAAATACTTGGATATTTACAGCAAACGCTTTTTAGGTACTGAGACACTCATTGACATATGCTTCAATCGGCGTCCTGATGAACCGATAGATTCTTATGGTCAACTGTGGCTAGGTGTCATTTAGTGCAATTGATAGTTCCATGGCATATCCGTTCATCTGGCCGATATACTTTTCTATAATAAAACCACAAGGTTACATGCATCCCGATATCCTTTACGATCTCTATGTTCTCAGGAATCAGGTTCGAGTTATTTTTACTATTGGCTGATTTTGAATGTATATCTTTGAATTGCTACGTAGGCTATACCTATAACCAAATATTTCATATCCCGCGAAGTTTTGACGTTTTTCGTGTATGAGATCATTTTGCACGGTACTCAGTTAGAACACATAGAACCACGAACATCACATCTGAACATAGTAATCACTTTCATAATTAATCTAATTCTACAATCGGGAACTCGAGCATTTTAAAACGATTCGCAGATTTTCGCTGGATTTAGTTGTCGTCATGCGTTCAGTGATTAAGCTATCGATGAAGCCTAAATACTACGTGAGTCGTCGTAACTACAGGCGCTCAGTGACACAAGCACTTGCCGCATTGTGCTCGTTTCTCAACTTACTCAACCCACCAGGACAACAGCAAGAATAGAGCCGTGGCTGAGTGTTGACTGGTGAAGTGGAGTGGTGGGAAAAGGGAAACGCGATCGAGAAGGGTAATCGTATAATCGCAGAGCGAATGCAAAACCACAGAATGCCATGTTAGATTGCAACACACTCGCTGGCTAATTGCATATTTGCATAGTTACATGTTGCAATAGCTCCGGCAATGGCAATGGCTACAACAATAGCAACGCAAAAGCAACGGTAACTACAACGCAAACGAACGTAGAAAAAAAAAAGGTGGAAATAAGGAGAACCAACTAAATTTCAACGCCACAAAAACAAATGTTCATTTTCAAAAACTACAAATAAAAATAGAAAGAAAGCTGCAACAAGCAACAACAATAACAACAACACCAGCAATGGGAAGCAACCGAGCAGGCGCCTACGTTTTGGGTGTGGCTGACATTTTTACGTGTGGCAATTCGTCAAAGCAGCAGCGCCAATAACAGCAAATACAACACTAAAACACGGCAAATACAACAAACAAGGCTGCAGGAAAAGTTTTTCGCTCTTTGGCAACGATGGCGAGCAAGGAGATGAACGAACTGCATATTTGCGATAGCGTATAAACCGCCCCTCATGCCCTGCCCAAGCGACCGTTAGCCATGTTATGGTCTTTCGCTGGTTGGAAATCGGAGAGCGACTTTTTGTTGGATTCGTCATCTTTCAGTCGTTCTTCGATTTTGCATTGACTCTTTGTCCGCCAGACTGATGCGTTTTTCTAATGCTGTTCGCAGCAAAACATGCATCCAGCGCAGTATCTATCAAACGAATCGAAATCCATTTATTTCCATAGAAATATGCTAAGATTATACTTTCCAAGTCAAACGAGAAATTGCGCGAAAAGTAAACACACAACCTGTAACAATTGCTGCGGCGGTGGGTGTAGTTGCGGGTTCGTCTAAAGCTAGGCGGTTCTGGGTGTGAGTAGTCAAAGCATAGTCAAATCAATAGCAAAGTTTACGAAAACCGAAGCTGACTTTTAGCCATTGAGCAGTATTTAAACCTAGGCGCAACCTTAGTACAATTTAATCAAATAACCGTGCAAAGTTTAAGAGCACTCATCAGAACTTCTATTCGAAATATCCAATTTATGAGCATGTACATAAGTGTACCTATGTATAGGAGCATGAGTACCGTAAGTGCACAGCTTTTAAAATGCTGATTTGTGTTTAAATACTAATATTGTAAACATGATATATATCTATATATATAAAAATGAAGGCATATTTCTGTGTGTAATATTATTCTGAGCTAACGCATGAACGAATTCGAAAAAATCTTTTTGTTTGTGTTAGAAGAAGTCGAGACGATGGTTTTAAAATAACTGTGATGTTGCTTTTATTTTTCTCAATATATTTATTTTTTATTTATAATTGTTGTTTTTTTCTTTCAAACTAATGAATGCGAAGCGAAGTGGGCAGGGTTCCGCTAGTATATTATATATACATATATATATATATATACATGATATTCTTCATATTAACAAAATCTCCATCTATTCAAAAAACGGGAAAAAACTCCTCACGCAAAGGTACTAGTTGGTAGACATACAGACAGACATTTGTCATCGGGCTGGGAGATTCGTAAGAAGCCGTCATAAATGCGCGTCCTCCCCAAACTCTCGTGGAGCTAGCTACTTTTCTTCATTCTCTTCCTTCCACACCATTATTTTCCATACTAGTTAAATATACTCATTAAAATTTAAATAAAGATCTATTACCATACACCAATTAATTATCACCTAACAAATACACACCCCTCCAAATATACTTTATGGTACCTGCAACACCTCTATCACTCTTACAAATGATACATTTAAGCACACAAACTCTATCAATTGTTAGTTGCTTAAATTGTTCGAATATCCGCGAGCAAGGCGCTTTAAAATCTTAGCGAGTATCGCCGTATAAGGATTCATAGCAAGGACTGCCATTGATTTTCATTAGCCTAATACATGCTTTTCAGACGTTGCCTGACTAAGGATGTGGAAATGTTCTCTATTTGCTGCCCGTTTTGAAAACTACAAACACGGTGAAATGGAATTTTGTAGGCTTCATACTTCATGCATTACGTGTCTCTGAAGCATTTCCGTCATGGCCAACAAAAAATACAGAAATATTTTTTAATTCACAACCTCTGCCCAGTGCCTGCGCCTCTCCACATTCTAAGTTATTTCATGTTTTTTTTATTTTTGCTTTTTTTTTTTTTTTGTCATGACGAACGCCATCACGATTATACAATTTCTTATCTACAGCTGCGCAAGAGAAACGAGTACGAAATCGAAAATCGACGCCATGGAGCCCCCGAACACACAAAGGCCAGCAATCAGACGCAGGCAACAGCGCACAGCCAACGTTCTGATTCGTTTCGCTTTTTGCATGACTCGAGATCATAAAAACATATTTTTACGAGTGAAGGAGCTGTGGCATGGAAAAAACGCCATTGGAAAAAGAAAAGGCCAGAAAGAAATACATTATGTGCATGAACACGTTTTGGCACGTTTGCGGCAAATATGAACACGCTTGCCATTTTTTGCTGCGAACTTTGCTCGACCGCCGCATGAATGGCCTGGTGTGGACCCTCTTGCTGACGTCCTTTTCAGTGCTTTCTGGCCGCTGTTGCCTTTGCTAGTCACAATATTTACCACCAGCGCTTTTATATAATATTCTCGGTTGTATATAAGCGCCAAACAGACACACACAAACACAGAGTTACCTTTCGAGTGAACTAACTGAGCAATTATCGCCATATTTCGCTGTAGTTGCTTTTGGCCTGCCACACAGACATTCACCATATTTTAGAGTCCATACGTGCCTGGGACTTTGCTTGGCTTCATTAGGTTGCTTACTTGCTTCGTTCGTTTTCAGTTAACTTTCTGAGATTAAAGTTACCGATAAGATAGTCGACGAGTGTAAGTGCCAGTGTATCCTTCGCTTTGACTGACTGACTGATTTCCTTGTTGTTGCTAATTATAAAATAAATAAATAAAAATATATCTTCTCTTTTCTTTCGATTTATGGAGAGAGGTAAAGAGAGGATAGATAATCTGAATTTTTACTCAAAAATCTCACTGTACGGTTTCGTGAGTTGAAGGCACTAAAGACCAGTTATTCCAATTGCTATTGGACCAGTGATTTTTTTTAAAGTTGTTTTTTAAGGCTCGAACAGAATGATGTTACTGTTACTGCGTTTGTTACCCGTCAAAAAATCATATACAGCAGTTTGTATGTCAACGAACACAATCAGTAGCTGTGACTCTGCTTGTTACTCTGAGTGTTACCGTGAAGTCAAATTATTTTAATTTGCTTAGTAACACATCGTCTCTCTCTCACTCTCTCCCTTTTTGTACACCTCTCAAATGGCAAGCACAGGGTTGTTCAATGCCTTAATAAAAAATAACTGAAATTTTTTGACATTTTTTAACATTTTCAATGGTATGACAACTCTAATGTTACTGAACCACGCATTCTGGTCATTTATTTTTCGGGCAAGTCCCAGTAACACAACCACAGTAACAGCCATTCTGTTCCCATTGAAATATGTTTTCTTAAGCGTTTATTTTCGTGATGATATCTTTATTCGTCACAAATTTCATAACGCCAAGCCATTAGCCGCTGTGGGCTAAATCTTGGGAATCTGCTGAATGGGCTAGGAATTCGTTGCATTATTTATGGATGTTCGCAATGGAGACTACAGACGTGTACCATCGTGTGTTGTCATGGTGTATGAGTAATTTTACTTCGCTAAATGCTTCAAATTAATACCAAATCTGTCCGGCAGATAAGAATAATATGAGTATTCGCTAGTGGTCGTTTTATCTTTCTTAAGGTAAGCGACTTCAACACCGCGTACATACATACATACGCACTGGCGCAATGACCTCCTCTTGTGCACATTCACTCGGAGATTACCAGTGCTTCTTAGCCATTGCAATTGCATACTATTTATCGATTCTTTGGTATCGGTGATGCTTAATGAGCACACGAAATTCGTGTTTTTTTTTTTTCATTTTAGTTGAAATGCACAAAGTTGACTGCTTTCAATGACTGTGAAAGCTTATTTAGAACTAGCAGTGTTGTGTAATAGTTAAAGTAACTACGCGGGGAATTCCAAAATTCACTGAACTATCAATCTGGCCTCGTATCATGATTGTACCGAGAGGGTGGTGTCTCGCATCGAATGCTGCAAGCAAAGAGCGGGACCGTCATCTCAACACTGACGCAGTGGTAATTAAAGCAATAAGCCGCGTGCATGTTAGACGCTTATCTGAACTGCTATTTGTATAATATTTTTGAATTAAAATAACTTTAAGTAGGTGTGTGCGTATTTCCTGAATTGATCTCTCAATTGGCTAGGCAGCTACTGAGGCATGCTGCCAACACCGGATGGTCTTTAATTGTATTTGACAGAGTGCGCAAAGACTTGAGCATTAACTGCACTGTTTATGTAGTGTCTTTCATTATCAGCACCCAAGATCAGTACTAACAAAGGGCGTTCTTAGCATGCAAATTAGAAAGCGTTGTCCGCGCTGAGAGCCAACTTCCGTACTGCCGATTGATCTTTGCCATGCTAGGCATGCTCGACAAAGATGTGCTATCCTCAGCACTCACTAATTTTCGTTGTTCTGCAGCCTTCAGATCGGAATTTGCATTAAAGGTTTTCCTGTAGCAGTTCGACCAATACACAAAACGGAAGTAAGGAACGGAACACGTAAAAAAGAATGTTTGCTCGTTCCCTTTTCACTCGCACGTCTCTCGCCTACTTTCAATCTAGCCTCGTGTACTACAACAAGCGGCACAAGCTATCGCATCCGTTGCCGTTTAAATTAGTTTACAATTTGATTAGATTACATGCCATTATAGTGAAATCAATCACATTTAGAAACCACTTAACACGTGGTCAACGGTACAGTAGTCATCAGCGGCCCCTCCCCTGCCGCGATCTACTTACACCGCACGCACGCCAATTGCAGTTAATTTGATTGCGCTCTCTTCGATTTTGATGACGCGCTAAATTTGCCATTTAATTATGGTTTTATGTCTTGAATGAGCTTGCGATTAATCGTTTCCACTTGTAATTCAGATATTAACATAAGCATTTCAATAACTGTGGAAATAATTCCGCCAAGCTAGAGAAATCGTGTTGGACACCGAGACTGCGCATTTCTCTTTAATGACGATTACTGATTTGTAGCGTTTTGTATATAATCTGAGAGTAACTGAAACTAATGCGTTTTTCTATGCTTTATTAATTAAATGGAAATTGCACTTCAGGTTAGTTAGGTTAATGATCAAATGTGGAAATTACTTGAACAATGTACCGCAAGTGCCACAATGGTATTCCATTGCGGCATAGGCCTGACGTTCTTTTAATTAAATATTGAGTTTGTAGCGGGGTCTCGGTCTCAATATGGTAATAGGAGAAATCGAAAATCCACTACCAGTAATATGAAAATCTGCTTCAGGAGAGTCTAATAGCCTATTTACACTGCGGCTGGATCACTGAATCGAATCTTGCTGTTCACACTGCCGATTTAAAATCATCATCAGCTGTTCATTGTTTTGGTTATACGCACGTTGACAAATTGTGAGATGTGAAAAAATTGAAAAATTGCGATTTGTGGAAAAAATAGATACATTAAAATCATTTATAATGTGTACCAACGTGTTTTCGACCTTAATTGGACTTATATTTATAAAAAAAACTTTAAATTTTAGTGTTTACTTCACTTTGTTTTGTTCCATGATCAGCTGTTTATTATTTTGGCGAACAAAAAAGAAGAAGAAGACAGTTGAGAATGGCATTTTCCTACCAAAAACTTTGCATGAAACAATTGTTTCAACAAGTCACAAATATGATAAACGTCATAACAATCCTCATATCGAAGATAGACAAACAAAATGGAAACTAAATTAAGGATCATAACTTGGAATGCAAACGGACTGAAAAACCTTATTGACGAACTACAAATACTTCTTCATGACAACAGCATTGACATAGCCCTAGTCTCGGAGACACATTGCACAAACAAACACTTCATACAAGTTAGAGGGTACAAAGTGTATACCACAAAGCACCCCGAGCGCACGGTGGAACAGCCATAATTATTAAGCATTGCATAAAGCACGACGAGCTTGAGCCTTATCAGCCAAACTACATACAAGCGACGAACATTCAAACTAATGATCTCGTAGGACCACTCACAATATCTGCTGTATATAGCCCACCAAAGCGTAATATTACAGACACAGAATATAAGAATTTCCTCAACTTTCTTGGACAACGCTTCATTGCAGCCGGTGATTACAATGCGAAACACAATATGTGGGGATCGAGGCTAACGAACAAAAAAGGCAAAAATCCCCTCAGCGCTATGCAGTTCACAAACTGTAAACTTGAGTACAGGCGAACCAGCATATTGGCCAACAGACATTAATAAAACACCTAACTTGATAGATTGTTTCATTACAACGAATCTGGACATTCGGAAATGTAAAATCTTCTCACGATTCGAACTCTCGTCAGACCACAAACCTATAGAATTAATATATGACTCGCATGTCACGCCTACACATGCAAACAGACTCCTGTACAACAACAGAACTGACTGGCATACTTATAAGGAATACATTGACATTAATTTAATGACCGACATCCCTCTTAAATCATACAATCGACACCAAAAAAGAAGCAGCAAAATTGGACATTCTACACACAACCTCAACTACGACCACAAGATCTCCTGACACAAAAAGACAGTACAACAAGGCAACAAAAGATGTTAAAAATGATAGGTATTAAAAAACAAACAATTAACATCATATCTCAACAGCTTAACACCCACGAGTCAAACGGACTACTCTTTATGGAAAGCTACTAAAGGATGGACAAATAAAAGTAATCATCAGGCTCCTCTAAAATTGGAAAACGGGTTATGGACAAAGACGAACTTGGACAAAGCTAAAGTATTAGCGGACTATTTCGTAAGGATTTTTACAGAAGTCGCCACCAACTCAGATGATCCACAGCTGAACACAGATATTAGCAGAGGTTCGGAACATATAAAACATGAAAAGACCACCATAGGAGAAATAAGAAAATGCATTAATAATGACATAATGGAAAAAAAAGTCACCTGGATATGACAGAATAAATGGGAAACTCCTGAGAGAACTACCTGTAAAAGCTACAGAATATCTAAGAAACATCTTTAACGTTATGTTCAGACTAAACTATTTTCCGAGAGTCTGGAAAGTAGCTGAGATTATTGCGATCCCGAAACCAGACAAAGACGAATCAAAAGCAGAGTCTTATAGACCAATCAGTCTACTAGCTGTAGTCTCAAAAATTTTCGAAAAGATATTAAGAAGTAGACTATTGCCACTAATAGAACGCAGGCACACCAATCCAAATCACCAATTTGGTTTACGAAGAAGTCACTCAACGATACAACAAGTGTCAAGTGTTACGCACAAAATTCTAAATGACATTGACGATAATAAATTTTGTATTGGACTCTTCTTGGGCGTGGAAAAAGCTTTTGACAAGGTTTGGCATAAAGAACTCAAATGGAAACTTAACAATATATTCCCTCAAAACATAGCACATCTATTAACATCATATATAACAGGTGGATACTTCTTAGTTAAATACTCAGAGGAATACTCAACCCTGAGAGAAATAAATTCAGGAGTTCCACAGGGAAGTGTGCTAGGACCTATATTATATACCCTATACACAGCAGACATACCATATCCCACTCACAATTCGTCGATGATCGCAACTTTCGCCGATGACACAACACTCCTAAGTGCTCATAAAAACATAAATACTTCAACATCCATGTTGCAAGCAGACTTTAATAAAACACTTGACTGGCTTTGAAAGTGGCATATTAAAATAAACAAAAACAAAACAGTACAAGTTATATACACTACTAAGCCTAGATTCACACCAATCCATATAAATATTGACGGAGACGACGTAACCATTCAAAAAGAAGCCAATTACTTAGGATTATATATTGACAGTAGATGAGGAAATAATCAATTTAAGCAGAAAATACCAAACCAAACTTTCCCAGCATTCGATCGATGGTGTGAACACATTACCATTAGAAGAACTAACTCGGCAACGTAGGCTAAAAGGGTGAGACCAGTGGACCTCACATAACACATATTACTTCATTACATTACTTACTCATTTTTATTTGGTGTTATCTTTAATTGTTTATTTATTGTTAAAATACATGTATTGTTAAATTCCAGTCACAACACTACTTTACAAACTGATTGTAAAATTAAAATTCACCCACTTGTCCTAAATATTAATCTGTAAATAGTCGATTTATTTTTCTATAATAGACAATGTACTCTTCTTTTGGGAAAATTAAAAAAAAAAAAACACTGTCAGAAATCGGCAGCCCTGTTTCGAATCCTTATCGAATCCATTTAGTGATTCGCAGCGATTCGGATCGCCATCTACAACAACAACCCCTGCATGATGTCACTTTTCCTTGTGGTTGTTGTAGAAAGTGATACGAATCACCGCCGAATCACCAGCGATTCGAATCCTAGCCCAGTGTAAATAAGCTATAAAATAGCTTGTTGAAAAAACATCGATATATCGTTACATCGATATTTTTTGTTCCACAAGTCGATATTTATGAGCGATATATAAATTTTCGATATATCGATATATTGATTTAAATTCCCATACATCAAAGAGGTATAAAAATGTATGCCTTTTTTAAAACCAACAAACGAAAATTGCTTCGCGCTTTCTTGTTACAACTCAACCCAACTTTTCTTTTGTATAGCGATTGATATATCGATATATGGATATTTTTATTAAAAAATATTAACGTCGATATTAATACCTCGATACGATGTATATCGATATTTTTGGTACTTCTGACATCCCTAAGATAAAATTGCGGTCATTGTTCTTACTGTCACTGATGGCTTTTCTGATATACGAATGAATTAATATATATTTGTACCCATTCGACTATATTTCAGGTATCAAGCAATTGTCACGGAATTCTCTTTTTTTACATTGTGCTATTCGATTACGAAGCGATAGTTTGAGTCGAAAACACTTTGAGTAATGAAAAACGCAACACATGCTTATATAATATATATATATATATTTTTTCTTTTTTAAATATTTTTTTTTAAATAACAAACTCTTCAAATAACTACATTAAATAAACAAATTTATAATATATATTAATGACATCATTTGGACAATGTCTCAGTTCGAGCTCTCGATTCCTTAATATTATTATTTAGAACATTTTTAGGAATATTTATAAAGTGCAACTTAAGTGCAATTGGTAATATTATATTATGATTATGAATGCTATGAAAAATTAGGAAACAAGTACATTACTAGGTGACCCCCCCAACAAATGTTGTCCTGTAAAAAAAAAAACACGTGAAGAATGAAGAGCATATCACAAAAACGAGAAAATCTCTCACTTTTTAATTTTCACTTTACAAACAGCACACCCATACTATATTTATTAGATTATAATGTGCTTTGCAACTATTACAAACGGTATACATTAATTATTTGTCAGGTTTAGGATCATTTACATTTAATTTCGAAGATAAGGTCAGCGTCTTCTCCGTCTAAGGCGAGACCTGCTCCTTTCTTGTAGCTCGCGGCAGTGAAGCCTTTTGAGGTGCTGAATGGGTGAGACTTCAGCCAGTGGTCTGGCTAAGCGGTTTGAGTTTGCCAAAAGTCGGTCATTGTATCGGATAGTTTGTAGGGAAATCTGGTCCTCAACAACAGGTATGTCCAGGTCTCTGTGCAGGTTTAAGTTTGTGACGTACCAAGGACAACCAGTCATTAATCGCAGAGCCTTGTTTTATAGGACTTGCACTCTTTTCTTCTGAGATTTTGTGGCGATTTCCCATATCTCTATGCCGTATCTCCATTTAGGGATAATTGTTTGTACGTAGACTGTCCGTTTGTTAGAGAGGGACAGTGAGCTTCTCTTGTTTAACAGCCAGTGTAACCTAGTGGTCTTGCTGCGACAAGAGTGTATTACAGAAGAGATGTGTGAGCTTCTGGTCAACGCTTAGACCCAGGTATTTTACTGTGTTGGTTTACCAGGCTTATAGATCATTGTAACCATGGCGGGCTTCCACGCAGTTTAGAAGTGCTGTACTCTTAGAATCGCGTTGAACATCATCGTGAGAAAGAGAGGCGGATTTTTAACGGGTTCGTTCATTTTGTGCTTGGGCGTAATTAAAAAATAAATTTCTAGTGGATCGACTTGTGAATCTAAATCTCGAATCCACTTGAACACACAAAAAACATTTAATCAAAATCGGTACAACCCTTTAAGAGGACTTCAGTCACTTACACACATACAGAAGATTTTTATATATAGAAGATACAGCACTTGAGCTTTACTAAAGGTGGACACGCAGTTTCCCAGAGCTGAATACATTAAGACCAGCACGTTGCGGTATTGTTAGTGATATGCATTTTCCAGGAAAAGCGTTTATTCAGAGTCATAGCCAAGTACTTATCACGAACTCTTACTTAATGATCACATTTTAAAAATACTCCTGCACCACTGCTTAAGAGGAAGAGGTGGAGCAGTTATTGGAGATGACAACAGTGTCATTGGCGTACGTAGGAATCAGATAGTTGTTGTTTTCTGGAGTCCTTCAATAACATTGTCCTGCAGAATTCTCGGTCTAAAGATAGGGTGGTAGATTTATTGTCATTAAAACCCTATGAATCTGTAAGGACCTCGGTGAAATTGTTCCGTAGAACTATGCTTTCGCCTAAATCCAAACTGGTTGTCAAGTATGGCACTTTGAACGCCCATTACTACAAACATTCTTGACAAATATATACACTTAGCAAGGACCTGGCGTGTTGCTGCCTTCGCGTGATCTGTTTCGGCTTTTTTTCAAGTCAAGATTTTCGTTGTTCTTCTGTTTCAAGTGCTCTATTTCTACTTTTACGCGTTGCTTCGGCTGTTTTTCTTCCAAATGATGCTTTTATTGGTGGCATTATTTAGCAGCTTTTTGTATTTAATTGATCGATTAATACGCCTTCTATTTGATAGATTTGACAGTCACGACATTTCGACTTTGTACAGTTTGAGCAGCACTGCCGCCAAACCCAATTCTCAGATGGTACTTCGTTTTTGTGTTTTATTTGTATGCATACAGTTTGAGAAGCATCTGAAAATTTAGTGTGTCTTAATATTTAGCGAATTCAACGATTTTTTCGCATCAAAATTTGAATTTGCCTTCTTAAGTCTATTCTAGAGCTTCCCTGAAAATTCATGAAAACAAATAAATTTCTACTAGTATCGCCAAGTGGTCTTAGTTCGACCGCTCTCATGAATACCTTCTCATAAAAGAAAAGGTACTACAAAAACTTGTCTCCGTATTAATATATATAGAAGATATGTCGTAGGTTACCGAGACTTAGTAACCAAATACGTTAAGTTAATTCCGATAATGCAAAGTCAAGTGAAGCGGAGAAACTTGCCTTACTTTGCTTATTTTGATACAAACACAAAATGCTAAAACATGTGTCAATATGTTTCATATCAGAGCCTCGTGAGTGCACACTCACAGATATCTCTGTTTTATCGTTTCTTTCTCTAATTCCACAGCTTCGCTAAGCAAGCAGTGAGCCGCATGGATTTTTAAATGCTTATTGTTGTTGTTATAAGCGTTAGATTCTCTCACCTGTTTTTTCCAGCTCTAACATCAATATACTAGCATAAAAAGTATCCCAAGCACAGCTTTATAGCAGTACCTTTCCAACCATATAATTTTCATTAAAATATTAATATATAGATAGTAGGCTTTGTGATTATGTAGCTTTTAGATCACAATCCTGAAATAAATGAGCGTCGGAAGGGTTCTGCGATAGACTTATTCGAAGTCTTTAAGAAGGTTTTTCTTTAAAGAATTTTCGAAGACAGTTTAGGGGATTTGAAGAAAGATTCCCCAGATCTACTTACGTTTGGTCAAGTGCATATACCATTCCATTCCGAAATAATTAATTAAATAATCGTTCATTAATCTACACATGAAATCTGTTTAATTATTATACTAATGTTCAACTGAGCTTTCATCACCTGCCTGAACTGATGCAAAACACCTAATAACGGAAATTGAGTAATAATTCACATCAGTAAAATATGTAATTACGTACTACTATTAGGTGTACACATATACCACGACTAATGAAAAGAGCACATCAATACAAAAATTAGTTGAGCTAATGTTCAGCCTAAAATTGTTATAATCACAACCGATAAAAATCGTGCTCGTTGAGCAAAGAAAGTTGTGTCGAAGTTCGATGAACAGTGACAGGCTATACTCGTGAAGAGGCTATACTCGTAGGCGACGATTAGAACACATCGTTAGGCAAAAGGCAAACAAATTGGAAACTAATTGTAGGCGAGTGAATGCGAAGAGATGCTTATTAGTTTATTACATAAACAAGAAATCTCAACAAACACTAATTAAGACACGAATAATCGAATATGGCAAAAACTCTGACAGTGCTGCAAACAATTGAAGCCAATAAAAAGACATATGGCGGTGGCAAAACTGGGGCGAAAATGGGCAATGGCTCCTTGATAAATTCCCCGAGGGCAAAGGAGACTCGCACAACTCAACAGTTTCGTGTACAGCGGACATTTCACCGCCTTATAAGTTTGTGTGTGTGTATGACACCCCTCGCTTTTCGGTGGTATTTGAACACGCCCAAATTGTACAAGTTGCGTGTTAAACAATTCAAATATGCACATAAAAAAAATAATAAATAAATAAATAAATAAAATAGAAATAGAATAGGAAACGGCAGCTAACCTGCATACAGATATTGGTGGGTGTTAGATAGTCTTAAAACTACGACACGTAGTGCTACATAAAAAAATAAGCGAGCAAACATCGAGTGCTACCCTCGCCCACATTGGCGGCCGACGACGACAGTGTCCTGCGCACAGGAGCGAAACGGAACTAAACAAAGAAGGGACTAAAAACGCAAGCAGTGCGCGTCGCACGAAAGCGTAGCAACCGCAATGCGGCGACCGCAATGGCAACATTCGACTGTCAGCCCCCGACACACAAGCACACAAGGGCTTGTTATTACAACGTAAGTATGTATGTGTGAGCTTGTGCATGTTAGCATAGTATATAATAGTACATAAGCATGCATAATATATAACGTCGAAACAAAACAGGATTTTGTTGTTGTTGTTGTTATTGTTGTTGTTGTTGTTATATTTTTCACTTACACAATCAAACAGCCGCTGCACCAGAGTCGGTCGAGTTTCCTTTTCTGAATCGTTTTCCCACTTCTACTTCCAGGCGGCGCCCTGACGGAAGTCGAGAGCACATAATGTTGTTGCGGGCGTTTTAGTATCCGGAGCTTGTCGCAATGAAATAGCTAAAAACCTGATGAAACGACATTGTGGTCTAAACGCAGGGTTGTAATTTACTAAGAAAAAAAAATGAAATCGACCAAAAACCACCGACCGCCATTGTCGATGTTAGCAGCTATTCCATACGTGTTCATGTTGGCCCATTGTGCTCATACGCACAACGACAACCTACAACCTTTTTCCGCGTAATACCGAACTAAGTCAAAGAATTCTTGAAGACTTTTTCGGATTCCTTGAACGCTTTTAAATACATATGCTATATTTAAAATATGTATTTAAAATTGTACAGCTTGTAAGGTTGTGCAAGTAAGGTTTAAAGGATTAAATCCAATCTTTTGCTTTTCAGTCAGAAAGCATATACAATAGGCATTGGCCTGTTCAATGTCGACAGTGGCGGTACCAATTCGGTTTATATAACCAGTAACACCAAAAGAAAATCATGTGTTGAGTTCAGGCATGGTAGAAGTGAAACTTCTTAAAAACAACAGCGCGTGCCCTCCCTCTTGTTGTTGTTTTCATTACATACACTGCTAACGACTTTGCTTTCAACGTTCACAACGAAGAACGAAATTGAGATGACGCGATGACGCGATGACGCCATTACACTATGACGCGTCATAATAATGAACATCATGTACAAAAACAACACAACGAAGAGCGCAATACTTTTGTGCTTGCTCAAGAGAGAGTGAAGTTTGTATTCCTTCTCTGTTTCTCTTACATATTTTTCTTTTATCTCTGTCGTAGAACGCTGCGTCCGGGCGTCGAAATATTGCAAATTTTTACTACCAATGCGCCCTTAGAAGTTTCACTAAAAAAAAACTAATTCGCGTATAACTTTTTATTGTTTTGACTTTTGTTCAGGGAATGCGCACTAATCAATTACAGTTGTAAATTATAAGACAATCTATGGCAAAATAAACATGACTATTGTGTGTATTTTTAGTCTGGCACGATCATATTTCTGATGCTCTCTTCGCCTTGCTTATTGCTCTAAAAAATGTAACAGAAACATTCAACACGTTTCCTTAAGTCCGCTACAACTAACTCGGAGACTGCGAAGTTATAAGTATGTAATGCAATAAAATATTTGTTTGCAGTCTTGAGGTTCTGTGAATATTATTGTAATTTTGTCATGAAGTTCGTAACACAATGAAGGCGACATTGAAGATTCGAAATCCCTTTTGCAAGCAGAACCCTAATAGACACATCCAAGTTGAAGCTATTATTAGTGAAACTTCTTTGATTTTTAACCTATCGAGCTAAAAGTTAAAATAAAGATTTTTGAGGCCAATTCACATAAACTAAAATCTGAAAACCCTTAGACGGGTTCGTATAGACGTCATAAAGCGTTTTCGTAGAACAATTTATTTTGTCATTATCAGAGCAGAACTCATTTTTGAGTGGATTCGAACGTTTTTCCCAATTATTGAGACAGCATTATAGTGTTCACACCAATCCAGAAAACATTCAAGATGTTTCTATAACAATAAATCTATGCCTTATTTCATTTAATACCTCGCTTGGAGCTTGGAGCTTGGTCTAAAATCTTTATCTTATTTAAGTCATCTAGCGGGCAGGGTTCCTCTAGTAGCCTATAACATGATGTCGTAGGGCAGCTAAGGGCCTGCTATTTTAAGAAAATCGAGCCACATTATTACATAACTGTGAAATTATAAATAAATAAATTTCGTACAAATTACACTGTAAACGGGCATTAAATTCTTCCTAAGCTCTTTCACGTTGACCGTAGTATCAAAACATATTCGTAAAATTATTTCATGTTTTTAAATTTATTACTTAATTACAAAAAAGGCTTTTACATGAATATGACAGGAGCGGAATGAGTTCTATTCCAAAATTCAGATGGTAAAGTTTTGCTTAATAAAATATTTAATGAAATATAAGAATTGTCACACGCACAGTTGTAGGATTCTCGCGCCTTCGCATGACAAACAAACGAAAAGTTTTGAGTTTACGGTGGCAGGTGAGGAAAAACGCAGACGAAACTTCTAAAGCATGAAAGTTACTTTAATTATTTAAACAAGAATTTCCTGAAAAATCTCAGAGCGTCATTGACAAAACTATGTCAGAGACAAAGACCTTAAGGCAAACCAAACAGAGTGCAAGGCGAGAGAACGCCTCGACAATTTTGAGTTGAACCCACGAAGACCTTTCGAGACGGTGACGACACCACTTGGAAAACATGAAACTCGATAAAATGTCACGCAATGCGCCACGCAACTGAGATAGGGACCCACGCTTTTGTGGGTTGAGTCTAAAGCACTGTGGTTAGTACACGCAAAACTACAGGACAGCAGCAGAAGCGGCGTTTGGTTTTGAAAATTTCAATTGAAATTCGTTACAACAATTGAAATCTTTCATTTTCCGCAATTCGTTCACTATTCGGCATACAAGTGGCGGTGAGACGCAGCTCAGCTCAGCTCAATTCAGCTCAGCTCAGTTCAGCGTAGCGCATCATCATCATCAAAATCCCATTAGTCCGACATTCAAATGCGCTCAAGTGTAAAACAAGCCACATTCATTCTGTGCAGCGACATCTAGCGACAGCATTAACAACAACACCATCAAAACAACAACAATAACAATAACAGCAACACGGAGTACATTAAACCAATAGTGACAACAGAACGCATCCGTTCGCACGCACGCTCTATACAGACCATCCAACGAGCGGCTGCCACGCATTCCCCAGACTCTTAGATTTTAGGCTTTTCATTCACTGTTCTCGGCGTTGTTGGCTTTCAATTTTTTGGCTTTCACAGAGCAAAGTTGTCACAACATTTCCATTAGGGCCAAAGTCAAAGCTTACGTGCGGATGCTGTAGCCGAGCCCATCGCTTTACACAACCTCAATCTTCTACCCATACCCTGCCATGCCGCCCATGCCTTTGATGCGATGGTTTGTGCTTCCCTTTTTTACTTGTTGGCATTTCCAATGAACTCATTTGTGGGCATTTACCGCCGCTACTGTTGCCATCACTGTGCCGAAAATCTATGGCACTTGTTCATTGAATTAGCATTTCGTCGCACGCTCGCCAACGTCGCTTTGTCACATGTCCTCCATACCATGGCTTCCTACTTCCACGTCCACGTGCACTCATCTACGGCCACATTTTCATGCATCACTGGACATTGGCACGAAAATTATTCGCAATTTGTAATTTGAACATTTGAAAATTTTAGTTTTGACTATTTTCCATTGTGAATATTTGATTTTCGATTTTCAATTTTCGATTTGCATTGGTTGGATTACCTTTGTCAAATGAGAGGGCAGACGTCCATTTGTTTGGGGAAAATGTCAAACCCAGTTGGGCATTGAGCTGGTTAATTCGAATGTCGAGGGCTCAGCGATGGAGTTTAACCAACTCTTCATTCAAACCTAAAGAATTGCTAATCCTCGGTTATAAAAGATGCATAGATACTTTTAACCATAAAATAATAATATTTTGTAGGCGATGATGGGTGCCGTTGTTAGATAGCAGCTGCAGTAAAAATATAAAAGAAAGCGAAAAACAATTATTTTTTAAATTACATATATTAGGTGATATAAAAAGTATATGCATTTTTTATAACTAGATTGTTTTGGCACCCATATATTGCGCAATACTAATCCGGTAGGTAAAACCGCTGAAAAAACATGCCGAAAAATTTGTGCGGTTTAGGCTGAGGATGTTGTGAGTGAACACTGAACCCAGAAGTCGTTTTCTCAATTCCGTTCCGGAATTTTCAATGTCAAACATACACCTCGTTCTGTCGTCGGCCAATGTTATATTCATGTGTTATATGGTAAAATTATAAATTATAAAACGAATTCAATATTTGAAATAAAATAGTAAATAATAATATGAGAACAAAAAAGATTTCAAGTTTGCCATTAACTTTTGTCTATGCTCTGCATAAACAATACCTTATCCAACATGTCCGCAGGTAATCTGCTGTTTTGCGGGTTTAATATAGAACCACTCCCCAATAGCAGTCAAGTATTTTTTGACGAGATTCTACATATGTGGAAAGTAACCTTTTATGGTTTTCAAAACGTTTAAAGGGTTGTTATTGTGAGGGATCAACGGCAATCTGAGGTAGACACTTCCTTCTAAGTTATAATATTTTTTCTAATTTATACTGCAGTGCCATGTGTCGATATCGATTCCAGATCGTTGATGTATTTGACTGTTCAGTAACTGTAGGACTATTGTTTTGTATGTTCAATGTGAGCCCTTGACACATACCATTGAGTTTTTAATTATGTATTATGTATTCACATACTTTGACATTAATTGATTCCGAGTAAAACTTAAGTATCAATCAATTCACTGTTAACTTGTAAATCATTATATATATTTTTACTTTATTTCCACTGGAGCTTAGCGCAGAGTTAAAATTTCTGAAAATTGTTCGATTATTGTGCGAAAAAAACGGTGATCGATTAAAAATTCCGTCCAAAAATAATCGATCATATGAGTTGTTTTTGGGGCCAATAATCGATTGTAATCGATTTTTTTTTCCCCTTTATATTTAATTGTTCTGTTATTATTAGAACAACTTCAAATAAATTGTATATACAAAAATTAACAAAACAACTTAAACAATAAGTGGGGGTATAGTATAGTGTATTAAAAGGATCTATTACGGAGGTCGGCAGGGTGCGATCTTCTCAGCCGTCTCGCCAACCTAACTCCTCCCATTCTGCGTCGCTTTAGAAGGCGCCTTGTTAGTTTATTTGGATGATTTTTTAACCTCTCTATATATTTCTTGGCCTGTCGATTTATCACAACGCCAATTTTCGGTATTTTTAAGTCATTTTCAAGGTCCGCCGTTCGAATGAACCAAGGGACACCAGTAAATATACGCAATGTCTTGGCCTGCAGTACTCTCATCTTCGTGATGTTTGACCTCGCTCCTATGCCATACACCTGCAAACCGTATCGCCAAGCAGGAGAAATTATGGTTTTGTAAATGTTCACCTTATTTCCCAAGAACAATTTATTCCTGCTAGTTAAAAGCCAATGCAATTTACCAATCCTCTGTCTTAAGGATTTCGTGATACTTGAAATATGCGTCTTGAAAGTTAACCGCCTATCCAAATACACACCCAGGTATTTGTAGCCTGAATGGTGTTCCAGCAGCTGGTTTCCAATGAAAACTCCCGGACAGAAATCCGGCCGTAAGGCGTACGTCACATTGGCACAGTTGTTTTTGTTAATGCAAATGTTCCAACATCGTGTCCAAGTGCCCCGATGTTGCTCAGGAATTGTGACTTTTTTTTGTTTTTTTGTTTTATTTTGTTTACATGACATATTTGTATGAGGAGTGCAAACATCTTTATGGTAGAGCAAAATCTTATGAGTTCACGCCACCGACACGGTTTTGTTTATTTCTTTTGTGCTCATTCGTTCGTCATATTCCTGCTCTGTGCTTGCTTTTATATATATATAAATGAACATACATACAAACTTTACTACTCCTCTTATTGTGGTAATTTGACCTTTCCGCTCACACGTTCTGTGAGGAAACTTCAAAACATTGCATTGTAGATAAGCAGTGCTGATTGTTCCCACGTCTACATTTCATAATCTCATCTCTATATAGAGAAATGGATGTTTATCTGTCTCTCTGTTTGCTCGATTGAAGCCTGTGGACTCCGACACCGTTTGACCGAACATCATGCAAATTGGTATATATATGTATGTCATTAAGGAGAGTGCTTCTATACGAAGTTTGATTCGATTTTTTCTGGGAAACTCGTAAAATTTCGTCCATCTCGAGTTCTGCGCTTAGCAACACATCATTCATTTATATTTATACGAGATTGACCCGCAAACGTTGTTTTGCCGGCAAACCTTTATAAGCCTTCCAAACAGAACAGACAGCCGTTACTTGGAACAATTCACGAAATTCTCTAAAGTTAAATGGGAACTTGATGCCTACTTTGTTTACACATCAACACACTTTTAATATATAATTAAATCTGAATAATTGAATCCCCATCCCAAGGCCATCTACCCGGTCCAAATTAAGAAAAAAACTCATACAACTTCAAACCGAAACCAAGGTAAATATTTTAGCTCGATAGCTCTGATAAACCCGGTGAACACGCGTTTCTAACAAACAAATCGACAAACGATCTATATATTTAAAATTGGAAGTATGTTTGTCTTTATGTTTGTCCGTCATGGACGCCGAAACCGCTGCATCGATTTTGATGAAATTTTCAGGGAATCGCTAGAATAGCCTTTAGATGGTAACTGTTAAGTTTGGTGAGAAAAAATAGTCGAAACCGCTAAATATTAAGATCAACTTAATTTTCAGGTGCTTCTCAAACTGTATGTATACAAATAAAATATTAAATTATTTTATTTTATTTATTTTATTTTTTTTATTGTAGCTTAGAATTAATCCTAAATTACAATACTTTTATAGCCAGAGCAACGAAGGCCTTCAGGCTGGTTTTTTTTTTTTTTTTTACATGTATTTAGAGGCTTATATTTAGTTTAGAAATAAGTTTTACAAAATTGTTAATATTTTCAATGTGGGCCTCTGCGAGGAGTTGGGTAGGACTGGGAATTTTTAAGGAGATGCATTGGTTGAGGATAAATTGACAGTTATTCGTGAAATGTTCAATAGTGAGAGTGCTTCTATTGCAGTATGGACAGATCGGTGGTGATGTTTTCTTGAATAGGTGTTCGTGTGTAATCTTCGTGTGGCCTAGCCTGAATCTATTGTAGATAATTCCGTGTTTTCTGTTTACAGTTATTGGTATGTTTGTTGGTTTCCGATAAGGATTTATTGTTTTATAATATTTATAATATTAAATGTTCAAATATTTGAATGAAAAAAAAAATAAATCAAAAAATTTAAAATTACGAAATACAAAAAGTCAAACACTGGAAGATCAACGAGAAAATCGCAGCGGTAGAAAGAGCGCAGCGCTACTGAAACATCCGAAAAGCGAGACGCACGCGAATACAGCAACGCGCTAGGTCCCTGCTAGTTATATATATATATATATATATATATATATAGTTAGATAGATAGACTATAAATTATTATTGTGTACTGTATTATTATATTAATTATACTTATATGAGTTGGAGTATCGTCTTCTGAATATGCTTGATCATCAAGATGCATTTTCTCAGTAGATTCAAGATTTCAATTCACATTCGAAGTTATCAGTTTCAATTGTTGCGCAGATAATCCTTTCACTCTGTTTGATTTGCAAGAAGAATGCCCAAGAAGAAAACCATCAAGCAAGTCTTCAATTTAACAATAGTAATGAATTATCGTATGAATGACTTAATGATGCCACTGAACCGCAGATTATCGCATCAACTGAAACGCTGTCAACGACCCCTCGTCGAGCTAAAGAAGTCCGCGGAAATGCGGAAGCGAGTCCGCCCCATCGAAGATGCTGATTGCAACGAGCAGAGACCGACAAATGAAAGGCAGGCAAATGAAAAAAGCGTGTGCTCAGGACCTTGTATGCGTCCTTGCGCGCATTTCATACGAATATGACTACTGCGTGCGATTTTGATTTGAATTGATTTGATTGCGGCGTCAACTTAATTAAACAACAACAATGGAAGCAAATTGTTGCAGTGGCAACATCAAAAGGAACTCAATTTGTTGTCGCCAGAGCCACTGAGACATATAATCTGCTGCACGTGCCGGCAGAGCAGTCAAAGATAGCGTGCGGCATCTTGGATATGTTAACGGATCCAAATTGAAAAGATATAAAAAAAAATGTGAAGGCCAACAGTAAATGAAAGAAAACCCAAACTGTGTCTGAGTGTGTCTGTGTGTGTGGCCTTACAAGCCCAATAATTATTGCAAACAATTAATTCTCATTGACCGTTGACCGTTTTGCCACTTCAGGTGAACTCTGAATGAACATTTGAATCGATAGCGACAGGAGTATCGACAGCGATTAAGCATGGCAAATAATTCGTTTACTATGGCAGAGGAATCGCACATACGCTCGCATGCACGCACATGTCCGACGGCGACAGAGACGTCTGAATAAACTTCTGCAGAGCTGCAGTAACTTCGATGAAAACCGTGGCATCCCATGCAGCAGCCGCCCAACAGTTGACCGACAGAACGCGGTTCATCGCTTGCCCACGCTGGCGGACGTTACTTTATCTTTATGCCGTGCTGCGGCGTGTAATTAGTGTCAGTTCCGAAGTCACATTTGGCTGCAGTAGTGGAAACGCCTACGTATAGTCAGACTGGCAAGGAGAGGGAGCGCGGGGTTGGTGCATGTGCCCATTCAAGCGCTGCACACAGCGTGCAAGTGAGAGAGAAGATGCGGGAAAGATGGCAGTGGTGCAAGAGAGCATTGTAAAAAGGACTCACCGAACAGTTTCATATAAGTGGATGGATGGATGAATGTACGAATACGTCGGCACGACTGTCTCTGTCCATTCATGCATCCGTCCGATAATTATAATAATTGCCTTCGTGTGAGTGTAGGTTTCCGTAGATGAAAAAACTGGCGAAAAGAAACACGAGAAAGACGTGCAACATAAAAAGGATCGAATGCAGCGCAAAGGCAGCAAGTGTCTAGCATTTCTCTACGACCATCCGTTAATGGTGTTGTTTTCCTAACCTTTCGGTTTGTTCATGCGGCATTCGGTTGGTTTTTGGCCAACATTTGTGCAACATTCTATACACGCACTTTGACGAAGGCAAAGACAGGAAGTAGGCGCACTCAAACATACACAGGCACACACAAATTACCACACGCATACACCCACACACCGCCAGTATGAATCGAGTGTTGTTAATAGCTACACAAATAGATAGAAGATACTGAAAACGTTCATGGCCACTGCACTGATCAACGGGGTCTTTGATACATCCTCCTCAAAATTTGTATATACGTGTGTCGCACCACTGCCTCCGGCACTCGCTCGCTATCGGCGCTGCTATCTGGCAGTCGGGTCAGTCCAGCGGTCCCGGTCGGTCACTTTTGGTTTCTGCTCACGGTGCGTGTGTATAATTATCTGCCGTTAATAATATTCAAATGGCTTCTAAATATCTTAAATGGTAACTATTCAAAACAAGGCGCAGGCTAAGCTGCCGAACGCGTCTCCATTGTTTGTAATTGTCATTTGAAATTGTGGTGTCGGCTCGACTGCTGCTGTTGAACCACTCACTCACTCACTCACTCACTCACCCACTCACTTACTCACTCACTCAAAACCGATTTTGTGAATCGATAAGATGATCAACATTCCAGCCGAAGAGCAATGGTTGCGTTTAGCCCGATTTGCTGGGCTCAGATAAGCTCCACTGAGTTGCCGAGTACTAGACCTCTGAAGCGTGAAAATTGGTGCTAATTTCCATTGTGAGACTAATCAATTGCCTGATGGGACTTCTTTGGTTTTTGGCTTATACTGGTATAAAGCATTGCCGTCTTCAATTTGGGTATTGAAACGATAAGTATCGAAACTGTGTCGCAGTGTTTGAGGGCAACTAGACATATGCTTTGGAAGATATAAGCTCGGCAGAAACATTTGACCGGATTGTTATCCGTTTAGGATGAATATACATATGGATAATTCTGAAAATATATTATATATTTTGACTTAAGATATTTGCTGATCCGTTTTAGCGTAGGCAGATGCCATCTATGTGTATGGCACCTACCAGTTTATATAATGTACTTTGTACTTTGTACTTTGTATATCAGTGCACTATCCAAAGACTAAAACACCATGCAATTTTTAAGTCGCAAAATCGATGTATTTGATATTCCTACAGCGTGTATCCCACAAGATACATTCGGTCAACCCAAAATTTATATTCCATACGGTGGAACCAAAAAATAAATAAATAAAACAGACTGTTATAGGAAGGGTCTTTGGAGACCAATGCCTCACAATGCCAAACAAAACTGTAAAAAAACTTCAAAATAATAATAATAAATAATTTCTAAGTCCACGTGTTATCGATTTTCGATTTTTTTTGTTTTTTATTATGTTGGTGTACATGTCCCTAATATGTCTGGAAATTATCAGCCATTTTGCATATTTAGTTTGCTTTTGACGGACATAAAGGTTACACGTGTTTTTTGTGATTTGCTGCAATCTAAAAAATTTACATCAACCACGATCCTGATTTGATCAAAAGAGTCATAACTGGTGACGAGACATGGCTATATAGCTATGACGTCGAAACCAAAACCCAAGCAAACCAATGGCAGTGGTCACAGGACCCAAAACCAAAGTTCACAAGATTACTTGACAGGCATTCTAGAATTTCCTTGCAAATCTCATCAAAATCGGTCCAGCGGTTTCGGCGTCTATAACGGACATACAGACAGACAGATATTCATACTTCCAATTTTATATATACAGACAGATAGATATAATCAAACTGTATGCCTACGAAATTGCATACCTTTTTTCGTATGTTTTAATTCGGAACTACCTAAACTAAAAATAAATAAATAAAAAATTAAGCCGCAAGCTTAATTGGCATAAAATTAAGTGACTAAAAAGCAAATTAAAGTTGATGAATACACAAACGCACAAGCACACATGCACACACGCACACAAAGCCACACTGTTTGTTGGAATGTTGCACTTGCAAAAAGTTTAGTTAGAGTTAGTTAGAGGGGTGTGCCAAGCAACCCAGGAACGTCTCCTTCAAATGAGCACGGTTGCATTCAAGCTGCAATAGCCGACCGCAAGAAAAAAAACTCACAAACGCACACACACACACACACACGTACACATTTATGAGTAGAGAATCGAAAAACCGCTAACAAGAAAATAGCCAAGCGGCCGAAAAATTCTTATCATACCAAACGGGCAGCGGCCAACGAACCAACAAAGCTTAGGCGAGCGAGGTAGCGAGCCAGGCGACCGAATGGAATGGAGTGAAGCAAAAGGTCGGCTGACGGTCGTTCATCCGTTTGGTTGGTCAGTTGGTTGGTTGGTTGGTCACTCTTTGAAGTCTTGCCGCGCATCGTTCGTCAACGTTGTAAGAAACAGCAGAAATGTCACAGCTCAAGTGAACGTTGGCTGCATTACGAAAAGCCAGCGGCGGGGGTATGATGGCCAGCGCGTAGTTGACGACTTTGTGCGTTGATAACTCAACGACAACAACAGCAGCAGCAGCAACAGCAGCAGCAATAGCGAATAGAAGAGAAGAAGCGACCGAAATTATTTGGTTGTAACTTCTGCTGTTGCGAAAAACTTTGCATTCCAATTGTGGCCACCGTTGACATACGTCGACGAACAGCAGCCGATGGCACAACATGCAATAATAACAACAACAACAGCAGCGACAACAGTGACAACAACAAAACCAACAACAACGACGTCACAAGTCGAAAGAAATGAAATTCCCACAATTCTGGGCTCGGCGAACGCGCCGTTGTCGCCGCCTGCAACTTTTAAGCGGATCACACTCGAGCACTGCCGTTGCCGCAGTCGCTGCCGGCTGCTCGTCAGCTGCAGCTTCTTTGCACGCTCTTTCATCGCTTCGCTTTGAACCAAGCCGAGTGAGTGGACACGTCTGATTGGCTTCAGCTGGTTAACTGGCTGGCTGACTGCTTGACTGGCTGACGGAATGTCTAGCTAACTTGCTTAGTGACTGACTGCATTGCGACTTGAGCTTTGAGCTTTGAATGAATGCCCGCGAAATAACTTTGGACAGGCGTGAGTAAACGCAACGCCGCATCCGCTGGATTTGTACTCCTTGTGTTTGGTGTCCTCGACTGCCAAAATTATTTGAGCAGAGCAGAGGTCGTAAATCGAGTAAGCCGCCACGGCATGCAAAATTCCAGCTCAGCCAGATTCACGGCTACAGCAACAATAACAACAGCGGATCGTTGCATGTTCAGCTTATTCCACGGAAAAGTATGCAAATACAAAACGCTCCACAAACGCACTGTTCAACCCACTCCTTGGTCGCACATTCTTCCTCTTCGCTGTGTGCGGCTGGCTTTGTTCTCGCGGTTGCCGGCGGTTGTTGTCTCTGTTTCAGTTTCTCTTCGCTGTATTTGAAACATGTCACATAGCTGAACTGTCAATGAGCAAATTTTCCTCTTTCCCAACTTAATGACTTTGTTTGAAATTCCGCTCTAAAAGCTTCAAATATTAAGGCCTTGGCTGAGCGCTTCTTCTCTGGCTTTTTGTGCTGCCAAGTTCGTTCTCCAGGCCAATTTCAACGAGCTCTTTTGACACATTTTAGCCATGTAGTGATGATTTTATTTGTTGGCTTTGTTGTACGCAATATGTATTAAACACCCATAAGTATTTGTAAAACCAACTCGACACTAACAGCTGCAATATACAAAAACCGAATCGACCAACATTTTCACACGCCACAGCACCGAAAATTAAGCTAACAAGTGCCAAATCAACGGTGTCTTGTTATGTGGCTCGCAGTCCGTTTTGCCTTGTGGTGCTCGCGCGCTTTCCATCAATTAAATCGCTTAATTAATTTATTAAGCGAGAACTCACTTAAATTTAGCCACAAACTGTGCAACAGGCGAGCGACCACACTAACGGCAACCAAAGCAACAACAACATCAGCAAATTGCAATCAACATTAAAATTAAATAATAAAGAGCAGACCAAAGGGGAAACGCTGGCATGCGCAATTAGGTGTCATGTGATGTCTTAATTAACTAAAAGATTAGAGTTTATCGTTTTGCATATTCGAAGGTATTCGATATAAGCAACATAATGCAGACAGACCTGAGTTAGCCACCGTCTTATGTTTTATAGTAAGCATTATTATTAATTTCCTACATTACAGAAACATTTTCTATATTATAAGGTTAGCTTATTGTTTAAGGACAGCAAAATAAAATTACAAGAAAATAAATAAATTTTTGAGCATGTGGCGCCATCTGTGGGCTGGTAGTTTTGCACAAACACAGAAAGGATGTCTACGTCGGTAATACAGTCTCCGCTACAGTGCTGGCTAAATAAATGTATAATTTTGAATAACGCAGCAAATGCTATCGACAGCTATAAAAAGAAATACTTTACTACAAAACACTATTTTTAATCAAACTATAATTTATAAAATATAATTAAAACCAAGATCACGAATAGCAAATACCTTGTTTTCTTGAAAAAAATATTTAAATAAGTAAATTCACTTGACACTACTTCGTTGATGACAACATTTTCCCTCATGCACGCGACATCGTTAAGAGACATGTGAGCACTTCATGTACTCTTTGGTTTATAGATAACAGAGTTAACGGACTTATCCTTTCCTGTCTGTCTGTCTGTCTCTGCAAATGTTGTTCTATTAACTTTTCTATTCGAAAGCTTGTTAGGGAATGGGCAACCATTGAGTAGACGTTGCTGTACTCGGGACCACAACTCATTCCTATTAAAATCGGCAATAGAATTCAAACGAAACTTACAAGGAATCACACGTGCTGCATAAGGCAGCTACTTTCAAATCTATTATGTAAATTTAAGAACAATTTTTCTAAGACCAATTACGCTAATTGTGCGTCAATATTTGTTCAACTTCAACAAGGTATGTCACACAAACAGATTAAGAATTCATAACGGGAAAATGAAATAATATAGACACCACGCTGACCAATCAAAATAGACACACACTTTTCCAAATAACACAAATAACATGAAAAATTCAGATGTTCCTGGCTGCGTTTGCCCACTGCAAGTTGCGTATTCAAAGACGTAATTGGAGCAGGTCTGGTTGGTCTGTTAGGTCTGGTGCGGCGGTGGGCACTCGGCTGAGTTGAGAAGCGTTTTGTGCGTTGCTCCAACTACTCCAAGGAAAGTTCATTCTTTGCAGTGTCCAACCGCGTTTAAGCTTCACTGTAAATCGATATTTCGATGCTGATTTGAATGCATGCAATTTTCAATTATTAATGTATTTGCAATTATTAATGTAATTGGGCGACAGTCATTACTATATGAATATGAATATGAATATGAATATGAATAAATGAAGAAATGCTGCCTAAGAAATAGGAGTTCAAATAACGGATCTTAGAAGAACTGTTGCCGAATTCGCAGCACTTGAAGATAATGAAAACTAGTACCCATAAAAGTTTAAAATCACACAATTATGTTGTTATATAGAACGATGGAAGAAACGCGCTCAATTGACAAGCGAATCGAATTTGCATTGGTTCAGCTAACGCGCACGATTTGAACCGTGAAATTGTTGTGTGTTGCACAAATCGGCACTCGTATGAACCAAAGCAGCCACAACGAGCTGCGAACTATATTATAATATGCCACTTAAATCCAATCAGTGAGTTTAACCATTTCTTTGGCACACTTCAAACAGCGCAATTGCTTAACATTGCCGTCATCATCATCGCCATCATTGCAATTTGTTGTGCTTTGTCATTCCAAGTCTGCCTAGCTCTCAAGTTACTAGTTCCAGCACTTGGCGGAGCAAGTGCACACCGAGCCACATTAACCACAAGAGCAACATTAAGCAGAAGTCACTTTGACAAGGTCGAAAAAAAAACAATCCGGCCAGGACTGCAAACAATTTTGAGTGTCATGAAAAACTCCCAATACAATTTGCCCCATCAAAATGGGCGAAAAACAGCAGCTGAGTGGTTTGAGTGAGCGTAGCTTCTTCAGTTGCCCCTACTCCGGCGCCACTGCCATTTTGATGAACACTTTTGACTCAATCGCATTTCATTTGTTTTTATTTATTTATTATTATTATTATTATTAGAATTTTTTTGATTTTAATTTAATGAAGTATTGGCGAAGGCGAAGGTATGACGCTAATTCTGTGCGCTTGAATGTATTGAAGATTCTTCAATAAGCAGGCTTATTGAAGCGGTTGTACTACTTGTACTACAACTACGAATGTGCTGATCATAATTAGAGGAGTATAGCTAGGGTGTTCTTAGTCGCCTATAATCTCAAACTCACTTATTTCGCTGCCGCTTTACATTAATAAAATCCCTTGTAACTCATTCCTCATTACAAGCAAAATAAACGGCTCAGTTGTCATCACCATTTAGCAGCATTAAATCAACACCTCATCAATTGTGATAAGCAAGCCGTGTGTCGGGGAGTATCACATTGCAGGCGCATCGAAAAAGAACAGGTCACATTAATTTCTCACACACCTCGCCTACACACACACACACACAGTCACACACACTTGGACCGATGGGCCACTTAGCACACATCAAAAATCAATAAACGATTAAATAATTAGAAAATTGCGAAAATGACTGTAATTTTGTGAACATTTCGAAGTGAGTGTGTGCAGTGTAAGATTCATCACATCGCACCGAGATCGAGTGATCCCCGTAGTGTGGACTCGCGCATAAATAATCACATTATAATAAAATAATGAACTTTAATACCTCAATCGCAAAACGCATACTCTGACCCTGCCACATCGCCACCAGGCTCCGCCAAGACTCGCCGACCAGCAATGCTTGAACTTCAACGCGGCAAATGGAAAATAAGTTTTTTCCACTTTTCGCCGCGCAGCCAAAGAAAGCCACTAATTAATATTCAAGCGAGCGCGATCACCGCGAGCTGATCGAGTGCGTCCGATGTATTTTGTCATAAATTTCATGCGTGCTTGACTTGGCAGCAGCTGCCGTTGATGCTAGCGTTGCCGAAGAGGTGTGGATGGACGGAGGCGCAGACAAAGACGAGGCTGCCACGACCGCCTCAACTGCACTCATCAATCAGTCAATCGATCAAAGCTTCGTTTGCTGAGCAAAATCTTTGCACATGCGCAAAGCGTGTGGACTTTGGCAAACACTCGATTAAAATCAACTTCAATTTGTAATAAATCAAAAGTCATATCAAAAGTCAAGTCGCATGGGTCGCAAAAGGTGCGCAAAACCGTGCGGAGCGAAACATTGACGTCGCTCTGAAGCTGAGCCTCTTTCAATCTAGCCGAACGGTCATCATTCCAGCCGGGCCAGCGAATGCAGGCAATGAAGAAATTTTCAAGCCCACTACAAGCTGCGTTCGCCATTATTGCGTTGCGCCCTTCGCGTTAAGTTGCTATTTTTTTTTCTTTTAAAGATGATTATTACTTCGTTGGAATTGTTGTTGTAGCGTCGCACGAAGAAACTATATGTCTATACTACTGTACAAAATTGTTTATAAATGATCTAGTATGTAACACTTTGGCGCCAAATATACTGAACCGATTTTAACCATAGTAAGGTAGTAACTTAAACTCAATAAAATAATAATAACTAGTATCGCCCAGTGGTCGAAATTCGACCGCCCGTATGAATACAGAATACAAAAGGTACTACAAATGTCGTGTCTCCGTATTAATATATAGATACTGTCTGTATATATGATATGTAATACATACATAGATTCGGTTTCTAAGACTTCGGTTTTTGCTGACCACACATTAGAGTTTGAGTCGCACGTGAACGCATGCAAGTGATTCATGACAGTTAAAAAAAAAAACATTATATTGTGTATTGGATGGTATTAAATTGGAATATTGTATTTAGACAAATGACAAATTTATTCGGCTGTCATAAAATTGTATTTTATTGTATATTTGTCCATGCTATCCGCAGGTAAGTTGTCGATTTTGAGTTTTGAATAACTTTGTTAATCCCGGCTCAACGTGTTGTCTATATAGGTTAGGGTATTCTGCAATATCTTCATTTTGTAAAAATGCTATACTTTTTTAATATACTTTATGCAGACTTTCACATAATTGCATGAAATTTTCCGACTTTTCCATTATATTTTCGCACCTTCATAGAATTACTCGAAAGGCCATTCTAGAGTTTCCCCGAATATTTCATCAAAATCGGTCCAGCAGTTTCGGCGTTCTCCTCTCGTTGCTCCTCTCGTTGCTCCTCCATTGTTTGACTTTTTGGGTGGCATATCTTATCCTTATATCTTATATCTTTCATTCGAATATTTGAACATTTCGATATTGTACAGTTTGGCTACTTTGTTTTTGTGTTTTATTTGTTTGAGAAGCATCTATTTAGCGAATTAGACTATTTTTTCGCACCAAACTTAGCCATAAACATTGTCCAAGGTGACATCCATCTTTGTTCCAATTTTGATGGTGCTATATATATATATATAGATAAAAGACATTTACTAACTTGGCGTCGGTAAGTTTAGATTATTACTATTATAAGATGATCGTCTACTAAGTCATGAATCATGGATACGCTATCAGTTCGCGTTCTGTTGTCGTGAGTGAGCTATTGTATTTCTTAGATTTTTCGCTGGTGATTGCATGAGCGAGAGCACGATAAGGTGAGCGATGTTGGCGTAGTTGTTGTCGTTGTGGTCGTTGCTGTTGATTATGTTTATCTTGACACGAAAATGTCTATGACAATTGGAAAGAAATGTGACTGTATGTGTGTCACTCAGTTCAAAATGACGCACATCAATATGCAAACTACCACAACAACAACAACAACAACAACAACGAGATCAATAACAATTGGAATCACGCCGATTGAAGAATGGCCGCAGGCAGTCGCGCCGTGTAATCTGAGAAACAAGTTACCAACCAGAGTGCGAACAAAATTTACATTTTCAAGCACTCAATACTGAAAGTGAAAAACCTGAAAAAGCCGCAGTAAACCAACAACAACAACAAAATAAATAAAAATATAAAAAAACACAAACAGTGTAGCCAATAAAAAAATTATTACCACGATTTCTGTGATTGCCTTGTACATACGCCTAAGGGCATTCTCCTCGTACTCCCTACACACTAACTTAAACGATGGCGGTCTCACTGACTGTCTATATGGCTGTCTGTTTACGTTTGCCTAGTTCGTTCTAACTATTTTCATTTCATTTGGCTTCGCTGTTTTGGTCAACTTATTTTCAATTCGAGCTGAAATTCGCTAGGCAATCACTGGTTCGTGCAGTCAGCTCATCCGCTGCGGTTGCGTTGTCTAATGAAATTAACGTTTTCCTTGAATTTCCCGACACCCAATGCATCAATGGATCATGATTTATCTCTTAACGAAACACTCCAACAAATATCAGCATCACAAATCAAACTATGTAATTGCAGGTTCGCTGTCGCTGCCGCTGCCGCTGCCACTGCCACTGCCACAAAAATCAAAGTACAGAAAACGAAGTAAAGAAAAAAAAAACAACAACAACAAAAACCCAAAAACCAGTACAATTACAAAGTATAAGGAAATCTCAAAGGTGAGTGAAACGAGATATCACATCACACGTTGGTGCTGCTTACAGATCGTGATATGATTTGCTTTTTTTGCAAATCGTGCAGCCTTTAATCGCTTAGGAACACTCAGTAGATGAACAAAGGCTTCCAATGTTCGCGATGTACGAGTGAGACACAGAATTTGACAGAATGAAAACGAAATTGGTGAGACAAAATATCAGACTTAGTTGTACTAAGCTCACATAGGGAACTAAGTTCTCCTAACGGCTGCTTAAACCGCACGATACACATTCGGAAGGTACATTCGGAAGGTATAGTCCTTTGATACGGCGCACATTTATGCAAAAGCTGGTGAAATTGAGTCGCACCATAACGTACCCTCGAAATTATACATGCAAAACTGAAAACCACAAAATTCCTATCAAAATGTGGTATGTTCGTTTGTGCAATCAACCATAAAAAGTGAGCCAAAGGAAACCGAAGCCCATTTTTCTCAGCTGAAAAGTAAGGCCCGGCGCATGCACGGCACTACACTTAATACACTCCCTGTCTGTTTGAATGTGCTTAGTGCGGCCTGTCAAACTTGTAGCACTGCAACCATGGTAGGCCGGTATAGCACTCACTCTGATACCAAACCAAAAAAAATAAACGAAAATATAAAAAAAATTTACCAAACTGAGAAGAACCGAGACAAAGGCATTCGCATTGAGTACGACGTAGAATGCGAAGTTTGGAAAACCGCCAATAAAATTGTCATGCGATGACACATACGAGTAACATGGCCGACATATGGTCTTGACGTGGTTTCCTTCACTCAGTTTATCGAATTCGGTTGTGTGCACATACACCCAACTCACTCAACATTTGGCAATTGTGTGTTTAGCTAAGCATAAACAAAGGCAAGCAATCGCTATGATAAAATCGCCAAAACCACAAAATGTCTGCCGGAACGCAGTTCGCGCTGCTTAGATGAATCCAAGCAGGTATTTGGAAGCCAAGAAAAAAGAGTAAATAAAAAGCCGAACCGCATCAAGCAACGGGCAACACTACAAAGTGCCAGAAAAGCAGTTGAAGAGGCAGCAATGAGGACAACGAAGAAAAAAGTCTGCACAACAAAACGAGACTCAAACAAACTAAAGTAGAAAAACAACAAACAAAAATGAAGTCAAGGGAAAATGGCGTTTACGCCGAAAGGCTGCATTAAACGTTTAGTTTGCATTCAAGCTCCCACGCCTTCAAAATACGTTAACAAACACGATGCCAGTCGGCTGATAACTGATGGCTGGTTCAAGCTCAAAGTGGATAGCCGAAAAACCAAGCAACAAACGAACCAACGAACCAACGAACGAACCAACGAACGAACCAACGAACGAACCAACGAACGAACGAACGAACGATCACCAACAACTGACATTCGAGAGCAGCAGCAGCAGCAACGCTACACTCACTGACTTATGTGCACCAAAACAAAGCAAGAAAATAGACCCCAAACGACAAACAACCATAAAATACTCATACAAGGCTGCAATGCCATTGTGCATAGGCTGATCGCAAACGAGGCTCAAGGGCCAGCGTGGCAAAGCGATGCCAAAAAAAAAAAATAAAAATGAATAAAATATTTCAGAAACTGCGAAAAACGCATTGGACGACGTTGAAGAGGAGTACTATTGGCAGAAACGTGCGCAGATTTCAAGCAAACGATAAAGCACATAAGAGCGTTTGGCTTGGTTTGGTTTGATTTGGCATGGCTTGGCGGGAGTGACTGGAAGAGGAAGCAAAAATGCTGCTTGATGCATGTTCGCTTCAACATGGCCCAGCCGCCATTTTGGCAACGGCAGTCGAATACAGCTTCTTTTACAACACAACTTCAAAAGCAACTGACATGCTAAGTTCTTGAAAAGACTTAAATCGATGTTTTTTGTCTGTCAGGTACTTTTTGATTTTTTTCTTTTTATTCGAATTGAAAGCACATCGATCAGAAGGTGGGCACTGAAAGAGAAGAGAAAAACTGAAAAATGTAACATCTACGTGACATATTACACTTGGCGAAGCGATAATTTATTGGCAGGCTATGCATCAGAAATGATTCTTGCAGAAGATCAATTTTGTACCAAATATAGTAACAACTCCTTTGAGGTTATCATGACCATCTTCCATGGGAACTTATCAGAAAAAAAAAAGAAAAAAAAAACAGAATGAAAATCTAAAATAAGTAATTATTTTATGGAAACGCTGGATATTTAAAATAGAAACGAGCGAGCGTGGGCAGACTGCTAGTCGGATCCATACGCCAAAGTTTTAGCTTAGGAACTCTGGGCAGCACGATTTTATGGCATGCCTGGAAGTTGAGAAACGGGGCTGCTGCTTGGGTGCTGAAAATCGCTGCCAACATTGTAACCTAATCTAGATTAGATGCGGTGCTTGGAAACATCCAGATTGGATACATCCAGAAAATCTTGACTGCTTAGAGGGTGTGCCAAAATTTAAGCATTTTCACTGAATTATCTGCCACAGCGGAATGCAGTCACATATGAAATTCCTAACTATTCAGAATGTGGACCTAGTCAGCCACCTTGTCTTGAAGAAATTAATACCTAGATACATTGGCTTACATAAAGCTAATGTTCACCGCTCCCATATCAGCTTGGAGTGGGTAACTTAGAGTAAGACCACACCACAGTTTTTGGTGCTGATTACTGTTTAATTGAGAAAGAATTGAGCGACATCCTCTTCTAATAGTATATGAGAGGAATTCTAAAACTGAAAGCACCACACAAGCGGAGATCTTTTATCAACTCTATTCCACGCAAATTTCGAAATAGAAATCAACTCGCAATCCCAACCTATAATTGTGTGTCAGAATTAAGAGCTCAATGCGAGTTGCAACAAAACTCAGCCGCTCGGAGCGGAAACGTTAACATTTTGTGACATTGAGGCTGCTTTGCTGCCATGATTGGCATTCATGCGAGTTTGTCGAAGCCTCAGCCGTCAAAGGCTGCGATAATTACACGAGAAGTTTGTGGTAAAACTGCTTTTGCCTGTCTTGCTGTATCGTTAGCTAAACACTACAGCGATACGAGTATTGTAAATAAAAAATCAAGCGAAACCGAAACGTCAAATTAAAATGCAAAAATATAATTGATGCATCGAGTAACTCGTTTCGAGAGCACCGACACACTGTTAGACACACACGAACTCACTAAGCTAACCTGCGCACTTTGGAGGCGAAAAATAAAATGAGAAAACTTTTTTTTAATCGCACACATCCACACACTCACATGCACTGGTCAACGCAAATTATGGGTATGAAAAATAGAAACTACCTATTGCCGCGTCTAACTACGCATTTCATCTCCATTGGTCCAAGGAGTGGTGCTTGATTATGCAACCAGGCTTCGTCACTCTGTTACATGATCGCACAGAATAACTCATCCAAGCAACCCAATATGCATTAGATAATAGCCGCGTTAATAGACAGCATACCCGCAATAGGTGTTGGCACATCTCCAGCAGCTGAGGACATGATCGTTAACCCCGAAGTGGCTGCCACTGCGCCGGTTTATTGGCTGAGCTAGTTCAGCCGACTGTGACTGTCATTATTACTGATACGTTGACATTTACATTTATTTTAAACGCCTTCATGTCAAGTTACAGCTACGTCCAGTTTTCTGTTGCCGGTGCCGGCATCAACTTCATGATGAGTGTTTCATGTGTGTCCAATGTCCAGTCAGCTTGAAGAGACTCGGACGTGGTCACGCAATTGCGAGCGCTCATTTGTTGCTCGGGGCACTTTTCTTTACTAATTTATTTTATTTTTCTCTGAACTAAGGACTAATATTCGTTTACATGCGTAGCACGGAGCTTGCAACTGGGGCCATCGCCTGTGTTTTTTAAGTCGCCTGTATAATGCTTTTACCTCTAAATAGATTTTATGCTATCCGCTACATAAAAGTACATTTTAATTTTCGTTACGTTGTCGATATTCTTTCAAAAATGGGACACCACCGACGACTACAACATCGCAAAATTGTAGGCGTGCCAGAACATGGCCTTCCGAAGCATCAGGAATGTCCCTGAATGCCCAACAAGGCATAGACTGAAAAGGCTACACCCGCACAACCTCACCCTAAGAACAAATAAATAATATTAATAAAAAAGCTTAAATAATCTCAACCCACAATATTTTAGAGATCAAACTTTAAGCTAAAAACGAAATTTGGGTATGGGAAAACGCACAGTTCTTAGATGTGGCGTTTAGTTTAACGAAGGATGACAAGAGGATTTCTCTAAAAAATTACGAAATTGTAATATGTTCACAGATTTTCCTGAAAACCGATCAATTATATTTAAGTAGCGTAGTCCAGCAGTGTTGTTCTGTCCGTTCCGGTATTAGCAAAGAAAATAAAAATTCAAGAAAAGCACAAAAATCAGGTATTTCAATGTTGTGTTAGCAAGAAATTAGGTTTATTGAAGCTATGAGAATGACAACTTCGACACCTTTGAATGTTCCTTTAAAACGTGTTTAGTGGACGGCGAATTTAGCGCACTATCCTTTCGATTTGATTTAAACATTTATTGTTTTTTCATTATTTTTCTTTGACAGACTTTCGATATAATTAATAATATAATAATAATAATAATAATATAATAATAAAATTTTTTTTCCTCCGACTTTCGCCTTATACTAACGCACCAAACTTTACAGGATTACTCGACAGGCTATTCTAGAATTTCCCAGAATATTTCATTAAAATCGGTGCAACGATTTCGACATATATAACGGACAAGCATACAGACATGCAGTTGGACATACTTCTAATTTTATATATATAGATTGATTGAACTCGTATATATAGAAGCTTCAGTAAGATTCGGAAAGATTATTCATTCAATGAAAAGTCTAAAATGTACTCGTATTTTATAACTTCTATTTGAACCCTAACGGAGGGTATAATATCATAGTCGCATGTTAAAATGAAGTTAATTTCATTTCACACAACAGCCAAACAACAACAACATTTGCCCATAATTCGGAACGATCGGAATTCTTCTCATTTTTAGTTTTTCTCTGCCCTATGCATGATGTAAATGAGACGCCCACATAGAAGCAAACATAAATGAAGGTGTACTCATACATACATCCATATGTTAGTACATATATGCAAATAGACCATTAGACAAGGCGCGAATGGTAAATTTCCCAATGCCGGAAATGCAAATTCTCCAAACTTGTTTTTCACTCACTCCATTCAGTTGGCAGTTTAAGCCCCTTTTCGTTTTGACGCAAACTGAAGCCGCAAAAAGTTCAAATTTGCAATTGGCAAGAATGCAAAAAGGAAACAACAATGAAAATTCCCCGTTTGGAAGTGGCTGGCCAAATCGAAGTTGTTGCTCCGCACTGCCAGGCAATTGGGTGCAATTTTGTAGCCACAGAAGTGCGCTGGAAATGGAAACGCTTCAAATGAAAGCCTGACACGCAAAGGTTCCGAAACAAGACGGAATAATGGCCGCCGACGCCACCGAGCCGCCAAAAAGTTGTAACCGAAAATTCACTCGTGAAATATCTGTGTTTGTGTGGACCGCGAAGCGGAAGCATAAATTTAAGTTTTCGAACTCAATGAAAAAAGGCGTAAACAAAGTGGACAAACTAAGAACAATTAAGCAGCTAGTAATACACGATGTGAGCACGAACAGCTTCTATTCCCTTTACTATACGAACTCAAGCTCGCCTCTCACTTTGTCGGTTAAACTGAGCCTATTATTAAAGCCCTGCGCCTATGACAGCCAACGATTGATGCGCCGTATTCTGATACAGATACTGGCTGTTGTAGCGATGCATACACTGCAACACATCCGCAAAGTTCAGCAATAATTCTCAATGCGGCAAACCAATGATTAAGCTCTGTTCGACTCGTGGGTCTCCAATAATAACAACAACATGCGCCAGCATATTGATCCTTTGCACTTCCTTTGCACTTCCTTCCCACTTACCATTCGACATGATATCACATATATCACCTGACCTCTGACGCCCAACGCCTGAAGCCATGACGTGAGCGCATTCCGTCACGTATCAATCTGGAAATTGCGAAAAAAATTCATGCGCGCACAGAGCGACCAACAGCCAACAATCGATCGTAAGGCGATTCGAGCGCTCCACTCATTGCTGGCGCAGCCCTTTCGATTGCGAGTTTTTTTATTTATGGGCCTAGAGTTTTGCATATTAATCATGTGCGCAGATACACACACTAAAATCGGGCAATTTTGTGCGACAGAGACTAAGAATGACCAAGGTTAAGAATGAAATTCGAATGTATTCATCAATATGCATGAGTTTGGGTGAAACTGATCAGCCACAAACTATGCCAATTCAGCAATTCTTCAATTATAGTACGAATAGTATAAGGCCATAAAACAATTGTATCTTGTGGCAGGTATTTTTTCAAGCAAGGATCTTCGCAAATAAAACTTAATTGCATCAGAATGGAACCTTCTGTCTGGAATGGAACATCTGACTCGTGTGTCAAGTTGCTGTGACACATATTAGGAATACAAGACAGACAACGGGCAATACGGAATAAACTTCAAAATGTGCTAATGAACCGAAAATTCTCTTTTGTTTTGCTCAATTTTTAGATGGTTGCAAACATTTTGCAGATACAAAGCAACGGCAACGTCTACATTAATATAATTAATCATGCAACATGTTGTATATTTTTTTGTTCGGTTTATGCTTAAAGTTCAGCAGTTCTGAGGCGAACAAAAAAGTGAAGAGGTCAGAAAAAACGAGCAGCATTTTGGTCTAAAAGCACTTCTTTACCTTAACCCTGAGGTTAACTGATCTGAAACGCAGTTAGTCGAAAGAATAACACAAACAACACGAGCGAAACTAACAACAGCAACGAAATAAAAATAAAAAGTGTTGGCAGAAATAGTTTTCGCTCCGAGTGATATTAACATATCATTATGATCGGCATTAGCACTTTTAATTGATGCCCTCTGCGCCAATGTCTCACAGATGCCGCTCAGCCAACTTTGCCAATCATTTGTCATCCACCAAAAGCAAACCCAACCAAGTCAGGCCAAACCAAGCCAAGCCAAATGTTAAAAACTTTTCATCTTCGAATCTGAATTTCTTCAACATTTGCTGTTTGGGTACGACGCGCGGCATTTCCACCTGTAATGATGGCATGACAGCAGCGAACTAGTGGACGAGTGAACCGGGGAACCTAAAGTTGTATCTGCTTGACTCTTGCTCTGGTATCTGCTTAATTAATTAAGCACAACTAACAGAAACATTTTGTCGGCCGTGAACACACACTTGCACATACTTGTGCACACGCTGTTTATTGCACATATCCATACATGCATTCATTCGAAACCATTTTTTATGTTTCATTGATGAAGTCTAGTTTGGGTTAATGACTTCTTCGAAAAATGTTACTCGTAGTGAGTTACTTGTTCATTTTGTCTTCAACTAAGTTTCTGCCTCAGAGTGAGTTGTGGTGCGCGTTGCTTTCGATTTTAATTATAGAAATTATTCAACGGCGAAATCCAAATTACTGGCATAGTCGACAAGCCACTTTTCACACTTTGAAACTTTTATAACTGCTACCACCTCATATTTGCTTTTATGGATTTTGTAGACAAGGGGTGTTCTTTATCCAAGCTTTATGATTTAGTTAAGTTGCACTAGTTACAAATTGCACGTCGGTTTTTCCGAGATCATGGTTTAGTTCCCTTCATAAGTATCATCTTTGCGGCTGACACAGCAATTCCAAGTGCCAGAGCTGTGCATCCCTTATTCTAGCTCCTACGAGTAGCCGAGAGCCGTTCGACGGTCTTCAAGAATACCTGCACCTTTTCGAAGAATGAACAAGAAGATGGAACATCAACGTAAGTAAAAGCGTTAACATATGCTTCACGTTAAGACGGATAGTCCATCCGGCAGTATTTGCCAACGAGTCCCTCTCGGGGCAACATACATCCGCAACACGAACACAATCGGAGCACCGTGGAAGAGCAAATCTCCGTCTTCTTCAGTAGGTATAATGATAGGCTGAGAGGCCATCGCAACAGACGTGGTAGATGTCTGGCTACTTCCAATTCTATTAGCCACCTATTACATACACCTAGTACAAAGATATCTTACGCCTTCTTTCATCAACAGGACTAAGACCACTCCACATAAGATTACATTACATAATTATGGATTAGAAATTCTCTTATGGTTGCAATTGAGATCCCGTTCACATTTATGCAGAACTATCACAATCATTGGGCTTTGGGGGATGACAAACGAGGCACCCATACAGACGCAAATCAAACGGCGAGAATGGCGATGGATAGGACTCACTTTCAGAAGGCCGCCGAATTCCATTACAAGAATGGCGCTTGGAAGTAGGATCCACGGTCACCCAAAATCACCTGGCGAAGATCTATTCTGCACGGAGCTAACAGCGGCTAACTGAACATGGGACAAAGCAAAAACCACAGCACCGAGCAGAGTAAGATGGCAGAGCCCTGTGTAGGACCTATGCTCATTTGTCCCCTGTATACAGTTTCGAAAGAAAGAATTTTAATCAAGCTAACTTTTGTACATAGCCCACTAGCACATTAACCTATAATTAGCGTTTTGCGTTTTGGTTTAATTCGCCATACCGTTATACAGAGCTCTTTAGAACATGCACATTCCAAAGCCGAGACTCTTACTCATGTCGCATGTTCGAATTGTGTTTGCTGCGACGCCGACTGGAACGCCTTCAGCTACCAATTAGGCTGTATCTAACTTGAAGAGGATGTGAAAGATGCTTAAAATTCCACTGCCTGCCCTCGGGCGTATGAAGTGTGTGAGCGCATATAACGAGAGCATAAAGTCAAAATGTTTCGAACCAAATTCTATCGAACATTTACGGCACGAAAATCTAAAACTCTTCTAATCAAACTAGCAGCTAAGTGAGTCTGATTGAAGTTGTACTCGTCGGCAACTAATGAAACAAGTCGTTGAAATCATACGAAGTGACAATTAAGATTAACAGTCGTAACGAAATTGCAGACTAATTTGTAAGCGTTCGCCACATCCACGGGCTTTAACGGAAATGAAGGCCATTTAAGCCAACTAGGCAAAAGTCCAGCATAACAAAATACACCGATTGGCAATTAAGAGCAAACTGCAAACGCATCCCAACAACTTAACTCGACTAATGTTCCGCTAACTGTGGCATGAAAAGACGAACTCATCAAAAAGAAGACGCAATCCATCACTTTGAGAATCAGGACGTTATGCATGCCAACAGCGGCAGAAAAATTTGTATTGGGGCTCAGCATTTTGATTGTGATAATTAAAAAAGGGTTGCACGCCACAATTTTAAGGCGCGTAGTACGTGCCAGGCGCGAGCGAAAGTGTTGAAGTAGACCGCCGAGGATTTGAGATCGGGCCCAAAATGGCGTCTATCAATAGCAGATCGACGGCAACTCAAAAGTTTTAGCTTGATTTATTGTTATTGGAGTTCAAACTGACCAAGGAAGGATCGTCACTAGAACGCGCCTTCAACTACGCTTTTGTGAGTGACGCGTGTAGTAATGAACTTACTGCAGGCTGATCATTGATAGTGATGGACAAGGTCGACCATTGATATATGTCCCTACCCACTTACAACTCATGCGACAGTAATGCCTTCGAACTGAACCAGCTTGGAAACGGCTGCTAATGTCACATTTCCAGTGATCTAGTTTCGTCTGTGACTGGGACAGTGGCAGGCAGCGGAGACTTTATGTGGCAATTAAAACAATTATAAACGTCTGCAGAGGAAGTCGCGGCGCAACGCAAAGCAACGCATTTCGCTGGAACTCGAACCACATCACACGCCCATTAACGACAATCAATCCCGGCTGAGACGCAGAGCCAAGCAAATGCAACAGCAACGCAAATACAAGAAAAAAAGTTCTGTGTTGTTGTTATTATTTCGTTTTTACTATGGATACAAATGCGAGATAACCCATAATTATGAAATTATTACCGAGCGCCAAGTTAAGCTCAAAAAAGAAAACAAAACAAAAACGAACCAAGAAATCTTTATATATTTATTATAAAGTTGCTTTGGCGTTGGAAAACCAAAAAAAAAAAAAAAAAGTCGTTGTTCGGCAGTTGCAAGCCGCAGACTGGTGAAGAGCAGCCAGCGGTAAAACGCACATGCACCCATTTTCAGCCGTCGGAAGACACAACAAAAAATGTATTTCTAAAGCTTTTTCTGTGGCGTCATTCGTACTAGCACCGCCAAGTGGCGATTCGATTTGCATTTATAAGACAAAAATCCAGAGTCAACACGCCGCATCAATTCCTATCTGTAACTCATTTGCTTATCACAATCTGCAATAACTCCATCTGACTTCCCAAAATATATGGTCCTAAAGAGGCCAACACTTGTACAAGTGAACCCCCGCCGGCAGAATACCCGAAAATAAAACAAAGTTTAACTAAACAAATGTTGGGCGTTCTGGCTTACAATGCCATGAGGAGCTAAACAGGATGTAGCTTGTTTATGCATTTCTATGAGTATACCTGCGCCAGTTGTTTTCCCCCGTTTTTCTCGTGCCTTGGCATTTTCGCCTTTGGCTAAGTTTGAATATTTATGAAATTTATCGCAATGCACATTTCATTTGTGTTCTCCCCCATTTTTGTCGAAATGCCGTTATGAATTATTATGCGCCGACGGTTCCTACCAGTGTCCTGCGAAGTGAGCTGTTGCCGCGGCAGGTCAATGGCGCCTAAGGTGACCATCAGAAATAAGCCTCAGCGTTTTTGTAATTACGCCTCACTTGTGCTGCAACACGCATCACAGTCCACAACAGACCAGTACCTTCTGAACATAATTTAGCTATGATACTTCCACTTAGGCATTTCTCGGCGACTCTACGGATTTTATACCAAACTGTAACAAACTATGCATTTAATGGATGATTATGTAAGTCCTTTGCTCTTTATTACAGTCGTAGATTATCTGCTTGAGGGAAAAGTGACAGACCCTAAGCGCATCAGCTATTCTTCGCTGACGATGGAACCATCATAAGTGATGATCAGACTTATCTGCAACGAGCACTTGATTTTCGGTAAATGTTTTGGAGGGGAATGGGTATCGTATTAACCAAAATAAGACAGAGTATTTGTACGGCCCATTCTCTGACCCAACCCAACCCATCCCAGCGATTTATTTGAATGGAGTGATGGTTCCCAAGTGTGAAAAGTTTAAATATCTGGGATCAATGATCAACAGCGAAGCAACCGTTGATGTCGACATCAATCATCGTGTAAGCGTAGGGTGGATGAAGTGGCAGGAAAACTCTGTCATCTTCTGCGACCGAAAAACGTCCACTAAGCTGAAAGAAAGACTATACACCGCAGTTGTCCGGCGCTCACATACGGTTCACAATGCTGGACAATGTGCAAAAAGTATGAGGGCAAAGCTGAGATGAAGAGACTTCGCATGACAGAAGGAGTAACAAAGCTTGATCGAATAAAAAGTTCAAGCATCCAACAAACCATTCAAGTCAAAGAACCCATCCCAAAAAAATTGGAGCACGACCGGCTCAGTTGGTATTGTCATGTTCAAAGGTGGGATCCTATGAACCCCGCCAAAAAGGCAATGTCAATCAACGTTCCCTTACAATCGCGTAAAATAGGCAGGCCTAAAAAATCCTGGGGCACTCAAATGCAGAAGCACCAGCATTTGATTCGTCTTAATGATGAAGTGATTCAAAATCGGGAGGCCTGCAGATCTTTTTTGATGTCGAACCAACGAACCCCACAGGCGTACCAGTAGGAATGCAGTAAAGTAGGAGGGTTGTGATCCCTATAATTCATCGTTTAAATGGAGAAGAAGAATGGATGAGTATATACATAAAAATATTATTATTAAAATATAAAGAAATAAAAAGTAAGTCAGGTGTTTGATAAAAGGTATCTGAACAGCTATGTGCTTCCCGACTTTCTGAACTAATGGCTGCGAAATATTCCTCGACATTCAGCAGACTTTTCATCTGGCTTCATCTGGCTTCTCTCCCCAACATAGCTGGAAGATCATCTTTTTGTCCAAATCAAAGACCGCCTATTTCACATCGCGCACACTGAATACTTGAATACTTGTCCTTACTCCGCTTGTTTCTCTAGACTATCTTCGAAGAATGATCAAGAACGTAGAACGTGACCATCAACGCAAATTGATGGCCCCGTGACCAACACGTGGCCTGCAATATAAATATAAACCGTGTACAGTTGTAAACGATCGAGGCAAACGCATGATTTATCAGCAGATCATTGCGCCTACTTTGAGATGCGGTATTCAGAGTTATAGTAATGATGCAAAGTTGAGCCACAAAATAATACCATTGGAGGACAATACTTCGTCAATAAATTGGCATTGCAAGACGAACTTAATCTGAGCAAATTCGTGAAGGAGCAAATTTCCATCTTCTTCAGTAGCTCATATGATAGGCTGAAGGGCCAACGCAACGGACGTGCTAGACGGCTGGCTTCTTCCAATTCTATTGGCCAACTATTGCATGCACCTACTAAAAAAAAGATATCTCACGACTTCACTCACCAACAGCACTTAGTCCTGCCTGCAACCCATAATAAGACATGAGAGACACATTTCATATAAATTCACTCACATATAAAATAAGGCCACAATCCTAATTTTAGACTGACATATGCTACAAATGCTGTATTAGTTGCAATGGAGATTCCGTTCACATTTATATATATTCCAATAGAGAATGTTAATAAAAAAAAAATATTTTTTAATAAAAGAAATGTCGAAACAGCGCACAAACAAATGGTCGAACTGAAGTCTATAATTACGATGCACGACAAGCGAAGCGCAACGCAGAACTTCAAATTCCACCAGTATTCTTGGAAAGATCCAACGAAATGGAGAACTCCGAACTAAAAGCAAGGGAAGAGCAACAAATATGGCCGACGCACTGGGGCTTTTGGTACAGAAAATGCGCAAGAAAGGATTTGATTTCTTTTTTTGGGAAGGGTTAAGGAGACGAGAAGTATAAACTGAATTCAGAACTGGAAACGCATGTTCTCTGAAAATTACCCATAATTATGCGAAGTATTCGTATATGCGCGGCCCGCCGCCCAATATGCAGCAGCGGCAACAACTGCGTTGCAACAACAGCGGCCACGTTAGTGTGCTCTCCCATCGTCTGATCGACAAATGGCGGACAAGGAAAAGAATCACTGTAATTACGCTATGCAGCCTTAGCCTGTTTTCTCTTCGGCACATTTTGACGCGCAGCACCCCACTCTGTTCTGTCTGATGGTTTGCCAATCGAACCGCTCAAGACGGAGCTTAGTACATTTTGGCCAGTGAACTTGACCCAGTAGAAGAAGCATGCGCAGGTATTCAAGGTCTAGAAAAGTTTTTCTTTTTATGTTTTACCCTCCAGATTTTGGCTTTTTTGTGACTTGCTTTGCTTCGCTTGTTTGCGTACTAAACCCAATTTGAAACACACTCGTATAGCCGAAATTATGGGTTTTCCTTAAAACACAGAAGAAATTATTTGCTTGAGTTTTGAGATATTTTTGATTTTTAATGAATTTGATTGCGCTTACGTGCCTTCATGAAGACTTGCTGCAGGGATCCTGTGGCAATGAGTAAATTCGAAACTGTTGGTGATACATACTATGAGATAGTTTTCATAAAATAGTTGTTGCTGCCAGCGAAAACATTGAATATCAAAATATTTGGGTCAATATGATAATGCAAAGTACCGTTCCTCATCCATTCAGCCACAAAAACCTTGACTTTATAGCACATACATCATTTTCACTGCAACCATGCGAATTTACAATTTCGCGTAACAGTGCCTTTGGTGTCTGGTAGCTGCATCTATGGATCACCTACGCGAAGTGTATGAAACATAATAAAAGGGACAGACAATAAAAGCAACAAAAAAAAAAAACAATTCACAGCATCATACCCGCTTGGTGAGTATGCATGCAAAAATTAATAATAATAATATTTCAACAGCTAATCTTGTGTAGGTTGCGGTACATAAAAATATTTTAGATAAATGTCTGCGAAGCGTGAACGTGATAATTTATTTAAAGCCCCACTTTTTATACTCTTCACGCAATGAATAGCATTATAAGCTTGTCATGAAGTTTGAAACACCGTGTAGGAGACATCCGAAACCACATTCAGTATATCCATATCGAACCCTTTGCGCGAAATTATTCAAAATCCCCAACATTTTTTTCATGAGACGATTACTGCTTCGTTAAGCCCTATATAAATCTGTCTAGACTCCGACACCGTTTGACCGAACAGCATGAAAATTGGTACACAAATCGTGGAGCAAGTTTTTATGTGTTGTTTGGTGCGAAAGTCTACCTAGCAAGTCAGGAAATTCCAGCCAATTACAATGACCTATGTTTAAACCAAAACTTTGTGACATAAGGCTGTTTATCATTTTGTATGCAAAAAAGATAAAAATAAATCCTTAAAAAGTAAACTTTTGTAACTTGAAGTAATTCGTAATACTAGTATCGAAGGAACAGAAAATGAAATAAACAATAGAATGTCGGTGATGCGCTACCTTAAAGATGTTTGCACTTGCCACTCACATGTTTTTTCTGGACAACTCCCGAGCAACGCCGAGGCACCTGCTAGTATAATAAAAATGGACATAAAAATTTGATCCTTTTTGTTATGATCATAACAAAATGTTATTTTTTATTTTTTATTTCTTCTATAAATGTTTCCAGCATTCCACAGAAAGTCCGCATCTGTACAATGAGATGTCACGAGACTTCGAAACAATGGTCAAGATATCTTTTGGCGCTAGAATAATTTTTCCAACCCCAAAAGTATGTGATGTCCTTTTTTCTACTTTGTTAATGTTGGACATGCGTTATCATGCATTGGTCATGCACTGATTTTGCCAAGCTTTTAAAATATTTCAAAAATGTGGAATAAAGATTTAAATGGACAACGAGGAAGGAGCAAGCCGAATAACTCGAATTGAGTCATTAAGGCTGACAAATTCAATTACAGTATTCATGACACCGATACTTTTACTTTTTACCATACTTCAGTAATTTTAGACGCATAGTAAGAACGTAACGAATGGAATGGAACAGTAATATATTCTGCAACAGTTGCCTTTGGGTTTAAACTAAATGTCTATAAGAGAGTTGAATGAGTTTTGGACAATATTATTAATTTAACACAAGTTTTTAACATAATCGTAAGCCAAATTATTAGTGAACATATTTCTCCGTAATTAAAAACCAAAATATTTGAATGTTAATTTTTGGTATTTTTATTCGAAAAATAGTTGGTAGTTCGTTGGTTGTTGATGTCCTACAAGGCATTATGGATTGTTTTGATGTGTGGGTCACTATCTTCTTGTTGTTGTTGTAATGGCCACTCGGAAAGATCAGGACGCGTACAACTCGTCACCTTTATTTGGCGACCTAAGCCTGAATGTGACTTTAACAGATTTCTCTACAAAGGACCAAGATCTGGCGGTGTCAACAGACTTCAGTGCTTGCAATCGCGGTGTTGACGGAAAAGATGAAATGACATTAGATCTTTCGCTTGGAAACAAAGTCGACAATTTATTTTGTGGTACGTGTTTAACAATATCGGCAAAATACCACCTCTTTTTAATGACTTCAAATATATTAAAGCCGATCAGACCCCAACACCTACACGCCTCATAAACAATTGCGATGAAGTGGGGCTTTTTGATGACTTGCGTCACGTGAATCCCTTCGACGAGGGATTCCAACGTGCAGCTGAACAAAACACGAAACTAACACCCAGTACGTCAGCGAGTGGCCGTGGAATACAACAAAGCAGCCAGATAGATAACGATTCGCTGCATACGCCGCAGGTGTATCCGCTCGATGCTACGGCTGGTAGTGAATTTTGTGGCACATCAGCACCAAAAACAAACGAAAACAACAGCCCGATTGATGTGTCTGATTTGCTTGGTAGCTCACCACAGATTGTAGCCACAACCACAGAAACAGAAAATTGCTTGGCACAACCTGCGCCAATACAAATAATACAACCTCAAATAATAACATGGGTTATTCCTTCCCAGATTCAACCAGTGACGCAGCAACCCACGGGTACCACAAATACTACTGCAATACCCGTACAAACACTGCGACCCTTTATATTGCCAAAACCGTTGGAAGCTTCAAACAACGTGACTTGTCAGACCGTGCAACGGGCTGCGACTCCTCCGCCCAACACTTCTACAAACATATCCAATTCCAATACCAGTATGTGCATCACAATTCCGCCAGCCCATCCACCACATGAACCTAGCAGTGCTAGTTTGACCCCCACATCGCAGCTACCGATTAAGGAGCGACTAAAGGCGATACTCAACAACAGTAATCGTTCACGAAGCTTCGAAGAACAGCCCGCAAAAAAGCCCTTGAAGTCGAAAAAATCACATGTTCGGAATACAAGCAGAGATGACGACTGTATGGAGCGCAGACGCGCTGCCGCTTCACGCTACCGCAATAAAATACGCAACGAACATAACGATTTGCGCCAACGAAACGAAGCGCTCCAAGCTGAAAACAAAAATCTCCGACAACGCATAAAATACCTGGAGCAAGAGCTTCGCAAGCAAAATGAGCGCCAATGCGCGAATGCAGCCGGGGTAGTGGGTGGCGCAGCTTCAAACAGTCACATTCAGATACCACCATCGAGCATACACCTTGTGATAAATGTACCTAAATTGGTTCTACCTGCGGCTGAGCCGACAAATCTTATGCCAGAGCATATGACCCACCGAATGAAAAAGCTATGAAATCATGATAAAAAGGAATGACTACCACATTACTCAGTGGCGCAAATGTTGCCTTAAAGTTAAAAAGAGCTTCCTTCTTATTGTTCGTTTAGTTGTATATATATGTATATTTTGTCTAGTTCATTAAGTACTTTTGGAATGACTATTTCTCAGTCGCCTGACATGGTTTCTGGTCATGCAAGTCGCAGTGCGATTTTCATTTTCGTTTCTGACAATATCGGTGAATTCATTTTGAATTTCCGATATGGATCTTTCTATCTCCAAGAGTTCCGTAGATAATGTCCCAGAGGATGAAGTCGCTGGTATAGTTTTTTCTATGTTCAACTGTAAGCGGATCACAGAAAGCATTACTCGCATTACGGCTTTTTGCAACCTCTCCATGTCTAACTAACCGAGCTCAAACTTACCTGACGCATCGTGCAATCGAACAGTTGGCGTTGGAGACAAAGATTCTTGACATTGTCATAGAACTTCTGCGCCAGAGGCGTATTTTCTGACTGCAATGTCAGCGTATATTTCTGTGAAAGCAACTCCACGTCCTGGTTGCGTATCTCATCCTCAGCAAAGAGAATATCCTGATTATTGCGCCAGCGCTAAAAAGTAAGGAGAAATACTATTGGCACTCGTCGGTTCTACTGTAGAAGCAAACATAGTCTCTCACCTCGCATTCGATGTTCTTTAAGAGCTCAGCAATGTCTCTTTCCATTTCGATTGCTTTGCGCCGTTGCGCGGACTCCCTCAATTTGTCGGCCACTTCGCACTTGCGTGCACGCACTTCCTTCTGATATAACAGTAGCATTTTGCGCTGACAGGAAAGGCGTTCTTCTTCTTGGCTCAACATATCTTGGTAACGCTTTTCCATCTCCTTGACGCGGCGTTCATGCTCCTCTCTCTTGAGCCCATCCTCCAGGGTCTGCACTATTTTCATTTCATCCAGCTCCAGTTCGCGTATGCGTGCGTCGATTTGCTTGTGTTGTCGCTGCAGTGCGTTGGATTTTTCTTCTTGTTGATCAATCCACTTGTTTGGATAATTAAGGAACTTCGGATACACGCCTTTGGGAACAGATACGAAGTCCAGCATGTAGCGTGATGGATGCAAATTAGGCGGACATTTAGCGCTCAACTTTCGTGCTTTACACACAAGTTGGTTGACATCGATGGGGTTTTGCTCGTGAAAGAATAGCAACACGGCATTCTTATCTGGCAGACGCAGCAGCACCTCGCGGTTAATCTTGTTGTAGGCGACTACCACAAAGACAAGGAAATAAGGTGGCTCGGTGAGGACATGATCCCACAATATCAGCCACTGTTCTTCATCTAGCACTTCGGAAAATGCATTCGAGAGCAGGGACCATCCGTAGTCCTTCGAAGTTACTTCCAGCTTTGTAAAGTATTTACAAAGACGTTCGTCATTACTTTGAAGTATATTCTCACACATAGCGAGATAATTTGAGGGTTCCAACGGATAGAACTCGAACAAGAGTTGGAAGTGATTCAAGAGCAAAGTGGCTAACAACTCGAAACAAACTAGACCATTTTTCGGAAATAACTTTACAAATGGAAATATTAGGCTCGGCATGAAGTCTGCATAGGCGAACAACTTGCACCAGTGCGCTAGAGAGGACCACACCTTAATTATAGCACGCTTCAGCGCGTCACTTTTAACGCGTATTTTCTGCGCGCGCTGCTTTACAGCAAGCGGCACACCCAGCTTGAGCAACTGTTGAAACTGGCGGCTATTGTAGGGTAGCTGCATTAACGTCGTCCATATCAAGTGTCTGTATTTGGTTGGATAGCAACCGAACTCAATAAGCATTGCGGTGAGACGCTCCCGTTTGAGGAGCTTGCGCAGATCCTTCTGCAGACACTCATTCAGTGAGCAAGGCAGTAAAGGCTTTTTCTGTTTGAAAACGTCACGCATCATTGCTACGCAATGCACCTGCGATGTGAGGTTGTTGTACAGCCGGCAAGTGGACCAAACATTCAGTTCGCCCTGCTTAGATGTCACCACTAACAGCTTGCCGTCTCGGGAAAGCTTAATATCAGTTGCATTGCAGGACTGCACAATCAGTTTGAAATCTGTGTTGCTCAAGTCAAGCATCAGCACTTGGCCATTGCTGGTCAACCCAAAAAGTACTCGCTCCTTGGGATGAGTAAGAAATATTATCTGTTTCACTACAAAGTCGTTCAAACGAAAGAGCTTCTCTAAGTCGAAGGTCTGTGTGCTAAACATCAATAGATAGCCGTTAAGCGTGGTTAGGCAAAACTTGTTGCCATCTGGTGTAAAGCAATAACCGAGTAAGTAGCCGTTTGAATAGTCAAGGTTTTGGCAGTTGATCGGAAAGTCATACACATCACCCGGAGAATCGCTGTCGTCCGGATTACCCAGGGAGAATTCAGGTACTGTTTCACAAGGGGGCAATAGTCGCAACTTGCGCTCCATCGATTTCATGGGGTGCAAAATACGTAGGGTGTTCAGAGTTACTGACGACCAAATATGCACCGAGTCGTTCGTAAAGCAGGTAAGGAATTGATCCGAGTACGGCAAAAAACTGGCAGATTTCAGGGCAAATCGCACTTGGTCAAATTGCAGGCAATGTGTGGGTTTCAGGGTTTTCACCTTTAACAGCTGAGCCGCACGACCGATGCGTATGAGCACCAAAGGGGAATTCGCATTTTGCGGCCCAAATGAGATTTCGTCGATGACATCGGTTGACACCTGAATGGAATTGATCACGAGGGAGTTCTCGACGTCAATAACATACAGTTGGCCCAGTTTGTTGCCCACAATATAATCGTGATTGTAGCTTTGAGAGGCACGTATCGCGCTGGCATTGGGCAACAGGAGTTTTAACCTCCAAAAGCGCTTAATCACAAAGTCAAAGACGAATACGTTTCCGCTGAAAATAAACCACAATGTAATTAAGCAATGCGCAATTGAGTCCAGCTTACCGCTTGTCTATCACTACGAGTTGGGTGCCGTTCTCATTGAAACAGGAGACTCCGATTCGAATTCGGATAAGGCGATCTTCTTCCCTCACAGTATGATGTACCTTCAGAATGTTTCTGAAGTTGACAATTTGGAATTGATTCTTCATTAAAAGTTGTTTATGCTTACCCCTTTTCGCTGCATTCTAACTTGAAAGCATATTTTCGAGGTTTCTCGTTGGAGTTGGACAAGCGGAGATGTTCCGAATCCGATTCATCTATATCAGTTTCTAGTTCTAATGCTTCCTCGCCTTCGCTGGCGTGTGAATCCGTTAAGTCTTCTTTAGAAGACATTACTTTATGTATAATTCTTGATGCGGCTTTTTCCTTAATTTGTATTTAAAACGCATTGAGGCGAGCTAAAATATTTCCCAAATTCAATATTGTTTCACTTTCACATGTTGTAGAGTTTTTTGAAACAATGAAAAGTGGAAATCTTCAGGGTTGAAATTAACTTCACATGTGTTTGTAACACTGTGGAAAATTATGAAACATAAACCTAATTATTTATATATTTTTGTTTAAACAAGATTACAAGGAACTCATTAAAAACAGAACAAATGTTGTCCATCTTCTTCTTGAGAAACTCTTGGCAAATCATCATATCACCAGTTGTTGATGTAACAGAATAGTACTAATGTATCGCGGCATCATTTTCGAAATTACGAATTTTTAGTTGGTTCGTAAATAGACTCAAATCATTTCCATTAACCGTGGCATAGTTATGGTATACCCCGACCGCCGAGTCGTCTTTTGGCATTGCTCTGAATCAACCCATATCGATGTAAAAGTAAGTAAGTAAAGTATAGCCATTTGAAAGTAGTGTTATAATTATATTTGATTCACATATATGTAAATAATTAATTCATTATTTCGAACATCAGCAGCTCATTAAGAATAGAATATGCTTAAACACTAAAAATATTGAATTAAAGGGTTTTTATTTTATTTTTAGATTTCTGCTTTTGCGTTTTATAATTTACCACAATTAAAAGACCACTGCAATGCATATGTATATTTGTAGCTAGTTTATCTCGTATTCAGTAATACATTTTTACCGAAAAAATATGTCCATTGCGAAAAAACCTCTTGTTAATAACTTTACATTCTAGACACACAAACATAAGTTATGCTTTTCCTCTAATGTTGTTGGTGTTCTGTTTTTGTATTTAGTTTTATTTTTATAATTTTAGTTTGATCCATTTTTGTTTTTTTTTTTTCATCCTTTCTAAGTGGGACTACGTGATGCGCGTGTCATATTAAATCTTTCTTTTTTTGACTATTGTTTAAAAATCATTTTTTAATGCTGTTTAGTTATTTTTCAGCTTTTTTTGTTGTTGTTTATAATTATCGATTTTTTTGTTAACAAAACCTGCACCTTAAATTATTGCTAATTACACAATTATTAAATTTGAAATGAATGAACGTGTTTTCTTTGCTTAAACTTTATCCTTTCTTTTTAACTTAATTTAAAATTGTTTTAAAACTCTTTTTCGACAGAATTTCACACTAGTGTTCGATTATTTGATAATATAAAGTTTTCAGAGAAATTAGCGTTTTGGTGTTTATTTCTTCTAGTTGTAAAATTGTTATCTGTATGCAGAAATGACACAATGGTCAGTGGAAATTTGTGTTGCTATCTTTTCTATGGGTGCACAAAATCGTAGTTTTTATTGAAATCTTTAAGGCAAAGAGGTGTTTCTGGATTGAGAATACGAAGTAAGCGGGGCAGCATAAGCACATTTTAAAACTTTATAGTAACTTAGTTAACTTAAAATTGTCAAACGAACGGAAATTGCATTAAGGCAATGATAATAATTATAGGGACTGAGTTAACTTAGGGATAATACGGAAAACCAGGCGGATAACATATAAGAAAATCGCTTAGTTAGTTAATCGCCGTGAGTAGCACACTAGGAATTCCCTCAGTGCTCATATGTACCGCTGGTATGTTATTTGACCTAAACATGCCATTCAGGACGTTGCCATTGAATGCGCCGCCAATCAGTCCACCACTGATCAGACCACCACCAAACATGGAACCACTAGTCATAGAGAGACCATGCATTGAACCGCCAATTAAAGGATTGCCATTTATAGAGCAACCAATCAAAGGACCAACATTTAAAATAGAGGCATTTATAGGGCCACCACTTAAGCTGTTCGAATTTGTAGCAAGGCCATTAATAGAGACACTGTTTACAGTGTTGGCATTTATAGCACCGCCGTTTGTAGCATAACCATTTATTGGGGCGGTATTTATAGTCCTGTTAGCAAAGCCATTCATAGTCCTGCCATTCATAGCAAATGTGTTTAAAATGCCGCCATTCATAGTGAAGCGATTAGGTGATCCGACACTTGGCAGAAGGCCGATTGTAACTCCGCCTGTTCTCGAATTCCGGACAGTCGCCACCAATCCAACGGTACTTGCTAATGATGAAGGCCCAATGTCTTGATAAATGTCCGCTGGGGTCGCATTGTTCGAATTCATTGCGTTGTCATCCAATATTTTTGGCCGATTACTTCGATGTCTGCGGCATTTAGCTGGCGATGTCGCTGCTGGTGGTACTGGCGGCGATGGTGGTAATGATGTCATGGTCAGTGTTGCCTCAAACATACGCAGCAGCATTGGCGAGGTGGGTCAATTTCGCGGGAACACATCTTCGATATTCACGAACGCGCAATCGCCCAGCGAAGCCTGCCCCATAATTTTTAATAGTTCGGCAGCGTGCGCTACGCAAACATCGAGCGGCGGTTTCCGTGGATAACTAAGAAATTCTGTTGAAAATTTATAATCAATATCAATTGGCATAATTAAACCGCAAGTAAAATTACCTAAAATTGCAGAGTTAAGCGCTGTGCAAACTGATTCACGGCGCGTCGGACACAGTTGCCAACCAAGCGGGCTTGACCAGGGATTGGAGTAGGCAATTAAACTAAATGCATCCTGTACAAAAGCGATTTTCTATATTATAAGTTAATTTAATTTTGCTTTTAAATTTTTAGCTGTACCTCCAGCATTTGCCGCTCTTCGTCAGTCATTTTGTTATCCTTCTCTAGCTGCTGGCCCATTAATGAGAGCTCTTTGCCAAACTCCAATATCCTTTCGATGACATCACTGTATTTTCGCGTCGACAGCGTTGTTTCTACATCTGCAAACGTATGTATATAATTTGTAATTTGAGGAGGTAAGCATATCAATGGGTTTTCATACCCATCTCTTCATCTATATCAAGTGAGCTATTCAAATTATTCGCATTGCCCTTTTTGCACGTGTCGCCTGTAAACAAAATCAAATCGGTTTGATGTTTTGTTTTTCTGCTTCTCAAACTGGGAATCTTTTATCTACTTACCATTTGTGTGTCCATTGCTCTCCATTTCTACATCATTTTGATACTCAATACTGGAGTTGGAGTCAACATCATTGCTTTTGTTGTTGCTGATGCTGGTTTCGCTATTGCAATCAGCGCCATTATCAACTAATGTGCTGAAATTTGGCAATGAAATTAATTATGTAAATTATTTCTTTTCTCACTTTTTGTCCACTAACGTTTGTTTCAGTTCCTGTGGTTGTTGCAGATTATCGCTATTTATCACAAAGGTTGAGTTTGATGTACCATTTTTACTGCCATTCTGGTATGATTTGGTCGACTGTATGACCGACGTCTGATTCGGAGGCGTGATTTGTGTATGTAAGGTGCCTGAAATTTTTGATTTGCCACCAGGGCTAGCAGCGCAACATTGCTCAATATCAGAACCGTTGATCATTTCGATAAATTGTCTACATTTTAACATAAACCAGAGATTTTTATTGTTCTCCAATAGGCCGGGATATGAGCGCAAAGTCTGCTCGATGGCTTGGCCCATTTTACCGGACATGGCTAGTTTAATTATCTCTGTTAGGGAATTGTATAAAATTATTTTTATTATTTATGAAGAATCCAAGAAAGCTTACTTTGGCGATTGCGTATCGATGAAATATCCTCATCGAAACTTTGACCTGTCGATTTGCCGAAAGCTTCAGCAGTTTCACTGTAGCCATTGTGCACCAAATAGGATGACACCATTCTGTGATATGATATAAAACTGTAGTAACTATAGCCGAAAGCAGTTTTTAGTATTTCAGACTCACTTATGCAAAAGGGTTGTTGGATCGCCTTGTCCAGGTGGCAAAGGGTAACTGTATATGCTCCCTCTCATATCTTCACGCATTTGTCTCATCATATCCTCAATTCGTTCAAATTTGAATGGCTCTTGACCGAAGTTGGCATCGACCTCCTCGCCAGGCGTTTGTAAACCAACCGTTGGGTATAATTTTGACTAGTCAACAAAAAAACAATTGAAAACTTCATACAAAAGAAAAGAAAAAACATAACATTCCAGCTTACCGGTAAATCCCGGAACGCAATGCCAAGATCGACACCATTTTTTGTGTAAAAGCAAGTGTTATTTACGAAATTGACGCAGCAACCAATCACATCACCAGTTGTAAAAGTCGGACCGTAGGATTGCCCATTACCAGAAGATGAGAAGGAGTTTCCGTCGTCACCATGGTAGCCGTACGACTGCTTGTCCCAACCAGGCAATCGATTCATACGAAATTGTTGAGCGGTTAGGCCAATACCCATGTAGCCATTTTTCCCCTTCGATATTATTCTTACTTCGAAGTAATAAAGCCCACATGATGGCGGTATGGGATAGGCTGTGCGTACGGAGGCGGCATCGTTGTGTTGCTTGCCAGAGCCTGAAGAGCAAAGAGGGGAATCAGAGAAATTTTCGTAAGCAACATCGATTAATCACTGTTAGTAAGTATTAGTGAATGCGATTTACATGGCATTTAACGCAGCTGTTTTCATACAATCAGCTGTACGTATCAACACGCGAATGAATGTAGATAGCATAAAGAAATAAATAAAATAAAATTCAAAAGTAGATGTATATTAGTGCGAGAGAGATGACTACACGAGCAAGCAGTCTGCTGCCAACAGTGGTAGGCAGCAGCTGTCTAAAAAGTTATGAATCTGATAAAAAAAAAAAACAGCTGAAAGCGAGCAGCAGCAAAACGGAAAAATTAATGAATTCACGCTTAGGTCATCCGAAACATAAACAAACTTAGAAGAAAGAAAGGAGCATTTCTTGCTGACTCACCCTTGTAATGCACGCGCAGGTTATTCTGCGACAATCCAATCGTCAAACACTTGTCGTGTTGACTCCAGCAACGCGGCAATGGTGTCTCCAGCTCGTTAACATTCGGATAGAGCAATTTCAGGCGATCAACGATCGGTACCTGTTGCTGGTTTGGATGGCCGCTGCTTGTGGAATGTGGACCATCGCTCTGGCTATACATGGTCGGCTGACCGTTGCGGTCGAAATTAAAGACGCTGTCCAATGATGATGGCGGCAATTGCGGAGAAGTCTGCCTTGAGAACAGTTGATTGTGCTGTTGTGATGAACAGTAACCACCGGCAAGTGTGTAATTCGGAAGCTTTGGAGCGATTCGCAGCAACGGCAATGTTGTTGGTGGCGGCGGCTCTGTTATAGTGACACCTGTTGAAGATGTGCTGGCTCCTAGAAGCAAAGGATTTTGCGGTTCGTGTTGATGGCTGCTAGAAGCGAAACCGTCGTCTTGCGCTTGATCTTCGCCGATTTCTATATCGTCGTTGTTGTCGTCTTCGATGCGCTCGAGACCATCTGGGGTGTTTAACGATGGTGGGGCTTCAATGGCGGAAACGTCAATTGTGTCTGCAATTGTTGCAGTATCAATGACAATTGCAGATGTCTCAGCTGCGGTTCCGGCTTCACCTGTTGGCAGCGGCGGCGCCCGATCCTGCGTTGCTGCGTCGTCCTCGTCGTCGTAGTTGTCGTCGTGCTCAGTTGATTGCAATGATTCGTGTTGCTGGTGAAAAGTAGGAGTGGGAGAATGCTCATGATGAAGGTGCTCAGTTGTATCGTTAGCAAAGAGAGTTGTTATGGTTGGATTGTTTTGAGTTCGGGCGTTCGCAATGGGTGCAATATCGTGCGGTGAGGGAGCGTGCATTGGTGACTGATCGTGTTGGTCGTGTTGTTGTTCTTGGTGAGACGATGATGACGGCGGCATCGACAATGACTGCGATTGCGACTGAGAGAGCGAGACTAACTGCGTCGACGACGACACAGTTGAAGGCGATGAAAGGGGCGGTGATATGTGATTGTTAAACAAAAATGGTGCATTAAACTGGGCAACAACTGAGGGGGTGGGACTGACGTCAGTGTGAGTGTTGTTCGTGTCATTGTTTAATGTGGAAGTGACGATGTTATTGGCGCTAACAGCGGCGCCGCCGGAAGAAGCCACTGCATCTACAACCATCTGCGATTGAGATTGCTGCTGCGGCGGTTGCTGGCCATCATCATCGTCGTCGTCGAAGTCATCATGCGCATGCAATATGGGCAACATTGGAAGATTTATGAGCAAATTGCTGCTGCTGCTATTGTTACTGCTACTCGCCGATGATAGGGTCGACTGCCCACCATAGAAGTTGTCGTTCTCCGCATCCATTTCGATTCGGTTTCTCTTTGGCTTTTGGCCTTTGGATCGATTTGGTGATATTCGTTGATTAAAACTGCCTAACAAGGGACTCTACGGGGAAATTATGAACGATAGAATAGAATAGGGTGAGTATTCTTAAGTTTGCACCAGCAACCAAACATCGAGTTTGAGACACAAAAAAACAGTCAGCTGCACCACCAATTTGTCATTTGTTCGAATTGGTGGAGTAAGTAGGCGGTAAACGGCTGACAGTGGTCGGCAAGGTCAGGAGCGTTACGCTGCAGACTCAGTCCGCGGCAGTGACAACAAAATCAGTGGTCTCTGAGAGAGATAAAGGAGAGAGGACGAAAGCAGGCTGGCAAACAAGAACATATAAAACCGGTCAAGGCTACGATGGCCCAGATGTGGGAGAGCCACCAATAGCTTCAATAAGCGTCACACTATTCCTCGATCAAATGATTTACGTCAATAGCGTTGTCAACCGCGAGGGAGACGAAAATTGTAACAACATTTTTGACAATCCACACACCCTAACACAGTCGTACACAGATTTACTATTGCTGTTTTAGAGACGAGTGACAGCATATGTGTCGAAAGTTTGTGTGTAGGAGAGCTACACACCAAAGAAATTGCATTCCCCTACACCTGCGCGCAGAAAAATCGATAGCCAACGATATACTCATCAACGATGTATAAAATTTAGTCTTCGCCATTACTTCAGTTCTCTTCACATAATTTTTCAATTTTGCGATAATTTAAACTCACATAATTAATATTTGACTTACAAAATTATCCTCTTTCTACGCCGTTTCAAGTTTTCTTTGTTTTCACCACACGACTAAGAGCACATAAACACACACACACACACAAACACGTACATCTTCGAATAGAAGCACGCACTTTATACGCAGCAGCATACATTCATACTTGTACATACATAATACACAAAATGAGCAATACACACGTCATATACATACATATTCACCAGTTTTTTCTTCTTGGATGTCGTTGTCTTCTTTCTGTTGACAATTTTCCACTGCGCTGCAGCTGTTTCACTTGCGTTTCTTAATTCCCTTCCAATATTAAGATATAGCACACACGTATTGAACTCGCTTCGTTGACTAAATTTCAACTTCTTCGCTTGGTCTTCGGTTTATTGTTTTCTTTATTTTTCCACAATTTATTCGAGAGTTCAACATTCAAGAATAAGGGATATTGCTATGGCAGTGTAATGGCATCTCACTTGCACATCATAGAGACTGCACATACACCGATAAAAGACCGATGACAACGTCTAAGAAACAGATGAATGTAGTTGGCAGCAATGTTGCAAAATGAGAATGATTCGATTTTATTATATGCATTTTTTATTTAGTATCTGAAAATATATCAGAAACACCCTAATATGTACAAACTGGCAAATCTAGTTGACCTACTGATGTGAAATGGGAGTATATAAGCCATAAGTGATGCATAATAAAAAACTTTATAAAAAACTTTAAGCTGTTGCATTAATGCTGCAAATAGGGATGAAAGGATATAGCCTGGTTATTGAGTATTTGTGTTCGATTAAGGTTGATTGTTTATTAATAGAAATGGAATCAAATAAGTATGTCATCATTACTAGATGCGTAAACACCTTATGAAAAATAAGTCAGTAGTGGGGTTGCTCCCTCAAAATAATATACTTTCAGCGTCTTTGTACGTTAAACCATTACAGATGAGAAAACAATGTGCAAAATCGTTGTCTGTATAACGCTAGAAAAACGGTCTTCAAATCCACCACATATATTGACACATCATTGCCGTAATAGAAATGCGCAGTTTATAATTTTCATACTCTATGGCAATACAATGTAAACTTAACATAAGGTCCCCCATAAGCGATTTAAGTACTTTTGTCCGATACCTACGTGATATTCGGCTTTGAAGTATCTATATATAAGTACTTCGTTTGGGAAAGAAAGTATCGATTAAATACTTGTATTTACTTATTTTGTATTATTTGTAACCGCAAATTCCCTGATTTTGGGAAATGCAATTGACATTGTCGGTCAATGTCGTTTTAAAGTAGAATCTCTAATTCTAACGTAATAAACATACTCTGACGACAATATGTAGTACAGTCACGAAATGTTATTCAATCTCGGCTGCGAATTTTACTACTTATGTGTATGTCTGTAATATGATAAGAATAAAACATTTGAAATGAAATGGAATTTCACATTTTGAACCATATGTTTTATGAACATATTTCAAATTACAGTCTGAATTCAAAGAATGTCATCTGCGTCGAAGTTTCAAATAAATTTAGTGAGAACTCCATTTGAGACTCTAGCTGGAATCTTGAGTTATTATATTCCTGTTATCATTATAATAATAAAATAAACAGTTTCTTTCTTAGGTTGTTTATTGTTGAGCACACATTTTGTTCTCTTAAAATAAAAAACGAGAACGATACGCCTAAGCAATAAGTTTCTCCGACTTAAACAGTTCACATACATAGTTAAGCTTTATCTCGATTTTTCTTCGTCTTCATATACTTACTCTCTTCTTACTCGTAAATTACTTACTTGGCTCTGACGTATAAAAGCGCCGTTGCCTGCGTTTTTGCCGCATTCAGTAGCATATCTCTTTGAGTCCGTTTGATTGCGGGGTTCTTGGTAGTACAATAGCAAATTTGTATTGTGAATTCTTATTACAGAAAAGAGAATACAAGAAATATAAAAAACCGAAGATGCGTTTAGGACAGACCGTGCCAAACTTTAAAGCGGAGACCACCAAGGGACCAATCAACTTCTACGATTGGCAGGGAGACTCGTAAGTCATACGAATTGTCTTTATTTCAGCATTGCATTCATTTGTGTGTAGAGAAAATGTTAATTGACTTTTATTTTTATTATTATTGTGCAAATTATACAGTAATGTACCTAATATGCTTAAAGTACTGGCAGGGACTTGAACTCGGGCTTTGCGCATGCGAAGTGGCCGCTGAATAATTTTTGCATATCGATTACACTTTACATTTTATGGAGTAAACTACAATATTCTATATACTATGTATGCATACATATATACTATATATATGTATATAAATTCAAAATGCTCAACAATTTAATATGCCAAACGGCATGCTATCAATGTCAGCCTAATTAAAAATAAATTCTCGAACCTAAAGAACGTAAAAATCGACTGGTGCGTGCTCAAAGTTAATAATTTTCAATGGTGTATGTATGTACTTTCAGTTGGATTGTGCTCTTTTCTCATCCTGCGGACTTCACACCGGTTTGCACAACTGAATTGGGCCGCATTGCTGTCCATCAGCCTCACTTCGCCAAGCGCAACGTGAAATGCTTGGCCCACTCGGTGGATGCGCTCAAGTCCCACGTCGATTGGGTAAATGACATCAAGTCGTACTGCTTGGACATACCCGGCGAGTTTCCGTATCCGATTATTGCTGATCCAACACGTGATTTAGCCGTGAGCTTAGGCATGTTGGATGAGGACCAGAAGAAAGATCCCGAGGTTGCCAAAACTATTCGTGCGTTGTTCATTATCGATCCTGAACATAAGGTGCGCTTGTCCATGTTCTATCCAATGTCGACTGGCAGAAATGTTGAGTGAGTAATGAATATGATTGTATTGTATTTAAACGTTCTAAAAAGTGCTCCGAAATCATTTCCAGTGAAATTTTGCGTGTCATTGATTCGTTGCAATTGACTGATAGATTGAAGGTGGTCGCTACGCCTGCAAACTGGACGGTAAGTTATCACATTCGCTGGCGTTGAGAAATTGTTTATTAATCGTATGAAATTTATTTTGGTAGCCGGGCACCAAAGTCATGATTTTGCCTAGTGTCACTGACGAGGAAGCGGAGAAGCTATTTCCCAAGGGCTTCGATAAAGTAACCATGCCGTCGGGTGTCAATTATGTTAGAACTACTGAAAACTATTAAGAGAGAGCCTTATTTATAAACATGTAATGTATATTGTTATATTATCACGAATATCAATGAATTTTTATTAAAAGGCTGGAAAAGCACATATACCCAATTTTAATGTGTTTAGCCTTAAATCAGTTTATTTGTTTCTCGGACTGCATTAAACTTTTTGTAGAAAAAGAAGCGAACAAAACCAGTCCTAATAACTATTGCAATTCATTTTATCTCAATCTCAATTCATTTTATGAAAACTAGTTTTGACATGAGCTAATTTTAGTATTGTATAATTACCGCTAACTGTTGGTACACATTTGAAGTATCTTTTTCTTTATCAGTGGGGTACATTCTATAAGTATTGTTGTCTTGTGCTACCTAACACAAAATGACTAATTTCACAACTGCTGAACGAAATTTCAACAATCTAAAATTCTAATTTATAGGGAACCAACTGACGAAAATGCCTAGTCAACTTTTGCAAAAAAATGCAAACCACGTGCATACATATATATTGTATATGTGTATATTTACGGTTTTTCAGCCATGCCAGGTTTTTATGAAATCATATATGGTACAGTCGACCCTGAATAGTGTGAACATGCTTCTCATGGCACTGACACTCGGCTGTTGGAACAAAATATTCATATTTTTCTTGTTTTATTTCTGTATCGAATCAAAAGAACGAGAAAATGCTTTGCAGCTTGGTCATTAAAAAACAAACAAAAAAATCTAAAAACGTATGAGACTGTGACCATCTAGTGCCTGAACTAGAGGAGTATGTGCCATTATCAGTTTTGCAATGAATATGCGTTTTTATTTGCATCGTTTTTTTGCTAAAGGTTAGCACGTTAATGTAGCGTGACCAGTGTAGTATTCATTGCGATAAGCTCAGAGATTGTATATAAGTAAACATGGAAATACAAGCATAAATTCACTCAGAGTAGATATTGTTATATATAGAGTACACATTCCTCTCACCAAAGGTAAGTGTGCTGTGTGTACATGAGCTTATCTTGATTATTTTTAATCGTGACGAAATTCTGAATGGCTCCACAAACAATCATAATCCATACAAGTATACAATGATTAGTATAAGCCAATTATTGTTGTGTGTGTCTGTCGTAGTAATTTTTTATAGTTTCGTTTTCTGACCTACACGTATTTTCAATTTCATTCATAATAATGAATGTACAGTACACACTCGGTAATCGCAACCTCGAGACACGCAATTACATAGCATTGTAGCTCGCAATTTGCATAAGAATGTAGGAGTTTTTTTTTGATAATTGAGGATAACATTTATCGCAGTAAATTGCATAACACATTTGTCGGATTATAAATAATGACATTTAAAAAATTAAGGAGATCATTATGATGCGCCATTAAGGTAATGACTGAGAAGACTATTGATTCCTTCTTAGGGGGAAATTATGCGGGTATAGCCTTTTCAGTCTTTTCCTTGTTGAGATATGGATGAGAGAGGACGCCAGCGGATTAGGATGCGTCAAAGGTCTTGAGTGATAGCGGCTGCTGTGACAATTAATCACTTTCATAACCGTTGTCACGAAGATGACCCTGTGGAGAGGTGTTTTGCGGACGTACCAAGGGACGCCCGTAAATCTTGTAAGAGAAAATACGTTATATTTCCAAGGATGTAATGACTAGTTATGCATCTAACCAAAGAGTAGTTAGATACATACATGCAATTTTGCTGTTTGCCTGGTAGTAAAGGTAGAATTAGCTTTATTCAACTTCGACTTTTCGGCAAAAAATTGGTATTAAATGCATTTTAAAACAATTTAATTTATTTATTAAGTTGTTTCTTAAAAAAAATTTCAACTAACTAGATCACCCGTTTTGTTTGTTTGTTTTTCAATGCATCAAGGAGGTAGGAATCTTCATAGAAACTAACAGCCCGTACGAATAATATTCTTCAATCATTAAAAGTCCCACCAAAACCAATACAAGTAGGTGGTGGGAATTGCAATAACAAAAATCATGTTCCTCATTCATTAAAAAATTCTCACAACAATATCAATACATCAAAATACAAATGGGTGCCGGCAATTAAAACAATAAAACAAAGCCAATATACAGAAATTCTTTTTCAGAAGGGGCAACAGTGTTTGCTTCGATTTCGCAACAGGCAGCCAAGTTCTAAATTTCTGTTTGCCTGGTTGAGCGTCAAGTCAGTCAAACAAATGAAGGTGTCCACAGCGGCCGGCGCTGGTACTTCGCTGTTAATAGCAGAAAAATAACATTACTCGCAGCCTTCTGCTATTTTCGCGGCTAAACACACTTTCCACATAAAAATCGCCGTTCAGTCGATTCTCTGCTGCGCGCTTGTTTGGTTATTATTTGTTTCGTTATCGGAGGTTGGCGAAAATTACGTTTTTGTAACGGTTTTCCTGTCAATTCATATGCTGCCTGAAAACGAGATTCAATAAATTCTAACAGTTATTTTCCGATTGTTTATCTGTCCACTCTCTTCTACGCTGCGCCTTAGACCCTTTTTTTTACTTATTGTCTATCGTCTTCACTTTAGTTATTCTACTATCGCGGATTGCTGTGCGAGTGCCTGTTTTAATTGACAGCGTGTCTGTAACAGAAAACAACAAAACAAGAAAAAACAACTAATAAAACCACATGAATTAAGTTGTCCTAAAAATTGGAATTAAAAAAATTGCAATTTCTTCGTTCACTCGTTTCGCTGCCGACCGTTAGGCGATCATAATTATCATATTGTTAGGCGTGCGTGTTTTAAAACCTGGTGAAATGTCACGTTTATGATTCTAGAAATGCTTTCGAGTATTTAAAGTGTGAGATTTTAAAGTTGCTTGTGAGTTTGCACATTCAGTGCCAGACGGAGTTTATAGCCACAAACGGGCGCCATTCCAGTGAAGTGCTTTAGCCTAATAGTAACTTGTAGTTTTATGGCTGCTTATGAAAAAGTAAACGCAGAACACTTGTGCAATTAATTTGTTACTGTGATGAAAATCGTAAGTATTGGAAACCAGCATTTCCATATAGTAATAAGTAAAATTTAAAATGACAAAAATAATATTGGAAATCCCATAGGTTTACGTCGGTTTCGGTATCGGGTTATTTGAAGTAGAGCAGACATAAATTTGATGAAATTGATAATTAGTGAAAAAAACATTAGGTAGTTTCTGCTTCTGAGCTAACATCGAACGAGCAAAGAATTCGCCTTTTCGCAATGATGGTCGTAATAGTAAACTCAATGTTGAAACTTTTCTAATCACACATGCATATTCTCTATTTTTAATTAATTGACGAACATTTTGTTGTCGTATTGCTTTAAATACATATGAAAAGGTGTGAAGACTTGGAAGAGATAACACCGGATATATTACACCAACAATTTCCAATTAACTACCAACCACACAGAAGTGCCCTCTTGTGGAATATGAAAAAAACTGTGCTTTGTGTGCGTAGATCGACCCTAGCTGTCGGTATTTATAAAACGCTGAAAATCCTTCGGCCTCTCACTCGCTGGCACATACTAACGCAGTTCATGAAATGTTAATTTTAATTAACTCCAAAACAACAAAGAAACAAAAGGAATAGACATCAGAGAATCAAACAACAAGAACAAACGTTAACACAATAAAGAACTTGCCAACTGCAAACGATGCGTGGCATATAGAATATAGCGGCGACAATTTCTTTCCAGAAGAAGACAATTTCCATGCAAAAAGCAGGTCAAGTTATTCTTATAAAAAATTCCGAGTACCAAAAAACCGCCAAAACCGAAAGTATACAGAGCGATGAATGGGTGCGAAAGTGGAAATGGTTCGTTGGTTAGTTGTTTTCTGTGGTGGAGCCGGTCGTGATAGTCGCGAACACTGGCGCATTAGTTGTGAATGTGAGGTATCCTTTGAGAGATGGCATGTGGGAAACGTAAGCTTTGTGCATGTTTTGTTATTGCTGCTGCTGCTGTTGTGGGACATCGTGATAAAGAATAAGCAAGTCCCGTAGAGTAAAGAAAAATAGAAAGAAATCGAGCATGCACTCTTTCAACGCGCACTTGTAACTGTGTGCTCATACTTGAGCACATGTATACCTAGTATACATAGACTTACCAAGCCGTCGGAGTCGTCATCGTGGTAGTTGCAACTTGGTGTCCATGCATGAAAAGTGAAAGGCTTGCAGAAGAGTAGACAAAGAGACGGAAGAGTCTAAGCAGGTACTGTTGATGAGTGAAAATATGAGTGCGACAGTGACGTACACGAAGACTTTCCTACGCATAGAGATGTGCCAACATGCACTTGTAATTCGTTTTTGGTGGTTTTCTGGCCTTGGCTTGGCTAGGCTTGGCAGCATGCTGTTCACTAGAAACGGAAGAAGTTTTTTTGTTATTCATTTCTTGTGGTGGCGACACACCTGGTATATTTTGTGGGGCAGCGCACATGAAAAGCAATTACATCTAATTTTTTGCGCGTTATTTTTTTGCACGATTTGATTGTGATTTATAAGTGATTTATAATTAATAATCAAAAATTTAAAGCACTTAATGGCACAAATATATTACAGACAGATGCATAATATCTATTGGATCAATGCGGAGTGTTGTAAGTGCCCGGCTTAGGCCATCCTTTATTTTAATAACCCCTCTGACATATGCTTTGACCTGGATTTTTTAGATAACCTTTTCAATCCTTGACTTCCTTTCCTTGTCTCATTCGTTCTTGAGTTAGTAGTCGTTTGTCACATATCACTGAATTATTCAATTCAAATGTTAAGGTATGTTTGAATTTATTAGGAAGAGCAGCGAGTTGTTATTGTATTATATAGCTGAATTCAATGTTAAAACCCTAATCAAAACAAATGGGAAACAGGGGTCAGCCAACAACATATTTGCGGAAATCCAAGTAATTTATTCACACATAAATTTAAAGTAATTAAAACAATTTACCAAAGAATTTTACAACCACTAAAATCAAATCTAATATGCCACTAGCGAGTGTTGAACCAGAAATTTATTAATTTTTGGTGCGTACACTTTTTGTACGGACAGATGCTTATTAAAGCTTAAGGAACACCTGTTCCCAATAAATTGAGCCATTAGACAAGGCGAGCGCGCTACATAGTGGCAAAGAAATTGTTTAAGTCATTACTTCTTTATTTTTGTTATTTTGACAAGGGTCCGCGCGCCTTTGGAAGACATCCTTTAGTTTGTCTGTTGGTCTGTCTGTCGTTCTGTCTGGTTGTTGGCAAATATTGCTTGTAACCATTCATACGCTTAACGTCGACGATTCAAGCTCACCTGAATTCGAACCGACTCAACTTGACTCGAGTCATGGCGCTTTCATTTGAATTGCATATGCTGTACTCGCCGATGTTTTCCGGAGTGCATATTTTGATTTGTACACATTGTTTATACATAGCCTAACAATCACCTGCAGCCAATTGCATTAGTTAGACTTGCAGCAATAAAGAAATTTAAATGTAGTTTTTCTCTAAAAATTCTTCCCTTCTCATATTTTTCTTGTAGCGCCATGCAGAACTGCAAAGAGTCGTTAAAGCTATGCTGGTTTGGCACCTGCGCAGCCCGCCCGAACTCAATTGAAGTTACCGTCATTTGCTTACGCAAAGCATTACGTCAGTCGTCAGTTAAATAAGGCGCACAGACAAATACACTATCGGGTGCTCATTAGTTGAAAGGCATTGAGCGTGAGGCGGGTGGGCGCTGACGTCGTCTTGAGTAAATATACTCGCCAATCTGTGGACGCGCTTGCGTTCGCCACGGCCCAATCGGGCTAGTGGCGGCTACTTGCTAACCAGTTCGAGTGCGCCGTGGGATGCCGAACCCGTGGATAGACGTAGAATTCTGGAAAATGCACAGCGCTTTGACTCGTGTGCTTCAGATGGGTGTTTAATTAATGTAACGGATTTTAGTAATTGTGGCGATTCGACGGCTTTGGAGGCGTCGTCCGCGTTGGCGGTTAGAGGTTTTGGATACGGGCTCGATAATGTTATTCAAGACGCTCATGAGGGTGGGACTGTGCTAAATGTGCCAATATTAGTGAGCAGAACAGGAAGCTCAACTGCAACGACAAAATCTGAAATTGGGATATCAACTTCAGAATCAGCAGCAACGGCAATACGCTTCGATACGAATCATTCGACACAATCAAACGTAATGAATTCGATGACACCTCGTGTCCTTGCGCCACGCTATCGTTTTCGGGATCTGCTACTGGGCGACTTCTCATTCAACGATGATGGCGAGAGGTGAGTACGTGCTTTCTTAATTAATCTTAATTAAACACTAAGATTAAATTCTGTTCTTGTTGCAACATGCAGGTGTATTGGTACAAATACTTACATCTTGTACATATCATAGATACAAAATTGAAATAGTCTATATAAAGCTTATGAATTTCATGTATGTACAAACGTACTACCCGGGCCCTTGGGCTACTCGTGAAATTTTCTTTAGAGGGACCATTGCACAATATTTCTCGGAACACACAATTTTACTCGGAAGGATTGTCGATTGCTCTCATGAAGGTGGGGTATAGAGAGCGAATTTTGCTTTATATTTAGTAATATATTTTATTATAATATATTCAAATCTGTTTTCTCTTTTTCATGTAAACTGAACAGCAATTAAATTCCACAAAAAAGAAAAAAAACCTTTTTGGTATACTAGTATGCCCTTCGAACGTGCTTACACTGAAAACCAAACAGATTTTGGAGTATTCTGTGGAAATAATTGATTGAATTTTAAATGATAGGCCACGGGACGTTAACAGGGACGTGTAGGTGTAATTCTACCATTTGGAAAGTGTTCATGCCTCAATTCGAGTTGTAATAAAAACAAACCTGCCCATATCTTAGAAATGAGAAACCGAATAATTTCCGCGTATGTCAAAAACTGTCAAATAAATCGATATTTGGAATGCTCGACACCGAAAAGTGCAATCAACGTCAGAAAAATGAAATTAATATAGGAATAAACTGCTATTCTGGTATGAGTGAGTGTGTGTAAGTGTCGACATTTCATTTCAAAAGATGAAAGTTTGCTTTGAGAAACTGCATATGAATACTTAGGGTGTGTTACAGTTACAGACACGTTTTATCTGGAAAATTAGCATCTTTAAGGTGTGCGTGAAGTTAGGACGTGGTTTGTATTATTAGGTTGACAAATCTACTGTTGTATGTAGGTAAATATATTGTCATCCAATTTGCTGATTATCCTTCTAAATTGTGTAATAAAACGGCTATTAAGGTGCGTGGAAAAATTTAAACATTGAAGCATAAACTAAGGTGTGCTGGTTGCTAAGGTCTCGCCTTTATTACGGCATAAAATTTTTTAATTTTTTACACGCAAACGCTGCATGACGGCGACGTGTTTAAGTGGCCGTAGCCCTAGTTTGAATGCCTCGCCAGCTTCTTTCATACGAGATTGCCACGATTGTAGCGCTAAACCTAATTCCATATTGACTGGTTGTGGTAATAGGCACGTGCCACAATGATTCTTCTTTTCGTATTCACCATTGCTGTGAATGCTCTTAAGATTTTTCAAGTGTGCACTGAGAAAAACGCCTAGATCAATTGGCATATTGCGACTATTTTTTCTTTCGGTCTTTTAAATGTACAATTTTATTGAACGTGGAAAGCATTTACATTTTAATAGATAGGAGATAATAGATATTAAATACTTAATATCGCTTGAAAGCGATAAAATTATAGAAGCATTTATTTATTTACCAAGACTTGAAATTTGTCACATAAATATGTTACATATAGTAAAAGGGAGACTGCCAGCAAAATTTCAGTCTAGCTCAAAAACTAGACCCTGCATACACATACATATAGTTGGATAGACGGTCCAATGAACGGACGGACAACCAGCCTGGGATATATCTAAATCAATTCACCACGTCGAGCTGGTGAAGAATAGTTTATCGGATCCTTTACTTATTACACTTACACTTACACCTACACTGTATTACAAAAGTCATTAGAGACAGCAGATTTTGGAAAATTTCGCTGATACAAGCCGCAGAGTTTCATACACAAGTGTAATCCTTTCATGGAATCTCTGTTTTAGGTTTGACTTTTTAGTTGAAAACTGTGTAGTCGAGTTTTCATGTTGTTATTATTGTCTCCGTGTTCGGTGTTTGTTAAGGTTTAACGTTCTGACGCGCGCATATTTAATTAGCTTTGTCGTTAGTTGCAAAAACATTTTCTCGCTTGAGATGAGCCTTGTCTACTTGAATTGACAGCCAAGCACATTTGAACGGACTGGAGAGCATAAATTAAGGGTTTAATGTGTTCGAAAAAGCACGCATTTTTAACTTATTGTAGATATTAATAATAATTCTTTTTTAATGCACACTCTCCCATCAAAAAACACGAAACCTTTCCAGGATTTTCTCAGAAACTAAGGCTTAATTTATTGATGAGAGCAAGAGAGCAACCTTTTCACGTCAAAAAGAATAAATTTTAATTTGATAAATAATCCGCACAGTGAACCTTTTTCAGCCTTTCCTTATTAAGTCTCTTCTATTTTTGCGTTTTTCGCCAATTTGGGCAGGCTTTGAAATTTTATGCGTCAGCATGATAACTCATCAACTTTATTAGATGCCAAATTATGTCGAGTGGGCGTTTTTGCGTGAAAGTTTTTATTTTAGTTAAATGATTTGGAAAATACCACGGAAGTTTCATTTAGAAGGGGATTTCTTCGCAAGCTTAACTCAATTTAGGGTTAACAAGCGTTCGATGATGCTTTTCTACGCAGTTTTTTCTGTGTCTATCCTTTTCTACTTTGTTCCCGTATGTCTGCTTATGTGTGCTTGATTCTGTAGTTTCCAGTTTGCTATTTGTTTGCTTTAGGTTTTTTTTTTTTACATCTCGTTATTTGTACGTTATTAGGACGGGAAGTATACAGTGGTCTACGTTTTATTTGGCTTTGTTTGCCAATAAGCAAGTGCATTAAGTGCAGGTGGCATAGAAAATTTTAAATCATATAATTCCGATATCAACACTTATGATTGACATCCAGGTATATATATATATATATATATATATATATATATATACTAGCTAGACTCCGCAAATATTGTTTTACCCCAAAGAACATTTTTTAAGTTTGAATAGCGCTAGTAACTTAACGAATATGCAAAGAAAGATATACAGTACAGGAAAATAAATTTTGACAAATCATGACTAACTTTTCTTCACACTCTCAGTAATAAGCAAGGTAGTCCTATGAGTCGGTGCATATAAAAATATGTAAGAAAATTTTATTCACAACATTGCAAGGCACTACTGAATATGAAATTCAAATTGAAAGTGATGCATTTGGACGAGGAATGGCAGCGTTGGCGAATAGGGCGAAACGACTTAGCAGAAGAGTGAAAATAAATTGAAAAAAAAGCATTGACATAAAAAAAGCAAAAAAAAATAAATAAAATAAAAAAAAGGAAATAAAGAAATCCCCAAACGAACCGCCAAAAATACAATACTTCCTTGCTATTTTCTAGGTAGCATGATTAAAAGACATGAATTTAAAGTGTTTCTTTTGGTAGCAAAAGAAGTGACGGTTCATCTACGTAACTTCCACTTCTTCTAACGAATATCGAAGCACACATACTCTGAGACGCGAGCGTTTTATGTTTGGCTCATGTCCGACAGCCAGAAGGTTAGGAAAAACACACTAACTACAGCTAATAAACATATTTATAGAATACTTTTTAACGTATATTTTTAGTGCTCATTAAAAAAGTGAATGAAATGCGTATATTAATTATGCCAGAAATAGAAATGAGAAAAAAGAAGGCAAGTGACAGGAAAGTGAAAATAAGGAAATCGTCTCGTCGAGCTGATCAAGAGCGGAGAGAGATCCGATGTCACCCTCTCTGGTCCAGGACCAAGTTAAACTAAGCTTGTAGTATTCACAAAATGTAAAAAGTCAGTAACTATTAATTGCATCATTGGCCAATGGCACACTAACAAAAATTATTTTAAATTTTTTTTATTTTCTTCTTCTTTTTGGTGTTACACTCCCAAATAATTTTTTTTTCTCTATGGTCTTTATTTTTACGACAGAAAAAATGTCACAATAAAGAAAAAATCGAATGTTTCCTCAACAGCTGCCGGGCAAAATCAAACTATGTACTCTTACTACAAAGTCGTCGCACACACTGCAGTGGCCAAGCGTCACTCTGCTGGTTTCACACGACCGCCAAAACTTCACTTCTAATAAACTTTTCAAAGCACTTTCTCTTTGTTAAAATCGCAAATTGCCTTTTTTGTTAATTTATTGATCTTTTGTAGGACATTTCTTATTTTATACTTATCAATGGCTTGACTTGGCATTTGGTTTACTTTTAACGCCCACAAGTTTCTGCTCATTTTGTTGAATTTCAAGCATGGATTGATTGATTGACTTCGATCAGCTGTTTTAATTATTCACAAGTGCATTTAATCGTAACTAGTTTATTACTTCCAAGTTAAGTTACTTGACAATGCAACTGTTGTGGCGTTCTGCGGTGGCTAAACATTTTCTTACAATAATAATGAAACAAATCAGTTTGAGTAACTATCTCATCCAAGTTGGATGAAAAGAACATAATTATGAATAATATAAATGAACAATTCTTTGCAATACTTTTCTTAAGCGCCACGGACATGTTGGAAAAGTGTCGGACACTGTCAAAAAGCAGTATCAATCATACACGTGCTGGAAGATCAGAACGGACACGATACTGCGAGGCAAGTAAATCATTCATATTTTGTTGCCTTTTAAACTGTGCAGACTGCAATTCAATACAGAAAGGTGTATGTCTGCTTGTCATGCTTTACACTTTTGCCAAGATGCCTATAAAGTAAAACGTTTCTGATGTAGTGACATTGAATTAACACTCTGATAATGATACTGAATTGATACTGCTTTTTGGCCGTGTCCTAAGCCACTTACTGCATTCATATATAAAAACATATGTAGGATAAATACCTTTTCATAGAAGATGTACGTCTCACCCAATCTACAGTCGCACGTCTCTCGTATGAACATGTTCGTATACATTAATAGACGTATACATAATACATAGTACACACATTGGATGAGTACAACGGCCAAACAAGAAACAACACAAATTATATATAAGAACTCTAACTAGCAAAAAGAATGTAGTGACAATGTAGCAATTAATTTACCCAATTCACAGACAACTTGCCAACCTACTTGAGGCACATCGGATTCAAAGGAAAATTAGCGCATTCAATACGGTTCTCGCCATTTACGGTAAGAATATTCTGCCCATTCTGCTCACCACCATTGATCTCATCGAAGGAAACAAATTCATTTTGAACCTTGCACAACGCGTTGTTCTCAGTTTGTTAAAAATTCCATTAGAGCAGAAAACCTCTTGAAGCTGTTGTCCGAGTGCTGTTAGTACTGAAGAAAAGTTTCGAGTTTCCGCTGGTAATGCATTTTCTGCAATGCTACTTATTTTTTCTTTTGTAATTGCCTAAAAGTTTTGCTATAACTAAATGCCAAATCAAGTTGCAGATGACATGGTTTTTTTTCGTTCGTTTAACACAAAAATGAATTGAACTACAATACAGGAAATAATGGAAATTTGCAAAAAGCAAAAGTGAGAATGCTCAACTTACTCAATAAGCAACGGAAGTCCTACGGACGTTTGCTTTGTTCACATATTTTGCATGTATATGCTGGTGTTAGCAGCCACCTTAGTCGCAGGGCGATTTCTTACATTTAGAATGGAAAAAGATTTTTATGTTCAGTGTCAGTATGCGTGCTATTTGTTGGTTTTGCGTGTGCTCGCGCATGTTTAATTTACGAAATTTTACACTTAAGCGTACTTAACAATTGATTTTACTTTGTTTAGTGGGTCATACCCAAAGCTGATTTTGATGGTTTACCCAGCCTCTTAAGTGAAAAAGGATCTAAAACGGAAATTAAACTGTGTGTAGGTAGTTCGAAATACGACACACACATATGCCATGTATCATAGCACGAAATCAATCGTTACCTGACTATTGAAGGCGACAAGAATTGGTAAACATTTTCATGTTGAAAAAATAAATCATAAAAAATCAAGCACAACGAAATATATTTGAGCACTTCGCTTCGCTCATAAATAGTATCGATTTAAGTGTATTTGAAGAAGAAGCAATAGAGGAGCTTCGCGGGAACGACGCCATTAAATGACAGCGCAGACTAAATTCAGGCATTCAGTCAATATGTCAATCAAGTGCGAAAAAAAAGGCTAAAACCAGAATAATACACACGAAATTGCGATATCGCGGTTATTTGAGAAGTATTGAGCACGCGTATTAGCACAGTTTCTATTCTGCGATTCGCCTCGATATTATCGTAAAATCGATGCATAATCATATAATTTGTGCGCTCTTTTCGTTAGTGTAATAATTGAGTTTTTATTTCTTTGTTTGTGCCAGCTGACGTGACCATTGAGGCATCTACTTATTTGTGCAAGTCGAATTGTACAATGTGAATTGGGTACCATTCTGTTAGAAATGAAAAAAAGTGCCATCCTCCTGAGTTGATGCACAAGTGTACTCGTATTAAGGCATTTTTAATTGTTGCTTCGGGTTGTCTTAGAACACTTTATTTGTATGTGTTTATATATGGGTCTTCATTGCGTTCTTATATTTCGTCTTCAGAGTTTCCATGCGCATAAAATGTTATGTGCCTTGTATGTTGAGAATAAGTTATTTTAAAAAACATATTGTATAAAATAAAATATAAATGTATATAAGGCTTATTTTAATTTTCAATAACGTTTTACAATGATTTTTTAGTATTTACTTCGCAAAACCATTAAAAAAATGAAATAAATCAAAATAATTACACCACATAGCAAATTCTGCACGAAACACACAGCTGATTGTGAATAGGGACCTGGTTAGCGTCAGGTTTAAAAAGCGACCTACACTTAAAGCACTTACTGCTTTAAAGCGCTCTGGAAAAGTGTTTACATGTGGGTTTTAAGTCGAAGTGATTTTAGCTAAACCACTTTTAGCTTTTACACGGGGTGTATGCTGTCTAATACCGAAAAGAATTTGGTTAAAAATACTTCTGCAAACATTTTTAAGTATTTCACGATAAATTGTATTTGAAGACAGTCATTTTCTCCTAAACCAAACTTAGTCTCAATAGCTGAGCACACAAACAGTAGCATCTTTTCCAGTCCTGCTCTGGTTGTGTTGTCACAAAGTATTTGAAAATTCTCGGATTTGTGGTGGCCTGCAAGGACATTTTTATTAAAGTCTTTTTAATGTTCTTACGTATATTTTCTGTTTTTTACTTTCTCTATATTGCTGTGGTTGCATTACAATGAAAATTTGTTTATGACCAGAGTGACTTGTCTGGCGCTTCGCTCGAATTGGAATATATTTAGAGTTTTGATTGGATTTGAAAAGGGAACCAGAGTGGGTGCATGAGGGCAGCGACAATGTTGTCTCGTTTTCTAGTCAGTCGCTTTCCAATGGTTGTTTTTAAAGGTCAACTGCGCTTGTATGGTTGTCATGCATTTCGTTAAAGTTTTTGGGGATTGGGAATCAAATTGTTTGTCAGTATTTTAAGAACTTTTTATCAATATTTTAGTATTATGTGCTTCAAATTTTCTTTTTTTACATATGTATGAGTCTGTGAGCACTCTTTGTGACCGACTTATGCCGTAAGATACTCGTATTTGCGTAAGTTTGCAGGCTTTTTAATTGGAATTGACAAGCTGCATCGAAAATATGTGTCTTAAATTGGTTCCAGCGCACTTAAATATGATCTCAATAGACACTTAAATATGTTGTTTGGCTTATGATGGGGTCGATGATGATTGCCTTCAGCGTGAACGGTGGAAGTTCAACTTGTGTTAAGCTGTGTCAAGAACAGCAAAGCTAAAATAATAATAACAAAATCAATTCGGGTCCAATTTGCCAGAATTTAATTGGAAAACTCACTTGGCAGCAAAACATTAAAGCACCTGTCAAAATGTCGGGTTGTCTAGTGTCCACACTCACACAGACACACTCGGAAGCCGTGCGTTGTTTCCCACCCAACCAAAATAGATGTCCTTAACGAATCTCCTCTCCTCTTCTCTTCGTTGTGATAGCACCTGCCAATTGTTATCTGAATGACTTGTTCTCCTTATCGAATCTTCGCTTTTGTATCGGCTGGACTTAGACGGCTGGACAGCCTGTAGCTGAGTGTGGGTGATTTGCGCCAATAAAAATGTGCAAGTCACGAAATTAATGACGCAGTGTTCATCTCATTGTTTGGCTTAACTTGTTCAGCAAAATACTTGACATATTGCGCCTATTTTGTTGCACGTGTGTGTCTATAACTTGTACATGTTATCTTCTATACATACAACCACGTTATCCTATCTGACTTTTATTTTCTGCTCTATTTCAATGATTGCCTCATTAAAGACACCATCAGCGTCAGTGGTTGTCGTAATGAGTATAACGTTTTCGTTGATGATGTTGAGTGAGCTTCCAAGGGTTGTGATTTAGTCGTCGTGTGTGGAAATGTGTCTTATATGCCTTAAGTGTGTGTGTGCTCAAACCAAGTGTTAGGCATGCAACGAATGATTTGCGCCAAGCGTAAGAGGCGTACGCATTATATGCAATTACGTCTCATTTTCATCTTTGAGCAATTTCTCTTTGAGTACTTCTTATGCCGGTTGTAATTTGCTTATTACAATGTGGAAGGCGGTTCAGACAATGTTTAATGAGTGCTAGAATACTTTATTGGCGAGGATACTTTATTTATAAGAGTATTTTAAAAGCGTGTTGCTCAAAATTACATAAAGTTTGGTGGCGATGATAAAGTTGATGCTATGCAATTCGGGCGTATTTGTTAAGATGAAGATCGATCGTCATAGTCAGCGCCATCAAAATTAGGCTGAACTCCGATGTGAGGCTAATTTAAATGACCTCACACATACCTTGCTTTTTTAACTTATAGCGACCAATGTTTTCAAATTTCTTCTGTAGTTGAAGATTGAGCGATTTAAAGCACGCATCTTAGTTGGTTTTCTCTCCACCTGCCACTCTACCTGCTTGTGTCAGCCGAGTTACTTCTTCTGCATGTTACCGTTGTTGTGAGTGCATTTTAAGCAATCGGTTGATTTTGTTCGGTATTAATATAATACTATATCGCATGTCAATGAAGTTCAATGCTGACGCGCCTTTGGTTCGTTTGCGTTGGTGTTTTACTATCGAGACACTTCATCAATCATTCAAACGTACGAAAATCAATATTTTTTCATTTGGTTTATGGTTTTCAGAGACATAAACACACAGACAAAAAGTTCTTCCTTCTATTTATACCTTTGTTATTTGGTATTCAGTAGATTGAATCAGTAGCTTTTGTCATTTTCGGGGGGACAAAGTTTGTTTGAAGTAGACAAATTGGCATTGATTTGTTTAGCAATTCGACTTTCGACTTTGGTCAATAATAACTGGATTAGCATGCATTTGTAAATATTGTAGTGACATTCTTATATCTGCAATGCCATAATTTAAGGTGTAGATATTTAAATTATTTATTTATTTTCTCTAATTCTTCAACTGACCTATGAGCATATGTCCTTTGACAAAAGTTGTTTTTGGTTTTTATATTTGAAAGTTTTTTACTTTATTAGAGAACTTTTAAAAATCTATCTATATATATAAAATTCGAAGTATGTCTGTCTGATATAGACGCCGAAACCGCTGGACCGATTTTGATGAAATTTTCATAGAAATTCTTGATAAGCTTGTCGAGCAATCCTGTGAATTAATATTACTGATTTATTTAACGTATATTGATGCTAATCATGGAACGCTAAAAATTGCATTTTCCACAATCATTTGATTTGAAGAAATCTGCTGCCGAATCCCACCAATCAGTTGTAGAAACTTATGGCAAATGGAGCAGCCATAATATTCCAATTGTCGGTTTTGTTTTCAACGATTTAAAAGTGTTGATTTTGATGTCAAAGACAAAGAATTGCCTGGAGCACCAAAAAAGTTCGAAGATAACGAATTACAAGACTTGTTGGATGGAGAACCGGCTCAATCTCTCAAGTAACTGGCAGGCAGCTTGAACCAATTGATTAATCAACTGTTTCAAGACGTTCACATGCGATGAGAAAAATCCAATAAGTGTAAAAATGGGCACCATAGGAATTGAGAATTGAGTAAAACTTCGATTTCAAACCGCTTGTTAGACAAAAACAGTGCATTTTCTGTGGCATATTGTGACCGGCGATGAAAAGTTGATTTACTACAGAAATTTCAAACGGAAAAAGTCATGGTTAACCCAGTCATCCAAATCGACTCCGAAGCCGAATATTCATGGTCATGAGGTCATGCTGTGTAAGATGTGGTGATTACGAAATCCTAAAACCCAACGGCACTGTTACTGCAGATGTCTACCAACGTTAGTTGAACCAACTGAACAGCGCATTCAACGGACCCAAAGTCCATCTCTTGCAAGATAACGCTCGGTCACATGTTGCAAGAGTTGTGTTGGATACACTTTTCTGACGTACGCAGCGCACCCCCCACCAGATACAGCGCCTTCTGATTACCACTTGTTTAGATTCATGCAGCATGGCTTGGTTGAGGCACGGTTTCGAAATGCCGAGGAAGTAAAAACAAAACAATTAAAATTACCAGAATTCACGCAAGCACTAATAACAAGAAACAATGGCATCACTTGTCGCATAACTATGACGTCACAGAAAAGCTCTGCTCTGCTTGAAGCACATGCCGTTACGCGTCACTGTTATTCTTTCTCCGTAACGATGTCAAAGTGTAGATATTTTTGCTTCTGTGTGTTATGCAGTTTACTGCGATAAATGTTATAATCTAATTATGAAAAAAAAAAAAATCTGTGCAAACTTGCTTATTGGTAGTAAGTGTACAAATTAAAAAATAAGAAGAAGAAGAAACAGTTGATTGCATTACTTGTCGCACAAGTATGACGTCACAGAAAAGCTCTGCTCTGTTTGAGGCACATGGCGAGTAAACATTATGAATGGGGGTTAGTTAATGGAAAGAAGGAAACAAAACAAAACCGAAAATTTGCGCGCCGAAATTCAATTTGAATGAACTTTTGACATTTTGTTGTGATGCTTTTTTCTAGGTTATACAGTTAAATGTTAGCTCTCCAGCACGTGGTTCTCGGGTGTGATACATGTACATATATATGTGTGAGTGTGTTTGTGTGCTGATGTTATTTTGCATCACAGTTACATAACACGTGCTGCAATATACATTACGGGAATAACATGCTTTTTTTACAAAATATGCGCTTAAAACGAAAGTAGAGTTAAAATGATTGCTTTATTGCAATGGCAACACTGCTCACGATAAAAAATATGTCGCGAGCGTTTGATTTGTACGAACGTAGGTACAAAACAGACGGTTCAACTAAGAGCAGGAAATGGCCGAATAGTATACCGAAAAAATATAGGTTAAGAGAGAGTGTTATATATTGAGAGATGATAATAAAAGAGAATGTGACTGCTTAGTTTGTTACTCACACACGCACACATTAATAGCTGTAAAGTTGTGATTCACTAGAAGGACTCTGCACTTGCACAACACGCACATCAACATTCAAACACACACAAATCGACATATGTTTTGGTAAAGAAAGTAGTGAGAAATATACAAATAAGAGTTGACGCTGAGCTTAGCTTAGTCTGACTTGGTCCAAATAAGACTCAGTTGCCTTAGTTGCCATTAGGAGTCTCAACAGCATCAACAGCAACAGCAATAGCAGTAGCGATGCCGTATGAGCAGAATTAGTCAGAGCTTGGCAGCTTGGATGCTAGTTAGTCTGCGCGTAGTACGCCATTCGTAGCGGGACAATAGAAACGCACAACACGCATCAGACGGCAGCTACGCGACGACGATGTCGCATTTACTGCAGCTGCTAAGTCAAAGTTTGTCCTTTCATCTATTGCATACTTACGGGCGCGTGTTAAACCATTTTAATGTGAACATTTCGTCAAATCACATTTGCGTTTTGAAAAATTGTTAGAAATGCAGCAGAAAGTTTACAACATTGAAGGTGATATAAAGGTGGACTATTTGTGATGAAAATGCATTGCCCTTGGGGGCAGAAAACTACCAAAAAAAGCAAACCATAAAAAATACGAAAATAAAGCCAATAATCTTTACTTACATCTTATTTCTTCGCCATTCCGTGTAAAATCAGTGACAACTTCAAGTGAGCAAGCATGCCTTGTGTGTGAAGCAAGTGTGCAGCCATTTCCTGATCATCTTTTTTGTGTTGGTGTTGGCGCTAAAGCTGACAGTGTTAGTGTGGTGGTGTAAACCAGCTGCATTCGGAGGAAATGCACACACACACAGATACATATAAAAACTAATATAAAATAAGTGAACAGTTGAATGCCAAAAAGCAAGTACTTCGAACAAGAAAAAATTAAATAAAATCCTACTGTCATGGAAATTTGACCAAATGAGCTATGTTTTTGTCACTTTAAATGTAGAAGTTTTACCAAGTTTCCAACAAAGAAATCAGTTTAATAATTAAAAAAAAGAAAAATAAAAATGTGTTCGGCTTTGTAGGCGTCAAATAAAAAAATTGTGGTATACTTTTGTGCTTAAACTCTCATTTTTATTTGTGATTTTTAAATATTGAAATTCTTAAATTATCGCCTTGAAATTGAAGCGCAAAAATCGATTTCCGTTTGTATCTGATTTCATTTTTTTCTACTTTTCGTTAAGACTATATGTGTTTGACTACTAACCAAATTTTTTTCCGTTGTGTACCGTTTTTGTTGTTGCTTTATTGGCATCATTTTCTCAACACAAACATGGCATATACAAATACCGCTTGTTATTTGTATTAAGATTTTACATAGGGGCAACTTTCGCGCTTATCTATTTTTTATGAGGTGTTTTATATTTTTCTCCTGGTCTTTGGTAATGCAAGGTATGCAAGGTATATCTTTACCTATACATACCTATTGGTTGTGTACATACAAATAACTGTTAAAGACCTGACGAATAATATCAACGGTAGAGCGCTATTTCTCTAATGATTTGCACGTGAGCAGTTTTCCTTGACATATTTTGCCTTGTTTCTTTTTTGTTTAGTGTTGAGCCAAAACTTTTTCAGTAGCCACCACCTATTGCGGTTGTCGTTATTGTTGTTGGTTGTTTGTCATCATCCAACATCATCATTCACTATTCCCTGCTCCGTATGCATTCTTCGATTTTCGTCATGTAGCTTTGGGTGGTATATTATTATCATGGGGCCTTATTTATGGTGTAATATTCTATGAGGCATGTGGAATTTGTTGTTCTGAGGTTTGTTTGCTTAAGCAAAAACAACAGCTGTGTGACAGTCGTAAATGTAAAGTATGAACTATATCCAATAAAAAAAGTAATGAACCAAACAAAAGCAACTCTCGCAAGCCCCTAAAAGACCACTCCGAAAATTCAATATTCGTCATACGGCATGTGCTTGGCGAGTGCGATTTTTTTTCCCTGCCGGTTAGTGTATGACATGTGTGTTATTCCTTATAGTTATTATTTAAAACAAAAAGACCACACAAAAGCAAATGCATACATAAACTGTATTTTGTTAGCTTGTTTGGTGACGATAGATGGCGAAGGCGGTGGCAATTGCGTGACTATTTCAGTTCGTGCCAGAATAGCTTAAGAGTATAGAATACGCCCACTAGGTCAAGTCATAGGGCAAATTAAGAGTCATCCAAACTCCTAACGTGGGAAGAGTGAGCCAATGTTTATTTTTATGCCTAGCCTCTGGTCAATGGCTTAAACAAAGATGTCTAGAACATGACGATAGTATGACATGATATAAGAGAAAAAGTAGATGAACTGAGAAAACTGCGGCCATTTTACTAGTGTTTGTTAGCGTTCTTTATTGTCATATATGAAGCAAATTTAAACAACAGGGGCGTGGAAAGTTTTTCTTTATCTGCGGCGTAGAGCAAAATATTGTCAATATTTGTTTCTATAATGATGTGGTGTTAGACACAATGGGCCCGCAACTATAATATTCACACAGTAAATGGCAACGTCATAAGTTTGTGACATAGTCAAGGACACATCGGAGACTCCATAAACTATTTGTAATATATTCTAGACTTAATCGTAGAGATGGGTTGACTTAATCGTCTGACTGACCTAAAAAAAATATTATTCGAAAAGTGTGTTCCGCATTCCGGCCAGTGGTGCCACGTCAGGTTTACATCCCAATCACTCAGCCTTTTATAACCTCTAAAATCGCAAGGAAGATTAGACAAGTTTTAGATTAAGTTTAAGTAATTTAAAATTACTATTTTAACAACAAGAAGATTTTTATCAATTGTCATGTTCGATGTACAATAGTTGATATTGACGTACGAATTCAATAAAAAATAAATAAACAAAATAGTAGAACTTAGTTGGAAGGTTCAGTAGATTATAAAAGAGGTCAGGATGCCAAACTCAATCAAAAAACTTGTTGAAAGATTGAATGAATTGTCTATACCAATGTTATAATTCTATACGAAAAATTCTTGAATTAATTATGCGAAGAGCAGCCTATATTCTAAATAAATACAACAATCGTTTCACATAATAGTTTTTTATTTCATGCATTAACTAATCTGCCCATCTGCAATATGCGTTTTTGGACATTTGCAAATTTCTCCGACTGCCTCCAATCAGGAGGATGCCCATGCTCCCTTCAAGTCTTCTCAACACTTGACTGGGTTTCTTCTTTCAGTTCGGGTTTGAGTTTATGTTTAAATTAAAAGTTAAGCGCAAAACCACATTTTACTTATTACAAGTCTGTTTGGATTTCAAGTGGTTTGCATGTTTGTACGACTGACAGCCTTGCATGACTCTTGAATCGATTAACATTTATTACAATTCCCAATAAAAAATATTGTTGATAGAAATTTTTCAAATGAATTAGAGTTCCGTAATTTTTGTCTAATCCAGAATGTAAATAAAATATAGAAATAAAATTAAAATCGGTAAATTGTAACTACAATACAAATGCTCTCATAAGTTCAGTAGTAGCACTTTTCTTCTTTTTCTATAGCAAGCGAAAATGTCCATTTGGCCATTACCAGTCGATAAAAAACGCTATTATTATATTTTGATAGAGTATAGGATCAAGATAATTTTTAGTTAATCGCGGCATTCCGACTTCTGCGAGAATTTGCGTTGATGGAACCCTCAACCTGAGGTCTTAAAAAAGTGTTTAGCTGAAACTGTGACTATATGGTTTTCTTGGTTGATGTTAATAGTAATAGCACATAGTTGAGCTGCAAGTTTGTGTTCGTGGCCGAGTATGATTTTTTCAAAAAGTAGAAAAACTCATAATTTAAATGTTAAGATATTAAAAAATCATTGTTGACATCATAAAAATCAATTCTCCTTTGGCAGCGTTGCCGCCGGTTTTTTTACACAAATAAGGTTGGTGCTGGCAACAAAGTGTACGAAATGGAAAAAAATGTTCGGTGCCAAAAAAGGAAGATGCCAGCTACCCTTAAATATAATAAAATGTTACACCAAAAGATAATGAAAATTTTATTTTTATTTTTGAAATAAATTGATTTCATTTTATTTATATTATTATTTTTTTCTTAAAGAGGCCTTTTGACATAACTCCTATAACTGAACAGAATTTAATAAGCTTATATTAACTCAATCTTATTCATATGCTAAGGATCAGAAATGGTTCCTTCCAATCCAATTCCGAAGGCATTTTTGATTTAGTTGAACCTTTTGTGTGTCGTTAGTTTGAGATTGACCAACCCCTTTTCAGTTGTGGTGCTGGCAACGGCAAGCTTTGATATGTAAATGCTTTGGAATTTGTCTTACTGAGTTCGTTGATGTTTAATATGCTTTGCACGCATAAAAAGAAAAGTTTAGCACGTTTGCAGTTAAAAGGCTTTGTGTGTATGGCAATATGTGTGGTAGGACCGGTGTAAAGGAGATCGGTGCTACTGAGTAAACTTTGTCAGGCCTTCTTCTGATACCTTCTGGGATTACTTGTGTGCCTTCCGTGCCGGTATTGTTCTTGCACACAATAGGAAGTTGATAACAACGCCTCTTTGTTTTGTTTGTAGCATTTTCTTTTCAGATGAGAAATTCGACGCTGATTTATTAATGCTTAGCACATAAGTACTTCTGTCTGTCAGCGGTAACTTTTTCGCCACATACATAGGTATCATCGCATTTTTATTGCCATTTTGTGTGTGTGTTCTGATCTCAGATGATGAGCATAAACTGGTGTTTAATGCCAGATATGCCGACAGTGGAGAAACAAAAAATGCCAAAGAGAGAAAATCTAAAAATCTTAATACTTTAAGCATAAGCCCAAGGCAATTTAACGCATCTGACCTGCGACCACTGCGCTGTCAGTATCGTTTCTGTTTCCGTTTCCGTTTCCGTTTCTGGTTTGTTGTAAACTTTTTGTACCCTAACGTTATAATTTAGATGCACGAGTTGAAGGCAAGTATGGAATGCGTTTTGTATTGTTTGGGTTGTGCGCTGTGCTATTGGCACTTAAAGATTGACCTACATCGAGGCTAGCAGTGGAGCACCCGATTAGCAGTTACAAGCCGGGCTGACGGAAATACGCTTCCATATGTTTTGTACTCATAGCAAGTAGAGTTAATGTCATATTTTTGTTACTAAAAAGGAAACGAAGCTGTTCTATGAATTTAAACGTATATTAATCGATAAATCTGCAAGGTTTTATGTATTCAACTGTCTTATACATTAGTTCTGCAACCACATGTCCGCTTGAGACTAAACTTTTAACAATATTTATGTGACTACAAACAATAAATAATCCCATATCATTTATAAGTTTGCTCGCTTTCCTACAAAGTCGTTTAGTTGCTGTATGATCGTGTGTTAAAAATAGCACAAAATGGATTCGAATGAACTAACAGTTTTAATTATTGAAGATCAAAGTGAAAAGTTCGGAATGAATACACAAAAAACGAAATTATTAGTTGGAAACCGATTTAGGTTTTGGGAGCAATATAGCAAAGACAGCCACTTGATGACACAAATGCGAACAAAACTTGGGTGCTTAAGAAAGCTCTTCGAACCATGTGCAACCATTGCTCTCATTAGCAGAGTAATTCAAATACAAGCATCACCATTATTAGCAGCAAAAACAACGTGAGCGTTTACTCGGGACGAAAGGCTTTTGCCTGCACTCAAGCATTTACGTTTTCAATACTAAGCCTACTTGTGAGGGCGTGTGTGAAAATGTGTTTGCAAGTCACTCCACGCCACACCACAAGGAAAAAGTCCTTCTATTATTCTCTCATTCAGAAGCACGTTCAAGCGTTTTGGCACCACGGATGACAAATTATATGAAGTTTATAAGCCTGTAAAGACAACAAAAACAACGTAACAGAAGAAAAATAAACAAATAACAAAAAGCAAAAAAATCCGCGAAAATAGTTTTTGGAGTGCTTCCTTCATTCAAGTTAATCTTCTCGTATAATGTTTCGGCTGTGCTCTGTTTAACGCATTTGTCAAAGACGATTAGATTTTGTTTCGCATGCCACTAATTTGGTTAGTGAACTACCCACGAGCATCGTCTTGGCCAAGTTTTATGTCGATTAGGTCGGCTTTAGTTTTGATGCTTTGTTGCTTGAGGACTGCGGTAATCTCACACTTAAGCTTAAATTTAAAATTGAATCGACTCAGTACGAAATATTGGAAGGAAAGGGCCATTTCTTGCTTCGTTTTAATCCCTTGGCTTTGCATATCTAAGAGTGGCGGCTATGAAATTAAATTGTTTTAAATGTATTCGTTGTTGCCTTATTTCCGGCAGTTGAATTGTCACTGTTGGTTTTATTGGCAATCGTTACTTGGAAAGAGAAAGTCCTCATGAAACCCAATAGTCACAAAAAACCCTCAAATCACCATTTCCAAAATGCCCGAAAATGCCGAAGTATTTTTATGAAAAATGACGAGAAAATTGTTTTGTTAATTTGGAAAGAGAAGAATTGTCATTGAATGAATTTAAAGGAATTATGTTTATGTAAATCATTGTCATCACTTACATAATGGTAGCATTAAAGTGGGAATATTTTATGTCTTGAGAAAGAATTTGTTCCAGCCATAGCTTTAGTAATGAATCTTTTGATTAATTCTTGTGAGTGAACGACTTGGGGGACATAAGGATAATTAATGTCCTAATGTCGAAATGTATGTCGTAGAACACAGTATTAATACACTTAACTCTCCAAATTGATGGATAGTATAAGAGCGCATTAGGCGATTATGGTCATATTTCTATATTTGTACACTAGTTTGGCAAACTGAAATATACATGCTAGATAGTACATTTGGGTTCACAACACAATGCAAACTGATGAAAATAAATATGAAATATATAACATTTTCTTTGAGTACTTTTTTCATATAGAAGCTCAACAATAACAGCTTCACCCCTGCTGAATATAATAACGTCTTCACGCGCTCCTTTGAAAACCCGTCTCGTTAAGCTAAACAGAATTATGTATATAGACAAAAAATTAAATTAAAAAAAATTGACAGCCAAGTGCGAGTTCACTTCGCGTGGAGAGGGTTCCGTAGGTTGAACTTGTTAACATATTTTTTAAATCTGATTGAAATTTCTTTGTGGTACCTAAAATCTTTGCAAATATTCCCTAGAATGTATTGTCAGAATTGACCTAACGCATGTGGTTTGCAAACCTAAGCGCTAAGCAAGTAAGATACAACGCTCACCCAATAAGTCACTCAAACGTTTATTCACTCAATTTTTTTATTTGACTTCAATGATTATTTTGAGTGACGACTACAAATATAGTATAATTTACCACATTATGTGCAGACCTGTATTTCCAGTATTTATTTTCTATCAGGTGGATGGTCAATTTGTATCTATTTTCTTAAATAACTTTAAAACTATTACTTTTAGAAGGAACATATTTTAATAAGGAAAATACATTTGAGGCCCTTGCAGCAAGCCCTTTCATTTGTCACACAACTTAATTGGTTCAGTAGATTCGAAGCAAATTGGCTGTAAAAGTTGGCCAGGCAGACACGCGAGTGATCTTATAATGATTCCGTTTTCACTCAAACGTGCGGAAACCAAAAAAAAAGAGAAGAAAACACAAACAGAAAAACAACAGGAACAGGATTTGAGATAACAAAGCGCTATTTTTATTAAACCACGAACAATTACAACAACAAACACTAAGCCCTTAGTTCTGTTTTAAGCGTGCGTTTGAATGTGTGTGTGTGGTTGTGTCTGTTTGTGTGAGAACATACAATACTTTCCGTGTGGTTCTTGCAGTAATCCTACCCACTGCCTGCTTTGCCACTTTTGTGTCTGCTTCTGTCGGTGTAATTTACCGAAAGCGGCAACGTTGTACCAGTGCTCATTACAATTTTGCAGGAGGAAGGCAGGCATTGCTGCCGTTGCCTTTTTTATTGTATTTCCATCTGCTGGTATTGTTGCTTATTTTATAACAGGTGCAAAGCTTATTTGCAGTAATTTTTTTGACTTTTTTATGGTAAAAAAATAAATTTTGTGTACCCAGTTAGCTCGATAAAAAATTTCTAAATTCCTCTGCTTAACGCACTGCAAGTTTTGTAAGTCAATTGCAGATGAATTTAATTTCTTTAGTGAAATTAAGCTGTGGGCCTTGTGGGCTTGTATAAAGGAAAAAATGATCAAATAAGACCCGTCTTGAATGATCCATATTAGAAGATGATTTAAATGGTTTGTCTGCTTCCATACAAGATTTGACTCGGATGTTTTCTCTGTTCTATATTTATATCTAAGTTAGTAATAATAACTGAATAATTATTCAGAGTCTTGTAGTTGTAGCCATTGAACTTTATTGGGATCAAAAGAAATATTTCCAAATGCAATTATCACGACAAGGTGCAACCTATAAACAAAAGCGTGCCCGAGCTTTCATTGTAGTAATTAATCAACCTCGTTCCCACTGCTTTGACACTTCAAGCACTCATTTACAAAATATATTGAACTCATAAAATGTTTTTGATGCCCCACTGAATAATAGCGTATCTGCTCAATTGACAACCAATTAAAATACTAGAAATTTTTAGAATTAGAAGCTTAAAGTCTGGCTTGTTACATACAATGCTCATGCTCACTGATATACTTTACTCAAAAGTGCGGTCCAAAGCGCTCACTTAACAAAGAACAACAAGAAGAAGAAGAAGAAGAAATGTGTACTTGAAATAATGAAAAATGAGCGTGCCTTCATTGAACGCTGCTCATGGCCAGAAATTTTAATGAAGCGGAGAATAAAAGTGCAGTAGCAAATTTGATGCGCACACAAAGCGACGCCGAGAGCCATGTTCGTGTTGATGAGCGAAATGTAGATTCATTATATTTTTTGTTTTTCCTTTATAGTTATAGTCTTATTTTTGCAAAAGTTTTTAAATTGAATTTTCTGGGCTGGTTCGTACGCAGTTCGCATGGGAGCAGACAAATTCAGTAACGTTATTTTTATTTGCAACTCGTCATTTCGGAACTAGTCATCAACACAAACAGACGCCAATGAGCAAAAACTGAAATCTGGAGTGAAATAAATTTAAGTTCTTTCAAAAGAAAATCTGTAAACGTTTCAGTGCTCGATGCGAACGAAAAGCAATAAGAAAACAGTGCTTTGTCGTCAAATCCAACTCGGCGAAAACACCAAACACCCAAACACACCGACACCTACAACGGTAACGACACCGACAACGGTCAAACGCTTTCGCATTTGTCTATAAAAAAGGACACCATTCGCTGCTGGAGCTGAAATGACACATAATTTTCAAGCAAGCTACACAGCACTGGGTATGTCAGACGAGAATCAGACCAACAGTTATTCGATGCCCTCTGTGGCATCGTCCAGTCGTGCCGCGCGCAATGTCAACTTTAACGAGGAACTGAATGACTCGCAGTCGATCGGCGGATATCTGCCGCAGCAACTTCCGGCGGTGCGTCGCTTCTCTAAATCATTATTTCAGCGACCGCGCTCGATGTCCGTGTGGAGTGACATCAGTCGAAGCAGCATGCGTTTGGATGAGAGGTAAGCGCTCGGTGTTATTAATTTCATTTTTCTTATACAAGCAAGACAACGATGAACGATAAACGATAAACGAAACGAATTTCACATTTATGTCTCTTTCTTGTGCTAAAAATAGAATCCAATTTAATGTCTTACTGACGCGAAGGCAACCAAAGCGCAAAAATGTTTGAACCTGTGTGTGTTTCGTATTTCCGTTGCTGATTGTGTGCACTCGAGGGAAACGGTTATAAATATTTACACAAAAGTGCCCGTGTATACAAAAAAGAAAAAGGAAAAAGAAAAGGAACAAGCCGCGTTTCCTTCTCATATTTGTATGATTTTTCATTGTAAAATGTTTTCATATAATATAAATCTATCGCTTTTGCATGCAAATTCTTTAATTTACCATAAAAAGGCACAAGCGACTTGCCCTTCCCAAGCGGCTCTTTAACAAATGCGTACGCGTTATATTTTCGCTACTTCGCTTTATTAATACTATACTATGCGCGCGCATAACAATTTAGTAATTTTTCATTAAAATACAGGTGAAAATAATAGTACCGCCAAGGTCTCAAGAAGTCAGGTTTAAAGTACTGAAAGTTAAAAGTTCTTTAATCAAGGTGAAGACAAGCGCCAAGCGCTTACCCATTTACCTTGAGATACACCCATAAACCCTGAGCGGGTTTCGCACCACCACTTTTCCACTGTGCAATTTCGCGTCACTCAAAAAATATTTTCATTTAAATTATAATACTCTTGATATAATTCGCTGGATATCGTTTGACGATAGTAGCAAATAAAGATGATAAAGATAAAAAAACAAACAATTTAATTATAATAATTTATTTACTACCTAAGCCAAGCCTTCGCCATATCATAAGTTGTCTATCTAAAATGTATTTAAATTTTATTCATTGGCTTTGGTCCTCAATATACATAAAGAAGTTTGGCTTAGTCAAAGCAGTGACTTCCAACCTCATTAAAATTCACTTACCCTCATAACACATGTAACGGACGCATCCAAAAGGGCAGCCCTGCTTAATGGCTACTCTCCAACATATGAACTCTGTATGTGAGAGTTCAACTCTGGGCATCGATACAACTCTAGGACGCAGTCTGTCGATTACCTACGCTAGAGAAACAATGTTGGGGGAAGTTAGATTCGTATATCTCAATTTCCAATTATTTATAACTTATTATCTTTAATAATAATAAAATACAAAACCAACGGATGAACGGATTACTTTTGAAATCCGAGTGATAATGTACATGTTGTTTCCCACTTTTCAATTCCTTTCCATTGTCTCTTTAATTTCATATTAGTTCCAAAGCTACCAGTACAGTGTATATTTCTAATTAAACCATTCTTCAATAAGTCAAATAAATTTAGGGGTTAAGTATTTAACCAAAAACACATATTCTTTTAATAGAGTTAGGAAGATTTGTAGCTTCAAAATTATAATTTTAATTTATAATTTAAAAAGGTCTTAGCGCTGAATATTGCCCAATAGCGTTTTGTTGTGTGTTGACAACTTTTAACTATTTTTACGCACACAATGCCCAACTAAGTATATTAAAAAGTACATTGTGACAATCTGCCAATGAAAGCGTTTTGAAAGGTACATTTTTTTTTATCAAAATCGGTTATATGGTTTAGGCGTAAAAGGATGGTAAACCCCTATTTATATATAGATTTATTTATAGATTATTTATTAAGTTGTCTCATAAGAAATGGAAATGGCCAAAGCCTTGTATTAAGTCAACCGATAACGCCATTAGTTCTAATTAATTGATTTTTAATTTGTTTAATGCTGTTAATTTATCAAGTATTCACAGTGGTTGGGAAGAATTTTGTACTCCCTGACAATTTTATTTGTTCATAATTTTTCAGCTGTAGCCAAGCGTGATAATTCAAAGTTTAATGGACGTTTTATTTAAATTACTTTAATTCATTTTCCTAGTGGTTTCTGTCAATGAAGTTGAACTCAATACTATGGCCTAGAATAATTTGACCGGCGATAACTTTTTATTTCCTTGTTTGCTTCCCTAGGTGTCATAAAACCTTGACAAGCCTCATCCTCTTGAAGTCAACAATATTGCATTTTAATAATAAGTTAGCTTTAGTTAGTTTTAGTTAGTTTAAGAAACTACTTTGGCTGTCATTGTGATTGAAAGCTGACCTGAAGCGCACGTACACCTGACAAGTTACAACCTAGCGAATTATTTCCAGGGCGTAAAAGAAGGCTCGTGGAAGTGATTGATATCGCGTGCGGCTGCAGCAGGTTGAACAAATGGGCTTAGGTTAAGGGGAAGCATTACCCGTAGATAAGTTTGCCTATTAATGTGGACAGAGCCAATATCCGAGTGGAACCGCAACGTGTAGTTGCGGTTTAAGTAAAATATGCAATTTGTATAAATAACTCAATTAAATTGGCTATTACGGTGTGAATCGCGGGCTTGTCCCGTACACCTTAGCGGAACATACACTTCTCAGCGGCTCAGTGCCTAATTAGGCTGTCAATTTTGGAGACGTGACATTGTGGTGAGCGACGTTAGCGTTGGCCTGATGCGCTGAAATTTGAATTTGTGGTTGAATAAAGTGTTGTCCGTCTTAGTTTGGTGGAAAGGAAACGCAGAAAACTGTTGTCAATAGGCCTCGAACAAATACACCTCAAACACTTCTCATCATAACTATTAGTTGGGGGCACTTTTCCCATTTGCTACCATGCATGGTACAAAACTTGCCACATGGCAACGCCTACATGGGGTACATTTAAATGCCCACATTCATTTGCTAATTACCTTTCCCAGTTGTTGTTTCTATTTCTCTAAAACTTATATTCGCTATTACTGCCAATATTTCACTACATTGCCTTCTCTTCTTATCATTGCAGGTGAGTGCAGTATTTCCCAACATTCTCAAGCATTGCTACAGACCCGTTTGTTTGCGTGCTTTAATACGTAAGTATGTACATGTTTAAGTCGTTGTGCATTGTTGTAACAGGTTGGGTTATGTGCGTAAGCAAACTTAACGAAATATACGAAAAAGGCACTCAAAATAGTGTACTTAATTTGGCATCAACAGTGAATAATACGGATGTGAATATAAAGAAATAACATCGTCTTTAAGATATCTAGTTGAAGTGATTCCTGTGAAAGTTGTGACTTTTGTTTTTGTTCGTAGATATGAAATTAAAGGAAGTACAATGTGCTTCACATCGTCATGTGTTTCCCCCAAACTCATATGGTTTTTTACAACAATACAACATAGTATACTTTTATGCGCTAAATTAGGTTGACAGTCATGTGAAAACTTTTGTATGCGTCTGCAGCTGGAAAATGGGCGACGTTGATGGCGTTAGTGTATGCTTACTTATTTGCGTATGCGTGTATGTTATATTAATGATGATGAAAGGACGTGCATACATATCTTCATGCTAGGCACTTAAATTTTCATTTGCATAATGGAGAGACATGAAATTCAAGTGCTTTGTCGTCGACACCGTCAACAGCATCGCTATCCCTATCGCCACCCAACCCAACCCAACTCAGCTATGTTGTTTATTTTGTGCGCAGTCTTCTAATGTATTAGTTACCAATGTCATTGTTGGTTGTCTCGTGTTCACGTTCGCCCATTAATTGTGTTCATTTACATCTCCTGTTTATTGTCCCTTTGGATGTTTAGAAGACTTCATAGATTCGCAAGTTCTCAACACTAAGCAGATGTTTATTATTGCAGGCATATGATTTGCTTTATCCATAACGAATCAATTATGCTTCGTCTTGGGCATATATTAGTCTAGTAATCCACATTCTTGCAGTTGCGTTTGATTCCTGACATTCTTGAATATAATACCATAAAAGATGATTAGGTCTAAATTAATACGGCTACGTGATGGTAAGGAATGCAAATATATATTGGTTTTATTTAATGATCCTATGCACAGCGAGTGCATTTGCATATGGCATCATATTTCATTGATGCCAATCGTTACTAACAATTACCTTCAGAAGTAGAAAAGTGTTTCTTTGTATAAAACTATGAGTCGTTACATGGAAACAGATTGTGGAATAAAGTGTTATTATACAATATTAATCAATTAATCACAGTCAGGAACATGTGCTACCCCCACCCACCGCTGTTCTGTCATACAAAACATAAGTTTACCCCGTTTTCAGTACCAAGCACTCATCACGACCTTGGCTTTGTCAAACATTTGTGTAAACTCTCTTGTCCACAAGGCGCGACATTTGGCACATTCGGTTTGGCAAGACAAATGGAATCTTTGTCCAAGATGGACTTGCAAACACAGAGACACAGAGACACATAGGCACATACAACCCAATATTAAGAAGCGTACGTGCATGTGTGTGTGTGCATGCCGCTTTCTCTGTTTGTATTGGTGTTATTTTCAATTTATTTTCTCTTATTCTGCGTTTAACAGCACAGGACGATTCTCTTTAATGGAGACCCACGTGTTTTCGCTGTTTATGCTTTGACATTGTTATTCGTAAGTCATAGGGTTGCCAGCCTGCAATGAGAAAAACCAGACTTCAAGTGAGGTTTCCGCACATCACGCAGTTAGTTAACATCTGCTAAGTTTTTTACACTCATCTCTAGTTTCTATTTAACGGTAAAGCTTTCACCACTGGAAGTATAACAATTTGTAAACTTTCGTTGCCTCAGTACGCAACAGATGGCGCACTTTTCATTACATAATAATTATTAGTAATTCAGTATGGGGTAAGTCAATTTATTTGTTAATAACAATTATTATATCTCATCTAACCTCAACGAAAACAATTTTAATTGGCCACTGGAGTGCTTTACTTGATCTTGAGAGCTAGTGGGATAGCTAATAAAATTAATTGAGAGCACCAAATCAATAATAATGTTTGGTCAAGACCAGCATATTTATACGCTTATAAGTGACATCAAAGAGTGTTATAACCATCCTTAATATAACTTGGGAGTTGCGTTTCGAGCGTTACCCTGTCGGTTCCATCACTTTGCACTGTCAATAACGCTTACAGAGCAAAATGTCTAAAAAGTCGAACATCATTTGCACGAGGGAAGGACGCCTGATAGGACTCTACGCAAAGTGAACCACTCTTGACTTTGACTTAGATGCGTTTAACGTTATGAGGAGCCCAAAGTAAGTAGATAGGAGAAGTAGATATTTATTGTCTTGTCTAACATGGCACGGCTATTCAACCACCCTCTCGGCTGTCTTGTCAACATGAATGTTTACTGTGATAGCTGTCCGTCCATCTGACTATTCTGCCTGTTTGAATGCTTTCTGTGACTGACTTTGGCATTTGTAATGGAATTCATGAAATGTACAGTTATCATCGCTATACTTCTTCCTACAAACCATTGTTTGAGATTCCTCCACAACACGTGTATAATTCCAGAAGCAGCTTGTGCCTACTCATGTGTGAGAGAGTGCGTTGCGTGTTTATGTGTTTTGCAGATTGACTGAAGTGCTACTCAATTGTGTTTGTTGATGATTATTATTGTTAGATGCTCATGACATTTATCGGTTTATGATTGTAACCGTAATGAGGTTGTTGACGGTAAATGACATTTACAAAAAATTATCAGATATTTAATATGTATCTGACATTTAATGTAAATATTTTGTTTTATGTACCATATATATTATATGTAGGATACTGAGGGCTCCGTTGATGTGGTTGTTTGTGGGGTCCTACTATGCCAAACAAGCTTAGCCAATTTTTCTAGCCATAATTTATCCATTAAAAGTTTACTATACGCAATTTTGATTCGGAGCTTGAGGTGTTCTCATCTGTTCATCGCTTCATACAAGCGGTAGTTCGAAAACAAGAATTCGGACGCTTATCGGTATGCCTGTTATACCTTATACTTATAGTTAGTTATCTGTTATACAATATCATATTTATCAAAAATTAGCACGAACTGTGAATTTAATTTTGCGGATGTGCATTTCTATCATTATTATGCAATAGCACTAGTTTTGCGACGAGGCAATGTGCATATTAGAAAATGCATCTGTTGGCCTCAAAGGCATACGACCACATACTATGAGTATAACTGACAAATGTCATTTAGCTTTGGGCTTAAATTCATTGCAATGCTCACTTTGGCAAATTTGACGGTTGTGAAGTTGCGGCTCCATGCCAAAATACTAGCAACAACTAGAAGCACATGCTACCATGAATATACTCCCACGGTCGGTATTCATTGTCATAATAAAACTGAAAGTTGTGGCTGAACTAAGTGACATTTATTATTTTCAACCTTTTCTGGTTTAAGTTTTGATAACGCTTTGTGGTAAATTCAAACAATCTTTGAGTCTGTCGCTGACATGGAGTTAATTACGCTTTACCAGCCCACATTTTCATTACTGTAGATGCCTGGCTGTTTGTTGTTTTGGCAACAATTTAGTAAACACTTCACAATGGTGATGTGTGAATTTCGTTTCTCGCATATACAATTTATTTGTGAAAACTCTAAACATTGCCATTGTTACTGATAGTATGTTGGTTACTTTGCGTTTTTTTCAGTGAATCATCTGGAAATGTATGAGACAACTTCATATAATTCAATAATTGCGTATATTAGTGAGCGTTATAAAGTATGCGGCCAAGAAGGGGGACTACCTTCAGAGCGCCAGGATAGACTAGGAAAGACTATTCCATTAGGTCTGTTGAAAAACAACAATAACAACTTTTCATAATGTTAGACCCATGTGTACGGTCAGGTTAAATATGGTTGGGAGAAGCGACTTTTCTGATTCCTAATTCGAACTAATACAGGCGTCTTTCGTAGACAAACTATAGACTACGTTCTCCTTACTGGTGCTTGATGAACTTAACTTTTAAGTCCAGTGATCTGTTTGCTAGCCAGCTTAGATCCATAACGGTTGCTTATCCTAAGTTCATGTTTAGTCAGTTGAATGGTCTATAGCCATGCATTGGTGCCCGCTCTTGGTAAAGATGATTTCCTTAATAGTTCGATATTATCGGATTACACGATTTTTACTTGCACTAACCACAGAAACGAGTAAAGCTTTCAAAGAGTCCAATGTAAAGTGAATGCTCTTAATCTCTTGAAAGCTTTATGTTCGTTCAGGCGACAAAATTTGAATATTGCTGCGCCAAAGTCACTTCGTTAACCGTACGCCCAGCAACTTTTTACAGATTCTATTAGTTAACAGTGCCAGTTACAGAGGCAGAGCCATACACAGAGACCAGTTAGGCTGCTAGAAGTCGTGTTTTGAAAGCAGCACCCAGTTTCTTGTTGTACTTTGTTCACGAAGCATGTGAGATAGCACAACAAGGATCAACAACGGCCGCGGCAACTACGACGCTTCAAAATATTTCCCAAGATTTATATATAGATGTGTGTGTGAGTGCGTGCGTGTGTGTGTGAATTACCAACCCAATCGTTCGACCAAATGTAGAGGCATAATTAGCAACAAATAAAATGCCTTTATATGTGTTAATGAAATTAGTTCAAAAGGTTTTTCTGATTCAATGAAAATTTGCTCAAGTCTTGTTAAAATTCGTGATAATTTGTATACATATACATATATAAATGAAAATAATAATAAATGTGCGAATTCGTTGAGAGTGTTCGGACTGTAATTTCTGTAAATGTTGAAAAACAAATTGAGAAAAACATATTTTGAATCGACCTTAAAGAAACGACGTCGGGAAGGTCAACAACCTATAAAATAGTATCTTAATATAATATAATAAAATAATAAAAAATATAAATGATATTTTGTGTATAAAACTAATTAATATGGCTAACCAAATAATATAAGTGTTAATAAAAACAATGAAAGGAAATAAAATTGAATGAAAGCGGAAAGAAGGAAGCGGAACGTCGACAAAACTGAAATTTATGAGACAAAAACTTATGTGCGCAACGATAGAAATACAAGTGAAGCAGCAGCACGGAAAGCGCAAAGCACTGAAACTATAGATCTTGGATTAAATGCGAGCATAAGGGAGCTCAACAGTATCACACAGAGGAAGCCATTACTATAAATTAGAGCTGCTATATTTTTTGCTGTTCCTTAGCAGCGGCCAGGTTTTTTTCATGCTCAACACATTTCGATTGCGTTCGCACATGGATTCGAGGACGCCCAGCAACGACAACTGGAATACTGATATGTGCTCCTTTAACAGAAAACATTAATAAATGCAAAGATCATTTGTTAAACACGTATGTTATGTAAAGATCTACATTAAGTGGATTATCAAAATGTTGGCCGGTGGCTATTTGGCCACCCTTGCGAGTACCATTTAAATTATAACAAACAACAAACGAAGAAGAATCCAAGGAAGAAAAAAGTAAAAATAAAATAAAATAAATAAATAAATAAACCAAAATAATAAATTTAAAAAAATGACTTAAAAAATACTTAATTAAGAACCATACAAAAACAAACTTTGGTAAGTTTGTGACTAATTTTGAGACGCGTTATTGCAATTCACTGAAAAATGAATCCGTTATGCTCTTTTCCGTTCGCCATTCAAGGAGTTCGTTTACTCTAACCACCAACAAGCAAAACACATGTTTTGCACAACAAATCCGTTGCACATGTTTTTCTGCTTTGGCTATCCTATAGTTGGATAGTTGGATTCGGTGCTACTGATGTTAGAAGTGGGTCTTTACAACAAAGTATAAAGTGATGTTGTTCACGTGTGGGTAATGAAAAACTTAACAAGTTGTAGATGTCAAGGCGATATCAACTTTGAAAAGATGAACATTTGTAATTGTTCTTAAACACCGGTTCAACATTTTCGGCCTGAGAGCAACGTTCGTTGGTTTCTATTGAACTTTCGAGCAATATCCGACATTAAGCCTGCGCTTTGTAAATGCAGCATTTGAGTTCTATACTAACGTGTATTAAGTTTAGATATTGTTTTACTTCAGTTGTTGCATCTACAGGTTTACTCAAAGTGCATAGCATAGTTTCGAAGAAGCGAACAGAAATAAGAAAACTCAGTTGCAATATTGTATTTGGATCTTGTATTGTTAGCACAAGTATATGGAAGTATGCTTTGAGATAACATCAGATTGATGTCGAGAAAAAATATGATTTTTCCATAGTCGCCTTTTTAGCACGTAGTCTAAGCGGCAGCTAATACTACTGTTGGACACTAATTATGAATCAATAAATCACCCGTGGACCGAAAAAGACAGGTTCCCCATTTTCGTTTTCTGTTAATACTGCACTATATTTAAATTGTATAATACATGCATGAGATGCATTTTTCCGACTCAATATTAATTATTAGTACACTTCTGTACAAAAGTTTACAGAAAATGCACAGATTCCAATTAAATTGATTCCCTGTGCAATTCTGTTTTTTTGCTTATTTGAGGCTTGACTGCATAAAATATTTCGGCACCGAAATTTCTGATGTGCTGCTGTTGTTCTGCATTTTATGCATTAGCGAACAATAAAGTGTTGTATTATACATGAGTACATGCGCGATCGCTAATGGACTTCACTGTTTGTGAATATTTGAGTGTATTACATATAATGGAATGTTCAGTAGGTCTAATGGGTGTTCCAAGTACAAATGGGAAGGGAGTGCATTTTTGGTTGTTTAATAACGTTAAAGCTGTAGCTGCAATGAATTTAATGGCAAAAACAGGCATCTCTAATAATACTAACAAGTTTCGTATTGGCACAAGAAAAAAAAAACGAAATAAATATAGTAAATAATATATATTTTTATTTTATTTTTTTTATTTCCCACATGGCGTGTACATATGTCTTTACTTATTATTAAGACTACTAGTACATTGTTTAAACGTTATTTTAGGGTTATAGCTAACTTATGTGAGCAGATCACAAAAGTTTTCAATTTTTGTAAAGATGTAGGATAAAAAACCAAAATAATATAACTAGAATAAATTAATACAATTATAGAACGAAATAAAGTAAATTAACATAAGTGAAATAAAATATAATATACAATAATAAACAACATTAAAGAAAAAAAAAATAGAAAAAATAGAAAAAGAAAGAGGTATTGATATATGTGTTGTATATAGCTTAGAATGTATTCTACCAGATCCACTGGCCTTGCCCTCTGTAACCTGCATCTGCGTTGAAGTTCCTGTATTGGGAGTAGGTTGACACCAAAATTTGAGTGTTGGTTAATCTTCGTCTGGTAGATATGATTAATTTTTGTAATCTCCTCTGTCACTGTTGGAATGTTTAGATCACTATGCAGATCATCGTTAGTTATGTACCACCCAGCCTTGGTGATCATACGAATGATTTTTGATTGTTGTCTTTGTATTATGTCTGTATTTGATTGTTTGGCCGTTCCCCAAATTTGTGCTCGGTACGGTCAGATTGGTCTTATAATGGCTTTGTAAATCAGTAGTTTGTTTTCTAATGTTGTAAATAATATAGTAAATATTAATCTTCTTTGTTTATATATAAAACTAGATGCGCTAGACATTGTTCTGCCCAATCCGGTATTAGCGAAGAAAATAAGAATTCAATTAAAGTATAAAAATCAAGTATTTCAATGGCATATCAGGAAGCTATGAGAATGAGAACTTCATCACCTTTGAGTTTTTCTTTGAGTATCGGTGCATGAACCACATTGATCATAATGCCGAATATTTTCGGTTTGAGTTAAACTTATTTTATTATTTATCCTTGACAGACTTTCGATTTCGAATTTGACATGCTTTTCAGCGTGAAAGGCACTCATTGTATTCTAAATCGAATTGCTGAAGAATAAAACGCTTTGTTGGAAGTGACATATAGAGTTCATTTTATCAAAATAAAAATAAAAAAAATAATTAAAAGGAAAAAATATTAATTTTCAATTAAATTAAAATTCAACGTGTTTTGTAAAACAAGTGCAAATAAATATGTTTACAAATATTCTGTGTCTTCAAATATCGTGTTATCAAAGTGAGGCCGTTGGCTTAGGGTGTTGAACATCGGCACACGTCCCGGTCTGCCATCACACAAAATCAAAAAAAGTAGAAGTACCCATTATCCTTTTAAGAATTTTGAGTCCGTCTAAACTATAAAATGGCACCAGATTGAAAGTAAAGATTTTACAACCAATATTTCGACAGGTTGCGGCACAGGAGATATTGTTTTCCAACCTCGAGTTTCTGTAACTCCTAATAACTTCCCTTTTAATTCTAAATGCGTACAGTTTCCGGTGAGCTTATGTTACGTAATGATTGCAAACAAAGCCTAAGTACCAACTCTTTCGGTAGCAGGCGTAGATTTGAGTTTGAGTTACAAGGTCATTTGTACGTGGCCAGAATTAGCAATTCGAATAATTTATATATTCACATTACTAGAAATTCGACTTCTTACATCGTATACAGCGAAGCGTTGTGGTAGATTAAAGTGGGTACTGCTAGTAATAAATAAATTTATAAATAAAACCTAAGGTTACTCGTATTATGTTGACTTTTTTTTCTTATATACAAGAAACTGCACATTGTTGAAAGTTGAATTTTTGCTTATTAGGATTTTTCTTTTACTTATACGCACTGAAATTGAAAACCTACTTCCCAATGACTTGTAAGAATAAAATTTTGTTCCCATCTAATTGAATTGAGAGAGCCGCAAAAACTTTGTAAATCATATCACTCTGGAAATTCCTTAATTAATACAACCATTTATCTATTATCATAAAGAACACGTACCTTGGGCCTTCGAAATGTGATTTTAAAAATGGCATTGAAAAAAAAAATCAGGCTAAAACTGTGGTACCACAAGAATAATAATAAAAATAATAATAAAATTAAATATACAATATTTAATGAACTACCGGGAAAAAACAAGGCGTATACTCAGACATGTAGCAAAAAGGACATTTATTGAAGATTACATGGGCACATCGATACCAAAAGTTCTAATTGAGCTCAAAAGAAAGAAGAAGAATTTCAACTACACTATTGACTTTTACCATGTTTGACAAACACGCATTTATTCAATCTTCGTGTTAGTAGTTTATTTCAGACAATCACAGGGAGAACAAGTCAGTCAATCAGTTACTGAGTCAGCCAATCATAAAGCCAGCTGTAGTATCCTTATTGAATAATATATTTGCCATGCAAGAAATCAAAAACTATGAACGAGGCGTGTTGCAAACAGTAAGAGGGTTTTTCAATTAGTTACTGAGGCTAGAGTGAATATTAAATATTGAGCTATGCACGAGCAGCATGTGATATTGTAGAATTGATGAACATGACGACGCAGAATCGTGGGTCGAAAATTCGTGAACCATTCAAATTTAGACATAGATCTTTGATACAGTTCCCTGCAATAATAAAATTCATACTTTACGTTATTATATATTATGGAAATATAACGATATGATAAAATATGAGTATAGGATGCAAATATATACATAGTGTATATTGTTGTTGTAATATAATATGAATTTGTAGGATTTTCGGTGGTGGTATTCATGTGGGTGTGTTTGTATGAAACTACAAATTAAAAAAAAAAAACAAATTACGAGTCAATAAAATCGATTGACGTCAGAGCCAGAAATTAGAGTTAATCAAGAGTTGTCTAGACATAAACATTATTGTACATTATTATGAAAGAGTACCTTTGACTGTAGGTCAAAATATCCTAAAATTTCCTTAACTAATTGATATTAATTTCAACTTGCTTTGGCATAAGAACAGCTACATTGAATATGGATTCATAAGCACCAGGGGCATTTCCTCTGAAACTTCCTCTGCATTTGACAAAGGCCTCAGGCGCTTGCCGTTAAACTTACGACACGTTCATATTAACAACTTACGTCATCCTTACTAATATAAAGCGCCCACTCACATGTTATTTTTTAGCCTTTCAGTGCCAATAGTTATTAATAAAAATATCAAAAAGTAAACCCAAACAGAAAGATAAATCAATAACTCAGCTCCAAAAAAGTTTATCCTACATAGCGCAGCACACAACTACAACATTACTAACTTTTATGTAGTCAAGACAATGGTCACCATTCATTCAGTTCAACTCGGACCTTTTGATTTATAAGGGGCTACACGATGCAATAATATTATTGTCTTCAAATTTCCAGGGTTTGTCTATTAACTTGAGGTAACGAAAAATTATTCAAAGGAAGCTTTAATAGATGTGTGGATCTTCAAACGACAACTACTACTATATCCTTTATGTGGTCCTAGTTATCCCATTCACTGTGTGACAAACTCCATAACAAAGTTATAATATTTCACATAGTGTTAGGAAATTAAAAGCAGGGTTGGCCCAACGCAGCCAACACAATATTTCACCTGACTTCACTTTGTGATGCTCTGAATTTAAAATTTAATTAAAAATTCTTCACGAAAATATATATAAATATTTTTTTTTTTAAGTTTTCTATAATTTGAAGTAGATTCCGGCAATCTACCTTTATGCTGTAGAGAACCGTATTTACCTTGGGTCCCGATTTGAAAACAATTTTGCTTTGACACAAAGTTCTCAACATCCACGACATGTACTTCACATATTCATATGTTGTCTGTTGTCAATTTAATATAGAATTTCGCTACCCACAACTTGAGTTATGTTTGGCTTATTAAATATTCCTTTGTGTGCATAATTAAGTAGATAAACGGAAAAGCTTTTATAAACTCATTTAAATTCGTCAGCAAACACTAAAAATGAATTTTATATATATAGATATATATAGATATGTTACTACTTAGTGAAACCCATGCGTTTTATTTTATTCGAAGCTTATTAAACTAGTTAGGAAGTACACAGCTTTAAAACGCTAAATAGTCATTTGATACTTGTGGTATTTTCAGAGGATATTTCAGTAATCATACCTTTATTAGTTGGTTTTCTATTACTTATTAGTTTAAAGACCAAAGCACCCAATTGTAATCAAAATTACAGAGCCCCTTATTTTGGTTGTGGAAAACTCTTGAAATATCTTGTCTTCTTCTTAAATTGTAGCTACTTCAATTACTTTGTAGAACTGTGAACTGTCGCATAACTTTTCAACCACTGATGGCTTGAGATAGTTTGTGTAATACATAATTTCTTTGCGTTTGTTTTTACAATCGTTTCTATACTAAAACTTTAATAAACATGCATCTATAAACTATTATTTAATACTCCAAATAGCTTTGAAGAACTTTGTAGAGAAACAACACAAATTTGTTAACAACACTGCACTATAAAGACCAACCCATTGCCCGCGTTCATGGCTAGAGCTATAAAAGTTGAAAATCCAAAGAGTCAGTTTAAAAAATAATAAAGTCACTTCAAAATTACACTGTAAAATATAAAACGAAAGAATAAAAAGTTAAATACAAGTTCATAACTCTCAGCAATATTCTTACAAAAGGAAAAAAAAATATGCATCAAGCATTTAAGCAACTTATTTCTTGAAAAGTGCTAAGTGAAAAACGCAGACTCACGAAATGGTGCATTAAATGCGCAGTGGAGAAAAACCAATTGATTTCTCTTTTTCATTAGGTTTTCGTTTTTTTTTTTATTATATTTTTTTATTTCTTTTAGATTTTGCTTATTTTTGTAGAGAAAAAATGAAACATTGGCAGGAAATTCCCTCTGCGCTGCTGTGAGTGCAAAGCAAGTAGGAGAAATATTGGAATTTATCATACGCCAAGTGTGCTTGAGCAGAACCAAAAAAAAATTTGAAGTCTGCTCTTGTGTGCTACGGTCAGCGACTGCTTGCTGCTTGAGGTCTACTTGCCTCGGGACATCAGAAGAGGGAAGAAGTGAAAAATGGCAAAAGGCAAATAAAAGCGAGGCAAAATGAAAATAGTAAATGAAACGAAAACGGTAATCTGCAGATCCCGTTGCAGATGAGAGCAATAAAACGAGCTTAGATAAGTGACTGCACATTCACACGCACACATCGCCTGTACACACACATTCGCTTAGAGAATGGCGTCAGAGGACAAATATTTTTCATTATAATATCTATTGTTAATAAACTGATAACCAGCGAATTCAGAATAATTAACGTAAAAAGAAAAAATACCTGTAACTTGTTTAGTGATCTCACAGAGAGATCCAGTTGGTTTTTCCACTTAAAGCTTAAAGCGACATGGGTATTGTTGTCCAGTAAGTTGATATAAGCTCCTAACCGCTTGGAGCTGCAGGCCTCGATAGATGATGGAATTCCGAACGTACTATGGTACATCGATACAGCTTCTCAATAATTTTGACCTCAGAAGAGTAATTTTTAGATTTAAATTGTCTGCAATGCCCTACACCTGTATAACGTAAGTGCCTACCGGTTTCAGATTAGAGTTATACAGCAACAACTTACTCATTTTTCGTAATATCAAATTCAGCTGATTTTCTTTCATCGCGATATGAGTTTTTTAAGTGGAACGTCTGTCAAGTGTCAATGCCAGGTGGTACTACGAGCAATGGCATCTCCGTTTATGTAAATGGGAACACATGTCGTGTGATTCACGTGTTGATTTTTCTGCATTGAAACAGGTGTAGGGTAAAATATTTCTAATTAAACTTTTTCCCGTTTGTTGAAATAAAAATTTAATTGACACTCGAGTTCTTTAAAAGCATTGAGTACATATTGTCCTCTCTCCTTTTCACCACTTGATAGGAAAATGCATATTTCATGAAAACCCCAACAGGAAACGTCAACAGCCAAGTAGAATCGTTAGTTATGATATTTTAATGTTTCTCTCTTTTTTCTTTCGAGTGCTTTCCATATATATGCCCTCAATTTGTACCCTTCGCACAGAGTCATGTTGTGCTGCAGTGAATTTTGTCGTTAATATTTTATGACTGAAATCACTCAACCCCATTTTAATCTGAGATGTGTCAGTGTTGTTGTAGGTTATATACTCTATATTGACATTGTCGAAATAGTCAGAGGCCCAAAATCTGAATGGCAAAAGTCAGCGATGAATGCGAGCGACAACCTCACTGACAGCCACAGCCACAGCTACAGCAACAGCGACACTGAGCTTCAATCGAAGTTAAAAAGACAACCAATAAAATGTGATGAGCATCCATGTTGTGGTCGTGAGCGCAGTTCGGTTTTTACTGGATTTGTATTTTTCCATCTATACATATTTCCTATGCTTTGAGTTGCAACTACCTAAGGCTGTCAAATGTCAAAGCGTTTGATAAATTGTCAACAAAATTTGAAAGAGTTTCAATGGCTTCCAGCGTTTATTTGTTTTATGTTACTGTTATTTTTATCACAATATTAATTTTCTTTTATTTTATTTTATTTTTTGTTGTGAGAAATGGTACGCCAGAAAACATAGTAAACGGAAATCAGTATTAGTCGGTTCCTAAAGTACATAAACTGAGCTGAGAAGATGAGCAATTTGGTTAAACACTCAGTTTGAGGAAAGAGTTTACGATGGATTGGTTTACGACAGTAAATTATACTACGACATTTCGTTCAAATCTATTAAAGTCCTTTTTTAAATATTTTTATGCTTGAACTTTAGATAGATTGTATGTTACATTCATATAAGTATACGAAGACTTAAAATTTAAAGACCCTTTAATTTCTGTATAGCATAGGGCTTAGATATACAATAGAAGTCCATGGGTCTGTATGTACAAAATGTAATGTGACAATTCCTTAAGCATATAGGTATCGAAATTAGGTTTTATTGGGTTTTCTAGTTAGAATGTACGCACGGCAAGACCCGGAGACTATAGTCATACCATTTTCTGAAAATCAACAAGAAGAGGTATTCTGTGTTCAAGCAACAAAGAAAAAAAAAACATCTAAATTTATTGCTGCCACAACAATTTATTGTGGTACAGAAGAAGGAAATAAACTTGAAAAATGGTAGTCGTGCGCAATCTTGCAACTCTCTACAAACAGATTGGTCTGAACTAAATCAACAACTTGATCCAAGCTTTCTTGTTGTTGATGGTGTTCACACATAATTGGCACTTGGCTAACCAACTTTCACTCCCGCATGCTTCGTGCCACAAAGACGAAAGCTTGAACAGAAAGCTGAAAACATGAATGAACATGGGCGAGCAACATAATCGCCGTGCCATAACAAGCACTTCAACTTGCTAGAAGAAAATAGAAAACTTTTTAAATTGATTTGAACTTGTCATACCTGATTGGTTAAAATGACTGCGACTGTTATGCTGGTGCATAGAGCCACTAAAACATTTTCAGTGAAGCGTTAATTTGCTCAAATTAGAGTTGACAATACAAGCGATTTGTATAATTGTGTGGGCCAGTGATTCGTTGTTGTTGTCCTTGTTGACTGAGTGCTCGAATGCATTGTCATCTTTGTCGCTTATTGCTTAGTTTTTGTTCAATTAAAGTTGTTCATGGAAATGCCACGTATGGATTGATGTTTGATTGACTCTTGAAAAGTGACTACGGCATGTAATTTAATAAAATTACGTGCACTGTGCGGGTGTAAATTAAGTAAAATACATAATTGATGTAGGCTTTTAATTTAATGGTAAATTATTGTGTAGTAGATTAATGTTTGTATGCAAATTAAGCTTAGATAAAATAGTCTTAACTTCGTCATTCCTTCATTCACGTCTTCTTTGTTAACCGTCTTTTCACCGTCGTAGCCAAACGTAGACTCTGCGCTTTTAGCTTGGTTCTCTTGCGTGTCTACTTCTATTCTCATCATTCCTCTTCACAAGTTGTGAATAGGGTTGTGAGGTGCATCGTTGTTCTTCTCATACATTCCCACATTGATATGCCCTTATTTTTCATACTCAGTCATTCCTTTACGTTTGCTTTGCAATATCGTTTCAATAGCTCCCTGCAGCATACTTTTCGGCTGTGAAATCCTAGAATCGAAAAATGTGTGCTGCCTACAACGGCGAGCGTATTGTACGAAGCTCCCATTTCACACTGGTGACTGGTGTTGCTAAAGTTGTTAGTTTACCGAAATAGAGATGAATCTCTTAATAGTGTTATTGGTGCTTAGACACAAAAACGACCCAGCATCAGCAAAAAAAAAAATTACGTTTAAAGTGATCTAATGTCATTAGCGCACGTTCAAACAGCGCGTGCTAGATTGGTTCCATTGGCAGGAAACTGAAGTTAGGCTGCTACCATAAAGCTTGTTGGAAGTCTAAGCTTGTTGCACGTGTCTAGCGCGGATATAATGAATGAACTCAAACAGAAATTAATAGAAAACGCACACAACGCAAGCCTGCAGCGCGTTTGAGTTTAATTATAATTAATTTTGCCGTTTTGGCCTAAGCACCCATAATGAAGATTGCAACGGCACCGTGTTGTCGGCGTCATCGTCTTTCTTGCGCAGTGTGCAAGCGCGTGTATGTTTGATTGATTGAAAGTTGGGACAGGCGATTTTGCACCTAGAGTAAAATCGATGACAAGAGTAAACAATGTCCATCCAGTACTTATGCTGTTTGCGATTATGTGGCGTCAATGTGGCGTCTGCATTTGCCACAAATCTAAAACGATAATCATTTGAGCCACACATTGCATTCTACTCGACGTTGGTGACCGAGGATATGGTATAGTCACATGAAAAAGTGATATACGAGTATAATAAAACGAAAATACAACAACGGTGACAACTGTCACTGTTATTGACGTTATTTTTGATTTTTTGTTGTTATCGTTGATAGGCGTTCTATTGAGTTTCTTTGGCATACACAAGTAAATAATTACGACACAGTAACGAATGAAGGCACGCAAACTCATTTTCCACGCTTTTTTTCGTTCCGGGAAAAGCAGACAGAAATGGAAATATGGTTTTCTTAATACTCACCCGCTATGTGCTTTCCTTATTAAACAATAAATATGTCTTTTATTTCTATTTGATTATTGATTTTTCGACCTTCTGATCATAAGCAAATTATTGCCACAATCTATGAATCCAACATTGATTTTCTCCGGCTTGCGAAATCAGTTCATTGGTTTCGTATATATCTGATTGATATTTTAAATTATTTTTATTTTTTGTATTTTTATATTTAATATATAATACATTTATTTATTTAAAATAATTATTAACTAGTTTCCTACTACGTTTAGTGCAAAAAAATTATTAAAATGTATTATATATTATCGACATTTAATTTTACTGGCGATTGGCATAATTAAATGCTAAAATAATTATTACATATTATAATAATTATGGTCCATAATAAACGTGGTCCATTAAAATTACAGGCAAAAATTACCACTATGTGTTTCTGCATGTCTTATCATAAACGTATATTGTTTTTGTTCTTGTTGTTTTTCTACTTGCTTTGTTATTGCCGCCGTGACATTTCAATAGTTATTTATGCGCTTCCGCTGGGATTCTTTCCTGTTTGCCTGTCAATTGTCGATTCCCATTTGGTTCATCATTATGACACATCATAGTGTCATCGCGTCATCGAGTCATCGCATTATCGTTTTTCGTGTAGCATTCGAGCGTTGAAACGAAGTTGTGAAATCAAAATGAAGTCGTTAGGAATGTATGTAATGAAAACAACAACAAGAGGAAGGACACGCGCTGTTGTTTTTTAAGAAGTTTTACTTCTACCATGCGTGGACTGAACACATGATTTATTTTTTTTTTTTGACTTATCCATCAGAATTTAAAGCACAACAAAGCATGTGTCATTGCTCAAAGGCAGAGGAGCTAAGAGATAATGAGCACACTCTGTGTGCACATGTGTAACATGTAATTTTTTCGGCCGTTGGAGTTTATGAAAACTTTCAATGCTTCTGTGTACTTTTGTTTTGCTCCATTTTCGCTTAACTGAGTTCAGCATTTTTTAAGCTAGTGCCCTTGGCAGTTGACGGAGATCTTTTAACTTCACTCCTTGTTGTTTATAATCTTGACATCCACGCGTTAATCAATAATATTAACTATGTAACTCAATCGTAATACGTGCCCACTCATACCTCTTCCGCTCATTTTTCACTCACCTGAGTGCGCTTTATTACGCTGTCAACACAGATACACAGGCAAACGATAATTACACATTTACATTAAAATCAGTTTAAATAGGATTTTACGCACGAATTTTATGTGAAGCGAAATGCAAATAAATGTAGCGCTAAACATGACCGATATCGATATGCGGCCGAGCTATCGGTCAGCAGCAGAAGTGTGAGTCGGCCATCAGCAGCAGACACAGTCGTGCGAAGGGCGTGTGCAAGACAAGTGAAAAAAGCGGAAGATGGGAACGATTGCGAGAATGCCCGTTTAATTAAATATCATTAACTTTTTATATGTACTTTCAACACTTAATTACCTAATCAATAAACATATTTTACATGTATTTAGACTTCTCATCATCGTCTTACTTGCTTTTGTGTCGCCAACCTTGCATATGGTAAATCATGAGGATCGATCAATGGGGCTTCAGTATTTCACTTGTATTTTGTTTTGGTTTATTTTTTATTCACTTGGAATCGAAATCATTAAGTTATGGACATCATAATATTGAGCGATAGTTGGTAATTGAATTAGCCGTCAATTGTGCTTAGGCTTTTCAGGCTTGTGCTTTTTCTACATTGTAATTTAATTCAGGTGAAAAAAATTAATATGATTTGAGTTTTATTTGCCGTTCAATTAAGGTTTAATGTTCTGTGTGAAGAATATTTGGCAAACATAGCATTACGTGTGTGTTCACATATATGTTTTTATACAGCCGGATACATATGCATTACGTACATACATATATATTAATAAATTCAATTTGTTTACCACAAGTTTCTGCCTTCTGCTGTATGCTGCTGCCACTGGCATTTTGAACATAAGGGATTTTGGCTTTTGATTATGACTTCGGATTGAACTTATCATGAATATATTTGAATTAAAACAAAATTGGCCACAAACTGAATGATGACTACGAAGAAAGGAAAATTTTTATTAAATGTGGTATATTTTTCATGGAAAGATCCAAAAACGTAAATCCTCTCATATCACTTCACAACGGCCTGTCAACGCAATGCGCACATAGATTGTTAAATTTATAATGGTTCTTAGGCGTTTGCTACTGCATAAATCAGTAGTATCAGTATTAAATAGCACGTTAAGCACCTATAGACTTTCGCTTAATTTTTTTTTCTTCATTTTTCGATATTTTTTTATAGAGCAATAGATCAATTTGTCGATTGTGAGCACCAAACCAGTTCTAGCGAAGCATTGTATTTTATGAATGTGACCTCGCGTCCTGTGCAACAATATTTGCTGCTGTACACATCTCTACACAGCTTAAATACAACCACTTAATGTGTCAAGTTGTTGCACTGAGCCAAGCAAACAAGCAACGGACGATGCGGATGCTCGAAATTGCGTTATTCACGAAAGTTCTTCTCATACGTGTAAGATGAGCTGCCATCAGCAATGCCTTGGAACAACAAATCAACTACAAATACCATGACGCAGCTAGACGGACAGCTAGTGGCATATTTATATTTAAGCACCCATGCACTCATGCACACCATGCGTCCTGCAGTATAAGCTTGCTCTAGGTTGCTTTTGGCACCATTTCTCACTGTTTATATGCGCTTCTATCATGTATTTTCCAGTTCTGTGTAGTTTAAAGGCTTGGTCCGTCGACAATACCATTTCGTTTGTGTTTGGTGTGAATGTGAATAAGGTATTCGTATTCGACAGTTGGATTAGCAGATATTTCGCCGGTGAGTTGAATTGGATTGGATAAGTGTCATACCTTCAAGAAACAACGCACCTTTTTAGTTGACTAACATTAACCAATTTTACTCATTACCCCAACGAGTCATAACAAAGGAAGGTTTTTGGATAGAAGAAGGATAATAACTTGAATATTTTTAATGTTCTCGAAAATGCACCATTCTCTGGGGTATAATAACTCTTCCATTTTTAAATTACTTTTGAAATGAATTCTTACTGAAAAGATAAGTGCAGTTTTGCACTGGGTTCTAAAGTGAGAACGTGTTTTATAGCATTCAAGTGAGTGCTATGCAACTAGTTCGTTCACTGGTCTTTGAGGTGCACTTCCCACAAGCATGCACATACATATTTGAGTGCTTAATTTGTGTAAGTACAGCACAGCTCAACATCGCACAGCATCATGAGAGTGTAGTCGGGTAGAAACGCACACAATGCAGGTATAGGATAGTTAGGCACAAACCAACGCAGCACGACGTGTCATTACATCCTTCTTAGCACACACAGCCCAAGGCAACATGATTCAAGTACTCTGACACTTGACATCATAAACTGCCAATGGGTTGAGTTCCAAAGCCAATCTACTACTGCATACGAATGCTAGCTAGCAAAGGCTGTCTGTCATCTTCTCGACAAAATATCACACATGAACATCTGCATAGACAAAGCCAAGCATATACACACACACACATACACGTATCCACATTTGCATCCTTTGCTGATTTACCGCACATTACAATTTCCGAGTGTATTGAATTCATTTAGTCAATTAATCATTGAATTAGCACTGCTATTATTAATTGTGTATTCACCCAAGTTTAGTTTTTTTTACTCTTAATTTTTTTTATTTTGTTTTTTTTTTTTCATATAATATTGTAATATAAACTAGTATCGCCCAGTGGTCTAAATTCGACTGCCGGCATAGATACTGTCTGTACATATATATTATGTATACAAAGATTCAGTTTCTAAGACTTCGGTTCTTGCCATCTACGCACGCACGTCTACGTCTCGCACGTGAACGCATGTGATATGGAATGTGCATTAATTGAGTTTGCACTTTCCCAAGAACCCTATTAAAGTCGCTGGCTCTGTCACAAATCGCTAGTGATAATGATAACTCAGTAGAACAAGCAGTTACATTTTCTCACCTGTTATTTCCTGCTTTAACATCAATATATTGGCATACAAATTATTAGATTTAAATTTGCTTGCATACCACACCTCGAAACCAAAGTCACTGCAGATATGAATGACGTCATTTACGGTTTTGTATATATGAAAAAAGGTTGGTTGTGCCCTTGACTCGGATGCCCGCTCGGCTGCGCGTCAACTCATTTATTCATCGCTAAATGCTTTTTTTGTGTATAGTTGATATCAATTTCCAGCGCAGCGATTTTGTAATTTCGATTAGTTTTTGTTCGAGAGTTTGCTCTGTCCTTCCATCCTTGATTCTTTTGTTTGCTCTGCAGAAAAATAAATCACGCCAAAAAGGAAAACGCTCTATTATGCGTATTGCGTTGAAAGCGCACAGATACTAATATGCGTCAATGCATGCATGCATTGTTGCCATCACTTTGCTTTTCTTTAAGCGCTTTGAGTTAAGCTCAAAGACACCTTAAGTGAGAGTGCGAAATCAAGTCTGTCCCACTAACTGGCTGACTATCTGATTACGTAAAAACATTGTTATTCTCACAACCTGGTTGCGCTACGCATTTCTTCCTTCTTTGCTATTTCCATTCATGCCGAGTAGCCTCTTTTAAAACGTCACTGCCACATTCACCTGAGCCCGCCAACTAAAGATTTTGCCATATGACTCCTGTTTTACCATACTCACGTTAGTTTCCGTTACAATTTGTATTCTGTTTAAATTTCACATGATTTTCTGTGCTAACTGAATTTTACCTTCTTAAATGGCTTTAGTGAAATCTGAGTGAATGAATACCAGTGTAAGCCCGTTTTTGGCGACCATATCCACAAAAGCAAACAGAAGTCACAAAAAATAAAAATTAAATAAGACAAAGACGAAAATCACACGAAAGGATTTCACAAAAGCAACTTCACATGAAGCAAGCTTCTTTCATACGAATGAGACGCCAATGACAATCAAACCAAATTATTGAAATAGGGAGTATCTTGGCTTAAATATGTCATTATATAAATAGCTAATTTTAGTCCTATATCAACACTTCACTTCAGGTTAGGAACATTGATTACTTTTTACAGTTAACGGCCTGTCATTATTATTGTAATAAAAGAAATTTATTGGAAACACAAAGTGCGGATTTGGTGTTAAAGCTTTCACTACAAAATTTCCCTTTATACTTTTGATATTCTTTGCAAGCAACCTAACATTAAGTGTCACAGTTGATGTAACCTTTTCATATTAAAAAGGCTTTTCCCGCTTTTGCTTTTAAGGTGGCACATACCATTCATTATTCACAAATTGAACCAACTAAATAACCCGCGTCTAGTATTAAACGTCATCAGGTTTTGATCTTGACCGGTAGGTGGGCTGACCGATGCAATGACGAAGATGACTGCAGTCTGAGTTTGGCTTACGGCACCGGAAAGTTACCAGTTCACTAGTTTAGTTTTACATGCATTCAGTTTAAACTTTTGCATGCAATTTTCGCATCGATATACTAAATGGCACTGAGCAGACGATATCTGAAGTTTAATGAATACACTATGTGAGAAAAGTGTCAAATAAGCTTGCCAAACGAACAAAAAAAGTTTTTTTTTTTTATATAATTAAATTATAACATTTAACGCAGTAAACTGCATAACACATTTGTCGGATTTAAAGAATAATGCCTAATAATAATAAAGTGAAAAAAAAAATTTGACTTATACTAAATTAATTAATTATAGAAGGCTGTATCCTTCTTAGAGGGAGATCATGCGGGTGTAGCCTCTTCAGTCTACGCCTTGTTGAGATACGGGTGAAGGAGAAAGCTAGCGGATTTGGGTGCGACAAAAGTCTGTAGTGATAGCGGCAGCTGTGAGAATTAATCACCTCCATAACAGTTGGCACGGCAAGATGCCTATGCAGCGTGGTGTTGCGGACGTACCAAGGGGCGCCCGTAAATTTTCTGAGAGCCTTGCTCTGACACGCCTGCAGTCTTCTGATGTTGTAAGCAGCAATAGTGCCACAAATTTGTATGGCGTAGCGCCAAGCAGGTGCCACTACTTGCAGATAGATGAGCCTTTTATTAGTTAAAGATAACTTATTCGATGGGCGGAGGAGCCACTCCAGTTTCTTGAGCTTTTGGTAGCAGCGCGCTGTAACTACCTTAATGTGTGCAGGCCAGGTAAGACGCTTCTCCAGGATCAAACCGAGATACCGGATTTGCTCCATTTGCGGAATGATGCTTGTGTTGTAAGTCACAACCGGACAGACGCCTTGCCTTAATGTGAAGGTACAGTGAGTTGATTTCTCAGAGTTTATGGCTATATTCCAACGCCTGGCCCATGAGTGGAATCTATCCAGGTAGCTGGACAACTTCTCCGCAGCTGCGTTCAGAGAGGCAGAGTTGAAAATAACTGCCGTATCGTCCGCGTAAGTAGCAATAATCGAATGCTCATCTCACAAAAAAAGTAAATAAAATAAAATCAATACGCAAAGTGGAATGAAAAAATTAAATGGCAGAATAGTGTCACGTTTTCAATATGCTCGCCTAAGTTGCAGTGGCACATTCAATAGTGTTCCCTTGTGACTTGTGGCACACACTTTGCAAAATTCATAAAAGTTGCTAAAAACGTCGTCAAACTTGTAAATGTGAGGCACATACAGGAGCCCATTGCTAATTCAGTTAGTCTGTTAGCGCGCAAAGTTGGACAATTTTGACTCTTTGTGAGTTAATAATTTCTTAAATTGACTCGTTGAATTTATTCAATGGCACGTGCGGCCTTTTTCAATAAAGCAGAGGAACTTCCGAGCGATGTTCACGTTTGCTAAAGGCCAGGTGGAACAAGAACAGAAGCACTTGTGCAAATGAATCCGTACAAAAGTGATATATGACGTGACAAATGTGTTATGCAGTTTACTGGGATGAAGTTATCCTCAAATATTAATGTCAAATAAAAAATAAAAATAAAAAAACGGAAAAACGGAAAAACGAAAAAGAAAGTCCAACTGAGACTGATATTTGCTTGATATCACACATTCAAGTGCAAACACATTTCTGCAAAGATGATGAAAACTAAGAATAAAACCTTCAAGCACTTGACACCCCACCCCACCAGTTACGACAGCTCAACATACATTGCTGCTTCGTGCTGGACACTTGAGTCTCACGAAGTGGCCACTGTAAGTGGCTGAGCACGAACACAAAGCAGCCAGAAAGTGCCAACTGTCCGGTTGCTTTATCTTCACACTAGCAACGACTCGAACAGGGCCGTTGAACGACATTTGGATGAGGTCAGTCATCCTCTTGCTAAAATGTTTTAATTATACCAAGCCTAGCTCAGTTTTCTTGCTAACAAAGGCGTCAGGCGCGTTCAGAGTGAATGGCGTCGGCTCCCACATCTTCATACCGCTCATGTTTCATTCAATAGTGCCTCTTTCATTTATTTGTCTGCATGCTTTCATTGCCTTTTTCCAGTCCGCTTCGCGCTTCGGCCAATGGACAATATTGCCAATGCGCTGCAGTGGCGCTGTCAGTAATTAGAATAAATGGGGACGTTTTTAATTTGGCTTTTGTTTCATTTCAATGCTGCTCACTTCGACTTTACCATTCTTGCTGGTACAATTTTTTTTATTTAAGTTTTTTTTTTTTGGGAAACTTCCATCGTTCTTTTCAATTGAAGTTGCAAAGCACTTTGAGTAATATTGTTATTATTTTAATTTCTTTCTCATTTCTTCTGCCTTTAGTGAACTCAACCGTTCAATCCACTTTTCATGGATGATTAATGTTAGGTAATTTTTTTCATATAAATAGGCCTGCATTTTTAATTAATTAATTTACTGTTTGTGCCTTTTAGTGCTCATTGTGTGTATGTATGTATGTATTTATGTCCGCTAAAGACGCTGAAACTGATGCACCAACTTTGATGACATTTTCAGGTAAACTCTAGAATAGCCTGTTGAGTAATCCTATGTAGTTTCGTACGTTAGTATACCGCGAAAGTTGGGGAAAAAATAAATGAATAAATTGGATTGTGTGTATGAAATTAATATTGCTTTATCAGTTTGCCGTTAAAAAGTATGTCAAATTCGAAATCTAAAGTCTGTTAAAGAAAATTAATAAAAAAGTTTAACTAGCGAACCACTTTATTTGTTCTCGGGCCTGTTAACGCAACGAATAATGTCGTATATCACAAGGTGCCTCACTGCAGAGAATCAACCCATCTAGCGACACGTTATTATTATTATTAAAATACTTAATTTTTATAATTTTTCTGAATTTGTATTTTCTTTGCAAACACCGACTGTCGGGCTACATACTAATATATAATCGTTAATATTTGGGTGTTGGTGCATTTGTTTGTACATATGCCTCAAAAAGATTCATCACTTAGTAAAACTACGATCGCACCACGTTGAAATAAACGCCAATTGCTTACTCAAGGGCATTAGAATCCAAAGGTAGACATGCCAAAAGAATATAAAGAAATTCTTGCTAATTGATCGCGACGAACATTAATTAATTATAGTTAGTAGGATTATAGTTTGGATCAAAGTAGAAATATCGGGAAAATGATAAGGTGTGGGAGCATTGCGATTCACCATATTTCTGTGGTAGCAATGCGCCAGATACCAGCTAGCCTTTGCGTCTCTTGCACACTATTTCTGGCCTTTTTAGCAACCAAGCGTTATTCAATTGGTTCAATTCAACATTGGTATACATCTGCAGTAGCAGTTCCGTTCTGTTTTTGCAGTTCGTAATACACTACTCCTTGCTGATGCCACCATATGCACAGCAAGACCTTATGACCATAAATATTCGGCTTCGGTGGCGATGTGGATGGCTCTCTTGGGTTAACCCATGACTTTTTGCGCTTAGGTTTGTTGTAGTGGATCCACTTTTCATCGCCGCTCCCAATACGTTACAGCAAATTATTCTTTTTCTGCCTAGCCTGCCTAGTAATGACACCGCGAGGTTTTGAGGTTTTGTGCATGAGTTTAGAATCAAATTTGGAAAGAGTAACACAGAAGTACATATGTGTGTGTTTCGATTGATGAAGTTTGAAATGGCTGTGTTGGGGTTATTCTAAAGCAATAAACTAATACATTTAATATTTGTTTAACGAATTGCTCGCAAAAAAATTTGTATGCGCTGCTTAATTTTGTTTACGAATATAGTTACGTTTCTATTCCAGGGAATGAGTTTGTTTTCATGGCAAAATGTTAAGCGTACGCACCGACATTCCTGCTGAAAACAAATATTTTAAATAGTGTTATTTTTTGTTTACCGTCAGACCGTTGTTGCTATGTGTTCTCATTGACAACTGCATTACGCTATTCATGACTGGTTGAATTTTTTGCGTGATTTTTCTTGTTGACTCGTAGCGACATGAATAATTCAAGCCACTGAGATGAGGTTCGTTCATCTGAGCACTACATCAGCTGCCAACACAGTGACTACTGCAACTACTTTCCACTATCTGCAATCCGAACAACAAGTCGCATAACGTCAGTGAGTGCTGCAAAGGAAACGGTGTTGATTTCATATTTACAACATGAGCTCATTGAATTTTTTTGATTATCAAGATTTACGCATTTGTCTAAAAACCAACAAACTCTGAGCAACCGCTCAGTGTTTTCTTTACATTTTTCATTTAACATATTGAGCCGTTAAGTTAAAATGTGCGTTGCGATTTCATTTTGGAAGCTCAGTACGTCGCCGTTGGTTCTAAAACAGATACAAAGGAAGGCAGCAAGGAAACCGTACGATACAGTATCTTCTTGTGTTTTGAAGCAAGGGCAATAAACGCTTTATGCGTTTCCACTTCTTCTGTTTGCGAAATGAGCTTCTGAGCGTCTTTCTTGACCTGCTGCTTCTTTTCATGAATGTGGGACTGTTTTTTTACACTTATTGACAGCGAAAGCAAACGGATTCATTTTCGCAATGACTTGATGTGAGCCGAAATTGAATAAACAAATTAGTTTAAAAAATATATTTTTATTTTCAGAACCCAAATATATATATATATATATATATATATATATGTATTAACAGCTTTAAGAAACTCACATTTATTGTGAAACAACTAAACTTAATGGACCAACTCTATAAATAACAGCGACATCAAATATTTATTATTGTAGAAGCTTAAATTTTGTATTTCAACTGTGGACCAAACCCGAATTTTGCACCACCATTGCAAGTGCGATTTTTCATTAAGGCATAACTTTTAAGTGATGGCCTTGTGAAGTACTTCGTGTGTACCTAGCTATAAATATTCATTTAAAGTTTAAGTGTATATATAGAACCAAATCGGAACAAACTTGGTAATGGCTTTAATTAAACCCTAAGTGTCAAACGCTTTGAATAACAAAACATATATAATATATTAGTATGTAACTGCAAATGGCAACATTTACACGGTGTCAATTAACAAACGTAAATTAAATATAAACACTTGACTAAAAATAACCAAATAAATGACAAGCACTAACCAAAGTTAATACAACCAATAACGCGCTAACATTGAAACATCGACTGTGTATTTTACTAGACTCAAATTCCTGGAGACTTGATAATAATTGAAATTTATATACGAGTATAATCGTGCTCTAAACAAAAGTTAACTCATAAAAACCCAAATATTTCTTAAATAACAAAAAGGCCAAACTATCGGAAAATTACAATGTAAATTCCAAGCTCTAATATCATAAATAAATACTACAGGTAAAACCCAAACACTGGAAAGATATTCAATTGAAGTGTATTTTTGGGAGTTTATTTATTTATTTTTATACATTGGTGCTGGGCATAAGGATAAAACCACCAGAAATAAAATAATAAACACAAAAAATAAATTATGATTGAAAACAGATTGAAAATAGATAAGTAAGAATTATGGCTGCTCACAGTTTTACTAACTACAATTTAGATTTATCGATTTTTACTAGACTTTCAATAAGCTGCTTAAAATGGCACAAAAACTTGCCCAGCACCAATGCAGTGAAACATATTTTCTTAACGTCTATACTATCTGAAATAAATAGATACTCATCTAGCTAACCTGAAACAAGAACATGCAACACATCCTTATGGCACTCTGAGTCTACTATATGAATGTGCCTTTATTTGAGTTGACTAATATATTTTGAAAAATAAAAACGAGTAATAATAAAACAACAGGTCGAAATCATTTGCGATTTCAAAAAAAAAAGAAAAAATGCCAACCTGTGCCATCAGCAACAAGTGGACTGCACCGAACGGCGTCACGAAAAACCGCAATAACAATGAAAAGTCCAATGCTGTTGATTGGTTTATTGTTGTAAGTTTATCCTACGCTTTTGTTCTTTCTTTTCTCATTAATTTTTGTCTGTCTTTCGTTTTCGCACGCATTCAATTAAAATCTTGATTGCACCCAACGTTGCACGCCTTCAAGAATTGCCCTTAATATTTTGCCTTTCCATCCCTTTTGCTTTTCAAATGCCCAAATAGTTTTGCACAGTTACAGCTGACAAAAACAGTTGGATATACACATCAATTCAAGATCAAATTATTCAATATCAATTCAATGTCAAATTGGCGATGCAATGCGAAGGTTTCTCCGCTTCGGTTGCCTTTTGTTTACATTGCAGCATGTGCAAGGTTATTCAATTAAAGGCATTTAAATGTCAACTATTTGTAGTTTTCTATCCTTACAATTATATACAATTTAGTTTTCTCATTTTCCGATTCAAGTTTATATTTAATTAGGCTTCTATGATACATTTAATTTCCTTAAATGAATACGTAAACTTAATCCCTTTATTCTAGATGTTGAAGAAAGAGCAGGGTATCTATAAAAATGCCATAAAAAATTTTAAAAAAAGAAAAGGAAGTCGTTGTACGTGTGTGTATATAGGTCTGTATACTGGCCGTATCCTTTGTATGCATTTTAAGATTCTCCCTACTCAATCAACAATTAAGCGATTAACTTAACACATTACGAACACCGTATGCTGCTCAACAACAGTAACTCAGTAAATAACTAAAGTTTTTAGCATGGTGCAGATTAAGAGTAGGGGGCCTGTTCAGAATTGTTATCTTTATATATATATTTATATATAGTTTGTCTGTTTGTCTGTCTAATTGTTTGTTTGATTCCTATGGAATCCGACACCGTTTCACTGAGCACCTTGAGAATAGGAACATAGACAGGATTTATTAAGACCAACTTCTTTTCAAAATGAACCCGCGATCGGTTAGATCACAATATAGACATTAATACTAAATATTTCTCTTAGCATCAAAATTATTTTGCATCATTTTCGATAAACAGCCAACGACGTATATTCATACTTAATAAAGTAGTCGTATTCATGTTATTTCCATGGCTTATGAAGTGACGCAAACAAACAAATCGGTCTAATTTTTAATGAAGAAATAAAATGTTGTTAGTATCCGTCGTAAAATCTTAATTTTTTGTACAAAAAAAAAAATTTTTTGGGTAGTGGCAAAGTCCAAGAGCGAAAGAAATTGCAAATTTAAAAAAGTTAAGACCCGTCGTTTCAAAGGACAACTCAACACGCAACAGCGGAAGTGTTTGACTGGAAATATTTTGGTCGCCTCGCCCCAGCTGCGGGCAACTGTTTTTCCGACCTTATTTTAGTATCCTTTGCCATGTTAGCAATTTGGTATGTTGGCCATTAGCAGTACAGAAAAAGCAGAGACATACATACATGTTGCCGACTAACTGCAAATAAAGTGTGTACCATATTTAGGCTGTCTATGGGCGTGCAGTCAACTGTAAATAAATTGGTGAGAGTATATAGGACAAAAAAAAAACAGCAAATCAAAAATTGTTTTTACTCTTCCTTTTTCTGCACATAATCATTATGTTGGCACAAGGTTTGCGTCCTTCCCCCTAATAAATAAAATATGTTTTGTGGGCGTGAAAGCAACGAAGCAAAGCATGTCTTTCGTTGTTGTTCGATGGATTACATACTCGCCCAAATGTTCGAGGGTCCTACAGTCCTTGTGTAGCGTAATAAATCACAATAAAGCACCAGAACCCGCAAACGAATTAAAAACAAAATTTGCCACTTTGGGGTTGTCGAAGATCAAAATCGACTGAATAGGCTTCCACTTAAAGACGCAATATGTATGTGAACGTACAAATGGGCATATATGTATGGGTGTTGCGCTTTGTTCGAATACTAATATAAGGTATTGAGGTATCATTGAAGTGAACTTAAAGTTTTGTGTTTTTGTTCTTGCCGTCCAAGGTCGATGATGTTCCTTTGCCACGAGTCCTTATGTTATACGCTTCACAAAATTAATACATATACCTTTGTCAATACGCTTGTAAAGCAATGGAGTAGACATCGGAGACTATATAAAGTGCGTACATTTTTTATCAGCTTGTAGAGACTAGGGGATTTAGCTATGTGTTTTTCAGTTTTACCGCTAGATAGGCGAACTTTTGGACGAACCACTCTTTTCTTTCAATACGCGTTCGTGTAACCGGCCGAAAACGTTCCATCCATCACTATTACCGACTAGCATAATTTCACTACTCTTTTGGTGAAATGTCGTTGTGTGCTTAAGCGCTGTACCGTATAATAAAACGTATTTGACATAGACAAAGTGCATGCTTCTTATTGTCTTTAGTATATTAATTAGCCATAAATTCAATCAAGTTGGCCCAGCCCGTCGCCAGGTCTTACATTCTATTCTCTGTAAGAATGACCTACGCCACAGTTTTTCCGTCGTAAATAGAATCCCTTACCGCTGACATGAGAATGAGAATAATTAATAAAATAAATTTGTGGTTCATGGTTTTGGCAGCATTTCGTATATATTCAAATAATTTCACTAGACTTGGTGGCAGCCATCAAGTCTTGCAATAATTTCAATTGCGATTTACGATTGTTCTATTTTAAGGGTTTACTTTTGTGAAATTAGAACTTCACCATTTTCGATTGTCAAAGCTGCCGAAATGAAACTGAAGCAATGCTCGTATTTTAATTTCCGGTGCTTGTGAAAAGTCAGTGCTGAGTTAGTTAGGATTTTAAATATTTAGTGGCAGCAAAAATGGCCAAAGAGGTTCAGACAAGGAGTTGGTCAAGGGTAGTCTTAGTACTAATTGAATAAAAGACTTGGGTTTGCTCTTCTTGGACTATTTATTTATTATACTTTTTATTAATTTTATGCTTGTTAGTTTATTTTATTGTTGTTAGTTTTCCTTTCTTATGCACACTTAAACTATACTGTGTTTGAATTAACTCGCTTTCAGTGTTTGTTAAATTTTCTTTTAACCAAAAGCTCCCAAAAGTAAATATCGCACTCATCAAAACATATTAGACTAAGGTCTCGAGAATATACTCGTACACGGAGTCTCTTTCATTGTACGTAATATTTTGCTGAATAATCCTCTAAATTTAATTGCAATAAAACCAAACCAAAAGAAGAACCATTAACAAAACGATTGTGTAAAAAAACCAAAAGCACCTCAACAAAATTGAATTACAAATATAATTGGTCAAAAGTCGCCGCTTTAGTCAATTGCACCGCAACAAGTTTGAATTGGCCGAAACCGATATTTTCTGAATACAAAAACCCACACGCAAAATAAAAAATTGACAAAGTAAAAAAAAAATCGAAATCAGGCCGAGCCGAAGGTACAAAGCAGAATGTCAATGTTCTTCTTCCGCTTGCACAATCTTCAGCGCGCCGAGGAGAACAAGCGCAGAAAGCGCGTCGAACGTCAGCGCCAACAGCAGCGCCACAGGCGAGGCGCCAAAGTATTCAAGTGCGTCAGTGACTCGACAGGTCACCTAACGTTAGCGCCGTCTCGCCTCTTTGAAAAAACACCGATGAGCCCGTCGGACAGTCTGGACGAGATCGCGCTTCAAATACCAAGGTGAGTGAGTTGAGTTCAGCTTTACAGACGCTTTAATTATTAAATGCATTTGCTTTAAGAGTAGAGCGGTGTAATGATTACCGGATTGAGTTAAACACAAAATCTTGTTATGTAAATCTTTGTAATCACATATTATAAAATAATAATTTGAACTGAGTTTGAAGTTTGACTTCTTTGCCTAAAAAGAACAAGCTTGTTACCCTAGAGTTTCCGAAAAAATTCCAGTGGTATTGTCCCTAATTTGTGTCAAATACTTCACCAGTAGCACGTTCAATGTTAATTTCGAATTGCTCAATTGTTGTTGGTTTATCAGCATAAACTTGTGACTTAACATATCCTCAAAGAAAGAAATCACAAGGCGTTCCATCACAAGACCTTGGCGGATAATTATCTGTACCATTTCTGAGATAATTTCATCACCAAATTTTGTTTTCAATAAGTCGATTGTTAAGGTGGCTATGTGGCAGATGGCAACAACTTGTTGAAACCACATATCCTCCAAAATTATCCTCAACAACAGCAGGAAAAAAAATGGATTTTTAACATTGTTCTGTATCGTTCTGCATTGACTGTTACTGTTACTCTTGGACCATTTTCTTCAAAGAAATATGGAGCATTCACTCCACCACCATGAATTGCACACCACACAATGACTTTATCTGGCTGTAACCGTTTCGTGTGCACTTTTATCACTCCAAATGAGTCCATTAACTGAATAATGTCGTCGATGAATTCTTCTTAAATATCTCTCAGTATTCACAAATGAGCACTGATTTTGATAAAACAATTTAACAATTTCTCAATGATGTTGAAAAGAAATAAGAAATGAAATAAGAAATGTCAAAAAATAATACGCAGTGTTGCCATTATAACCATTTTAAATTATATCATCCCTACTGGAAAACCCGTTATATCTATAATAATTTTTTCGATTTATTTTCTTTGACAAGATGTGGTTGTAGTTTTACAATCTCAGTAAACGATGCTATATAATTCTAATTGGAAAAAATATCAAGTTATTACAACATTTTGGTCCTTACTGAAAATAAGAAAAAATTAGCCACACATTAAGAGTATATATATATATATATATATATATATACCATTAATTGACTCAAGATGAATGTTCGATTATGCTGTGAGCGTATCTCGGCTCTATTCGCCGGCCTCATTGTGGGCGTTTGGACCGCCAAGCAGTACCCGCCGCCAAAACAGACTAAATAGAAACAGCTAGTGGCTACTCAAGTAAGTTTTTTATGAAAATGCTAAAATGTGCAAATGAGCTGATACTTATGTTAATCCTATTTGATCATTAGCAAAATTGCAGACCTCAAGTGCAACATGCCTTACTTCCATAGAAACAATCATTTGCAAGTAGCTCAAACGGCCAAATTAAAATCATTTTACAAAATTCTGGAAACAAACACAAAATTCGAGTACGAAGACCTATTTAAGTCTCTGTAATGAAAATACATATATGAAGAAAATATAATTAACTAAATCATCCAACTTTGTTTATGTATTTTCGCTTGAAGGGCGAAGAGCGACACTGTGTTGAAATGGAATGCATATTTTGCATTGTTATCTTCTGTATTCGGCTTCGCAGTTTTTTCAGTAGTACAGTGGATACCGTCTAAGTGCAGCCCCGCTTAGTTGCATTTTCCGCATAAAGGCCAAACATGCGCATTTTTAATAAATAAAAACCAGTAGTGGTACACTTAAATGAATAGATTGCATAAATACAAACATTTATCTACGTTTTCAACGCTGTTTACCACAACGAAAACGCCTTATCAGTATGAAAGAATCTCCATACAAATATTTCAATACAAATATGAAGTCTTCATGCGAAAAATCTTTGGTTAAAGGCTTAAAAAAATTTTGAGAAGAAGGCTGCGGCTGTCAATAATAAGAAGGATAAGGAACGCGCGGATTGATGATCCTCTCAATCCTATCGTAAAGTATATTATACGAAGTATATCGTATTGTATAGTATATGTAAATCGTATACTATGGCATTGTGTAGTATACATCGTATACTATTATATAGTATAGTATAGTATCCACTGCTGGGGAAAATGGGGGACAAAGATCGCCAGGAAAACTAATTCGAGGTGGAATTTGAACTCAAAGAGAACTAGTGCAGATGCTATCTGGAGCATTATATGTTGTGTTCATGCGAAGTATAGAATTACCGCTTATCAACACACAGGTCTATTGAAATTTATAATTATCGAGTCTCCTTTTGGTTTTGTTTCATTCATGTGTGCTTTTTAGTTTTCTTAATTTATAAATATCCGACTATACTGCAAAATTCTTCGTAACTCATTTCAAAATTTGTAAAGAGAAAGAGCAAAAAAATGACAACCAGGCACCGTTGTTGTCCACGGCCCTCGTTCGCTCAGCAGCTGAACTGTGTGCCATGCAATCGCCTGTTCTTCTTCGTGGTCGGGGTCGGGTTGGGCATGTTTCTTGACAACACGAAACTCAAAGCGGAAGAGGAGGCGGCTGCTGCAAGAGCTGCTGCGGCTGATCCAAAGTACAAGAAGAAGATGCAGCAAAAGGCGAAGGAGGAAGAGAAAAAGAAAAAAGAAGAAGAGAAAAAAAGGAAAGCGGAAGAGAAAAAGAAGATGGAGGCCGAAAAGAAGAAAAAAAAGGAGCAACCAAAGTAGAGTAGATCATTAGCCGAATATCAAATGCTTGCTTACTAGAGATGCTGACTCAAGCATTGCCTTCTTAACTCTACGCCAGATTCTCGACTTAGGAGAACCCACTGGCCTAGCCTCTGCAAAAGCGCGCCAACGTTGATGCTGTTGCACGCACACAGAGCAGTTTCTATCAACAATGAGACTTGGAGACTGTTATACGAAAATATGGGACTCGATTTGAAAGTAACGAAAAAATAATCGAACTACGGACAAGAGTTCATGGCTCCTACAAATTACGGAACGTTACATTTCACAAAATTTCTCACAAACTTCTCAAAAATTTTTGTAACATTTTTAGCCTATCAGAATTCAATCAAAAACTAAATTTAAAATTGTAGTCATTCGTAAAACAAAGTTGACTCCGTATTTCCTTTTCTGATTTCGAATAAAAAATTTAAAAAAAAATTTATTTTTGTGGCCAACGTAGTACGGAGACGGAAAGGGTTCAACTTGTGGTTAATATACTCTTTGATAAAGGAAATCCAGCAGAAGTGTGAGTGCATGATTTGTATAATTTTGTACACTGTTGAGATATGTAAGGCAGAAAATTCATTACAGATAACGGATTCATTACAAAGATGTCACACGTCATTAGCTTTGCCCTGGGCTTGATACTTGGCATTATGATTTGCAAACAGAAATGTAAATATTAGCAACATTTTTCGACACCAAAAAAAACGCGGGCTTAGCTCACTTAAAATATGAACATAGTACATAGTACACAGATATCGATCTAATGACGTCAGAAATGGCGTTAACTTAAACTTGAAATAATTTCAAAACAACTGTCTACGGGGACAGACTTTTGCAACTCGTATTTCTTCAGTTGAGTGAGGGATCGTGGTGCAGATTTATGTGCTGAACCTTTTAAAACAATCTCAGTCACATTTCTATTCTTACTTTCTAGCATAGTAAGCGGCCAGCTTTCAAAACGCAATCAAATTCAAAATCAAAAGTTATTACAAAATTACAAAAATTTCTCGTTCGCTTCTCGAATCATTTCTCGGTAAAGTTAAAATTTAGCATGAATGAATTTGTGTTCAGTAAGTTGAATTCATAGTAATATTTTAACAAATGCAAATAGAAGAATTCTAACTGTTATTGGCTGCGTAGTTGGATTTTTGGCTGGATTCGCGTTTTATACGTGGTGCGGTGCCCTGTGAGTATATGTAACCCATTCTGCAATTTCGAAATAAACTAAGTGCCGTCGTTTCAGATTATCTGACATCGAAGTGAAGAGGGTATTAATAAAAAATAAAATAAAAACAGTTGCACCAGAAACAGAATCCGCAACTAAGCCATAATGACACACATAATGTCATTTGTTCTGGGCATTGCAGCCGGCTTGGTAGTTTGCAAAAAATGTGACAGACCTTAGGTGCTGGTACTAGATGCAGAGTACTAGCTGTTCCATCTGCTGAAATAAGAAACCGTAAACTTGAGCAAAGCTATTCAAAATTTTTTCGTGAACAATAATTCACCAATATGAAACACAGCATTTAGAATTTAATAAATCTATTTTACAATGTACATAATTGCACTCATTCGTTCATTCACCTGCATACAATCATAGAATTATGTAATACGCTCAAATCTGGATAAGCGAGAACTGGGTAAGCGAGAAAATCTTTAAGTTGGAGTGATTGTCAGGTCCCGTGAATTTAACACTCTAAAACCTCTATAAGTGAAGAAGAAGGTAATAGTAGCCTTCTGTGTTTATGCCTTAACGGCGCATCCGTTATCATCAATATAGGCCAGTTTTATTCTATATATATATTCTATTATATATAAAAAAAAAAGTTGGTAATATGTATGCATATGTATATGTATATATATATATATATATATATATATATATATATATAGATATATATGTATATGTGTATGTATATGTATATGTATATGTATATGTATATGTATATGTATATGTATATGTATATGTATATGTATATGTATATGTATATGTATATGTATATGTATATGTATATGTATATGTATATGTATATGTATGGTATATGTATATGTATATGTATATGTATGTATATCACTACATACAATTGGTAAATTTTCTCATAAACCTCTGTAAGTGGGAGGTACAGTGTTGACTGTACCTCTATAAGCTAGAACCATCGACTATCTGTTAACCACATTTGTGTTTCCTTCTTTTTGTTTGGAGTTAATTGAAAAGAAATTTGTTGTCGCATTACTTGAGGTATATACAAGGTATGTCGAAATTTAGAAAATTTGAAGAGTATTGCACGCAAGCCGGCCATGAGCCAAGAGGAATAATGATTTATTAAACTCCACAAATTTTTGTAGACGAGTTTGAAGTCAACAGAAAATTTTCGATGCCTAAAAAACAACAAATTCATAATTAATTCATATAATTAATTTGTTATATCTGACTTCTTATATCTGTCCAATCAAATAAATTCTTTATGTCTTCAGTAAAAGGACCACTGACAACACGATGTGTGAATTTCAATGCTTTTTTGCCGTCGTTCTCATTAAATTTTTAATAAAGATTCCTTTCGCTTTTAAGCCACTTAATTACGACGAACGATCATTCTCCTGCTTGAGCGAGTAAAATAATCTACAAACGTGTCCTCTTTGCTCTCTTCCAGCACAGAACACAGATAATCCGCTTATAAGTTCTCGCACTTTTCATTATTTAAATTAAATTTATTCAGCAATGAATCGAAACCCCTGTTAAGGATACTGTGCTTGAATTTGCACAAAATGTAATGCCTTTTTGACAGTTAGGAACAAATGTACAGCTCAGTTTTCTGCTGGAACCACAACATGAGAAGGAGACTTAATTTAGTATGTAAGATTTAAGTAAGGTTAAATTGTGATACTTTAAAATCAAGCCGTTTGGACTAAAAATAAGTCTTGTAAACAACTCCACTAATCCGATTAAAGCGCTTGGAATTATGATAAGGACTAAAAGCAAATTTCCAATTTCAAAAAACCGGCACCATAAATAATGTTACTGCAAATTGCAATAGTTCGAGTGCCAAAGCATCCTGGGATTAAGTCAAAGTCAGACATAGCTGCGAACGTTGTTGAAGTTGTGGTCGTCGTCACTGGTCATCATAAGAGATGAAAGTGGTTGTTTATTATTCAAAGTCTACTAACGACATTAGTAGTGCTGCTGCACTTCTTGTAACAATGTCTTATTGGTGTGTATGTATGTGTTTGTGAACAAACAGCGCCCATACTTTCCTGTTGATCCCACGTTCATTTATACATAATCATGGATATGTGACGAGTTGTGCCAAGAACTTCGACAAGCTGAGTTGCAATTGTAGCAAAGTTGAGGCCGATTTAGCGCATTTTAAAAAAATTTTTTTTGTTTATATTTTATTTCACCCTCAGTCGATCAGATAAATCGCGGCAGTTTGTAATGGAACAAAGGGCATATTATTGCTTGTGTGTCAAGATATTTTGAAAGTTTTTAAAGCGGGAATGAGTATATACGCGTATGTATGTATGCACATACATACATATATACCACATGCATAGACTATTCTGCATCTATTAAAAGTTTTTGAGATTATCTGATAACATACCAAACGTAATTGCCGCCAAACGATTGCTCGCCACCACAAATTCTTACTCCATTGCGAATATATCCAGGCATCCAGATCTGGTCAAACGAAGCGAAAAACGAACATGTCAGCTTAGTTAGAGTTACTCTAATTAATTTAGCCGATATTTTCGCCTCTTCAGCTTGACAGTGAGATACTTACCAATGCAGTTGTAACGCATCGTTTAAATGTACACGTCGAAGTTGGTGATTGACTTAAACATTAGTCGATAAGCGTTTTCCTGTGCCAACAATGCCAAGCAGTCGACAATCGGACAATTAAGTGCCGCATAAAATGCTGGGCTTAAGGGCATTAAAACAGCCACAACGTAGACGAATCGACGAAAAAACAGAAACTGTCGACGAGCAAAAACGCCAAAGAGTATTAATCCATATAGAGTTCCCATTTCTCTCACGAGCTTTTGGAGCTTTTTCCAAATCTTAAGAAGACATTGGCTTATGTTATTTGTCTGCTATTAACATCGAAGTAGCAGCGCAGGTCGCTGTGTAGCAACCTCATGGTGCTAACTACTGAACTGAAGTAATCAGGCAAACAGAAATTTTAGAAGGTGGGTGTCTGTTGTGAAATCGAAGCAAGCGCTATTTCCCCTTCTTGGTGTGTCTTCCTACATTTTGTGTTCTTAGCGCGAATTAGCATGAAAAGGAATTTCTGTATATCACCTTTGTTTTGTTTGTTTTGATTGCCGTCACCCATTTTTATTTTGATTGTATTGATATTGTTGTGGGAATGATATGATAGCAAAAAAGGAACATGTATAGGTTTGACGCGATTTTTTTATGAATGAGGAACATGATTTTTGTTATTGCAATTCCCACTACAATAAATAATTATAATAATAACGGATAAATTATTCGTTCGGGCTGTTAGAAATAAAGAAACAAATGACTCAATAAATAAGTAAAATTGATTTAAAATGCATATTTTGCGTTAGGTATGTCCAAAAATCCAAGTTGAATACAGCTAATTCTACCTTGACTACCAGGCAAACAGCAAAAACAGCAAGCAACTGCAAATGTCTCATGTGAAAACGATATCAAGCCACCTGCGCTACTGCGAATACAGGAAAGAAAGAAATAAATTTTGCCTTCGCCCAACAACAACGTGTGACATTTGTTTTTTCCTTATTTGCCGAATATAAGGGAAGACAAAGAAAAGAGATATTCCTGCGCGAATGAATATGTATACTTTTTGCGTGCACGCAAATTTGAAGTCAACAACGAAACGCGCTCGGGGCCTGACAAGCGAAGATTGACTTGTTGGCTACGATGTGAAGTGGGGCGCGTGCGGGAATAAAAGTTCCTTCTTTTTGCTACGCTCACGCAACAACAAAGTCTAGACCTTTTGTCTCTTTCTTCATTGACTATCGAGGAAAGAACAAAACACAAGTAAGGGTGACGAAATTTGCTTTGCGCGACTGAGACTCGAACTTCGCGGACTGTGCGTATTGCTCGTACAGTCAACTGCAAATCTTGAATCACCATAATGCATAACAAAATTTCAAATTATGGGGATATTCCAGTTATGGAAGACATATTATATTGATTTTTCACTATAAACGTACTCAATTCGAGTCATGGAGATATTCGACTTATAAAAGTTCGACCTATGGAAATTCGACGATAGTTAAAAATTTCACTTGGGTTTCTTTGGCTGTTCAATAAATCCGCATTCACTGTACTTGCTCTTGAAATGAATTTCGTTTTCTGCCACAACCGAAAATTGTCTTCAAGAAGTTGAAGTCAAAAATCAAAACTTGCCATTGTGTGGGTGACCTTGTTGTGTAGGTGTGGTACGTGTATGGGATTGTGTTGGTTTTTATTGTCTCCCTTGCGTGCGAAATGTGAAAAGTTTGAGTGTGTTGTGTAGGTATAGTGCGTGTATAAGATTGTATTGGTTTCTTTTTGTGTGGGAATATTTTTGTATGATTTTGCTTTGTTTTCATGTCTTCTTTTTTGCTGGCCGCCTGGTATTTTCATTTCGTTCATATAAATGAATATAGGCAAAATACAAGGCAGCCATGGCTCGATTTCGTTTGTTAAAGAACGATTTCATAAATTAAAGAAAATTCCACACAATTTGCTTAATATTCTCGAACACCTTGCAAATAAAAAACTTTGAAAAAAAAATCAAAGAAAGAAGACAGTGTTCTGATTTTTGTTTTTATTATGTCTTTCTTGTGTTTTTATAATTTTGTTATCATTCAATGTTTTCCCCTTTTACGGCAGTCCGTCCATTTGCTTGTTTACCTTAAGCAAACCAGCAGAATATTTTACCCCACATGGTTGAACAGACAAGAAATCTGTACAATTGCTTAAAATTTAACATAAGCCAATCGTTTCTTAAAAGTCTCTCCGGCCATTTTTTTAAGGGAGAAATGGGAACTCTATATGAATAAGTTCTCTCTGAAAAACGCATTAGAAATGTATAGCAAAGAGCAAAGAGTATTAAATAATATAGACTTTACAACTCTCTCAAAAGCTTTTTACGTTTTTTTTCAAAAAATAAGAAGCCGTGCGAGTAATGTTATTTTTCTGCTACTAACAGCGAAGTAGCAGCGCAGGCCGCTGTGTAGCAACCTTATTCTGCTAACTACTGAAAAATATTTGCCGGAAAGAGAATTCAATTTGAAATTTGTGAAATTTGTATTCCTGCATGTTTTGTTGTTATACAAGGACACAAGCGGTACTTCTGAATAAAAAACTTAGTCACCGAAATCTTACAGTATTTGCTATAGAGATAAGATTTTTCACCATCCTTTTTTTCTGCAGACCAATTTTCGCACCACATCCATATAAAAAAAAGGTGAGCTAAAAAATCTGCAACATTTTCGTGTAAACCGTGCCAGCGCTATCTAGCGGCAGACGTTGATTGCGATAATGGTCATCCGCTCATGAAATGTTGCCCTGTATTGTGGTCAACAGCTGATTTCAAACGAACTTCACCACGCCGGCACGTGTTAAGTTTTAGCTGCTAGTATTTTTCGCACAGTTGAGACGCCTTTCTTTCTGTTGTGGTAGGGACATTTGCGTCACGTCGCCTTACCAACTGCGCTTCGTCAGAGATTCAGTCGTTATCCTTCGGTTGGCGAGTGCGATAGTAACGAATATGAAATACGCTTGCAATCTCGTTTACCTGAGCCACACAGAAAGTCAATTCAAAACTTAACGGTTTTTAGTTTACGTCAAGTTTTAGTTTCGGAAGTCGTGGCTTGGCGTAGTCCAATGAAGGCTGATACAATTAAAAAGTAATAACGAAACAAATTGTAATTTAATTAATAATTTCACAACATATCTACAGCTACATATGTCTATGCGTGCCTATACAACTGTAGCATTTAATAACTCCATTAAATTAATTGCAAAACCAAAACGGATATGGCGAGCGCATACACAAATTGAAATTAAATGAACAAATAAACACATTAAAAATAAAAAACGGCGGCGTAGCGCAATGGTAGAGTGCTAGCTTTGCATGTGAAGCACCGGTTTCGAGTCTCGGGGTGACATTTCATAACGTTAATAACAATTATAATAAAAGTCGAAGGCCATAGTTGCTAATATTTCATATAATAACATTTGGTACCTAATAGCTTACCTAATGGTAATAATAAAAATAATAAATAATACAAATAAGATAGTTTGTTAAAACCAAAACTATACTATATCTAATATCTAGCAAAATAATGTATCTAATACAATAATGATTGAACATTCAAATGTCAAGAAACCGCATAGTCAGTGTCGAAGACTATAAAAATTTAAAGGAATATTTCGCACATTCAACTTATACTACTTGTATACGTCTTCCACTTTAGTCTTTCATTTATATGTGAGAAATATTGTTTTTGACAAATCTGTTGAATACGCTAGTTGATCTATATTATCCGTTTGCATTTTTGGAGATGGGAAAATAATGTTATTCATTGACCGCTTCTCACTCCAAAACGACATGATAGCACACTAACCCAGAAGCATTAAAATTATGATTATAGAATACGTTCTTGTCATATACGATATGATATGTCCACAAAAAAGTAAAGTATGTTGCTAGAATCTAGATACAACTAACTATTTACTGTTGGTTACTGCTTACTGTAACGTCATACATCGCAACAAAGACTTAAATACAAAGTAAGAGGTTCATTCAATTACAAGTTTTATGAGAAATCGTAAAGTCAGTCGGATAACGGGGTAAACTCCAACCTCTGGAAACAGTCCGTTCGCGTTAAAGAAGTAGGGCAAAAAAACTCGATATCAACTGAGAGACGAAAACACACGCCAAGAAGTCTGAGAGGCCAACAGATAGAGGTTAAAGTAGAAGTAGTGAAAAAATATGTGATAAACCATAAGCATAAATATGTGATAAACCATAGACCCAATGAGTAAATAATTAATATAAAAATTGTAGGAGGGGTTGCAGAGACAGGGACTCGGTGAATAAGAGGAAACGAAGCGACACAACAGCGACGAACGGTATTAATTCCGCCTATTACAGAGACATGTGGGGCGTGAGCATAATAGCCCGTCTGTCGGTCAGTGCGCCTGCCTGTACCGAGTCTGATAGTGTGAGTCTACCTGCTTGTGAGTCTGTTCATGCATGCATTCATGTGTGATGAGTTTTGTGAGTATATGTTGGCGAAGATGTTTCCCTGGGCTGTGCTTGAGAATCGAGTCATTTCTTAGCAAAGTCGGTCCTTCGTCTGTGAGTGTTACGCGCACAAACTTAATAGCAAAGCATAAAATGGCATGTGTATGTGGGCGCGAGTTTGCCTGTGACATAAGCAGCAGGACTATAACTGCCTTGTACGCGGGAATGATTGTTTTAATAGGCACTTGAACGGAAATTAAGTGACAACTACAGATAAATTGCGATACTTGAAAACGTTTTTGGGATTAACGGCATTATTCGTGGTCTACATAGCAATTAACTTTGGCTAAACCGAACTTGTAATACTCTTCATACATACAAATTTTAGCCTACGGTCATGCATTAAATGAACTCGTCTGGTCTGGTCTCATCAAAAATAGCTTATGTGGTCGTGGTCCTCCGCTTAGTCACAGACTTCATGATTAAGTTATAACGTGATAACATAAAGCGAAAAGGAGAGAGACGGAGAGAGCAGTGGTAATATGCTCTACACACACACACAATGTGAAAAAATCTCACTGTAAAAGAATTTGACTTTGTGGATGCCTGCAACGTGTCCAACAACTCAAAAACAACTCAAAACCATAAAAACCGCAGTAAGGCAAAAGGCAACGAAGGAAAGCAGACGTGTCGGAATCGGCTTAATGGCGCATATATTTGAGCAAAAGAATTAAAATTTTTTTATTCAAGAGATCACAAAATACCAACACTTGTCCTTGCCTCAAACGATTGTCAAACAAACAAACAAACAAACAGTTGTTGTTTATGATGACTGTGACGCGGCCAATGACTACGACGCTGACGTGATGCTGTGCTTTGAGTTTATTTGGTATGCAACACACATAATGAAATATTTGCACATTATTAGCGGCATAAAGCACGAGGAGAGCAGATGCGCACATTCACTCCAAATCAATGCTTGATTGGTCGAATGTGGAATGCGAAAAATGAGTTCGAGTTTGTTGAGCAGAGCAAAAGCAAATCGCACAATGTTTGTTGGCTTATTAGCCCATTCGCTCAGTGCTTACATAAAGCAGTCGCTGTCAATAGGCAGAAGGGCTGGCGCCATGGCATTCCCATGAAATGAAACATGTGTGCAGGAATAAACGTTGGCGTTGGCGGACGTGTGGCTGTGCAACACACTAACACATCTATACAGACGCCGTGTGTTCGTCCCTGAATATTTGAAGTGAAGGGATAAATATGATTGCTGCTTATATTACCGCTGCTTTTTGCAACCGTTTTTGTTTTCTTTGCTTAACCTTTTTGTGTTATTTTGTAAAAATTCTCATTTTAAACGACCACTTGCGGTTCTATCTGCTTTAGTGCATTGATTACTCGTATATCATGTCTTTATTGTTTCAAATTTTATTTGCTTTTTGCTTTGTTGTTAATTTCTTTTGAGCACAGTACAACTGTTGCGCCTGGTTTGGGCAACCCTGATAAGGTTTTTCTTCTTTTTTACTTTGCACCACATAATGATGTCATCAATTTGCTGAGAAATAGCCCATTAAGTGGCAATCGATAACTGCCGCTTGACTAAAGTTCGTGGCGTGCAACAGTTTTGCTTTCGTTGAACGTCTTACATTTGACTATTTGTTGCTTTGGCTCATAGCCAATTGGTCACCAAGCCGTGCACATGGTCGATAGTAGTGAGCCAATAGCTCCGTGCGCTTTCGTTGGCGCCCCCTGTGCTTCGAATTAAACCTGTCCATTCCAGTTCGATGGCGAGGAAACTGTATGACGAAATCTTATTTTTTTCGTTCCTTGCCCGCGTGCAGCAGAATGCGTTTATGGCAACACCAGTTTAGCACAAACATTCACTTTAAATAGTTTTTGTATATATGTTGCTGTTAAATTATAATTTGAATAGAGACTCTTGCAAACGGAGTGTGAACGCGGTGTTTGCGGTGTGTGCGTCCTCCCACTCCGTTTAAACTGGGGTCGTCGCAGTTTTTATGCGTATACGTGCTTCCAAATGATAGCAGCACCCATAAAAACAGTAGCACGAAAAACGACAGTTAGGAGCTTCAAGCCACGTAAAACGGCCTGTTATGCCAAAAGAGCTTTTAAACCACACCGCTTGCAAAGAGAAAAGAAACTTGGCTGTGAACCACTTTCGTCTCGGGTTGTTGGCTGCTGACGAATAAAACAAGCAAAATGTGTGCACAAAATAAAGAGCGGGCAACGAAAATGTGATGAGCGCATTTAAACTTATCCGAAGTGAATACAGACGAATTTATTAGAATGCAAATGTGTAATCGACTAAAGCAGAACAAAGAAAATGCTTGCAAATTCATATAATGGCAATGCTGGTCCTGGCATTGTCAACTTTCACCACGGCATACGTACATATATCCTTACACATGCAGCACTGAACTCGTTTCTAATACGCACCTTGAGTGCAGATAACGAAGTCCGCAACTTGCACGAAATTGTTTTTATCCATAAAGGAAAGCAGAAAATGCAATTGAAGGCTCTCTGGTGTGAGATGGTCTACTTGCAGGCGCCACATGTAAAATGTTCTTCTGTGCGAATGCAATCGAAAATATTCCTTCACCAACTTGATTGTCATGCCACTTTAATTGTGTGTTTTATGTCGCTTATGCTGGATTTCAGTAATGACATAAGTATTCACTTTAATGCGAATATAAATCGATAAACCTGATGAGCTGTAAATGGTGAAAGAGGAACAGCAACTGAACTAAACCCTATGAAGCCGGCTACAAGAACAAACGAAATATGGAAAAATTGTTTTAAAAATAGAATTTAAATGAATTACATCAGCTAAAAATAACCAACCACATTCCACGGAGATATAAATATTTTAGAGCTTTACTGTTGTTATACTCGAAGCCAGAGAGAACTTATTCATAATTATTCATCATGGATTAATACTCTTTGCTCGAAGCAGTAAAAGAGCCCGTAGCCCGTAGACTACACCAACAACAATCACTGCAAAAGCTATGCTAAAAATTATTGTTTTATAAGATTGCTTATTTTAAAGTATAAAAGACAAGTATAAGTTGTGCCAGCGGTAGAGGTTGAAACGAAAACGTTTTACCGATCGTTAGAAAAATGAAACATTGATATATGCAACGCAAAGTGTATGATTCACAATAAGATGTTTGCAAGAAGCTTTAAATACTTTCAGAGGACTTATAATAAATGTTTATGTTATTGGGAGAGCATTTTTCCAGAGTTACTAAGCGCAAAGTAATTAACGCAAGCTAGGATCAATGGTCAATGTGCTTCTACATGCTTTTAAGAAGTGTGACTCGAAGTCAAAACATGAGCTACCTGCAAGACTCCACATCAGCTTTTTGCCCAAATTGATACTTATTTCATGGATCGTCTTACATTTAAAGTACGTACTGTACTTAGGCAGGCAAGAGTTCTGTCAGGCAATTAACTAATTGCAACACACTTTTGTACACAAACACGAATACAGGAAATCTTAAGGCAACCGACCAGCTCAAGCCGTTGAGATACTAAACGAACCGAAACAAGCACACAAAAAAAAAAAATATAATAATTAGAATAGAAATACAAATAGCTAAATGCTCCCAGATATGGTACAACAACCTAGCCGTGTTCATTATACGTTTGTTCATGACATGGATTACAATTAACGGAGTTACTTTAGGCTAAATTTAAAAATGTGTTAGGAATAGTACATGTATGTATTGTTTGTATTTTCATCTCGAATCTTTATGCTACAAGTAGAGTGACTTGTTTGTAGGCAAGATTGAAACTGCTTTGCTATGTAGACGAACAAAACAGAAGACACAAGGTCTACGTAACAACTTAAATTAATAATAGAAATGAATTTTTAAGCTAATAGCTGTTTGTACCAGCCGGCATTGAGTTCAGAAGTACAGCAGCAAGAACAGAATGCTTTTGCCCCCAATAAAAAGAAAATATAAAAAAAAAAACAGGACAAGAACAAAGTAAGTTGAATTCAAATCTTAACTGTCAATACCCCGAAGCCTTGTAGGACGATTTGAGTAGAAGAGTACTGACCATTTGTTAAGTTATAAGTCTTAACTGATTTCTTGCTCGAGGTATTCGAGACATTGTGTGTTGTTCGCTTTTTGACATCCGAGCTCTCAGCTCTCTCTCGGGCTATACACGACACAAGTGTTTAAAAGCAAATGCATTGGATAACACCAGTCTAGCTTTAGTTATCACCACTTCAGTCTCTCACACAACACCCACTCTCGTCTCACTTTTGTCGTCGAATGATGCTATATCTCACTGCCTGTCTCTGCTCTTTTACATACATACTCTTCAACGTCAATTTGCAGTGGACTTTTGAAATTTGCTCATCACTCATTCAAACGCTCTGTTCGTTTAACTGGCGTAGAATTACCGCCTCCAAACATTTTATGGCATTTGGTTAAAAATTGTTTTGTCTTATTTTTCATTTTTAGCAAAAAACTTGAAGTCTTCTTATTTTGCATTGCATTGTCAAGCTGATTTCAGTTGAGATATTAAAATGGCGCTCAACTATTTTTGCGGTTGCCCTACAGCAGATTGTTTTGCAAAAACCATTTCTCATAGCACGAACTTAAACCATGAAATTCCATTTTCTATTTTGTGGCTTGGCTTTTTGCCCTTTTTGGTTCATTGCTTGGAATTGCTCAACTACAAAGCGTTCGTTCATCTGTGTCGGTTGCATTCTGTGCTTGCCTTTGACCGAAGCGAGTGTGACTTCTAACTATTTCTTCATTTTGCTTTGAATAATAATTTACTTTTTTCCAACGTGATTCATTCAATTAAGAAGCTGAGTGCGATGGCAGATGTCTTTCAATTCAGTGGCACGAATGCGACTTACAATAATAGCAGAAAATATATTTTACGTAATTTATATTTTATTCGGTTCTTCGGTCTTTAAATAGGAGTACTTCTGCAGACAGTCTGAGCACGTCAATCAAAATTAACGATACACATCTGGTCACCGACCACTAAACGACAACAAAAGCTCTCTTAGCTTTATTGTAGCCAGTTTAGATGGCGTGGTGTCTGTCCTATTAGTAATTTTTAAAGATAAGAAGGTTGTGTGTGTGGCCACGAGCATTTTCGTGGCATCTGGAGTGCCAAATTTTAGAAACGATGAACGATGTAGACTGCAATAGATAAATCACGCGCCGAAATGAAAGATATTTTTTTAAGTTATAATTTCTTTGCATTTTTGACAAAGTGCGCGTTCTTCTATGCATTTAATAAGTACAAAGTAAGTCAATAACCGAGTTTACGCACTATAAGCGATCTTAGCGAGTGATTGTATGCAACTAGTACGGACAGGGAAGCCGAGATTGCCTGCCAGTAATTCTGCACATGAACAGAATTGTTGTCTGTGCAACTTATGTAGCGTAACATAGAGGGGAAGATTTCCTTAAATACATGTGTGGATGGACTTAACGCGGCAATATTTTCATTGATAATAAATAAATAACAAAAACTTAATAAAAACTAAAGGCAGAGACACTGTTGTTCTGTATATTTAACACTAGAAACGAATTTGAGCCCATATCAGCAAGAGCTGCCTTGTATTTCGCCTATATTCATTTATATGAATGAAATAAAAATACCAGGCGCCCAGGAAAAGAAGAAGGCATGATCAAAAACAATGAAAATGGATGACGGCAATGAAAACAAGAAAAGGATATATGTGTATAAGTAGTCACCAAAATTATGTTACTTCAAAGCCTCTACCTCAGAATACCATTTGAGTTTCGTTTCATGACGGCTTTATATTTCTATGTACACGGGTCCTACCAAAAGTGCATAAGAAACAACCACAATGCTCCGATGAGCCAATCATCAGTTTCCCGCGCAATTGAAAGCGCTTCGAAATTGATTTGTATTTTTTGAAATTGAATATATTTTTTCTTTGTATGCTTAGTATTGTAACGTAATAAATAATATTGTGGATAAACTATATTTTTCTTTTTTTGATTTGCTTTATATACGTATAGATTCTGTGGAGTTTCCGCCCTTGAGCAAGCAATATATAGTTGACCATACGAAAAGCATGGTTTTTCTAAATCCCGTAACACGCAGTGATTGTCCATGAGCTTTATTGATTGTCATCGCGAAAGCAAGGCGCACAGGAAATTGTAATCATTTGAATGTGAAGATCATATCAGCGGAAATCATTGGAATGCGCGGATGTAATACATCTTCTCCTTTACATTTGCCGTTAATTATTGTTGCTTCAATTACACGGACGGATGTTTCAGCAGCTCTCGAAGTAGAGGCTCTGCTCCGTTTAGTTTCCTGGCGCACAACTCATTCTTCACTCGTTTTAGCAGCGCTGCGTGCTGTAAATTTCAGCGATTTTCTCGTCGATCTTCCAGTGTTTGACTTTTTAGGGTGGCATTTCGTATTCTTCATTTTTTTGTTTTTTATTTTCATTCGAATATTTTAACATTTCGCCTTTTAGTACAGTTTGAGTAGCACTGCCGGGAAACTCAATTCTCAGAATAACGAATACCAGAATGTGAACATGTACTTTACAGACGGCTGTAAAAACAGTTTTCTTAATGATGCAGCTTTAAATAGTGCGTGAGAATACCAAAATACACAAAACCTATTAAAAAGCTTCACCATTCGTAATAGGTTGCTATTAGGTTATTGAGAATAGGGCCATATGTAAGCGATCATATAACACAAAAACCCATAACAATACCGCTGGTCATGTTGAACAGTCTTTCCAGCTGTATGTTATTTACATTCTGTTGTTTGCATTTATAACATGATTTATTTATAATGCGTTTCTGCTATTATAATTGAGCTGAGTTGGTTGGCTTCATAAACCAAAAAAAGGTATTCAAAAATATGGTACTCATTAGAAGAACAAAATAGGTTGTCCCCGTAAACTAATAAAACATAACCTTTTAAAGCCATTATCCTCATTAATATGACAAAAAGAGTTTGTATAAGCAACCATAAGTATACATTTTTAATCATGAACACAGTGTGTAAAAAAAAAATTAAGAAAAATGTTATTATATCTAAGCAGCTTTTCTTCGTATGCAATGGAAATGATTAATTTTATTTCATTGGTGCATAAAGCTGCGACGCGAATTCAATCCTAAGAAGTTCATACATATCATAGTAGTGCACAAGTGAGCACAGCAATAAAGTTAAATTCTGAAAGCAAAAGTGAAATAATAATACGCATACGCCACAGTATTGCAAGGCAAAAGTATCTAATACCAGATTAAACTTGAAATGGATAATTTATTATGCAACATGGCGAGCAACAGTCGATACTCGTCCTATAATTGTTTGACATCGTGGGACTCATATGACAAGTTACCAAGGTGAGTTCGTTTATTATACAAACTTTTCAAAACCCGGCCCAAATAGTGGTAAAAGTCTTTCTTTAATAACTCATAAACACACAAAAACCGATGAAATTCGTTATTAAAGAATTTCCACACAGATACATGCACATATACGAATACACAGCCACACACAGTAGGTGTATATAAATTATATGTTTAGGAAGCCAAAATATTCTGAGAAACCGAATTATATCCACTCAGCACTAACGGAAACTCAATTTCGGCGTTTCTTATTGATTTATAAAAACAAGAATAAATAAATAAATAAAAAAGATTATTAAACACTGAGAAGCGAAAACCCACAGAAGACATGGTACAGCGCAAATCAAAGCAGCAGCAACAGCAATTTTATACCATTACCTACAACAAAAGCTCCATTGAAGTATGCGCAGGTGTGTTTAAGTTACCCAAGTTATGTTACCCAGCGTAAGCGAATAAATGTGCAACTGTAAAATGGGCAAAGCAGACTTGAAATTCAATAGTTTCTCTCTTTTAAAACATTTTACGCGAAAAATTGTCCATGAGAAAAATCGATGATGATTGATGTGCTAACGAAATTCAATTTACAATTTTTAATGATGCACTTAAGCGCTGGTATAGTAAATCGATGAATACAGGATGATGTTATAGCCTTACGAACAGTAGAAACTCGGTATGTTGGACTTCAATTCAAAGAATGTGTATGAGAACGACGTCTGCCTGTTGCTGCTTAATTTCCTTCAAATGGAAACTATAGACTTAAGCTACTGAATGTAGACAATTAAGAAGGATAGTATGTCGAAGAAAGATATGCTATAGTCCTGAATAGCAACGAGTGAGTTAATGACGTAGCACCCGCAAATGCATTTGGAAATTTTTGTCAACCTCTGCTTTTGTATTTGAAGCTTACTATGCTGGTATAAAATGTATTTCATAACAAATTTCCGTGCTGACCGTGATTGACTCGAGGAAATGCTGTGCGCTCAATTCGTGTTGAAGTCGAGTTTCACCTCAACGTAATGACGGGGCGCATAAAAATTGCTATTAAACAGTAAAAGCATATAAAAATGTGTCTATTATGGCAACGCATATCAGTCGCCATATAAAGTAACAAAAGACCTTTTCCTTTCGAACGAGCCCAAATGCCTCGTGACCGAAGCAGCTCACCGTAACTCAACTGGGCCTGGGCCAACTACTGGCTACTGCATTCAGAATATAATGTGCACAAGTTTCTGCCAACGTACAGAAGCCAATCCAGCACCATTAGGTCACATGCCACAGTTTATGCCTCAGTCAGCCGGTTTATGCCCCAGTCGGCTGTGAACTCTAACTTTTGTTTAGCCTGGCTTTGTGTTGTACAAGCTCAACAAAGCGGACACTGTTACTGTTGTCCTTTAATATTTGATCTTTAATTCGACGCACTCGAAAATTACGTAAATAATTTAACAATAGAAGAAGACATTTTTGACTCGGAATTGTTCTGTTCTGAATTGTTGTTGAAAGTTGGTGATGACTTTATTTATGGGGCTGCCGAGCGATTGAGAGTGAGCAGTTAAATAAATCTAAACCATTGTAAAGAAACAACAACGTTGTACGACTACGTCCGCAACGTATTTTTGAGCTCTGAGCTGAATATGGAATGCGTTAAATAAACAATAAGTCAGCAAGAAATGAAAAAAAAATAACATTAATTAAAAAAAAAAAACATAGACAATGGACTGGATTTGAATGTATATACGGAAGCAATCGTTTGTAGGTTTACATTCAACTCGTCTTCTCTAAAGGTGCACACAGAACAATGCTAAATAAGGAAAATATTTAAAAATAAAAGGGCGCGATAAAAATGGCTTTTATACTTCTCTAAAAGGTCTTTACGTTAAATTGAATATCGACATTCTCGTTACCCGCCAGCCACAACGATGCCAACCAATTTCAGTTAAAGACGAATTGACAGCGTTTTTGGCAGGGTTGGTTGGTGGCACTGGCAACGGCAATTCAAAGTACGCCAACGGCAGAACGCACACTCCACTGCCTACGGATAATCGAATGATGAAACAACAAAAACACATTAGCGCTTAAATTCGCTGGTTAACGACGCACGATGGAAAGGAGAAGAAACACTTTAAGGTTAACGAAGCACTTTATGCGTATCCGCGATTGAGATAGTTGCCTATATTATATAAAAAGGACGGATATATACAAGTGTGTAAATAGAGCAGTAGAAAACACAATTTAAAAAAATTTTATTAACAAGTGAATGAAATAAAAAATCTTATTAAGAAGTTACTCAAAATTGGTTCTTCTTCTCCATAAAACCCGAATATGCCGACTTTTATACGTGTAGAAGTCAGATATAGTACTTTTCTTATTGTGGAAAAGCGAATCGATCACATAAAGACGGACATTATTGCTTAGAGTAGCGCCGAACTTATTACTACAAGCCATAATACTCAACAAACGACCTTTACATTTAATGAGTGGATACAACTTTTATAATGTAGGCATTCAAATTGAAAACTGCCAAAATTTTCCAATTGAAATTGTAAAATTATAATGATATAATATAATTTAATAATATATTACTTGTAGTTCAAAAAGCGAAAACAACAATGTACTCAATGCACAACACGTGATTTTATAAAAGTTGAAGTTGCTCCTTTACATTCATAGGTGAGCAATGTCTGAGTGCCATGGCGGACCCACTCACCCACTCCATCAGGCAAAAACCATTAGATTAACGTATCCACCACAAGTCGTGGATATTCAAAAATATGGAAGAGAATTGTTGAGGCTCTATGATGCTTAGAGCAGCTAACGAGGAATTCAAAAAAATACACAAAATTAATTAAAATCAATTTTCAACTTCTAGAGGTCAATGAAACTATACATGTTTTGTTGGAACTGCAAAAGCAATTATAAACCCAACAACTTGTATCAAAGTGACTAAGTAAATAAAAAAAGCGACATAAGAGTATTCAGCGTGAGTTGAAGACCGGATTAAGCGCGGTCAATGCATGAACTTTGCACCGTAAATACGCCGCCAACACAGAACGAACAATGGCCTTCTTCGTTGCAAAGTGCCGCACTCAGAGCTATGTAGCTTGGCTTCGGCTGTAAATGAACTCTAACGGTGAATCGCAAACCAAGCCAAATCAAAATTTTGGTCTGTGTTCACTATACTGACATTATAAAAGGTCATTTGGCCACATTCTTTGTGTGACAGAAAATAAACAAATAAACAATGAGTAAACTTGCTTCTCCTTCGCCAACAAAACTTGAAACGCAATAAAAGCGTATACACTCGTATATATCATTGGAATATGCTGGCAAATCGAGCTAACAATCTGCTATAACATGTGACCTGTGCGTCTGTACACTTCGGCTGCAACTAAAATTTCACTAATTTTAAAGATGTGCGCAGATCCACGGTTGCACGCAGTTCATGTGACTAATTACTTTTCTGAATATTTAAAAGATTCCTAAGTGGCGGTTGGCTTCTGATTTTAAATTCAATACATATTTTATACATATTAAGCACAGCATCCTGCAAGGAGCGCTAGTAACAAGTTCATTTACTTGTTAATCTCTTTGATTTAGGTGCACGATAGAGTTTTGGTGAAGGTTGTACCTTAAAAGGACTTAGCCCTCATAGTATTCGTAACCCACTATGCTCGTTTCTGTTAGTATATTGGTCTTAGGTTGAATATGCAAAAAGTATGCTATTTTTACCTTAAATACAAATCAATTCCCAATGGTTGTTTTGCAAGGATATTTTTAATTACTTGCCAGTTTCCTCGACAAATCCCGTTGCGCGTTTGGCTTTTATGGATTTTTTCTTTAAGTTGGTGATTCCTTCCTTTAGTAAAGTATGCGTAATTCTACTTCATGTACACTTAAACAGGTAGGTGGGTACTCAATGAGAGGCAGTATCCATAAGAGTACAACTTTTCACAACGATTCGTGTAGCACTCTTTAAAGCTTTAGAGTGCCGTCGTGAAGACAAACGATTTGCCCTAAAAACCTAAAGAGAAACTAAATAAACTTGGATTGCCATTTAGATGCGCACTTCACGACTAACATTCGGGGAACACAATTTGTTATTACTTGCCACTGTCTGCTGTCTGCACTCATTTCATGCGAAATGTACTGCCACAACTACAACGAAGCCTTTTCACGATATCCGCTATGCCATAGAAGATCATTTCGCCTTAAGAGCCATGGCTAGGAATTTTAATTATTTATATCTTCTAAAAAAATAAAGAAAAAAATTTCTCTGAATACCATCTGAGGATAGTAGCACATAAAGACTATAGAGAAAAAAGTTACAAATATATCTAATGTTCTTGTTTTTTTATTTTTATTTTAGAGTCCGCGTGGAATATTATGTCAATGAAAACACATTTAAGGAAAGACTGCAACTTTATTTCATTAAGAATCAACGATCAAGTAAGTAAATTAATATTGATGTTCGAGTAGTGAGTATACGTAAGTATTTAAGTCTGTTAAGATTATATGAAGCAACCAAAAAAATTTCTTCATGCTCATTTCAAGAACTATTTTGATGAGTGAGATAGATAGCTGATAGGCAAGACGCTTGTCAATCAAAAACGAGAGTGTGAATCGGTAATGGTCAACTCAACATATTTACATTAAAAGAATTTCTTGAATTTGATTGTTCATCAGTTTCATTTCTAATACATTTGCCGTTTTCCAAAGAAATTGGCGAAATTGCATACACTGCATCACTCATTACAAATTGTTTCATTTGTATAAGAAAATTGAATTATCGATTCAGTTCAAATTCCAAGGTCAGTAGAATCCTGGCAAATAATTAAATTTCTTAAAATGCGTCATTTATATGTAGATTGAATATGCAGTTGAACTGAATACGCGCAGATTGAATAAACACTTGGCCTTAACTGACAAATACAGTGCAAATAGAAAACAATAATAGAGTAATGAACTCGAAGAGAAGAGCAGATAAGTAAGTATTCAATCAATAAAGTAAATGAAAGGCGATTGGGCCATTGAAGCCGATTCGAATAGGGCTGACTGCAGTCTTAGCTAAAGAAATACCACTAACCTTGCGTAGAAAAGTTCCCAACACAATTATGCCAACAATAATACAACTAAATAACAAACTAAATAACAACTAAATAAATGACAGAACCAACGACGAGAATGCATGTTTATTCGAATTTTGTTACGCTGAGTAGATTAAAGCTGCTAGAATAACAAGTGACAGACAATCACTCTGTAGTTGGTGGTTTCCGACAACAGAATACACTGAAAACGGGATTGACTGTGCATTACAACTCCAAGAAATAAGGCGAGGCTACTATTATTAAAGCAGGTGACTTTCCTTTACCATTAGCCGAATAAACCTTTCTGAGGCAGGGTATAACAAATAATTCTGTCAAAAACATAAACTGGCATACAGAAAAGAAAACGCAATGCGCCAATAAAACAATGACAAGCTATTGCATGTATCGAAGAAATACCGATTAAAATCACGGGAACGAATTATTAAAGCCAAACAAAACACAAAGTACGCATTGCAAAGATACATCTCATTATATCTCTTTTTGCTGTTGTCGCTTTGTAAGCTTACTAGCGTAGCCCGCATTAGCAAAGGAAATAAAAATTCTATAAAAGTACAAAAATCAATTGAAGCACCTTGTGATATATGACATTTCTCGTTTCGTAAACAGGAGCAGGGACAATTAAAGCGGTTTGTAAGTTAAACATTTTTGATATTTTTCTTTGACAGACTTTCGATTTCGAATTTGACATACTTTTCAATGGCAAACTGATGAAGCATTTTTCATTTCATACAACTAATTGAATTTTTATTTTTTCCCCAACTTTTGAGTTATACTAACGCACGAGACTTCACAGGATTACTCGACAGGCTATTCTAGAGTTTCCCCAGAAAATCTCATCAAAATCGGTGCAGCAGTTTCGGCTTCTATAGCGGACACATACAGACATACAGGCATACATCGAATGTTATATAGAAACATGTTATTTTGAAAAATCAAACTTGAATAAATTTTACATAGTGTACTTACACAATAACTGAACAACTATAATAATAACGAGTATAGAGTATATGTATTTTATATATGTATATAGATTTAACTAACTGTTTTCCCTTGCAACTCCAGGCTTGCGAATACGAATTGCCGACTTATTCTTTAAGTTACTAGCGTGCGTTCTCTACATTCTGCGCGTGATAACGGATACAAATCCAACTTTTGCAACATGGTGTGTACATATGTAGATACATCTTGTGCCAAAAAAAAATTTTTTTTTATTCCTCGTCTTTTACAGCTACGGCTGCTCCTCAAGCAATAAGACAGAGTTTCTCGTGTCAGCGCAACTGACAGAGGAGGAGTTTCAAGAGCGACCGATTATCAACTGGGAGGCAATACTGTGGGTCAACCGGCCGACCGTACTCTGGGCTGTACAATTAATTTTAGCGCTGGTATCACTAACAGAAGCGGTGCTACTATCATATCTGGGTTATAAGGTGCGTGTCCAAGTGGCAATGGATGCCGCAGTTAAATTGCAAATTAACCTAAGTTACATCATGCAACTTGATTGTTTTATTGCAGGGCAATATTTGGCAGCAAATACTTTCGTTCCACTTCATTCTAGAATTATTAACGACAATACCTTTTGCACTAACGGTTAGATACACTTTGTACAATTACAGTAAATCAATTTAGGTATTTCATGTCATATTATAATTTTTATTTTCACCTGCCAAAACCAATAGATACTATGGTCGCCTTTAAGGAATCTATTTATACCAATATTCCTCAATTGCTGGCTGGCAAAGCGTTCGTTAGAGAATATGTTCGTAAGTATATCCAAAAGTTTAGATCCAGTAATACAACTTATGTATTTCAAATATGTCTGTAGTAATATATTTATGTTATTTTCACTGTATTGTATAATATAAATAAAGCCTTTTCTTTATTCTTTCACACGTATCCTGAAAATATGTTAGGCCAGAAATCAAAATATTATAATCACCTAATTATTAATTCATTTTACTTAATATTTAATATGATAGAATGATTTGCATCGTGCCATGCAGAAATCTCAGTCCGCCTTGTCGCAGCAGTTGACGATACTATCTGCAACACTGCTCTGCCTCGTCTTTACCAGGTCAGTAATGATGTAATGTACGTAATTACGAACAGCACAAAATTCATTAAGTGACAACTAACTCACCATCATCATTGATAATATCAAAGCCACCATTGGCAATAATAGCCACCCATTTTGCACATCTACATATGTCATATTCAAGGTTGACTATCTTTGGCAACGCAGTTCTAATAGATGCGCTTCGTTTCAGCGTTTGTGGAATTCAACATTTTCAACGTGCTGGTCATCGTCACTTGAATCTGTTCCAGAGCACCTATTATGTGGTTGTGACGTTCTCAACAGTCGGTTACGGTGACTTCGTGCCCGATATCTGGCCGTCGCAGCTATATATGGTTATTATGATTTGTGTGGCGCTGATTGTTCTGCCTACGCAGGTGAGTCACTAAGATTTCATTGAAAACTGAATGTTGCTGATGATTAATTTAGTTGGCGTAATACACACAGTGAATATAAGGATAAAGAGTAATTGAATCGGGAAAAAATCTTGCTTAATAATGATACACTATATCTACACAACCGCCAAGAATATCTCATTGCCCGCCAAGTATTTAGTTTCCGAAGTTTGCTTGACTCATTGACACTCGATGCACCGTTTGAAGCGTCTATCAATCAAATTAGCCAACGCTAAGCGTCGACCGTTCAAGCCTACAGTGACAAATGACATTCAACCATAGCGACACTAAAGGTATCTGACCCCATAGTAGATCTTTAGGCATAAATTAACTGTTGATTGTTTGTTTGTTTAGTTACAATTGCTTGTAATAAACATTTTGAATGTCGTCGAGTGTCGTCGAGTGACAATAAAGGAATGGGATTCTAGCAAAACTTGCTATAAACATGATGGCACCACATCAATCAACTATGACCACTGGTTTCGTTCTGTCCTATTTGTTTGTATGTTTTGCACAGATAACGTCCACGATCCGAAGTGACAGACATCACAATTTTGGTCGAATTGTTTGTGACACATGATGTCGCTTGTTAACCAAATTTCAACATTGTTGTGAAAAAATTCGGTGCAACTTTCTTTCTTTGAATCGAGCTCTATATGGATGCCAAATTGTGTCGAGCACTCAACATAATTTAATAAATTTAAAAACAGCAAAAATCCAATCAACTTGAGCAAAAAGTGCTGTGAATTATGTGCATATGCCAAGGGGGTGGGCTGCTCTTGACTCTGTTGACCAACTTCGGTGTGCACTTACGCGTAGCGTGCACAAATTCAATTTGTGTGCAGTTTACTCGAATAGTATTTTCATATTGATTTGCAATGATTGACTTATCCGACTTATGACCACCTTTTATGGCAATTTTTCTCACACTCTTGCGCTTCTACAACCGCCTCCGCGGCTTCCTGGCGACCGGAAACTACGTTCATAAATGCAGTTCGAGCAACTTGCCTTCACTTGGATGGAGCGTCAGAAGCTCGGTGGCAGCTATTCGTCGCATCGCGCGCAGAGTGAGAAGCATGTTGTCGTATGTTCAACGACTCTGCACGCAGATACAATTATGGACTTCCTCAATGAGTTCTATGCTCATCCGCTGCTGCAAGACTACTACGTTGTACTGCTCAGTCCCATGGAGTTGGACACAACGATGCGCATGATATTGCAGGTGCCCATTTGGGCGCAGCGTGTCATCTATATACAGGTAAGTTTAGTCGAGAGAAGTGAAGGGGAATTTTTTTAAGGAAATTCAACGTTTGACTCGTTCGTTAGGGTTCCTGTCTAAAGGATGGCGACTTGGCTCGCGCACGCATGAATGAAGCCGAAGCGTGCTTCATACTCGCGGCACGCAATTACGCTGACAAAACCGCTGCGGATGAGCACACGATACTACGATCGTGGGCCGTTAAGGACTTTGCTCCTAATGTGCCGCAGTATGTGCAGATATTTCGGTAAGCGAAACCAAAATCCTGTTTTAGTGTCATTACTTTTAACGTTTCGTTTTGTACATTCAATTTAATTTCATGACCTTTTTTGATTGTCATCAATGTCGACCGCGCGTCATCGGTCAAACTGCGATCAACTACGCAATTATCGCCTGCGATGCTTAACAGGCCGGAACACAAGCTCCACGTCAAGTTCGCTGAACACGTTGTCTGTGAGGATGAGTTCAAATACGCTTTGCTCGCCAACAACTGCACTTGCCCGGGCGCCAGCACGCTAGTAACGCTGCTCTTGCATACTTCGCGGGGCCAGTGAGTATAATGTTGGGAATTCGGCGCTATCATCTGCGAGGCAAAAGTAAACATTTGCTTTGGAGCACCGGTGCCTCATTCATCTCTCCCTCTCTCTTCCACACACAGACGTACACACACATATGCACATCATTTGCTTTTTACATAATAAACTCCGCAGTTTTTTCACTTGCTGCCCTGTTTACCAGCATCTGACGAACTGTCGGCATGAAATGGAAGTGTGTGTGTGTGTGTGTGTGTTTATGAGGTTTTTTTTTGAATGTTATAAAATTCATTTTCAATTACTCTAGCGTGTGTAGCTAGGAGGCTAATCATCACTAATGCGCAATGCGAGCTTTAATTAAATTTCCTGAACAAATGAGTGAATTCACACTGCTTTGCGTAGCAATGACGAATGCGTGAAAGAAGGAAAGCGATAAATTATCAAATCCTCGCAAATATTTCTGGTTCTTTTCACATTATATAAATCATCGCGCGGCAAAAGTAGGCGTCACTCTTTCTAATGCCAATTATGAAGGTTGACGTAGCACTAATTATGGTCGGAGCACCGCACATAATTAACATAATTTTCACTTTGATAATAATTGAATTTCACACTTACTTTGATTGCTGACGACAATCCAAAATGATAATTCACACTACTAAGCCTCTAACGAATGCTTCTGAGGAAAACTTGTTCACACAATGACGCATTCATGTTTTGCGACCCAGTTATGTAACACAATTTGCTTTGTTAAAATTTTTTCATCCTCTGCTAAAAATTTAATTTGAAACTTAATTGTGCTGAGGCTTTAATGCATTAGCTTGACAGTGAGTTAGAGTTTCAAATTATTCCATTTTGCGCTCCGATTTTTATGTTAAATTTTCACAGCCGGCGTGCGACGACCTAAACAACATAAACGAAACTGGCAACTGATATCACAGCAACTTAAGATAAATGAAATTGCGGAGCCCATTCCTTTATCTTTTTGATTGAAGGTTGTTGAAAAAGCTTAGAATAGCTTTGTCGTATTATAACAAGTTTACAAAATAACGCCTAAATCCTGAATTTCCATCTGTCGAACATTTGTTGTAGGCTCGGTTATTAGATTCATCATGAAATAATATTGCTCACGTGTTGCTACATCATAGCAGGCAATTAAAGCGATCACACTCAAGTTTAAACCGAAGGGGCCAATGAAATGCCAACTAATTGGGTTTTAGATGTTCATATTAACCTTGAATTCGCATATAGTCACATCGACAATTGGCTTCACCGAGACACTTTCATCAGGCTGCACATACATTTATGGGCCTTAGGCCGCATTCAACTGTGAGTCTGAAACTTTTTCGTCACGCCAAGCGAAGCCGAATAGAAATGCACCTCAATCTTTCCTTTATTCATTGTTGGTCGCCGCCGTACTCACGCATTTCATTACACATTACACAATAAGAGTAACATAAATTTTTATCTTATTATCCAACACAGGGAGGGCCAGCAATCCCCTGAGGAATGGCATCGCCTGTACGGTAAATGCTCTGGAAATGAAATTTATCACATTGTCCTCGGTGACAGTCGATTCTTTGGCGAGTATGAAGGGAAGAGCTTCACCTACGCAAGTTTTCATTCGCATCGCAAGTAAGTACAATTCCATATTGGAAGTGGTCAGGGAAGACGCCAATTATTGTTTATTTATAATACTAAATTTCAATCATTTCGCAAGTACAATCGCATACCCACATACTCATATTGTGCGAGTGTTTCGCATGACCAACGAGTGTGTGTGTGCGTGTGTGCATATTTAACTTTGTACGGTTTTTAAACCAAAAGTTTTTTGCTCTTGGTTGATTTATTTAGTTACTCACTCTCATGAATTATTGATATCCATACAAAAGAACCGAAAATGAAAACCTTTTGAACATTTGTTCGCAGATACGGCGTGGCGTTGGTCGGTGTCCGCCCAGCGGAACTGCCGGAATTCTATGAGGACACCATCCTACTGAATCCGGGGCCTCGTCACATCATGAAAAAGGACGACACGTGCTACTACATGAGCATAACCAAGGAGGAGAACTCAGCTTTCGTTGTCAATCAAAATCTGAATCACAATTCAGATCCGACGAACAAGGACTGCTCGGGCTCCGGTGGTGGGTATAATTACCCTAACACTTTCGTTCCTCTCTACATCTCTCTATCGCTCTATCGCTCTTTATTACTCTATCTACAACTCACTCTGTCTACGTCCGAGTAGTTTGACATACACTCAACACGAAATTTGAATCGTTCTCAGTGAATGAATGAATTCGAAAACGTTTGTTTAGAATTTAAAGAACAAAATATGTTACACGTATACGTAAAGAAATTGCTGTTATTTACGCTTTGAGGTTGGCTGCAGATATTGTATGGTTTGATTTGGATTTTGTTAAACTCATTACGTTGCGCCCGAACAAATGCTTTTAATACTTGTTCATGTGTCTATTGCGTTTGGTTTTAATTATGAGTTATTTGAGTTCGTCTGAGTCTCTCAGCCTTACCCGGTCTTTTTCTATCTGTATTACACGCTGTGATTTTTTTGTTTTGTTTTTAAATTTGCTTTTCATTAACTTTGATGTATTGAATATGAATTTTATTCCTTTGCCGGAATTTTTAAAGTTTGCGAAATTGCGCTCACTCGATTCGGGTGTGCGCCGTTCCGGACATTCTCTCAGTAATTATATATCTGTGTTCTGTGTTTTTCTCAAAAGTTCGGTTTTTTTCTTGTTTACTCGTGAGTCTCTTCGTTGGGTTAGGCAAATCTTTGGTTTTCAGCAAATTATGCTCACTTAGATGTTTTCAAGTTACAATAAATTATATACAGATATAGATGAAAGATATAGTAGATGTAAAATATAGTATTTTACATATTTATTATACCAAAACAGACTCCATGGTCTAAAAAATATGACTAACATAACACAAAAAGGCAAGTTCATTGATGTACTTGTGCATCATTAGTAAACATAAAACAAGCACAGCCAAACGGCATATTTAATTACAGTCAAACTTCCATATAATGAACCGTCAAAGAAACAAAACATCACTTCGTTATATGGAAAATTTGTTATACAGAAAGCTGTGTACTTAACATCGTTGTATATTCGATTCTATAAGAAGAATTTGTCGTTTACACTTTAACGAGGTGACTCGTATTGATTCTTTTAGATTTATAATAAGTCTCTCATGTTAAAATTTTATTTGCATTAATTGTATGAGAAAGATTTCTGGTTTCTTTTGGAAATAATAGTTATTATTTCAGTGAAATTTTTAGTGCAATCTGCCTGAACTATATAGTGGAGAGTTGAATTGAAATTTTTTAATATTTCCAAGCTGTCACAAAACAATCTACGACAGAGATGAAAGATAAAAGATGACGTACGATACCAGAGAAAAAATACACAACTTAGATACGAATTTTATTGTGTACGCAGCTAACACAGATTAGATAGATTCATACATATATAGAGAGATAGATAGGTAAACTGATAGATTGATAAATAAACTGATAGATAGATAGACAGATAGATATTGCTTAATACATATAACAATTGGCAGCTGTATTTCATGATCTTGGATATACGAATTATTGATAGTATTAGATTTAATTGGAAGACACATATAACATACATAAATACAGAAGATCGTGTTACTACCAAGTAACCAGAAAATCGACAAAACCTATGTAAATTAATCGAAACACGATCATTAGAACTCGCACATAATTATTTCTTTATATTAAAGAGCCGCAAATATTTCTAACATAAATTCATATTGGCATTATGTATATGTGTATGTGTGTAGCAAATACAACAACAACAACTTCTAGTTCAACAACAAAAAAACGACAATTTACCAATCTAACAACTACTACTGCTACTACTACTACAACAACAACAACAACAACAATAAGCACAACTATCACATCATCATCATTACTATCAGCAACAACAACAACAACAACAACAACAACCATAAGCAATGCGGCTCCCGTGCCGTCGGTATGTGTTCGTGTGCCGCATAGTCCCAGTTATAACTCTGGTGCCGGCACGCCCATAGCTGAACGGCGTTCGCATCCGCAGCTGCAGCTGCAACAGCAGCCGCAACCGCTATTGCAACCGTTTCCGCAAGCGCAATTGCATCCGCATGCGTATCCACAAATGCCAAAATACAACAGTGATGTTGCAACACTTTTTGTGCGTGAGTGTGACATGGAATTTGAACGTCTTGTCTACAACCTCAGCTTAAATGCAAATCAATATCTTTCTAATTATTGTCTTTTTTTTCGAATACCTAACTCGCTCCTGCTCACTCGTACTCACCTAGTTCTTTTAAACAAAAGTCTCTTTTCAAGATTAACCATTATCTTTTATTGTATTTCGTAGTGCGTCGTAGTTAGATCCATCGCCTAATGGATCTGTTTGCGTACACCTCATTAATCAATCTTTCTTTCAATTCCAAGAATGCTTGCTTGTACGTACGTTTATATGTAATATGTGTATGTGTATGTGTATTTCCTTATATATCCTGTTTATAATTTTCTGCACTTCCGTTGCACACGCTACCCAGCTTCGGTTTCAAATCCTCGCTTCTGGCATGTTCTGTACGCCATTGTATTCTTGGGTCGAGTAGGCTCCGAGTTCATTTAAGTAGTTTATCGACATAGAACACGCGATAATTATGAGATTTTTTTTATTATCGCATTATTAATTTTAAATTTCATTCCTTTCAACAAATTTATAAAATTTCTAATATAGTATGTGTATAGTTTAGACAACGACATATTTGCCATTAATATGTACTACAGGGTTTAGTGTTACGATGTGATGTACGATCGAACTTCAAAAAGTTTCACTTAGATATTTTAGCTATTCTTTAGCTTTTCTTGGTCAGCTCACAATTGGTTAGCTAATAACAGGACGCAGAAAGTTATTCGAAGGATATATGCGACTTCAGATGTTTGTGAGCTGTTTAGCCCATTTGAAAACATTAATTTTGGAGTGCCAATCAGATGCTTTTCCAAACTCCGCGAATTTCTAAAAACGCACTCCATCTTACATCAAACACACAAAGGGAAATTTCAATTATCCTAAAAATCAGAACAAAACGACTCACATCGACATCACCATTGCACACAGATACTTGGTTAAATAGACTGAGTTGTCTCCACCGTTTTGACCTCTTTTTAATGGCACTAATGGCACACTCGACTGGTGTACTAGACAGAGCTAAGTTTGTATGCCTTATTAATTAATATAACTAATAATTTATTAAACCTATAATAATTGGTGATTACAAATTCGAAATTCTTGCTTCTCGATGCTTTTATCTATTTTATTTCATGCATGTAAATTGCGTTAAATTGTTGGGATAAAAATGCTCTCTTTTAATTTGTATCGACTAAGAAGTCACTCTAAACTTTACTGCCCCTTCGCTTGTGCATTTGTCGCATATGGGAAAACATTTTAGTGGCTTCCTGGGTCTCGGCTGCAAGTTTCTAGCTGAAGTTTGTGCCTTTTTCAAGCTTTCGTCTTTTCCATTGTGCCCTTTTTGTGGTTCTCCGCTTTTCCCATACGCACGCACTGATGGTAGATATTTGTGAAGCATTGCTGTGTAAAACTTTTATTTTCGAGTGATGTTTTGTCAATCCATGCATCCAAAGCACAGTAGTAAGATTGCAAATAAGTCTCTGTATCTACAGTTCAAAGGCTTTACTAAACTTTTGTCATAAAATATAAATTTCGTTGACGATGACGTTACTAACGATAATGGAAAATCTCAACTGCAGCAACGGATAATCCAACATCTGTGATAATATCGGATTCGAAGCAAAATCTCAAAGAGATGACGGTTTCGACAACGCATACAACGCAAATGGCGACTGCAACGACGACAACCACGTTGACAACAACAACGATGCCACTACCCTATGGTTACGGGGGCGGCGGCACCGGAAGTGGTCATAGTAGTACTTATGGCACAAATCTGACTGTAGGTGGCGGTGGAGGCGGAGGCGCTGGTGGTTTAAGTGTTCCCGCTGCAGCACACAGTACGATGACGGGTAATCATTTAGATGTGCCGCAATCAAATAATCCAAATTTGCTAAGTCCAGATGTGCTCAACCAAAGAAGAGGTCAAAAGTCATAAATGCAACGTAGCACAGTAAATATTTTAACATCTAATCCAATTTTAGGCAGTCGACGCCCTTCAATTCTCCCAGTACCAGATATGTTCACCTCATCCTCATTCAGCATTTCTGGCAATGATGACGGCGATGAGGGCGATGAGAGCGAAGACGAAATTGATGATGATGTGCCGTGGCGTGCGCCATCGGAAAAAATCGCGTAAGTAATGTGAATGAGAATATCAAGTCTTGAGCAACTACTAGGTGTGTGTGTTTATATTAACCGTGCACTTATTAGGTGTACCCACCCGAAAATTAAAAGTACGTGTACATTAGTCCTTGAACCTACCCAATAATAACAAGTCCCTGCAACTGGTTGCATTGCTATATATATCAGGGACCGACGAAGTGAATATGAATCTAACTCCAACTTTAGTATTTAATGAACAATATAATTGTGTATTACAATGGGCTAAATACTTTTGTTAGCCATGGTGTTCTGCAAGCGAGTCTTCGGTCCCCGATATATATGTATGTACATTAGAATTATGTGTAACCCCTCATAAGTGATCTAGAAGAGTGAAATGCCAAAAGCATCGGTTATAGTTTCGTGAAATTAGGCTATTGTCTAATAGTTTGGAATTTTCAATTTTTAACACTGGAAAACTAGAATGGAAAAAGTTCAAAGTTTGTTTACTTAACTCTGAACCTGAACCTTTTTCGAAAGCAAAATTCTACCAAAATTCCACCTCTTATTTGATACGACTCCACACAGTTGTCTGGCTGGCCACTTCCCCCAATCGCGTACATACTCGCTTATAATGAGTTCTTCGGAGGACTCCAATCTGCGAAGTTATCCGTGCTGCAAAGCGCCAAAAATAAAAGCCGCCAACTTGGGGACAACACGTTGGCGCAGTTTGGAGAAAAGTTACAGCTACGACAGCGAATGTGCCCAGCGCGGCAAGTGTCTCCGTCGAAAACCTGTAGACGATGGCACCCAAACTTATTATTACTATCGAAACGCAAGGGAATCGGGTGCAATGGCCTTGGTTTCACACGTCGAAGGTGACGATGCTGATGATGACGATGAGCGTGAAGTTGGTTGCCGCTGCTGTTGCTGCGCCTCATACTCGACAACGGCGACCACATCAACCACGACCGCAGCGGCACATTTGCCCACACCAACAGTCAGTGACACATTCACGATGCAGCACAGCCGAATCGAAGTTCCATCGAATATGTCCGGCCAGACACAACAGCTGCAGCAACAGTTGACACGTCCCGTTTGGGCGGCTGATTACTTACGGTAAGTCGGAGAGAAGCAGCTCAAATCAAGTTGCCTCAGTGGCTCAGTGACGGGTACGATTTTATTTTCGATTACACTCGCATTCTGCAAAAGTTACTAAAGCATCAAAAGCTTCTGTTCTGCTATGTCAAATTTCTTCAACACGTTGGCAACAACTCGTCAGATTCGTGGACGCCTATATGGCAAGGACAACCGAAACAAGCGCATGATGCCACAGGACCTGTTCTAATGACTACAACACTGTGTAGACTTCTTCTGTGGCGCATTTGATTACAAGCATTGCAAGTCCACCACCGACAGACTCGTATGTGACTGACCCGATTTTAGGCGTCGATTTTGACGGCGGCAACTTTCTGGCGTTGCTTCGAACAGACAAACTTTTGTGCTTAATTTAACTTTCACTACAAGTTTACTTGGTGTGCGAGTACACTGTTTGTTGCCTGTTGGCTGTGTTTTTGACTGCGGTTGCAATTGCATTTGGTACGATAACGTTAACTCGAAAGTTTTGCTTGTGTTCATGAACTGTCGTCATTTTGTTGGTGCCGCCACTGCGGTGGTTCTGTTGTAGTTCGTATTTGGCGCTGGTCTTAAGACAAGCTTACTTTTCATTTTATTAGGCGACGTTTTTAGTGGAATTCTGGTCGAGCTGCTGCAATGTGTTTTCCGGATGGCTAATTAATTTTCAAACAAAAGTTATGAAGTCTTAATCGACTACTGTCAGTCGTCGATGGATGTTATTCAGCTGACTTCAATGATTCAACGCTACAAGTCTATATGTACATTTGAAATTTATCTCTAAAGGAGTGGACATGCAATAGTCAGATCCAAAAGTTTTTCGATATACAATTCTGCCATATACAACACAATCTTCACCATGTTAAGCGTTCCATATAGGAGTTGGGACCTGCGTAACAACACATTGGAATTGTGAAATGAGATGAATTTATTCGAGCTCATAAATGCTAATGACTAAATGCTAAAGCAGGAAGAAGGAACTGAAAATGCTTGGTATAATAATGATACTAATTACATAAAGACACTACGAATTGTACGAAAAATGGACCACCTTTATATTAATACGACAGCAAGCAGAAGTATTTTTTAAATCAACAACGACGAATTTTTATTAAAAATATAAATTAAAAAAGTATTTCCAAATGATCATCATCGGTTGCATGGCTCGTTCACGCTTCAATTAGTGCTTTACTTGATATTGTATGTTAATCGCTTGCACTTTATTGGCTTGATTAAAATGCATATTCATAGCTGGAGCAAGCCTCCATATTATTTCGTGTTATTCGTGTTATTCGTGTTATTCGTGTTATTCCACTTCTCTCCTTACCGCATCCCAACCCAAATCAGAATTTAAGATTTTAGTTTGTGTGAAATGCACTTTCCATTTAGTTTAGTTTCCGTTGTATTTTTGTGTGGTCGTTTAACGCTTGAATTGGCTTCTGAGTTTTGCAAAAACTTGAAAGCCACATAGTATCAAATGCTAACAAAGCGGTAACTGTACGGAGTATCAATCTCAATTTGCAGCATTGTCAAAGGTTTCCCGCCCGTGTCGCCGTTCATCGGTGTTAGTCCAACGCTGTGTTATTTGCTCAAAGAAAAGAAGCCCTTGTGTTGCTTGCAACTTGCACAGGTACGCGAAAGCCATACTATAATTTTGGTATACCTGAGCGTATTACTGAGCGCGACATTGGCCCGCACTTTTCTCTTCTAGGTTTGCGAACACTGTAGCTACCGCAATGCAAAGGAGTATCAATGGCAGAACAAAACAATTATCCTGGCAGCAGATTACGCCTCGAATGGCATCTACAATTTCATCATACCATTGCGTGCGCATTTCCGTTCGAAGACGTCACTGAATCCAATAATTTTGCTACTGGAGCGCCGGCCCGATGTTGCGTTTCTGGATGCGCTTTCTTACTTTCCATTAGTGAGTCAATTTACGTGATTTTTTAAGTAGGAGTGAGGAACGCACTCGTATGTTAATAACTTAAAAATGCTATAGGTATATTGGATGCTCGGTTCCATTGATTGCTTGGATGATCTATTGCGTGCGGGCATTACTCTTGCCGAGAGTGTTGTGGTGGTGAACAAGGAATTATCTAATTCGGCTGAGGAGGATTCACTTGCAGACTGCAATACAATTGTCGCCGTACAAAATATGTTCAAGTTAGTGTAGCATTAACGCCAGTAATTATTAACCCTCATAATTCTTAATACCTCGCCAATCAGATTCTTTCCAAGCATCAAAAGCATTACGGAATTATCGCAGAGCTCAAACATGCGTTTCATGCAATTCCGGGCTCATGACAAGTACGCGTTACACCTTAGCAAAATGGAGAAGGTTTGTAGTTTGTATTACCTTGACTCAACTGTATAGCTTCTGACTATTACGCAATCTAAATTGTCAGCGTGAGAAGGAGCGGGGCTCTCACATCTCTTATATGTTTCGTCTGCCTTTTGCCGCCGGCGCCGTCTTTAGCGCCTCCATGCTGGACACGCTACTCTATCAGGCTTTTGTCAAGGATTATGTCATCACCTTTGTGCGTTTACTACTGGGCATTGATCAGGCACCTGGCAGTGGTTTTCTGACATCGGTGAGGCCCATCATCATTATTTTCATCACTTAACTTCCATAAATCACTTGTTGACAATCTAAATTTGACATCCACATTGTTTTTGCTTCATAGATGCGCATTACAAAAGATGACATGTGGATACGCACTTATGGCCGGTTGTATCAGAAACTGTGTTCGACCACATGTGAAATCCCAATTGGCATTTATCGTACACAGGACACATCGAACACGGATGCAACACACGTGAGTAATTCGCCGGTAGAGAAATGGGGACCGTTTTCAGCATTTGGAAAGCACTGCGTGCGACTTCGGCCATCGGTGAGTCCAATCAAATACACATTTCATTAAATACACAGGCACTACTTTCACTCCATCACTCTACCACTCCATTACATTATTGAGCAACGTCAACTAAGATTCACGCAATGCATTGCAGTTGTGGTCCAAAATGTGTCGTTGCTGCTTGCTCGACCACACAACTTCGTACTCAATGCTTGACAGACTATACCAACTGCAATGCGATGCATTACTAATACAAAACTAGCTTTTCACTTTTCGATGGGCATTTACTCGTATGCGGTGGTTAACACACAATTATTTATTTTTTATATTTTTTTATATTTATTTTTATTTTATTGAAGTAAAACTTCTAAGGGCGCATTGGTAGTAGAAAATTGCAATATTTCGGCACCGGGACACCGCGTTCTACGATAGAGATGGAAGAAAAATATGTAAGAGAAACAGAGAAGGAATACACCGCTGGCGTACAAATTTTTGAAACTTAAGGCAATCTGAAAAATAGCAAGATCTTTTTAAGGGTCTCTGAACCTAAGTTAAGCTTTCCGCCAAGACGAATAGTTTTCACTATAGCTTTTTAACCTTATTTCATTTTATTTGATTGAAACATACCTTACGCCTCATATGCATCTTTTTCAAGAATATTATATACGCGTGTAGTTATGTGTGTTTTTGAAACTGTCAATAAATATAAAACACAACATTTTTTCTATAAAGGTTTTCATTTTCATTTCAATCAATGTTAAGAAAAAAATGTTAAGAACAAGAAACTTGTTATGATCGGGACTCCAACCGTTCACTTCTGCGATAATATCACATCATATAGAACACACACTATTATTATTGCATTGTATGCACCTAGAGGTATCCTTTTACCCGTATGAGATGTTAGGTTTGATTATTCTTAGGATTTTCATCGAAAAGCCTCTATTAGTTAACGTGTATCCATCCACCTATTACTAGATTTTTTCCTGTCTAAGACAACGGAAACGCACAAATTGTTTAAATATTATTTCCTTCATTTATGCTCGATTTTTGGTTTATTTTAACACCGCGCGCTGCCATCTAAACAACTTTTATAATATACTCGTACTACTTACTTTGTTTTTGTTCCAATATTTTATAAAATTATTTTTGCAACCACTGAACTTAAATTTTATTTCATTATTTTTTTAAACGAATTTTGCCGTAATGATGAATATTCGCATTTGTAAACGGTTTTACAATTTTGAACTGGTTTACGCCGCAAATTTTGATTAACTTTTCAACTATAAACAATTTCAACTACTTACTGCATACAAGCAAATTGTAAAAATACATGCCTATTGAATTAAGCTTAAATATTATGAATGATAATCATGAATTTGGCAAATGTTTCGTTGATTTTCGACACATGTAATTTGTAAATAACCGAAGATCAACGAATTTAGAAAACAACGTAGTCATATTACATCCTTCCCGGCGACATAAAAAATTTCACTGACCGTAAGACACATTCCGCATTTAACAGCATTACGCGTTTCCAAAAACATTTCACCACACAAAATATACCAAATGCAAAAGTGAAAAAACAAAAAATATTTATCATGTCCCGCCCACAAACAAAAAGTCTAAACCGATAAGGATCGATTTGTATTTGTGTGTTTGCATTGGACTCGTACAAAAACTAAACAGAAACGCACACGCACGCAGTGAGTCTTTCCAACTGTGATTAGTTGCAAATTCTTCTATTAAAACACAAATAAAGTAAATATAAAAATAAATCGAAACCTTCAAAACGAGCGCGACTAATTAACGCATTCTCAAAAATTGTTTTTAGTGACTGCTTGCTTGTTGTAACTCGTTGAATGCTCGCTTACTCGTAAATCTCAACTTTTGGGTTTATAATCATTTAATGTATCTTTCAGTTGTGCATGTTGCTCGCTAAAAGTGTTTGCATGCTTATTTCAATTAGATGGTACTTTTTAAATAATCACAGGATTTCTGTGCATGAAAAGCATTTGGTAAATGCTATGCTCACAAGCTCTGCAGCTAATTTTGTTCTGTTAACCGTATTGCGTATTTGAGTGCGTTCCCCACTGTTTCATTGCCTTGCGTCACTATAAGTATATGCATATGTACTTGATATGACACTTGATGGATTTTCAATCAATCGTGGTTTTGCTAAAAAAAAAACACGTAACGTATTTGGTTAGTAAGTGTAGGTAACATACGACAAATCAACATGACGACTATTCAATATGGCTTTGTTCCATGAGCCGTTCGCTTGGCTTCGCTCATTTGGGACAAAAATTATTCAAAAATTAAAATTGGTTTCACCCATATGAGCCGTCAATGCCAGTAACATAGTATAATTCAATACCATACTCTATACATCTTTCCGTGCCAGTCTCAAACCATTGTTAAGAGCTGTACACACGTTAAAGTTAAGTTCTTGTGCGATTATTGTTTTTGTTTTGTTTTCATTTCATTTATGAACTTAGCGTATAGCACCGTACAATTTCAGCAAAGTCTATCTTAAAATCATATAGACACATCATTAAGTATAAAAACGTTGTAAGGCATTATGTTCATTTTAATATGCTGATTAATATTGCTTGTGGGCCATTGACGTGAGCTATGACACAGCGTCATATGCTGACATTTCCATCCATATGAAAATCATTAATTTCTCACAGATATTTGGAAATAGATTAAAATTAAAAAGTAAGGCCAATTGGTTAATTGCGCATTTTTCGAATTTTCTCTAACCGTGCATCACGTTTTTTTTTTTCTTTTAATTTATTTGACTGATCTAATTTTCTACACTTTCGTTCTACACGCCAAAAATAATTCTAAATGTTTTTGTGTAACACAAATTTAATCACCGTACAATAAATGTTAGGATAAAAAATTGAAACCCATTTTCACAAATTCAAATTTAACATTTTTGAGGCATGCACATTTTGTTGTAATCTGTCACACAGAAGACATTGTTTCCTCACAAAATAATATTCGGAATTTATAATGAAATTATTGAATACATTTTCCATTATTTGATTACCATTTGACATCACTTAAATGTAAATAATTTTTTGTGTTTATTAATATCGTAACGAAACCAAAAACCCAAACGCTTCGCATAAAATCACTACAATAACAACAACATTTAGCATGATGAGGAAACTGGCACTCCAGATTCAACAAAGGATAGCAGCGAGATACTACGTAGTGTGACATATCGCCCTACATCCACCGGGGGGGTAGGTGGTGCAGGTGGTGTTGGTCACTCATATCATCTGAAGTCTACCACCTGCCTAGGCGGTTGTTCCGAGCGTAAGGGATCATCAGTAAGTAATTGCTGTTAACACTGTAAAGTAATTTATAGTCGAAGTGACTCGAAAGGCTACACGACAGTTAACCATATTAGAACATATGAATAACTTTGCGCGACTTTGTATTTTAGCACTGATTAATCAACATTGAAAAGTTCATACAAATACGAGACAGATTAGTAATTTCGGTGAGACTAAGGAGAGCATAGACTTCTTTATCCTTTAAACATTTATTTGAATGTACAGTTTATCGAAATGTGTAATTTGCTTGAGAGAAAGGCTTTTCCATCGTTGTATAAGTTTCTGTACAAATGGTTTGAGTGCCTCGGTAGCCTAGTGGAAGTGCACTATAGCTGTTTGCCACTATAGAGGCAACGGTTCTCATCACACTAGAGACAGAATTATTATGGTCATGGTCTCAACACGTCTAACTTCCGGTAGATGGCGTTGTTTCTTTGCGACGCCAAATGGTACTCCCATTATTAAAATAAAAAATACGAGTACCAAATCGGCGATAAATAGACGGTCGAGCTGACCAACTATTCTCATATCTACTTTATGGGCTTGAAGGTAATCTTTGCTAGATGTGTTATCAATTAAATTGTTATGGAAATCGGGCCAGTGATTTAGGTGAGAAAAGAGGTTAAAGATAACTGCGTCACAACAACAATAACAACACATACCGTGGATGTATTGACTAGAAAGGAAATAATGTATAAACACTAACTGAACCCATGAAACTACAAATAAATAGTTAACTTGAAGTGATTGATACCTTTAGATTTTATTTTAGAGAAAAAGTAAATAAAACCATTCACCTTAGTGAGCATCTCGAAAACGTGAACTCGGTAAAATCTAATTAGCTTACTTTATCGCGATACCACTATATAGTAGAACATACCCATGAAAATAGGATAACAAACAAGAAAATATTACATTAAAAAACCCCCTAAAGGAATACATAAAAATATATTTAAATCTATATAAATCATGGACAGACAATATAAGCTCACTTCCGCACATTCCATTCGATGTACTACCGACTAATAAAGCAATCCAGCTTACAAGCCCATTCTAAACTAACACAACAATTTTAAGTCACCGAGCAAGTGAACAAAGGTAGGTAAATGACTATTGGTGTCCCTCGAAGATATAGACTCGGGCATAAAACAAGTTTGCACGGTAAAAATTTGATGGAATCAGAAGTGGTTGAACTCAGTGCAAGCTGCAGTCAGAATGTTTAGTTTACGCTTAACAGCATGGAATTAGAACAATAAATACAGCATGCAAACGCTAACAAAAATTATTGCACTCCACTTTCAATATGAAAGCCAGTCGCGATATTATTCCAGCAGAGTTCAGAGTTTTCATCCGAACTCAGTAAAATGTAAAAAAAAAAAACCTTGAATGCTGCAGCTAAACATAAAGCAGTCCTCTGTTGTCTTTCAGTATTCGATAAACCTAGCGGACGAGGCACGCGACAATCACGCGCAGCAAATTGAACGCGCTGAAATCGCGAATTTGGTGCGGAGTCGTATGGAATCACTCAATTTGCCGACTATCGACTATGACGATGTCAGCGAGAAGCGCAACCATCTGTCGTATGTGATTATCAACCCGAGCTGCGATCTCAAACTCGAAGAGGGAGACGTCATGTATGTCATGCAGACAATTAAATTATTTTTTCCATCTATATCTTTTTTACTCTTAACAGTTATTTGGTGCGACCGTCACCATTCTCAGCTCAAAAAACCTTCGAACGCCACAATTCGCGCCGCAAGTCGAACATATCATTTTGCTCAAACATCAATCTAGGAGCCGCCAACATGCCACCGAGCGCCGCCGTCGGTGCGGGTTCACGTCGCGGCTCCGGCTTAGCCGGTCTTAATCCGATGCAAATGCAAAGCGTCCAGACGTTGGCCGGGTATGCTTCGCAACGCTGTACGCCGCCCATACAGCAAATTAAATCGAATTCTCTTTCTCTACCCGACAGTCCGACGGTGGTTGGCTCCTCACGCGGCAGGAGTAACTCATTACGGGTTGGATATTACTTTCATACTCACATTTTAATTTCAAGCTTAATTCAATGTTAATCTATGTGTTTTGTTCATTCTGTGATTTTGTTACAAACATATCCTACTCAAGTTTCCTTATCACCAATATATTGGGCGTACAAATAAGTTTTGAGGCATTTAAGACAGTTGGCGTAACTAATATAAAATCGCATCGGACAGACTGGTAACTTAACTCATATTAAACAAACTTTTTAGTTAAACGATGTCAATCTTCGTACCAAAAAAAATAAGCTGCGAGAAGCGCTGACTTTTTAATTTTAATTTGAAGAAAAGTGCCACTGGTGCATTCCAATTGCTGTTTGAAACATGGGTACATTTTATTTATGTTTTATTTTTTTACTTATAAAATTGTCTCAAAAAAGTGATTCTTGTGATTTTAAAGAGTAGTGACATGCAAATGAATAAAATGTAATTAAACCCACAGGAAACTTATTCGTACGCCTAATACATACACATACATCAAAATTGACATTTCTCCGTGCAAAATATACCGCAAAAAAATTTAAATTTTCAAAGTGGCACTACTGCCTACAATCGTAATTTTAGATATTACCATCTCCCATTATTATGGTATAATTGGCTATATACTACACATAATACCATCTCATAATACCTTTTTGAGATAGGATATAGAAATAGAAGAGTGTATACACGATTAGATGAGAAAAGAAAATTCCAGCAGCACACCTAAACATTCGGAGAACCTTTTTATTGGATTTGATACTTTCTGTGCAAACTGAATATGGTATCTATATCATATTTAACGCGCATACCCCTTTCACATGCACAATTGAGCGGCTGTGACAGTCCTAGAACCAATGTTTATTTTATTAAATTCCAATCAAACATAATTAAACAAGAAACTATACAATCTGGCAAGCTTCTGCAGCTGCTACTCCAGCCGCCATCGAACAACAACTGGCACAACTGTGACGACAATAAGTATAACAATAACCACTACTACTACTACGGCTAGAATCAGCTGCAGGCCAACAATTTCGACACCACTCACAAATTAGGCTTAGGCTTATGTACTTTGCTTGCACCGTCACGAAAACTCAGACACTCGAGCAACTGCATCGCAAATCGCCTTGAAACGTAACTCCACCTGTAGCTGTGATCGTAAACGTGACCGTATTCATTTACAGCATAAGTCAAATTGCATTGTGTGTTGTATTTGTTTTTTGCGTTAATGTTGGAAAAACTTTTTCTCCGAGAGTTAAATATAAAGTTGTTTGCATTGTTTTTATCTTTACTCCTCTCTCTCTCTCTCTCTCTCTCACTCTAACTCTCCCTCTTCCACTTAATTTCATACGCTATCAATTGCAGATTGATAATGATATTTTACTGCGCCGTTCCTCCTCGCTGCGACAGGGCCTGCCCAATGTGGGCATTAGTCACGGACGGCGTAAGTCATCGCTCGAGGAGATCGGAATCAGTCACTTCACCACGCTCATGCAGGCTACAAATCACACCAATCCCATTAAAATATCGCTTAACGGCAGCATCGGCCTGGAGGTGTGTATTTGTAAACTGCGCTCCACTGTGCAGTTGATTCCCCTAATTGCCATAAACTAATGATGGTGTACACAATGCCAAAAGAACCAATTTTCATTGCAGGTGACCCCGCCAGAAGAACCCACACCTATATTAGGCTTACCGTGTGTCGTAGCAGGCGGTGCTGGCGGTGGTATTAATCCATCGGCACTCGGCGGTGGTGGCGGTGGCTCTTCGCCAACCATTAACCAGGGCAACCTCGGCGGAAGCTCACTGCAAGTCTCAATGGTCGGTCAGGATCAGCAAGGTATGCAAGGCGGCAGCAGCACACAGCTGCAATCGCCGCAGCACTTGCAGGGCACAATTGTATGATACAACCTTATGTGGGGTCGCCGACTCCGCTCATCCATAACGAAAAAAAACAAATGGATTTAATACTAATAAATTGGACATGAAAGCACATCAAGCGATCGTTAATTAGATGAAGAAAAAGCGATGCAGAACCAAGAAGTAAAAAATGCAACGATAATTTTTAGGCATATTAATAAGTTAACCGTTATTTTGTATTTTGTTGGCAATTTAAATTTATTGATGAAGAGGCACAAAATATTGCCTACTTTTAGCACTGAATTTTCACTACACAAATTATTGTGTAAGTAGTAAACATGTAGGTATGTATGTACAAGGGTGTGTAGTTTATCGAACAGTAGTGAGTACGCTTTGTAAATTTTGAAAACTTACTTCGAAACGGAAGCTCGAAAAATGAACGAAAGAACAACGCATGAGTAACAAATTAACAGTGCAACGTATTTGACTTATGTACCCACACTCACACACACACACACAGTCAATCATAGCCGACAGCTGCAAGTTGACAGGTGCATTAGTTATAGTTTACAGACTCGAACTGAGCTGTCGTCTCTTTATTCTTGGTATTTTCTGCTTTGTTATAATGAGGCAAATGCGTTTTGGGAACAAACATGTAGTTTAACTATGTATATCGAAATAAACGAAAACAAACAAACAAACAAACAAACAAAACTGAATATATCTTAGCTTAATAGATTTTTACACTACAACTTAGATGTAAATATACCTTACCATCACTTACTGAATCGAGCAATACACTGCGCCGCCCTTCGTTCAGTATTGGTAATGTAGAGTTTATAGTTTGAGTCGAATAGCTTTAATTGCTGCTTGCTCCTTTCACTTTGATGGGCGCGAATTGTGATTTTCCTATGATATGAATTTTACTGTGAGTCATTCTCATCATTAGCTTTAGTTATTTTCTTGTAGTAACTGCTCAAACTTCCTTCTACTAAAACCGTAAAGAAATAAACTTTAAATTAGAAATTAGTAAATTTGGTCAATTGAGGAATGCAATAAAATATTCCTCTATTATTATTCGCGATTGTGCCAGTAAAATCTCAAATATATTGATTTCGATATACTTTCTCATGGATCAAGCTTATCGATTTTATTAGTTAAAGGTGCTAAAATGTGCATAAAACTATTCAATTCGAAATTATGGTCTGTTTAAGTTGAAATTATGCGATTTTTACAGGCTTATGAAGAGATTAAAAAATTATAGTTAAGAGCATATACAACAAAAGAAGAAGAAGAAACGCTTTGGTGTACTCTAAATGCTTTACAAGAACTCACATAAATAATACAAGAACATATTTAAAGACAATGTATTAAATTAGCAAGTGATATAAACTGAAAAAAAGATAACTAAATTGAATATACATAGCTCTTTTATGAAAAAAAAGTGTGTGACTATGCAAAAAGAATATTATGTGAATTTAATGTGCCGCAGCATTTTATTCATTGAAATAATTTTAGCTGTTTGAGTTTATATGAAGCATACATACTTATGTAAACATAAATCCAAATGTAAAAAACGAACAAGTATTACAACAAACTTTGTATGTGTTTTGTACAAATAACCCATGATACTTCTAATATTGAAACCAGAAGAGCACGGTTTACTTTGTTGCTGTTCTTATTTGTGTTTGTGAGACACCGAATTCGATATCGAAAATTTTCATTGAACATGCCATTGAAATTGGTCTACGGCAGATTGACATATTGCTATATACTCGTAAGTCTCATCTGCTGCTCTACACATTAAAATATGTAAAAGTAAAGCCATGCCACGCCTAAAAGCATCTAACATCTACACATTCATAGTACCTAAGCGATTTATGTCTAACTATTGTACATATATGTGTATAAAAATTTATATGTATAAAATACAATAGAAGTAGTCACGCTATATATGTATGTACATGTAAAGTGAATTTTGCAGTGTTAACATTTCATTGGCATAATTTCTACCCATGTAGCTCTGTGAATAAATAGAAAAAGAAATACAATCGGAAAAGCAATTATTCAGTTCCAGCGTTATTAATGTATAGCAAAGTAAATAACAAATAAATCTATTTTTAGAAATATTATTTATTATTATATTATTTATTTATCATTATTTTATTATATATAATTATTTTATTATTTATTATGATTTATTTATTTATTTATTTTTTTTTTTAATTAGAATTAATTTTCTAAGGCAAGCAAGCTGTACAAAAGCTGACCCAATCAATTGGACTGAATTTACCGATATGAGTTACACCGATATGAGTTACTGCTATTTTATTTGAATTTTAGGGTTGCCCGGCAGACGGTTTTCTGCCTTTTCTGGTACGAAACTTTTTGTGCTCGTTCTTGCAGTGGTTTGGCAAAAACTTAATTCCAAGAAAAAACATTTTTTTTTTAATATCAAATATAGATATAGTCCATGACACTCTAAGATCCAAACAAACATTACATCTTTATAATTAGGATAGATATATTATTCAAAATTGAAATATTAGTTCTCTGCAATAAATACATCCAATAGATTGTTGTAGAAAGTTCCGAATAATCAACCGGAAATATTGGCTAACCAACCCAAAATTGCAACGAACTTTTTGAACTTAATTTTCAATATATCCCGCCACAAGAAACAAAAAAAATGTTGAATTATATTTATTTAGTTGTTGTTAATTTATTAAATGCTTAAACATTTAATTCAAAACATTTACATTTAAAGATATTGTATATATTGAAAAAATATGGCACATTTTACGTTTTGGTGTCTTTCCGTAGTAGTCCTTATCGGGGGTGGAGGTACTGACAAGTATGTGTTTCTCGAGTAATGGTAACTAAGTATTTATGCCCTTTTTTAAAATCGAACGCCAACATATCAGGCGAATACGCCAAACTGGGGTACGATGCATGTCTTCGAGAGGGTTGTACACTTGCAGCTTTTGCCCGACGGAGCTTTGCGATTTGGCAGGCACAGGCGTGAATCAGCGCAGCCGCCGTTGTTAATTTGACAGGGACTCTCTGCTTGCGGACAATCTTGCTCAACGGCGGTCATACCGTACATCTTGTGGCTGCCAAAAAATGGTGTTTGTATGGGCTTCTGACGAGTGCCGAAGCCATCGACACTTTCTAGCTTTTTGCTGCAAGAACAAATGTTTTTAGTATAAGAATTGGCAGCTACAGACGTCCCACTTACGTTGTCCAATCGGTCCAGTAGAATTGATCATGCGTGTATGTCAAGCCGAATGGATAATTCAAGTCACTTGAAATCGGGCGTACTTGTCGGGTTTGTGAATCAATGCACTCCACCTTCTTACTACCCGCGTCGGCATAGCAAAGTTCGCCGGAATACTCGAGTACCACCAAAGAATTGGGTAACGTAACGGAGTCTTTACCCAGCAGCAACTCACGGCCAGTACCATCCAAATCAGATACCTCAATTTTTGGCGCATCGCGATCCCAGTCTGACCAGTATAACTTTCTATAGCGTGCAGTCAGTAAATTAGCATAGAAAATTGTATTTACAAAAGTTGTTTGATACCCACTCCTTGTAAGGATCTACTGCGATGCCACGTGGATTCACCAAATGTTTGTTGATGATGACAGCTCGCAAATTGGCGTCATCCAAGCTTGCCACCTCAATGGTATCCTTTACCGAATCGGTCCAATAGATTCGACGTGAAATGACATCGATGGCAATACCCTCCGGTGATTCGATATCTGTAGGCAAAGAGGCGGCGTAAATGGCATGGTCGTCAATTCGATGTTTACCAACTTACCTTCTGTGATGAAAGGCCGTAAGTCGGTACCATCGTACTTGGCGCTGACAATTTTCTTCGCAGATATATCGCCCCAATAAACACGTCCTTCGACGCAGTCCTTATCCAGGCCAATAGCCATAGAAGCGACCGATATGGGCATCACATTGCGACCGCTTAGTGGCACACGGACAATGACGACGCCTTGACTGATAAGCAGGAAACCCGACTCATGTTGTTGCCGTTCTAGACACACTGAGCCGTTGCCATAGAATCCTAAAATATTTAACATCCAAGAGTAGTAAACTTTGAATAACTTTTCAAGACGACAAATTCTATCACAAATGTTTTAGATTCGGGCAAAACTCTTTCATAGACCTAACAAAATTCCACCTTTGCTTTGCTACTCAAACTAAAACTACAACGCGCAATGCTGTGCCTACGTCTACCGATGATAGCCAAGAGCTGCGGTAATTGCATTCGCGCTCTTAGCGTCATGCAGCGCATGCGACATCCCAATAGGTCCGAAATGCGGAATTCAAGCGCCTCACAGATCCAGCAACACAAGGGTATCAGTGACACGACGGCGAGGAGAATGCAACGAGAGTCTTCAACATTTAACAGCATGCGAGAATTCTTCATGCATCCGCTAACATGGGATCGAAATAACGGATACTTGAATCTGTTGCTCTGCTTGGCAATATTCGCTTTTTGTTTCTGCAGCTCGTGCCCATCGGACCGACCAAGGCCCGCCAATCATGATGACGTTGGAAGGAAAAACTAAAGCAAATTTAAAGTGTTGCGCCTTCAATAAACTAAGTAGTGGTTGCAAGCAAAGGTCATACAAATTAGAAGAGGTGTGATAAAGAAATAAAATGAAATAAAAATCTGAACCAAATAGAGTAAAACTAAGACCCAGTAATGGCTTTCCTTCGACGTCGACTTCGATTTTCACTTGGTGGCTCACCTTGATTGCACACACACACCAGACCAGTATTGGTGGAGAGACACTTAGCGTTCATGTCGCAGAGCGTAGGATTATTCAGACAATTTTGGTCCTCAATGCAGACATAGCCGTCGCCGTGATAACCAGCATCGCATTGGCACACATAGTGCGCAGGATCACTTTGAGAATAGGGCAATTTAATTGAATTATTGTAATACAGTTATGCAAGATTCTTGTAGAGAGCAACTCACTCCGTCGGTTCGCAGTTGGCGTGAATACCGCAATTATTCCTCACATTGCAAGGCGTTGGAACGCTCTTGCACCCTTCTAACGCATCACCTTCGTAGCCCTCCATACAGTCGCAGTATTGCACGCCTTGCGTTGCGTCCCACTTGCAAAGTGCATTGGCGCCACAAAAAACGCTGCCACACCGCCCAGCGAGCACACAAATATCATTAACGCGATCTCGTTCGTAGCCGTCGTTGCACTGGCATACGCCGCCATCGCAGAAAGCGCTCTCGCCGCACCCCGAATCTGCCTGGCATTCAGGCGCCAACTGGCAGCGAAATCCATCGCCTTCGTAGCCACGATCGCACTGGCACTCCGACTTGCCCACCTGCTCATTGTACTGACAGCTAGAGTGCGGATCACAGATTTCAGGTTTCTGAAATTGTCAAATTGTAATAGAGAATCAGTTTAACGGATATCGTAATTTATTTACTATAGCGCAACTATCGTCAATCGGCTCGCAATGGTAGCCATCCCCACGTAAGCCCGGATTGCAGGTGCAAATATGTCTTAACTCGTGCTCGTACCAGGCGCAGGTAGCGTTAATGTGGCAGTTAGCATCAACATCGCAGGGCACTGCCACAAAAAAATATGAAAAAGTATAAAGTAAACGGGTCATCCGTACATAATTATTGGGGTTACTCACCAAGATCTTCGGACTTGTCAACGTCGTAGTGTCCAGCAAATCGGCACATTCGGCTATCGTCGCTAAGATCATAGCCATCGGGGCAGGCACATTCACCCAAAAAGTTGCAGTGCGGTTCGACCTCATGATCGTCAAAGAGTATGGGTATGCAGCGACCGTTTTCCAAGACCTCGTCATGTCCGCAAACGTGGTTGCACGTATAGCCATCGCCGGAGAAGCCTTCACGGCAAGTACAGCGACTCTCCACGCAATTGGCATCATGCGAGCAACGCTGTGCAAGAAACTCAATTATGCCAATACTACCACAAACTGCAATATTAGCCTTACATAGCACTCGTCCAAGTGTTGACCGTGGTTCCCATACGGAGAATAATCCACTTGTTCGCCGGCCAAACCATTTGCCTGAGTATTTGATCCATATGCTGGCTGTGTAGAATACTCAATATTATCGATGGTGCTATTACGCAAACACCGGTAACCATTGCCTTCGAAACCTTCGAAACAGATGCAGTTGAAGCCACCGTCAGTGTTGGTGCAAAGCGCGTTATCATCACAGACATGTGACCCTAGGGCGCATTCATCGATATCATTGCAAACCTCAATACCGCGGCCGTCCACCTCAGGGCTGAAGCCATGCAAACAATCACATCTGTAAGTATCCTCATACGGAACACAGACCTGATTCTCGCCACATTGTGCGCTTCCGTCCGTACAAGCATTCGCCTCAGGATCTACGCCGATTTTGTTCAAAGCGCTTGTGCGCAGTGCCTGATCACGCTCAAAATAGTCCAGCATTATCTTAGAGACCTTCTGTAAAGCTGTCGAATCAGTCGGATCGGCATCTTCGTCGCGCAAACAGCGTTCGAACAAAATGCTCTGATCCATTTGGAAGCCAATAATTCGTTGTTCATCGACCACCTCCAAAGAGTGCTTATGTACCGAGGTCAGTTCATTAGGCCGTACAAATCGATACTCGTCAATGTAGTCCGGCAGATGCAATTTTGCCGCATGATGTACCTTGGGAACTTCACCAAAAACCTCGGTTTTCACCGACAACTGATCCCAATAATTCAGACCTTCGAAGGTCTGGTTTACAAGTAGAACCTGGCCGGTGTCATAGCGAATACGAGTGGCGTGCACGTACTCACCACCCGTCAACTGATAACCATTAAAAGCTCCATTGATGGGCTTAGCAAACAGCCAACCAATGTTAGTAAGAAGAGGCAAGACGAGACGTAACTGGGCGCCCAACTCAGCACTTACGGGGTTCACGGCGGTGTAGCTGCGTGCGTCAGAGGTCACAACGTATGACTGTAACTTGGCGCGTTCGTCAATTTTCTGGTCATTGATTTCACCAGAAATGGAACCAGTAACCCGTATTGGATAATCGTTTTTTATGCAGACATGTCCATTACCATAGAAACCCGGGTTGCAGACGCAACAAAAACCCTCAGATTTGTCGAAACACAATGCGTTGATATGGCACTTATGACCTACTTCACTGCAAGTATGTGCCAGCGCTGTCATCTCATTGCGTATTTCCTCGTTGTCGGGCGACTTGACGTTATCCGACTCACCAAGAGGACCTACGTGATAGAGCCAAACGCCAGGAACGCCAACGTTGGTGCTCTCGCTCAAAAAACGAGCCTAAATTGATTGTGCATCACTAACTGAAATACTAATATAATTTTGGGCAACAACTTACGTTCTCTGAGCCTGAACCATCCAAATTGTAATGACGTCCATCCTCGGCAACGAAGCCCGCCTGCGCACGTATATCGGGCAAACCCAAGTCACCGGCCTCACCTTGTAACCAATTAAGGCCACCGGCAGGGTAGATGAACTGAACAAAAGTTTGATTTGCATTCGCAATTAAAGCCGCTTGGAAGGTGTTCAAGCGATCCGTCTTCGAATCAAAGTAGCCCACGTGGCGCCAAGTCGCTACAATCACCTGAGTAGCCTTGAAGTCGCCTTGTTCACTGAAGGCGTAGCGCACCAATTCCTCAGAACGTTGGAGTGTCGCCTCATCACGCGTATGGAAGAGCGAAATCGAAGTATCATTGTGACCAGCCTCAGAGGTGTCGACGTTCGAGTAGAATGGCGCAATCGACGCATACTCGAGCGGGAATGGCTGATTCAAATACTCCGTGAACTCAATATTGAAAGTCAGTATGCCATTTGTGTTGATCTACGACAGAGAAAACAACAAGCGGAAGTGAGTTCAGTTAGCATCTAAAAATATGCTGCTGCAGTTTACAGCGAATGACACACTTCATTTGCAATAACAACTAGACACATCAACTACCAGCTCATGGCAAACCACACAAAAACTCAATAGAATACTTTCTATTGTCACTTAAGGCACTTAAAAGGATACAGATATTCATGTATATAAAAATAAAAAATAATAATAATAATAATAAAATTTGAGGCAAAAACCTCACATGGCGTGACATGCCTCAGCGACAACACTCAACTGGCGGAAACTAAATACAAACAAATCATTAAGCCAAGAATAGCATGCATTATATCGCCATCAATGACACTCTTAATTAACTCCTCCATTTCACTTCCTTTCCCGCTACGCATGTGTACACTGTTGGCAGAACCGCGAACTCACCACTTACTCATATGTTAAAGGCGTTCCTTACTTAAGTACGAGCAATACATATGTACATACATATACATATGAATGTGTATAGTATGTCCAACACTTATGCAGACATACAAGTACATAGGAATTAAATGATCTGCGATCATCAGCAATATCGTCGGCGCCGACCCTTCGTTCGAGGCAAAGAAAGTCGTAACTTCTGTTCCAACTTTACCTCGCGGCTGCTAAAATGTGTTCAGTTCATCGTCTGTACTGCTTGCTGTCTTCCCTACTCTTCCAGCTGTGGCACATTCCAGACCTGCACGACTGTCTGAGAAATTTATTGTAGAAGCGCATTCGCCCGCTAATGCGTCTCGGATAAACATTCGTCGGCATGCAACTTGCGCCTCTTATACGTAAACATTTCAATATTGAACACTACTGTGTAAACAATTGTTCAACGGAATTGGAACACAGGTGTTGTAAACGTCCGAATGTCTATTTATTCCTTCTCAGGACCAATTTATGTGCCTATTATTTATTATATCATACTACTTCAACCAGGATTTGCTGCTTTTGAAGCATTACACATTTTTTTTAAATTGTTGTTTTATGAGTCTTTAAAACGTTGCATGATAGCGAAAAGTAACTGAGCACGGACTTGTATTAAAACGGATTTATGTTATACTTTGCACCTTCAATTTTTTATTCATTTCAGACCCGCCGACAAAGTCGCCTTTTAGTATTTTGGCTGTACGCCAAATCTTTGGTGGCGTCATAACCATAAAGATCCAGCAAGCAACCTATAAATTTTTACCACCCGGCCACCATCAAAAGTGCTTTGCGATGGCCAGAAATCGATTAAGCATGTTGGTCTTAGGCATAAAAAATGTATCTGACAGATGTATAAGGTCTGATCGCTACGCAGTGTCACTCAACTGTAGTGTGAATGCGAATACTATGGTTAAAATTAGAACTGAAAAATAGAACAATAATAATTTAAAAAACACGCGCCGCTACAGAAAGCATTTTTAGCTTTGCCATTGGCAACGCTAGAAATTTCAAAAATAACTATTTCCCAGTGGGTTACTGAGGTGCAAATGCGTACCATCGAACGTCGAATGAACAACTTTCGAAAGCTTCGATTTGGTTCGACTCTACTCGAAAGGGGAAGGGGACTGTGATCGTGGGAGCAAAAATTCTGCAGCAAAAGCATCCGAGGTTATCAATTCGATTGTCGCAAATGTTTGCGTCGCTGTCTTCGTCTCCAAACCATCTATCACGGAATTATCAATCATGAATGCATAAATGTAAATAAATAACACTCACGCTGAGGAAATACATTGTTATTTTGCTACGTATTCTGTTTTCATACAGATTCGCTATTTCATCTAATTGCAGTTTTTAATGGAGAATACAAAAAGCTACAAAATATATGAAGTGAGCTCGATGACTTTTAGAGAATCCACACGGCAAATCAGGTTCTTTAAGCATCATTTGGTGCCATGGATAATATTAGAAAGAATAGACTTCGAGGTCGATGGATGAAGAAGACGAACTGTGTACTAAAATCGTATATTATATAATGTATATGATATATTTGCATACAGTAGATGTAGGACGAGGTACAGTAGACAAGTTGGAATGAAAACGTAAAGCAACATAATATTAATTTTATGCTACGTAAAAGCAAAAAATTCGCGATTACAAGACTTTGCGGCTACATCACTGGAGGTTATATATAGCTACACATACAATACTCATACAATAAATAGTATCTAACATCAGTGCACTACAGCCGTGAAAGGCTTGCCGCAATATGCAGGTGATCGTATCTGTGGTAAGGACACATTTTATCCCTTTTCACCACCGCCTTTTCACATCTCATTTAATGTCATTATAAAAAGATGTATTCATTCAGTTTGAAAGAAGAAAAGCAAAATACATTAAGAACGAGATTCTGGATTCATTACAGTCGCAATGCCCGACTATATCTTATGTTATTTTAAATCCAATAATAATGTAATACTTACAAACAACTGATCATAGCGCTCGCCATAGAAGTGAACGGGAGTCTCGAGGCGCAGCACATCGAATTCGCTGTCGCCACGTTGGAGAAATTGTATCGAACCGGAGCTATCCGAATCTGAAGTGTACTCGTAGAGCTCATTGGCGTGCAAACTGTCTAGATAGTGTTCGTACTGTGCTTGAACCACATTTTTATTGCTACCACAGAAGCTGACAAATGCCACCATTGTGCACAAATATTGTGCAAAGCCTTTCATTGCAACACCACGTCAAATTTCGTTGCTATTTGATTTATTCTTTGCTTCCAAAATATTGTTCTCCTTTTATCGCTTGAGTACTACCGTATATAAATTTCACAATATTCTATTTTAGCATTCCTTTCTTAACGGTTCTCGGGTGCACTACCACGCACGCAAGCAAGACGCTCTCGATTTTAGCGATCCATCCAAAAATATACATAAAGTTTATAAATAAAATGCGAACAACTTTCTTTGGAATTGTCGTGGAATATCTATGGAACTAATGAAAAGCACCCCGAACACGCGAACCTGCGGAATATGACGACCGTTCGCGTCGACAATACTTTTCCGAATGAAATCTCACATTGTTCGCAATGTGAGATGAGATCCTCGTCGGATAAGTGGTTGTGACTGTTTGGGCTACTCAACAAGCACATTAGTGCTGGTGTTGATGTTGGTACAGGCGTGTGTGCACAAGCGAGGTAATGATTCAACGCAGAACCGTTACGCGTCATCGCGATCGCGTTCTCTTTTTTTATTTTGAGTCAATGGATAATCGCATTTCTCTCTGCAAAGTTGCTCGCCCTTTCGCTCGCTCCAGACCAGTTGGTCGGCAAGTTCAAACGTATACCCTTTAATGGGTTTATTTATTACATTTTACCGTTAATTTGCCTCTTTCATTCAACAAGCACAGTAGTTCTTCTTGCAAAACTTGGACGAGTTTCATCACGAGTTAATAAAATGGACTGGGCCTTTAAATTGGGTGCAATCATGATACACACATGACACATAAGCAGTACATCAAATGACTTAAGTCATATGTTATCACATTGCACCTACCTACATTGGTATAGATTATTTAAATTACTCTCTTTCTTCATATTTTGCTAAGGCCAATTAAATAATTTCATCTCTAGTACACTATCGCTCTGATGATAATAATAATAATTATAATAATAGTAATAATAAAATAATAATAATGCTCACCAGATATTTTGTACCACAGTTGAATACATACATTAAAGAGGGTAGTTTCGGAACTCGCTCGAAATTTATTTGCCAATCTTCCGTTCCGATCCACTCTAATGCATTGAAGAGCAACGGCAATTCTTCATATTTTGCTTGCTATATTTGGATGCATTTTGTAATGAGCATAAAGACTATAGACAAAAAAAAATTTGTAGCACTAGCGCCCGTGCTAGATTAATGATTAATGTTTTCGACGTTCAACATTAATCTTACTGCGTACAGAGTAAAATGGGCCTAGCACGTGTCGCTTTCGTGCCTTTGGAGTTTGTTTCCAGGAATTAAATTAGAATTTCGGGGTAAGGAACACTGAGTACTTTAATGTACCCTGTGTCTTAAACCCAATCCTCCATTGAGGAAGAGGTCAGAAGGAAGTAGGTAATTAAATAACCCCGCCTAGGTGCTGTGTATAATGTGCGACCATTCATTCATCTGTGTAACGTATATACGGGAATTCACATTACATTAGGACAACAGATTGCAGATTTATGCCTGCTTGTCGACGCCGGGAATCGGAATCGTACCCGGGCCTTTTCACTTGTAAGAAAATCAAAGTTCTTTACTCACCAAAACACAAAACTCATTTGCTATTTCAATTCAACTCATTATTTGAAAATTTCCTTGCATGCGTCCTACTACTATTCCGAATTAGTTTGATCTAGTCTAAATTACAAAGTACACAAATATATGTATAGAAATAAAAGTATATTAAAGTAAAAATTAGTCGTGCATATAGTTTAAGCGGTTCACTATGTTTGAGAGTGTTATAATTCAACAACACACGATTCCTTGAATTAAGCAGACGAAACACTGCCGCTGCCTGTACCACTCCCCTTTTTAGTATGCTTGAAAGCGATGACATAGCGCTGCGCGACAGGTAACGGTTCAGCATAGCCATTCGTGTACGATGAGTCTTCGAAGAGCACTTCGTAATCGTCATTGGCAGTCTGTGGTAACCGGTGAATGATGGCCTTATAGAAACAGGTTGTTTGAGGGTAAAGCGCCATTACTACATGAATATAGTTAAAAAACATACGTGTAATTTGTTTTTATTTTATTTTTATGATTATCCACTAACCCACTGTGTCTTTAGGAAAGAGAGCATGTCCGTCCGTCTCAGGATTGGCGCGCATTAACGGCAACGGGATGACTTTTCGCTTGCTTAACACATGGCGATCCTTCTGCTCCTCATCTATGTCAATTACATCATACTTGTTCTGGCGTTGCAGAAACTGTACTACCTCAGCCAAAATCCAATTCTCCTCGTCGTCGACACCCTTCGCCAATGCTGCGACGTTGTCGCCTACCTTGGCCACATAGTTACTCTCCGCTGGTATTGCACCACACAATGGCGGCGCTTTCTCGCCGGGTTTACTCACGAAGAGTGGCAGCGTCTGCGCCGCCAACTGCAACATCTTCATTAGCGCTCCGCGCCTAATGGCCTCCTTATTTCCTGCACTGCGTGCTTGAATACGGCGTTCATTGCGTATATTGCGTATTTCCTGGATTTTAGACAACGCACTGCGTATCGATGCTTCTTCCGTGGTGGTATCCTGAATGCAAGTTTTATACAGCGATTTCAGCTTTTGTGTGGACACTTGACCTGAGGTATGTTGTTGCTGTGCACGCGTTATGTTGTTTACAGACACTTCAGAGCGCCGCCGCTCTTCATCCACCTGATGGAGCATTTGCTGAATTACTTTGAGTCGCTCCTTTTTAAGGAATTGTCGAAGTTCAAGTAAGTTTCAATAATCACGTTAAATTATGTAAAACCAGTGAAAGGGCGTCACCTGAATTTGTTGAGCGGCAGATTCTGCAGTCAAAGGCATTTTTCCCTTTTACCACTGTCACTAATTAAAAAACAAAATAAATTCAACCAATAGTGTTGCAAGTCTATTCAGCTAGCAGTGCTAGTAGATTATATGATTAAATCCGTCATCTGTTGGCTTCCGGTCAAGAGAAAGTCTTTGTGCAGCAGCTACTTGAAGGGAATCGGTTGTAGAGGCTCAAAAGACGGCTTTGTTAAGCGAAACATACAGCAATGCAATGCGTTAGTAAACGACATTTTATTGGTTGTCATAGTAATCGATAAGAGTCAGAGTAATCGATACGAATTATCGATTTGTTTTGTTGTAATGGATTTGCTGTGATGGTGGCTTTTCTCAATTGATACAAAAAATGTTTGATGCTGATGATGATGTTTGAGTTTCGTCATGAAATTCTAAATAATTAAAAATATATTCGCTCTAAAATACTTGATTTATTTAATTGCATACGTGAAATACGATAGTTAACTTTCATTCTAAACAATCGTTTGTATTTTTGAAGTTACCATTCACAGTGCACAAACACATGTTTTTCGTTATTCTTGCATCAGCCACATTCTGATGCCGGAAACAGGACTCGAATGTTTCTAAAGAGTTTATATCGGCCGCAGATATATTGGACGGGACTGCCCGCACGCAATTTGCTAAGACATCGAAACTCACTGAACACAGTACTCAACCAGTTTCCAGTAGCAATGAGCACCAAAAGCAACGTTCTGGGTGCCAAGTTGACATTGGAAAGGCCAAACAAAGTGCTTCGTAAAAAAATGACTTCAGTTGTGCCCGGTTCGGTGATTCTGCAGGCATTGGGCACTGGTGCCAATGGTTCACCTAGCACAGTTTACTTATTTACGGATCAGTCGCGCTATCTCTTCAACTGCGGTGAAGGCACACAGCGCTTAGCTCATGAACACAAGACTAAACTGACTCGGTTGGAGCAAATATTTGTAACACGAAACTCGTGGAGCATGGTTGGCGGTTTACCTGGACTCACACTAACCATACAAGAAAGCGGAGTTGTCAATATGGGGCTCCGGGGTCCACCGCATTTAGACACAATGCTACAGAGTATGCGTAGATTTGTAGTGCTGAAAAATCTACAGGTAGGTGGTGACAATAATTTAATAAACTTGCTCATTTATATCACGTTTTATTCTAGGTTAACACAGTCGACTGTAGTAAAACGCCGTTTTTCGAGGACTCAGTGCTAAATGTGAGAGCAATACCGATCTATAGCAACGCACCAGAGGATGTTAAGGTCAACAAAATGGCCATTTCGTACATCTGCAATCTCAAGCCTCGACCGGGTGCTTTGATTCTGGAGAAGTGCGTCGAGTTTGGAGTGCCACCTGGTCCGCTGCTAGGCGAATTGAAGAACGGCAACGATATAACGCTCCCTGATGGACAAGTTGTGCGATCTATCGATGTGACGGAGCCTGCCGAGTCGGCGCTCTGTTTCATTTTTATTGACATACCAAGCACGGATTATTTACATGCATTGGAAAAAGAAGCAGCTACATTTAAGGCGCTTGCAAACGAAGTGTCTATTGTCGCACATTTCAGTGAGCCCGACGTACTGGAAAATAATCAGTACAAATCGTTTGTTGAACAAAACTTCGATCCTATAGTTCAGCACTTGTATCTCAATTCAGCAAAGAATTCATTCTCCGGCTATGTGGCCACACATCGCATACAATATCAGCTGAATCAATTGGAACCACGCATTTTTCCGTTGCTTGCCGAGAGCATTGAACTGCAGCAGAGCTTCAGCACAAAGCTAAACATCAATCTCAAAAAGAGTAAGCTAGAAGAAGATAACACCGGTAATAGAAGTAGTAATGACGAGACGTTTATCGTCAATGGAGAAGATATTAGCGCAATGACTAGTTTTCATTTGCGTCCCAAGAAAGGTAAGTTATCCAAGGGCTACTGAAGTCTTACTTCTATGCTGTTAAATTTAACAGGTTTTGATCGCAGCCTTGAAGCCAAAGTGACACCAGGAGATTATATTGAGGAGACCCGCCTAGTTCCGAATTTTCCGGAGATGCTCGAAAAGCTACGTCGGGACTATCAATCATTGGCGACAATATCAGCGCCCGCTTATCCCTGTATAACATTCTTTGGCACAGGCTCATGCGTACCCAATAAAACACGAAATGTCAGCTCTATACTCATGCAGACGAATGAGAAATCATATGTGCTCTTCGATTGTGGTGAGGGTACTTATGGCCAGATCGTGCGTTTTTTCGGTGCAACAAAAGCCCAGGAAGTAATGACCAAGTTGCGCATTATATTTGTTTCGCACTTACATGCCGATCATCACATTGGACTTATAGCACTCCTCAACGAAAGACAAAAGTTGCAACCGCCGGATAAAGTGCTACTCTTAGCGCCTCGTCAAATACAACCATGGTTGGATTTCTACAACCAACGCATTGAATCAATCAGTGAGGCTTACAAGTTGATAAGTAATGGAGAATTGTTGGAGCAGCCTTATACGTTTGCTGATCAAGATGTAGAGTTTGGCATTGGGTCCATTGCCACCTGTTTGGTGCGTCACTGTTCACACGCCTTTGGCGTGGGTGTTACTCTTAACGAATCCTATGAGGGCAAACCGGTGAAGGTTACATACAGCGGTGATACAATGCCGTGCTCCGATCTTGTCGAGCTGGGCCGTGACTCCACCATACTCATACATGAGGCTACAATGGAGGATGATCTCATTGAAGAAGCTGTCATTAAGACGCACAGCACAATATCACAGGCAATACAACAAGGGCGCGACATGAATGCGATGTTTACTATTCTCACACACTTCTCTCAACGCTATGCAAAATGTCCCCGATTGCCGACAAACAAAGGGGAATGCGAATTTGATAATACTATGCAGAATATTTCTATAGCTTTTGATAACATGCAAGTGACACTAGGAGACCTCAAACACTTTCACATGCTCTACCCTGCGCTGTATGGCATGTTTGCGGAGTACGCTGACGATTTGGAACAGCGCGCCTTGAAACGCGAACTCAAACAAGAACGGAAAAGAAAACTCATTGAAAATGTTTAATAAATGGAATGAGCAGAAATATTTCCCAATATAAGCACTTCACTATATATGTATAATGTTAAGGTTGAAAAGTGAGAATGTTTTGTTGAAAAAGTGTAAATATTTTCGGTACTCACGAAAAGCTTTAATTGCCTCTTGAACCTCCTAAACAGAGAGAACTTATTCATATGAATTAATACTCTGGCTTATCCCCTCTACGTCACTCAAGCGTAGTCATCTTGAATTTCGTTTCACTCTTTTTTTAAATTACACCTAGTTAAAGAAGTTACACCTCAAAGTTGAGGAAATTATTTTATTAAATTAATCAACGTTGAGTGGCTTAAACCGTATAAACTTTAAACTCATCATAATTGTCAATTTATCGTAAATGGCAACTGTGCCCAATCATGGTAATGCTGGGTACAGACGTTGATTCATTTTGTGTTATAATTCTTATAATTATGTTATGCATCGACTTCGGGTACACGTACGAAACCATAAGAAGTCGTTCGGGTTGTGTATTTCAATTTGCTTTTGGTGTTTGTGCGCGGGTGTCGCATTGCGCGAGGAGCAACTGAATATTCAAGTTCTAAGAGTTGTATAACACAAATATAACATTTAAAAATGAAATGAATCATAAAAGTGAAATGTTACTGGAAATTTGCAATAATAATAGATTATTTTTGGTAATTTCTGACCTTTTTTCAAAAAATTTGTTTTTTCACTATTTTTCGGAATTTTCAATTCCTTATTTATATTCAGTTGTCAGTTGTGTTTAAAAGAACAGCTGGTTTATACAAAGCGAACAAATCAAAGCGCTCACGAAACAATGCGTATAAGTTGAAGCAAATAAGGGTTTAGTAGCTTCAAGAGTTTTCGTGAGTACCCTAATTGTACTTTCTAGCCTCTGTCTGCCTGCTCTAACACGTGTATCCATTCTTCATATCTTAGCAATTCTACATAGTATTCTTTTCTAATTTGTTTATTGTGGTGTTTGTGGAGGATGTATCTGAAAATAGATTTCTATATGAACAAACTGGGATTTGTTTTTTTTTTTAGTTTTAGTTTTAATTCATATGCTTCTGTTTTATTGTTGATGCTTTTCGATAATAATATCTTTTTAAGACACGTATGTAACTTTTAGAATCAAAACAATCTTCTACATTTTTGGAAAGTAGCCCTGTGACTAGTTAGAATTAGTAAATAATTAAAAATATGCAGATAATTGGAATTCTGCTCCCTTTTTAGGGGTCGCACAATGCAATCCTTCTTACGAGGCAAAATTCGCGTCTCACCTTACACAACTTTGTTAATAATAACATATTTAAATATATAAATAAATTTGCAAAAAACTGAATTTTAACAGCAACATAAATTTTAATAAAGAATATTTTGTTCAATGGTATCCGTTAGCTTGTTTGGTGATCGATTACGAACAGGAGAAGATATTAGACTAAAAATTCATTAAGAATAAGAAAATAAATAAATGATTTTTTTTTTAATTGCAAACGGTTTAGCAATATTCGTAACGCACTGGGTGCGAGGCTTTTCGTAGTCTAACTAATTTTTCAAAGCGGTGTGGCGGGCTATTTGGCGGACATTCCTTTCTTACTTTGGGGTTTCTTTGTATTTGTATCGTTGATGATGGTGTTGCTTCAAACGCGTTCCACGTAATTTCCGGGGAATGTTCCGAAGCAGCCAGTACGCTGTGATGTGCCTACAAACCAGCCATCATCGCACTTCTCCAGCACGTGCACGAGATCCCCCTCCAGCAGTTCCAATTCGTCAGAGTTCTGCGGTCGGTATTTGTAGAGGGCGCGGTAACTGTTAATGCATAAGTCAGCATAGAATTAAGAATTTCAACGTGAGCTTTAGCTATACTCACGCCAACGGCTCCGAGCTGGTGTCCACATGCAATGCGTCCGTCGTTTGGCGCGACTCCTTTAGTATGCCATTTGGCGCATGAGCGCCATTCTGTGTCAGTGTATTGAACTCGTTATTAATATTTGTGCGTAGTGCATCCAGCGATGGACGTAAGTTTGTCGTGCTATGGGTGCTAATAACAGTAGTGCGTGCGGCGATGTCCTCGGCGCCGATGTCGGTAAGGACCTAACAAGGTGAACAAATATGTAATATACAAATTATCATCTGCAGTAACGGAGTACCCGTATGTGAAATACAAACCTCCACATATGACACTGGGAATATTCCTTTTCGATTGGCGATCTTGCCCTCGAACCAATTATCGTCAACGCGTCGTGTTAGTGTTACCAGCTCTCCTTTGTTTAGGGACAGCTCAATGCCTGACTGCGCTTGGAAGTTGTATTTGGCACGAGCTTGGCCTTCCGAAGGGCGACGGGCTTGGGGCCGTGTGCCATCCCTGCTAACGATCTGTGCAGAAAAATATCACTCTGACATTAATTTCTTACATCGTGTAACTCACCTCAACATAGCTCACTGGCAGCAGACCAATCATTGCATTATATTCTCCCTCATACCAATTGGCATCGATAGGACGGCGTATGTATATTATGTCGCCCTTGCGAAATGATAGCTCTCTGCGAATGGGATGGAATGAAAAGTAATGCGAGTTAGCCAAATTGCATAATCGACTTACTTCGAACTCTGCCCCTGGAAGTTGTACAGGGCGCGAGCCACTGTCTTTGGCCCTATCAGCGTCTTCAGTGTGACGTCTGTGGGAAAGTCATCGTAGCGATTTAGCGCTATTGGCGATTTCTGTGACGGCGTGAAGTTATCTGTGTGGCGACGCGAATTCATGTCCTGCAGCTCCTGTAGGTACTTGCGGCGTCTTTCCTCTTGGTACAGTTTTTGCATGTGCTCCGCTTGACGTGTGGCTAATTCATCTTCCGAGACGACGTGCTTGTATTCATGCCTTATCGGTGTCTTATAGTGTATGTTTACATCTGTGACATAGTAACGATTTGGACATTCTATAGACATTTGTAAATCGAATCGATGTTAGTTCGTAGCGTAAGCGCAAAAAAACGTGCAATTCGCCGAAGAGAAATTCAGGTTAGATTTGAGCTTGGAAAAAAATCGGGTGTATTTTTTTTTCTGCCCTCGTGCATAATTCTAACACACCATTATTTTTGATTATATAATATGCACAGTAACAATAACAACTGCAAATGTAAACTGAGCTAACAAAACAACCACAAGTTTTTATCTGTGTATTTGTAGCTGTCTTACGAAACCACTAAAGGGAGGTCTTCTTATTTATCTCTAGGCAGGTGTGGCTGGGCATTCAAAATGTTTGTCCGGCGCCAAAAAAAGTCGAGTGCTTCAATCAATTTTTAGTTTAAAGGTTTTTCAAATCACAAACATGAGACAAAAAAAACACCAAAAGTATCCTTAAAAAATATCTTAACGATTTTCACTATAACTTATAGGCACTTGGGGACGGGGGCCTGACCTCTGTGTCTATTAAACCGCTCCTGGATTAAGCGGTTAACGAGCATTAAGAAAACAAACATTTGCAAGCGGCTGACTGATAAGACAAATATGTATGTATGTATTCTCGCACTAGATTTGTATTAATAAAACAGAAAGAAATTCAATTTGAAATATAATTTAATTATTTATATATTATAATATGTTATTTACATAATTGATTTTATTTCAATTGACAAAAGGAATGAAAAACTACGCGTTCCTCAATGGCGATCAGTAGGGAAATGCGCAATATTGAAGCATTTACGGAAAAATTGTCAGTATTATCAACCACAAAAAAGAGACTTTTTATTTACACTACAGTTTTCCACTTTCACTAATTTCAGGCGTGTACGGTGGGTAGTTGGCTTCCCTTACTTGCCATTTACCAACTTTTTTCCACTATCACGATATCAGTCCGCTTGGCTGTTTAACTCCATCAAATTTTTTAACACATTATCCACTCTTTTGTAATTTAAATATATTCCAAAGCATTTGTAGGGGCACCGTTATTGCGTCTATGAATCAAACCAACCAAAGGTTATCACTAATATACCCTTGCACTGATTTACTGTGCGAATTGGCAGTACAAATCAAATCAAAGCACTAGAAACGCTTACCTCACAACAATACTCGCAATACTAAACTGAATGCGAATTGCTCCAAATCGAATAAACATAGCAACGACGAAGACGTACGACTTCTTTAGTCTATTGTCAACGAGAGAGCAGTTTGTTGACTTGTTTAATTTTTTTGCCGTTTGTTTGAATATTACTACTTCTGCTCACTATACACGATATTAGCGAGGGGTGGTAATTACTTATAATGTTCCCTTCACCAGTATGCTTCATTTGAGCAACTGAATACTAATTGAAAACGAAGACGTACATACATTTTTTGGCTCACAAGTCACATGAACGAAAACAAAGTGGTTTCGCTCTCTTTTACTATGTTTTCATACCTTTCTCTAACTGTGACTCTCACTCTTTCTCTCTGTATGTCTAACTGATCTTGCTGTGCCCCACTCACATTCACTGCCTCACATATACACGAACCACCGCTGCAAGCTAACAACGCCAATTGAAAAGATTCATTAACGTTCCATCGTGTCTTGTATGCGCTGCTTCGCTCTCATTCGAGCTTTCGGACTCTCGTTTTCTGAAACTGATAACAAGTTTTGGTCGTTACTCGAAACAAAAACGTGAGAAGTTTTGGAGTTGTGGAGCCAATAACAGTCAAATCAAAGCATCTTTCGCGCTCTCGGCCGGTAAGGTCTGATAGCAACTTTTATTTGTGTTGAGCGACGTTGTTTAACTGCAAGTCCACTAAAACAGTCAGACTACTTTCTTTTCTGTTTCCTTTGTTTGCTTTACTTCTGAACTTCACATTTCGCGTGAGTCAAAGGCGTAATAAGTCTGGAAAACTTGCCTCTAATTTGTAATGTACACGTAGTATGTAATTGTAAGCAGATTAGGGTTTCATGTACATATTTTTTTTTTGGCTTCCAAAAGCATTTTAGAAGTGTTACAATTTTCGGTAACATGAGTAAGATGATTGTGGTTCAAGCCTACGAGTCTTTTATTCGGCAAACTCAATCCAAATTTAGGGTGCTGCCTTCAGGACTCAGATTAGAAGGGTCCAAGCTCTGCAAAATAAAACCTTATGCATTATCACTGGGTGCCCTTGGTACGTGAAGAACTCCACTTTGCACAAAGACCTAGAAGTGAATTACGTGAAGGACATCATTGCCTCATTTATATGCAGGCATAATAACCGGCACATAGAAACCGTATCGCCAGAGAACTGGCCACTAAAAGATGCGTCACACGCCTTAAGAGAAAGGACTATGGAAGGCTCCTTCACTGGATCAGGCGGCGCTTCAACCGTAGACAAACCAGCATCGGCCGTACTCCACGTTCCACATAAGCACGTATTTTCTTAAATTGTTCTCTTTTTTCGTCATTTATATGTTGTAAAAATTAGGTATGCAAAAAACTTGGTGATAGCCCCACGGGACTAGTGTAAAGCATTACATCACAGGGCTTAATGCATAGGTCAGCCCCTAGCCGGTGTCTATTCTCTATAGAGCACCAGAGCCGCCGCAGCTTCTCAGTCACCCGTTTTACGAACCGACACACCGCCTCCCTGTGCCTAGCCAGCATAAGACGAACTATGGTATATAGACTGGTGGTTCAGCTTCACCCTAGTTAGCCACCGAGTTCGCTAGAGAGAGGAAATTAAGTTTTCAGAGTAGCAATGTATGAGATTGTCGACATCAGATCAGAAGAACAAACAACCACATCAGCATACGTTCTAACAAATCCGAACATTTTGGGATTTAAATGTACTGAGTTCTGAATTTAAATAGAATGATGTATTTGAGCTATTCGACCGTATTATGTACTCCCGTCAATACTAACTTTGATGTTTTCGGCTTTTCGGCCTGTGAACTTCGTTGTTCATGATCAGTGGAATGGATGTCCCAATCGCATACTGATTTGTCAGGTAAGCCTGTCGTTGCTCCGGATTTGGGGTGTAGGGAAGGCACTGTGTGCTCGTTCGCAAATTGTATGCGTGGGGCTGCAATTGTCGCCGCTGCTGCTGCCAAGGTGTGTAGGCGTAAGAATCATCGTTAGATGCCAATGGGGACACACGTGTTGACTTCGATTTATGATGATCTTGTTGATATTGCTGATTCCATGACGGTCGTCTGATCCAAAGTACTTTACCGCAATTAGCAATATCGCAGGCGCTACCGTAATGATTATAGTTATATAGCCGGTTGTCATCGTTGTTGTTATTGCTGATGTCGGGGATGGTGTAACTGTTGCTACTGCGTTGCCATGCACTTGTCGCACGTCGGTCACATGCTCGCTGCTTGTGCTCACACACACGAACGCGCTCCGGTTCGGTAAAACGCGTTTCAGCTAGATCATTGCAGCTCCGATGCAGTTTCTGCGATGGATGCCATGCGCCAATGTTGCTGTCAAAGTAGCAGTTTTCATTATCATTGTCGCTGTTTAAGGTCTTGTTATATTTGCTACCCCTGCTTTTGGTGCTGCGTGTAAACAACGGCGCGTGGGCGAGTTCGTGTGTACGCGGTGCAAGCGTTTGATGTATCATCTTACGTTCACCACACTCGCGTCGCTTCGAATTGGCCGCGCAACATTTCCTATTCAATTATAGGCTATTTTTGATGCACCATTACCATTAACACTTTTAATTTAAAACATATTGAGTTTTGCACACTAAACCGACAAGAACGGGTTCCGCGAATGCACTTCCAGCGAATACTGCGGCATAGACGACGTTAGCCACCACCAGCACCAGGTAACGCTCATTGAAAAATGCTTGTTTTGTCTTCCAACATCGTCAACTGGCTGCCTTCGTTTAGGTTTTGGTTTGTGCGCATTGTTTCGCTCGGCGTGTTGACCATGGCAACGTACGGTTTCCGTCTTGTACGATGGGGAGGGCAAGTGCGGGCAGTGCCTGCAGTGCGAGGCCAGCAGCGTGCAAGGGTAGAGGTTAGCACTCACTCGTTCTTTATGGTTAACAACAAATCAGGTCAACGATGTTTTTCTATTGGCTATATTGATTTTTTGAGTAATGAAAGACAGAACCGACGTCATAGCCTCCGATTGCTAATTAATGCTGCACCTTCAGTGAAATTGCATTTCGCAATTGCGGACATTTTTTGGTCATGGAACTGTTACCAGAATTTTGATTCTCATAAAAAAGGTCAATGAAATATTCATGAAGGACGTATTGTTATGGCGTGAAATTGCGGTATTCCAATTAAGGGTTTCTGAAATTTCACTAAACAGTTTCGAAACAATTTTCGAGGATATTTAATTCTCCTGTGTTGTGGTATTGTTCGAAACCTCGCGTGTACTCCGTTTACAGAATAACGAAGAGGAAAGTAATAGTCATGAGCTCCAAAGGGTATACAAAAAAATTGTGTATACCCATTGATTAGCGCGGGATCGTCGTAGTATTTATTATATATATATAAGCATATAAGTATATATGCTTAGTATATATGAGACTTTGGCTACTATTACTTCAAAACGGTTATGAGTTAGTAGATAAAAAGTATATGGCTTTTGAATCCCAAACAGTGTGGATTGAATTAATTTTTAGCATTTTACAGTGCGAGTTGAATTTCCTTAGCTTAACGATGTTTCAAAATATTATTAATGCCTAATAATGCTTAGCAGACTATCCAGATACAAATCCAAATAATTTATATTTATAATTTTCCTGTTACTGCCGTGCGATATATGTAATATCAATTTTTAGTAACAGACCTCTGAGTGTCATTTAAAATGCATCCTTGTAAACAAAATGTCAGCCACTGTTAGTACGTTTAATGATCGAAGCTAACGCTTGCATGATAATGAATTCTTTACTTCGCATGAAATATTTAAAATTAACGTAAACTCACCTGAACCATTATCATATTGATTGAACAAAACCCCCTTAGCGGGTGGTTGCGGCGGTGTTGGGGGTGCGGGCGAATCATCTGAACAATATCAAATATAATTTTGGACAATAAAATAAAGGCTGCAATTTTATAGGCTGGGAGAGAGAGAGTGAAGTGAAGAATAAATGTGGACAGACTTAAGGCAAGAAGTACCACCGATTAGTGATTTCAGTATGCAGCATCCATAACCGAAGCAACATTGGTATTGAAAAGACTAGAAAAACCTCTTTAAAGCAAAGTAGAAAACACGTTCGGCTATGCCGAGACTTTAATACTCTTTACACCGAAATGTTTCACAAGGCTTTCTGTCTGCAGGCTATACGATCCAATAAACGTAGAATATTGAAAATTTCCGGGTTTGTATAAATAAACCTTAAAAGATCCGGCCGATTTCGAGAAATATACAACATATGGTAAAAGGAAAACATCGAGCAAAGTTTGAAGTACCTGAGAAAAGGTGGACTATTTTGTATACACAGAGATATAGACGGATAGACGGACATTACAAATCAAAGCACATCATCGAGCTGATCAAGAATATATATAGGTTATGGCGTATCCGATGACTCCTTCATTTGTCAAATTCACATATTCAGAATAGTTTTAAAATTAAACCACATACTGCTCAGGAGTGAAAATTTTAGCGAAAAGTTTCAAAAAGTTTAACCTTTAAAAGTTACCGCCGTATTCTTCTTATGTTCGTAGCTATTAATGCCGACTGGAAGGCGTTTCGATGCTCCGCCTTTGGTGACAACATTCTCGGCGCCATCGGGGACGTAACGCGACTTCGGCTGATGTATTTTAGGATCGAATTTCTGATTAGCAAAGACGTCGTCATAGTAAGGTTTTAGTGTACTTGTCAATTCGGCGCACACTTGCTGGCGTTGCGATTTCGGAGGACGTGGTGGAGATGAGGAGCATGAACGCTTTACTCGTAACCGCGATGGCTTATTGTGGAGTACTTGACGCATCGCTGATCTTCGCCCATCCTCTTCGGCTAAATTATTGTTTTTGGGATCTGGATATTTATGTGCTATCCAATCTGCGCTCAGATGAGGTGATATGTCGTGCACATCACGAAAATCCGGATGGGATGTGGATAGATATCGCATCACTTTGGGTTCCGGTGATTCGTAGCGGCTGCGTATGCGTTCAACAACGCCACTATTGCTGTTGAGACTTAGAGTGGGGCTTAGCGTTGTGGTGCTCGGTTTCTTAGCTAATTCCTGCTTCAGCGCTGCGGTTTTACTAATGATATCGATATGTGGCATAAGCCGATTACGGAGTAACGAAGGTGATATAACACCACGTCGGCGACATCGACCCCGCTCACCGCTGTGAGTGGCTTTGGAGCTTTGATTGCATAACTCAAATTTGTGTGTGATACACGAGACTTCACCGCTGTTGTAATATTTAGCGTTGGAAGTGACTGGTAGTAAGGTGTCTTTTGATCCCACATCAAATTGCGAATTGAATTCAGGATCGCTGCGCACCTTTCTCAGCGAACTAAGCCCAAAAAAATCACGCCCTTCATTAATTTGTTGTTGACTGATGCTCTCAAATTTATTCTTCATTTTCTGTACATCACCGGTACAGACACGCTGTAAGTGTGATGAAGATGTCTGTGACTGCGGGGAAAGACTACGTGAACGGTAATATGAATCATAGAATTCAATACTGCCACCATCTGGAGAGCCGTTCTCCAAGTCGAAGCTGACCAGCGTCTGGGTATGTTTGTTGGTTTCGTGATCAGGTGTTCGCTGAGGCTGGGAACGTAAGTCAAAATTTATCCGCGAAGTATGCTTTTCACCAAATAATTCGCCCAGATCTGTCAGAGAATTACTGAGTTCCTTATGTTGTCGTTGGAATTGCTGATGTTGCTGCTGTTGCTGTTGATAGCTCTTCTTGGCACGAGCCTTCATATTCTCCTCAATTAGGCGAAGGACCTCGTCCTCATCTGGAGAGGACTCCTCCCGTGCATGGTAGATTGTTTTCGGTGGTTCCTCGAATTGCCGTTCCTCAAAGTATTGAATCTTATGTGAAATGTCTTCATTCTTTTTATGTTCCAAGTTCAAAGATCGAGGTCCAACTTCTTCGAGCTCTTCATCTTCGTTGATTTGTTTGCCTTCCTTGGTTTGTGTTTCCTTCTGAGGCTCCAACTCCTCCCTTGGCCGTGGTGGTACTTCTGGTTGCTTGTTCAGCGTCAGCTCGGCATTTTTGGCAGCAATGGCACCACGCGTTTCGCGTGCTAAGACAACCGGTGAAGTGCTTCGTCTTTGTTTGCCTAATACCCTTGACTCATGAGGCCCCTTCAATTTCTCAACAGTAGTGCCAGCAACAGCACTCTTTGCATCCATCTTACTCAATACAGGACCGAGTAATTCATCCTTTGTAATGCTTGAGTTGCATCGTACCTTCAGGGTATTTGCATGAGGACTCGGTTTCGTGCCATGCGATACTGAGACTACATAGTGCTCTGAAATCGCCGGTGGCGATGCATCTTTCGAGGTTTTGGTATTAGTAGCGTAGATTTCATTTAACTGCTGAGAAATCTTCTTTATCTGGTCCTTGGAAAGGGTGCTTACTATATCATTACTTAAGTGTCCATTGGTTTCATGCTCGCTTGTGTCCAAGTCCGCTCTGAATTTTCCTTCAATGCTAGTGGTCAAATCGGCGACGGTATTGCGACGCAAGTATGTACTTGGATGGTGATCACGGTGTTTATCATGCTCCTTAAGTAGTTTGATGTGTTCGAAATTCTCACGCAAATCTTCCACAGATTTTTCTTTGGAGTGCAAACCAAAGTCAGTTTCTTTACGCCATTTCACATCCTCCACGTCTTTCGAACGAAACAGCATGTCTTTTTCGCGTTGATCTTGCTTTAGCTTCCCCACTAGATAGTTCAGCTCTTTCTCAGCTCGTTCGTGCAGTCGAACTTTTCGCCACTCATCAAAATCGAGCAATTCACTGTCCTTGCGTATGGGCTTGAAGTTGGTCAACGATGTGGCCCGTTCCAATTGACCAACCCTCTCTAGAGTGCTGTAAAAGCGATTGAGATCTGTAAAGCGTTCTGAATTATTGTGGTAACGACAGGTGGGACTGTGCCTCTCCAAATAGGTCAACGAGGTTGCGCTATGTGAGAGATCCCCACAGAGATAGAGTCCTCGTTTCGACCTATCATCGGCACTGCTCAGACTACTGGCACGTACAACCTTTAATGTGTTCACGTCGCTTTTCATCTGCGTGCGACAACTTTCAATGCGTCTGCGTGATGGTGAGCGCACATTGCGCGTTGTCTGCGGCACACGGACCTCGCGCGTTGGAGAGAATCCAGATAATTTACCTGAATCCAGCCGTGGCACCTGCAACTTACTAATCTGCTCATATTTCCACACGAGATCCTCAATAGAGTTCGATTCCTGTTTCAGGACACTGCACTCGTAGAGATCATTCGTATATTGAACTGCAGCACGGTGTTCATGAGGCGTTTGGCTAATACTGCGTAAGGAGCAATATTTGTAATCTGTGGATTGCAGCGGCACTTGTTGCTGATAGGGCGCGTGATGCGTTAGAGACTTGGACTGCACATCATTGTAGTCATTCCAAAAGTTTGTTTTTTCCCGCACCGTTTCTGAATAGGATTCCTGTGCTGGTCCTTGGTTTGCCTGAAAACATGCCTTGGAAGTGTAGGTTACTGGCTTAGACACAGCTGCTTGTTTTGTGACTGGTTTCTTTGGGGTAGAAGTGAATCGCTTGCGCAACAAGTTGCTGTCGCTCTTGCTGTTCTGAAGTGATACAGCTTTACTGGCCTTCGATTTTGAAACTTCCTGAAATTTTACTGGGTGAGTGGCTGTTGTTATTTCATTTTTAATGACCGAGTCTATGGAAAATGTTGAATTAGAACGCGGTAAACTTTCGTTGGAAGCTGAGCGCTGCACACTGGTCTTCAAAGTGGTCTTGGGTCCGTGTCGTACCTTCGGGAGTGCTCGGCTATTTTTAAATTCCTTTTGTACGCTCCTCGTACTGGCGAGGACGACATTCTGAGGACGTACATGTGGGAAACACATGGTGTGTCTCATTGTTGTATTCACCGTAGTGCAATCGGCGATCTTTGAAGTGTGTTTCATCCGGGGCAAACTTTTACTACGCATATGTGCGTTACAAGTTGCATAAGAGCGCACAGCAGCTTTGACATCCTGTGGAGATTTTAGCGATGGATCTCGCAAGATATTCGTGCTGGCCTCGAAATTTGTACGATTTGCCGGTAGTGTGTTCTCTAGGCGCTTTTTCTCCTCAGCAAAGGTGCGCTCTTTGGATATACCACGACCAAACGCCACAGGACTGCGGCTAGACTGGCGCAAGGCGAGCACACGAGTCTGACGACGTGTAGGACTTAACGAGCGTAGACGTGCGTGATGCTGTAAGTGGCGCTGCAGACGCTCGTCGGCGCCCTCCGTGGTGCGGGTCTCTTTGGCGATGGCAGTTAGAGTGGACACCGTGGCGGACACAGCACCAGCCGACTTCGAACGGCACACTGGCGCCTCGAGATGAGTACGTTTGCGCGTATTTACGGTGCCGTACTTGCCTACTCCGATTGGCACACTTTTTGGACTCTGAAAGCATTGCTCATGTCGTCCGACAGGTGGTGCCTTCATCACGGATGTCACTCGCACAGTCATTTTGTTGCAGGATGATTTTCGTTTCGGCAATGGGGGCGGATATGTATGCGGTATTGGCTCTTGACTATTATGATGCTGGCTCAGCGGAATGAATGATGGCAAATTCTTCGCGAATTGTGGAAACATTGCGAGGTCTCTTTTTTTAACCTCTTTCCTGGCAACCGGCACTTCCCCTGTTTCGTTCGTTTCGTAAGAATTTACAGAGTTCGTAGTGACACGTATTTTCGTCAGCGTTGGCGTGATCTGTATAAATTCGTATTCCTCAACAAAGTCTTTTGTTCGAGGAACGCGAAAATAGAAATATTCAAGGATTAAAATTTTGCAGGTATATTCTTAATTTGAGCGGTGCCTAGTGTGACAACTGTTGTTGTTACCTGTGAGAGTGCCTTCGTTGTGAGAACGCGTATAACTCCGGCTTAGAGAGCACAAGAGATTCAGGGATTTGCAAAGAGAGTGTATAGAGGAGTGGAACGTGTTGTGTATGGTAACTACTTAGAGATAGATAGATTCTTGCCGTAAACCAACACCACTACGAATTCAGTTAGTAAATCCACTCGACTCAACTATTCCAGTTTATTAGGTTTATTGGTCGCTACTAATTTTAGTTTCTAATAAAAATTTTAGTGCGTCTTACCTTTGGGCTTTTCGGGCGCTGGCTTGCGGAAGCCAAACAAGGGTGGCTCACCGCCAGCCTGTAGACTCTTATAGGCCTGTTTCTGTTCGATTGGACTAAGTGCGCTGCTAACGGGCACTTCTTTCTTGCGGAAGACTAGATTGGAATCACTGGTATAACCCGATTCTTTGGCCAAGGCTCTGCATCAGAAATAAATCAAACGTATTATTGACATTCATAATATCTCATGAGTATTCAAAACAGACCTGGATAGATTGCCTTCAGTGTAGTGTTGCGACAATTTCGACTGTTCCAAATGCTGTTAATGAAAATTAATTCATTACTTACTTTTAGGGCTAGTCAGTGTAGCGCATTAAAGATAATTGTGAGGGTATTTTCATATTGCTTTTGTCAGTTTGCAATTAGTAATAAGTGACTTTGATGCAGTGTTCAAAACTCTTTTCGCATTTGCTTTAAAAACTTACAGCATCCGATGCGTATTCAATACAGATACGGGGTATATCGGCATTTTCTCTCAGCGACTTTATCGTATAAATTTTTATTTAAAGTAATTGGGAATCGGACAAATGTATTATTATTTATTATTATTTACACTTGATTAAGAAAAAAAAAATTTAACCAAAGACATCTCTCAAAAGTAGAACTTATACTAAATACAAATTAAGAGAGCAACGATCTCAATAAAATCATATAAGATATCATACCCCGTTGAAGATGTCCATCACTTCGTCCCACCACTAGAAATGCGATTGAAAAATTATTTGCGGTGAGTTAGAATGTTTGCTGACAAGAACATTTTGTTTACACATGCGTAAATCGTTAGACTTCTTTACTATCGTATCTTGTATATTGGATTGCGTCTCAAAGATGAGCATGAGTGTGAATCAAAGAAGAAACGGTGAATATTTCTAGGGATACTTTGTGTCAGTCGCATGCAGGCACTTAGCAAGCAAGTAAGTGTAGTGTTTTAAGCTTTAATATGATGTGTTAATTAAGTGTTTATGGGCATGAGATGGACTGAGTTAGAGTGTCCAACGATTAAGATACTTACTTCCTTCTTTTCCTTTTCGGAAACTGATGAACGGCCAGTGATGTAGTCCTCAATTCGACCGGGTTGATTTTTATACGAATTTTGACCAGATTTTATTGGATTTGGCAAAGTACCATAAGCTCTAACAATTTGTATTTGAATTGTGGTTAATAAAAGACGAGAGATATAGACCAGAGATATACTTACTTGTCGACTTGACTTGAATTTGCGCCACTGCGTACATTAACAGCCGATGAAACCGATTGAAGACGATGTGGATTATATGTTTTATAACGCACTGTTGAATAATCGGAGTCGTAATTCGGTTCGGGTTCTGACTGATAACCGCTCGATTTGTAGGGTAGGCGCGCTGTTTGAAGTATTAAGGAATAATTAGTATCAATCAAACAAATTTTTTTTCATAAGCCCAACAGAAAATAGCTTCTTATGTATATACAATTCTTAACTGGTTGCATGTTAGTGAGCAAAGTAGGGCTAATAGTATGTGGCTTTTGTGGTCTTTGCATTCACGAGCAATGTAAGCTTCCGCTCTATTTAGCATATGATTATAGGTTAGGTGGTTATTTTGTATGCGTTGAATCGATAGCCAATTAGACAAGAACTTATCACCAATTAGCGGATAATAACAATATAGCAACAATCTAAATGAACATGCACAATAATACCGAGCACAAGTTATAGTACAACTATGCTATGCATGTACAACATTTCAGCCAAGGCAATGAGAACTAAGTTGAAGCGATTAGCTAATATAAAGTCTGAAAATCACCTCTTGGACATTTGTAGCGTATCACGAAATCGTCTGAGTAATCGCGATTTTTGTTTAAGCATTTTTTAATGTAATGAAAGCATATAGAATGGTACGAAAACCAGAAGAGTTTGGTTGATAAGAACGTTGAATACACAGAGAGAGAGACAGAGAAAGAGAGAGAGTGAGATGAAAATTATTAGCAGAAAAAGTCGGGTAAATGCGGGACTACAGGACTTAGAGAGCATTGTAAAAGTTTATTTATTTGAATTTGATTGGCTTCAAAGATATAGTACATATACATATGTATGTACATAGCTTTGAAACTTTTTATGCTTTATAATGCTTCAATACAGCCAAGTCGTTGATTTACCACAATTTTTCTGCTTGTGTATCGTCTGATACAGACGCTTGTACCATTCATGCTGATGTGGTTCCTTTACTTCCTAGAAGTGCAAGACAGGAGCATACAAGTTAACAGAAGTGGTATTGAGTCGCAAAATTCTTAATTTCTTTACCGATCGCAGTATGATAGGCATGCCATCGTTGGTGACTGGTCCGATGCCGTCGTATTGGCGTCGACCTAATTGAGCCATTTTACGTGGGCGATCGTTTTCCGTTTCCGGTTCACTCATATACTCGTTCTTGACTTTGTAAACTGTAAGAAGGGTTAAATGTTTTTTTTTCTTCTTTTTTATTGTCTGTATTTTTACGGGTAAATTTTAAGGCATAACGGAACAACTCAACATATGCAAAGACAACAGCACAAAATAAAGAATAAGAATTGTTGCCGGAAAATATGCACCAAAACTTTTTATGGTGGGATTTACTTTTTCCTATATATTATTATTATTATAATTATTATTATTATTTTTTTTATGAATTATTTTGGGGGTAGTTGTTCATAATTTTGTTCGTACTGAGCGCAATCAAAGGCAATCCATACTTACTGACTTCATTAGGTCTATAGGTTGGACGGCTACTATCTGACAGCTTTCGGCGCAAAAATGGACGATGCAGATCAGAGGTGGAAGCCGAACGCTCAAACGCTGAATTAAATTGGTGGCATATGAAAAGCGAGAGAAATGTAAATTAGAAAGGGACTGCCATTTTGGGGAAATTGTGAACAGGATTAAGTGACAAACGCTAAAAGAAACGGGCACGAATGTACGTGAATGGAGCGCCAACCATACTTTTTATTTTGTCCGAAACACTGGTAGTGGGAGCATAAAATGTTGTCGATGCCGAGTTATCGGTGTCGGCGATGTCAGCGGTGTCGGAGGCTGCCGTTGTGGGCGTGCTTAGGTTAGTACAGCTGTTGACCGAGCGCGGCGAGAATAGTGCATTGGACCAGGGTGGCAGTGGCGACTGTGCAGATAACGGTTGCGTTTGCTGGGTGGTGTAGCGTCGCGGGAGTGTTGGCGATTCAAAGCGCACAGGACGAAACTCTTTGCATCCGTCGATCGACACCCAGGTTGTTTGAGCTGGCGGTGGAGGCGGTGTTGTCACCTGGGAACCGGGTGTACCCACACTTCGCGGTGTTCCCGTTGAAATTAAGTCTAAATCAATAGTCGATGCATTCGGTGTTTGGTTTTTCGGTGTCCAAACGCCTAGCGTGTATGATTTTTGTAAGGAAAATGCAGAAGGTGAAAAGGTTTAAATGTTTAAATTAGATGTACGTGAGCCAAAGAAGGAGAGGAAAATCACAGGAGGAGATCCAAATATGACGTTTTCGTTGGTGGTTGAGTTAAGTTTCAGTTTCAGGCGGGCTTTTTGATTTCTGTGTGGGCTTCATACTTGACATTTACATTTGCCTATGTCTACAGGCTTATAATAAGTGGCACATAGGTTCAGTTTTTAATTTTCTTTTAAAAAGATGCTTCAGTCAATAAACTGTGCAAAGGCAGATTGGCAAACAAACATAGCCACATAGAACAGCAATAATTAATACAACCAAGGAAACCACATTTGGCAGATGTTCAAGTTTATTTATATTTTTTTAAATTTTATTTAATTTTTTATTTTGTATTTTTTTGTTTTGTTTATTTGTCGAGCGATGATTCATCGAACTTGGCGCACTTAAGAAAGGAAAACACAAATAGTCGCATCGAAGAAGTACGAAAAAAGTATCTTTCAGTATTGAGATTTATTTGCCACCTGTAGAGTGACAAACAAACACTTACACTCACAAATATTCTGAATTAGATCTATGCATATACTACACTACACGAACATAGGATACACATATACAGAGAATTTGACAGCCGAGCTATTGAAACGTATTTTGCTTGCATTAGGCAAACAGCGGCTAGTTTTATTCTTGCATCTCGAAATGTCTTTTTGTTTTCCAATGGCTGAATGCGCTTTCATTCACATTCAATCAACACCAAATTGAATTTTATTAGTAAAAAAATAATAATTAAAAATGAAGAAAATAACTCTGATGAGCGCGAAGTCTTTCAAATACCTTTAATCAAGGGTACATATATCCTTGTGTTATATTTAATTTTCTCTACATTTTATTTGCACTACACTTAGACGTTTTCGAATAAACATTTGCATAGATGCAACACTCCTTCTGGAAGATACTTGCTTTAACTTCGCGTTGTTTCGTCTATCTGAGCGGGTCATTCGCGACTGATTTTTGCATGACCCAATGTCGAAATACCAAATGTAAACTTGTGTTCGCGCTGCCACCAACTTATACATCAGAACAGCTCTTCACGTAAAAAGAAACAAACAACAACAAACACAGAACACATATATACACGCATACAAACCCTGTGAAAGAAAATAGAAATCACGGATGACTGCGCATCAATCGATGACTCCACGCCCAAGCACGGTGGCAGCAGGCAGGGCTTTACGATTTAAATAGCAGATCAATTACAATAAGCACTTTTCGATAATATGCCCAACATCGTACATAGAGATCCACAGCGCAGCGATCAAATAGAAACAGGGTAGCTCAAATCGAATAGTAAACCGAACGCACCCAACCGAACTGCATTGGACTGAAGTGAAGTCAACTGAACGAAAGCACAAAGCGGCGTCAGTCCGTCAATTATGCGACGGAAAAGAAATGGAACGGATGCTCAACTAAATAATATGACAACAAATCCGCAAATATTCGAATATAAAAATAAAAGCAAAAGCTGAGGTACGTACGATAGATATATATAGATACATAGACTTACTCATTCACTCAGATACTCACTCAGCCATCCAGCAAAAAACACTTACAACAATTACAAAAACCAGAAAAAAAATCTTTCAATGCAAATCACACAAAAAGTCAATGTAAAACTATAATACATACAACTATTTCAAGCTTCACTTCTTTTTCGAATTCCATTTGTTTTGTTTTATTTTGTTTTGTCTTGTCAATTTTAACCAAAAAGAGGCAATTGGTATTTTAAGTCTTTAGCTTTTTGGCGTTGAGTTTGGTTCGGGCTGCGTACTTCCGGTTTGCTTCAGTGACTATCGTCTTTACAAAGGCGTGAGCACAATTGAGTTCATTTCGGAACAAATCAATCGGAAAGTTTTATACATATTTCGTTGTTGTTGTTGTTGTTGTTGTTGTTATTGTTATTGATGTTGATGACGATGATGATAAAATACCAAAGAGAAGTAGAATAAAAGTGCACACACCTATGGAACATGGGCGAGCCAGCGCTCATACTAAAGCGTAGCTTATAGTTTATTGGCATGCATACTCGCCATTGGGTTGGTACTCAATCCGAATTTATGGGATTCCATAAAAAAATAACAAATAACCAAAAAATTTAATAGCGAATTTTGTGTTCCTTTGTCTGAGTGTGCGCCCTTGAGTGCTCAACTTAATGGCATATCTAACTAACCTGTTTCTGCTCCTCATATTGGGGCTGACAAATGGATAGAGACTGCGGGCTGAAATGAATTGGAGGTGTGGCTTTAGGTATAATGTGTTGTCTCACTGACGTAGGCCACTCGGACGGAGTCACTCCGCATTACATCACACAAATTGGAGCTCTATTATCATTTCAGACTTTGTTCTTTGATTCATTAACTTTGGTTAATAATAATGGCGAAATATATTATTGTCGTGTGAATAATCTATATGCAAGTAGGCCTAGGCATTTTCTTTACCATTATTTTATGCCTAAAGTGTATAACCGATTTTGACAAAATATATACCGTTTGACAGGTGTCACAATTACGTATGTAGTTAGTTACTAAGTGTGTAGTACCATACTACAAATCAATATTATGATGAGCCGAAAACACGCAGAGTGAAATTTCAAGGTCGCGTTTTCTACACGATTCAGAAGAACGATATAAAATGTGACAGGGATAGAGAAAGAAAGCAAAGGTTCCTTGCAAGAGGTATTAGTTGTTGACATGACGTACGTTACGTATACTTACAAACCACTTCGTTAAGTCTGTTCTGATAATACATGCTCAGCAACAATTGAGTCGAAATCCTGCTAAAACTGATATGAACCTAATGAATGGTATGGGTATTGTGCACAGACTTCAATCTAAAATACGTTAACTTTTCAATCACACACTTCATCGAGATGTTTGGGTCTAAAACAATTTTATGCGAAAACATTGCATCAAGCAAATTTGGAATAATTCGTAAATACGCTATTAATTTACTGGACAAGAAATCTCAGAGTTTTTTGTATTTAAAATGCTATTTTGATTTGACGTTTTTATTAAAACTAGAGTCACCTAGAGGTCGAAATTCGACTATTTGCGTAAAAAGGCAATTATATTACACTCTTTAACATAATCGAACTTTCTGTCAATTATTACCCCAAATTTAGTGCTTAAAAGTGCACGTTTGATGCAAAGAATATCAAAGACTGAACAGTTCTGCTAGTTAAGTGAAACAGACAAAAACATAAGCCTTGTATGTCGCGTGTCATTTTAACAACATGGATATGCTTCGTGCGCATACAAAAATGCTGAAACCTCCTTCCTTCTCCATGCGATCCGCACAAAAACATGCGACTCAGAAGAATAAAACAGAAAAATTACTTAACATCGCGCTGTTATATAGCGAGTGCGTGTATTTTGTGGTTGCAATTTTACCTTTTCTTAAAAGTCTTTTTTACGTGTTAAGACAAACTATTTTGTGCAAATCTACACCACTATAGCTTTCCATTGATGTGTGTATAAAAGATATGTTGACTATAAGAGCGTTAGGTTGATTTAAGAAAATGTGTTGACATATATATATATATATATATATATATATATCTATATATATTGTACCACAATTAAGTCATCTATAATTTAGTTAAGTCACTAAAAACGCCTATTTCAAAGACATATGTGTGACTACACACATATACATTCCCAGTTTTAAAATATAAAACTAAAATAATAACTCAAATATTAATGCTTTAAATATATTAAAAAAAAAAAAATTAAACAAATAGAAAAAAATATTAAAGGAAAACATTTTAGGGGGAAGAAGCAACGACACAAAGTCCAACTAGAAATTAACTCTCAATGACGCCAATAAATGTGTCAGAAATGTGAAAATAAGAACAAATGTACATCTACGAGAACAAGCCAATTTCATCGCTCACATCATCGTACTCATTAACACCAGACGTCCAGTGCAGCGTTAGCGCGTTTTGATGGATTAGAAACGTCTATATCAAAATTCTATGTGCAACGTGGCGAAATGTGACAAGATCCGTTGTGCTGAGTTCAGTTGCCTAATTCAAAACGATTTTAGTACACTATAGGCGCCTTAATGCTTTAATGTTGATGTTCTGCGTTGTTTGGTTTCTGACTCATGTTGATTTTGAGAGATGTTCTTTTGATTTTATAGACATTATAAACGCTAGCTGTGTGGGCGCTAATAAAGCCGCCTGAAGAATAAGTGATATTGATGAATCGAATTTAAACAGTCGAATATAAATGCTTTTCTTCTATTGATTTCATTAGCTAAATGTAGCCAAATGAACTGATACAAAATGTTCCAACCCAAGTTCCTTTTTATAAGAAGTGAGTGCTAAGAGTTTAGAAAGCGTACTCTATCATATCAGTTAGGGTCTCATCACTAGATACACCGGGTATATGGATAATACAATACAGAAAATGCAAAACAATAAAATAAGCAAATATCGCCTACAACTTTTTTAATCTTTTAAAATGAACGTCATTTGTTAAATTTAGCAACACCAAAGTCGCCTGCTTGTTTTCTACCTCCCAAATAGAGAGACCTAAAACCTATTTTGGAATATCCATCAACAACCGCCGCCGAGGGCGTCATCTTGGTCGTTGTCGTCATTCGCCGTGAGAACGATTTTTGGAAAATTTCAAAATTATATGTTGAATGGCGCAAAGGCGAATACACAAATTTCCTTCATTTTTTCGGGCAATTAACTCACAAAAACTATTTTAAAAATATCATATGAACAGTGAAAACGTTCAAATAGATTTGACTATTCATACTTCATTCAACACTAAGACCTCGCTCGAAAGGTCCACATTGAATTTGAATCTGCGGTTTGTATGGGAGGTATTAAATGCAGTATTAAGTAGAAGTTTGTTCAAAGGTTCAGCCCTCTAATCCACAAGTTGAGCTACTAGTTTGAGCTGATCAACGCTATATATGCTTTACTGAGTCCGTATTACAAGCTACACGACGTGGTTATAGTACTTATGTGTATTTTACTATTCACATTCACTTAGTGTCTGAGGTATATTAAAAGTCATTATGTGCTTGAAAATGTGCCACGATCCTTACCTATTGGGGAAATTCATAGTCAATAGGGTTTTAATTGAATCGTTTGAAATATCGAAATATCACAACCATCCATATCGGAAATATCATATTTGGTTCATATGGTCTTTGTGCAGAACTGTCACCATAGCAGAAGTCACAAATTTTCAATTTCAGAATGTAAATTTTACCTGTGCCAGGCGGCGCTTTGGCTTTGAATTTTGGTGCGAACATCGCGCCCGATTGGGTCTGTGTTGGTTCTGCAAAATTTTAAAATTAGCAATGAAAGCTTTTCGTTGTTGTTACATGAACTGATTCCTTAAAAATTAATATATTTATTTATTTAAACTTTAAACTTTTTCGACAGACGTAAAAAGGCGCCAAATATGAAGTTCTCTTGTCGCTTGAAAATTTGTTGTCTGCAAAATTTTTCTTAATTTCAGAAATGCTCGACTAACCCTGCCCCATTTATACGGGTTGTTTCGTGTGCTTTGAAATTATTGAAAAATAAAGTGTTTTTCTTTTTGTATTTTGTGTGAGCACGATCACGATCACGATACCAGCAAGCAAAGCACTGCACGCCTTTGCGTTCCTCGCACGACTTTAGCACGACGACGACTAAAAAACTCAACAATTTTTACAAAATGAAATTATTTCTGTTAGCATTCTAAAATTTTCGCCGTCCAATCTCAATTCAATTTGGCTCAACGGCAACTCAATTTGTGCGGTGAGCGCGAACAACAAATTCGTTAATTTTCAAAGGCATAATTTCTTCGCTTTTCGTAAGCATAGTAAAACGAGAAGAATTGCTGCGAGACTGCGAAGAAAAACGCATAATAATATCTTTGAGAATATAAACAAAGTTTTACGCGTATGTTTTCGAAAACTGTTCGAATTTAAATTGTTTTTCATGCCACTCGTTGTCGATGGTGCCTAACAGCAACGGGTGTGTGCGAAGGGGCTTTGCTCAACGATCAAGGTAACGATCAAGACGAACATGTTTCATTCAAACTCATTCAAATTCAGTTACTCTATTGTGGTTGTAGTTGCATGTTTGAAGAGGCCAAAAATGTAATGCTGGAAAGTCTCTTTTAGAAACTTGAAGAAAATTTTCATAACCTACCTAGTGAAGGAAGCGCTGCAAAGGGGTTGAATCAATGAAAATTAAGCACCCAAATTATCGTTCTCATGTGGCATGCGTAATGTTAATTGTGTACCTTTGATGCACACTTTTGTAGCATACTTTTTGGCTTGAAGTTGTGTCTAATTAATAAATTTAATTAATCAAAAACAACCCCATACAACCTCACAGTCACATCCAAGTTCTTATTGGGAAAACTTTTCTTGTTTTTTGAAATTTAAGTTTCAATCACACAAGCCCTAAAAATGTCGGTATCTTAGGATTATTAAATCACACAGCATGGCTCTTAGCGTTAAGCTACAATATCGAAAATGACGATTATCAACACATATTTGTATCACAACTTCGGTATTCGCGAAGTTACTACATTCAAATGCCGTCAAGTGATAACATTCACAATTCCATTCAAACATAATTTAAATATGACGAGTGAGAGATGCAACTTTTGCTTTAACTTGATTACAATATATTATATATCCTTAAACCTACTATTAGTTTCGGGAATAAGTTCGTATCGTTTATATATTTTCTTACGATATTTTTTTTAAGATTTTAAACAAGGAACTTTTCACTTACTTGCTTCTCATCCTTCGGATAGCTCCATTCGCACAAAGCACATATCAAAATAAGTACAAATGGTGGAAGGGGAAAACAGGCACAGATGCGAAAAGAGACGGAGGGGGAACGATTGAAATGAGAATTGCAAAAGGAAATATTCAGTTTGGGGTTGGCAGTGCACAGAGGTAGGCAACACGGACCTATTGTCGACATAAACACATAAAACAGAATATAAGGAAGACATGCAACTTGGAAACACAAGCGAGGTGCATCGCACGCACACACATACACATCAGAATTGAGCACCCACCATCAGCAAACAGGAATCCTTTCGCCAATTGCAGTTCATTATCAATTTCCTTTAGTAGATCACTTTCTGACCAACTGCGGCGATTTTGCAGAAGTTGTTGTTGCTGCTGTGAGGCCGTGAGCAAGAAACGCGTTTGCTTCCGGCTTGCACCGGAAGTGGTAGAGCTTTTGGCATGTCGCAACGTCACTGTAATTCTGGATGGCAGAGCAGATTTAAGTGGTGCTTGTTGCTGGTGTTGGTTGTGATTCTGCGGCTGTTGCTTTTGTTTTTGGCGTGGCAGCGTGGCGCTAGCGTTGGTCTTACTTTGCTGATGATGCGATTGCAGGCGTGCGCAACGCGCGTTCAAGTCTATTTAAGATTTGTTTACAATTATTTTATGTTATTAGTACAACTAATACGTAATGGTGATACTAGTATCGAAATATCGAAAATATCCATATATAAAAATATATAATAGCGACATTAAGTTTCCTACGCCTTCCTTAATCAAACCTATATAAACATATTTCTTGCTTTTCTGGCAGGCACAGCTGCACTCAATAAACATTTTCTTTTTCCTCTTCACTCTGCCAACGTTCTGTAAGCTGTTCTTTTTCATTCAGCGCGTGCTCTTTCGAAAAATGCAAATGAACCGACAATCGACAACAACAAACAAATGAATCTTTTGTTTCAAATAGTTTGTTGTTGCACTCGAGAAGAATTGCTCGCTCGCGCGTTTATCGTTCATTGACTGGTCCAACTTTGTTGCTTTCATAAAAATTAATTAAAATATCCGCTCGATCGCAGTACTCTTTATTGCCCTCTACCCTCTATACATATTGCTTAAGCGCTGTTTGCAACTATAATTTTGGATTTTTGCTCTGCTCTGAGCACATTGCAACTTACTCATATGTGTCTTTAATTAATCGAAACTAGAGCAAGTCTGAAGTGATGCAAGAGATCAACGACTTCAACGTTGACGTTCATGATGAATTAAGTCAGGGTAGTCAGGGCTATAGCAAATTCATTTGCTTTCGTTAAAGGTAGATTATGTGATTGGAGTGTAATTCTACCTATGTGTGTACCAAAAATCAGATTGTTCGTATTTTTGAACGCCGATTGACCGTGACATACAATTAATTAATTATTAAGAGAAACGTTCTTAATTCTTGAAGAACTAATGAATGCAAGATGAATAATCTTCAAAACAGTAAGCGTAAGTATAGAGAATTAATGAGCACCAGTTTCTAATGATTAAAGTTGTTTCCTGGACCAATGCCAATATTCAGAGCATTTGAATGGATCTGGTGTTAACCTCGTACTGTTTGTTCGCAGTTCGAAACGCTAACCACTGCGCCACCGTGGTTCAATTCTCAGTAATTTATAGTTGGAAATTTACAAATTTCCTAAAAGAGCCTTCTAATTGCCTTATTAGCAATAATAGCACATAACAAGTTCAAAGTTTGACAACAAACTGTTGTTATTTAACTAATTCCCATGCATTCGAATATGTCCGGCTATATAAATACGATTCAGGAAAAAACGTCCTATACACTGCACAAAATGTTGTTTAAACGCATTCATACCGCGTCCAAAGACGAAGAAGTACGCACTCGTGACGCTTCGATTTATCTGTATCGCGCATTTAAAGCTGCGGGCCTAATAACTCCGACGAAGTATCGTGGACTCTATCGTGTATGGATTTGTGTAATTTTCGCGCTAACAATGGTTTATTTGCCTTTAAATTTTCTTATCAACTATTTCTACTTCAATACCAAATTTACCCAAATGGAGATTGTCACCTCCATGCAAGTTGCTCTCAACGCTATCGGTCTGACTATCAAACTGAATATTTTGCGTCCACATATTGCACGGTTGGATGACGCCAACGCACTGATGGATCGACTCGATTCACGTTGTAACACATTGACCGAGTTCGCACAAATTCGAAAACTTGTGGCCTTTGGTAACAAAATGTATCTCACGTATACCTCTATCTATATCGGCTACGCAACCGTTGGTCTGATTGGCGCCTTGTTCAACGGTCGTCCCCCATATAATATATACTTTCCGATGATTGATTGGCGCAAAAGTCCCGAGCAGTTGTATGTGCAGTCGTTCGCTGAGTATTCTTTGGTTAGCTTTGCCACTTTCCAAGCAACTATTGTAGACAGTTATCCGATTATATTTGTGGAATCATTACGACGACATGTAAAAATTCTAAATGATCGAATACTAAATTTGCATACTCCACAAAATGAAAGCACAAATGCGACATCCAGACATGTGGATGTTATTAACTGCATCAAGGACCACAAGACAATATTGGCGTAAGTCAGAATAATTTCCTCAAAACAATAAATAAGTAAATAAATAAGAACGATTACATAGTAAATACCTAACAATTTAGATACTACAAAGCAATTGCTCCAGTTTTATCCGGTACCGTATTCATACAGTTTGTCATCTGTGGCACCGTCATCGCCATTGCCATCATAATGCTATCACTATTCACGGAGTTTTCGAGCCGCTTCAGCACACTAGTTTATCTTTTTGCGGTTCTGCTACAAACATTTCCACTTTGCTATAGCTGCAATTGCCTGATAGATGACAGCGTTGGCCTCTCAGTAACACTCTTTCATTCTGGCTGGTACGCTCAACATCAGAGTTATATGAAAACCACGCTACAATTCATGCAGATGCTTCAGAGGCCTCTAATATTTTATGCGCTCAATATTTTCACTATTACACTAGATACGAATATCAAAGTGAGTCCTTGAATTAATGAGATCTGTACTAATACAGGATCTCAGAGTATGTGCTTTTCTTGTTTTTCAGGTCGCAAAAGTTGCTTTTACAATTTACACATTGGCACAGCAAATGAATCTGACAGAGCGACTGTCTAAGTGAAACTTCAAATAAAAGGATAGATAAATAGACTCACTGAACTGTCTTGGAATTATATAAAAATACTATTAAATAAAAGTGATTATATGGGAGTTGTATGTAACGCTTTAGAGCAAATTATAATGAACCGATTGTAATATATATATATATTTTTTAAACAATACATTTGCGCAATCGAAGCCACTGGCATTCTTAGTTTTTTTTGATTTTTGAAGCGAAACTTCTCAAGGCGGATTGGTAGTAAAAATTTGCAATATTTCGGTGCCGGGACGCCGTGTTCTATGACAGAGATGAAAGAAAAATATGTAAGAGAAACAGAGAAGGAATGCACTGCAGACGGACAAATTGTGTATTTGTATTTGTGAATTGCTTGAAAATGTACAAAGATTACTCTCTCTTGAGCACGCACAAAAGAATTGCGTGCTTATGACGCGTCATAGTGTCATAGTTTCATAGCGTCATCGCATTATCGTTCTTCGTGTAGCATTCGAGCGTGGAGCTGAAGTTGTGAAATGAGAACAAAGGGCATTCGCTTTGTTAAGAAGTTTCACTTCTAACAAGAGTGAACTGCACACACGCTTTTTTTTACAGTAATATATCTTTTTTTAGGATTAAAGTTTTGCAAAACCACTGCAAGACCAAACACAAACAATTTTTTCGTTTTTTCGATGTTTATTGTTTTCTATTGTTGTATTGAGTTTGCACAAGAGTATTGTGCTTTTTGTTTCCTATTTTATATATGACTAGCAGGGACGCAGGACTAGCGCATGCGTCACGTTGATCTTCCAGTGTTTGACTTTTTTGGTGGCATGTCATATGTTTCACTTTTTGGATTTTTTTTCGAATATTTGAACATTTGGACTTTGTACAATTTGGGCAGCACTGTGCTTTGTTTTTTTGTTTAATTTGTATCTGTACAGTTTGAGAAGCACCCGAAAATTGAGTTGGTCTTAGCGAATTCGACGAATATTTCGCACCAAACACAGTTTCACAGTTACCATCTTAAGGCTATTCTAAAGGTTCCTTGAAAAGTGTATTAAAATCGATCCAGCGGTTTCGGCGTCCATAACGGACAATCATACAGACAAGCTCTTTTTTTTTCATACTTCCAATTTTATATATATAAATTTATACTCTGAGAAAGAAAAGTAATCCGGCAAAGTCGGGTAGCGAATGAATTTATAAAGTTGTCTAATGTTTCTGAAATCTTAATGTTTCTTTCAACTGTTTTTCAAATTCGAACCAAGGGTCATGCAAAAAACGGTTTCGATATCCATAGGGTTATTACAAGTACTCTTAGTCTCCTTTAAAAAAAAAAATAAGAGATACGTTTTTCAAAAATAAGTCTTGTTTTACTTTTCACTACTTAAGACCTCTTGAATAAGCATATTTTACAAACGTGAACATAACTCTTTTTTGTACAATTATTAAAAATAGCTGGTGCGGCATTTAATTCAGAGTCACCTTATGCGAGGTAGAATTATTTTCGAAAACTCCTCTCATTCGTTTATCTGTATTAATTTTTAATATTAATTTAATCTATCTACATATATGAAATTGAATGTAAGTCTGTGTGTCTGTATGCTATAGCCGCCAAAGCCGCTGGACCGATTTTGACGAAATTTTCAGGAAAACTCTAGAATATAGCCTGTCGTGTAATCCTGCGTTAGTATACCGCGAAAGTCGGGAAAAATGAAATAAATAAAAACTGGAATCAATATTGCTTCATCAGTTGGCGTTTGAAAAGTATTTTAACGATAATGATAACGAAACGAAAAATGTCGTATATCACAAGCTGCAGGGAAAGCAACCCATGCAGCAAAGTACATAGCTTCAATAAAGCAATTTCTTGCTGATACGTCATTGAAATACTTGATTTATATACTACTCTAGTATTTTAATATAATGAAAAGGATTGCTTCGGACTTATCGCTGGGAAAAAATAGTCTCGCGCAGGAGAAACTCAATAAAAACATGCCTACTTAAAGCAGAAACTGTAGAACTGCTTTCTTTACATACGATTCACTTAATAATACTAGTAATACGCATACTAATATATAATTACAGTCTCCACAAAGGTATGTTTTTCATCTTTTTGCACTTAAAAATACATAAATGCATACAATTATTTTTGTAAGTGTTGTTGGAGCACAGCATTCCATAATTACAATTGCACTGAATAACTACAAAAAGGATAGTCACATTTCATGAACATGCAAGGCCTTTGCGAATATCTCGAACGGTTGAACAAATAAAACCAAAAGGAGCTTGTTAATAATTTCAATATTTATTGAACTGTTCGAACAAATCGATTTTTGTTTAAAACAATGTTTACACAAATCAATGAGCAGATGCTTTTCATTCCAGCTAAAAACTTAACAATTAATTAATCAAGAGGTGAGTTACCGAGCAACACAACTTCGCTTTACATTTGGTTAATATCGTCATAAAGGCACTCAAAGCTGCTCGTTGGCTCTTCAAAGGTTCGCCAATATTTGTTAAATTCTTCAAAGATTTTCGACCTGAAAGGGGAACCTTCGAACAGCTTGTCAAAGGACGTTGGTGGCGATAATTTGCTTAAAAATTGAAATTGGGGAATTGAACTCGACAAATATGGATGATGGCGTTGGCGATCATACATCATGCGTGTTGTTGTTGTTGTTGTTTTGTGGGCTTTAGATTTTCTTGTAGTTTTTGTAGTTGTAGTATCGTTATCGAATTTGGTTTCAGTGTCGGTTTCATTGTCATGAGCAGTTTCTTCAATTACAGTTTTGGTACCGGTTTCGGGTTCAATATCAGCTTCATTTGCTGAATGGGATAAGTTGTAGCAGTTTGCTGCTATAACAGGCGACAATGAGAAAGAAAATTATAGAGAGTATACGCGCAAACAGTTATGTTGTGCAGACAGATACATTTACATCGAATGTTTAAAACAGTGAATGGGTGTGGGAGGGATGAATTACGTAGTGATAAGGGATAGGTAGAAGTGCAAAGATGAGCCGACACCAGTTTTAAACGATTTTTTTTAATTTTTACCAAATCCAAATGTTAATGGAGTTTATTCCACGCAGTCAGTATGGTGAGCCCCATAAGTAGCACAGTGCCTAGAATGTTACCGGGACCCAATGAGTTATCGTTGTTGTTGGTGGCAGTACTTTTGTTATTGTTAGGATCAGTTTTGGGATTTTGGGGCAAAGGATGGGTATTTACGTGGGTTTGTCTTGTCGAATCGATGCCAGTATAGGAGGGATGATTGGGGGAAATCAAATTCGCTGAGTTATTAGAACGCGTGCTACAACTAGTCACAAGCATTGAAGCATTTGAATTATTGGCAAAAAGCTTTGCAGTATTCAAACGAGAAAGATAATGATTACGTATGCTATGGGGCGCAATATCAGTTGATAATGCACCTGTTTTGGTCGTTGAATTGGTCGTTAACTCACACTCACCCTGATTGCCAACGGTTGCATTCTGTTCTTGGTGGTGCTGATGGTGCTGATGGTGCTGATGGTGATATTGTTGTTGTTGCACTGAAGGTGGCAAGCGCGATACTTTGTAGGTCTTGATGATTGAGGACTTTTTGTTTGCACTGGCACGCATATTTTCAGTAGCTTCTTGTCGGCTATCCTCCTCTTCATGCACTTCACGCTGCCCGCCATCGATTTGCTGCGTTTCGTGATTAGAGAATTTTGCGAACTCCTTCAAGTGTCGTGGCAACTGCTGCATATTAGCCTCGGTCTTGCCTTCAATAATTTTCATAGGTAGGACCTCCGCATCTGATTCACTCGCCTGTCCCTGCCCGCACGGCTGCGATTCCGCGCTGCTCTCCCAGTCACTGTCGGCGGGCATCAGCAATTTTGAGCGGCGTTGTCTTACTCGATTTAAAAACTCGTCGCTAATATTTGATTTACCGCCAGGCGTTGCATGTTCGTCTTCATGAATTTTCGATATTTTGATAATCTTTTGCAGACGGCGCTCTTCTCGCTCCGCTACCTTGTTGAGCCATTCCTCAGCCATTTGCTGGCGAAACACTTCGTCCTCAGTCAGCGTTGGCAGCTTGGGCACCGCTTGTCGGTAGCTATCGCGGCGTGGTTGCACGGGTGCGTTGGGCAACGCTGTAGCTCGATTCATCTCCTCCATCAGGCGCCGACGCTCGTTTTGCAGACGCTCGAACTCCAATTTGAGTTCTTCCTCTTTGCCAGTTATGTACTTTAACTGTTGTTCATGCAGTTCCCGTGGCAGCGATGCACGTCGCTGATGGTAATCGTAGTTTGGCGGTATTGGTGCATGACCATCCTCTGTGAACGGGGTGCGCTGTGCTGCTGTCGGCGCGGGTGAAACACCACGCCTAGAGGTAGTACTGATATAGGTGGGGTGTGGATCGCGTTCGATCATGGAGTAACAGCTAGAGTAGTGTGGCCTTTGCTTCTGTGGCACCTGATTAAGCATGGGCGCGTGAGTGCGACGCGCTCCGTAGGCATTGAAAGTATCGTAGCTATGCTGACTAGACAGATCATTAGTTGAAACCGAGAGTCGTGGCGCACGTATAGTATGTGGTTGACGTTGACGCTGCGCCTGGTAGCAAATCTCGACCTCACGCGCAAAGGGCCGGGCAATGTTTTCCGAGTAACCGAGATCGTTGGCGTATTGAGACCAATCATCCTCTTGACGATTGCTCTGATAGTGGCCAACGCTAGTGTGGGGCCGAACATCACTTAGATTGCACATCGATTCAGCGCGTCGTGAGTGTGGTGAATAGCCATTTGTTGCATATCCTGTGGTTTCATCCCCTGCTTGACTGTCATATGCTAATTGAATGGGCACCTCGTATACACTTTGTTGCGCTTCATTTTGAATAGGTACCTCAAAAGTTCGAGGCAATGACATGCGTTCCTGTCGCGTTCTACTCGAACGCTCAATTTCACGCTCCAGCTCCTGCATGTGTTCATGGCGTTGCTGTTTTATCCGGTCGAGCTGCTGCTTACTACTTGTCTGCATCCGGCTGAGATCGAAGAGCGAAGCTGATTTTTCCTGCTGCTCACGCTGTGCTTTACCAGATTCGAGCTCCAGGTGCAACTGTTTTGATAGATCGTCAAAGTCCTTGAAGAGCTTTTCATGATCGGTGTGATTGATATTTGTGGCTAACTTTCTTGAGTTTGTATCAACACTGTTCGAGGTCGCTGCTGGCGTTGCCGGTGCGTTGGCGGTTGTCGGATTTTCATTTGCTGTTTTGGCAGGTTGCCGAAATTCTTCGTTAATGTTGCTAATATCTTTTTTGGATGTTGAAACTGTCTCTCGTTCGCTCGTACCGAATCTATTTATATTCGTTAAATGATTATTCCTCTCTGACGCTTTGCTTCCGTGCATGTCTCTTGCCGCTGTTCTGTTTAAATTTAATGCTGACATAATTTTTTTCTCATCATTATTAAGAGGCACATGATGCGGAACGCCCTCAGGTGCAGACATTGATAAAACTGGTGGTAATTTTGCCGGTTCAACCTTATCCAGTATATTCTTCTCGCCATCATTCCTTGACGTTGATTCTCTTACGATGGGTATATTCACCACGCGGCTACTGTGTTGAGTAGTCTGACCAACCGGTAGCTCCTTTTCGAAGAGATTCTTGTCACCATCTTCCTGCTTCTCGCGTCTTTTATTGCTATAGTCATAGACCACTGTTCCATTCTCAACACACTTCTTCGATTCAAAGGAACTTGTTTCGATGTTGGAGTATCTCTTCGGCCGCGTGCTTCGTAGCTGACTGCAATAATCTTCAACAGAGCCACTGGATTTTTCTATGTTAGAAAACCGTTTGCGTTCTTCACTGAATATATCATCTTGGCCGATGCTGGGAAACATGCGAGTAAACTCATTCTCGACGCTCTGGATGTTCGAGTCAAATGCTGGAAACTTATTGCTGGTCATGAAACTGCTTCGACTGGTTTCAGGCGACTGTTGCTGCTGCTGTTGCTGAATCCGTCTGCTTTCACTCTGTATGCTCGTATAGTGATTGCGATGTTCCGTTACCTGTTCACTTGCTGTAGACGTACTCTGAGCTAGTGTTGGTGGCGCATCACACTGTTTTCGCGTTTCGTCGTCAGCTGTTTGCCTTGAGCTATTTTCATTTGATGATGCCGTTGCTTTTGCATTAGTTGTTGCTCTGGTCTCCGAAAGCTCGCCAGCGCTTTGTTTCTGTCCATGTGACGCACTTGTGTGTGTTTTTTCTCTGTTAAGATCGTCGTGCTGTATGATCTTTAGCAAGCGACGCATATTGTTGTTGCTATTGGCATTGCTACCGGCACTGCTGCTATTGTTTTGGATAGTTGTCTTCGATGCTGATGCTTCATTAGCATTTTGCGGGCTTACGTCACCTCTGCTGCCAGCGCTGTGGTTAGCACTCTTAACAGGAATTGGCGGCGGCGGTACGGGTGGCGGTGGTGGTGTGAGACTTTTACGTAACTGTTTCATAACTGCTGCAGTTTTCAATATTTTCTGTTCTTCCAATAACTCTTTATTGATCTCGCGTACCTGCTGCTCGCTAAACTCGTGATAGCCACGGCGCTCTACAAATTTTTGGTGTGCATCCAGCAGCTGGTCTGGATTGTTCTGCCCCGATAGTTGTTGTTCGCTGATTAGCTCCCGTTGAGCTGGGGAAAGGCAAACCAGCAACTTGGGATCTGCGTCAGTGGGCACACCGAGCCAGGTGTCGTATTTCTTGGGTAACGATGGTACCGGTGGTGGAGCTGGGGACGGGGCACGCAGTGACTGTTCTGGTGGTAGCTGTGTAATTGCAACCGTATGAGCAGTTGAGACAGGAGAGGTGTTAGATGATACATTTGGCACTGCTTCTGTTGTGGCAGTAACGCCAAGCGACAGTTGAAGGTCACTGATATGAGGCAAATCGGGCAGTGGATAAGGCATCTCGACACTTTGCGTTGTGTGCTGAAGTTGTGACTGTTGATGTTCCTGTTGGGCCCTGACCTCACCAATGTTCTGTGCAACATGCGCGAGCTCCTCTAGCATATCCTCGCCATAAGGCAAAGATGCAAGTGTCTCGGCACATAAGAGTCGAAGTTTTTTGATGGCTAACCGGTCGAGGGTGACGTTGGTGTTTGTTGCATCTGAAAATGTTTGACTAACATCAAAATCGGGCTGCGTTTGTGGGCTACTTAGCTGTGAATTGGATGACGGTGTCGATGGTGGCTGTGGTGAAGAAACTTGTATAGCAGTGCACTGACTGTGTTGGGTGCTGTCGGAACAATGTGAATCAGGGGATTCTTGACGTTTGAGCAATTGGGTGGGAAGGGTGCTGGTAGTAGGAGTTGTATTAGTTAAGATGTGTGCCTTTTGTGGTAGGCTGGTTTCTTGTTCTGTATGCACTTGTGTTGGTGCCGGTGCCATATCAAGGTTACAATCTATACTGGTGGGTGGAGGTGGTATTGGAGGCGGTTGAGACGGATAACGCGTACCACTCGCGTCTTCACTGAATTTTCCATTGAATAAACTTTCCGACGTTTCGGCACTTGCGCGCACTTTGTCCATAGTTGTAATATTATAGGTAATAGTTGATAGTATTGGAACCGTCGGCGTTGACGATGACGATGTCGACGACGACGACGAAGACGTAGACGTTGGGGAAGAAGACGCTTGTTCGCCGCTGTGTGCCGAATTCAAACTAAAACTTTTTTGCGCCGTAAAATTATCTTTTGCCGAATTGCTTGGCAGATTTTTAACGTTCTCCTCAATGAGAGAGAGTGCTGCTGAGAGTGCAAGTTCGTCTTCTAACTTTAACACCTCATTATTAGCTGCAATGTTTGCCGTTAATGGCGGCGTTGACGTTGACGTTGTTGTTGACGTTGCTGCTGCTGTTGTTGTTGTTGTTGCTTCTAGTGCTGATGGAAATACATCCGAAATACCGCACGTTACTGAGGACGTTCGGTTAACAGGTGTACTCTCGCGGCTTTCGTTGTTGTATTCTTTGTTATCCATTTGGGTCGATGACGCAGTAGTTGATGTCATTGATGACACCGAAGTACTACATTCGAAGCATTTTGTTATTAACGCACTAGCATCCGTATCTAGATCCACAAGTGTACGTTCAGCTAATGCTGCTGCTTTCTCCAGTTCGAGTTCCATCAGATCGGATATGCTACTCGAAGCGGATGAGCTCAAATATATTAGCTCAGCATCTTGTGATTCTGGCGCCAACTCACCTGACAGGCGAGTGCAGGACACTTGTGGCGCTGTTAACTGGTCCAAGATTCTTGTCTCCAGCATTACCGCCAACGGCTCCTCACTTATAACGTCACCAGTTAAATGTGCGTGTGGCTTATGACGCCGCGTGAAATCTAATTGACTATGGGGAAACGCTTCATTCGCCTTCTTGGCCTTCCTAACACCGGCAGCGGAAACTGCCTCATGATCGATGTTAGCTGATGAGGAACGGCTTAGCGAATATTCACTGCCCACATCACTGTTTTCCTCTAATATGCTGTCCAAATAGCGAGGGCTTAAGAACTGTGGCAGAAAGTGCTCCTCCAGCGCGTTGCGTTTTTGGCTGCGTTTTGACTGTATCTCTTCTCCTTGATGCTTTGTTAAATTAGTGGACTCAACAAAATCTTCCCTTAATTGAGATAGTTCTGACTCCGACTCGACTTCACTGACAACTGGTGGATCATCATTTGTGTTGAACTCTCCCGAACTACTTTCACTGATCTCCTGAATTTGTATGTTTTGCATGCTACGCTCAATGTCAGACCGGTTCGTGTCTGCTACATTCTTCGGCGATTCAACAATGTAACGTGGAGGTGGTGAGAGTGCACCCGTACTTTTACTGGTAGTACAATCATCGTCTGTGAACTGTTCGACGACAGGTAGCGTTAGTGCCTCTGTATCGTTTCCCTCATCATTATCTCTTTGGAGGTATATTTTATGTATGATGACACGTGCGCTGCGCTGTTGAGTGGGTGTGTTTTTTTGAGGTCCTAATCCAACTTCATCCGTATTCAACTTTACTTCAGTGTTATTCGTCTTGCCTACGATAATCTTTGCTTGTAATGGGCCGTCCGGCGATGGCAGCGTTTTGGCGCTAATTGGTGCCGCTTCCGAGGCCATTGATGTTATATCGAGTACTACTGTGCTTGTGGATGATGTGCTGTCTCCTGCTGTTGATATTTCTTTCGGCATGGGTGTGTTCTTTGATGCATAATCTATTGCTGGTTTGCTCTTGTCACTCTCTGATTTATTCTCTTTCTTCGATAGTCCTGGCGGTCGTATGACGGTCGGTACCACTTTTACTTCTTGCGGCTTCGATTTTGCCACACTTTGTTTCGAGCTCTTGGTGCCCATTGTTGATGCTGCTTCCACGGCTATATCCGATTGCTGTTGTATTTCGTGTTCTCTGCGCTCAGTTGACCGTGGGCTACTTTTCCTTTTTGTTATTGTAGCAGGTGCGCCAACTTCATTCGACTCATCGGTGCATTTTTTTTCTGTCCTTTCAGTTTCCAATTGCTCCGCGATCCGTTGAGATTCGACCTCACACTCCTGTACTCCTGTATCTTGCGACGTTAGCTCTCTTTCGGAATGCGCTTCTATCTTCCGTTGGTCGTTATTTTGGCTTTTACTTTTATTTTCATTACGATTCTTCTTATTTCTATTACGATTTCTACTCCGATTGCGATTATTTGGCATTATTCGTCTAAGTCACTTATCGGCGGTAACCTAAAGTTGTTATACAATTTTTATATTTTCCACTTATTTTGCAGGATCTCGAAATTCTGCTTGAAATTTTTTAAGAATGTAGTCAAATTATAACCAATTTTTCTCTGCAATTGGTTGATTTGCTCAATTATCTAAAATTGTCATCGTGCAAGTTATGCCCGAACCGAACCTATACCGAATATATAGCATATATGCTACCGCACTCGCTTTCTGTTAGCTGCCGTTGGGTTTGTCAGGCAATGCTTTGGTTGTTGTTCGTCGCCGTCGTAGTTCGCGGTGTGTCACTCGTCGCTCGCTCGAGAAATTGCTACTGAATCGCTGAGTAAAACCGATCTGATCATCACTTTTCACGAGCCGAAACGCACAGAAAAAATGTCTCAATTCTCGGTTATCCCCACTTAATATTAGCCTCGCGCACAAGCTCCCACTCTACACGGACTCTTTCTACTCATCTTCTGTTTTCATTTCATCTTCATTTTTCATATGTCTGAGTTGTTTGTTGTGGAAAATCGGTGAAAAAACATGTAAACACAAAAATTTACTTCATTATGTTTTTGCTTGCAAGATTCCGCTTGGCCCTCTCGCTTTTTCTAGGTTCGCTTTTCCCAGCATGCGCTACTAATCCTACGCGTTGCCGTGTCTGTGTAGCACTGGGCCCATGTATACAACGAAAATAAATTGGAAGCAGTGCTTCTCAAAACTGAACAATAATCTTCCTCTAAGCATTACGAGAGCCGATAAACATATGTGGCGAAATAAAGGGAGCTGAGCAGGCTTTCACATACCCTACAAAGCTACTAACAATTCTCGTATGAACTGAAATGCCTTAGGGAATTATATGCCGCGCACAAGGCATCGCACTGAAACCGATACACGGAAATAGTCTTGCGTGCGTAACTAGCGGCCAACTTATGGCATTTTCGAGTTATTCGTTTGTAATTTCTTTTATTTTATGCATTTGCCTTTAGTTCTACTCTGCGGCGACGACTCATGTATACAAACAAATCCACTTGGAGTGTGCATGGTTCTATCCACATACATACATAAGTGTGTCTATTTGAGTTCGTTTATGTAGATTTTACTTGGGAACTCGTCTACTGGGCCATGCGGTTAGTAGTCGAACTTTTATTTTTAAGGACTTAATGGATTTCAATTTGTTGTTCTTTTTTTGTTATTTTGGTATTCACTGCTTTCTTGCTTGCTTATTTATTTCTCTAAGGTATGTTTGCGTAAATAAATTTTCAAGATACACAGTCGTAAGTTAAAGTGAAGTGGTGGGTAATTAATTTGCATATAAACATACAAAGAACATACATAAACAAGTATAGGAGCCGCTTCTTGAATATGTGGCAGAGTATCACTTCAAGGAAAGACATACATATATAGACTGATACAGAAAATTGACATACATGGATTAGGTAACTGTTAGCATGACTAATTTGCCATATAAAGACGATATTACGAGTTTACCGCTATTCAAAATATGAAAAGCGCGTTGTATCTACGAGTGCGTGGAAGCTTATGAATCGATTTTACTTTTGCCTCTGTGCCTAATTAGCATAAATTTATTGTTGCTAATGTTGCGCTGGTTTGTCTAATTTTTAAATGCACTTCACTCTTCTACTCTGCACATGTACGTGATATGAATGTGTGTTTCTTTCTACATCTATGTATTTTCGAATGTGTTACGAATTAAATTTTTTTGCACTCTTGAAAGTCGCTATAATACTCACTCTTTGTTTCTTAATAAAAAATAAAAAAAACAATAATACGTAAATTAAGAGATTTTAAAATGCGAACTTTTTTCACGAATGCCGGCAGATAATACAAATACAAATGGCACGGTTTGATTTTGTAAATTTGGTTGTAAGCAATTCTAGGTAAATTAATTTAAAAATTTTAATTTCTTGATAACAATAACTAATCAAGAATCGGTTGGGTTGTGCTTTCTGTCGCGTGCGTTTGGCAACTGCGTGGCAGACAGACAATTGGATTTGGATGTGCCACCCGCCCAGTCGATCATCGTAAAGGGCGCAAGCCACACACTCATACACAGTGGCATAAATAACTTGCACACAGTCGATAACGGCGAGCTAATTGAGCAAAACTTTCTTCACTACAAAAAACATTGTTTTCTGCAAGTTCGATTGAGCAACATTTTCTAATTTCTTAAACCACCTTCTCTTTCTCGCGCTGCTCCCTATCGCAGACAAACTCATTAATATTCGCTTGACTGGGCTATTGCGTCATGCGCATAACTATTTTAACATGTTTTTGTCGTGGTGTACTGTAATTATCACTTTTCAAATACAAAGCTGAAATGCAGTTAATGAGTTTTTCTGTTTTTAAGTCGTTTTATATAGCCAATCAATCAACACGAAAACTAAAACAAAATATTTAAAAAAAATAATAATAATAAAATAAGTAAATAAGCAGAAGGAACGACAAATAAAATAGCGCAAACAGCAATTAACACATTTTCGGAGTTTTAATACGCGCCGGCCTTTGTTATTTCAACGAAGTTCTAACACCAACTGAGTCTTCTTACTTCAAAGCTCCCAAGCCAATTGACACCTGTGATTACTTCTGCTCCCGCATTTACCAACAACACCGCAAGCCATACAATCCCATTTTGCCAATCAGTTCAATCATATGCGTTTCTCTGGGCTTCGTATGTATGCGTGTGTTTTGTGCTCCGTAATTATCAATGTGTGGTTGCAGAAGCAATGTTTGTGTTCACAATATTTTGTTGTCTGATCGTTGAAAGTGAGTTGGAGAGCGCACACTGTCGTGATATTCAATAAGAGAGATCATTTCGTACAACACATATAGGAAGTGGTGTACTTTTTGATTTTGGAATTTTGTATTTTTGTTTTTGTAAAGAACGTTCAAATTCTGTACGTTCCATCATAGCTTCCGTAGGTTTTTTTAACGTGGTCCGATCTATTCAGTGCGTACGTTTGCCCTTGTTGCAATAATTTAAAAAACTGTACCATTTTCACAAACCGCAGCCATGGCGATTTTTTGTTCAAATTAAAAAAAGAAAGAAAAACCGAATTTGTTTTTAAATAAAAAGCAGATTGGCAATTTCTGTTAATTTGCGCCGCTCATTCACGTTATGCAAATTTTTCTGATTCATGAAATGTTTTTATAAACAGCTATAAACACAAAGATTTTGGCAACGAAAAATATGGGTAAGACAGAAAATATTGGAAATGCCAAAAGCTCACAACGCTTGAGCTGCAAATGGCATCGAATTAATTTTGAAACGGACAATGAGGTTGTAGTGGTAACTTGGGAGTAACAAGTATCCTACGCCAGAAATTAAATTGTTTTCATCGTACATAATTCAACTTGAATTCCGTAGCGGAAACAAGTCACTGGACTTGGTTAGAAATTATAACCCATTTCTATGTTATATGTACATATATTTAAGGGCGTTTGTCACGCAATTGCGCTAAAATGAACTCAGGTCGATTATTTAATCAATCAATCAAATCAAATCAATCAAATTTATTTATTTTATTGTTTATTATTTTTATTTATTTTTTCTGTGGTTAGAGTGAAATTGTATCCTTCTCAGAAGCTTTGATTATGTTATTCTGATTATTCCTTATTCTATTTGAATCAGGAAATGAATCTGCACAAACTGTCAAATTAATGTGAATTATCGCATATACATTTTACAAACCAGGTAGGAGTTATTTCGTCAACTTGTAGTCGTACTCCCCTGACCCCTTACTCAGTGGAGAATCGCGTTTAAGGCACAGGGTACATTTCAGAGACATACTAACAAACCTTCTCCAAAGAGTTCAAGCAGAGTGAAGAAACATTCTAAACATTCTAAGTGAAACACACACACATATACATTTAAATCACAATATGATTTTAAATGCATGCACACTACACATCCGGTTATTAACGAATTCACTGAACCGTATTCAAATCAAGCATGAATGGTCGTAAAAAATTGTGGAGACCTGGAACAGGGTGCAAAAATCTAAACATTCATTAAAAAGGCTTATGTATAGTGGCGTTCGAATGTTTGTTTAAATTGCTCTAAAATATGAAAAACGAATGCAAACATCACCAAATTTCACTTATTATTTTGTTTTTATTTTAGAATAATTAATATGATGAAAAGCAGAAGGAACAGGTCTATAGCAAGAAAACGACAGAGACATACTAATAAGCCTTAACCAAAGGGTTCAAGCAGAGTGAATAAATATTCTATTTTAAATAATACGAAATTTGATGGAAAATATCCCAAAACTTGTTATAAAACGCAAGAGCCTGTGGACCAAATATTGAAAACTTGGTGTTGAATACCATTTCTGGATAAAGGTTATTTTTCTTTGTTTTTTGCTCTAGAGCTTTCTGCTTTTTACCATATTTTTTTGTAATAAAATCGAAACCACTTGTGGAATTTGGTGATGTTTGCATTAATTTTTGACATACATATTTGTCACATAAATATTTTAGGTGTATTTCTAGAAGGACTAGTCACGCATAACGTCCTTCCTGTTTTCATTGGAACACTCACTACACCCACACACACATATGTACAGATGTCACCTGCAACAGCTGAATTAATTAGTGGCAATTGAACGCCGCAAACTAAAACTTAACTCATATCACTCATGTTATCATTATTATTCATTATTTTAATAAATTAATTGAATTGCAATTTAACTCACAGCGTTCAACGTGTGTTCAAAAGTGAAGTAAACCACATTTAACAGCATCAAAAAAAACTAATTATGAGACTCACACAATTGCAGATAAATATCCAAATTATTGTTTTATTTTCTTAAATCAACACAAAAGCACAGCGCAGTTCACGTAACGAAAACACTTAAATTCTAATCAGCAACCAGAGCAAAAATTCACCCAATAACCTCAACTGGGCTTAACAAGTAACTAAAAAACCGCGTAACTCTCAATGGTCTGTGGGTAACAGCAGAAATATACTCGACATAGCCAACGAAACAGAACAAACAGAGCAAAACAAAGCAAAAGAGAGAGAGAGCAAAAAGCAAAAGAGCATTCATTGCCTAAACTAGGCCCTAAAGCAAATAGAAACGGGAGAAACCGTGTCGGAAATGGTCGATTCTTTAATGTGCTACGTTTGTTTTCATATTGACCTTAACGTCAATGAGAACATATAACAAACAAAAATGATAAGATGACTGCGTTGCTAATTGTTTGTAGTAATTACAAATCTACCTATATATATAGAAAAGGATGTTTGTTTGTCTGTCTGTTTGTTTGGACCCCTATGAAATCCGACACCGTTTGACCGAGCACCATGAAAATTGGTACATTTGGTAGATATCATCATGGACCATGTTTGTGGCTAAGTTTAGTGCGAAAAAATAGTCGAATTCGCTAAATATGAAGACCAACTCTTTTTCAGATGCTTCTCAAACTGTATGGATACAAATAAAATACAGAAACAAAGTAGCCTCTGAGAATTGAGTTTCCCGGTCCTGCTTCTAAGACTACAAAGTCGTAATGTTCAAATATTCGGATGAAAAGAAAAATCAAAAAAATGAAGCATACGAACTTAAAACTAATATACCTATTCAGCATTGTTTTACACTGCTAAGTATTGGGAGATATTGAGTGTACGATTGGTTTTGGGTGAGGGTTTTGTTATGGTTGTTGCATTTCTAACCTGGTTGATTGCGCTTAGCTTAACTTTTGTTTGGGGCGCTCTGGAGAACAATAACAAAAAAGACAATGAACCTTTTTGTCTCTCTCGTTGAGTGCTCAATGAAAGCACGAACCAAACTTCCGACTATTCATAACAAAGTTACCATATGAATACGACGCAAATCAACAAGAGCGAACTTTAGAATGGATTTTAAAAAACACTACGTACTTTAAAGACGTCATTCTATAAATTAAATAGTAATACAAAAAAATTTCAATAGTTTGATGAATTTAGCATTATGGATCGTATTAATGAAATCTTCTAAATTCTATAACCACAATCAATTTTTTTATTTTGTTTTTTACAGCGTAACTTGTTTTGGAAAGAAACTGAAATTTTCAAGGTTTTCTAAGAAAGCTTGGGTTGTTGTAAACGAACATCACACAAATGCGCTCCTGAACAACACATGCCGATAGATCGTCATGACGAGTGAAGAGATGGGCAATAAACTGAGAGTCTGAGTGTCAAAGTTAATAAGGCACCGACGCCTGTTGCTATTCTGGGGAGAATGTGGCATACGAACGAACGAGTTATGCTGTTTGACTTTTATGTTTGCTTGTGGACATCTGGTTTCCACACACAGAGCAACGGCAGTGAATGAGGTTGCGGGCTTGTGTGAGCGGGTGGCGCTCAGTACGTTGCTTGGCAGGGTACGATTTTTTCATGCACTAACTCAAAGAGTATTCATTTATGAATAAGTTCTCTCTGCACTAACTAGTCAAGCGTGAAAACGAGCCTGTGTTGTCTCATTCGGCGTTGTTCGTTCTGTTCTGTTCTGTTATGCCTTGCTCATCTCAGCACAAAACTAATTAAATGTTTTTTTTTAAAAGCTTTGTTGCACTAATTAATACCTTCGGCTGACTAACACTTACAATCACTCAATGTAACTCAAATTATGATGACGGACAGGAATTTTCACTATTGATTTTGAAGAAGTTTAGGTTTGGCGAAATTCGTAGAAACCAAGGCACACCCAAAAGCTTTATGTGTCATGTGTTAATACATGACATCGGCATGTAAGGCAAAAAGGGTTTTATTAAAGAAAATTGAGTGTGGTCTATTTTAAGCAATAATTAAGTACACACAACTACAGAGGCTTTGGAGACGTTGTTTTAAACATCACCTAATTCGTAGCAAAGTTCTGCTTACGCATAAACGATCATTCTTTATGTTTCTGTAATTTACACAAATATCTTACATGTTCCAGGGTCCAAAATTGTCCGGTCATTTAGCGATTTGCTGTACAAATCTGAGGAAAGGGGACTCTTACAATTTCCTGTTTCACATTTGCTGCCGTAAATGCATGTAAATCTTTTGTTAGACAAATATAATGATAATATCGGGCTTCTAACTCACCTGCTCAAGGCCAAAATCAAAGGACCTCGAGTTTTAATAACCTGTAAAATGTCAGCATCGCTCAACGACGCTTTTGGCAACTGTAAGGAAGACTGAAAGTGATTCCATTTCAATTTTACACGCTAAATAAAAGTTTATTTCAAAAAATTACACTTAAAAACACTTCGAAAATAATACAAATATGTATTAAAAATTGGTAGGATTCGTACAGTTCTTGTCAGTTTCTTGTTATTATTTGCACGGAGCGAACAGAATTTAAGCATTTTACGTTGACTAGGCTCCGGAAACGGCTGAAAAATGTACAGCAACTCCCACACACAAGCAAGTAGTAGTGAACTAATCGCATTGACAAACAGAACTGTGCAACAGATTCATGTAGCCGTTCCGATTTTACGCATTTTGTTTTGTATTTATTTTTGGAGGCGTCAACCCGATAAGGTTGGATAGACCAATGGTAACTACGTCAGCTCACAAATACCATGCCGAGCCGTGAAGACCTCTAAGCATGTCTGGTCGACGCGATCGAAAAGCAGTGAACCGTAGCGTCGCGCTGTGTAATCGACGATCATGACCATCTTGCAATTTATGCACTTGTCGCGGTAGTGGAAGAGCAGCCCCACCGACTGGTGTACTACGTGATCGGCATAGCCAGGCGCTGCGCGCCACACCTGGTGATTGCCCATCTCAACAATGGCTCGTGCGTACACAATGCACTTGCTCCGTGAGTAGGCAGCCATGATTTCTAGTGTGCGTCGTGTTTTCGACTGGGTGTAAAGCAGTCGATTGCGAGTTTGGCTGGGAACGTTGAAGGTGTCGTTGCTATCTTTCTTGTAAAAGAAAACATTACGAAAGACGAATCCCGAAGTACGGCCCTCGTCGCACTGGCGTAGGTAATCCTGTAGTGAGTTGTGCTTTAGAGGCACTATTATCTCGTCGAGATCGACAACCGCCGCATAACGGTAATTATCCACCACATTAGCGCGATAAACGCAATCGTTGAATTGCGCAACAATGGCAGCGTAGTGCACATCATCAAGATGATCTTGAATATTCCAAGCAAACAGATCCGCTAAACCTATGCGTTTATAGTATTCCAGAACCTGCATAACATCAGCGCTCGCATCCAAATGATAGAAATAGAAATGCGTGGCACCTTGTATGCGATATATTTCGACAAATTCAACGAGTCGTAACACATTCGAATAGTTCTGTTGCAGTGGACCGACGCAAATCGAGATGGCGGGTCGCGACTTCTTAAAGATAGCTTTCATCTCACGAGGGTAGCTGTAAGTGGTGGACCATAGTTGAAGAAGTCTCTTTAAATATTATATATATAATAAATAGAAGCCTACCTTATTTCCACAAAAGTTGGGCTAATATGGCTCAGACGGTTTGAGCTATAGGCCAGCGCCACTGCCTGTGGTAGTCGCACTGTTCGGTGTGCCCTCACCGTATCTGCTGCAGCCTGTACTTTCTGCTTCCTTGCTACATGCAGCGGACACATGATACTCCATGCGGCAAACGTGTTGTTGTGTACCTCGTGCATGGCACCAGCCTCCTGGGCCACTATTTCATATGTGCTGAAGTCATCATATCGTACTATGCAAGTGAGTGTGGAGTCGTGGAATTTCGTCGGCAGTAGTGCAAAGATGCGCAGGGAGCCGACAGTCATCTGCTCAGCATCAAGTCGAACATTATCTGTAAACGGGTTAAAAGGGTTTTCAACGCTTTTTTTACTCATATACACGATAATATAGAAATAAAAAATATAACTATATAAGGAACACTGAGTAATCGTAATGTACCCTCTGCCTTAAACCCAATGCTCCACTGAGGAAGTGGTCAGGGGGAGTAGGTAACGACTACATGGTTAGTATACTACCACCTAGGTTAGTATAAGGTATATGCGAGAATTCACAATACATTTGACAGTTTGTGCAGACCCATTTCCTTTATCCATTTTGTACTTAGCCTTAGAAGTTTTTCCTTAAAACTCACAATTCGCAAATAATGTTTCCGTTCGCATGCATGCACGACTGTACTGCCCGTAAAAATAGCAACAATTTCAAAGTAGAGCGTCCTCCAGCGGAACATGTAAACTCCGCTTATACCGCGGCAGAGCTTATTTACATAGTTGGCGTTTGTAAGAAACTCGGGTCTCCAGAGCAGTGTCATAGAATTATTAGCGATATATGTAGTTTACTGTACTTTAAAAAAATCACACAACTAAGGTCCAGGTCTATAAATTCAGATGGTTACTACACTCCGAAAACAAGCTGTCTCTCCAACAAGTTGCTAACACTACTGCTAATAGTCTACGGTGATAACAACACTGTGATGCCTTGAAACGGATCGGAGGCAACAAGCAGCCAGCTATGAATATATTTTTTCAACATTTTAAGCTCAGTAGTTTCAGTAATTGAGGGACGGAAGCTTTTTCATTTGATATACCATACAATTTAATCGGTATAGTCGGAGCAAATTGGCTGTAAAAGTGGTCAGACAGACACACAAGTAATCCTATAACGGTTCCGTCTTCACTCAAACTTACGGAACCGTAAAAAAATAAAAACACTACTAATAGTAGCACCATGAACAAATATCAATAAATTATGTTACAAACAATGCGACTTTGTACTCAGGAAAATTGCGAGAGTCCCTGACAATTTGGGACTATTCTGAGAGCTTGGTCTTTATACTCAAATTTCTACGAAGTAACATCCCTTGGTCCTAGCCTTACTCACGAGTAATATATGTATTTAATATATTTACATAATAAATATTTAAGTAACTCACCGATAATATCTGTCCGGGCGTCAAAATACACCGAGTAGATTTTATGCCGAAATGTGGAATTACCAATCGGTCGCCATGTGTTATTGTAGTTCCAGTGGGGATTCGGTTTCTCGTATATCAGTTGATATTGCATAGATTTTAGTTCTTTGCGCAGATGTTCATCCTGAAATAAATGCGTAGAGTTTATTCAGATACAAGTACAAACCACAAAACGAATAAAACTCTTACTATCGTCGTTTTCATTGAGAGGTAAACCAAAATGAGCATTGCGGATGCAACGAAAGCCGATAGCGAAAAATAAATATATTGAAAACGTTGCTCATTTTGCACGAGCATTCTTGATTGATTGAGGGAATGAGAGAGAAAGAGGCAGAGTTAGCAAGGAGCGGACGCTCAATCAAATAATATAAAATTTCGTAACCATTTTAAATATATACATATTCAATTGTTATATGTTGAGTGATTGCTTTTGGTCACATAACGCACCCGACGCGGTTTGTTCTAAGCATGCACAGAATGGCCTTGAGCCGGCCCCACGCCGCAGAGACGATGACGATGACGACGTCCGCGGCAAAGTCAACAATGATGACAACGGCGACAACGACAACTACAATAACGGTTGACACTGCCCTTGTATGTCGCGGAGACCCGAGTTCACTGCTTATTTATTATGGCTTATATTTATAGTCCATATTCTTGTGGTATTTTTTCACAAATTTTCCAGGTGAGCATTACACAAATTGAATGCGACAAGCGCTCTGCTGATACTAAGTGGCGTGCTTGCCAAGACTTGCCACTCCAGCCTCGACGACGTACGACTCGCTGCCACACAGTTATATCAGCACTCGATTACAAACACACGAACGTGTCGTCATCCTTTCCATCATTAATGTTGTTATTATCATTGTCATCATCATTATCATCCACATTTGTTTTCACTGTTTATGTATTGTTTTGTAGAACTTTGAACGTTGACGAAGCGGCGACCATCGATTCACGATAATGCGTTTTATCCACGGTGTGCTTTTCTAGAACGTGTGTGCTTGGTTATTGGTGGTTGGCGGCGATTGAAAGTCGTCTTGGAGTGTCTTTCAAATTTTACAGTTAGAAGAAGATACGCACAAATGTCCAGGATGGGAACGAGAAGTTAGAAGAAAACGTGTGGCGACGCGTATTCCTCGACAACGGTCTTTCCGTTTATAAGCGTGTTCCCACACCATATGTCTTCACTCACACTTTCTGCTGACCTACTGAGCGCATTGACCTCGACGAGAAATGGAGCCACTAAAGTGGGAACTTAGAATAACTGTGGCTGACTTGGTGTAGCTCAAAGTAAGCATCAGCAATGGCAACGACAACGACGAACACGACATCCGCCGGCGCAAATTATTATTGTGTATTTTATTGTACTGAGGCTTTACCCAGTTTCTTTTTCAACATCACCACCCACACAACCACCGACGCCGATAAACAAGCACCAAGCGCAACAAGTAAACCAGCCCGCGTTTCGAAGGCAACTATGTTAATACCGTGGACTCGTGGCCGATGCGAAGCCAGCAACAGCAATAGCAACAAGCGCTGACATCGACAACGCCGACACCGAGGCCGACGACAATAAAGACGCCGAAACGGCGAATTATGGAAAAAGGAAAAAAAATTCATAAAAGAATTTTATTTTGATTACAAAAAGTGCAAAAGAACATTTCATTCGATGTTCTTGTGGTTATTATCGCCACAATATCTGTATCCTATATGTCGGTCTATCTATCTATTTATTAATCGAACTTTATGTGGGTGTAAATTTAAAGCCTCCTCTTGGCTTATTTTTTTAATGTATTTACCATGTTTATCACTTTTGTATTTTATGTAATATGAGTACATATTTGGCTTGTGTGGCTAAAAATTTAATATGTATGTGTTATATGTGGGACTCACAGTGTGAATGAATGCGGTTGGATGAGTGTATGCTTTGTGGCCAACACTGAACTTGCGGGCAACAGAACTTTATTTACCAAACTGCCATCAAATACATTTGACTAGCTTGCGTAGTTTGCAGATGTTCACGCAACTGAATAAAGATCTTAATTGCCTTTCCGTATCTAATAAGATAATAAAACGTTCATTCATCGGGGCTAGATCATCATATAAGCGGTTTTTTGTGGAGTATCTTATCTTATCTACAAATATTTTAAATAAAATTTAAAAATAATATGACAACCCCTTACACAAATTAAATAATTTCGATATATGTGTATGCGTATGAATCAAATTTGTTTTCACTTCACCCAAAGAACCGTGTCATACTTATACATACATATCTACGAGTATATACACATGGCTGCATTTACCTGTAACTGTTCTGCTTTAAACAAACAAAAAAAAATATATTTCGTATGGCTAAGGTTTCCATTGAACTTATTTTGTTAATTTCAATGAAATATGCTTACACACGTACATATATGCCCACGTCGTATTGAGCTTCTCTCAACTATTTAAACAAAATTTCTTTTCTGAATTCAACTCACTCGTAGAAAAGTATGTTCGCATAATATGATCAAATAGACGACAATAATTATAATAAATATATTTGCACATTTACAACGTCGCAAATTAATGTAAAACATCATAGACCGCGAACTATTGATCGACTAATTTCTCTGCTGCATAACAAATCTGGAGAACATTTCGTGGGCATATTCTGGTATTACAAATCGATTTGAGAGTCTTATCAAACCAAATGTGAGCGGGCGCTGAGTAAATCAGTCGAAAACATTGAGAGTGAACAGTTTTACCCAGTTTCGATGTCAATATCGATATCTTATCAGATATTTTTGTTTTTGTTAGTTTACGCACTTATGAGTAATGTTCGAACTTTTAAATAGAATCCATTATGACGTTGATAGATTCCATAGTTGCGATTTTGCACTTAATTTGTACATAGTGACGTCTAACTGCTTACTTTTTCACTAGCTATCAGATTACTAATTTAGCCTTCTTCTGGGGTTTACCCAAATTGTGTGAGTGCTTATTTTCACAGTTTGGCTACAGCTTACCGACAATCTAATGCAGTCAATAACCAACAATTTGTCGTTCCTACAACTATAAAACTGATTAGGGAATAGACTTCAGCAAGCTACCCTGCAAATACGGATTGGATACATATGGGAAACAAACACAGTGGTGCTAAGTGGTAAGGCATAGATAGTAGATAATACGACTACCAGCTGATCAGAATTACTGCAATTGCGGGCAAGACTGACATGCGCCTATAGAAATAAATGAGAATTTAAATTAACGAAGTTGAGAACCAGCAGCTCGTCGTATGCCAGTGTCGGCCGCCTACCAGCATAACTCAGATTCATACAATTATAGACTCGACTGTCCCCCGCGCGCAAACGCGCATGCAACCTTTTGGAAAGCAAAACAAAGTCACCCTTGACTTTGACTGACTAAAACTACCGAAAAGATACAATACTTAGAGCAAATTCAGCCAGCAACAATTCGCATGCGCATTAAATCATTTCCAGACATACCGTGAACTGGTTCATATTGCTTCTGGTAGTATTTTCAAGCTTACTCTAATTAATAAGGGCTCAACTGATAGCTTAACCATTTCCCATTCTCATAAATTACAGCGTCGTACCCAACGCAGTAAATACCAGCATAATAAACTCGATTTCCAAACGACTGCACTTCAACCCTCAACAATTACATTAAACTCACAGTATGCGAAGCTATTTGTCGAATTTTAAAACTCCGTTGGTGGTTGGTTTTGTGCGTATATAAGGTAGCGCGATCTATCTTAGGAGCACAGTTAAAGTTTTCAACTGAGCAAGTGTTGACAACAATTTGTAGAGAGTTTGCTAAGTTATTAAAATTCTAAGGCTCTTGGGCTCAGCAATTTGCTGAGTCTACAAACCTTGAATTTTGCCTTTTGATTTACTGAGTGAGATAGGTAAGTGTAAGCAGAAAACCAGGCGTTAAGAGCAGCAAATGAAATAATAATGTTTTCGTAGGAACTTAAATGAATTATCGCGCCACAAAGTATGGCTCAACATCATCAACCGAACTGAAACTTTATCCATCCATACAAAAAAAGTGGTCAAAACAAACTCAAAACAAAACAGACAAATAATGGCAAGCAAGACTGGAAGCCAAAGGAAAACTCGAATAAGAAACTCTCCCAAAATTACGAATTCTTGCAAATCCTTAAAATGTCGCTTCGCCTCTTTGTCAACCCAATCAAAGGTAATGGGATTTATTGTAGTATCAACGTTACACGGCCGCCACACACCAATTACTTACTTCTCGCAGTTATATTCTCCTTGTCACCGTCGGCCACAACAAGACGCAGCTATTGAATGAAAAACTATTAATTTACAAATTCCAAACTTTGTACGCAATACAAATGCCACTCGTATAGGCTTTTAGGTTTTATAAGCTTCGTTTCGATTTTAACTTTTTCGTTATTTATTTATACTTTTTATTATTTTTATTATTTGTTTTATTATTATTATTATTATTATTATTATTATTATTATTATTATTATTATTATTATTTTTATTATTATTATTATTATTATTATTATTATTATTATTATTATTATTATTATTATTATTATTATTATTATTATTATTATTATTATTATTATTATTATTATTATTATTATTATTATTATTATTATTATTATTATTATTATTATTATTATTATTATTATTATTATTATTATTATTATTATTATTATTATTATTATTATTATTATTATTATGTCTATAAATTTGTTGGTTTAACAATATTCTTGTTGAAAATTTCGAAAAAAATTAAAACTAATTTCAAATTGAAATTGTAAAAACCAGTCAAGCGTATCACCAGAAAACGTATTGAACTTCCGGGAAATTTTCAACGTGAAATATTGCCAATAGCAATAATTTTGAAGTTATATATATTTACAATATAATATAATATATTTTATTTCATAATTTTTTTCTTCTTTGATGTTTTTCCATACTAAATATCCTGGTGTCAGCATTTTATTGTTTGGTAAATTTTTTATTATTTTTTTAAATGTTGTATTTTTTTATTTTATTGTTTATTACGACAATTTTTTTTTATTAGTTTTATATTTTTAAGTGTTTTCATAGTATTGTTATTATTTTTATTTATTAGTTTTTTTTTAGTTTGCATTATACCTATAAATTTGTTGGTTTAACAATATTCTTGTTGTAAATTTCAGAAAAAATCAAAACTAAATTAAAATTCTAATAACCATCCAAGCATATCACCAGAAAAAGTATGAACTCTCGGGAAATTTTCAACGTGAAATATTGCCAATAGCAATAATTTTGAAGTTATATATATATATATACAATACAATATATTTTATTTCATAATTTTTTTTCAATATTCAATATTTCTTGGTTTCAGAATTTTAAGTTTGGTAAGTTTTTTATAATTTATTTGTATTTTATTATTCTTTAATTTTAAAATATATTATTATTTTTAAATTTATTATTTTTTTACCTTTTTAAGTTCATTATTATATTTAAATTTATAATTTTGTTATTATTATTACATTATATATTATTATATATTCTTTTAAAGTTTTTTATAATTTATTTGTATTTTATTATTCTTTAATTTTAAAATATATTATTATTTTTAAATTTATTATTTTTTTACCTTTTTAAGTTCATTATTATCTTTAAATTTATAATTTTGTTATTATTATTACATTATATATTATTATATATTGTTTTAATTTTTTTTATCTCTGAGTATTGAACTTTTATTAAATACTAAGAAAAATATTATTAATTAATAATTATCACTTCATTCACTTCTTGATATATATATATATATATATATATTATTTTTTTTTTAACATGTACAAACCCAAAAATAAATTTTAATAAATATTGTTCTTTTCCGCCTTCATACCAGAAAACGTCTTTCATTTAATTATTTATTGCATAAATACAAAAAAGCAATTGATTCACTTCATTATTCAAACGATTCGGCCCGCTCGACATTATGCGCCTCAGACTTATTGATGTCCGGACCAACCGAACCGGAGCCGCCTCCGGCTTTCATGGCCTCGTTTTGACTATTCTGATCGGTGTTCACGATGGCATTGTTCTCGCGATCGAACAGGTAACTGCCGCCTAGAGGTCGTGGCGGTCGGCCACCATAGGAAGAGCTAAGAGGGGCGAAAAAAGAACAAACCTTTTCTTAATGATTTTTTCAATTCTTGTTGTTGTTAGAAAGAATTGTTTTGTCTAGAATAAATTGAAACTCGTCCTTGGTGTAAACGTGTTTTAGTTGTTATTGCATCCGCAAAGATCCGCAGTTTTGGCGAGTGCCCAATCGGTGTGGACGCTGTTGTTGAGTGGTTCCGGACTTTGCTCATTGCTTCGAACACTACTTACCTCTGTTGATCCTGCTCTCGGACTCTACTGCCATCATTCCCACTAACACCGCCAACGCCACTGCTGGCCCGTGCAATCTCCTTATCCTTATCGTTCATGTAGGTCCAGCTACCTTGGGCGTTCTTCAAGTTGTCGTCGGAACTTTTGCCAATCACACTTGTGTGGCCACCGCGCAAGCTACCGCTACCAATCGCGCTCGAAGACACTTTCGTGCCACGATCTGCGCTGCCAGCGCCAACATAAGGACAGTTCGCCACTTGTAGGCCACACTGCTGTACCGATCGCTCACGATCGTAATACAGAGAATGTGGGCGATTGTCGCTATCAATGGCAAAATAATAGCCGCGTCCGGAGTTATCAAAGCCCGACTGTCCTCTGCGATTTGTGTAACGTGTTTTCGTGTGTGTGTTCGTGCGGTGATGGACGAGTTTCAGTTGCAGACGTATTAGTAAAGGTAGAACAAGTAGTATATAGCAGATGCAGAGGTGCATTGTAGTTCCATTCAGTTGGGTTGATTGAAGTTCATCCAATTTTGTTAAATTGTGTGGTTTTGTGTTCGGATTTGATATATTTTACAGTTGTAGAAGTAGTTTTGTATGTAAGTAGAGAGTTTAAAGAGTTTACAACATCAACTCAGTTTGACTAACGAATTGAATCAAAATGTTTTATGTACTGAAATGACATGGTTCCGATACCTGTAGGTCTCATCCCATGGTCGATAGTTACGAAAATCATACCTTGAGTAGTACCGATCATAGGGATCGCGTTCGTAGCGGTCGTAATTGGCGCTCTGGCGATATCGGTCATAATAGCGATCTGTTCAAATATTGAAATACTAAACGTTATTACCATTTCTAGAGCTACAATACGTAATCAATAAATACACTCACCGCGATAATAACCGCCATAACGATCACCTGAATAACGGGCTCTGTTTTCGTAAGCATAAAGCCGGTCCCGGTCAGGATAGGTACCACTACCTCGACGATAATCATCGTATCCACGACTCTCATATCGATCATTGGTTCGTGGTGCATAGCGGTCATCCCTATAGTTTGAGTAGTACCGATCATCGTATAGGTCTCTATAGCTCCGTTCATCGTAACGATCATAGCTGGGATAGTACCAAGAACTGCCGCGGTCCTCACCAGAGCGACTAGTATAGCCTCCACTCGGGTGATCGCCACTACTGCTGCCATAATACCGATCTTCATAACAGCGCACACAACGTGATTGTCGACTTTTGCCACGCAGCACCGTTCCAAGCACAGTATCCTTAGTTGGGTCAGCATCCTTAAAACTCTCGCCCACGCTTGTTTCCGCCAGCGTTGTTTGGCAAAGTAACAAAACGATGAGGAACTTAATTCATTGAGGGAGGAAAAATGCAAATTAGTTGAACACATATAGTTTTTCGGAATGTTCATATTTCTACTGTCGCGCAAATACAAGTATATATCTCATGCTCGAACGCTCAACTGTGCCAACTCATCGGCGTTAGTGGCGGGTGGTAGGTCCGTAATTGTGCAAAGTTCTAACAGTCAAAATCAAAACCGCTACAAATCTAGACTGCCTGGCATTGACATCATTTCATATAAGCCAAAATAAAAACAAATCACAAACAACATATAAATAAATAACAAAAATAAATAAATAGATTTGTGTAAAAATAAGAGTTAATCATGATTCGTGAGTTCGCCACGCTCTGCTAGCCAAGCATCAGGAACCGCTTCCGGTTATGCTTCTGATTGTTGATGGTCGAATATTACTGCTACAGTGTATATATTCGTATGTACATACATATGTGTGGTCACTTCATTATAATACATATACATATATGCATAACAATTATTAACAGCGTTTATTTTTTCAGTTACTACTTTCAGTAGATGCACCTGTGCATCCTAAATTTGTGCATAGAAATTAAGGGTCGTTGCCATCAATTACATGAAATCCATTTGTATTTCCTGGCTCATATTAATTTATGTATGTCTAATTACTTTTGATTCTAAACTCTTTTATGTGTTTTATTCGAATTTTAAATCAATTGCAATTTGTTACTGTATCACATATGTATAGCTTAGTTTGTTTGTTGTTCAGACCCCTTTAATTGAATCACTTTGGATAATTTACAGAAGTAATCTTCTTATTTTTAGATGTATATAAAAGTAAGCAATAACGTCAACTTTGACTGAGACTTAAAAACCCAAGACTATAGACCCAAAAAACAAAGAAATGCTTCTTAAGAGGCAGATGAATGGACAACCGTGTATAGCTATATTAACTAATCTCGTCGATCAACAATATACATTCTTTAAATAATAAAATTCATAACAAGAAGATTCCATATATGTCCTGATATCTCTTGAGCAGGGCCTAACAGTACACAAGGCACAAGTAAATATGCAAAATACAATTCGAGGAATTAAGCCGAAGCGCTGTTTAGAACGTTTTAGCGAACTATGAGATGAGCTTTCACTCTAAACCCGAATGTCCTTAGCGCTCAAAAGTACAATTTGATCTTATTAATCGTAAAAAACAAAACTTACCAATTGCAGGTTTTGAGTTTTCATTATTTCTTATTATTATTTTAGTAAATAATTAGTTTGATTTTTTGCGCTAAGCACAACTGGTGGCACTTAAAGTGCCAATTTCAATTTTCCAATTAATTGCAAACACCAAATTTTTAACCTAACAACACTTCCCGATGTTTGATATGTGTGGTATCCAAAGTACAAGTGCTGAATGAGCTCAACTAATCAAACCACCGCTATATATGTCCGTGCCAAAGATAATGTTGATCGTCATACAGTCGCAGCGCTGAACACCGAAAACCGACACTGCCGACAAGCGCACTGAAGCGCGAGATCACTAACTCCAATCAGAAAATGAGCTGCTGCCTGAGCGGGTGTTGAAGCAGGCGCCCCCAAAAACAAGCTCATATTAAAAATTTGAGTTGGGAACGTTAATGTGCCTGCATGGACATTACTTTTGGGGTCGTCTCATTTAGACACTTCTGGTGAAACACCTCAATGACACCACACGATGAGCAATCAATTCAAATTCGTGCTAAAGTGAAGTTATGGGTATGTATTTGTTTAATTTTTTTTTTTGCTAAAGACGTTCCGTTTATAATCCAGATTAAAAAATTTGGCTAGACGAAGAGTTTATAATTGTTGAAAATTATACCATATATATAGTTATTCTTTGTTCTATAATGCGTACTGAAAGCCGACAGGCGTTTTGCACAAAGTGAACATTGCAGGAAGCGCTATAAACATGGATTAGAATAGTTAATTGCGTTAACCAAGCCATTTTTGTTTAATACGTTATAAGCTCATCCATTATAAAGCTGTCGAGAATGACTGATATCTTGTGGCCTACGCAATTCCGTCGACCGTGACCATTCAAAAACATTTGATGGAGACTAGTTGGCTTTCTACTCGTTGATACGTTGAACTTTACGCACGAGCAATACGTAGATTACATAACCCATGACGCTGTCACCTAATTGGATCATAACAGCCTTATGCCAGGTGCCGTCATTTCTGCAAAGGGCTTATTGAAGCTGAAGGAAGGTCGGTGTACGAGCCAAGGCGGTGATGAGTTTAATTAAACAATTTAGTTTACTTCTTATAGTTTATAAATTATACATTTCCGCCTTAGATTTCATTAGATCTCACCTCTACATATATTATATTAATGGAAGAACAGAATGACTGTTTTCTTTTTGTTTGTTTTTTTTTACAAACTCATTACATTTTCACATAATTCGTTTGTAGTTGTACATGCTACAGTTCCTTAACAAAAAAATTTGGCTATGCACAACGATTGGTTAAATATTACAATTAAGAAAATGACAAAGTCATGCTCGTCATTGATCTTCGCTAAAGCTGTTCTGACCGGGTTTGGTGTCCACACATATCTGCAATGATGTTATGATATAATGTCCTTCCGGAAGATATTGCAATGTTTTTTACCTTAGGATGCCACTTGGGAAAGATGCCCGGGTCTTGAGCGCGTATGATTTTTATTTCCGTTAAAGCATAACATTCTCACCTCCCCAACCGACTGTTTCCACCGTCAAAGCCGCGTATATGCAAAAAATCGGAGCTGTTTTTGTGCATACATCTAGTAACCTCTTCATATGCAAATAAATGTTAAAGCTCACTGATATTGACAATTGCGTGATTGTGCGTGATATGCTCAATTGCTCCGTTTCGCTGGGCATTTGCTTGCCCTGCACCGTGTACACAACCTGGAGGTTGTACAGACTAAAGACGACAGGATAATGCACCTAAAAACAAAAAATATTGTAATTAACTTTAGTATCAACGTAGGTAATATCACATGTATGAACCTACTCTCTATAACACCTCCTTGGGCCGCGGCGGCTACTTCAGATAACTGCACAGTCTGCAGCGGTACAAAAGGGCGTATAGCGATGACCTTGTGTACCGCCCCATCAAACCCATGCTTCACACTGTGAACGTACAGTTCATATTGTGTATCCGTCATTAGTTCAGTACGATAGATACCCTCAAGAAAGTCGTCCAATGTAAACTTGTTATTCTCCACTGATGGTTAATTTTTGTAACGCAATTTGTAATTCCGATTTAGGCTATCCAACGCCTTGTTCACCACCTCGGGGCCCAGTTCTATAGGATAAATGCGTATCAATGTAAAGTGATTGTACGGTATCAGTTCGTATTCATTGTTTAAGGGTAGTCCATTTAATCGTATCGTATTGAAAAGGTCCATCATTGGTCGTCTTGTGATGCTGAAGGGAGCTGATGTTTGCGGATGTTTTTGAGTTGATACCTGCTTGGCATTTTCTGTCATTACGGCGCTAAACTGCGATTTCAAACGCCTCATTTTTAACTGATAACTACCGCACGGCTTCGATTGTACGGGTTAGGTTCTTTGCACGCCTCTCGGGGCATCATGGTTTCCGACTTGATGATACAGTTCATCGGATAACTGTTTGTCAAGACTAGTGTATTTCGTCAACATCCATATTGAGGCAACCATTACCAGAGCAAACGGCAACAGTCATTGCTATTTTATTTTTTATTTGGCTGTAAGAAATTCAAGTTAGGGATTAAATTGTAAAATTTTTTTCTAAGTTCTATTTAAGCAATTTACAGGCGACAAAAAAACTCGTAATTAACCCATTGCGTTAAAGTACGGATGCCAAATAACAATTTTCGTTCTCCAAAATCAATGTCAATGTGAAACTCTCAGCTGTTTGAGAATGCCCAACTAAACATGAAGAATTGGAAAATACTGAAAATCAGTTCAATAAGATATAAAATACTAATATTAAAATATACTACCTTTGTAAATAATTGCGCACATTTTCAAAGGTACACTTCATCTGCACTTCATATATAGAAGAAATGCAAATACCAAATGAAAAGACAATTTTCGTTTAAGTAGAACACAACATTCACAGATGTATAATGACTAAATAATTCCAACTGACATAAAGCATAACAATGTTGACGATAGCGTGTGAGTACTGTTGTATGCAGGCCGATAAATTCTGGTTGGTATTTTTTTAGTATCTACGTAAACCAAAACAGGCGACAACCCTAACCATACAACAAGCACAGGGTAAAATTTTTTATTTGTGTGAATTGTTCATTTGTACTTTCTGATTTTCGACATTTGTTCATACGCTGGTATCAAATTGCTAAAAAGTGACTGTGAAGGCAATTGCAGAATAAAGGTTAGTAAAAAACTACGCGTAAGAAATGATGGAAAGGTACATAAAAAAAAGGCGCAACAAGTTTATTTGGCGTTGCTTTGAAAGCTTTCTTACAAACAGATTCTGTGATCATGATTCATGCACCATCGGATATATCCAAGTGAATCCGTTGTAAACGATACGGTGCACATATTTGGTACAATTAAAATGCCTACTACTACTACGGCTTTACTATCGCGACTTGTTGCATTCTTTTTCCTGTGGTTGCCGTACAAGTACAAGTTAACCACAAAAAAAAAAAAGCCACAACAAAGACTAATGTTTTCTTATTTCGACAGAAAGCATTCATACTAAAATCGGTTTTATTATCTTACAAACAGAATGGAAAATTCCAGCGAAGTTCCTACTACATCTTCCGGTGGCGCTAGTGAGTAAGTAAATAAATTAATTAATGAAAGATAAAACGCGCACATATGCGTCAGGGTGTAACGCTACCCACATACACACAATCATACAATAGAAGTCACTCGAAACCGTGCAAAGATTGTGTTTGGTGGCGAATGAATGAGATCTTCATGCCCAAAGTGGTGGTATTTTATACTGCTGTACTTTTAAAAGATCCTGCAGACGCGCGTATAACTCCATATTCATTAAATCTCCGTACAATGCACAAATATAATCTTACACAGTTTTCCCGTTCTTCCGCCACCGCCCACCTCCACCAACTCAAGCAATAATAACCAACAGAATGCGGCACAAAAACGGCTGCAGCAGACACAGGCTAAGGTCGACGAAGTAGTGGGCATAATGCGCGTTAATGTCGAAAAGGTGCTCGAACGCGATCAAAAACTATCCGAACTGGGAGAGCGCGCAGATGCGCTTGAACAGGGCGCCTCGCAGTTCGAGCAACAGGCTGGAAAATTAAAGCGCAAACAATGGTGGGCCAACATGAAGATGATGATTATAATGGGCGTTATTGGAGTGGTGCTACTCATTGTTATTATAGGTGAGTTTTTGAATCCAGATGGCCATTACAATTAGCTTTTGAGGCTGTCTAAGGTTTGGGACTGTCGATTTTGATAAAATAAAAACGCCCACGCGAATTCAAGTTTTGTTCTAATTGCAGTTTCACTTTTCTATTGATATATTGTATTTGTGTACATGTACGAAATCCAGTGGAAAAAAATATTACTTAGTACACACCCTGCAAATGTTCAAACAAATGAATGCAAAAATATATTGAAATGTAGTTTAGTAAAATTACATAAACTAAGATTAGTAGTGAAGTTAAGTTGGATTTCAATTGATAAGTTTAAGCATTAAGGACTGCTGCCAATAATGAAAATCACGTTTCTTCTAATATATCTATGCAATCCCACTTTAGTATATGAGTATTGTGTGTTAAACACACAAAACTTTTTACTACACCCAATATTTTCTAGCTTAATTAATCCAACTTCTCGGACACGTTTTTTAACCTGCTCATTACTATTTTCCTGTATTTCCTGTATTATCTTTGCAGTTTCCTTTTTGCCTTCCGGTAACAGCAACGACAGTGGCTCACCCTCCATCACGGAAGGTTCACACTAAGTGTAATATCAAATTCAACAAATAACCACTGACGCCGAAACTACAATCGTCGTCGTCGTTATTGCATCTAACATAAAGAAACTTTTGAATGTTTAATTATTGCATTAAATATGTTATACTTTTGGTGTATTAAAAAATGTTTGTATTGTAAACGCCTAAAATTTAACTAAAATTGGATGTATCACATATTTTATACCCCAAAATTGATTGATCTTTTTGTGAGTATTTACACTTTTAAGGAAATCTATATACGCACATATAAATATACATAGCTATTATACACTTGCATATATGAAATGTAGAAAACAAAAAGGCTATAAAAACGCAATCCATTAAAAATAAAATTTTATTAGAAATATATGTTAAAAGTGCTTGAAGTAAAGCATATGATAAATACTTGGCATATACAAAGGTAACAAGTTAACAATGAATGCCAGCATCTATTTGTATTATTGTAACAGTTACCTTTGATAGAGTGAAACCTTTCCGAGAAATAATTTATCCAATTCTTCAATTTTCATTGTTTTATTTTATTTTTGTGTAATTCAATTATAAAAACACAACCCCCGGTCTAACGATTTTATTGATTTATACACGTTGTAGCTTCAGCACTAACGTTATTGGCAAAGAAAGACAAATCAGTGAACGGACACTTGCCATCTGAACAGTTCGCAACCCTCGTCTAAACTGTTTGTGAAGTTGATGCGCCCTTAGACATTTTGCGTTCGCTTGCGATTGCGCTGTAAGCTGTAGTTGCCAACGTTTATTTTTTGCCACAGACTAGCAACTCTAAAATGTTGCCAATTATTTTTTGCGGGTGATTGGACTAACAAAAAAAAAATCTAATGAGAAATTCCTTATATGCTTGTGATGAAAAAACCTTCATTAGAAGCAGATTATGGTGGTCGTGCTGGTGCGATCCGTTATCATTTCATGAAACCTGACTCAATGATCACAGTTGGGGTATGCTACATTTGAATTTTATTCCTTCATGCCTTCAGTGGCTGTGATACAACATCAGCATTATTTAATCAAGGAAAAATGAAATTCATGAAGGTACTCCGAACAAATTTAGATTTAAACGAGGTAGTCCAAGAACGGGCTAATTCCTGTCACTACACTCGAGCACCCAGCTCCGGAAAGTTTGTTTCTTGCAAATGCAAAAAGAGATGTCAAAGAGCCTGTGGATGCAGAAAGGCTGGGTTAAAGTGCTGCGTTATATGCACAAATTTTAGTGGTAGCTCTGACAACTCGCATGTTCCATCACAAGATAGAGCACATAAAAATACATATATGTACCAATTTTCAAATCCCCCGGAAAACTATCCAGGTAACCCCCTTTCTACGACCAAATGTTTGGACGGACTATATTTTTTTATATCTTTTTTTGGTTGAATTTGTGTTTATTCGATTAATTTCAAATATCCGCTAACCTCATATTGAGGGCCATAAACGTACATCATTATAGCCGCTGTTGTCCAGACGTAGCTCATATATAACGCATAAAAGTTCAAATAGTACAGCTGACCGACAAGCATCCAATCGTCCGAATGTAAATGGTAGAAATTTGGTCTTCTCAATGATGTTGCAAACACTACAACAAACTGCTATGCAAAGAACTCTTAAATATATAAATTGTTTTCGGTATTAGCTATTTACGCACAATGTTCGACATCAGCGTGTAGATCACTAGCATCGTCATCTCAATGATAATTCGCTGCATTTCGGCACAAACGATAATGCCAAAGCTGGTGACCACAAAAATGCGCTCGCTCCAAAGTATCAGGTGATTTCGATTCATCTAGTGTAGCAGTAAAAATCAGTGATTCAAAAAGTAAGAGACGACCTACAAAAACAACAATGCGTACGAGAACTTACCGAACAGAAATCGCTTTGGCGTTTGCCGAGGCAATAGCTGATACCCATCATGCCGTACACCATTACCAGAGACAATAACAAACTGAGCTTTGGCGCCGTTTTGGTTGGCTTCATGACGCAAAGCGTATTGGATTCATACTAGAAGTGAGCAAGTAGATTCGTATATAGCGACTTAGATTGGGGTTCAATAAGTACCGTCCAAAGAGCGCAGAGGACCCGGAACCATGTGGCTTTACGTTCGATGATGTGAAAGAAGAACACGTACAACTGCAACGACACGAAACTCACAAAAAACTGAAACAGACTAAGGTAGTAGTATTTTGCGAGAACTTCTTTTAAGCTCTCACTGAAATGAAAAAAAAAAATAATAATAATTGAAAAAAAAAAAAACGACAACAGAAGCGTTTTAGACGGTTGCCTTTGAGTTAGATTTCTCTAAAATGAACTGAACTTCAACTTCAGTAGCCTGTAATTTATTGATTCTAATTGAAATGCTAGTGGAACTGTTGCAATCCCTAATACTTACCTCCCCATTGAGAGAAACACCTGCAGTTGCCCAATTATCAGCATCAGTATCGTGAGCTTGTAAGTCCTTGAAAAGTATAGCTCAGTATCACGTTGCGACCCAAATTCTTGGTGCTCGGTGTTATAGTCCATATTCTATCCAGAATAAATTTTTTTATCGAAATTATTAGCCAGTTTCGAACGGAAATGTCAAAAGTGCCAGGCCTGCATAGCTGTTTCCATTGGTTCCAAGCAGATCTAATCGAATATCAAATTTTCGTCTAGTGTCATGAATTAAATGTGCCAGTTTTTGTTTGAAAATCACATATTTTGTTTGAACAACGTGTATGCAAAGCGTCAAATTCGCACGTTGAATCTAAAAAATTTTTAAGAGTAAAGTTGATCTACACATCTATCCAATATGGATGCTCAACGACGATCGCGGTTGGCCCAGTACAGGCGAGCACGCCGGAAGTTTGCTTGTTGCGTTTACCTGTTGACCGTGGTCTGGATGCTGGTGGCACTAGGACAGTGGTATCTACTCTATACAATGTGAATAACGACTATTGCTTAATTGGCCAATACAAATTCTAATGCGTATTATAACCTCTGCAGGGACAGTGCAAAGAGCTTCTTTACGGATAATTATTACGTCAGCATTGCATTGTTTTGTTTAGCGCTACTCCTGGTCACGGTGTTCATATTCTATGAGCCCGTGAGGTTCATACTGGTGCTCAACTGGTTTCTGACAATATTGATCGTAAGCCCTTGCAAATTATAAGCTTATCGTATGAATTGACTTTCATTAACCTTCCACGCCAACAGGTGGAAGGCATTGTGCTGGGCGTGGCTGCTATTGTTGTGCGCACCAAAGAAATGTCCAATATATTTATGTACTTTGCCATTGTCGCTCTACTGATCTTCGTCTTCATACTACTGGGCTCTATTCTGCCGGTGCGTGTGCCAAGTACTTTACATTTGATTCCTAATTCACCGTTTCTTCGCCTTCCAGCACGATCTCACACTGGATGTGGTCATACTGTTCGTGCTCGCCTTCATATTTCTTATAGTAACAGTGTTCTTTCTAATGTTCTATATTGTATCGGATGAAAAATACTCGTTTATCGTTTATGCCGTCTTTATAAGCATTATCGTCCTATTGGTAAGTACTGCCCAAAACCTTACCATATTAGCACTCGATATTTATATAACAACAATTCTCACGTCAGTTCGTCATGTATCATGCACAGACCATTAATGGCGGTCGCTTCGCCGAGATGCGGCTCAATGATTATCTGCTCGCGACTTTGATTCTCTTTCATGATTTCGTCATTATTTACATGCTAACATTTGGGTCAATAAAATTCGATGGGAATTTCGAATCGTCAACAGGAAAATCGGCAAAATCAAATATAACGGAATTTTAAATGAAATAAAGCGCTTTCGCGCGGTGCGTATGCGTTCTATAAATTTAGTTATGAAAAAATGACAATAAAAATATAAGGGACCATAGAAACAGATTTTCAAACGCAAACAATTTTTATTCACACACATAATTATATAGAGTTATCTTTTAATTCATGAACATACATACATATAGTCGCACAATATTTATGTCTTAGCTTGAATACATATTGGTGTGCATACAAATGTGGTTAATGTTCATAGTACATAGTTGTAACAGGTTCCAAGACTATTATTGATCGCACAGCAGTTTGAAATTGCGAAAAAAAAAATATATATATATGTATTAGAATGTGAAAGTCCTTTATCAAGTTGACTCCAGAGAAGAGGCGGCCGAACAAATTGTTGCATCAGAGCCGGTGTCAAGGTCCATGGAGTCGGTTTGCGAATCGTGTTGGGGGGTGAGTAATGGCGTTGTTTGCTGCTGATTGGATGGTGTGTTATCTGTTGAGGTGTTTGAACCTGACGAAGAGTACAAACAGTCGCTGCCATTGATATTGTAGCAATATTGAAATTGTGTTTTGGCTGGTCGATCGGAGTCCTCAAAATTACGCAATACACTCGTCCAATCAACATCGAGCGGTGTGTCGGTGGTGGCTGCTTCTGCTCCTGCTTCTGCATCCGCTGCTGACGCCATCAGGGCTATTGGTTCGACGCAACCAAAGTCGAGTTGTCGCTGCAATTCATACCGATCCGCTGTAGGCGTAACGGCAGGCGTGGGCATGTAGAAGATCGTGTTTGTGAAGGAGCAATTATCGAAGAGACTGTCAACGGGTTCCAGAAAACGTTTGCCATGATAAACATTGCTGTTGGCGTTGGTGTGTGTCGCAGGTGTCAGGTGACTATTAACAGAGATCGTGGCATCACGACCAAGGCTATTAGTACTGCTAGACTCTGTGGCGCTTGAGTAGCTCTGCGCCATCAGAGCTGTCTGTCTGCGGTCGTTTAAGAGTGTGGTTGGTCGGGAAAGATTCTTGTGTTTGGGCATGGGTGTCTGTGTGGTTGGCTTGAAGTCGGGTATGTCAGTACTTCGTCGATTAAAGGAAAGTAGCAGCAATTCAGATTCTGAATGACGAGATTTTCAGATTCGGGAAAAACAACATTTTTTGTTAAAAAATCATTCAATGCTTCAACGTTGCCAAGTCTAGCCAAGCAAACCGATCTTACCTAGCATAATTTTATATTTCTAATTGGCGACTAATCTGCCTTTGTTTCATACCTTCCGAAGAGTCTTCATTGTCCTCACAGATCACATTTGCCGGTGCCTCATTGTGCTTGACCCTTGACGAAGTACGTCCATGCAAGTCAGCTTTGATGTTAGTATACGTGTTCATTTGAGTATTGGTATTGGAGATGGTGTTGGTGTTCGTATTAGCGTTCGTGTTTGTTGTAGTCGAGTCCAATGTGGTTTGCACAACAACGTCCATGTGGGAATCCAGTGAAAACTGTTTACCAGACATAAGTATGCCGCGTACGCGGCGGCGCATGGACGGCGACTCCTGATGCTAAAAGAAATTATTTTGTGCGTTTGACGCTTGAACAGTTTTAAAGACCAACGCTTACAGCAATCCGTATGCCTGCGTAGGTCTTCGACAAGAACTCATCCGCATCGAATATGGCTGCAAAAGAGCCGTTAACAATTTTCGGCGAGAGCGGTGAATTCGAAAGTAGTAGACTAGAACCAAAGGCTTCGTTTTTTTCCTTTACATCTGTGAATGAGCGGTTTGAGAGCAGTATGAAAGCCTTATTTGAGCCAAAACGTTTAGGAAAAAGGACAAATAGTAATAAAAGTATAAAATAAAAATAAGCCAATAAACTAGTTAAATCATGCATTTACTACAAACCTTCCCCACTTTGGCAGTAGCAACGGATTTTCGATATTTATTTAAATACAAAGTTAAAAAAGCAAGCATAAACATAAAATAAGTTTGGGTTAAAAAATATGAAACATAATACGTGACAAGCCTGGCTTTCTCGTGCACAAACAGGGTAAAAACTTATCTAAATAGAGCGCAACTCAGTATAACAGATAACAGTATAACAGTATAACAGCATAGCAAAAAAATAAAGTGACAATAACAAAAGAGCGAGTTCCGCCATGATGGCTCCAAGTTCAGATTAGCTGAACCCATTTGATTTACCCTTCAAGTAGACGCGACTTTGACTTGTTATCGTAATGTTCATCTCCTCAAGTACGACAGTCGCCATTTGACGTATCTCCATCCAATCCTTAACAATATCATCCAGAGTTGTATGAGTGGAAGTGACAGTGAAGCGTATAACATATTTGCCCTTCAACGATGACGGTATGCAATGCAGCTTGCCGCGATGGTTCAAACGCTTAAGCAGACGCTCCGTTATGTCATTCTCACCCCTGATGCGAAAGACGACCAGACCCAAATGCCGTTTGGCAGGGATTTCGAAACGATGGTCAGCCAGAACGAGCGCTTCGAATTTTTGGGCGAGTCGCACGCCCTCACGTATGTGGCGCTGTAGTCCTTTAATGCCATATGAACGTAGGACGAACCACACTTTGAGCGCACGAAAACGTCGACTAAGTGGTATCTGCCAATGCATAAAATCCACAGCGACCCCTGAGTTTTCGTGTTGCAAGTAGAGCGGTTCCACGTTAAAGGTACGGTGCACTGCGGTACTATCCTTAACCCTTTATAGTGGTGAGCCCATATATTTTCATATTTTCTCGTCCAATTCGTATGTACCACTTACCACAAGGCCGTCGCATCAAAATGCACCATCAGCCACTTGGAAGGATTGAAGGCGATTGAATCAGCACGTTCGATTCCCTTGAGCCACGTTCGAAACTCGGGGCAAATAAAAGCGCTACCTGCGTAAGCAGCGTCCACATGCAACCAAAGATTGTGTTCTCGGCAAACGCTTCCAATCTGCCAGTACCGTTTCATAAGTACAATTATTGTAAAAATACAAAGCGGCGAGTTAATCTTACCTCCTCCAGATTGTCGAACGAGCAGGAACCTGTGGTGCCCAGTGTTGCGCAAACCTGCAAAATATAAGGAAATGGCTTAGCGCCCTGACGTCACTTGTATCTGTTATTAATTGACACCGCTGGGAATACACTGAAAATGAGCACTGCAACATTTGCTGGTTGCTTGCCAGACCACTTTCGCCTAATTGCGGCACACAAATGCCAACTGACAACAGCAATGGGAGCTAATTAATTCTGACAGCACAAACTTGACGTACTCACCCAGAACGGCACGAGTCCTTGCTTAATGTCATCCTCGACGGCTTCGCGCAATAGTTGGCCACGCATAGCGAGCTGCTCGTCTGCCTCAATATAGCGCATACGAACCAGTCCTGTGCGAAGGCAGTAGTCATTCATCCAGTCAGCCAGACAGAGTCGCATGAGAGTGAGAAAGGGAGAGGGACGGGCAAATATATATATATCGGCTAAGCAGCTTAGAGAGAAATAATAATAATGTCGTTGACAGCCGCATATAATACGCACCAATCAAGGCCGACTTCTCCACGCTCGAATGGGCCTGGTCGGAACAGTAGGCCACAAGGCGCGCATTGATTTCCGCGTCCTGATAGCCGCCTGGACAGCGCTCGTGGAAGCGTTGTATGGCTCGCGTTCGACCCGCCAGTAAGCAAGTGAGTGTCGCCTCACTGGCTGTCGTTTGCAGCACACCGCCGCCCTTGCGGCCATTATTCATATGCAGAAACTCATCCGGCAGACCTATCATCTTTCCCAGCCAGTTCATAACGATTATCTCCAGCTCCGTGCACGCCGGCGAACTAGCCCAGGTGAAGCCGATGCAGTTAATCGCGTCCGCCAGCATATCACCAAGCAGCGAAGGCAATGAGTTCAGTGCCGGAAAGTAGGCGTGCATATGCGGGCTCTGCCAATGCGTAACGCCGGGCATAATTACGCGCTCCACGTCAGCGAAGATATTCGGCCAAGGTTCACCCTCAATTGGTGCTGATTCCGGCAACAATTGACGCATATAACCGGGACTCACATCCGGCAATACGCGGCGATCGCGTATGTTTTCCAAATAGTCGGCGATGTAGTCGACCATCTCTTTACCTGTGCATGTGTGTGAGCGTCGCGTTTAGAGATACAAATCAGATAAAACACAAACTTAATGCTTAATAATACTGAGGCAAATTACGAAATACAGATTGCACCAAAGCCCAACGCACCAAATGCCAAAGCAAATTATTTTCAAAAAGGATTCACATGCAAATCAAATTAAATGTTGCAAAGCCAACTGCTACCCCAGCTTCGCAGTGTCGCTTGCCCTTGCCTGCTTGACCCTCGTCCCTCATCCCTTAAGCCATCTTTCAAATTAAGCTGTCTTCACACTGCTGTGACTTTTATTACAACTCATTGCTAGAAAAGCAGAGAGATACTTACCACGCTGACGATATTCTTCGAAATCCATTGTTGCTCGGCTGCTTTGGTGCTTCTGGTGCTTTGCGTGGATGTTTTATGTGTTCTCCTATTGCGCGTCGAATTGCCTAAACTTCTGGGAGTGATTGTATCTCGTTGTCGTTTAGATGTTTTTAAAATGTTAGTTACGCAGCATTATCTGCAAACACAGAGTATATCTCAATATAGAATCGAACAACTATTTTCGCACGAAATAAATTCTCATTTCACTGGATTCAAATCGTTGTGACTCAGTTCAGTTGCTTATGGAATGGCCATCAGTATGGCCATTCATCAAGCCATCAGTATGGCTTCTGATGGCTTGGAAATGCACAAGCAAGGAAATAGAAAATCGAATGGAAGCCCAAGTCGGCAGCAGGTCTCGCCATGGAAAATATACACCTAAGTATGTCAGCTGTATCTATTTTCCATATATTATTTCCTTGCATCTCTGTCTCTTTTTTGGATTTCCATTTGTGCACGCAGTGCTGCCTGTTAACCTCTTTGGCGCTTTGACTGGTCGCACGTGGCAATCGTTTCGTCGTTTCTGGCCGTACTTACTCGAAGATTAGGGCCTGTTGAGCGTAGCAACCACGTTTAAAGCTGTTTCATATATTCTTATTCTCTTTTCAGTTGACACTGAAGAGTATGTCGTTCGTCTCTTATTGCCGGTATACAAATAATTGTAACCACACATAAAATCAAACCTAAATTCTCAATGAGCAGCTGCCAGTAATAATTTGTCATTCTTATATGCAATTCGTTGCATGACAAACCAATACTAAAAATGACAAAATAATAAAAGTAATAATAATAATAATTAAAACTAATAGAAGTTATAATAATAATTAAAACAAATAAAAATTAATAATTCAAATTAAAACAAAAAACGGGCTGTGTCGCAGTTTGAATGCCCTTTAACAAGTATTGAACTTAGAAGCTTCGGATGAAAACACGATAGATTGAAAACAATGCATTGCATTCCGTTGAAAGATATAAGCTGTACTAGATTTGCAGGGTGCAATATGACAATTTGTTGGTGAAATGGGTTTTCTGTTATGTAACACTAACATTGCGAAATACATTAATTTGTGTGTACTTGGAGTAATTGAGTTGTAAACTATGCAACTGACATAATCTGATAAAAATTGAACACAACTGTGAACTTCAAATACTAAAAAGAACTTGAAATACTTGAAATACTTGAAATAATACTAAACTTTTGCAAGTTTAGATTTATTTAGCTTTTATTATCAAGGGAACATAATAGTAACAAATTATAAATCTTGCCGCAAACTACAAATTGGAGCTGGATCCTTGGTATTAACTAGATGTTATAGCCTTATAACTTTATCCGATAGGTAGTATCACATTAGATAACAACGCATTAATTTAATCAAAAATAGATTACAATATAGTTTGGAATTCGAAACAATTTCAGGGCCAAAGTTGTTTCATACATCTTTACATCTTTAGATCTCCTATTCCGCATCACGCATGAGCGATCAAGTCATACTAACATATTATTGTACATGTGATTTTTGAACATGATCAAATTCGGTGTATATCGTCTGACGATAGTAGCACAAGGACTGTAGAGAAAAAAAAATGTTTTCTTAATAAATAAATCATTAAGTTTGCGACTCACTTTCAAGAACCAAATCAACAGAATGATAAAATCTCTTAGCGGCAGTATAGCCACAATGCGCTTGCTACGCAACGGTAGAAACAAGCTATCACCTGAATGGCGTTAGGAATGCAAGTCTATGGCATTGCTGCTACTAGACTAGCTAGACTAGACTTAGTGACCACACACTGATCTCACATTGGGCGGTGCCAAGTGGTATCAAAATTCACCCATCTTAAATGTAGACTGAGCTCAGCTCTATATCTGCAAAATGGCTACAGATATAATATCATCAGCATTTTAAATCTAAACATGCAACAAATTATACTACTGCTAAGACTTAACTTCTTTACAATAAGGAGAAGGTAACTAAGAAATACTATAGCATATCTAATACTACAAAGCCTTAAATATCTTAAAGAGATAGGATAGATGAAATAGGTAGATTTTAAGTTATCACTAAGAGAATAGATAATTATCAGGTTATAATGTAGGTTGTGAGCTTGACACAAAACACGTAATGCATCATTCGGAAGATACGTAGTTTTATAGAGACAAACAAAAATTGGGTAATAACTTCTTGTAACCCAAGAAGGTACATTGAAATTGAGACTACTAACCAGAGAAGGGGAATAGATACTGCCAGCAATTAAATTATAAAAAAACATTACACCGAGAGTCGTTCTACGATTGGACAATGTAGGTAGTTGGAGAAGTCTTAGACGACATCGATAGAATGGACGCACCTTGCCAAGATCAGAGTCCTTCAAGCGACTATCTTTCGCCAACTCTCTGGCGCCCCTTGGTAAATGCAAACAGAGAACCTAGAAAGGGATTTAAATGTTACCAAAATTGGGGATGTCCTAAACCGAGAAGCTGCAGCGTATTTAGAGCGAAGAAGCAGAAGGCTCCGGCGACTGTATCCTGTCGACCATGCAAAAAGATCGATGTAATTATAATGTAAATCATAAATCACAATTTCCGCAAGTGTGGCAAGTTTGCCAAAATCATCGCTATTCCTAAGCCTAGAAACTCATGGCACTCACCAGACAACTAACGCCAAATGTATTGCTCTGCCAAAGTTTTCGAAAAAATGTTGAAGCAACCAAAATGCGTGAAACCAAATATTCAGGTCTCACATGAGTTGCATAGACCCGTTTCTCAAACTAAAGCCAAGAAGAATATATCAAGAAGAATATGCAAAATAGGAAATCGGTTGGACTTGTCACCCTAGATATACAAGCGATGTTTGACACAGTATGGCATGATGAATTATTGTGCCAACAAATCATCCAGTGTAATAAATTAAAATTATACAGAGCGTCCTTCTTTATTGACCTGCAAGGTTTCTAATCGAGTGTCAAGGGTATCAATGCTAGAGTACCTCAGGGTTCGGTCTTGGTACCCATTTTGTATAATATACCCATGGAAATTGAAGCTGAACGCTGAAAGGTGCTCTGCTATTTTCTTTACTATGAGAAGAGAGAATATTCATTTACCAAATGCCAATGTGAGAGTTAATGACAAGGATATACCCTGGACCAACAGCGTTTGATATCTTGGGCTGCACTTAAAAAGCGAACTTACACTCAAAATTCTCATTGCCAAAACCCTTGACAAAATCAAGCAAACTATTTGCATTTCTACCAATTTTGCTATAAGGATCTCACATAAATCGAACTTTAACGAAACTTACAGTTGCGTTTTCCCATAACAATTATCATCAAGCACATATCACTTGTTTTTATCTATTATATATCACAGCAGTATACTTCTCTACAACAATAATACACTACAATAAATATAAGGACCGACCTTTAGTCTCAACAGTTTCGAACTATGCATCCACATCTGAATACAAGCGTATTTATACGCGTACTCCACAGTAACTAAATCAGCAAAAAGGATTAAACCAACACAAGTTGCAGGAAAAGAAACAAAAACGAAGCGTTAAGGGTGACATTTTACTAATGGTACAATAGGCGTCAGAAATGATACAAAAGTATGTGTGTAGAAGTAAGCGTACACCAATGGCATATCCACACAGAAAAGTAGAGCATAGCACTGACCAATCAGCGCGCTGCTAGTCACGCTAAGCGAATCCCTGCGCAACAACTATACAAACACGCCTTTGGGAGTTGTATTATGTAATGATCATGTCGTGTTGGGTTAAATGCTTGGTTAAATACTTAAATTATTTAAAGTGGACGAAAAAGAAATAGCTAAAGGCTTGTGATATTCGTTACATTTATTGTGACATCTCTCTGGGTTTTGGTCAAAAACTTGTATTCAAGTTCGGGAAATAAACTCAATAAAGAAACTCTTTCCAACGTGAACGCTCTTTAACACTGCGACATACTTTTAAATGGCAAACTGATTAATTTCATACAAATAATCCATTTTATTTATTTTACCGACTTTCGTGATATACTAACGCACCAAACTTCAGAGGATTACTTGACAGGATATTCTAGAGATTCCCTGAAAATTTCATCAAAATCGGTTCAACGGTTTCCGCGTCTATAGCGAACAGACAGACATACATCCAAGGATATATATATATATTTATACATAGAACTAACATGTTTCTGGCAACGTAACGTCACAAACTGACATATAAAGTAATTTCACATCGATTTGTGTTGATGATATTTCACAGTGTTTTAATCAAGGTCATAACAAAATTTCCCCTGCCTCATAGATCAACACATTGCATGGCTAGTGATTCTATGATATATTTAAGCAATATTCCATATATTGGGTGTTTAGATCTGTGCAGTTCTGTTTTACAAAAATAATTCTACCATTTTGAAGTTACTCAAATGTGAGTGAATTGTCCGAGAAACATGCCAAATGCCATGCCACTCAATCACTTTGTTCGTTGTGCATTAAAAGAGTCAAAATTTTCGGCAAAGAATACCGTATTGTAAGTCAACAAAGAAATCGACAGCTCGGCTATCAATACTAATGGCGGCGATTGGCATGCCATTAAAGCCGTCATCGCATCACTTGGCTAGAACCAGTCGCGCAGTTACAACAGCTTTCTGCCTCTTTGGATGGATTTCAACAGCAGCGCAACGTCGTCATGCTGAGTGTTGTTGTTTGGGGTCGATGAGCTTTACTCAGCGCAGGGGCTTGACTTCGCTTGCTGTTGCTACTGCGCGTTTATTTCGACAGAATACCGCTATTCAATGACTTTTGCACGTAGTTGAACACTAACTCACGACCACGCACACGCACACACACACACACACACACAATGTATATAATGTGTTAATATTACAAAACATTGAGCAATAACGAGAATTTCGGTTAGTTATTTTTCGGCTAAGAACAGTTATTGTAATGTATGAGTATGCTTGACTGTGTCTGCGATTTTGCCGCCATCATTACATCATACGGGAACACGCGCAGAATAAATCTATTGGTAGAACTACCACTTTTTATATTTAACGTAAATTTTCAATAATCAATGCAATGAAATGGTTCCTACAAATTATGGTTCTTACAATTACAACACTCTTTTGTCACGGCAACTCGAACGCATTCAACCGCTCTTTACACCTGATCATGACGCTCTTAGCAACGACTCTCTCTTCGCACCCAATACTCATGCGTGCTGACTGAGCGTCATTCTCTTTAACAGGAGTTCGCTCACCTTTTTCGGGTTATTGTTTTGATTCCATTCTTCTTAGTCGCACATCGCGAAGAACGTTCGATGACCTTTCGCTGGTATGTTTTCTTCACTGCTTCCATTCTGCTGCCTCTGTTGTTTCCATTACCTAACCGTCCGGTTTCATCGGTGCGGATACTGTTGCTCAAATAGCGGTACTTCTCAACCTGTTTTTGGACTTGATAACTTTTGCCGCGCTTGCAATCACACAGGCGCACCAACTTTCATACTCCAGCTTGCTTTTGTATATTTCTGCTTGTACGTGTGCGAGTCGTAGAAGTCTTCCTGTTTACTTTTTATTTAAAGATTTAGTTTTTATATTTAAGTAAAACGTTCTTGGAGATACTAATACTTGTACTGTTGTTGTTGTCGTTGTCGGTGGATCTTGTGGTTAATATGGATACAAGATACGCCAATGAGTTATTTTTCAAGCAGACGTCATGTCCAAGTTTTCAATTAGCATTTTAATTTTTTGTGCAAAATGCTCAGAATTGTTGCAGGTAGTTGTCACTCGTATATTCTGCAAAATGAAACGAAATCCCCTTCCCAATAGTCAATTCATTCAAATACTACTCAGGCTTGGGTGTTCGGCAATGTTAATCGAAACACGAATCAGAGCAAGAAGAAAGAATTAAATTTCTCTCCAACATTTTCGGGCTCTCACTTGCTTAGCCGCTCTTCTGATCGGTAGCTATATTACCGAAAATCGCCTCTTGCAGTAGAGGTGGGATACTGGTTGTTACTGTTCATGTGTCGTTGTTGGCACTGCAGACGAGCAACGGCGGCAATAACTGGAAGGCAGCAACAACCTGCGCAGATGCGCCCATGTACTCTATTGTTGTTGGTGTTGCTTGTTCTGTTGTTGGTATTCGGTATTAGTGCTGGTGGTGCTGCTGTCGCTTTGGATGCTGTCAGGGTATTATTCTGGACCTGGCGAGTAGTGGCTGGCTGTCAGTACTATTGCTTTTTTTAGTGTGCAATCGTTGGTCCACACGGCGAGTGGTCAACAGCTGGAGTTATACAGTTTACAGAAAGGCGTGCAACAAAATCTCGCACTTTCCCATTGGCGTGCCCAGCACACTCGGTTTGTCGCCGGCGTATCTATCGTGGTGTTAGCCTTTCACCTGTCATCAATTAAATATAAATTTGTATTGCCATAAAATTGCCAAAACGAGTCTCGAGTAAATATAATGCGACTTGAAGATGGTAAAGCGTTGTTGCGTTTAGGCCGTGCCCAAATTATGTTGTAGATTATTGTACTCGTATTTGCTGTGATCATAAATAATGTTAAGTAATCGTTACTATAGATGAGTACAGAAAACGAAAATAGAATGCCCAGTACCATCAGAGGTAAGTAAATTCGTGTTTTAATCTTACTTTGAACAAATAAAATAGTTAGAGGAACCACGAGGAACGTAGTCAGGTGTACGAAGTGCACGCCTACGAGTAGACGAAATAAAGTAACTTTGGGTGAAGTTGCAAGAAATTGAAATGGTAAAACAAAACCAAAAAAAAAATTTTACCAAAGAATAGCAACGACTTCCTGTGCTTCCGTAGAGTAGCTATCGTGGCTAGATACAAATAAATTTTAATTTTCTTTCGGCGTGAATCCGGATTTTGACATTTCCCCGTTTTGCAAACTGTTGTAAAACGAGGCCCACAGGGGAATTGAAAATTGACCTATGATTATTGCTATGTCAAATATTCATTAGCTTTCAGTTACATTTTTATGGCATCGATTTTTCAGGTGCTCCAACTTATTCGGAATATCTTGTTCAGTAGCCATTGCACTATACAACTCATTGCTTGAATATGTTAACTGCGAACCCAGTCAGTTTTAGTCCAAATTTCCTGTACATCTGGATACTCGCAACGTCAATATGCAATGCCTTTTATGATTGTTAAATATATAGAAACCTTCGAAGAACCGCTGGAAATTCATCATGAATAAAGTCAACACTCAATTTGAAATCTTTTAAACTTTTTACTTAATTTTTTATGTGCTGTCAATGTCGTTGAGGCCCCTGCAGCGTCTGCAGTGGTCTCTGCTGCTGATTTTGCTGCCGCTGTCATTGCTGCGGCGCATGCGCAACAACTTTGTGTTTGTCGTTGTCTGACGGGCTTATCGATCGCCTCACTTCAGACTCATACTCTTCACACAAAAAGTCGATTGCCTCATTGTTTGGGGCCATCGTAATAAACCAGTCAACAGCTCTAATCTTGCAACACTGTTGCGTAACAAAGAATCCATAACAACGGTACTATCATGTTTTTTTCTTGTGTTTCCTAAGTTGTTGTTCTCCTTTTCTAGCTGCTTCTTGTGTTGGCTAATGTAGTTCGTTTGTTGCCGCTGCCTCAGCTGAAGACTCAGTCAGAAGTGCCTAGAAAGATAAAGAATTAGTCTACTTACGCGTAACAGGTTTTCGTGAATAACTGGGACTTTGTTACGGGACTTTTACTACGTATGCTTTTGCAAACAGGTTAGAGTGGGAGCGAGAGAAAATATTCGTGTAATTCAAAAAGAGCAGAAGAAGGCGAAAACATTTTAAAATCTCAAAACTGGCATATGGCAAAGCGAATGAAAAAAGAAAAACACATACAAAAAATTTATGAAAACGGTGGGGCACACATTTTCATGTTAGAACGGCGTTTGCCCTCAAAAAGAACCCAATCAGAAAAACCGAAATAAGTGAAGGCCTAAAGCTGAAAACCAGTTATGAGTTTGCTCTTGCGTAAGAAAAAAATCTAATAAGAATAACAACAACAACAACAACGAAGTATAGAACGAATAAATTTAAATAAAAGAAAAACAGAAATATTGAGTAAAGTAGCATTTAACTACGCGAATGTTCGGGACGAGTAAGCCGCATTGGCCGTATCAAATTGATGATGATGACTGATGATTTATTTATTTTCTTATTGTTATTATTATTATTATTATTATTATTATTATTATTATTATTATTATTATTATTATTATTATTATTATTATTATTATTATTATTATTATTATTATTATTATTATTATTATTATTATTATTATTATTATTATTATTATTATTATTATTATTATTATTATTATTATTATTATTATTATTATTATTATTATTATTATTATTATTATTATTAATATTATTATTATTATTATTATATTATTATTATTATTCTATTATTATTATTATTCTATTATTTTATTTTGTTATGTTATGTATTCATTTATATATATTCATTCATTTACTTATTTATTTATTTTTTGACTTATTGACCAATGGGCTTTTTTAAAATGTGCTGCACAGTTTTGTAGCTCGACCGCCCTTTGAAACTAGGCACAATTATATGGAAAACTTTCGAATTTTATGCTTACGATCCACAAAAAGGAAATTTACGTGGAAATATGTCCATCAACCCGCCACTGGTTTTAGGGGTTGAAGCGTGCGCAGTCCGGCTTCCAACTTTCCTGTCTATGCACTTGGCATTATGCCTACTAACCCTATTTTCAAAGCATAAGTCCTATTTTTCCTCGCACGCGCGCATATAAAGGATTACAACAGGCACTAATACTGATAAGCTAGGGAAAACTTCAATGCACAAACTGAAAAGAGTAAAAGGCGAAAAACAAAATGTATGTGTGCGAGTGTGCACGTGTCCTTCTTCCAGTCGGAGCAGTGGCAGCCGCAAAAGCAACACGAGTAACGAAAACAACAAAAACAACATCAAGAACTACGACGAAAGCGCCAATGTACTGAAACAGAACAAAGTCGTGAGCAGAGCTGCCTTTCTCGCTGCGACTGCGACTGCAACTGCGACCGCGTCTGTGCCGACTGCAGCAAAATGTGTTTCTAGCACTTGAATTTGGGACACATTCCCGTTAAGGACGCATTTTGGACATACTCGGCATTAATTAAAGCGATATATGCTTTTGCATTTGTATTGGTGCTGCGGTTTACACGCCAACATTAAAACTCAACACGCAAACAAATCCCTTTCGTTGTGACGCATGAAAAGTGAAATTTCTAAGAAAAATCATATCGAGAGCGATAAATCGGAGTGCATGCAATATGTGAACTACTGCAACTGAAAGTGAACTTACTGGAACTCGATTTGGAAAGTCAACGTTGTATATTGAATGCAGCTGTGTTATAGGCGGAAAGTGTAAAGGCTGACTGTGCAGGCATTCAACAAAAATAAACTAAACACCAAGGAAAAAGGCAAAAGAAAAAGATTTGGAACTCCAAAAAGGAAAAGGAAATTAAATAAGAAGGGAACTTCGGAGAAATCTATGCTGCAGAGTAACAGCGAAAAGGAAAGCGAACGAGTGTGTGACTGTGTATGTGTGAGTGGATTTTCAAAAATCGATTATTAAAGCAGTGGCACGGCACGAGTGTGTGAGCAAGCGTGCCAAGTGCGCGGTGCGGCGAGATGTGAGGGTGGTGGTGGTGCCAGTTTGGCCAAGTGCAGCTCTGCGCAACTCAGAGCTTTACGAGCAACAACAATAGCAACAACAACAACAACAACAACAACAACAGACGGGTCGACACACTTCCATTTATACACTGATACATAACAACAACAACAACAACAACAACAACAACAACAACAACAACAACAACAACAACAACAACAACAACAACAACAAAGTACAGCAGCAGCAACAACAACAAAAGGAAAGTTCCATCAGTTAGAAACAGGAATATGTTGTAGTGCGCTTTTGCACGCTGCAGATTCTTGTAGCTATACATCAATGCAGTTACCTTTGCAGCAGCAACAATAGCAACAGCAGCGGGCAACTGAATACGAACGAAGAAGCTTACGTACGAATAGCATAACACGAATGAAGGAACGACGAGTGAACGAACGAAGGAACTTAGCACCAAGCGTTTGTGCAGCCAAAACAACGTTAAGCCCAGCCAAGTCAACCTAAGCCAATGTAGTTGCAATACAGATACAGGAAAATGTGCGTGCAGTTGACTTTGAGCCGGAAATACAACACGGAAAACTGCGCAGAGAATGCACACCAATAACTATAAAACTTATATAAAATAAGCTAATGTAAGCTATATAAATGCGACTGATTTTTGATTTTATAAAACGTGGATGGCACTCCGTATAAAGGCAACGCGTACACGCAAAGGAGCAAGTGGACATAAACGCACATCGTCACGTTTTGCAGGCGGTGGGAGCGCTAGCGGCAAACAACAACATGAAACCCGAGTGGAAGATGCAGCACAGGATACAAAAAAGGGTAAGAACAAGCGTAAGCGCATGGAGAACACCAATAACAAAAGCAACAAGGATAGCAACAATGAGCACAATATCCACAAGTGAATAAAAATAAACTCAATTGGAGCTAAAACAAGAAAGCGCAACTATAACGAAATAAAAAACGCGTTTGCCAGAAGTCGCAATTGGAGCTGAACAGTGAAAAGCTGCAGCTACGCCCGCGACACTCGTAAGCAATTATACCGATTATGTATTTATAATTCGAAATTGATCTTAAGTGCACTTAAAAGGCTGATTTTCTCTTATTTTGATGTTGTGCTTCTTTCTACACGGCGTAATAAATACTTTTTTAGTAAAATAGTACTGATTGGAAACGGATTTTTCTTATTTAGCGTGTATAAAAATTAATACTACAATAATATTAAATAATAAGTATAATGATAAATTATAATTATAAATAATAATAACATTAATAAATAAATAAATCAATCGAAGCTTTTGCGAGAAAATTCTGTAACTTTTACAATATATTTCTTTTATCTCGTAAAGCATCGGACAAACAACTTTATTCAGAAAACAATAATAATATTTGAAATTCACAAGTGTAAATAAAACGTGAACGAATTTGAGTTTGGACCATTATACATATGTATTTATTGAACAGCCAAAAAAAAAACAAAAACAAAAAAAGTACGAACGCACAGAAAACAGTGAGACTCGTTCGCTCTGCCAAGCAAATATAAGCAAACTTTTAACAAATAAAAATTTAAAATTTAAGAATATTTACTAACATATGCTGCATAAAAAACGGGAATTATATAGCGAATAGAGAGAGCAACGTGCACAGCACCTGATTCGCATAACAAAAGGGCAGTAGGAAACGGCCGCCAAAACGGATAGGCCAAGCAATCTCCTGCTGATACAGCAGGCCGGGCCCGCAGCCAGAACAACAGCAGCGGCGTCAACGTCGGAGGCAAATACTTCTGACAGTACAGCCTCTGCGGCGGCGGCAGCAGCAGCAGCGGCGGCAAATTTGTTACACAAAATACCATCCATATCGATTATACCGTTGCCGGCGACCACAACAATCACGGCCACTAATAATCGGCACATCAGCACGTCGAACAAAGCAACTTCGCCGCCACTGACTTTCATCAACGAGAACACAGCGTCGACACTTCTACGTAGCGGCGGTCACAGCGGGGCGACCGTGCGACCATTGCAGCAGCATCAGTACCAGCAGACGGACAAATGTACTATACTTAAATTTGATGTTGTGCGCAGCAAATTCGCCGCAACCGGCGAAATACTAGCAACGACGACGACAGCAACACCGACAACACCGCCACCGCTCAAGCTCGGTTTCACCGAATCGACGGCGGGCAGCAGTTGCGGCACCACCTACCTGCAAATCGAACATGAGCTGAGTGAATACGAAGCTGCCGAAGAGTTGACACGCGTTAGTCAATTGCCGCCTGCGCAGCTCATTACGTCTTCAGGTAATCAGCCGATAATCGTTAAGATTGAGCCAACGCAATCATTCACAATAGTCGATGATAACGATACGCGCGTACTGAGTTTGCCATTGACGGATGGCGACAAACTCGGCGCCAGTTGGATTGATCTGAAGGATATTGCTGGTCTGGAAACAACGTCTGGAACACTTTTGGATGTTTGCTTTGAACCTCAAATGGCAACAACAAAATCAGCAACATCTGTACAACAGCAACAACAACAACAGGGACTACAATCAGCAACAATTATTGCTGTCAACGAGTTGGCCGAGCAGTCGCCAGTATTTAAGAAACGTTTAACCATTGCGCGATCAGCATCAACTCCGATCAGCATTAGCAGCGAGCCGCCAGCTCTCATACGAACCTCGAACGTGGGCTGTAGCATTGGTAGCAATAAGACGGTAATGAGAACTGCAACAAATGCTTCGCTAGCAGCAACTACAATAGCAACAGCAACAGCAACAGCTACGGCGACAGCAACCGCGGTAACGACTACGTCGACAATGGTTATCGCACGGCAAACACTATCGCAGATACAAAAATTAGCTACGACAACAACGGCAGCAACACACACTTCAGCAAGTACATCAACGACACGGGAACACTTTGTCGGTAGCAGCGGAAGCGGAAGTAGTGGCGGCGCCATGACCGGTATGTAAATATAATGATTTTCTTTAAGTCTCCAAAGCAACTTTCAGATACTCTGTCTTGCCAAAGTGTCCTGCAGGTCTCTATCTCTCTCTCTCTCTCTTTCTCTCAAAAAATCAATAAGCCTGTCAAATGGCATTGTTGATTTATATAAATTACATTGAATACTATTTCACTGTACACTGCAAGAACATTCTTAAACTGGAAATGGACATGTACATATTTACTAGTATGTACAATACTAGCATAAGCTGAACCAACTCATACTCAATACACTCACAGAATAGAAGAAACCAACTAACCAACCAACCAACAGCACACCCCGAAGAATTCCAATTTACTACGTCAATTTATTGGCTATTCACCTTTTCTTGGCAACACTTTTTCTCCCGTCGGCTTAACCGCTGCGTCGAGGAGTCAAAAAACGTACGCGTCCCACTTTTGAACGCAACAAAAAACATGTTCTGACATACTAAGTGAGCTGTTCGAGGTGTTCTTTATCATTAGGTTCTGTTATTTTTGCGCTTCTTGTTGGCTCTATGGATTCGCTTTACTGCTTTTTGACTCACTTGCAGAAAGAGCGCATGAATGTGAGGAATTAGCGGCTTCGCTGACAGTCATTCAGACAGTCAGTCGGCCAGTCCAAGTCGCAGCTAATTCAGTCAGTTATTGAGTTGCTTAGATGCTCGTCTATTAGGCAACCAAGCGAGCGGTGACTGAGTGAGCCAGCGACCGTGTTAAGCAAGCAATTCTTGCGTTTCTTGTGATTTCATTCTCTTTCTCGCGATGCCAATATTTTACCGTATTTTAGCGGTTAAAACATCAACTACAAACTAAACAGTTAACAGAATGAAGTGTGGATATATGCATGCTCTCATACATACATACATACTCTTACGCGTACGCCGTTCTCAAAATAACAAGACACAGGTACAATGATAATGATGAATTAGCGTGACTTGGCTACGGTATTCACTTACGATTACCTACACTACTCGACAGTGCCTTAAAGCTCGACAATCATTTTGTAACTACATGTAAGTAGCACAGGGAGGAGTGTAACTATAGGGTATAGAATATGATAATATGAAATCAATTACAGGTGTTCTTTAATTTTATATTCGTGACAGAACTGTGACCAGTCTCATATGCAGTCTGACAGGTCATTCTATCGATTTTCACTCAAACCCAAAAGTAAAAAAAATTGGATTAATTATTTTTTTCAATTTTTTTAAAATTCAACTTTAACTTCTGAGACTTTGGGTTATGAATAAAATTATAAATGTCTAGTTAGACCCGACAAACGTTGTTTTGCCATTAAAGAACGAGTCTGCATTTATTTATATTGATAGTTAACAATTAATTAGACAGTTGGGTTTTAATAAAAATCCTCATAAATTCTTATTTTACGTACAATTTAATGTAAAGTATTAGGTGCTATAAAAATTATACGCATTTTTTATAATATTATATTTATATATTAATATTATATAAAACTAATATTATATTTATATATTTATTGAGCAATTTTTTTTGCTTGTTGTAATGCTAAAGTGTGAAAAATATTTTTGACAGATACACTGCAAAGCAAAAAGAGATAATTGCTGCCCGGCATGTGTAGGCATGCATTTCTAAAAAGGCCGATATTCTGCGCTGTCATTATATTCATAAGGGCGCGCACTCACAGTTTTCGCAAACAACTCACAAAGAAAAATACAAAAATGAAGAAGAAGCATCGCAGAAACAACGAAAAAAACGTACGAAACTTTTGACGGGAATACGTCTTAGTTTTTCAGTTATGTGGTGGTGCATGTTTAAAAAATGAGTGAGTAGGTGGTGCGATACAGTTTGGTGTTGTAGCTATATATCTATCGTTCACATCCAAAATTTAATTACAACACTCGATTGCGAAAGGATCAAAGAATTCATTAGCTTTAGTGCGAACTATGTCGCATAGTGACGGTTGGAGGGGGAAGTGTCCCATTTTTATTTAGTTTTTCAATAAATTTCAATGGGAAAATTGCTGTTGTTGTTGTTATTATTTTCTGCGTCGCCGCCCCCGTTGTTCTTGTTTTCTGCGCAGCCAACCGTTGTTGTTTTTGTTTCCTTTTCATCGTACGTTTGCGGAGATTGCGTTTTGCTTCGTTGAAATCCGTTGCTTTCTTTCTTTGTTTCTTTTATGCTTCCAATATCTTTCTTCTCTCTTTAAATGGGATGTGGTGGCAGAAGCGTCGCGGCCTTGTATGTAGGTAAGCATTATTCGCACACAGAAAATATTACCCGTTACGTAAGCATTTCACACTAAACGGCCATGTCCCCGACACAAGCATAGCTTAATAGTTTCAAGTTTGATAGAGAAAGGTAAAAGGTTGATTGCCCTAACTCGTTTTAACGTTAGGGTTTACAAATTGAAGTTGCTTGTGGTTAATGTGGTGTGTGTAGTTGTCCCCTTTTCGGCCAACAACGATGCAGAGCAACCAATTTCAATCCAACCAAAACGAACAGCATTGAAAACTTAATTTCGATACGAATTTAGTACTTTTCATTAATATTCATAGAAAAATGCTTGCAAAACTGAAAAAATGTTTTTGCATTAATTTGTATCTGTGTGCAAGGTAGTTGTTATATTGTATATTTTATATGTAAGACAGTCGCATTAGTTTCGCCGTGTACGATGACCCTGAACGTGGTCGTTGGACTTGGTGATCGTTAACACGAGATTGATTTTGATCAGAAATATGCAGAAAAAATGAGAAAAAGCATGCATAAAAATTTCGCAACTCTTTTCGGCGCTTATTACGAGATACTCGAACGACAAACTACACGGACTCATATCCAAATTTTGAATGTCGCTGTCTGCACGGTACCGTCCGCCACTATCACTTTTTCGTTCAAAGTTAGAGTTGCAACTTTTTTTTTGCTTTCGCATAAATTTTTTTAATCTTAATTGCAAATTATTATTGCCTGGCTTGAACAATTTTGCGCGATACATACGTAGCGCTTCCATCCAATCGTGCATTTATCTAAATAAATACTTATGTGAAGACAACACAAAGCAGCATGGCTTTCAATCGTTAATAGTTTGTTTCATTATTAATTTTGGCAGTTGTTATCTCCCTTGTTTCACAATCTGCATAGGTTTTGTTGTTGTTTCACAAGCAAAATTAATTCATATTCGCCAAGTCGAGCTTAACTACAAACCGCGCCAAACTGAGCTACGTCTACCAAAGTCGGGCAAAAGACCGCGGGTGATTGGTTTCAGAAATATCTCAAATGCAAAATTTATGCGCTGAAAAAACCTACATATATATGGGCTGAACATGAATTAGTTCATAACATTTATAATACAAAGCTTAAGGTTCGAGTGTTGAACCTCCTTGCGAAATATATAATATTATTTATATCACAGCTAATCAAATGTATTTTTTATTTTATTTTATTTTATTTATTTATTTTGTATTGTAAATATACTTCAATTTGCAACAATCTTGTTAACTACAAATTAACTATTTTGCTATTTTTCGCCTTTAGCCAAACATCTTTCGTAACTCGTTTGTCCTCGAGTCATCTCTTAATTATATAATCATTAAACTTTTTTTAATTTATTATTTTCATGTAATCAATTTAAATTTATCTATTGTTGTATTCAATGAATTAATGATTAGCGTAAACATTCAAGTGCTATCAAACATTGCCTACTACAGTACATATTCCATTACATAATCTCAATTGATTAATCGAAAGGCGGCATTCCTATAAATCGAAATAAATCCTGCGACTTCAAAGAAATTTAGAATCAGGCATCATTTATTCAGAAAAGGATTCTGCCACAAATTCTTATACTGATATTACATGTTATAAAAGCATTAAATTATAATTGATGTTTCAATCTAGTCAAATTTAGTTTGACCCAAATCCAACCTAGGTTGCAACTGCCCTAAAAACATGATGTCTACATTGGGGACGCTTTGACCGCCTAGTTACGAATTTAAAAAAAAAAAGAACTTGCGAAATCCGCTACAGCGAAAGCAATGCAGGCTACGACGATGACAACGCTGGCGATAATAATTGTGATGGTAATGATGATGCAGCAGCTGCATGAGCGTTGAAAAGAGTCGGTGCGGGAATTAGTCGAACAGAGTCTCTTAAAATTTCCTTTTAAAAGAGAACTAAACAGCTGATTCCACAATTTGTCAATCTATAAGAGAACAGTCTCACATAAGAGAGCAATTGTACACGTATATGAAAACACACAGCAACACACACACACCCATGCGCACACAGTTGCTCACGCTCGCGAATGAACGTCGCAAAACGGAATGCTGAAAGAAAGAAGAAGTCATCGGCACAGAGACACACATACCCACTCAGCGGCGAATGGCCGCTCTACTGTTACAACAACTTATTCGTTCAATCATTTATGCCCCCGACCGACCGACTGACGACTAACCGACCGACGAAACGATGACAACCGACGTTCGTATTTGGACGTCGACGTAAAGGCAACGAATGCATCAAACCTCTTTACTTCATTGAAACTGGCTCCCGCTAGTCAAAAACTTTAAGCTACTCTCTTTTTGGCGAGCAATGCTTTTTTCACTCTCTTGCATCACACACACAATTTGGAGCGACACAAAGCGCAGCAACTGTGGTGCCATTGCCGGCCGCTAGCACTAGCGTTTCTCTGCTTTTGCTGCTGCTGCTGCGACTGCGACTGCGAGTTGCTGCTGTGGAATTACGACAACACGACAACGAACTCGATAACATTTTGAGTCTTCAGCTACATTTCGAATTGAGCGTATCGCGGCGGCGGTTGTTACGATGCGTTACGTTGCGCGTATCTGTATCTTTATTATTAGTTATTCGTTACATTGAATTTATTTCGGTGTATGCCTGTCTGCCTGCTTGCTTTTCTGCCTGACCGGTTATTGTCATCTATCATCGTCATCGTCATCGTCATAAGCGACACCGTCAACCGTCACACCATATTTCTCCCTGTACTCATTGTCGCCGTGATCGTTGTCGTCGTCGTCGTCGTCGGGTTGTAGTGATCCCGTTTTGATCTCAGGCTCATTGCAGTGTTTTGATTAGGTTCACCACTGGCCTAGTGCGCGAATTTGAAACATCGCAGGCACTGTTTGAGTCCGCAGCTTCACGTGAAGTTTTAAAATATTTACAGCAAATTAAAGAAGGTTTCACTTTGTAAACAATTACGAAGAAAGGATATATGTAACTATTTGGTCAGGAGTGCCTCAGTGCAACTCAAAAAGTACTTTATGCCAGGGTTGAGCTTAGCTCTCTCTTGTTTGCTGTTAAACGGAAATTCAAGTGACGTAACTATATAAAACTCTGCTGTTGGAGATACAGAATATGCAGCTACAAAATTGCATTTGTAACCAGCATCACTAACACCTTCACCGTAGTCATCGGCAACACCACGGCGTCTGTCATCGTTAACGGCAACATTTCAGTTGTACGATTGTGTAATAACTTCTCGTGCATTCTTTAAATAGACAAACATCAACAAACAATACAATCACAAAGAAAAGGATAGCAAAAAATAATGAAAACAAATTTGCCAAAAGTGCTGTATGCGTGCACGCTAACAAAAATAAATAAAACAGTGAAACATTACCAAAACACATATTTCGATGCAATTTTATAAAACATAAAAACTATTTATAAAAGTGAAAAAAGGAGAGCTCATTCGGATACGAAAGCATCAGTTCCTCACCACCATCAGTACTCAAGCGAAAACTGAATTTTTTGCTTATATTTGAAGACCCATACAATATTGAAAAGCCTTTAATATTGATATAAAGTCATGCCCTCAAAGTAGCTAATCAATGTATGGTACATACTAGGTGGGATATACGTTTATAAGTGGTACTGCAGTACTGAGGCCTTTATCAGTATATTGCTTATGCAGAATACTGAAAAACTTTATATTGCCTGTGCCTTGTCTCAATTGCTTAGCATGAATAATGTAAAAAAGCATTCAACACAACAACTAAGATCTTTAGATTTACCTTTTATTGACCCGATTCGCCCAAGCTACCGGCCACTAACTCTTTGCAAAAATCCCGTTAGGCTGATAGTCCGTGCCATTGTGTGAAGATGAATAAAACTTAGAAAACAATCAAAATAGTTAAATGTTGGCAAGCAGATGGCCTGTCTGTCTGTCTGTCTGTCGGTATTTAAGTCAGTCAGTTGGTCTAAGACATCGGCCGGTGTGCTCTTTCATTCCCCTAGTTAGTCACTCAGTCACTTTACCAGTCGCCGGTTGAACCATAGCCCCAACCCCCAAGAGTTCCAAGTTGAGCTTTTATTTCTAATGCCTCCTCTATGTGTGCGTCTCTGTCTCTGTGTGAATGTGTGTAGTTTTCTGCTTTGTATTACAGTTAGTGGCACGTAAGCAGTGGCAGCGAGACAAGCGCGCAAGCGGCAGACGCAGCATAGGTCATTGGTCTTTTTCGGCGTCAACGTACGGTAACGTCAACAGCAGTTACAACTACAAAAATCATAACGAGCGAATAGCTTTCGTTGCTTTCGTTGAAATTGTAACTGTAACTGTGTTCTATCATCCCATATCGTCACCGTCTCAGCATTTAAGAGTATGCCCCTCACGAGTCCCACTCTCTCTTAGGGCAGCTTGCTTACTGAGTGTGTTTGTCACCCTACGCGGGGCCCTTCCAAATGTAGCGACAGTGTCTGCGTCGGCATCGTAGTTAGCAGTGCCGCTACAGCACAGCTGGAGAACTTTTCTATTTTGTTACTGTTATTGCTGCTGCTGTTGCTGCCGCTGTTGGTGATACTGTTATTGGCGCTGTTGCCTGTCGCAGATATTCATTTTCATTTTCTACGGTGATTTTTTCTTTACCTTCCACTCATGTTTTTGTTGCCATTTAATTCGACTGCTATGTGAATTTTTCCACAAAGAAATTGTTTTTGCTACCGTTGCTGGCACAATTTGTGTCGTTGCTGTAGTGACGATGTAAGCTTATTTCTGTTCGGCTGCCCGCTTACCCGATGACGTAGTCGTTATCGCTGTCGTTGCCATTGTCTCCCGCTATTCATTTGCTGCTAGACGCACCCCCAAAACTCATAGACGTAAATATACATATACATACAAACAGATACACACACATATATTCACTCAATTCTTGTTGTTAGTTTTCGTTACTCTGTACTTGTGATAGGAAGTGTAAAAAGGGAGAAAATGCAAAAAACGAAAAACATGTTTATATTCATTGGTTACCGGTGTGCGCTGCTTCCTTTTCAAATACATCCATAAACACAAATATACACAGTCATGCCCTCAGCCAGCTTTAGGTCATGGAACTTTTTTCTTCGCAGCACAACTTCAAAATAGCCCGCCCAACCCCAACATTAGCCACCAACCCCAAACAAAAATAATTCTAGCGAACTCCTAATCACAACCCCACTAAGCTTGCTGGCATCTACGAGATTTATACGGTGTCTTGGCGTGTTCAACTGCATTTCATGGGGCTATTTTATTATTTGTTGGGCTCGCTTTCTTTTCTGCTATGCCTGTGTGTTAATTTTTGTAAGGTATTTGACTACTTCTATGTTTGTGCATGTCCAAATCTATCAATGTATGAGTTTGTGTAGAACACCCTTAAAAACAATGCTTTATCGATTTTTCATTTGTGCCATTAGGTTTTCCACTGGATTTTTACGCTTTGCTCGGTTAGTGTGTTTATGGGTATGCACTCATAAGATTAATATACACAAACAGTATATATGTATGGTTTTCTCAAAATAGAGATTTCATTTAAAGAAATTTTGGAAAGATACAGTGGAGGCCGCATAAAGCATATACATATGTTCATGCTTGATGAGATGAGTTGATTTGTTTAGCTTACATACAGCCACTAATTTCAACTTTAAGATAAAAGTGTAAATGGCATTACCACTTTTTTTAACGATCCGTAAAATAAGATATAAACCATACGTAGTTTGGCAGTTTTAGTTAGGCGTGATCTTTATACATCGGCCAATGAACAAACACTTTAATAAGGAGCACAGAAAACAAGACAAGGCTTATGTCTCAGGTGTATAATTGCTTCTCCGTTTTACTTTACTTTGCATTTTCCTATTTTGTTACCCTAATAAGAAATCAATGAAAACTGTACTGTTGATCTATAGATTTTTACTCAACAGTATACTTTATGGCGAGGTTAATTTCGAGTGGATGAAATATTGCTTTAGAACTCGCACTGACACATGTCTCAATGAAATTTGTTCTCGCTATAATATCGTCTCCCAATTTTCCCAATTCGAAATGCACACCGTAGTGTCAGACTCTGTTGCAATCTTAAACCCAGTTGTTATCAAAACTAATAAGACACATGCACAGAAACGCACACGCACACACACACACACTCACACACAAATGCGTCGTCTGGAAGTCTACATCACAGTATGAGGAAAAAGCATTGTCGTAGGGTTTCAGATAATTCCTTTCTAATTATTTTTATTTTACATGTATATGCGTGCGTGTGTGTGTGACAGAGAGACAAAATAATAATAATAAAAATGTTTAATGTATTGCAACAATGCAATTGGCTGATGCAAGTAACAAAGAGGAAAAGCCCAATCGAGGATTTTCTAAGAATTTTCTGAGAAGAAAAATCAAAGTGAAAAGGAAAAACGAACCCAGGAAACGAGTGTCAACCAACATAACAAACAAGTTGAATACAGTCAATATAAAACGATTCTCTTAAATGTTCAGTAGAAAGGTGCTCCAATGTCTTCCGGAATAAATTGTCGTGAAATTTTCGTATTTTTGGAGATTTTGATTTGGAATCAAAAAAATCAGAGACATCGACAAAACAATGAAAATAGCAGCAACGCCAACAACAAGGGCAACGGCAACAGCAATAAAATTAACACATACAGCAAAAACAACGAACGCAAAAACATCAACGGCAACAACAGCGACAGCGACAGCAACAGCAACAGCAACAAAGACGTAATCGTGCAGTCAAGAGTGAAAGTGATGAAAAATAATCAGCAACAACAAACACAACTACAAAATATTCAATTTAAAAAGCAGCAATTTAAATGTTTTGCACAAAGGTTGAAATAAAAGCCGAGAAATTAAAAAAAAACAAAACAAAATAAAACATTTTTTTGAAATAAGTTACTTTTGAATACTTACAAAATCAAAAAGGAAGAGAAAATTGCTTTAAATATCTTTCACTGCAAATAATAATTACGCGAACAAGTGTCTTAAAAAATATTTTTTAAAAAATATATGATAAAATATTTATAATATATATACATAGTAGTACATATGCAACATTATGACCCGAAATATTAGTACCTACAGGCCTGCAACAATCCAATAAAAAATCATTAACGTAATCGGCTATTGAATCAAACAAAACAAAAAATTTGCAAACAATTTCCAACTGTGATATTAGTATTTCACATACATATAAATATATATGACACAAAAACAAATCAACAACAAAATATTAATTCAAAGGTTTGAAAGCACCCAAACACTAGATATATACAAACATTAGATACATCAGTAAATGAAGTGCAATGCCTGCTCACTGGCGCAAATAGCTGAGAAAAAAATCAAGACACTGTCTTTTTTTATAAAAGAAGCAAACAAAAATAAATAAACAAGAGTAAATATTTGCAAATGCATAAAAATACGTAGGCCCGCGCGCCCCCAGATGCAGTTGGTTATTTAGCTGCCTAAAAATAACTGAACTGACTACATGATTTTCATACATTAGTGTGCATAAAATTACATTTGTGGAACCAAAAAAAAAAAAGGCGTATAACTCAAAAATATCGCTAGTGTTACAAAAAAAAATTTTCTAATATCGCAACAAGACACAAAAAGTCTATACTGTACAATATTTTACAAGATTCAAACAACAAAACCTCTAATGGAAGTTACATAATTGCTATATTAACTTGGTAACAACAACAAAAGGCATAACAATAAAAATCGTTAGCTTAACGATACTGAAATTTAAAGAAAATTCATATATATAATTATGTATACGCAACGTATGTTTGACATGTGGAGCAGCGTCACTTCAAAACTGGAAGCACACGCAAACAATTTGGGACAGAGCAATGTGCAATCACCAACGGGTCAAAATAACTCGAGCGGATCAATAAAAGGTAACGGCAAAAAGTAAATAAACGGGAGAGCCAAAATTAACAGCAGCAGTAAAGTTTGGCGCGTGAAGTGACCAAAATTTAAGCTTTAAGAAAGCTTGCAACAATTTTGTCATATGTAATTTGTTGTGCTCGTGTTTTATTTTATTTTTATTTTTATTTTTTCCATTTTGCTTAAGGTTCATTTTGATATTATATGCAGCCTTAGCATAAAGTGGATTTTGCGCTTTGATTATTTTTCCGTTTGCTCTGTTTTTTTATTGTCTTCACCAATAAAACAACATCAGCAAATTTCTCAATATCGGGAAACGGCTTAAATACAACGAAATATGAATTTCATTGATGTTAGCGAAAAAAGAAACAACCACTACAACGTTACGCTGTTGGGCATGCAGTTTTTTGTGGTAAATGTTTTATATGCAACAGTGTGTCTGCAGCTGAAATTTTAGCCAATTTAAACTTGGATTTACACTCATCGCCAAGGTATGAGTACATGTCACTGCCGCCTTAAGCAGCTTCTTTGACCAAACGCTCAAAATGCCACACCCGTTGCTTCTATGCGATTACATAAAGTACACAGAAATCTTCTTATTTCGATAGTTATTAAATGTGGTTTATAATGTTCCACTAAAACATATTTTTTCAAAAGATACTATAACCTCTCAACACTTACGCAGCTCAGAGAAGCAAGTGTTCAATAAAAAATCTATAGAAACTGTAATGCCCTATTTTGCTATATATTTTAGGCACCGTAAGATCCTATGCCTTCTACTTTACTCATATCTCTCTTTTACGATGATGACTCATTCATGCCTTACTGTGTAGAATGCCAACATGCTCGGTTATTTCAGTGTGTAGAGCACATAAAATTTTCAAAGAAAAAAAAGCATAATGATATAATAGCTGACCGGCAAAATATTCGTTCGCTCGCTTTTTCTCTTATTTCATTTCATTCGCTGGCAGTGAAAGTAACTAAAATTTCTCAACAAAATGTTTTAGGGAAATCCATGAAATTGTGTTACGAAATATATTGCAGACCTGACACACACTGGCGTTGTCACACACGCGCTCGTACGCACAAATGAATATTGTTTGTATTGGCAATGAAAGCAGCATTTGCTTAACACTATTAAGTTAATAGACGAGAACGAGCACATTTAATTAGTTGCAGTTTTTATCCTCTTTTCATTCAAGAAACTTTTAATTGTACACAGACAAACAGTCATTGTTACGTATCGCATATATGCAAACATTATTAAAAATATTAACAAAAATTGTATAGTATGCAAAAAATATACATTAAAAAAAAAAACAATAGCGCAAGTGTCTGTTGAAGTGAAAAGAAAGCAAGAGACAGTGAAAGAGCGAAAATGAAAACAGTGAATATTTCACGAGTAATCGACGTGTAAGCGAGATTTTCCAACACTTTAGTTGCGTTGGCAAATAAAGTTTTTTTTTGCGAATTGCATTTAATTATCTATATCTATACTTCTACACTAAGATTATAAAGTGGTAATGTTTGTTTGGATGTTAGAAGTAATCTACGAAACACATCCGATTTTAAAAATTATTTCACAAGGAGAATGCTACGTTAAGACTGACTGTCATGGACTACATCTATATTTGATTATTAGTAAAATATGTGTTGCGGCCTGTCTTAGAGTAGATCTAATAGTATGAACATTACTGTAATTTGGCGTTGAGTTTAACAGAGTATTTTCGTTAACCCTCCTACTTAAGAATTGAATTTTGTAATAAATTTAGTGATCAACATAAAGTGCGGCAGACCGGTCAACTCATCCGCTACAATTTTACACCCCCGATCACAACTAGCCAAGAAAACGCTTCTGGTCTTAACAATATGTTTTTTTTCTTAGGATTAAGTTTTTGCAAAACCACTGCAAGACCACAAATAAAAAGTTTTGCACGTTTTTTTTTCTGTTTCTGTGATGCTTCTTCTTCTTTTTTGTGTTTGTGGGTTGCTTGCAAAATGAGTAATTATTCATACAGCAATTCAACAGTCAGATCCATGATTTTAAATGGAACTGTACGATCCAGTGACACCAGGGACTTAAAGTCCGCCCAAATTTCAATTTCATGCTTCGAAAACCATAAAAAACTACGGAAACTGAACTGAATTCAATAAACCGTTATAATATTTTCTCTACAACTTTGCATAGGAACACTCTTAATAAATGAAATTTATGGGGTTTTTGGCCTCCAGCCTTCTCGTCGTACTTGGCACTAAGTGTGAAACTATTGCTGTAGTGGCTAGAATGCGTTATTCATGTACTACGTATACCCACCAAAAAAAAAAAAAAAAGGAAATAAAGCCTGTATTAGAAGAATATCAATGGCGACGCTAGATAAAAGCCCGGGGTCTTTGACACTTGCCTGACTGTATTTTGATTCATTATGCGCACAAACGCAAGTGCCGATAGTTACGAATTTTGTGAGCAATTCGATTTGACAACACAAAGTAGTAAAGGTCCTAACCGAGTTTGTGCTGGTTGGGCAGAGTTAAACGGTTTCGGGTGTGAGTGCGATTTTTAGTTATCTTCGTTTGGTTTGGTAGCTGTTTGAGCTCACAGCGAAAAATTACGTGTCTGGGCAAATTTCAAAGTTTTTGGCATAATTTCCAGCTTGAAGTGTTGAATGTGGTCATTAGAGTCGATCGAACAAACGCAACAATTTCCTTCATCTGCGTGCCAACTAGCAGTGATTGTTGCAAATTTGATAAGTCGAAATGATACATCTACGGTAGCAATAAGACATGGAGGCGCCCTTTATCACACCTCCACAAAAGAAAGCAAATGTTGTAAAATCCAAAAAGAATTAAAACAAGTCTTATAGTATAGATAAAAAAACTGAGGAAAGAGTCCAAGTGAATTGCTTATTTTGCTTATTGTGTATTCGAGGCACACACAGACATGGCCTGTATGCGAGTAGCGTCGTAGTTGATGGTGTCGTTCCCTCCAATCGGCCGATATGTGGCGGCGATAGTGCGGCGATCCCCAACTAAAACTGCTTGCGCTGCGTATGTAAAACTGAAACAACAGCAAAGGTAGCAAGCTACCTAGCCAAAAAGGTAAAACTCCAGGGCGAGAGACTCATACCTCAAATTATGTGCATAAACATATACATACATACGAGCACACATATGTATATGCATATGTATGTATAAGGAAACAAGCTATGAGCTATACTACGTGCAAGTATCTAGCTAGACTAGGTACGAGCTAACAAACAAATAACGAACGAAAGAGTGAAAGAGTGAAAGGAGATGGAAGAGAGAAGAGAGAGGAAGCAAGCGAATGAGCAGCGAACGTGAAAGCGAAGCACAATAATCAACGTCAACGTAGTCAAAGTCTAAAATCGACAAAAATTTAATTTTCGGCGGTCATTCACCCGAAGCCACACACATACACACATAGTCATAAAATCGTACACAAGCGTTTCGTAGATACGCAGCACGCACACATTTTCGATTGCTTGTTCCCGCACTCACCCGCACGTTTTATCATTTATATATTGTAGGCAATCAGACAGCCAGCCAACGCGGGCACCAGCCTGGCAAACTTACTTGGAAAGCGAGAAAGAATTTCACACTGCCCGGCGTATCTATGCAAAAGCGGAGTGGAGTGAGGCGATGTGGCATGGCTTTGCGACGGTGCGACGTGAGTCTTTTAGTTGCGTTGCGCTGCGATTGCGATTGTAATGTTAGTCTAACGCATGTACCGTTTATAGTCATGGGTCCGTTGTCAAACGACGCTAAGTGCGCTGTTGAGCGGCAACCTGCACTACACGCACATTATTCATGTTTTCTTACTATTTATTCGTTCCATCTAACACGCACACATACACAAACTAGTACTTTCTTCAAACAATAGATTTCGAATTCCCCCAAAAACAAAACATAAAAGCACACAGTCACATACTCATGTCCGCCTTTGGCTCTGAGCAGCGCTTTGTCGTTGTGTGCATTCTTGCGTTTGTGTGCACAAGTGCTCGAACGCGAGCGCGTCCATACAAACGTGCGTGAGCGCGTTCGCGCTTGTAATGTCTATTACGCTAACGCCGCTGCCGCAATTTAGTTTTCTCGTTGCTCATTGCTGATTAAAAATCCCGAAAAGCGTCGCTGCCGACGACGTCCATGAACAGAACACAGTTATAGTTGGAATATTTTCTCGTTACATTTTTTTAGTTTCTTTTTTCTTTGTTTTCATACGCATTTTCTATTCGATATGTTTCCCGCTCTAAATTCTGTGCTTGTTTGCCATCGTTGTAGTTTATAGATGGAACGAACGGTTTGCGGGTATTGACAATTATACTTCGCCTTTAGTCGTTTTATTTACAAAAAGAGTATCAAGTATAAATATATTCTACAAAGAGCTGTGGCTCATTAAGCTCTCACGCTACAAACTTTGTTCGACATGGTTTAGTTCTATAGTTTATGAAACGACCCAACTAAATATATATGTACAGATCTTTGAATAATTGAAGTTTGGGGTATCGCTAAAACTTCTAAAACTCAAAATGGGCCTCAAAACGTGTCTCACATATTTATCCACCAAATTAAGCATAAATTTTTGCTAACAGCTGACAATCCCAGAGAATTTTGAAAAATTAAAAAAATTGGTCTTCGCTACGTGGCCTAAGTCCAACGGATATTAAAGCCGAGTTGGATGCCACTCTTTGAGAGTCTGCTTCTTCGCTTACAACCATAAAATATTGGGTGGCCGCAGCAGCTGCTAAGATGAGCATCGCAGCGGTCGGCCGTACCAGGTGGCTACGACGGATATGGTGAGATAGGTTCAGGTTGTAGTGAATAACCGCCGAATTGTGAGCATTTCAAAAAGTGGTTGGAGGTTTGGATATGGCACGGCTCTGGGTGCTCTGGTGGTGCTTACAATTGCACAAAAACTGCGCCATGAGGATTTTTCGAGAGGATGTTTAGCGATGTTTAATAAGCGTAAGGCAGATGATAATGCGCCAATTCATAACTAGGGATGAACCATGGGTACATCACTTCACTCCTGAGACAAAATAGCAATCAATGCAATTGGCCTAGAGAGGAGATCAGGTGCTAAATAAGGCAAAGACAGTCACATATGAAGGCGAGGTTATGGCGTCCGTCTTTGTGATACTGGCGATGTATTTTTCATTGATTATTGTGAAGAAGGAGAAATGATCAACGGAGCGTACTACGCTAGTTTATTACACCGTTTGAATAATGAAATTAAGGAAAAACGACTGCATCTGGCGAAAAAAAAGTTTAGTTTCACCAAGGCAAGACGCCTGTCCCACTTCAGTTGTTGCGATAGCATACTGAACTTGAATACGAAATGCTTCCTTATCTACCCTATTTGTCGGATGTAGCCCCCCTGACAATTTTCAGTTGCCAAACCTAAAGAAATTACTATTTGAGACTCTGGATGTTTCGCTCTATAAGTATAGAAGCTATTGAGAATCGCTGGAAAAGGTGTATTGAGCCAAAAGGGGACTATGTTGAAAAATAAAAGGCAATTTTGCTAAATTTTATTTATTGTATATGCATTATGGAAAATTCAAAATCTTTATTATATATATTTTATAAAGTATATACATATATTTATTTATTAATTTAGTTTAAACTGGGCCATGTGCACTTGTATATACACGTCATTCCATTTATTTTCAATAGTTCTTTTATATAACGTAGTGAAATCAAAAATAAAAACATGTTATGAATTGCGGACAATACAGGTAAATTAGAGTTTATATTGAAATAAAAGAACCAAAGGTTATGGCGGTTAACACAAGTATACGGTTGATGAAGGCGCACTTCAATTATAACTTCTTTACTGACTTTTTATAGAATTGCGCCCATTAGAGGGGTCACTGTTAAATCACAATTTTACAGATCCTTTTCTGACTAAACATACAATATATAGTACATATATATACAATATATAGCAAACTTGGCTTCTTGCCTAGATGAATTCTTGTCAATCCATACAGTAAAACGAGTTAATGTTTAATGACGTTAATACGCTGATTGGAATATTTGTTTGAATTTAATATGCATTCTTTATAATTCTCATTGTAGATTCCAATTCCAAAAAGTTTCGAAATTACCCTTCTATTTCTTTCCTGCAGAAAATGCAACCATTTTTTATACATAAATATTCCCGCTTAATATTTGAAGTGATAAGCGTTTGAAGCATGCAACAAAGCTGACGAGATGCAACGAGAAACTTAATAGCAGTCGCAGTAGCAGCCGCAGCCGCCGCCAATTATCTATCCGCCTACTGCAATTCACAAATAAACCACCGCACGCACATTCACGTACCGCGTCATGTACAATTAAAATTCAAGTTTGATAAGAGGTTTCACTATTTACATAGCTAACAAGGAATGGGCGAACAAACGCCATCGAAATGTTGATGAAAGCACTGCACTAACTGTTTTAAAATTCAAACCTGTCAAACCACAGACTACATAACACAGATGGAACAATAAAAAAAAAATTATGAAAATCCGCTTAGCAAGGAGTGAGGGAATCGGGTTTAGAATTTATGGCATACATAATCGTACATGCATAGATATAACTTAAAAAATCGAATATACTATAGTAAAGTGCATCTGCGTATCTCATCTATGCAACTTTAATAATGTACATGTGCTTTGGCAAAAACACTATGTCGTTATCCACGTCCTCCCCCCGTTGCCATAAAACACCAAAGGCACACAAACACACACCACCAAAAACAAAATGGCAAACGCACGCATTCAAAACTAGACACAAACACATGAAAATAACGCAACTATGCTGCAATTGCCACGCAGCTATCAACCTCATGCGTCGCGTTCGTCTTTGTTCTCACAAACAGCCGAACGAACGAACGAGCAAACCAGCAAACGAGTGAACAAGCGCCAACAAATGTTAGAAAAGTGGGACAAAGTTGAACAGACGAGCCAAGGACGGATATTAGTGCGAGTAGTTCGCTCGGTCGGTCGTTCGTTCGCTCGCTCGTTCGGCTCAGTCGTTTGTTGAAGTTGAGAAGGCAGACGACGACGACATCAACAATTACAGTGCACTCACTTATACTCAAACGCACATCAAAGTGGGGAAAAAAAAAAAAAAAAACATTGTTTTCGTAGTTGCATGCAATGCTGACTTGGCTGGCTGGCTGGCTGGATGGCTGGCCCGCTACTGCAGCAGAGTGAGTGATGGCTGCGGTGACTGTGAGCTAGGGCAAAGGCTGAGTATTTTCGACTAAATTCGAAGTGACTCGATTCTAGATGAATATTTCTATTGTGAGCTAAGATTCTTTCGTTTATGTATGTGGTGTCGTGGTGTAACCGGCGACAATAGTTGTTTGTAGCGCTTTTCATATATGTATTTACACTACCGCACAATCACGGCACACACACACACACACACACACATGCATACGCAAACTGACTTTTTGGCGCTCAGTGACTGTGCTTGTGGGTCGTGAGTATCAACCTCCTGCCACTCCGCAATCATCATTTGCGGTTCGAAATTTTCCTCTCTCATATAAAAGCTTAAAACAATAATGTACGAAATATACGAAAGAGTATAACAACAATTAAAGTTTGAAAACCAGTTTTTCCAGATAATCAACGAATATGCACAACACAGCAGAAGTGAATGAATTTTTTTAATAAAGAATTTTCAGTTGTTTTTCACATTTAAAGCTCTGTTTTTCAGTATCTGAATCAGTATCTAGATGAAGTAATCAAAGTGCAAATACCGCCAAAACAAAACCCAAAAATCCATTGAAACCAATTTCAGCGTCGAACAGACGACATACATAGAAAAGCAGATAAATTTATCGAGAGATATAGAATTACAATAGTCACTCTTGCAGCTCCTTACTGCTTTGCTTCTTCGCATTTGCCTTCTTTGCTATCGTAGTTTTCTTGTTTTCGACTTGTGGTTCAACTTGAAAAATCTTGTTTTCGGCAAATTTTCTATGTGCAAAAAAATGGCGTCCAATGTCCAAAAACACTCAAATGCCATAAATAAGTGTTTATTTGTCGTTGTTGTTGTTTTTGTTCATTTTGAGTGCAAAAATTGCGCAAAATGCATTTGTTCGTTGTTGTTTTCAAGGTGTTTCGATGCAGTTTGATTATGTTTCTTTTTTGTTACTATTGTTGTTATAGTTGTTGTTTGTGTTGTTTTGCGGCATTATAGCGAATTGCACTTAATTAAATGTAAACTGCATTTAAATTTTTCCTTTTATTTTTTTTATTTTAGTTTAAATTATTAAATTTTTATTTTTTTTGCGAATGCAAGAGATTACAATTTTTAATTTTTTAAGTGGTTAAATTAAAGTTTTACAGGAATTACAGCCGGGAGCCTTTACAATGTTCTTGTTTCCATTGTCTATAAAATAAAATACGTTATATGGCGTACTCCAGAATAGTATTAAGAAAGTAAATACAGTAGGGTCAGAACCGCTTTATTGAAACGCTTGTATGATACGCGTATACAAAATTTTACGAATGCATAAATATTAAAAGACATAAGATTCTCCCCATTATTGACAAACTATTCTTCAGTTAGTTAATTGGTTTGTAATGAGAACTTAAGGCTTGTTTTTGGATGTGGGATTGAAAAATCATTAAGAAAATTGGTGCTTCGTTAAGAAGCACAGAGAGGAATGGACCCTGTGCCTTAAACCTGTTCTACCACTGAGGAAGAGATCAGGCGGGAGTAAGTAATGAAATAACCCCGCCTAAGTTGAAAGGGTTAAACAAAATCCGTAATTAAAAAAAAAATATCAACTATACTATACTATACTGTTGTCGCCTAGAATTATGGAAGAATGAAATAATATTGATATATAATACTTTTTGAATTGAAGTTTGCAAACTGTTTGGAATAGCAAGGAATTTGGTGGTATAAATATAATGACAACATTTGTGCTTTCAAGAGAAAACATGCAGTGAGGATACAGGTCATGTAAAAATTAATGTAATCCACTTGATATGTTAGGGCTTTATCCCGTTTCGGCGTTATTTCACGCAGTAAAATTAAAATAAAAGGAACCCCAAATTAAGTCTTATAGACTTTGAAAAACGTCTAACAATTTTGCTATTTTTTCAGCCTTTATGTGGCAGTCCAACTAAATCCAAAGATTAATAAATACTCAGCTATGCAGGTTACATCATTTTTGGAATTTTTGCGTTTTTATATTAATAAGCGAGAAATTCAGTTTTCTATTCATTTATTGTACAAAATTTTTTTTATATATTTTCGCAAACACGCTTTGGGTCAGTAAACTCTGACTGATGTGTGGAGAAAAAAGAAAATAGAATTTTTGTTGGCAACAAAATATCGATTCAAAAGCACGTACTACAGACACAGATATATAATACTGCCTACAAATACAACACAAATACATGGAAATTCATAAAATGTAAACATTACAAATATACTCATTCAGCGCTGACACGACGTTCGTCGCCGTTGACGTCGTCGTCGTCGACACCGACCCCGGCACCGCAATTGCCAACTATTCCAATTACATGCACCGCAATATGTGCCAAAAGTAACGAACAGAGTTGAAGCCAGCGAAGAAATGAACGGCTTACTTAGTTCACGTGATTTGGCCACAAAACCGGTAGAGGCGCATGGGTGCATTTGCGTAGCTAAGAATGAAATTCTTTGTGCAACGAGTAGCAGTTCTAACAGCGGGGTAGTTGGGCTGCAGCGGACACGTAATGCTGCGCAAACCAGCACCCAACTCAAATAGCACGAAGAAATTACAGTTGGGAAAGCATGTTGGTAAGCACGACTAACGGGATTTGCCAACAACCGGCTAACATTTTTGTTACTGTTTAAGCCACCCGCACCTCCCTCTGACATAAAACAGTTAACATGGTACAGTTCAAAATACACACACACATAAATACATATATATATAAACACAATTGTGCCAAGAGAAAGCTGTCAAAGAGTACAAAAATTCTAAGAGAAAATAATAAACACTTCTTAATGCTACTGTATTGGTTTTGGGAGTAGAATTAAGTCTGCACAAACACGCTGAACAACACATATATGTATATGCGTTGTACTCGCTGCTTGCGACTAGCGTCTACTGCGCAGTAACGGCAATAAGTCCAACAGAGTGCATACTGAACAAACGCTCAATGTAATTGGGGAACTAAACTCGAATAGGCGCTCACGCTATTGCGTTCTTTGAGAGCAGTTGGCGTGCATTCCACTCTGCGCTGACTGCCGTGTGGGTTCCACTACCCTCTCAAACGCTTAACCATTCCACGGCAACACGCCAGACCAACCATTCGTCACCACACCGGCTTTATGCGGATTATTATAATGCGTTAACAGTAATAATTATTAAAACTACTGACTGACTTGCGAACTGATCTACCAACAGGCCCGCAAACTCTTCCTCAGAACATTAAATTCTCTCTCGTTCGCTCTAAAACAAGGCGGTTTTCTGTCAAGTGTTGTCTGTGTTTCACTTAGCTTCGACGTCATTGTTAGCGTCGTCGTCGTTGTTGACGTCGCTGTGTCGTCTCTGGTTGGTTTTCGCTCGGTGCATTGACCCCACAATGCTGACCCACTTACGAAGCTGTTTTGCGAATCTTGTCGAGTCGCGTTCGGCTTCGCTGTAAGCTCTTCGTTCGCTTAGTCGTTCGGCTTCGTTCGGGTCACTTGTGCAATAATTTTACAGCACAGCAAATCAGCAACGACAGCAGCTGCAGCAGCAGCAGCAGTTGAGGAGAAGCGTTTGTTGGCTCGCGAACTGGTAGCCGGTTGGCTCTTCTATCTGGCTTTGTCTGCGACAGCAAATCTATCTGTGGGTATTAATACACGTTTCTTGATATTGTTGTTGCTGTTGTTATTTTTAAACTTTTTTGTTTTAATATTTACTTGACTATTTGACTTCGCGTTACCAATTTTATTATGCTGGTTTTCTTTTAGTCTGTCTGTCTTTAGTTTCTTGTGGTCTGTCACACTTCTCCTTACACCTACCTGTCAACATATGCTACTGTCATTTATCGTTGCATTTTCCTTAGAAGTTTCAGTTGCAGTTTTTCTGTTGTCTTTGCCAAATTTATTTATAAAAATTTATTTATTTTATATACATGTTTAGTGGTCTACGGACATGTTGGTGTATATCAATTTGTTTATTTCCAAACGAATTTTCTTCAGAACTTTTTAATTTTGGTTTTGTTTTATTACTGAGAAAAGTATCAACTGTGTGTGTACGCGGACACTTTACTTATAATAAATATTGCATATTTAGCAAATTATACAATTCCATGAACAATTTTAAAGCATTTAAACAAGGCATTATCATATGCAATTAAATACGCTAATATTCACAGTCGTACGCACTAAGCTGTTTTAAAATAATTACTCAAATTTTTTATAGAAATCAGCAAATATGACGACACACAATTTGAAATTTTGCGTACAAAGCAAACCCGAAAAGAAGAATAGCTATAAGAAAAAAAATCTTGTTGAATGTGCAATAAAGGAAATGCACTTACAACAAAGAGAAGAGAACAAAAAACGCGGAGAGCCTGGCACAGCTGATGGAACTTTAAGAGTAGCCGTGTTTGTTTTCGAAATTTTAAAAGAGCACTTTCTTTTCATTCATATATTGCTTTTGTTTTCTTCCCAAATTGTTTCCTACTTTATTCGCTCACGCACACAAACCCGCACACGCAGCGACGTACTGTAAGTATTGTTCTTGTTATTGCCGCTGGTGTGTATGATTATTATATGATACTGACGAAAAGTTCATTGACACTTGAAAACATATTTCAGTCACTCAGGCACTCACTCTCATTCCTTCGCTAAGTCATTCAAATCAAAAGCACTCACACACACACGCATAACATTTCACGCACACAGTTGATCTCTTTCATCAAGTGTCACACATTTCTCCAGCAACATTGAACACCGTCTTGGCACATTTTTTGGCTGTGATTACTTTGCCATCATTTCGTTTTGATGATGATGTTGATGATGATGATGACGATGCTGTCTGCGTCTGGGTTTATCCGCTTCTGGTGCATCTTTTCATTCTCGTAGGTAAATCGCAACAAGGCACATGTTTGGTCTGTTCTACAATAGGCCAACAATTATTTCTATACTGCCACACGGGAATTCTCTTCTCTGAACCACTTCGATTTATCTATCTCTTTCTCTCTTTGTCTGTCAAGTAAATTACATCATCGGAAAAAGCAACAACAACATCAACAAAATATGATAAACTTATTAAGTTCCTACAATCATGATCGACGTCAACAGTTGTTAGTAGTTATTCGGTTTCCTTTTCTTTTTATTATTTTATTTTATATTTTATTTTTTACTTTGTTAGAGATGTGCTAAATTTGTGCCCAACCAGTTTACATACATACTACTTAGAAATAAATGAAGATGTAAAAGAAAAGGGACAAAAGAACTAAACGAAATGAACTATACATTATCAGTACATCATAAAGGACAAGGGACATACTGTGCAGAATTCGAGGCAACCACTGTTTACTAACTCTCTTTTGAATTCCATAGACACTTTTCAGTATAGAGCTACATTCACGAATTCTTCTCTTTTTGGCTCTCTCAAAAAATTTTCCGGAAGTAACACACTCCGAGGTTTTTTTCGTTGTTGCAGCATCAAACTACAATTTGCACTAACTATAAGTCCATATACACAAACACTTAACTTGCGAAGGCCCTAGAATTACTGAATCTAATTTTTTTACATCCTTATTCAGGCCTCCTGGGAGCATAGGGCCACCACATGGCTCGTCCATCTTGTTGGCTATCCGAGGCTTGCTTTGGTTTTGAAAACCGATTTTTTGCCTTATAGGATGGGTGATTAGCTTGCCGCTACCAGTCCTTAGTGTTGTGAATGTCAACGCCTCCGTAGAAGTTGAAGAGGGTTATCTGATGGTATTGACATGTCGATTGAACCACAGATGAATTGAAAAAACTGAAAATCTTTTCCGCCCACCGTAGGATTTAAACCCTTGACCTCTAGGTCTGCAGCCCTAATATACTCCGCAGTAAACTGCATGACATGTAAAAAAATTAGACTTAGACTGATGACTATGATGCTAATTGCGCCGTTAAAGCAATGACTGAGAAGGCTATTGATTCCTTCTTAGGGGGAGATCATGCGGGTGTAGCCTTTTCAGTCTACGCCTCGTTGAGATATGGGTGAGAATGCCAGCGGATTTGGGTGCGTCAAACCTCTTGAGTGATAGCGCCCGCTGTGAGAATTAATCACTTCCATAACCGTTGGCACGAAGAAGTCCATATCCAGCGTGGTATTGCAGACGTACCAAGGCGCGTCCATTAATCTTTTGAGTGGGCACGCCTTCATGTGAGCATAGAACATCGACATAGCAAAATTAAGGATTTTTCTTGTTTTAAACAACCTCAATAAAAATGTATAATCTAATTACAATAAATATTGAATCGTTTCAGCTCAAATCGAAATTATTCCGTGCAAAGTTTGCGGCGACAAATCATCAGGTGTTCACTACGGCGTCATCACCTGCGAGGGATGCAAGGGTTTTTTTCGTCGTTCGCAGAGTTCGGTTGTCAACTATCAATGTCCGCGTAACAAGCAATGTGTGGTCGATCGAGTCAACCGGAATAGATGTCAATACTGTAGACTGCAAAAGTGCCTAAAATTGGGAATGAGTCGAGATGGTATTACAAATGAATTTAATGTTCACTCAACTGTCTGCTTTTGACACCACATATGCGACATATACTAATGTACGATTCTTAAACGCATTTCTGTATACGCAGCTGTAAAATTCGGTAGAATGTCCAAAAAACAACGTGAGAAAGTGGAGGATGAAGTTCGGTTTCATCGCGCACAGATGCGTGCACAGAGCGATGCGGCGCCGGACAGTTCGGTTTTTGATACGCAAACGCCTTCGAGCAGCGATCAACTGCACCACAACAGTTACAACGGGTTGAGTATACCTTTGGGAGTGCCGAAATTTAGTGGCCCAAAGTGTGCTTCAGTACAAATTCTGTACCGTGCATAACTAAAATTTGGCTTTTGACCTCTTTGTTTTGCAGTTACGCCTACTCGAACAATGAGGTCAGCTATGGAAGCCCTTATGGCTACTCAACGTCTGTTACTCCCCAGCAGACGATGCAATACGACATATCAGCGGACTATGTCGATAGCACTACGTACGAGCCGCGCAGTACAATGATGGATCCCGAATTCGTTAGTCATGGTAAGTATTTGACAAGGTAATGTCGAAGATGTACTAAAGCTATACAACAATCCAATGCAGGTGATGGCGATATTAATGACGTACTCATCAAGACTCTGGCGGAAGCTCATGCGAACACCAATACTAAATTGGAGGCGGTTCATGAGATGTTTAGAAAGCCTCAGGTGACTGTTTTGCTTGCATTAAAATGTACGACTTACGATAACTGCTGGATGTATTTTTCAGGACCTTTCGCGTATCATCTATTACAAAAATCTTGGCCAAGAGGATCTTTGGCTAGACTGCGCCGAGAAGCTTACCCAAATGATACAAAATATAATCGAATTTGCGAAACTGATACCCGGCTTTATGCGTCTTAGTCAGGATGATCAGGTGCGTAGGCCGTAAGCCGTAAGCTTGTGTGTCATCGACACACACACATGCACACACACACACACACACACACACACATTCATAAACACGTATGCTTATTAAAAAACATAATACTGTAGATCTTATTGCTAAAAACGGGTTCATTTGAGCTGGCGATTGTTCGAATGTCCAGATTGCTCGATCTCTCACAGAACGCGGTACTATATGGCGATGTAATGTTGCCACAGGAAGCATTTTACACATCGGACTCGGATGAGATGCGCCTTGTATCGCGTATTTTCCAAACGGCTAAATCGATAGCCGAACTTAAACTGACTGAAACCGAACTGGCACTCTATCAGAGTTTAGTACTACTCTGGCCAGGTGAGTAATGCAAATGGCGAATGGCTAACACGAGTATTGACTAATACATTGAACAATTACAGAAAGAAATGGTGTGCGCGGCAATACAGAAATCCAGAGGCTTTTCAATCTGAGCATGAATGCGATAAGGCAGGAACTCGAAGCGAATCATGCGCCGCTTAAGGGCGACGTCACCGTCTTGGATACGCTTCTGAATAATATACCCAACTTCCGGTAAACATAACCAAAAGCGAGTTGTGCAAGCACTTTTATCTAACTGCACTGACTTAACTTTTCAGCGACATTTCGATTATGCATATGGAATCGTTGAGTAAATTTAAGCAACAGCATCCCAACGTTGTATTCCCGGCACTGTACAAGGAGCTGTTCTCAATAGATTCACCACAGGATTTGACATAACAGCAGCCGGACTTTGTGGAAACAAATCAAGTTGCAACCGATGTGGCAACAGTGGCAGGTGAATTGCTGCCGTCGTTGGATACAGCGACTGTGGGAGAATCAACGACGACAACAACCGGCGCAACGGTGGAGGCAGCTGCAGAGAAAAACGGCCAATAACTGTTCTAATAATATGCAAATTCAGTAAAAGCAACAGTAAAATAATCACAGCAACAACAAAACGAAAATTAAGCGCAACATCAGCAGCAACATCATTAATAAAGAAAACGTACAACCAACGATTTGCTTGGGTCTTAAAAGGAACTCGCAGTGAAAACCAACAGCGATATTACTTCGTTTCGTACTCAGTTTCTCATATAAATTCCGCTTAGCAATAAACAAATTTTTTTAAAAATAGTTTATACTAATTTTGCGTTATGACCGGAGAAATTTAAGAAGCAAAGTGAAAAGTTGAAGTAACCAACCTCATAAAATGCATTAAAAGACTGCAAGAAAAGCATCTTTTAGTTAAAGATATTTATATAGCGACAAAATCAATTCGTTATACAGAGCCAAAATTTAGACCGAAACATTGTTGTTTAGCCTTACAATAAATATGAAAATTCAAGAAGACAAACACGCCAAGACAGATACAAACAAACATGCATATGTACATACATACATACAGAGTCTAAGTAAAAATATCAAACACGCACTCATAGAATGAAGTCTCTAATTTTGAGCCGAGAACTCTTCAACTCTTGATTCCTGTACAAAGCGAAAAAAGAAAACAAACCCAATTCAGCATTTAGAGACAGCAGCTGCGAGCTTTTAACCAATTACCATTGATTGCCCTTCTATTAGTTACATGATTCGAAGCATTTGCCTTGCAACTGACTCAAGTACTTAAAATCATTTTTAGCTTAATTTTCACCACAACACGAAAAGCATTCAATTAAAAATAATTCAAAAAAAAATAATAATAATAAAAAATAAATAAATAAATAAACGCATTTGCAACATTGGTTTTAAGGCCTGTATTTCTGCACAGCTCTTTGAGCTATTGAGTTGTGCTTTTCATAGATTAGTTAGAACTTCAAGATTTGCCTATAAAAAGGTGTCGAAAGCAATATTAAAAATATGATAACTAATACGGCCTTCACAGTAAGTCATTCAAAAGAAGTAAAAAAAACCCGTGGGTTGTTGTATAATAAACTACATAAAGAACTCAATATATATCTATAAATAGTTTTTTTTTTTATACATTTTTAAATATATACGACAATGTGTTCTTATATGAATGTTATAATTATTACGCTCGTTGTTAACATACAAATATTTTCATAATTGGAATAATTAGCCCAAAGTAAAGAAATGTTTGTATCATCCTTAGTGCTATTACTTTTCCCTCGTCAAATATTTTTTTATTTTGTTTACATCATGTTATACGGTAAAGAAGGCTAAACCTGCATCTGTTTTATATAATTCAAAAAAAAAAGAAATACCCACTTCACACACATGCAAAAATACTCTTTGATAGACAAGCTCCAATTGAATTGCTAATGAGAATTTCATTCGCATTTCTATTCCATTTTTTTCTATACTCGTATAAACAAATTCAATTATTTACGCACAATTATTCCGAAAAATTTCATTATTTCGTAAATACTTTTTAAAGTAAAATTATTGAGGCATGTAAAAACGAACCTACAACGGAAGTTCACACAAATGCTGACCAGTTTAAGGTCATTCCCACAATATTATTTTTTTACTTCTTTTTTTTTGTAACAGTTAAACAATTTCAATTTCATAATTGCACACATATAGTTTCAACACTTTTAAAAGCAGCTGTATACATCATCTTTAAAAACGAAATATCGTTTAACAACTGTTAACAGCTTATAATCCGAAGGAAATTTTCATTAGGAAATTTGTCTAACATTTCTGTCTGTTCACAAAATTTTAGTAAAAGAAGGCAAAACAGACTGACGGACAGATCGGAGTACTAAAAATTAAATTCAAATTGTTTGCAAAAAATCATTGGTTGATGCTGACTACTGACTGACTGATTAACTAACTGATTGATTGACTAACTACATAACTGACTGATCAAAAGACGTAACGCGTAGTAGACGATAGTAGGTGATAATTGGTGTGTCTTAAAAATATGCTCCCTTTTTACTAAATTAGCAAAATGCTTAATTATAATAAAAAATTAAATTAAATTATATTATTAAAATGAAACCTTTAAGATATAAACAGGAACAAGAAAAGGTCAAAACCAACCACTTTTTCAGGCATATGAAAATTCAATTTTGTATAAAAAAAAAAATATTAATAATAATAATTTCTATGCAAATTTCGTCTTAATTTTTTACTGCAATTTTGTACAAAAATCAAAAATTATATTAATATAATTGAATTAAAGCAGTGAATTTTTACAAGAAACAACAACTTTCAAAATTTATCGTTTTTCAATTTCGGGCCTTAAAAATAAAAGTGTATCTTAAAAAAAATTAAGTTAGTTCAAAAGTTTAAACATAAGTGGATATAAAATAATTTAACAGATATACACGTGAAACACTTTAAAAACAATAATAAATTTTCGTACATCAGATAGGCAACCATTTATATATAAGGTATATTATTAAAATTATTATTATTAAGACCCAAAAAAATGTTGCAGTACCGAAAATATAACGCCTAAATAAGCATGAATAAAACAGAGAGCAAGTAAATTTATATATATATACATACACTTATATACATATATATATATACATATATATTATTGTTAAATTTAATTATAAGTTTTTAGTAAAATGGTTAAACTTTTAATTAAACAAATCTATTTAAAAAAATTAATAAAAAATAACAAAAAAAATCTGGAAACTACAACTAAAATTAGCATATGGCGTATGATTATGTTATGATATTTTCATTATACATAAAAACAAATAAATTCAAGATATACAAACAGAAATTAAATTCAAAGAAAACACAAAAAACAGGAAATGGGAAGAGAATATTTAAAAGACGAATATTAATTAAATTATTAAGTAGTAGTAGTCCGACGCAGGTACGCACGACGTATATTCAAGTTTAAAAAACAATAAAAGTAAATTTAAAAAAAAAACACACCAACTTGAAGTTGCATTAAATATTTAAAATCTATTTACATTCTTCATTCGCACATACTAAAATCCACGAAAAAGTGTTAAGCTTTAAGCAGAATAGACGCAAATCTTTCGGTGAAATGAGTGCATGATATGTAGATTTCGTTAAAATAAAAAGAATATAAAAAACACAACCACCCACAACTACACAAACAATAGACTTCACACTGAAAAATGCTTAACATACATACAGACACAAAAAAAGACCTAAGCGCAATTCAGATACACACGCTACTATAAATACAGGTAAGCCACTCATTGCCGAACAGCGTTGTAACCCGTATGGCGCATATATCTCCGCTTCAGAGAGTACCAAAAATTTGAAGCGAAACTCTATAAACACAAACATTTCGCACTTTAATTTATTTTAATTTATTATTTGCTTATAGATCTATACATTTAAACTAGTTTTTACTGTACATATACCATGCAATTACACTTGCGGCACCAACTCTCTTCAACAACCTTATTCTACTACAGCGAAGCACTTTTTGTTGCTTTAGGCTTCCTATGCTCGTGTCGTACACGTAATTTGAATTTGCTGTTAGTGCCTAAACCTGAAATGTAGTATTTCTTCACTGTTTGCTAAGGCAGTTTTCACACTTTTCTTGTTGTTTTACATTGCAAAGCCAAAACTTAAATTATTAAATAACTATTGCCGTTTGTGCAAAAAAGCCAAAATTTATTGCTATCCGAAAAATCCGAATATAATTTTCCAAGTAAACTAATAAAAAATCGATCCCTTAAGTAGTTAAAAATGCATTAAACACAGTTTAAATGACATACAAAAACATTTATAAACATACACACATCCACACACAGCCGCGTCAAAAATCCAGAAAATCAAAGGAAGGTGAAAACTGCAACATTAAAAACACTAAAGAACCACAAAAACTGCAAAAATAAAATAAAAGAACAAAGAAGCAAAGAGGTGAAAAATTAAGGTTTTTATATTGTTTTACTAGAAGAATTCTTTTATATAAATGAATATGTATTTGTAAATTGTTTTTTTAGGTAAATTGAATTATATATTATATTATCATAAAATACTTCATTATTACAAAGAAGCGAAAGAACAAGTTAGCAAGACAGAATGGGATAAAATTAAAATGCGAAATAGTAAGCAAAGAGGATTTAAGGAAGGGAATTATTCAAATTCATTCTAACAATAAAGTATAATCTGAATTATATACAATTTTTGTTTTTGTTATTTTTTATATTTTTGTAACAATAAGTGCGTATATGTATGTCAATGGCAGGTTTGTAATGTCCACAAATACACAGTTTGACGGCAAATGAAGAGTCAGTCGAACTATGTATTCTTTATAGATACTCATTACTAATATTTCATACATATGTCTATAGCAAAACTTTAATCGGTTAGCCCAGTTAGTTATGATACATTTGTCTTGCTAGGAATTTTACCAGAACGCATTAATCATTAATCGACTTATGTACTTCTAAAGTACAATTTAGAAAGTTGGTTGTATGACAAATCGATTTGATAAATAGAAATACCGCATGTTGGGAGAGGACGCCGATTTCAAGAGACCATGTCGCACATGATTGCCTCCATTAACGTCTGCTTCAACAGGCTACCGTGCAGCGTGTAGTTTCTGACGAACCAAGTGGCGTCCGCGATTCTTCGGAGTGTCTCGTTTTGGCACGCTTGCAGTGTTGCGATGTTGTAGGTGGCAATGCATCCCCATATTTGAATTAGCACAACGCCAAGCAGGTGCCATCACTTGTTAGTAGATCAGTCTCTTGTTGGCAATAGAAAGAGTAAACACAAAATAAAAAAATAATGTGCGTACGAATTCTTACACTTATTTCGCATGCGAGGAATAAAATTAGATGAAATAAAACCAATTCAGTACATTACTTCTATATTGTGAAGCCTTGTATATCTCTCTGATTAATCTTTTAAAACATTTAGGCGCATTAATGTGCAAGTACACATTTACGGCCTTTTATTTTGGTTTTTACAAATTTTTATTTAATTTCCAATACTTACATTTTGAACTTTTGTAAGGGTAACCCAAAAATGTAATGCAATTTAAAATTTCCCGGAAATCTGAGCCGGAATTTGAGAAGGGAACTACACTCCGCCTAGACCCTGCATCACCTGCTTCGTGACTTGTCAAATATTTTACTTCAATTTGAGTAAACTCCGCTTCACTTTTGTCTCTCAGAAGCTTTTCCTTCTTTTAGGGCACATGCAGCGGTCGATGCAGAGGGCCACGAAGTTTTAGTTTAGTTTTCGTTTAGTGACTTGTTTCTTCCTTGCTTTATAGTGGCAAGATTAACAACAACGTACCGAGACAGAGATCTGTTCCAGGATAACACCTCGAATAATGATCGGTAGCACATCCAAAAAGTCCAACTGCTTTGGTAATTGTTGGAGGTGTGTAGACATAAGGTCTTCCCTCCATTAAAACTGCGCTGTTCATATAAACATCTTTTTGCAAATTTTGTTATTCGCCACATCGTATGAAAATTGCGGTTATTTATGCAATTTGAAATTTGTGATTGTATATACTTTTTAGTCTTCGTTGTCTTACTACAAACTTTGATCATATAAAATTCAATGGCCTACTTTATTATGACTTGAATCTGTCTACTACCATAAAATGTCAAGATGATTGCTGTCAAATTCAAGTTCATTTCTGAAAGAAGTATTATTATAATAATTATTATTATTGTTATCATTATCATTATCATTATCATTATCATTATCATTATCATTATCATTATCATTATCATTATCATTATCATTATCATTATCATTATCATTATCATTATCATTATCATTATCATTATCATTATCATTATCATTATCATTATCATTATCATTATCATTATCATTATCATTAGCATTATCATTATCATTATCATTATCATTATCATTATCATTATCATTATCATTATCATTATCATTATCATTATCATTATCATTATCATTATCATTATCATTATCATTATCATTACCATTATCATTATCATTATCATTATCATTATCATTATCATTATCATTATCATTATCATTATCATTATCATTATCATTATCATTATCATTATCATTACCATTATCATTATCATTATCATTATCATTATCATTATCATTATCATTATCATTATCATTATCATTATCATTATCATTATCATTATCATTATCATTATCATTATCATTATCATTATCATTATCATTATCATTATCATTATCATTATCATTATCATTATCATTATCATTATCATTATCATTATCATTATCATTATCATTATCATTATCATTATCATTATCATTATCATTATCATTATCATTACCATATTATATTAATTTTGTCTATAATCCTGGTAATATGCAAACTGAAGTTTAGTTTACTGTCAATGTGTAAGCCGAGGTATTTAATACAGTTCGCCCAAAGTATGGATTCAGAATTAAGTTGAAGGTTTATATTTGGTAGATAACAGGGCTTGCGCTTTCGGGTGATGCATATAGCATTTGTTTTGCGTGTATTAAGTTTACTTTTCCACTTGTGAAAAAATCTACCAAAGGTATGTGGGGATACTGCTAGGAACCCTTGAATTTCATTGTAACTCATTACAGAGCAGTATATCGCAGTGTCGTCAGCGAAAACTAAGATGTTGGAATAGTCAAGCATCGGTATATCGTGGGTCCAAATATTGTAAAGGGTAGGTCCTAAGACGGAACCTTGGGGGACTCCTGCGGTGATCAATTTTTGGTTGGACTTAACACCGTCCATATCAACCCAAAAATATCTGTCGGATAAAAAGCTATAGATGATTTTTGTAAAATATAAAGGAGTATCGATGTTTTGAAGTTTGTATATAATGCCATTATGCCAGACATTATCAAAAGCAGATTGCACGTCAAGGGTTATCATACCCACCGTTTTTTTTTTGGAGTTCAGATCATTTTTCACAAAATTTTTGTTTGTTGAGCGGACAAAATACAACTGAATTTAGCCCTGAAGCCATACTGCGAACGTGGTATAATATTATAGTTTTTCTTGTCTCATACGAATAGAATTCATAGTTGCGTTTTTTCAGCTCATGGCAATTAAGGTTGAAGTCCGCTTCGGTAGTCAAAAATATTTTGATGCCAATAGAGATGGTCTTAACCGAGTAGTTAGTGATAGGTATGACTTTGACCAAGTCATGAATTTCGTTTGCAGGTTTCTTTAAAACGGTAATAGGTTGAGGCTGAATTTGCTTTACTGGAGTAACCTGCTTCTCATCAGCAGTGTCCGTGCTAACGCCGTTATCGTCGAGGGTTTGGAGAGGGCGAAAATAATTATGGTACTGGTTACTGGCATGAGTTACTGATTTATTAGTTTTCAGTAATCGCAGCATTTTTGGTTTGCCTGAAGCGCCAAGTACACCAGACCAATATTAGGAGCTGTTTGTTGTCGCTTTATGTTTCTGCTGTTGATCTTTTCAATTGTTTCAATTTATCTTTTCAATTTTCAATTTAAATCGAAGAGTAAGGCAGTTGCTAGGCTAACCGTTTTAAGCTCGCGAAAGTGGCGTGAAACGGTGATTGCAAACCGATTTGCAGAGACACCGCTTCTAAGACAACCGCACGCTTAGAGCGCTAGTCAACGACTTAATTATTATTATTATCATTATCATTATTAAATATCATTATCATTATCATTATCACTATCACTATCACTACCACTATTATTATTATTATTATTATTATTATTATTATTATTATTATTATTATTATTATTATTATTATTATTATTATTATTATTATTATTATTATTATTATTATTATTATTATTATTATTATTATTATTATTATTATTATTATTATTATTATTATTATTATTATTATTATTATTATTATTATTATTATTATTATTATTATTATTATTATTATTATTATTATTATTATTATTATTATTATTATTATTATTATTATTAAACGCAGAAATAAAATCGTTTATTAAAAAGACACTGTGTCTTATAGCCACGGCCCACCGCCGAAGGTCCTCAAATGGTTTGGATAAAATATTTGACGGGTATGAGGACTTCAGTTGGCTGCAGTATTCCTGAAGGTTACTACAATTCAGTTGTACAAGACTCTGAGTAAACGGAAATATAAAAATATCCTAATTACTATTTAGGCCAAAACACAAGCATGCCCACAGTCATGTTTAGCACAGTTTACTAACATCAATATGCGTTTTAGAGCGCAGCATTTAACAACTCGCAAAACACCACCAGACCGTAACCGCCCACCTATCAAAGTCGTATGAAGTGCAGATAAAACAGGATTAACTGTTTCATGCTGTGTACCGCAATTTTTCCCTCAACAGGCACACACATGTGGGTTGACGAAGTTGCTAATTTATAGCGTACAAGTGGCAAATGGCAAGTGCGGCACATGTCGAGTTGAGCTAATGGAGCCGTAGCGGTTGTTGTTGCTCTTGTTATTCGAATAAGTGAAGTCATTATTCTACAAAGTTTGGTGAACTTGGCAAATGTCCTATTCAGTGAAACCAGTTAAGAAAATGGATCGGGCTAGTTTTCATGAAAGGTTTTCATGGCGAGGTAACTAAGAGCTGTGTGCCAGCCAACTGTAATGTAACTCGATTTATGTGTGGCCTTGGGCAGGACTTGAACAAAGTCGTTTTTACGTCCAGTGGCGCTAACGAACCAACGTAGACACGTTTTAACGTCATGCGGTTGGCCTCTTGTAGCGTTGGCCAACTGAAGTGATTTAAGCTTTGCGTCAATGGACTAATGTGAAATGTTATTGACTACCACTACCACGTCTATGGATTTAAAAACGTCCACAACTTGTAGCCAACTTTCGTTTCTGCATCAATAGTTTGTCCATTCAGTCTCAAAGTCATTCGACTGAGTCCGTCCACACTTATTGTTATATTTATTATCTTTTGCAAAGTATTTCTCGCTGCAATAAAAATTTACGTCAAATGTCACACAGACATAAATGCTTTCATGTCGCATTGTCACCTTATAAGCAATTAAACGTCTAAACGACTAACGAACAACTTTCCGGCAGTCTAATGCGTTCGAGCGCAGCGTAAGAAAGCGAAATTTCCCAGTCGACTGATGGAAAACTGGCAGAGCAATTGCAAAATATTGACCTAGTATTCGCTGATTTCTGGTGAAAACTTTCCATTTTTCAACAATTCAATTTACTACTTCGTTATTTTGTGTTTTTTGTCAAGTTTTGCTTTTGGTCTTAAACGAAATGAACATTGGAAATTTATACGAAAAGGAAACCAAGTTGACTAAGATACTAAGTATGTAGAATCTTTCCTCCGTATTGCCGTATTGTGGCAACAGCTGCTGTGCGGTTATACTGCAGGTAAAGACGAGATAGAGAGAAACAGAGAGTTAAGACATCTGTCAACTGCCTTTGGAATTCTTTCAATTTACAGATGATGAATTTATTTCAATTTTCTCACAATACGGATACGAATTTCAATTGCGATTCGGAGAGCCTGCTATACATTTGAGGTATGTTTAAATTAAACACAATGCCATATAAAGACGTTTTAAAATATAAAATGTTAAGAACTGAGTAGCTTAGTTGGCTCTTCTAACAAATGGAAAAAAAAGTGCAAACTCACGGGTCTTTCTTCTATATTCTTTTTAACAAATTTAATTTTTTTTTATGAATTAGGGCTTCAAGTCAAATTATATATATATATATTAAAATACAAATAATCAGACGGTGCTTCGACTTAGAACTCCTTGCCGTGAACTTAATCCCAAACAAACCCTAAAATCCAGAAACTCAACAGAGTCCGCTAACTGCAAACTAGAGGAAAATTCGTAAAGTGTAAGCCTTGTTGGCGAATGGATAAAATAATATCAGCAACAGCATAAAAGTAACTATGATAATCGCAGCAGCAAAAGCAGCACACAAAACAACTACAACTACTGCCAATGACCACCATTCAGACTAAGAGGCAGATAGGCAGTCTGACAAAGAGATGGATAAATAGACAAACAATTTATAGTGAACAGTCGTGCAGTGTCTTCACGACATTTTCTCTTCGCTTTTCCGTTCGAAGTTTTTTTTTATTTTTTATTATTATTATTTTTTTATGTACTTGTGTTTTCGCTTTTAGTTTTCAATTGTTACATAATAAAAAGTAAAAATTCGTACATGGCTTTAAGTTTTCAAACAAAACAAGTTTTCAAATGCATACAGTTACTCACACATACAAATGGAAACACCAATGCGTTTAAGCTGCGTCGTCGTCGTCGTCGTCAATTAGCGTTGAAAATAGAGCGTTTCCGGTAAATCAACTTTTACCATTTTCCAAGCCACTCAGTAAGTCAAATAGACACGCCGACATCAAGACACCAAAAAATGCCACTATTGTCTAAGGTGGTCTGCCGACGAAGCTGAAAGAATCCCGGAAACTCAACTGCAATGGAATTGCGCACTGAAACTAACAAAGCAGCAAGCAAACAATCAACAAGCAACGCGCAACCGCAGCAGCTGGTAGCTTGCAACAAAAAGCACAACTACCATTGCAACGAAGCTCCAATCATTTTATGCAACTAATATTGCGCGAGTGCTCAAAGTGAATTGCTCACCTCCTCGCCGTATGGGCAATCAGGAAATAATAGAAAGCATTGCTGAACGCCGTTAACCATGCGCAAAATCCTTTTTGCAACTGCCGCTGCAGCCGCTCAGCCTGGTGTTCGATATTGGTTATTGGTTGGACTGATGTTTGGCCAACGGTGCCGGCAGCGGATGCAACAGCAAAACCGTAGTTGTCACGAAGGAAAAGCCAATCTTTTTGCTGCTCTTAAATCACCCTGCTCAGCTTGAAGTGCAATTTTCACTTATATTCAGGCTTGACGTGTATATTACAAAGACTTTACACGTGTGAATATAGTTTATATGTATATGTTGTGAATAAAACAAGCTTGTTTTACAGTTGTTGATTCGCCTTTTCACTCTCGCCCGTGAGGCACAATTTTTCAATTGTTTCAGTTATTCGAAATGCCACTGCTATTCTTCGTGTTGTTGTTGTTGTTACAAGACAAACTACTCTTGTAATGATACAACTTATAACTCGCTTGACTTGTGGAAATTTTCTATCCAATATATAAGCAGATGACTGTTGCATGATCGAGCTCATTTTCATCGGTGAGTTCGCGAAACGCGTTCCATAGACGGTATTGAAATTGAAACGCAGCAATATCTATAAAATAATTCACCAAATGAAATAAAAGTTTTAAAAGAAGCAGTGTATAATACAAAAGTCAAACATCATCAAATTACTAAAATATACATACAACATACATACAATATAAATACAAACTAATTCATTACTTCATTTTTAAAATTTCATTCAATTTCACTTAAAGCTACAGAAACATGTCTTCGTTCAAAGGCGTAAGTTAATATGTAGGGTGGTACAGTTTAGCCAGCTGTTAATAAGGAAAATATATTAAAAAAATAATAATATAGAATAAATCGCCCGTATTCCCGTTGGTCTTCTTGTTTTAAAACGTCTTAAAAACTACAAGTTGGCACTCCCGTTGTCGTAATCGAAATCGAGGGTAAATATTCGGTATTCTCTAATTTGTAACGACGATAGAAACGACTGAGAAATATTTATATTCTTTCGTTGTCATTTTAGGTGACGCTATTGAAACGAGTGTAGTGAAATTAAAATATGAAAATAACAACTTAACGGCAATTCGAAACTTTGGCATCAAGAATGCAATAAAATCCTTAATAAAATACTTTCGAAAGGGCGTAAAACTCTTAAATTTTTTTTAGCACAAGACCTAATAAATGAAAAATAAATAAATGATAAAACTAAATTAGGAAAAGGTTAATTAAATGAAAATGGAAATAAATTAATTAAAATGGAAAAACACTTTTTTGCCAAGTTCTCATTTGTCTTTTGTTCTAGTTTTCGACAATTTGTCGTCGTCGTCCTGTTAAATTTCGGGAATACGAATTTAGGAGCGAAGCGACACTAAAGCGATGACGACAGAGAAACGATTTTTAAAATAAGAACGCCAACGGGAATAGAGGGTAACATTTAAGAACAGAAGAGTGTAAAGTGTACAAATTACTGAGAAACGAAACACAGTGGTCACCTATTAAACACCAATTAAAAACTCTAACCAAAACAAACATGAAATTTTAATGTATGCTTTAATCCTTAACATCGAATTGCGGCACTTCGTTTTAAACTTTCGACACAAAAAAAATTAAATATTTTCACCAAAAAGAAACTTACTTAGTTCTACTAAAACTATTCTGGAAGAAGTCAAATCTGTGAAGGTCAATACCAAATTACATATATAATTTAGGGCATTTACTGATCATCAGAGAACTGTGGAATTTAAGTGCTTACTTTTCCACGTATCTGGATAACCAGTCGGACAGTGTCCAAAGGACATATTCGGTGCGCTCCACTTATTTCAAACTTCGTGGCAGTTTCAATTATTATAAATATTCATAAACGTAATAGAATATAACTATACATCACATGTCAAAAAGAACAAACACAAAATAGCACAACAAACCAAATTAAGCATTTCAACTGAATTTGTGCAATCGATTGTAAATAACGGATTTTCAATTAAAAAAATGAAAATGAAATTTTTCTTTTGGCCATTTCAAAATCGTTACTTAAAAACCGTCCTGCATATGCCACAATATTTAAATTGTGCCTGTTGTTTTTAATTTACTTTTTGATTCAACATAATCTATCTATATATATATAAAGGATATTCGTTTGTCTGTATGTCTGTTTGTTTGAACGCTATGGAATCCGACACCGTTTGACCGAGCACCATGAAAATTGGTACATTTGGTAGATGTCATTATGGAGCATGTTTGTGGCTAACTTTGGTGCGAAAAAATAGTTGATTCGCTAAATATAAAAATTTTCATTTTTCAAACGCTTCTCAAATTGTATGGACACAGATAAAATACAAAAACAAAACAGTATCTGAGAATTCAGTTTGCCGCCAGTGCTGCTGAAACTGTACAAAGTCGAAATGCTCAAATATTCAAATGAAAATAAAAATCAAAAAAATGAAAAGTACGAAATGTCACCCAAAAAGTCAAACAGAGAGAAAATCAAGGCAGTAGACAGAGCGCAGAAGGCAGCAACGCGCCGGGGCCCTGCAATAAAAATATAAAATTGGAAGTATGTCTGTCTGTTTGTCCGCTATAGACGCCGAAACCGCTGGACCGATTTTGATGAACTTATCAGGGAAACTCTAGAATAGCCTGTTGAGTAATCCTGTGAAGTTTAGTGGGTTAGTATACCACGTAAGTCGGGAAATTCCATCCAATTTATTTGTATAAAATCAATATTTCTTCATCAGTTTGCCGTTGAAAAATATGTCACATTCGAAATCGAAACTCTGTCAAAGAAAAGTAATAAAAAAAATTAACCCACAGGCAGCTTTATTTGTTTTTGCGCCTCATAACGAAACGAAAAATGTTTTACATCACAAGCTGCTTCACTGAAGAGAAGCAATCCATGCAGCACAATACGAAGCTTCAATAAAGCAAGTTTCTTGCTGATACCGGAAAGGGCAGAAAAACGTATGATGGGGTACGCTAGTTTAATATTAAAGGCCAAGTTAACAAATTAATCAAAACAATCCAATCAGCTTCCCTTGCAGCTATACTTTCTATATTTTCTACATAAGATCAATAAAATAAACAATTTCAATAGCATGCAAAACCGTGCAGGTTAATGAATACAAATTAAATGAAATGAAATAATAAATAAATCAGCAAGTTTGCGGCTACAATTTGAATTGTTGTTCAAATGTTGCTCACCACTTCACACAAAATGATTCTTGCATACATTTCAGTGTATTTTTAGAAACAAAAACATACAATAATAACTCACCATAAACATTTCAATAAAGCTTACACAAAGTATTTTATTATACAACACTTTACTATTGTATATACATCAGTAAACATAAGCATTTAATTACAATAATTAGATTGTGATGTTAAAATTGCGCACTGATACAACACAAATACAAAATCAAACAACTTTTTATCTATATTTGCTGGCAAAATTATGAAGGACACATCTCACCTACGGGCGTTAATGATGCTCTGCATCACTTTCATATTGTTTGCATTTATAAACGGCTATCCATCAAAGGAGAAATTTAAGTGAGTAACAATGACATACACAGGCAAATAATCGTTTAATATATACTCTTGAACACTATCATAATGGACAACCATTTCGACAAAGCACTACATTCCTGAGCATGCAAATTCACCATTTATAATTCTCCTTCTTTGACCGCTTTCCCACTTCACAGAATACGCATTCACGTGCCTGTGAAACATCATACACATGTGCACACTAAGACGGTCATAAAGAAGGTGCCTCTACCTATACCCGTGCCGATCAAAGAGCATCATAACGAGCCCCATAAAAAGCATCGACAGTATCATGAGCATGAGGAAATCGAGGACGATTTCGAGGGTTATGACTACCCCAAAAAGAAGCGGCGAACACGACATCCCTTCGTGTGAATCAAACTCGATTCGAGTATAACGCTCTAACTCTGCAAACCTATGCTATGCTATGCTATTTGTCTATAAGTATATTTGTCTATAAAGTGTAATCAAACGTAATTAGATATATTTTCGCAGATTAAGCAAATACAATCCAAAATAATGCTAAGCTATAGAAAAAGCGCTATTCATTAAGCGCAACTGTTACATTTTTTATTTATTTATTTATTTTTTTTAATGTTGTAACTCCCCCTTTTAGTACCTCTTACTCAAGAACACTTCTCCTGCCCCACATCTTATATGTGGCCTGTTACAACTGTATATGAAAAATGAAATTCTTTTATTCAATAACATCAACGATATGTATTACATTCAAGTATAATTTAAATACATGAAAATGTGTTAAAATTTTGCTAGACTTTTATATAGACAATTACTTAAACATAAACACAGCCATGTACGTTATGTATACTCGTACTAACACAGATACAAATACAAATGCAAGAAAGCGTGTCTGTTGAAAGAAAGAATTACTTTGTGTTCGGTATTGCAGTTCCTTCTATGCCTACTCCCGTTTTTTTGTTTTAAAACAACGTTGACACAATTCTGCAGCGCCGTAAAATTTCTTTTATGGCCCTGCAGCAGCGTTGCGACTCGGCAAAACAAGGACTTCGTTGACCAGCAACATTTAAGATGCAATGCAGGCTGGTTGGTGAGGGTATGAAAAACTGCAAAATCTATGTAGTGTATTAAAAACTGTATTTGTCAAATTGGTAACGAAAATTTCAAAAAAAAAAAGAACAACTCATCGAACCAGTAATACTATAAATAAAACTATGGGTTGAAAATTGTAAGTATGTAGAATCTCAGATTGTAATAATATTTGCACTTTTTTGATGAAAATAACGGTTTCAACCTCTTCATTTAAATTTAAATTTATATAATTTCCATCTCAATTAAAAATTTTTACTGAGCTTCATTAACCCTGAAAAGTATGCAACAAGACATTAAACTATTTACAGTGTTGTGCCGTTTTGAAATGAAGCTGCCTCTAAAATTACAAATTACAAAATTACTAACAGTTTTAAATATTCTTCATTTTTGGTTTTTTTTTTTTCATTAAATATTTATTGTATTTATATTAAAAAAACCGTCCCAAGCAGTATCTAAAAACACCACACAATGAGTGCAAGGTCTTGCTCAAAAAATGAAGTGGCATGCTTAAGTATTTGCAACAAATTACAATAACCTCAGTAAACACATCAGACAAATGCCGATTAGTGTATGGGTAAGATGAAACCACTTAAGCTAAACTGCAAAAAAAGGAGTACACTTTTATCTGACTTTCGCACATCAACAACATCCACGCACTTAAGAGCATTACTGAGTGAATTTGCCAATGTAAAAGTGAGCATTCATTCACTCTTGAGTCAACGCTTATTCGCCTGGAAGCACGTGCTATGCCTGTAAATACACAAATGTATAAAATATAAACAATGTTTGCAATGCCTTGGGTAAAAAACGCCACCCGGGGGTGCGAAAATGTTGTCATACAATGACCAACAGAACCGAACGAATGAACGAACCACCGAACGAAAAGGAGTGAGCAAAAATAGTGTTTACTCTCTCTGGCTTAGTTTCCGACTATGTTTTGTAACTGCCGTGTAAGTACGAAGAAGTGGGCACAGACCATCTTCATTTGGCTGAGCGCATTAAGCGACAAACACACTTAAGCACTCAGTTCGGACGAAATTCACACTCAAATTCACATAGCCATACACGGTCGTGGGGATTTGTCGTCGTGACAATACACCTAACAAAAGCTGCTTAAGTTACTGGAGCAAGCGTATGAGCGTGTTTGTGTACGTCGAGGCTAGGTTGTGTTGATAGCTCATTTCATTTAGCCAAGTATACACTCAAGTAGTTAAATTGCTACTTTTGATTAGCCACAATATGGGCAAATATTTGGTTTGTGCTGCCAATTAAGCGTACTCTATGGATGCGTAGCTGACTCAACCTTCAACGCTAATAAACTGAGTGCTATTTAATTAGTTCAAAGTTAATTGCCGTCGCAGCTCGTTTAAGCCAAGCGGAGTTGATTGCTGGCAGCTAAGATATGCCTTCAATGCCTTTTTTTTCTTGTTTCGTCCTTTAACGTCTACCGAAACGAATGTGCCGTACACGATTGAAAGACATAAATTGCCTGTTCTGTGTTGACATACATAGACATAGTGACTAGGCATACGTATGTTTTAAACCAATCAACACATATCGTCACTGCCTATTTATGAGCTATGTTGTTTAGCCTATTGAGCCTCTTGAGAAGACATAACCCTTTTCACATTCTATTACTTGTGTTTACAACTTTTTATCACATTTATACAATAATATTAAGCTATAGAAAGGGAATTATAAAATGTAATATCTTTATTCACGTGTATACACACACATCCACGAATAGACACACTGAACTCCTCACATAAACTGGCACGTCCTGACGTTGGCACGGTTACTTGTCAGCTATTCTGCCAGACTGCGATGTGTAAAAACTGTTGCTCTACGAATTACATTTCGAAAACTCAATCAACCCAAATACACAGGCCACACACAAACACAAAATTGCGTACTCGTGTAGAGAGTCGACTCGCTTGCAACATGTTTGAGAGCATACAGTTCAGACTTGTATTAACTTCGAATCAATGGGGCACCATTCAGTGCAATAACATTGCGAGTGAGAGTTGCGAACGCGCACGTGAACAGAACGAGCTAAAGAACGAACGAACGAACGTCACTGCCAGCAATAGCGAAAGCGATATATGTATATAATGGCAAAAAAAAAAATGGTTGCGTATACGTCATCGTTAACATACCCCAGTCTCACCACAATTCATTCTTGGCAAAGGAGTTTCTCTCTGTCCTCTACAGCTCTTGAGTGCCTGCTGCTGTTTCGCTTCTTGTGAGTAAGTGTTCTACCGTACGCGTCGCGTTAGCGGTAACATTTGACATGGCGAGCTGGCTTTTTTGCTCACCCACTCACTCACTCACTCACTTGTTTGTTGGCTAGTACGTTCGTGTTTTTAGCATTGGATCGCTTGTGCGCTTGATGCGAATTCTCGATTTGGCAGTTGTGCATAGGAAACCGGCGCCGTTTGTTTGTGATTTTCCGCATGGAGTTTTTTCACACGCTTTTTACATTTGTTTCGTAAATAAAAACGACGAAATTTTACAAATAACTGAATGACTTACACATCCAAAGAAAGTGCACAACGCGAGAGGGAGCAAACTACAAATTGATTTAAATGCGACATGAGACCATCGCTTTTACAAGCTTAACTTAGATTAAAATAGGTGCGCTCAGTACGAAAAAGGAAATAAAAAAGGGTTGAAATTATAATCAAATAAGTCTTTAACGTTGCAACAAAAGTGACGCGTATTTTTACGGGGCCAAAAAATACATAAATTAAAATATAAGAAAAAAATATATATCCATATATTTATTTTTAAGTTTTTTAACTCAGTGTACGTGAAATTGATTTCAAAATACAACATTGCTCCGCAAAAACAGGGCAAATATTTGAAATCGCTGCGCAGTTTTGGTGTAACGCGTAAATTTTTGAAGGCGGAAGTTTATATTCACACTGGAAAAGTATTCAGTTTATACAAAACTATTTAAAACACAATTTCTAGCTATGAGAATATACATATACACTCGCACGTATTACCAGTATAATTAGCCAATAATACACGTAAGTATTTATTTCTACATAAATTGTGTTGACATTGCAAAAATCAATCTTAAATAACAACGAAAATCACAAACACAGAACAACTTAACAGATTCAGTTCAGAAACTCGTAGAATCTGAAAAAAACTAAAAAAAGTCACAAGTAAGTTCAAAGCGCATGGCTAAAGACTAATATATGTCATTCGTAGGCATTTGCCTATATATGCCAGCAAATAAGAGCATAATATCGCAGACAAAATGTAGTATACCAAATCATTTCGCCGCTTATTTTGACAACAATCTCTCATTCATTTGCTTATTTTAGTTATTTATTGTTATTATTATTTCCTAATTACGAGTATAACCGAATTCTATAACAGCAGCTTTCGGCTGATTTGAACTTTCACCAACTGATTTCAACTTCAAAAAGGTGGGAATTACCATATTCAGAATTTCTTGTTGTTTGTGTTTGTTCGAAGATTAGGCGTTCTGGTCACGAATACATAAATGGGCAACGCGTAATACAAAATGTATAATTCAGCTTGGTATTTTGAACAGTCTTAGCCAAGGGCGTAAATTGATGTGAACAATCCAACAATTTCCGAAACTTGAACATATCACAATTGATGTTTAGAATTGCTCTTATTTGGAGATATATAACCTAGTAAACCCAAGGTCTTCAAATTCTGGAATAACCTTAAGACTATAACTTAGGATATTTGGAAATACCTTAGCAATGAGTACCATCAAAATATTGTAAATGTTAAGTTTTTCAAACTTTTTAAAGGATATACAATGCAGTAATCCCAATGTCTTAAAATAAGCACTTTACTTATTTAATGCAGATCGTTATCCCCAGAATACTTTTCAATTGCTGTCTCGATTTAAATACATTTCACAATTACTCAATTAAGGTGTGCTTAGACTTAATTAGAAATTATGTTTTACCTTGATTACTGCTCTCGCCCTTCTTATGTGCGACAGCGTAGACAACTACATTAAATTGCATTAGACTGTGCTATATAACATGTACCTAAAGATAATTGAAAATAAAGCGAAAAATAAACTCAATTAGTTAATTACATTGTATGATAACTAAGTCGTGAACTCTGTTTTGTTGAAAGCATATTTTTCTGCCAATACAAATATATACAAAAAGTAACGTAATAAGTTCGTAGGATGATAGATAGCGACACTATTATCGAGTCCATATGATGATTTTTCGATAGTACTAACCTTCATAAACAACTGTGTTCCAATTTCAAAAGTTTCAGTTTCGTATGTTCATAAAGTACTAACTTATATTTTAAAGAGAAATAATATCGTTTAAGTTCGCAATACTTTGCCAAATGTTATTTGGAATCTTCTCCTTCGAGACAACTGGAAGAGAAGTTCGTTCCGATGACGCGGAATGCTTTGGTCGCCCAAATTTGAGTCGCCTCCAGCGACTATTACCTGTTTGCCAAACACAAAAAAATGCAGGACATAGATCTAATTCCAATGCGGTTGTGATCGTCGAAATGGATTTCGCAGGTCTCGGCAAATCGTTGTATGGGAAAAAGACACAGAAATCTCAGAGAAGCGTTGGAATGAATGTATCACTCTTGAAAAAGACTATGTTGCTGAACAAAGTCGAATTGGTTAATTTATTAGTCATTCTAGAGTTCTCACGTGCTTGAGGAAGGGGTAAGTCACGCATCCAAGACAAACACGTTACAGTTAACCACCCCATGCCCCGCCCTCTACGTCATTAAGTTTTCTTTAAAGTGGCACATTCGATACGTGTCTATTTTAAGACGTGTCCAACTCTTTGGATACATGCAAACAAGAATATATATTTAACAATTTTAAGTAAGTTTCGTTGCATTCGGATTAAAAAATAAAGTGTGTGTAAAGAAAAAACATTAAGGCTCTAAACTTTCAACGAAGTGAAGAATATGTCAAAGAACAATTACGACGAGAGCGAAATGTACAAAAGATACGCACGCAACCGAATACTTGTTCGAATATGTCTGTTTAGGTACATATAAAAATGTAAGGCTATGAGGCTGGGAGGGTGTGTCGATGTATCTGCATTTGTAGGTGTGCGGCAACATGGTGCGTATAACTGTTGTGGGCGACAGGATGTGCTACCAGCAATGCATGCAAAGAAAACAAAGCGTAACTTAAATTTTTTTCAAATTACTCAATATAAGCGGCGTACTCAGGAAGTAAAACAGTGAGTACTTAGGTCAGAGACACACAAACACACCTTTCCATAAACACAACCACTCATATAAAGGGTACATATGTAAATAATGGAGCATTTGACTTCAAAATCAACGCTTGGCTTTACCCTACTCCAAGTTGGCACCTCCGCCACCAGTCATAAATCGTAGTAAATCAGCTTCTGCTACTGCAGCTTAGCCGTCGAGCTAGTGTTTTGACCATACTCCACTTGGCTGCTTAGTTCCTTAAAGTACGGAACGTGTATACTTGCATTGTTGCCACAAACACTTGTTTTTTTGCCCGCGTAAAAATTATTTTAGCAACAATTTTGATAGCAACAATTTTTGCGGAACCCAAAAATTAGGCAACTCCAGTGGATACCGCAATAATGCTTAACAAGTTGTGCATTTTCGTATTTATATTAATTTGTCGTAGAAATTTGATCTCTTATATGAGAACCGCTTATATGCATCATTTCCTTAATTTGAAAATTTAATTTCATACAACTGTGATTGCATAAATGCAGCGCTACCTACTAAGGTTAATTTCTTCTAATCGCCTTTTTAAAATGGTTGTAGATCTCATATTCGAAATGTTGAAATGTTGGAAATTTATGTTTTACATATAAGTCGAAAGACTTATATTTATGACGTGATCTTAGTTATTTATTATTCTGTTATAAGTTTAAACATTTAAACAAGAAGGACATTGAAATGCCTATTTATTTTGAATTTACTGAATTAATGTTCCTAATATTTCGCTTTAATTTGTATATGTACATATATATTTTGAATGAAGATAACTGATTTGTTTATGTGGTTTAGTTTTTAATAAATATAAATTTAAAAGAAACCGTAGTTGTGCGCTAAGTTTTCGACTTTCATTTAAACTGTAATTGTAAATAAATTGCACACAGTCACACATTTACACACACTCAATAGGAACGCATATCACGTAACTTGATTTTTTTTATATTTTTTTTATTTTTTTTTTATAATACTTATACTTATTGTATTTATTTAAAATAATTATTAACTAATTTTCTACTGCCTTCAGTGGCAGCCTAACCTAATTGTATATACATGAAAAAGAAAAAATAATGTAAACCTATGACCTATGATACCTATTTACATATTTAAAATTACTTATTTATATAAAGAAAATTTACTAAATTTGACAGAAGAAACTTATGAAAAGACCCTCGTAGGAAGATCCTGTGGGTGACACCTTTTGAGTCTTCTTTTTCTGGCTCTCAAAGTTAGCCGTCTCGCGAGTGCATTTGGGTAAGAACCAAGGCGCTCTAGATATTTCCCCGCTTGTGCCTGGATAACATCGCCAACTTTAGGAACCCTAATATCCTTTTCGATATTCCTTGTATGCATGTACCAGAGAGCATTGCAAATTTTTCTAAGCGTTTTAGCTTGAGCAATTCTGATTCAAAATCTCGTAAACATGATCTTATATTTTGTCGACATCTGATTTTAACTCATTTTAACTGTCTCTTTTGAATGTATTAATTTGCCTACCATTGGATCAGTTCCAGCTGATTGGTGTTTCGTTCAACAGCGGAAAACATTGTTACCAAATCAATGTTAAAATTGTTCTACGCACCTTGGAAATCTGATTTCAATAATTTCAATAATTTTTTCCTTTCCGTGGCTTTATTTCAAATGAAAATGGCAAGAAATATTAAGCTACAATCGGAGCTGATGGTGGATGGTCCCTCTCAAATGGTAACTTTATATATTTAAAAAGTTAATTAAGAAAAGTTAATATCGTATGCTTGGAACTTGGAAAAAACTGCGGCGACTATATTACTAAAATCACTCCACTGCCACGCTCCACGCTCAGGCATAAACCTCAAAAATTGCTTGTTGGTGTTGTTCCACAATGTGTCCTGCAACCACCGGTGCTTGTGTATGGGTACTTATTTGTGTGAGTTTTAACTCTACATTTCATAATATACTTTTTTGGGTATAAAACGGTTACGGTTTATGTTGAAAAAGTTCTATAAAAGTTATGGCTAGTGCTAAAATCTGTTTAATGGTCTTTGCTCGGTACTTTAGATACCACATAACAAACTCCATTTCTGTCGGCTTTACTCGATGTCTTACTGATTTCTCAAGGGTTTGTTAATGCTGACTTCTCGTTCATGAAATTTACAGTCGCAAATTTTCATTTGTGGGCTGGTATACGTGAATATTAATTTTTCCTTATTCAAACAATTGCCTTTATAACTTCGACAAATTATATACTATTTATGCGTTGTAATGACGCAAAGTCAAATAATAATTGTGGTCTAAAGTAATTAGCATATTTAAATTGATTCAATCCATTTGATTATGAAATTCGGAGAATTTAGAGCAATGGAGAGCATTATTCACAGTTTGTATAATATTTGCTCTTTCATACCCTTTTGGTATATTTTGTTTGCTCAGTGAATAAGTTTTTCAATTGCGCTCGTGTCGATTATTTCACACTAATAGTTAGCAGTTGGTTAACGTACGAATGTACGATGGATGAATGGCACCCTCTATCCTATGCTCACGTTCATCGGTCGAGTGTTTTTATTTTCGTTGTGTCAAGTGCCGCCGTGAACAATCACAATTGAGTGTTGCTTTTTCTGTAGCTGTCGCTGCTGCTGATGTCAATGCTTTTGTTGTTGGTTTGGTATTTATACACGAAACGTTGAACAAGTCATGTAGATAGATATACGACGCTCTGTGCCGATGCGCATCACCACATTCGATGTGTCCAATTCGCTGCAAAATTTACCATTGCTCTGCGGCAATCTGCAAGGTATAACAAGTCGGAATAACAAAGCTGAATTCATTCATACGCAGTTCTACACGTATTACACTGAATCACTCGATCACGTGCGAAGCGTGCTGCCAAAAATATATAGTTCAAGAGATTCTCCAAGTTTCCATTTCAAAGTCGTAGCCAACCTTTCACTCCAGTTTATTTCGGTTCGGGTCAACTAAGACAAAGCAACCCTGTGGACCTTTTCTCGCAGGGCTGTCTTCGTATTTTGTCAACGATTCAAGTATCTACACTTTTTCATCTTGTGTAGTGCAATTGCAATTGGAATTATTTGCGTTTCATTAGTTTACATATATAGTGAGTCACTGAAATTTCGTTTGAATCTTTGGGCTTACAAACATAACTAATGAAGCATGAGATTGTGCACTTGCTTTTACAAATAAAATATTTTAAAAGCGAAATCCCATATATCAGCCTGGATTCGAGATCCACTGCCATTCAACATTTCAATATATTTTTCTGTCATACGGACTTTTTTTTTATATTTCCTTTATATTTAATTTTTCTGTTATTATTGAACAACTTCAATTCAACTGTATATACAAAAATGAACAAAACAACTTAAATAATAAGTGGGGATATAGTATAGTGTAGATATAATATTAAAATGATCTATTACGGATGATCTGATCATCTTCCCCTTGTGGTTGATCCTTAAGCTGTAATTTAGTTTTTTCAAAACCATTTTTAAAAATTTTAATTTTCAGTAACATTTGAAATTTGGACTGAAGAAACTAACCTCAATGATTGGAACCCGACTGATTGACCAAGTAAAAAATTCTTAACATCCATTTATTATACCAATTGGAAAGTTTTATATGTTAAAGGCTTTCATATTTGATGGCCATAAGTATCGAAATGCGATTTACCAATGATTAATGAGTCAACTTTTTATACAAATTGCTTGACAAATAATGAAGGACGTTCAATAACACAAGTTCAAAATTACTGAAATATACCAGTGCCTTTGCGTGCATAGCCGATAATGCGAATTTATAAGTTTTTAAGTATGTTTAATTGGCAAATTAGTAATCAATAGGAACGAGTGACTCGGTATATTAGTGGGAGTGCACCATGGTTGACACCCCAGCATTGACGGGCATGGTCATGAGCTCAACACCTTCAACTCCCTAGAGGAGGGAACAAGGAAATATAAAAAATCAAGAGGAACATGAAAAAGTAAGATTTCTACAGCTAACCTTCATTTATTTCTACAAAGTTTATCAAATATAAAGCCACTTTAGCAATCTAAAAATATAATATAACAATAATAATAATAACAATAATAATAATAGTTATGTATTTTTAAGCAGAGTCATCATTTTGAAAATCGTTGCTTCTTAACCTTTGGAAGTTAAGTTAGACGATGCAATAGTTTTCAAAGATAAAACGAAGGCAAAGTCATGCTTAGTTTGAGTGTTACTTCCAATAACAATGGAGAGAGACATTTGAAATTCCTTACAATACTAAGAGAATTTGTAAGGCAATGAAGGCGACATCGGAGACCCAAATGAGTATACTTAGACATGTCCGTCGATCAGTCTGTGTATTTATCTGTATGTAGGCAAACTAGTACGTCAGTCGTTGAACAAAATAATTACATTTTAAGACTTTTTCTATCCTTTTTACACACGGAATTCGACCAAATTCAGTTAATTTGAGCATCTGTCAAAACGTATTATGAATGAACTGAAGTCAATTTTCTTGGTTTATTGAGTAAATTGGGTATGCGCCAAATAATACCAATTGGTTTCACGAAGCAAATAAGCATTGAATTACAGAAATTTCAGGTTGACGAAGATGTGAATTTCGTGAATTTTCGTACTCATTGAGTGTAACTCAGCATAAATCATTTACCACAGTTCTTGTGTAAAACCACTCAATGATGAGCTGCAAGGATGTTTAAGTTGTAGGCGCATATGTGCTACACCAACCCACAACCGCGGATGACACTACTGACAACAGCTGACATAAAACTACTTCAGCACCTTAAAGAGTCTTGAGCTTAGCTCGCAAGCACTTAAATTTTCAAGCGAGCTGTGATATGGCCGGAAGTCAAAAGCAAACTGTGAGCTACACTCGAAAATAATAAATAGATTTACAGTTTTATTGGCTACATCTCAAGAAATTTATTCAATGTAACTGCAAATGCTCTCACGCTAGAAACAGCAAAAGTGATTATAGGAAAATATGGCGAACACTAGACCAAGAAATAGAATAAATAAAGCAATATGAAATAATATCTAAATGACAAGAATTGCAAAAAATTAAATATCTAAAATTTGCTAACCAAAGCAAAGGGCGTCATGCTATATTGTGAAGTCAATATTATTGATTATAATTTAAAATAATTATTGTCGCACCTATACCTATACACCATATAGGAAGACTAACACAGTTTGTTGGGTGCATGTGATAGACTACACTTTGTAGCGTTGCGCTCAATCAATAATAAGCAATAAAGGTGTAGGTATATTCAAATTTCAACTCGATAGGCCAACAAACAAAGAGTATTGTACTTCGTATCTCTGATTTGTAATATATTTGAGGTACCACTGCGACAAATGTACAGCGTATGGTAAACTTAACTTAACTTAATGTTAAAGAATGGGAAGAGTATAAAAAGACCGACTTCTATATTGTATGTACACACACAATCAGCAAAGTGAACAGCTTACAGTGCAATTCATTCCACTCTAATTAATGTCAATTGGCTATGCGCGTCCTAGCCAGACATAGAACACGCACACACATTCGCGCACGTATGCAAGCTGAACTGTAACCATTCGTTTAAAAGGTATGTATGTAGTGGAAATTGTTATATGCATTTTAACAACTTTAGCGTGGCTGAGAGGCAAGTGTGTTTTATTTCTGCCACTCGGCAGATGTGCACATTTAACACTGCTTCCATTGCAGCTACTTCATTTGTAAGCAATTTTAGATGCTTTCTTGGCTACATCGCGGTTTTCTTCGATAAATAACAGACGCTTTGTACTTAACGAAGTGCACATTAATTAAGTCGTTTGGTAGTTTATATCTCAGCATTGGCCAAAATCTTTCTGCCAGTTTGTGACGCTCATTCAAGAGAACCAGGTCATATATTCGAGTGTCTTCAATATCTTTTCATGTCCATAAATTTAAATTCAAAAAGTCTTCGTTTAGTTATATAAAAGCCTCAAATAGAGATTACTAATACTTTTTAGTAGCTTAGCCTTCTTACCTTTAACTTTTTTCTTAGATATTGCCATTACTCGTATTAAGGAGGTTGTCATTCACCAACCGTTGCTTATATTTAACTCAGTTTCAAAAGCTTGCCATACTATTTAATAATAATGGAAGTTTCATTCTTGAAGTCAGAAACTGCAGTTCTAAGGTGCCATAGTAAAAAATCCTTTCCCAGACCATGACCCCACCCTCCCGAATATACAAATAGTTTAGTAGGTGTTCCTCCTGTCGTATATCGTGGAAGTAGTAATAGTAGTAGTAATAGTAGTAGTAGTAGTAAATGATTACTGAATTATACAATAGTTAAAATACCTTCAATTTACAACTTTGTCCACCTGCCTGTCTTTCAATTCCACACAAAAAGTAGTAATTACGAAGAGGTGCTATTTAAGTGAACCGGAAAAATTTAGTGCTTTTCACTCATTTCAAGGCAAACCCCAAATAAAAAAAACGGAACCTCATCCACAACTTGAGTATTTTCATGTTTTTATGAAGCTTAGAATGAGAAGAAATAAATACAACAAAAACACTAACCGTTATATACCCTGGACACAGTAGAGATCCTTAAAGAATTTTTATTATTGGAGAGTGTGGTTGGGGGGTGCTATTCAAGTGAGCTGCAGTGTTCTTATAACTATGTATATGTCCTTCGTCTCTTCCATCAATTAATTGGGAAAATTGTTTTTGCAATTCGAAGAAACATTCACACTATGACAAACCTGTGTGAATACACGGCTGGAAAGTAATTACACATAACCAACGTCTACGATTGATTATTGAACTCACCACATGCATAGCGATGAGACCACCTAATGTTTCCTATTGGCACGGTCAAATGGCAATTGGCAATAAAAATTAATTTCCAAACATTGAGCCATTTTTAAATTGATAAAGTATGTAACACACTCTGCTAGCAATAGCGATCTATGTATATATCAATTTTCGTTGCTGGTGCACCGTGGAACGAGCATTACAATTGTTTCCACCCATTACTACCTTTCGTGTGTGTATTTAATATTGCTTTACGCCTATATTTAAAGCCAATCACGTACCTAACTTGAACAATCTATATACATTTATATAATTATAATCGTTTGTGCATTTGTTAGAATCGCGTGTTCTACGGATCTATAAGAGTATATCGAGCTAAAATTGTTACCTTGGGTTCGTTTCGAACTCTTCTAGGCTTTTTTTTTCTTTTGAACCCTATAAATGACTCTCGTGTGTATTTGTTTCAATTCACACAGAGTAGGCATAGAGTTCGCATTCAAGTTTTATGGATTATTTTTAATGGTTTGAAGGTAAAGGCAGTAACGTAACTTACGCTCTTTTTGTTTATCATATTGAAATTAATTGTTATGCTACTTCCCATTCCCTCACTCAGTATTAAATGCAGTAAAAACACACATTTGTTTTCTATACACAAACATTATTTGGAGGCAAAGCAACGTTTTCCTGTCTAAACTAAGGATTAAATTAAACTGGATAACACAAGTTAACTTTACTGTTGTATGAAGATTGGTCGAATCGGTTAAAAGTGCACACAAATTCCGAAAAACTAGATTGCTTCACACTAAGATGATCGCAGAATAGGAAACGAGCCGCGGAACATTTGGAACTCTGCTAGTACGGATTTCAGACTGTTTAGTATTTGTATGTATGTAGAGAGTGTTACAGCTGACTTGTGTGCATTCAGCTGAGAGTATTGTGTGTGTTTACATCTCCATATATATGTATGTACAATCATAGGTGATTAAGTAAAAAATTCGTGTCTTACCTTGAGATATAAATTCACATTAAATACATCCGACTCCTATAGCCAGACAAAATTCATCGACATAATCTTTTCATAAATTTTCCATACAAAAAAAAATTTTTATAACCGGACGCTCCAATAGCTCGACGCGGACACTATATTTCATAAAAAGTTCACCAAAAAATTTCTCATAAACGGACAGAATTAATAAGAAGCACAAGCAATAATTATAGAACATTTGTGGTTCTCCTTTTTACAAATCCTTTTTTCTATTTGCGTTGATGACAAAGAAAATGGTAATTACCCAGTTAACACGAATGCACACATTCATGCCAGGTGGACTTTTTCATTCATTTCAATCAGTTCATTATGCTAAAAAGAAAGTCTTTAAGAAGTTTCACTTCTATATATTTTTCTATATAATTTTACTAATCTTACTGGAAGTTTTGAAAGGGATGCTTCAATGAAAGATCAGAGCCTTCTATCTCCACCACAATTCCTTTTGTACTATAAATACCACAAAGAGAGAATTTTTATAAAATCAATTTTTACCTAAACCACTTTAAATAACCAATTTACGCTTAACCCTCCATTTCCTCATGTTTTTTATGGGCATATCAGCAGAAGTTTGTATGTTGACTATACCTATGTATATAATCTGCAACACGCAAATTTTTGTGTTGTTAAATTTTAAACACAACATTCAAAAAGTACTAAAAAAGCTGCGTTTACTCTATTGAAAAAAATGGCAAAAAAGAACGCAACGTCATGGAAAAAGTATGAGTAAAAATTGTCAGCAAGGCAAAAATTACCCAATTCATTTAATGGCACAACTTGCTCAAATTTACTTCAGTGAACCAATATAGACACAAGAAATAAAAAATTGACTTTTTTATGGTGTTTATGTAGTTATTAAATTATAGAAAAAATTTTGAGATACTGTCAAGCTACGAAGCGCACGCAACCGCAAAGAACTGTCACTGCGTTTTTTTTGAAAAACTAATTCGAACAAAATGTATAATTTTCAGTAGCAGTAGCACAAATCCCACTTAAAAAGGCAGATATGATAGTAGTAATCGCTATTTAGTAGAACCCATACGAAACCCACCGGTGATGCAGAGCACACAGGGAGAAGCGTTGGAGTTCTTCGCTTTATACAGTTTATTTTTGGAGACATACAATAATAAACAAGAAAAAACGTAATACTCTTCACCCTATGGTCCCTTACATTCTAAGAAATTAGCATGTAAGCATTTGAAAGAAACTCCGATGTGCTAGAGATAATGTATTTACCTACCTATAAGACGACGTCTATAGACCGATTGATATTAAGTTGTTGTTGATTTGACGTATGTTGTTGTTGATTTGACTTATGTTTTGAGGAGGATCTTAATTCATACAGTAATTCAACATTTACACACATTTACAGGTTTAAGTTTGAAGTCTTTGGTGACTGGATTCGAAGTAGAACCCGTCAAAATTCCAATGAGAGATCATTTAATTAGATTTACCATCACTTTTTGAATATGATATGGCGCAAATAGTGACCCTGAGCTCAAATGGCCCAATGTGCTCTTTCTTCAGTATTTTCAATTGTATTTGCCAATGCTTCGAACGATATGGCGGCTATTTCATGGCGGATGCTGGCCTTAAGTTCGTCTAGAGGCGTTGACATGTTGATATAAACCTTCCAGTAGCCCCAAATCAAGCGATTTCAAAATCTCAATTTTTTCATATCAAGTGAACGGGGAACCAGAAGTGCTTTATTCCGTTTTCATGAACAGTCGTCATCAAGAAATTGCGCAGAACAACGGTAACTTAATGTTTGCGGTGATCTTTCAATACTTTCATCAGATCGTCTGGATGCAGTATTTTTATTTGGACTTCTGGGTTGGCCGGCAATACCAGAAGACAAAAATCATTCATTCAAATGCTTTATTGTGTTCTTTGTCGGCGCACTTCTAACTTTTTTTTATTTTTTCTCCACGCACTTTGAGCTTTCACAATTGTGAAGTTTTTTTTAATGTACAGCTGAGCAATTTCAGTGCTCCAATGCCAAAATCTCCTAAGATTGACGCTTCAAACACACACTGTCATTATTCAATCAAAGTTATAGTATTGGTAGATGGGTCAACCTAATATGACCCATGCTGTATTGGTCATCATCGGAAGGAATGGTTATTGTGGTAGAAATTACTTTGAATAGGTCAAAACAATTGTATTCGCTAATTTGTATTATATACTTATATTTCAGTATTTCTTCTTTTTTTTTTTGTTTACATTGAACTATTAGAAATCGTAAAAATTTCTAGTAAACTGAAAAATATATTCTTCACACGTTCTCCACTAAACGATTTTATGAGCACGTAAAGTCATGCACTATTAACGTAACTAAACTCGATCGACCTAACGCCGATTCTCATTGTCGTAGCTGCGGCCATTGGAAGTTTAAAATCAAATAGTCAAAAAAAGAGGCATTAAAAGTCAAATGTAGATGCAATAGATATGCAACGAGGCACGTGAACGTAATTAAAGCCTACGAGTAGGCGTTATAACACCACCTTGATTTAATTTGAACGAAACTGAAATGTGGATAGATATTGTATAAAGCCTGTGGGACGAATTGTGCAATAAAATTTCATTTCCCCTATGATTATTGTTATACAAAAAAAGCAATAGTTTTCAATTACATTTTTATGACATCGATTCCCACAACTTTGCAATAAATAATTTTTATTGTAAGTAATTTCGGGTAAACAATATTATAAGCAAGAATATATGCCCATTTTAATTACCGCTTACGATTTTTTAGGTGTTAAAATCAATTATTTATAATGTTGTAATATGAAAAATATAAACTAGAGATTCCACGAATGTTCGGCAACTATTCGGTATTCGGCCTATCCGTCCACTTTTTTTAATATTCGGTATTGTGGTGAATGTTGCGTACTACTCGGCCGAATGCCAAATCATGAAAATATTAATTCAAAATTTAATTACTTGAGGCAATAAGAGGCAATTTATGGTGCACGAAAAATATTTTTTCCGAATTTGTAGACGGTAAGAAAAAGTACCTGCTTCAAAAATAATCCCTTACTATATACGCTGCTACCGTGGCAACGATAGGTAACTCCTTGCAAATGCTGTCAGGTTTGGTAATTGTGCCGCGTTTGTTGACCACCACTTGTAAGGCGAATGGTTTTTATAAAATAATCTCAAAATTTCTTTGGAAACTCCCTGAAATAATTCTAGAAACTGTCACGTATTTCCATGGTTTTACAAAATCTATTTATATTAATTATTTTACGAAGTGGAAAAGAGTCATCATCTGTACTAGAGGACCCATCGCAACTCATTTTAAGAGCTTCTAACAGAATTTTGGTGTTGAAGAAAGGTGGCAACCAACCAAATATTTACAATTTCCATCAATATTGAACCGCGTTTCAATCTGAAGTTGTAGTGATGATCTCATTTTCAATAAATTTGGTATTCTATCTCCAGGCTCTTCGTACCAAAACATCAGCATGAACTGGTTTGGAACTATTCTCCATCTAATAAAATAGTGTCTCTTTTTCCAGAAGCTGTACGCTGCCGCCAATATAAAAATATATTTATGGGGCCTTCTCTAGGGGCCCCATAAACATGTTGTTGGCTTATCTAATATGATTGTCATTATAGGAACTTGCATATTTTTTGTTCGAAACATCGAAAACTTTTAATTGTTTTGTTATGTCTCCTGGCATTGCATTCTCTGTTTTCTTTACTGCTTCAGCTAACGTTTGTTTACCGACCACCAACAGATCACAGATCGAGCCGTTAAAGTGTAAAATGTCATAATTAAATGAACATATGTATTGCCGAATATTCGGCCGCAGAATATTGGGCATTCGTCTAAAAGCGTGTTAATATTCGGTATTCGGTAAAATCACTATTCGTGGCAGCTCTAATATAAACATATCAATGGACAACCATGTCCGTTTGAAAATTACGCACGAATATCAAGCTATGCACGTGAAAAGCTCTTATATGGGCGATTTGAGTAAAGCTTTAGTTCAAATGAGAAACACGAGAAAAAGAAAAAAACGGGCGAACGTGGAAAGAGCATATCTACATTTTTATCAAAGGGCAGGTTTTCTCAGTTTTTACATAGAGTATTAACAAAGGGCATTAAATATATAGCCAGAGAGAACTAATTCATGAATTTATGAATGTATACTCTTTTTATATAGCGGTAAAGAGTATTAAATATATGTATAGGGTAATATTTCTCCCTTAAAAAATGGCCGGAGAGACTAAATAGATGCCGAGATTGCCAGTAATTCTGTACATCAACAGAATTGTTGTCTGTTCAACTTGTGTAGCTAAAAGCAGTTTAGCAGTTTATATGTGGGTCTTTATTGCGTTCGTCTTCAGAGTTTCCATGAGCATAAAATGTTATAAGCCCTACCAATCAGAAAAAGTTATATAAAAAAACCCATATGAATGTATAAGGCTTATCTTGATTATTAATAACGTTTTACAATGATTTTTCAGTATTTAATTCGCAAAATCATTAAAAAAAATGAAAATAAAGCAAAATAATACACCACATACCAAGTCTGCACGAAAAACACAGATGATTGTGAATAGAGACCTGGTTATCGTCAGGTTTAAGAAGCGACCTACGCTAAAGCAATTACTGCGTTAAAGCGCTCTGGAAAAGTGTTTACATATGCATCTTAAATCAAAGTAATTTAAGCTAAACTGATTTGAGCTGCCATATAAACGGGGTAATAGAGTGGTAGATTTACATTATTATGTGGACGGACGTAAAGCCAGAATATATTCATTGATAATAAATAAATAATAAATAAATAACACAAACTTAATATTTAACATGGCATAATATTTAACATGGCCGATTCCTTTATATCAACGAAATCAAAATAGCAGGCGGCCAGAAAAAAGAATGTATTTAATTTATTTAATACTCTTTGGTTCAGTAGTCAGCAAAATTATGTAATTTCAGAAAGCTCTACGGCCGCATTTCGCTGTTAATAGCAAACAGATAACAGGAAATCTCGGTTCCTACTTATTTGCCAGACACCTAAAAGCTCTAAGAGAGAAATGTTACCTTTATATATTTAATGCTCTTTAGTATTAACTAATACTGGAAGCAGAGAGTATTAATAATAATAATATTAATAATAATAATAAGTTCTCTCTGACTGGAAGAATGTAAACTTTATATGAATGCAAAGAGTATTAACTAGTTAATGCTCTTTGGTTTACTTCATTAACTGGTTTCTCCAAGGCGAAATCAACCATAATAGAAAATACAGCATCGAAGTCAGCGCCTAAACAAATATGCAAAAGGGCGCCATTATCATGGTTTTCTGAACCTCATTTTATCAAAGTACTATTTTCATTGAAATTTTGAACGCTGCGCAGTGAAAGAGCGCTCTCATGAGTGAAACCCCAGTTTCTATTCCTGGCGTCATCACTTCACAACGTAATATTCGAATAACAACAATAAAAGTTGTCTATTAATAATAATATTTTAAATGATCAAACACACTTTTGCATCGGCTGCCAGCTTTCAAGGTCATGTCAAATCATATGGCATTCAATGTGCACATTTTATAAAAAATTCTAATTTTACATAGTTATGTACATATATATATTATATATATGTATGTACATAGAAATACTTTTCTGTACTCAGATGTGTGCCAGAAAGCCGAAAAATCGAAAGCACTATTTTGTACGAGTATACAGAAATAATGCCGTGCAGTTGGTATTTCGTAATGACAATAAAAGTTTATTCTTGTTCACAAGGTTGTCGCTACTGGTGAAGCATTTACATGATCACAGCGGTGATTCTAGACATACCCTGTCGGCTTGATCATTACGCGCCCTACAAATAGGGCGCATATAATACCTTGAAGTTTGGAGGATCATATGAATCATTCTGTACACTACTAATATGTGCCCATAGTTAACGGGGAAGTCCCTCTATCTGGTTAGGAATTATTTTCGTGGAAAATATTAAGAGCTCCGAAAAATATTCCAATAATATCAAAACGATTGCCCAGCAATACTGCAACGACTTGTTTTCCAACACTTTCTCTCACTCAACTGAGTGAGCATGGAGATCTGTTCAATTCAATGAATTATTATTTTAATAATGGAAATATTTTTAGCTGTAAACTTTTTTGATGACATCCCTAAGTCGGTTGTCGGTTCTTAAATCAATTTCCAGATAAGTTCTTATCTGACTGTTTTATGAGCTAAAGCTCACTATCAGATATGAACTTAACTCAAAAACTGAAAAACTTCAAGTAAATGAGACAAACGTGAAAAACTGGTTCGTTGGTATAAAATAAGTGAAGCTTTATCACGCGCCGAAAATATCACTTACCTAGAATACGCCCCTTTTCTAGTGACAGCTGAATACACAACACAACAGCAGCAATTGAATCGTTCATGGCGCAGGGGATAGCATCAACATCACTGTCAATGCGAGAGTGCTTGTAGCGCAACGCAAAAACGGCCAAGAATATATATACAAAATATTTCTCATTCTCAGTGGTTGTTTGGGCACAGTTGAGTATGTAGATGCGTTGTGGACGGACGATTCAACGGGTTGAGTGAAGATAAAATACGAAAACAAACTGAAGAAACGTCAGAATAAACGAAAAAAGCTAACATCGAAAGCAAAACTTCAACATTCGTCATATTAGCGCACGTACTCATTTGACTTTAATACTACTGGTTTGCGAGTGAGCGAGAGAAGATTTGTGTACTGAGTGCGGAGAAGTAGCGGGAGAGTGCTCACTTTTTGTGGTTTAAGCTCTATTTTTCTTTGTTCACATTTGAAAGCAACAAAAGACCTTAAGAAATTAAATTTGTGCGCAATTACAAAAAAAAGTAAATGCAATCAACACAAAGGAAAGAATCATTGACCCAATAGAAACATAAAGTGTATATTGCAAAATGATATCAATTTAAAAAAGAAAACCCTTAGTGAAACTAGAAACTTGGAACACTAACATAAAATACATCGATTCACTCTGAAAAATTGTTCATTATAAAATTTCTTTAAAAAATAATTGGAAAATCTATTGGGGCGAGCATAACGCAAATGTGTGAAAAACTACCATAATCCGAACAAATAAAACAAAGAAACACGCAAAAGAAATTACAGCTGTAAGTGTTAGAAAGCACTGAAATTGAGAGGGTGAAAGAGCTTGACAAAGCGTAGCAGAAAATATTCAGTTTAGACAAAACAAAACGTTAAATAACAACAGCGCAACTTGACTAATTGCTTAAAAACTTGTGCAAGTGCAAAAATTACAATTGAAGAAAAACAGCGCCTGCAACTGCCACAGTCAACCTACAACTACAGTGAGAACTAATTAGGAGGCGACTAGTAGCCAACAAGTCCACCACTTCAGCCAACGACAAGGAACATTGACATCGCCTATCAACGCAATCGGAGCCAATACATCGAAACTACGAAAATGCCATCGCTATTGGAGGCGCTCGAACGCAAATACTTCGCCGAATGCGAATTCGAGAATGCCAAAGAGCCGGAGCTGCACAAACGCGACGACACCAACGATTTCACGGTGACGAAGTGCGGCGGGCGGATGGAGTTCTCCATCTTCATTCCCCGACTATCTCCGCTAACATGCGTGCCAGAATTACTTGTGCTCAATGATTGCGACATCGATTGCGCCGGCGATTTCGAGGCCATCAAGGAAAAGTGCCAACGTGTGCGCGAACTGGATTTAGCGCAAAACAAACTGCGCGACTGGCAGGAGGTATTTCACATTATAAAGCACATGCCGCGAATTGAATTTCTCAATCTGAGCAAAAATCAACTAATGGGTCCAATAAATGAAGCTTTCTACACAGCAGCGCCCATAACAAACTTGAAGAACATTGTATTAAATGGGACCTATCTGGACTGGTATTGCGTGGATGCTTTGTTACAGAATCTGCCATTGCTGGAAGAGCTGCATTTGAGTTTAAACAATTATACAGAAGTGCTTATCGATGCTCATGATTACGCTGCCGGCTTCGCTGCTGCCAACGAACCTAACAATGAACATGGAAAAAATGTTACCTGCGCAGAGACATCCACAACCACCACCGGCGCCAATAGGAGTGAGACTAACATCGGCAATTCCAACTGCTGTCACACGGCTGCGGAATCCGATGCGACATGCTGTAATCAATGCCGATCACAACGCAAATATACCAAGTCGCATGAGTCTCTGAAGACGCTACACTTTACGGGCAATCCCATTGAATCGTGGCAAGAGATTTGTCGTTTGGGTCGCCTCTTTCCGAATATGGAAAATCTTGTGCTTGCCGACTGTCCTATTAAATCGCTGCGCGACTCTGGAGAACCCGCGGAACAAGGTGAGGCCGTCGATGAACAGACACACTCATACAAATACTTTCCGAACTTGAAGCTGCTTAATTTAAGTTATGCCAGCTTAAGTGCCTGGCATGACATTGATCAATTAGCCAAATTTCCAAAGTTGAAGAATCTCCGCGTTAAACATTGGCCGCTATGGGAGAGTCTCGAGTGCACAGAGCACGAACGCCGGCAACTACTTATCGCGCGTCTTCCGAATGTGGATATGCTCAATGGTGGTGGCCTGATCAGCGCCGACGAACGTGAAGATGCCGAACGTGCCTTTATACGCCATCATATGGATAAGCCAGTTAGTGAGCGTCCGCAACGATACGACGAGCTAGTCACTACACATGGCCAACTAGATCCGCTTGTGAACGTGAGTCTGAAGCCCGATAAACGTGTCAAGGTGATTTTCACATACAACGAAGTCAGGGAAACCCGTTCAGTCGATATCTATCTGACGGTTTCTGATCTGAAAGGAAAACTAGACAAGTTGATTGGTCTGCCTGCGAATAAGATGCGTTTATTCTATCTAGATAAAGATTATAAAGAGTTTGGTCCTGAGGAAATGCGCTTCCCCAACAAACAACTCTACAGCTACAACATCCAGGCTGGCGATGAGATCATCATCGAGAAGAAGTGAGGTTGCTGTCGACAGCGTTGGCCACTACTGTATTGGTGCTGTCTATTTGTGATTGTGTATTATATAGGGTATATTCCATCACTCGATTGTACACTTTTGTTGAGCTATTTGAAGTATCATATGTGTATATACATGAAAATATATTTAATTACCGACTAATCACGAAATCTCGATTAAGACAAATTTAACTGATTAATAATTTTTGAAATAACGATTTGACTCACTCCTGGTTTTTAAATGTATATTAGGTGGATCGCTGTCTGACAGTGAAAGCTCTCAAGGCTTAGGCATATTAGATTATATAGCCACAAGATCTAACCGCAAAATAGGAAATGAGATGTCTCGCAAGATCATCGCCTATTCAAATATTGCATATAGACTTAATGGTAATGTAATTTTTATTTGCATGTAATTCTAAAATAGATTTGAACCAAATACCTGACACATTTTTCTAAATTAATTTTTTTATTAGGATTTGGAATGGGTCCGTTTTGGATGATAACAATAGTGCTATATACTTCATCAGTAGAAGTCCATAATCGATAGGAGATTTAAAAGAAGTAATCGTTTTAGTCTGCCCGCTGATGTTGAAGTATTGTATGTAGCAGGTTGCCGGCCTTAGTTGATTACATCCATTACCGTCGGCATCATGGGGTCTCTGTGCAGCCTGGAGTTACGCTCGTAAAAAGGATCCGTGATCCTTAGGAGTGTCTTGTTCTGGCATGCCTGCAATTTTGCAATAGTTTATTTAAAAGGCGGAGGAGCCAGTCCAACTTCCTAACCGTGCTGCGACTACATTTGTGTGTGAATTCCGTGTTAAGTGTTTGTCAATGATCAGACCTCTTTCGAACTTCTGTGGAATGATGCTTGAGTTGGACAGCTGGACAGACACCTTGTCTTATAGTGCAATTGCTAGATTGGCGGTGTTGTTTACTGCGCTTGACACAGATGTGGAATCTTTTCATGTAGCAGTTAGTTTTCTCCGCTGTTGCCGGAGTTGAATAAAATCGCCGTGTCGTCCTTGTAGGTAGGGATAATCGCTTGGTCGTTGAACATCGTCGGCATGTCGGAGATGTGTAAAGAATAGAGAACTGGGGCGAGAATGCCGGCCCTCATACGCCTGATGGTGAATTTATGTTTTTTAGCGCAAAGGAGATTATTCGTTCTTTAAGGAAGCGTAAATTGGAACTGTTTTCCGGACAGTAACGCTTTGATTTTATACAGCAGCTCGTCAATCCAGACACTATCAAAAGCCTGCTTTACATCCAAGAAGTTTTCCGCACCGAAGTGTTCCAGCACTTGAGACGATACTTTCATTTCCAACCAAAGCCTCAGCTCATCGGCTTCAGCTGTGGTGAAGAAGTTCCAGTAGATCGCCTATTAAATATTATCAATAATTTGAGTAAGCTCACTGTTGTTTTACCTTAAGACAAGTGTCAGCAATGACACTCAAAAACAAAGTTATGCCCCAAGTGGACTTAGGTTTTACTGTTGTTATTGGTGGTTATTACATAGCACATTCCTTCATGTGCCCTATAATAATGTCACGAATATTTTGAATCTTCAACTATGAATTTCGAAACGTTTATGGATTTTTCCATTAGCACTGGAAAGTTTCTTATAACTCAAATCTACACAAGCCCATTATTTTGAACACCCATTTGAAAAAACTCCGATATCCACCGAAAAATTACGGTTAAAAATGGTAGTTCACGTAGTATCGTTCTCTTTAACAATCAAAGATAATAAAAACAACAATCACTGGCATGATTGAAATTTAACACCTAACCCCACCTACAATGTGTTATCTAATTACCAATCTAGGTGAACTCCCACGGCTAGGCAAATTTTTTAAGCGTTCGACAGTGTCGCCGTCTCTAACGATACGATCATGAATTGCAACAAATTTAAATGAAATGTTTGCTTTAACTAAAAAACTTGGCTACGCCATAAAAATGCAAGGTGTGTTACACATAAGTTTTTGAAACTGTCAATAGAAGGTTTTGTCTGTATGTCTCGCGCTAAGCACGATCGAGTTGCGTTTCAAGTTTCAAACACTTCAGACGTTTGGTGCCAGAGTCTTGAAAATTATTTTTACAAAGCATAAATTCGGAGGAATACCCTAATTAAATGAATTAGTTCCATTTAAATGCTAGTGTTAAATAAATAATCGGAAGATCGATTTAAACCAACATGGATCCAGATAATGAGGTGTACGCTTTTTATGAAATAAGAGCCTTTAAAAGGTTAGACGTACTTGTGGCTTAATATTTGCGGTATCAATTGAATTAATAAAATAATAGTCGCAGTCCGAGAGGGCTCTTCATTGAGAAAGTATGGGGATCCCAACAAATTGGTGTGTTCCTTAATATCGTAATGCTAAACAATGAAAAAGGAAATTTGCTATCTCTAAACCTTTTTATGATATCATATCATATTCTGTGAATTTTATAGGAAATGTAGGTCTGGTCAACCTATATCCGATCGTATACTACAACCGCGAATGTCACTACTAGGTAAGCCCTTGAATTACAATCGCGCGACACGTCGTGATGTGCGCTACCGCCGGTTACAAAGTCGACTCTATAACTTTCTGGAGCGACCACGCGGACTTCATGCGATATTTTATCATGTAATGGTGTAAGTGTTTTAAATTGTAAAAACTTTAATTTTTATTATAATTGTTTTATAAATGTTTGCAGTTTTTTTATGGTATTCACATGTCTCGCACTAAGCGTATTCTCCACCATCAAAGAGTATGAAGAAGATGCGGTGTATATATTATTTCGTATGGAAATTTTAGTTGTCATCTGGTTCACAATGGAATTCGTTGCACGTCTATGGTCATCAGGATGCCGCTCACGTTACCAGGGCTGTCTGGGACGACTGAAATTCGTTAAACGGCCATTTTGCATTATAGGTGATAAAAATATTTTATTTATTGTAATCAACAAAATTACTCAATTTCTAATCATCTGCCTCACAGATATTGTAACTATACTAGCATCAGTTATAGTATTAGGTATGGGCACATCCGGGCAGGTTTTTGCGACAAGCGCGTTGCGTGGCCTCCGCTTCTTTCAAATACTGCGAATGGTGCGCATGGATCGACGTGGTGGCACCTGGAAACTACTCGGCAGTGTTGTGTACGCACACAGACAGGTGAGCAAGCTTTTATTATAAAAGACAACCATACTACACAATTGCAATGAATTCTTACTATCACAGTACATTCCTCCCTGTGCCCTTACTATAATTGCAGGAGCTCATAACAACTATGTACATAGGATTCTTGGGACTCATATTTGCATCATTCCTAGTTTACTTGATGGAGAAAGATGTCAATGATAACTTTAACAATTTCGCCCAAGCGCTTTGGTGGGGTGTGGTAAGTACAATGCCCAAACAACGACAGCATTCCGAAGACTGGAAATCCATCGAAATAATCTACTAACTCACTCAATCTGCTTGTTTTAGATAACGCTCTGCACTGTCGGCTATGGAGACATGGTACCACAAACGTGGCAAGGAAAACTGATTGCCTCCTTCTGTGCACTATTGGGTATTTCCTTCTTTGCACTGCCAGCGGTAAGTTGACATATTTAATGTCCATTGGCCATTGGCCATTGGCCATTAAATTATTAATTAATATGCATTGCAATCCAGAATTGCCGAACGCTATCAACCATAACAATCGGGCCATGATGCCATTTATTTGCCGAGCAATAAGCACTCTATCTTTTCTCCACACCCCACTTTTAGGGCATACTCGGCAGTGGTTTCGCACTGAAGGTACAACAGCAGCAGCGACAGAAGCATATGATACGTCGTCGTCAGCCTGCCGCAACGCTCATACAAGCGGTGTGGCGTTGCTATGCGTCCGATGAGCATTCGGTTTCGGTTGCAACATGGAAGATACATCAAGTGGCCTTACCCAGTCCTCCAGCTTCGTAAGTGTTTTATTATTAAATTCACATTGTGTAGTAATATTTTATAGATGCATACACGTGACACAAAGGAGTCGACCTTGTGTACTCGCTGCTTCTACGGCAGTAGACATTTCTCAGTACAACGGTCAACGTCGGCGTGGCGCAGTAGAATAAGCGCAATCTGCAATCTGTGGCCCTAATGTAATGTGAATTCTCGCATATACGTTAGACACAGGGGTACATTACAGGCACAGGGTACATTAAAGTATACTCAGTGCTCCTTAACATTAAAGTCAGCAGAAGTAACGTAACAATCGTCTGTATGATTTTGCGGTTCCATCCAAATCCATGATCATTTCGTTCGGGTTTGTTCGCTTAGTGTAAACATAGCTTAACGAAATGATTGAAATGAATGTGTAAAAAGACGAAAAGAAGAAGGAAAAATTCGTTGAATTTATTCGCATTCATTTGGTTGTTTCGCTAGTAATACGAGTAATACGCGGTAATATTAATTATAATGAGAAAAGTCATTTTTCAGAAAATTGACCTGATGGAATTTTTTTATTATTTTTTATGGTAACTTAGTACCTAATATCTATTAGCATTGGTAATTAATTTTTAAGGGGAAAACCATCGTCGACCTGTGTAATAATAATAATAAGAGTAACATTTTATAAACACAAGTATTTGAAAAATATATTAGTATATATATACTTACATTCAGTCTCTATTCCACAGACGAACATCTTCTAGTTTTAAGCACAATACTTCGTTTGTCGCACGTTTACCAACCATACGTCGCCACAAAAGCCAGACGATCCAGTCGCCTGGCGATGGAACGGTGGCTAAGACGGCAAGCTCAACACGGGCATCGGCGCGTTATGCCCGCACCCCAATACGCGACATAAACGCATCCGTTGAGAATTTGGGTAAGTTTGAGGTCTACCAAATCTACCGAATGCATCGGGTCCACAGGCCATACAAGTGGCTTTCGCGCCCCCATTTGGTTTTGTTTATAATTTTCTGTTTTCGATTTTGTTTGCTTTCTTGTTTATATTAGCATTTTCTAAAATTCTTAATGCAGATCACTGCAGGTGTTTTTTGAACGATCATTTGATATTTTATATATACTCATATATATATGAAGGACAACATAAAATTGCTTAAAAAAGCAAATGTTTAAAACATTTCATTATAGTATATTTATGTATATAATATATCTATCTTTCATTTTTTATCACTCCCAAGTCCTCTGTCTTTCCCCAAATGTCTTCATGATCACACCAACAATTACACTTAAAAGGCAGGAAAATATGAATGTTATAGCACCACATCATTACCATTTTAATAACAATTTAATCCGTTCCCATCGAATTAAACCCCAGATTATACGCCACAAATTAAAAGCAGTTGTACTGTATATAAAAGAATTCAATTCGATATGCAATTGCAAAGTTATCTTCAACAACATCGAAACTTTTAAAATTCAAGGACTCCAACAATAACACCGCGTTTAAAAAGGATTTTTGTTTTGTCTGAGAATGGAGGACTTAAATTAAAACTTAGCTATATATTTTAGCTTCTTCCTCAAATCCACACTAAGAACAAGAAGCTCAAAGTTAGTTTTCAAACATTTATATTTTATCGCAAAATGTTTTCATTGGACTACCGCTTACTGGAAGACTTATTAGACAGTCAACATTTACTAACAACAACTGTCTCTGCCAATTTATACTCTTCTCGTATTCACGCCACTCATAACTTATTGGCGACTTAATTGAAATATTTGGAGATTCATATATTTTCGTAAAGGTCGCTGAAGGATGATTTTCTAGGTATACGTATAAGCATAGATTTTGCAATATAATGACGACAATGGGTTGTTTGAAGAACATATTAAATTGTCTGTGTGTATGTAAAATAGTATGGAATAAAACAAATTGCATATTTTGTTTTGATTGCCGAAAGTTCTTCTATCAAAGAAATACAAAATAATAATTAAAATTAAAAATCCTCGAATGTACTCCTACTAATAATAAATTAATAGTGCAATTGGTGTTTTCAAAATTTACTGCAGCAAAGTGCCTGATTAATTTTTTAATAACCTTTGATTTGACGCATCTGTGCTTTTCAGCGGTAGTACAAAATGGCAAATCCATTAATCCGAGTTTTAGTGAAGACTCAGTTGCTGAGACAACTTGTCTAAAAACAAATAAAAATTCAGACGGTAAGTCAAAAAGGTTCACCGATTTATAGAAATTGCAACAAAAATAAATAAAATATAAATAAAAAATAAAAAAATAGTAAAAAAAATTCAAATTACAATACTTAATGTAACTGTTTATAAATGTTGTGTAAATGTTGTGGTTGCTTTGAATTGATATTATTTGATTAATGAATTGATGAATTGTTATGGTTTGTGTAATAGAAAATGGGACAGGTGACAGAAGCATACCATCGCACCACAGGTTGAAAAAAAGAGGATATGGTGATTGATAGGTTAAAAGTGAAAAAATCAACTGTACACTCTCAGCACTTAAACACATTCATGTCAGTTCATGTTAATTACAAACTTATTTCAGCACCAGTCATATTTGTGAATGGCGTACGACGCATGAGTACTGGCTCACTAGTAGATTATCCATTTTGTGCGCCATCCGTTTTATATGAAAAAGACCAGGTATCGTCGTATGACACACACTCTATTCCCACGGACGACACCAAAACGGCAAACAAGAACGCTCAAAACAAAGCACTCAATCTACCAGTCGCGCTCTGCAGTCTCTTAAACGTAGACGTATTCGGTTCGACCTTCTCACTACAGGGTATAAAGAGAAGCCATGACGAAGAAGACCTCGAAATGGGTTACTCGGGCGTAAATGAGGAGAATATTCGCAGTGTTGGATTTCAATTTAACATAGGGAGTGGGTTGATAAACATTTTCTGTTACATAATCTGAGACATGTCGCTAAATGTATGCTAGATATGATATGCGATGAGCATTACTCTCAATATTAGCAAAACTCTTTGAACAATCATTTGTGCCAGATAGAATACTTCGACTGTACAACTCGATTGTGAATTCCCTACTTAACAAGAGTTAAATTATATTTGCTCACACTGTAGTTTTCCTCTTTATCCTCCTATCGTTATGTGTTTCAGACTTATCTCACTAAACTCTATTCATGTTGGCTTTGTTAATTTTTTTATTTTTAAATGTCAGTATTAATTTATAGTGGCTGTATCAGCACTTAGCTATGTTAGCTAATATGTTAACCCTTGCAAAGACATGCTAATTATTTTCTAATACTAAAGTACTTGCACTATAAGACTTAAAAAATATATTCTAATGTATATAACAAAATCATATACGAGAAATATACTATTGTATATATATATATACAATTTCCTTTGTTTATTATTGATCTTTTGTAATTCAAAAAAAAACTCCCAACAGATGAGGATGAGGAGCCGCGCTGTACGCAACTGACAAATAGACACAAGACAGCGATACGTTTCATACGCAAGGTAAGAATCTTCCTCAGAAAAAGCTGTACCACTCGATACTCAAAATTAAACTTTTTCTGAGAAAATAAGACGATGGCCCTCAATAGCTCATATGAGCGCACAGTGTATGGTCTTTCGTGTGTTTTCCATATTTGAACTCATCACACAAAAATCTTGTAACTACTTTTCTGCTAGTATCGATCTATTCTGATGTTCTTGCAACAGAAGGCTTCCCAATAAGCTTTTTTATTGGATCTTTCCGTCTCTATAAGTGCCCTTTTCCTACATTTACTCAGAAGTTAGGCAGGTCAAGACATCTTAAATAAGTGTACTTTGACATCATATTGGCTATTCATTGATTAAACTTTCTTCAGTACATTTGCCATGTTCCTCTCCTCCCATCTTTACAGCTAAAGTACTTTGTGGCGCGCCGTAAGTTTAAGGAGGCACTCAAGCCTTACGACGTCAAGGATGTCATGGAGCAGTATGCCGCTGGGCATGTAGATCTATTGGGACGCGTTAAAAATGTACACGCCCGGTGGGTACGAACATAGATAAGTAGCTTTCATATTTATTTTATGGCATCTGCACATTTTATTTATAGATTGGATCAGATTCTCGGCAAGCAGGGCTCCAAGTCGAAGGATGTCTATGCTTCGAAAATAAGTTTAGCGTCGCGAGTAGTTAAAGTAGAACGGCAGGTAATGCAATTTTAAAGTCACTTACTAAAATGTTGTATACAAATTGTTCTATTAAAATTTAGGTCGCGGATATTGAAGAGAAACTTGATATATTAATAAAAGCCTACATGGAGGACCGCGAAAGATTTTTAGCGCTTCCGCTTTCAACTAAAACTAAACATTCCATTAATACTAATCAAACGCAAGCTATGATCGATGTGTGGAAGCGCTCATCTGTATTTAGTGTTAAATCTGAGCATGCGGCGCAAGCAGCGGCCTCTGCAGCCCCAAGCGCACTCACCCTGTCCGCCACAGCTGTAGCTAATACCACGGCCACCACAATAGTAGCAACACCTACAATCGATACCGCTGTAGTTGATTCAACTATTTTGCCTTATACCGAACCAACTTCGACCAATATTAAAAATTTTACAAAGGTAAACGTCCATTCATCTTAATTATATGAAACAAATCGACCGACAAACAACAGACAGACAGACAGACAGACATACAGACAAAAAAACAATTTGAAACGCATTGCACTTTTTCAGTCTTCCGTGCTAAGTTCATATCCACTTGTGTCTGATAAGCAACAGCACAATGATAATTTTATGACTGAATTAGAAAATAGAACGAAAAAAAACGTAACATTAAGGTGAGCAGAAAAGAACGTTAAAATTTTTAAACATTTATTAAAGTAGCGAACTTCAATAGCTTCCATAGATCAACTTCAGAGCCTTACAATAAAAAAGAGGAACGCATAAACATGCCAGAAATTGACGCACAATCAATTAAAAAGAACAACAACTCTGGTGCGCCCGCTAATTCCAGTAAGTCATGATTAACTTCAATGTTCGAAAAATCCTTTGTAATCATAACTACAACCTGCATAGTAATACTCATTGATGAGTATGAGGACTTCGAGGAGGAAGACCTCAATTGTGAAGGCGAAATGGAACATTTTCCCTCATGGGAAATTGATAGTGATATTGGCATTGATGTAGAAGCAGATGTTGATGTTGATGTTGAAGCCGTAGATGCTGATGAAGATGGTGATTGTGATGAGTCAACAGAAGACACGGCTTTGTTGCAATGTGCCACACGCACCGCTATTGTTATCACACCAATAAGCCCAGTAAGACTTATCATAAAAAAACTTTCGTTTTCATTTATATTCGTTTCCTTTATTATTTTACAGGTAAGCTCTGCACATAATCTCCAAAGCTTAAATGATCAAATCAACACACTTAATAAATCCAATTTGCTTCCGCCGGATTCTGGGTAGTCTATGAAGATTAAATTTTCATTTAAAAACCGCTGATTTGTGTTCAAATAGTACTACTTTATAAAGCATAGGGAAAAACTGAAATAAAATTGTCAATATTATAAAACCCAAATATTTTAAAAGAAAAAAAAAAATCTAAGGTCAACAAATGCCTTAAACCCAATCCTCCACTGAGAAAGGGGTCAGTGGGAGGACGTAGGTAGTAGGTAGAAGAAAGGGGTCTCGTCTACAAGTAGACGAAATAACTCCCTCCTAGGTTTGTATAATGTATATGCGAGAATTTACATTACATTTGACAGTTTGTAAAGATTAATTTCCGGCTTGTGGACGCCGGTGATCGGACCCGAGCCTTTGCAAATGCAAAGCCAGCGCTTAGCTTATTCTAGGGCGCCACGCCGCCGTCGCTTGCTGTGTTGAGAAAGGTATACTTACCCTTTGAAGTTTTTCCTTAAAATTTACAATTTGCATGCATGTGTGCGGACAAACGAAAAAAAAACGTAAAAATATTTTAAGATATTTTGCAAAAAAGGCTCTATCATTTGGAAAAGCATTAGGATATATGAATGTATATCCATTTGAAACCTATTAGATGGTAACAAAATAATTTTACATGAAGATCTGTGTATCCATATATATAAACTTGGAAGTATTGTTGTTTGTATATTTGTTTGTTTATTTGTTTAGATCTAATATTATATTATTAAGATACCTCAATTTATATTAATCATCAATTTTTAAATACCATATCAGCATTTACTGGTAGGTATTGTTCTCATAGTTGGAACTGTCGTAAATAACGAAATCAGTCGTCTCATCATAATCCCCAATATCTTTTGAAACTTTACAAATGTCCTGATTACGGTCGCCATCATCAATGGATAAGCCAGACATTTCACTTCTAGGGTTGGAGACTACTTGGAGTTCTATACTACGATTTGCTTGAGTAGCAAAAACTATATCGCTACCACTGTCAAGAGCATTCCAGCTTTGAAATGTTGTTAAGTGAGAGTGTCGTTTAAGGTGTATGTTGAGCGCTTGTTTTCGACCAAATTTCTTTTTACATAATGGGCATTCATGTGCGAATTCATGCCGATGCATACTTGCGAAATGTATTTCCAGCGATTTGGAGTAGCTCGTTGTGAATTTGCACTCTTCGCAGGCAAATGTTTTCTCGTGCAACTTTGCATGGGCTTCTTTGTCACTCTTATGATAGAAACCCTTTTCGCAAATCTTGCAAAAATATCGTTTCTGTGCCATATGCACTACGCGCTCGTGTACTTCGTAATTTCGTCGGTTTTTTATCACTTTTTGGCATTTTGTGCATTCGATCTGCACGTGCCTATAATCAATGTGATCTTTCAAAGCAGCATCAGTCTTAAAAGTAGCGCCACAAAACGAACAAGCAACATTTTCTATAATGATATTAAAAAATTGCCGCATTAGATTACTTACATAAAATGGTTTGGAGGAGGAATAAAGTGTATCCTAGCCACTACGACTGTCCCTATATCTATAGTGTGCTACTCGATATGTGTTGGTTGGGAAGATTTTGGTTTTCTGTTTTCAAAACGTGTTTAGACAAAGCCTTCACAATGCCATAACGTAGATGTATGTGATGTATGTGTTCTGTATTATGTATTCTGAGCTAGATCCTTTGCAAAACAATTACTTCTTAACCCTACAACCGCCGTGTCATATGTCAGAGACTAATGATACGCTGTGGACTTTTATTTTACAAAGTGCAAAAAAGTTATGCGGCCGCTTGGAAGAAGCCATTAGCAAACACAGTTTGATTTACCTGTTACCGGTGGCACTTTTTACTCAATCTGCTATTTAGTTACTATAAACATCCTAATTCCCCGGAACTGAGACAACATGGACAACACCCACACTACTACAACATAAAACTAAAAATGATTATACTCACTATTATTGTGACGCCTTGCAATGTGCACCGAAAGGGACATTTGTGTTGGACAGTTTTTGTCACAAAACTGACACACGAATGCCGTTTTCTTTAGTTCAACTGTTACCGTTTCATCCTCCGTGTCTACTTCATCCACCTGGGAAAAAGAGTGTTGACGCCGCTTATGCATGTAAAGTGAATTCCACCGCGAATAGGTCTCTTCGCAGTCCTACACATTAAGGGCGTCGTTTCAAATGGATACATATTATTTTTATTCATAAAACTCACGTTAAAGTTACACATGTAAAGACCAGATAAATTGCCTTTCTTCCAATCATGTCGTGTGTGCTTCTTGTGCCCTCGATAAAGTTTCATTGTTGAAAACTTCTTGTCGCATGTAAGGCATTTGTATAAACCATCATTATGAACCCCGCTTAAACGATGCAACTGTAGATCATTTTTAGCTCTGAAGTCAAGTGAGCAAAACTCGCAGCTGTATACGTATGAAAGGTTCCCTTCTTCAATTTTGGTATCGTGGCAATTCGTATTGGTCCAGCGTTCATGTTGCTACGCAGCATATACGAACATAGCACATTTTCATGTAAGATTGAGCATCTAATCGCATCTAATTAAATCTTACCAAAAATTCATCGCGGTTACCCCGAACCAAGCCGCAATTATTACAAGTATGCAACGTTAAATCCATATTGGAATGTACTTTCAAATGTTGTCGATATTGCGACTCCTCCGTAAACTCCTTGTTACATACATCGCATTTCTTCTGGTATGTGTGTATACGTTTCTGTTAATAGAAGTAAACATGGTGAACAAGACTTCAATCTAAACAAATTTTGTTCGTACAATATGTGCAACTAGACTTGACTGTTTGCTGAATTGTTTATTGCATTCATCGCAGTTGTAGTCAATATTATTAGCGTGGTTGTGATCTAAAAATGTTTTTTCTTTATTGAAGACACGATCGCAGCTGTAAATGAATGTAATTACGACTAAAATCACATAGTATATAAGTATATGTATATGGTAAACATACATCCTGCATACGTAATTGCCTTCGGGCTCGTGGTCGCAATTTATATGTTCGAAGAGCTCCTCGATATTATTGTTTGTATAGTCGCAAATCAAGCAAACCCTTGGGCGGCACTTATCCAAATGGAATTGCATATGAAATAGCAAACTATAAAATTACCAAAGATTTAATATTTTTCATATAAATATTGGGGATCTTTCTAACCGTTTCTTAGATGGAAAATATATAGCGCACTTTTCACAATACATTGGTAAGCCACGACGCCGTTTCATCGGACGAGCACACGAGTGCTTATTGAAAACCACAAAATTCGAAAATGTTTTCAAGCAATGCGGACAACTTCCATAGATCTGTAATCTGGGAGCGACATTAAACATATTATATTTTATAATGTAAATTCTTACTCCTCCAGAGGTGCATGCTTCAAAACCATGTGGCGTGCTAGTCTTTTCTTGCCTTGTATTTGATCAAAACAATCTTCCGCAGAACACGAATAATAGTCATTAGGCAAAGAGTGCACCTTGCAAATATGTTCGTATAAAGTTTCAAATGTTTTCCATTCCAAGCAGCACATCTTATAGCAATTTAAAAATTAAGACAATAAAAACAGGTAAAAATTTTGCTGACTTACATGGCAGGCAGTAGACCACTGAAACTTAAGTGATGTTAAATCACTTTTGATGGCTTCGTCCAGGTACGCTGACACATCAACCGCCTCAACCTCTGAAATGTATCACTTTGCTCGCAGTCCCTTCGTTACTTGCTAATTCTATAACTTCTTACCTGCTATGAGCGGAGTCAAGGCAATTAAATCAATTTTATCCCCAATACATATGTCACTGTTAGTTTTAAATTCCTTCACTTTCATAACAGATTTATCTCCTTGTGAATGGGCATCACCAATGAAATCCACATATTCAATTGTGGTTTCATTTTGAGCTGTGTTGGGGACAGAACTTTTAATTTGACACAATAAACCTCCACCAAATAAACACGAACCATTTTCATCCTCATACTGCTGTCCAGTCGCGATTTGGCAATTTTTGATATTCTTAAAAGTTATTTCAGTGTCCTGTATTTCTACATCGTCTTCGCCATAATCCCCTTTATTTGGACTAATGATAGTGAAGACTGTATATCGTTTTTTGGCCGTTGTTTCCTTACTTTCCTTGCCCCCTGACTCATCAAAATCTATATCGTTTTTAGACATAGTCGCATTCTTAACACGGTCTATGTTACATTCAAGTAATTTACGTTTTCTTGATTTTTTAATTCTTTTCGATATATTAGCTTTCAAAGTCGCTGTTTCTAGTTCTGTATTTAATAATGAATTTTCTAACGATGGATGTGTTATTTGCTGTGTAAAGTAATTATGATTATCATGGTGCTAATGAAATCGATAAGTTCAATGCTTACGATGTGTGTCACAAGACTCAACTTATTGTCAAACTGCTTATTGCATTCTTCGCATATATATTCTGGTGTTAAAACATTTTTACGTTCCCAAATTTCCGTCTCCTCTACAAATACGCGGTCATTACTGCAAGTAAAAAATGTTACTAACCTTATACAGTTATAACTCGCCTTAATTAATTACTTGTCTTCTTCATTGGCGAGCACATATTTCCAGTCCTTCTGCAATTCCTCATCGTCGCCGAAATCCTCAATAATGTACTCCGTAGCCCCCTCATAATAATCCTCTTTGCCATCATCCACCATTTCATGTAATTCACTCTCATCGCAATCTTTCACAATGTCTTCTGATACTTTATAATCGTCTTGACTACGATCACCATTATCATTTGATAAGCCAGACATTTCACTTCTGGAGTTGGAGACTACTTGGAGTTCTATACTACGATCTGCTTGAGTAGCAAAACCTATATCGCTACCACTGTCAAGAGCATTCCAGCTGTGAAATGTTGTTAAGTGAGAGTGTCGTTTAAGGTGCATGTTGAGCGCTTGTTTTCGACCAAATTTCTTTTTACATAATGGGCATTCATGTGCGAATTCATGCCGATGCATACTTGCAAAATGTATTTCCAGCGATTTGGAGTAGCTCGTTGTGAATTTGCACTCTTCGCAGGAAAATGTTTTCTCGTGCAACTTTGCATGGGCTTCTTTGTCACTCTTATGATAGAAACCCTTTTCGCAAATCTTGCAAAAATATCGTTTCTGTGCCATATGCACTACGCGCTCGTGTACTTCGTAATTTCGTCGGTTTTTTATCACTTTTTGGCATTTTGTGCACTCGATCTGCACGTGCCTATAATCAATGTGATCTTTCAAAGCAGCATCAGTCTTAAAAGTAGCGCCACAAAACGAACAAGCAACATTTTCTATAATGATATTAAAAAATTGCCGCATTAGATTGCTTACATAAAATGGTTTGGAGGAGGAATAAAGTGTATCCTAGCCACTACGACTGTCCCTATATCTATAGTGTGCTACTCGATATGTGTTGGTTGGGAAGATTTTGGTTTTCTGTTTTCAAAACGTGTTTAGACAAAGCCTTCACAATGCGATAACGTAGATGTATGTGATGTATGTGTTCTGTATTATGTATTCTGAGCTAGATCCTTTGCAAAACAATTACTTCTTAACCCTACAACCGCCGTGTCATATGTCAGAGACTAATGATACGCTGTGGACTTTTATTTTACAAAGTGCAAAAAAGTTATGCGGCCGCTTGGAAGAAGCCATTAGCAAACACAGTTTGATTTACCTGTTACCGGTGGCACTTTTTACTCAATCTGCTATTTAGTTACTATAAACATCCTAATTCCCCGGAACTGAGACAACATGGACAACACCCACACTACTACAACATAAAACTAAAAATGATTATACTCACTATTATTGTGACGCCTTGCAATGTGCACCGAAAGGGACATTTGTGTTGGACAGTTTTTGTCACAAAACTGACACACGAATGCCGTTTTCTTTAGTTCAACTGTTACCGTATCATCCTCCGTGTCTACTTCATCCACCTGGGAAAAAGAGTGTTGACGCCGCTTATGCATGTAAAGTGAATTCCACCGCGAATAGGTCTCTTCGCAGTCCTACACATTAAGGGCGTCGTTTCAAATGGATACATATTATTTTTATTCATAAAACTCACGTTAAAGTTACACATGTAAAGACCAGATAAATTGCCTTTCTTCCAATCATGTCGTGTGTGCTTCTTGTGCCCTCGATAAAGTTTCATTGTTGAAAACTTCTTGTCGCATGTAAGGCATTTGTATAAACCATCATTATGAACCCCGCTTAAACGATGCAACTGTAGATCATTTTTAGCTCTGAAGTCAAGTGAGCAAAACTCGCAGCTGTATACGTATGAAAGGTTCCCTTCTTCAATTTTGGTATCGTGGCAATTCGTATTGGTCCAGCGTTCATGTTGCTACGCAGCATATACGAACATAGCACATTTTCATGTAAGATTGAGCATCTAATCGCATCTAATTAAATCTTACCAAAAATTCATCGCGGTTACACCGAACCAAGCCGCAATTATTACAAGTATGCAACGTTAAATCCATATTGGAATGTACTTTCAAATGTTGTCGATATTGCGACTCCTCCGTAAACTCCTTGTTACATACATCGCATTTCTTCTGGTATGTGTGTATACGTTTCTGTTAATAGAAGTAAACATGGTGAACAAGACTTCAATCTAAACAAATTTTGTTCGTACAATATGTGCAACTAGACTTGACTGTTTGCTGAATTGTTTATTGCATTCATCGCTGTTGTAGTCAATATTATTAGCGTGGTTGTGATCTAAAAATGTTTTTTCTTTATTGAAGACACGATCGCAGCTGTAAATGAATGTAATTACGACTAAAATCACATAGTATATAAGTATATGTATATGGTAAACATACATCCTGCATACGTAATTGCCTTCGGGCTCGTGGTCGCAATTTATATGTTCGAAGAGCTCCTCGATATTATTGTTTGTATAGTCGCAAATCAAGCAAACCCTTGGGCGGCACTTATCCAAATGGAATTGCATATGAAATAGCAAACTATAAAATTACCAAAGATGTAATATTTTTCATATAAATATTGTGGATCTTTCTAACCGTTTCTTAGATGGAAAATATATAGCGCACTTTTCACAATACATTCGTAAGCCACGACGCCGTTTCATCGGACGAGCACACGAGTGCTTATTGAAAACCACAAAATTCGAAAATGTTTTCAAGCAATGCGGACAACTGCCATAGATCTGTAATCTGGGAGCGACATTAAACGAATTATATTTTATAATGTAAATTCTTACTCCTCCAAAGGTGCATGCTTCAAAACCATGTGGCGTGCTAGTCTTTTCTTGCCTTGTATTTGATCAAAACAATCTTCCGCAGAACACGAATAATAGTCATTAGGCAAAGAGTGCACCTTGCAAATATGTTCGTATAAAGTTTCAAATGTTTTCCATTCCAAGCAGCACATCTTATAGCAATTTAAAAATTAAGACAATAAAAACAGGTAAAAATTTTGCTGACTTACATGGCAAGCAGTAGACCACTGAAACTTAAGTGATGTTAAATCACTTTTGATGGCTTCGTCCAGGTACGCTGACACATCAACCGCCTCAACCTCTGAAATGTATCACTTTGCTCGCAGTCCCTTCGTTACTTGCTAATTCTATAACTTCTTACCTGCTATGAGCGGAGTCAAGGCAATTAAATCAATTTTATCCCCAATACATATGTCACTGTTAGTTTTAAATTCCTTCACTTTCATAACAGATTTATCTCCTTGTGAATGGGCATCACCAATGAAATCCACATATTCAATTGTGGTTTCATTTTGAGCTGTGGTGGGGACAGAACTTTTAATTTGACACAATAAACCTCCACCAAATAAACACGAACCATTTTCATCCTCATACTGCTGTCTAGTCACGATTTGGCAATTTTTGATATCCTTAAAAGTTATTTCAGTGTTCTGTATTTCTACATCGTCTTCGCCATAATAATTACTGATTGATTGCAAACTGTTTTTTCGCCGGACGTTGTTAAAAGTGGCTTCATATTCATCGACAATCGTGTCATGTTGAAATTTTCTAAATTCGGGGTTTCGTATGGATTCTTCAAGTTGAGGAAACGAGGAGTATTTCAGTTCCGCACTTTTTGAAGATTCTGCTTTAGCTGTATATAGTACCAAAGTTTTTTTCTTTTGTAGCTTTGTATGTGGCTCTGCTGAGATTATTACATCTGCCGCCCCTTCAACTAGTCTTTTTTGTTCTTTAACAGTAAAATTATGTACTTTTGGTTGAGTTTCTTTTAGTAGATTCTTTGGAGAAATTGCAGATTTTTGTTTATTATAAGCATCCACCCCAAAAGATTTGATCAGTTCGCCTAAACATGGCTCGCAAAGAACAGTATCGTTAACTGATTCTAATGTCACATCAACTTTGAAATAAATGTTCACTAATTTGGGCAATTCCAATCTTATGCCCAGCTCATCGAATATTTCATGATATTTCGTAAACGGATCCGATGTTTTACAGTACAAACAGCGCGACATTCCTTTACAGATAAATTCTCGAAAGCTACAAGCTACAAGAAAATCACTGTTGGGTTCAAACAACTGCAAAGCTTGATTTGCAATTGGAATTTGTTGAATTTTTAATTTTCACCACTTAAATGAAAAAATATGACTATAGAAAAACACTACCCTTTGAAATTTTTTCTTAAAAACACCAATTCGCAAATGATGTTCCGCTTTGTATACATTATAAAGAAATAGTGTTAAAAGGTAAAGGTGTTTTGGAAACTTATCAATACGTGCGATACATTTGTTATCGGTCGTCATTATGTAACTCGTCTGAGAAAATTGTGAAAAATCTCATCGCTATAGCCAAATACTGAAAGATTTCTGCGATTGGAATTTTTTTTTCAGAACTACCGCTTGTCTCTTGTGTCATATTGATACATAACTTCGTAAATTTCAAATTATTTCTTTTTCCGGGGTATATATTTTTTTAAGTTTTATTTTTTTTTATTTCATCTGGGTTTTTCTGCACCGAGAAAATACAAAGATAAACATTGACTTTTAATAATTATGTTTTAACTTTTAAAATTTTTATTTTTTTATTTTTAATTAACCGGTAGATTACTTAATTGGCATGATTAACTGCACATCTTTTGAAGGTCCAGATGGAAATGCGAATTTGACAGTCGCTGTAAACTTAGCTTATTTGCTGCGCGACTTTCTTCAGAACATAACAGCACTTTTGATGACCCTCTCAGTTAGGACCGAGTTATTAAATGTTATCGGAGCAGTATTATGTCAGATGGCTGTGTACAAGCTGGTCAAACGGCGATCCGGCGGTTTGATCAAAATGCTTCTATTCTCGGAGTGTGGGACTTGGAACCACTCATAATACAATGCAAACAGTAGCCTGAATTTGGATACATTCCGTTTTGATTTTGATGTGTTAAATTATTTATCAATTATATTGTTATTTCATTAAATAAATTAAGTATCAATTATATTGTATGAACTTGTATTGTAAATAATTCAATTTTTCCCAAAGTCATTAACGTGTGCTTGCAAATCACTCAATGGGGGAAATTGTCTACAACATATGGGGAGCAGTCTTACGCCATATTCCCCATATGTCACGACCCTGCTTTTGCATGTGTTTAGCTGACGATCAACACGTTCCATTTTGAAGTCTACGGTAAATGTGTACTTGCTGAAGTAAATTAGCCAGGTCCTCAGCGTTTTTTTGGCTTCCTTGGCCCTGAGGTCGCCCACAATCAGCACGCGTTCGTGTCAGTAACTCTTCGGTACTTGTAAAATTTACTTTCAGGCAATTAATTTCGTCTATGTATGTTTTTCTTATTCATTTTATGAGAAGATGAAAATTGACAACGAAGATTTAATTTTTAGACTTGAACTTACCATATCTTTGAATTGCAGATTTGAAGCTACCAGTATAGACATTCGATGATCAAAATCTTCTGTAATTGCATCGTGCTCGGAACGTTCAATGAAATTGAGCATATGTGATTGAGGTTCGTCGAATGAACTCTATTAAATGTATGATCAATTGCTTCATCAGTATATTATACTTAATTGTGCTTATTCTATTAGAGGATGCAAACAAATTATACAATTTTTCGAAACTATAGCCGATTGAGTTCCAAAGATTTGATACTGTTTTGAGTATTACATTAGATAATAACCAAAGAAAAATAAATTAGATGCGAATAATTATGAAACAACTTGGACGGGTAAGCAGTTCTGGTCGTCAGGAAAAGTTACAACTTTAATGAAACCGAAAACATATGGATATATACCAATTGCTCTCTCTCCAATTTGTCGATTTGCACTCTCATGTTGTTCATTAAAAAAATTTTCTCCGATATGATTTTGCGTAGTTCATCGTAAACGATGCAACTGTAGATCATTTTTAGCTCTGAAGTCAAGTGAGCAAAACTCGCAGCTGTATACGTATGAAAGGTTCCCTTCTTCAATTTTGGTATCGTGGCAATTCGTATTGGTCCAGCGTTCATGTTGCTACGCAGCATATACGAACATAGCACATTTTCATGTAAGATTGAGCATCTAATCGCATCTAATTAAATCTTACCAAAAATTCATCGCGGTTACACCGAACCAAGCCGCAATTATTACAAGTATGCAACGTTAAATCCATATTGGAATGTACTTTCAAATGTTGTCGATATTGCGACTCCTCCGTAAACTCCTTGTTACATACATCGCATTTCTTCTGGTATGTGTGTATACGTTTCTGTTAATAGAAGTAAACATGGTGAACAAGACTTCAATCTAAACAAATTTTGTTCGTACAATATGTGCAACTAGACTTGACTGTTTGCTGAATTGTTTATTGCATTCATCGCTGTTGTAGTCAATATTATTAGCGTGGTTGTGATCTAAAAATGTTTTTTCTTTATTGAAGACACGATCGCAGCTGTAAATGAATGTAATTACGACTAAAATCACATAGTATATAAGTATATGTATATGGTAAACATACATCCTGCATACGTAATTGCCTTCGGGCTCGTGGTCGCAATTTATATGTTCGAAGAGCTCCTCGATATTATTGTTTGTATAGTCGCAAATCAAGCAAACCCTTGGGCGGCACTTATCCAAATGGAATTGCATATGAAATAGCAAACTATAAAATTACCAAAGATGTAATATTTTTCATATAAATATTGTGGATCTTTCTAACCGTTTCTTAGATGGAAAATATATAGCGCACTTTTCACAATACATTCGTAAGCCACGACGCCGTTTCATCGGACGAGCACACGAGTGCTTATTGAAAACCACAAAATTCGAAAATGTTTTCAAGCAATGCGGACAACTGCCATAGATCTGTAATCTGGGAGCGACATTAAACGAATTATATTTTATAATGTAAATTCTTACTCCTCCAAAGGTGCATGCTTCAAAACCATGTGGCGTGCTAGTCTTTTCTTGCCTTGTATTTGATCAAAACAATCTTCCGCAGAACACGAATAATAGTCATTAGGCAAAGAGTGCACCTTGCAAATATGTTCGTATAAAGTTTCAAATGTTTTCCATTCCAAGCAGCACATCTTATAGCAATTTAAAAATTAAGACAATAAAAACAGGTAAAAATTTTGCTGACTTACATGGCAAGCAGTAGACCACTGAAACTTAAGTGATGTTAAATCACTTTTGATGGCTTCGTCCAGGTACGCTGACACATCAACCGCCTCAACCTCTGAAATGTATCACTTTGCTCGCAGTCCCTTCGTTACTTGCTAATTCTATAACTTCTTACCTGCTATGAGCGGAGTCAAGGCAATTAAATCAATTTTATCCCCAATACATATGTCACTGTTAGTTTTAAATTCCTTCACTTTCATAACAGATTTATCTCCTTGTGAATGGGCATCACCAATGAAATCCACATATTCAATTGTGGTTTCATTTTGAGCTGTGGTGGGGACAGAACTTTTAATTTGACACAATAAACCTCCACCAAATAAACACGAACCATTTTCATCCTCATACTGCTGTCTAGTCACGATTTGGCAATTTTTGATATCCTTAAAAGTTATTTCAGTGTTCTGTATTTCTACATCGTCTTCGCCATAATAATTACTGATTGATTGCAAACTGTTTTTTCGCCGGACGTTGTTAAAAGTGGCTTCATATTCATCGACAATCGTGTCATGTTGAAATTTTCTAAATTCGGGGTTTCGTATGGATTCTTCAAGTTGAGGAAACGAGGAGTATTTCAGTTCCGCACTTTTTGAAGATTCTGCTTTAGCTGTATATAGTACCAAAGTTTTTTTCTTTTGTAGCTTTGTATGTGGCTCTGCTGAGATTATTACATCTGCCGCCCCTTCAACTAGTCTTTTTTGTTCTTTAACAGTAAAATTATGTACTTTTGGTTGAGTTTCTTTTAGTAGATTCTTTGGAGAAATTGCAGATTTTTGTTTATTATAAGCATCCACCCCAAAAGATTTGATCAGTTCGCCTAAACATGGCTCGCAAAGAACAGTATCGTTAACTGATTCTAATGTCACATCAACTTTGAAATAAATGTTCACTAATTTGGGCAATTCCAATCTTATGCCCAGCTCATCGAATATTTCATGATATTTCGTAAACGGATCCGATGTTTTACAGTACAAACAGCGCGACATTCCTTTACAGATAAATTCTCGAAAGCTACAAGCTACAAGAAAATCACTGTTGGGTTCAAACAACTGCAAAGCTTGATTTGCAATTGGAATTTGTTGAATTTTTAATTTTCACCACTTAAATGAAAAAATATGACTATAGAAAAACACTACCCTTTGAAATTTTTTCTTAAAAACACCAATTCGCAAATGATGTTCCGCTTTGTATACATTATAAAGAAATAGTGTTAAAAGGTAAAGGTGTTTTGGAAACTTATCAATACGTGCGATACATTTGTTATCGGTCGTCATTATGTAACTCGTCTGAGAAAATTGTGAAAAATCTCATCGCTATAGCCAAATACTGAAAGATTTCTGCGATTGGAATTTTTTTTTCAGAACTACCGCTTGTCTCTTGTGTCATATTGATACATAACTTCGTAAATTTCAAATTATTTCTTTTTCCGGGGTATATATTTTTTTAAGTTTTATTTTTTTTTATTTCATCTGGGTTTTTCTGCACCGAGAAAATACAAAGATAAACATTGACTTTTAATAATTATGTTTTAACTTTTAAAATTTTTATTTTTTTATTTTTAATTAACCGGTAGATTACTTAATTGGCATGATTAACTGCACATCTTTTGAAGGTCCAGATGGAAATGCGAATTTGACAGTCGCTGTAAACTTAGCTTATTTGCTGCGCGACTTTCTTCAGAACATAACAGCCCTTTTGATGACCCTCTCAGTTAGGACCGAGTTATTAAATGTTATCGGAGCAGTATTATGTCAGATGGCTGTGTACAAGCTGGTCAAACGGCGATCCGGCGGTTTGATCAAAATGCTTCTATTCTCGGAGTGTGGGACTTGGAACCACTCATAATACAATGCAAACAGTAGCCTGAATTTGGATACATTCCGTTTTGATTTTGATGTGTTAAATTATTTATCAATTATATTGTTATTTCATTAAATAAATTAAGTATCAATTATATTGTATGAACTTGTATTGTAAATAATTCAATTTTTCCCAAAGTCATTAACGTGTGCTTGCAAATCACTCAATGGGGGAAATTGTCTACAACATATGGGGAGCAGTCTTACGCCATATTCCCCATATGTCACGACCCTGCTTTTGCATGTGTTTAGCTGACGATCAACACGTTCCATTTTGAAGTCTACGGTAAATGTGTACTTGCTGAAGTAAATTAGCCAGGTCCTCAGCGTTTTTTTGGCTTCCTTGGCCCTGAGGTCGCCCACAATCAGCACGCGTTCGTGTCAGTAACTCTTCGGTACTTGTAAAATTTACTTTCAGGCAATTAATTTCGTCTATGTATGTTTTTCTTATTCATTTTATGAGAAGATGAAAATTGACAACGAAGATTTAATTTTTAGACTTGAACTTACCATATCTTTGAATTGCAGATTTGAAGCTACCAGTATAGACATTCGATGATCAAAATCTTCTGTAATTGCATCGTGCTCGGAACGTTCAATGAAATTGAGCATATGTGATTGAGGTTCGTCGAATGAACTCTATTAAATGTATGATCAATTGCTTCATCAGTATATTATACTTAATTGTGCTTATTCTATTAGAGGATGCAAACAAATTATACAATTTTTCGAAACTATAGCCGATTGAGTTCCAAAGATTTGATACTGTTTTGAGTATTACATTAGATAATAACCAAAGAAAAATAAATTAGATGCGAATAATTATGAAACAACTTGGACGGGTAAGCAGTTCTGGTCGTCAGGAAAAGTTACAACTTTAATGAAACCGAAAACATATGGATATATACCAATTGCTCTCTCTCCAATTTGTCGATTTGCACTCTCATGTTGTTCATTAAAAAAATTTTCTCCGATATGATTTTGCGTAGTTCATCGTTTTCCTTCTGACAGATATCCTCAAAAATTTTAATCTGCTCCGAATAGGCTTGGATATCCCTATTCAACAGAATATTTTCCTATTTTAATTAAAGGAAATTATTAAATTTTGCAATTTAACTACATCATCGGCGCAAACCTGCATTGAAACACTGGTAAACTGTGAGTAAATATGTTGGTTGTTGGCTTGGAATTTGTGCAATATGTATGTCGATTTTGTACACAATTAATAAAACTAAATTTCAACGTCAGAGCAGCTTGGGCTACCTTCAAGCCGTTATTCTAAGTTGGTAGTCCCGAAGTACAATTGAATTTATTAGCCTTGCTTTCCTGTATTCAATAAAAATAAATTCCTTTTTATAGTCACCCGTCACTCAAATTCTCAAGGCCCAAAAGCCTGGGAAAAATAATAATTGAAAGTTGCGAAGAAGCAATAATTTATATTTATTTATTGCTCTTTCACTCAACCAATCATGGTTTTTGAAATTTTGTGCTATGTTTGCAAACACACTGTAAATCAATTCTTCATTTGAATTTGTGAATCAGCAAAAATCGTTCGAAAGTGTGATAAATCCAATATCCATCAACTGGTACTGCACCATTTCCAATCTGCAACAGTTGTCTTGAGAACTCAGCTGCTGATGGATCGTTTTGCAATTCAACACGAAAATTTGTAGTAAGTGTCAATGTTTGCGGAAGTCTCCATAAATATTAAGTTTTCAAGAAGGCATTTATTGCATCAGCTGAAGTAGATCGAGGAATTACTGGTAATATCTGTTTAAAGTCACCAGTTAACAATACCAGGGCACCACTGCATTAGTAAGCGTAGAACAAGTTTAGTAATAAGTGTAGTCTTGATTTCCTCGTAGATCTTTCATTGTTCGATCCAAGGCTTCCAGCGATTTTTGTTAGCCATGGCACACTCATCCCATACAATAAAAACTTTTGCAATTCCAGATGTCTTTGGAATATTGCAAGTTGACATTTCATTAACTTGCATATTTAACGGTAATTTAAATGCAGAATGAGCTGTTCGGCCGTCATCCAATAAAGACGAAGCGAGTGCCAATGTGGTTTTATTTTGCGATCGTATCGTTGCTAAAATCAATTAAATCAATTTATTTTTTCCAAACTTATTTTACACCCATCGTCTCGACTTCCTCTAACACATATAAAAAGAATTTTTCAAATTCGTTCACGCATTAGCTCAAAATAATATTACACACAGAAATATACCTTCATTTTTATATATATATATAGATAGTGTTTTATTTGAAGTTCAAACTCTTGAGGAGTTACAGTAAGCTTATGAATTAATGTTGAATTTGGATCGTTAGCCGTTGACACGTTTCAACAGTGCAAAGTAGCTATATGAAGAGTTGACGATCTGAAAGTATATTAGACATAAATATAATAAATAAACAAAATTAATTAAATTAAAGGGTACTAATGGCAAAAACTCACCGAAGTGAATGCAGCTAAATTAAATATGAAAGTGGGATTTATTGTGCGTATATAAAGGGGTTGTTTGAAGCGTGACATCATCATAAAGCACATTTTCCGATTTGACTTATTCCATTTTACCCACTGAGCAGTATATACGGAATAGGATAACTTCTCATTTTTGAGTGTTACCTCATTTGAGTAGTAACACAACAAAAAAATTTGCAGTAACATACAAATCTGATAGATTGCGCATTTTACCATTTCTAGGAAAATGTCCTGATTTACCGACATGGCGTAGAAATTCGCAATCAACACTAAAATCGAACAAAAAATCTGCACAGATCCGGGTACCTTAATGAGTTCCTCGACGTAGCGCGCTGTTTGCAGAATATTGTCGTAGTTTATCACACAGTCACGCAACTCTTGGCTGATTTCGCCCCCCAGCAACTTTGGCATCTTTCCCAAGTTCGTCAAACGATCTGCGAGCATGTCTAACTGACATTGTACGAAGATCAGAAGCGCTGGCATTAGGGTATCATATGCGACGTTTATATAACAGGTCAAGGAAACCGCAACAGTTTGGTAAACATATAGTAGTATATAGCTCCAAGTTACATCCAAATTGAGCGGTTCGTACATCGATAGCGGAAGTTCGTGGTCTCCTACAACGCACTGTGTCAACAGCACCAAAGTACAAGCCGCAGTCGAAATTACCGCGAACCAGTTGCGAATGCCAGAAGCCATGAGTGAAGCTTGTCGCATAATTTTGTCCTCCCGTTCGTTGGTGGGACGATAAATAGACTCATGCATACGAGTAATAATCTTCTTAAAATGGCCATTCCTCGTCTTCACCACGATACACTTGGAAAGCACAGCCAATTCAGTTGCAAACATAAAAAACACCTTAATTACCTCAGTCAAGTTTGTAATGACACTGATAAAGCGAATCATTAGTAGCAGAACAAAAGAGCACACCCAGATGAAAAAAATATGGTAGCCATGTAGTTTATACAATCGCTGACGGAAGTTAGACGCACACTTCGGTAAACTCCAAAGGGCTATTGCCTTGAAATATTTAACCTGGTACTTGTAGTAGCCGAGTACAATTTCATCGTATTCGCGTTGAAGCATGGCTCTACTTTGCTGTATTTTTGGATAGGTGATTACTTATATACTACCACGAAAGTCAAGGACGTAATTATAGGCCATAAAGGACATCACTAAATGTCAGCTACTTAATTATACCCAATTACGCAAAATTAGTTAATATTAAAGTAGAATATAATCTAGTAAAGCTCATTATTATAAGGCATAATTTCTTGTAAAATTGCATTAAAACGTTTAGATATGTATATATGCATCTATATGCATATATAAAATTGGTAGTATGGTTGTTTGTCTATATGTTTATCCGTTATGGACGCCGAAACCGCTGGACCGATTTTAATGATATTTTCAGTGAATCAATAATAGCCTTAAGAAGGTAACAAAAAAGGTGGTGCGAAAAAGTCGTCGAATTCGCTAATTATTAAAACCAACTCAATTTTCAGATGCTTCTCAAACTGTACAGATACAAAAACACACAAAAACAAAGCAGCACCTGAGAATGGAGTTTGCCGGCAATGCTGCTCAAACTGTGCAAAGTCGCAATTTTCAAATATTCGAATGAAAAAAAAAAGTCAAACTCTGGAAGATCAACGAGAAAATCGCAGCAGTAGATAGAGCGAAGTAGACATCCGAAGAGCGTGACGCACGCAAAAGCAGCAACGCGTAACGCGGTCCTGACTAGTATGCTATATATATATTTATTTCTTTAGAACTATATAAATTAAGTGAAGATATCTTGATTATATAAAATAAAATATAAATAAATAAATTTTCACAACTTTGTTTAATAAATTATAAAAAAGAAATATTTTAATTCCACGAAATCTTTTGAAAGCGCTTATTTATTGTTTCCGCCGATCTGCACTGCTGGTCGCTCCTAATGAGTGACCAGGCGGACCACAGTGCCACTATCATCAAAAACATAGCCTTCCTCCCATTGACATCATGCCTGCTTTTTCGAACAAAGCTGCTGCTTTGTTGTTGGAGTGGTTTTCGGCGCGTAAACCAAGTTCAAAACACACAAGTATTAAAAAAGTTAGCAGAAAACTACTTTTGGATGCAAATCGATTCGCACCACTTAGTAGCTATTCTGTCGCTTCTGACATGGAGCTTTCTTTTGAAGAAGTGTGTCCCAATAAGTGCGAAACACCTTCTCTGGAAACTGTAAACTCCAATGAAACCGCTGCTTCGACCAGTCGGCCTGAGACCACTACTCATACTCCTATTATAAATAATCGAGCTGATTTAGGATTTATAACAAATTTCCGAAGCCACCGCCCATTTTCATTGTCGGCCACAACTTCTTGCACCTAAACACCTGATAAGCCACCTAAATGCGCACTTTGCGGCGAGCAGCACACTGCGAATTATAAAGGCTGCATTAAATACAAGGAAGCGATTACCAGGAGAGTCCCGGCAAGACGCCCTGCACCAAGCGCCTCTCAACACCATGAGATATCTGGCCACAATTCTGTGCCTAACAAGATTGTTGACGGGGTGTCGTACGCTGATGTATTTAAGAAATCGGTGTATCACCAACCGGCACAACAGAAACTCCTACGTGAGCAGCAGAAGCTACGTCAGCAACAACAAAAATCAGTCCAACTACCTATTCAACCTTACTCCGAGCCGAACAGTTACGAAGCAAGACATCTCTACCTAAGAGTCGTCAAAAGTCTCATCCGTTATCAAGTCAACGTCAAATCGCATTCCCTCACCCTGTTGGCAATAATGGATCGAATTGTCATCATTATCCCTCGCTCACCATAGATAATACCCAATCATTCTCATCTCCTGAACAGGTCGTCCAACTGTCGGTTGTGGTCTCCCGCCTGGGCAGTCTTAACGAGAAATTTTATCTAATTCTTAGATCTAAATTCTTAGTCGGAGGGGATTGGAACGCCAAACATCGACTTTGGGGGTCCAGACTTGCCACCCCAAGAGGCAATCAACTTCACAAGAGTATAATAAACTGTTCCAGAGAGGTTCTCGCCAACGGATCACCCACCCTTTACCCATACGATTCCTCAAGGTCGCCCGACGCAGTAGACTTTGCTATATACAATGGCATTCATCCAACAGCTCTGGACATTGCGGAGTCATCTGACCTTAGCTCAGACCACATCCCACTATTTATTGAACTTGGATTGATTCCAGATAGCATCGTATGCCGGTCCAGACTGCTCCCTCCCCACGCTAACATAACGGTCTTTCATCAGTGTCTAAACGAAAGGATCAACCTCAATATGGAAATCAATTCGGACAAGGATATAGATGATTCGGTTTACCTGTTCACTAAGAACATTCATTAGTCCGCCGAATTAGCCTCTTCATACCAATTCCCTTTTTCTTCAGTTGGTGAGATATAAACGCAGGCTACGACGTCGTTATATGAGATCACGGAATGAATTTGACAAGGCTGCATGGAGGAGAGCTGCCCGAGAACTGAGAAATGTAATGCAAGCTGTGCGATCGGAACATTTCAATAATCTGTTGGCTAATGCGGATCCAATGAAAAAGTCTGGCTTCAATCTATGGCGTGCCACCAAGTGCATCAAACAACAGCCTCACAGACATGCTCCAATCCGTGGGCCTCTAAACCAATGGCTGCGTACGGAGGCCGAGAAAGCAGAATCATTTGCTAATGAGTTGGATGGCGGTTCACGCCTTTTAGCCTGGCTGACCCTGGAGACGTTGAGGAAACAGCTGAAGTCCTATCGAGATGTATCTTAGACCACATTCCAACTAAACATGTCACCCCTGAAGAGCTTGTGACTCAAATTCAGAGACTGAAATCTAAGAAGAGCTTCGGACATGACCATATTGATAACAAGTTGGTGAAAGCCCTCCCTTGGAAGGGAGTGTTGTTCCAGATGTTGCTGTTCAACAGCATGCTGCGGATCTGCTATTTTCGCACACAGTGGAAGTGTGAAACGATATCCATGATACCGAAACCTGGTACTCCGGAGAACCTTGTCACATCATATAGGCCAATAAGTCTGCTTGCAACTTTTTCCAAAATTTTTAAAACATTATTTTTGAGCGGATTGTTGGCAGTGCGGGGTGTTCAAGAAGCCACTCCTGATCACCAATTTGGATTTAGATAGCAGCAAGGCACGCCCGAACAACTGGATCGAGTCGTTAATCACATACTTACTGCGTTTGAGATGAAACAGTATTCCTCTGCAGTCTTCCTAGACATCAAACAAGCATTCGATAGGGTATGGATCGATGGACTTCTGCATAAATTAAAAGTACTCCTGCCTGGCAAACAGTTTTTACTAATGCGAAGCTTTCTTCAACGACGAACCTTCTCTGTGGCGGTAAGAGACAAAATTTCCACCATCAGGCACCCAAATTATTTTTTTTTTTAATCCGACAAATGTCGGATTATCTTTGATTGTTATAATCTAATTATAAAAAAAAAGATTTACAAGGTAAGGGAGCAGAAAATCTCTGAAGCTTTCGGCAAACCAATAAAATGTTACAATCTCGTTGTCGTTGATTATAGGAAAGCACCCTACCGATGAAAATATTGCCACTTGTCAAACCGGATTCACATCGTGACTGTCCATCTTAGGTACGCCACCCAAGGTGGTTTTATTTCATCTACTCGTAGGCGTTAATTACATTAACCTGATCACGTTCCTCGTGGTTTAATTCCCAATGCATTAAAGGGAACTGCGCATTAGGCACAAGATTAACCTCAAATATAATCTCCAAACCGTAACACTTTAAGTTCCTGTCGAAGCAATAAGTGAAAAAATCCCCCTTTCAATTCATATATTTCAGCCGTACATTATATCACATTTTATACCGGAATATTATTTTGTTGAATGAATGTGTTTATTGCAAATTGTAGCTTCACATACGATCTCACAGTGCTCAGTTTTTAATGTTACACTTACCGATGAGAAGGCCATCAAACTGAACGCGTAGTTTCGATTAATTGTCCTTATCTTAATTGGTGTGCCAAATCTCAACATCATTAACAACATCATCTTCTTGTCCTCCTTCCTCCAGCCAACCCAATTAGCTCGGTACAACTCATGTGAAAGTCTCTCACTTCTTTCAATTATCCCATTTGCAAAATAACACAGCAGGAATATTTGTGACAACATGCAAATCTGATAGATGAAAAACCGTAGGAAGTTGCCATAGTCATCTGAAAGCTATGTTAAGAAACACTGAGTAATGTTAAAAATCTTTCTAATTCTTTGAACGAACCATAGACATTGCATAGAAATTAGCCACAAGCACCAAAACGGAGCAGAAAATTTGTAAGGATATAGGCCACGTGACTATTCTTTCAACGGATCTGGCCAACTCCTCTATACGCATGTAATAACCCACACAGTGTTTCAACTGTGTGGTAATGTACGCCGAACTCTGGTCAATGCCAAGATGGCACATGCGATCAGCGAGTATATCTAATTGGGCCATTATGAAGATATACATGCTGGGGCAAAATGAGTCAAAGGCCACATCAACGCAAGCCACAACGGTGGTGGCAAGATACTGATACAAAAACATAAATATATAAGCACTCGTGTACTTTGTATTTACTGGGTTATAGGTGGAAAACGGTAATTCACGGCCTGCCATAAATATTCTCATCAAAATCAGTACATTCAGGGTTATGAAAGTTATATAACCATAAATATTACGAACTCTGCAACTCTGAACTCCCGCAGCTTTAAATATTTCGCGTTCACGCTTATTTCTTGGCTGAAAGCCCTCATCATGAATATGATTGAATAGCGCAAGATAAGCACGGTTATTTAATTTCACATTAACAAACTTCGTTTGGAAAGATATTATCGTTACAAAGATATAGAATATTTTGATTATCTCATCTAGTTTAGAAATGTTTGCCACCAACTGTATGAACATGCTCAAGCCAAACCAAAATATCCAAAATAAATACAGAAACCAAAAGTAGACACCGTGTAATATTTTTTGGATAAGCGTAGCGTCGTCTTTCGCCAGCCACAAAGCAAACCAGTTTAGAATTTGTTGCTGGCAATAATAGAAATCGTTGACCGTTGGTTCTTTCGGTATCTCCATTTTTAAAACAACTATAATCCTCCAACTGTCGTTGGAGGATTATAAACGATTTTTTAACAGTAATTAAAACTGAAATAGAGTGACAACCCCCGCAAAAAGTTAAGCAATTAAAAAGTATTTAGGGCCATTTAACTTTTAATGAAATTTGAAAATTGTTTCGTAAAGTATCATGTTTTGTCATATCAATCACCTAGCTGGCAAACGCGACGCCTGAAAAGGCTACACCCCTACATCGCTCATTCCGCATCAGGGATGAGTGTTCAGTCATACTAATTTATTATTCTGCATATAATTTTTAAACGTTATAAAACTCGGTGGATATCGCCTGACTTCATCATAATTTTGTATATTAAATCGTGTAAATCGTCGAGGATAGGAAATCAGTCAAACGACTAATTGTGAATTTTTATATGACCAATAATTTGATCTAATGTTGCTGAAACTTGAAAATATTTAAATACAGAATAAGAACAACGTTTTGACTCTGTTCTTTTTACGGTTGCAACTTTGTAAATTTCACTCAGGTAAGTAACCGCCCATATCTTTACTATCCACTTGCCGCTTACCTAAAACTATAATAAATGCATATTAAGTGCACACTGTCATCAAGATATTAAATATTGCAATCGATAATTATAGCCTTCATCAATCAACAAGAAATATGCAAAATGCAATATTCAAATAATAAAAAATGCCCAAACAAAAACACCAAATGTTTTAACAAACCACTTCGTATATATTTCTTTGTATTTATCAAAGTACATGATAAATTTTAAAATACTCAGATGTTGATTTTTTATTGTTTCCACATAGTAGTTATTAAACGATCAATGAAAATTGAAAAAATAAATAACAATAATATTTATTATTTATTATTAGTATCAATATTATTTATTTTATATTTATTATACCCTTTCCGGTACTAGCAAAGAAAATAAAAATGCAAAAAAGTACAAAAATCAAGTATTTCAATGATGTCTTAGCAAGAAATTTGCTTTATTAAAGTTATGAAAATGAGAACTTCGTCACCTTTGCATTTTCCATTGAGTATCGTCACATGAAACAAATTAATCATCAGTTTTCTTATCACCAAATCCGTTTCGTTGTTTTAAAGAAGTAAAAAAACATGTTTAGTGCACGAAGAATATTGCGCACAAACCTTTCGATTTGAGTTAAACTTTTATTATTTTTCTTTGACAGACTTACGATTTCTAGTTTGACATTATTTTCAATGGCAATTTAATGAAGCAATATTGATTTCATATAATTAATAAAATTTATTTATTATTTTTCCCCCGACTTTCGCGGTATACTAATTTTTACTGGTGTTATAATAGTTAATTTTTTTGCAACATAGCCTAAAATTTAAATAAAGAATGTCCTAACTACAAACAATATAGAAACAATAATTTCGGGGAGTTGCTATTGAATTGAATAAGTATGTAATTAATCCTCACTTTTATTAATCAATTTCAAAACGACATTTCCATTTTGTACTTCGAGAGCATATAAACTACCATCTTTGATTTCATTATTGAGTACCTCGTCAGTGACGGTCACAAGTGCGCCCGATGGGCCTGACACATAGATAAAACTTTTGTTGACATCACTGAAGATGTTTGAACCGCTGCCTGAATATTTTGAATGCATATTCCAGCCATTGTAAAGACCACCCATGCTATTTTCCAGTGTATTATTGGCGCTCTTTGCAACCGTCTCATAAAAACCTGGCATCTTAAACAATTTCTGTGTAAACTCCTTGGCGGAATTTGTTATCAAGTAGAGTGCATTGTAGGTGCTGCCATCGAAGCTCACGTAAAGTGTTAATCGTGGTGTAATCGTTCTGAAAGTGTGTTCAATTGTGGTTCTATAACGACTACAAAAGCAAATACGAACTTACTTGGCGCGCAAAATATTGAACATTCGTATGCCGTCTGCAACACCGCAGATTTGAATAAGATCTTCTTTAGACATTCTAAAAATAAATGCAAAAACAATATAATTCAAATACCAAATAAATTTTGTTCGCAAGGTTCTACAAATAGCAAAAAAGCAGAAACACAATAACACATGTACATTTATTGTATTGGTACAATGCAATTATAATAATAATATTCGTATTCAACAAAAGCAAGTACACACATCGATGAAACCGCTCTTACCTCATGATATCAGCGCCAGAGAATTGAGCGAATGTTGTAAGATAAGCCGTCAACCGATGATTGGTGAGCCATTGAGTAACTTGTGCTGGCGTCGATTCTGGAACTATGTTCAATTTCTACCAAAGTAAAAAAAATACGTGAAAATTTATTAAGGGTAATATACTTAGTTCAGGGACACATACATAATCATCTACAGCCGCTGCCACATGTTGTGGTGATACTATATTTGTGGTATCCATCAGTTTTAGCGTTGGCGAATTTGTCGACGTAACCGAATTTATTGCTATCGGGCTACTACTGCTTCCTGCTGATGCACTTGCAAATTGCAAAATTCCATCGTATTTTGGTACCTGCACCGGCGACTTTGGCCAGATTTTCATACTGCAAACAATAAGAGATACTTTAATAATAAGTAATAACAAAAAAAAAATTACAAGGTTCATAGTATTTGTTGCAAAAGACGATAAGAAAACTCGCCGTCTTCTACTGTTCTTCTTTTTCTTTGTGTGTATCGTTTTTTCGCATACATTAGTGCGGTAAATTTTAAGAAAAAATACTCACTAATAAATCGTTTTTGCTTGATTTTGTTTTTATAGCGGGCGACGCGGCCCTGACCAACCGAAAACACGGTACCACTATCTACCGACAGAAACAAGTTGGCTGTTAGACAATTTAATATAGGGCGTGTGAGAGCGAATAGGCTATTTATATAGCATAAAGCGTCGAATGAAAGGGATCACATGAACAAACGTCAGTCTTCTGACCAACATATACAACAACTAAATTTATGTAAATCAATCTGATAATGTAAGATTGATCGTAACAGAATAGAAATATTTTCGACCAACCATTCGATACGTTCAATTGTGGTTCTTCTTTTAAACTGTATATGTCACTTATGTAGCTTTTGTTTGTGGATTTCAAATTGCTTTTATATCCTAAAAACAAGTAAAGAGAAAAACAGCAACCAAATATGCGAAAACCGGTTGTAGATCGTTACTTAAAGACAACCAAGGGTACATTTATTCCAGACCTGTTTCAGTCGAATAGGTTCCAGGTAAATTCTGCACTCTTTTACTCACAGACTGCCATTTTCATACTTTCCTAACTTTGAACATTTCACAAAAATGAGTAACACTTAAAAACGAGAGAAACTCGTTTCCAGCCTATTATGCGTTTGTTGTTATTGAGGACAACAATCTTTCCAGGTAGAGTAAAAGTAGAACATTTTCTAATTCAATTCAAATTATATAATTTGATAATACATAAAATTATCGTAGTAATGTACCCCCCCACCGGTGCCGTAAACCCAATCCTCCACTGACAATGGGGTCAGGTCATGGGGAGTAGGTAGTAGACGACATAACTCCCACCTAGGTTTGTATAATTTATATACGAGAATTCACACTACATTTGACAGACAGTTACAGTTTAGTTTGAGTGGATTCATTTCCTGCTTGTCGACGCCGGGTATCGAACCCGGGCCCTTGCAAATGCAAAGCCCGCGCTTATTCTACTGAGCCACGCCGCCGTTGCTTATTGTGCTGAGAAATGTCTACTTAGCCTTCGAAGTTTTTCTTAAAATTTACAATTCGAAAATAAAGCTAGCCATAAAATTGACGCGCAAAAACGTTTGTTACGTCGAGCACGTGTAACGGAAAAAAGTATGGCTTATCTTTAAGCCTATAAAAGATGACTACTTTATTTATGAATTCCCATGTACCAAAAACGCTTATCGGATGTTTTACAAAACATATAAAATTATGTAACGACCCAGCAATTAAAATAGACAATTGCAGGAATAACTTTAAACTAAAAACCTGGACATATATTGTACTTACTATTCTGGGCTGTAACAACCACTGGGCGCAATCAATTCCAAAGCAATGTCATTCATAATGGTACATTCATAACTGGGCTGAAATTTCTCCTGTTCGGACTGCGGACGTTTTTGGATTTTTTCACGATCCTGTTTGTGTTTGCGGTCGGCACCTTTCAGCTTAAAAACCTGTAATCAATAAGAGATATACATATGCATATTGAAAGGCAAACAAGTTTCTCTTTTTCACACTTAACTAGTTATTGCATTAACTTGTGTAATTTTATTTGCTTCATTTGCTTACCAAGTTGAACTAAAGCTAGCCAAAGTGGAAATACTATCTTGCTAATGTTCTAATGTAAAGTTATCTACCTTAATCTGACAAGCAGCTGCATGCACTGGTTGCTTGCCGTTGAGTGTTGCTGTAAGTGTAGAGGCCGCATTTAACATGCCGCCGTTGCCATTGCCGTTGCTGCTACTGCTACTGCTACTGCTAGCACCGCTGACGAGCCCATTCGGTGTGCGATTACCGGGCGTGCCTGGTGGTGAAAGAGCGCCAGAAGTTGTTGCTACCGTCGCCGATGATGATGCAGGCGTGCCATTGTTCTCATTATTGTTGCTACAGGTATTTGTATTATTGATTTTGCTATTGTTTCCACTTGTACTCTCTAAATAAGTTTCAATTTGTAGTCGAAATGGTACACCCTTTTCTCCACCGTGCTTCTTTGGTGTAAATTCGGTCGAAATGCAATTAACCTTGATGTAGACACCGACCTCCTTCAATGGATCCCAAAATATTTCAACAATATTCAATGAATTCGAATTCAATGGTTGCGAGACATGACAAAGACCATATGAGAGAGGCACATCGACTTCAATGATACGTTCGCCAGGACGCGATGCCTGCCATTGACGCATTTGTTCACGCTCCATAAACTGAAGACGACGCTCGTGAAAACAGATTTTTATAACACTCTGCAAATACGAAAAGGCACAGAAAATCATATAATATATACAACTTCTCTCTATACTCTTTACATTATGTGAACAGATTATAACTTTGTGATGAAATTTGTAACACCGTGAAGCATATATTCTTGATCAGCTCGACGAAGCGAGTTGGTTTATCCAAGTCCGTCTGTACGGCTGTATGTGTGTAAACTACCCTCAATTTGGAGCTATAATGCTGAAATTTTGCATGAAATTTCATTTTACCATTTATCGCAACCAGTCGGAATCGATCTCTTATACAAACCAAAAATTAAAATTATTCGAAAAAAATTTTTTGCCTATCAATCCGAAATTTAGTCACGCTTAATTTCAGATCTATACACACAAACACTGTAAATTTCAATATCATAGAAATACTGAATTGAAATGTGTTGAAAAAGTAACGCTTTGACGCTAAACATACTGAACCTATTTTAATAATAATAATATTTTAATAATATATTTAATATTTTAGCAACACATTTGCGCTATAAAAGACACTGGCATATTTACTTTTTGATTCTTTTTTAGGAAAAAAAAGTTTTTTTAGGATTAAATTTTTGGAAAACCATCAAGCATACTATTATTCTATGAAAAAATAAATGTAACACGGCAAAGTCGGGTAAAATAGCTAGTTTGTTAATATACGACACATACTAAAGCTTTTCCGAAATCCCATTCCATCCCATTCCATTTTACAGACTTAAGCTACCTCCTTTTCTTTCAGAGTCTGTCAAAAAAGTTTTCAGAATTGTCTCAAAACCTGAAGATTTGAGGACCCTGGGAATACTGAATTGTATAGCTCCATATTACCCATGGTTCTATGTTGAGGCGCAGAGAGAATTTAAATCATTACAAAAATATAAGTCAAATAAATAATATGGATGTGGCAGAGAATCGTGTGCTGAAATTATTTAAATGCTTTTTTTCTTAGTTATTTACATTGTTTTGCAACCTTTTAAATGAAATGACCCACTACTCATTTCCAACTGCAAACAACAACAATAATATCAAGACAATAACACAAGCGCGGCTATCATTTCCTCTGTACTCCTCGTCTCACAACATTTAAATTAGGTTTAATTAGGGCATATTAAAATCAATTAACTTAACTAACATTTCTCAATTTGCAAATGCGAATACAGACAAGAAAAAGAATGTATCTGAATCGGTATTCTTACAATTGATTCATTCCTTCAAGAATGAAACAACAATAGTAGCTATAATATATAAGCTGAAACATCAACGTCACCATGAAGTTGATGGGTGATCAACAACAATACATGCAATAAAACCAAAAACAACACCGTCGTTTTATCAAGAAAACTGGCATTAAAATACTCGTATTATAGAAGCAAACTCAAAAGCGACGACTCTACATAGGGTTTAGATAAAGGGAAAATAATGTGAGTCATGTTTTAAGGAGATCATACTCTACGTAATTATGTAGGTAAACCAGTACGCAGCAGTGTTATTAAAGTAACATCAACAAGTATTAGCCCTAACCACTATTAATTCGAACCCTTACGATTTATGTACATTTTTAAAAGTTTTTTTAGCATTTATATTTTAAATGTGTTAAGTAGTGTGTTTTTTGAAAGGCGGTAAAATCCACTTTTACAAAAAATGACTTAAATTAATAAATGCTGGAAACAAGAATCGCACACACACACATCACTTACCTTCAAGATCTTATCCCGATAGAATGTCAAATCTCCAATCTTTTTCAACTTGATCTCATAGCTTTGGCCCTGATTTAGATAAGTCAATGTTTCCTCATTGTTCTTCGTTGCAATGGATGTTGCTGCAGCCAAAATGTATTGAAATCTGAAATTACAAGAAAATAACCTTGTATAATAACAATAATATTAAAAGTCGATCTGATTAAATTATTATGTTAAGGGATTTGCCTCGTACTTGTGATCTTCCGAGTGAACTGACGTAGACCTTGTACTGGAAGAATTTTCAATCTTAGTCGCGTCGACCACATTCAGCTGCTGGATGACGGCGCTACCATTGCGTACTACAACAGTTAGTAATTTAATTTAATTAATTGAAATAGACGAATGCGTTTAAAGTTTTCGGTCAATATATTTTTGCTCTCACCGTAGGTCTCAAAAACATTATTGTTACCACATGACTTGTCCGGCGCCACAGTAGATGTCGAAGAGTTCAACTCATAATCTTGTATTGTGGGTGAATTCTGAGGCGATCCACAGCCGCAATAGTTCCCCTTAGCCTCAGTTCTTCCATTCAACTCATGCTTGCCACTGATTGTTGACACTTCGGTCTGTGATTTCTCGATTTTAGAATGTAATTGGGAATTCTTTGAGTTCGAACTATTTGTTTTTAATTGTTCACACTGAGGCTCTTGTTTAAGCGCGGCCAAACCAGGTGAGAAGGAGAGAAATGTTTCACTATACAGAAAAATTGTATTAACAGTTCAACATTTTAATTAAGTATTACGTAATCATTGTTTACTCACTTATTTAGGTAAGAGTTACTATTGAACTCAACATTCAAATCGAATCCAATATCATCGCTCCAGCTGCTTCGGGCTACAGAATTAACAGATTAATTAACTTATTTATTGTTATTTAACCTCACATTATAGGTACTGATCTTTAAACAATTTCATACAAATATTGTAGTAAAATTAAAGAAATAGGAAATAAAATTATGGCTCAAACCCTGTTTATAGTATATTTTGTCACATTAAATCAAAAACCAAAGGTAATGTATATAAATGTTATTTGAATCCGTTTTAATACATATATCGCATATATATACATATTAATATACTATACTAATCGTGATTGTAAGTGTTGATCCAGAATTGATTAGGGTAATCCAAGCAATTAGAAAATTTCAATGCAATGCTTACTCCTAATAACGAAGAATAACTAAAAGACATTTCATTCATACTTCACATAGACCGCACAATATATTCCACAGTTACGAAGAACCGGTAACATCTATTAACTAGGAAACCACCTTTAAAATATACACCAATACTACAATTATAAATATGGTGCTTTATCTAACAAACTTCTCAGTTTTGAGATAACTAAACGTACCATTTCCACCGTAGTGATGTTGTTGATAGTATCTACGATTTTGCGCGGCTGAGTTGTTTAAAAAACTATTGTTTTGCATTACTATGCAATTAAAAAGTATAATTTGCTTTTAAATTCGATTTTATTTAACAAAAATCATGTAAATGTACTAATTCAACTTACTAAACAAGCGAACCTGTTTATATATTTTCCTCATACTCTTCTTTGCAAAGAATGGCATTTACACATTTGTATTTGCTTATATATATATGTACTTCCACACTTAATAATTATTATTAATTCTAATTCCACTCAAAAATTTTCCATCCCATCTCACGAGCGTCGTCGAGAAAAAACAAAAACAAGAACAAAAACCTGTAAAATAAATTGCGGCTAGGCCAAACATACAATACTCTTCATTTTAGAAGTAATTGAGCAAGTTTGCATTTTTTACAGTATATGGTTTGACTCCTAACACCTATTTGATGGGCTCTGGTTTCCATATGGCAAAAAGAATATTTCATAAGATATACTCGCATTTTACATTTTATTCAGACAGACTTACAGACAAGATGAACACAATTTCATTGAGTAGATTTAATATTTGGTATACTTAATGCAGTTTCCGATTCCTTTATATTATTACAAAGTTTACTATAAAAATTCACTCCGTGAAGAGTACAGTGATGACGGAGTTCATTTACGTGTGATCTACAATAAAGTAAGCAAATAAATTTGCCTTATCTCCTCTATTTACTTTCTCACACCATAATAAGTTGAGTAGGGCATAGGAGAGCAGATTGCATACATATACCCTTTTCGTATATACAATTTTCATTAGCTGTAACACATATATATGTAATTTGTATATACGATATACTCGTATTTATTAACATGACAAACTGAGTTTTGTATGTTTCTGAATAAAAATAATATTCCGTCAATAAAATGAGATAACTACAACTGATCGATACAAGCAATGAAATTTTTTTTAATGTACCAGCAAGTAAGGTTTCAGTGAAAAGTGCTGCGGAGCTTCACGTTCCGTTCGGTAATAAGTGATCCAACGAATACCACAACGATCAGGGAGATCTTTAGGTTCAGCAACAGATATTTCTATTCAATACGTCAAAATTTGGTTCGGCTTCTGCGCCCGAGAGACAAATATTGTCCGGCAAAGTTTTCGCGTAGTTGCCGTTTTACCTTAGTGTGACACCGACCGGACCCGACGACTAGGAGAGAAGGCTCTCACACAAAGCATAGACTAAAATTCCAGTTCTTATTAATAATATTTTGTTTGAAATCATCCATATCAGTGTAGAAATTAAGTCCAGAGGGGTTAACTAAATACATTTATTAACCAGCAATCTAAGGAAATCGGCCTATAAGAGAAAGTCTGTCGCAAATAAATAAAAGGCTTTAATTCTGTTCAATAACTGTACAAGTTAATATTCCATGCGAACACATGTCGAGCACCAGCATACTGTAGTTTGAAAGCAAAGATTGGTTCTCCTAAAGTTTATTTTTATGGATTTCAAAATATCATCCTTTGGGCTTCACTGAATTGAAGGTAATACTAAGAAACGAACCTAGCACAAGAATCTCAAGAGAAAACAACCAACAACCTTCACTCGTGTGGTGACGTACGTAACCACGACGAACCAGCCGATTGTGCATCACGTGGTCTCACCCCTGTGACTCTTCACGACCTATGTGGGTTCGGTCCTTCCTGTATCAAACGAATTAAAGACCCGTGACCGAACAACGAATTCGCCACAGCGGACGAAAGCTTAGCGACAAATAAACAATGGGTTGAAAAAGCCCAAACTAACGGTGTCACATCATGTGAACCATGATAGATACTACAATCGACTCCTAATTGTTATTGCTTACATTCGAGGTCTTCAACACTTAGCTTATTTTTAATTCACGTTTCTTTTTTTTGCACGTTTCTTTTTCAAAAAAATGTTTTATCACTTTTAAAATAATTCGTGATCCCGTTTTAAGAAGAAACTTCTGCCATTCAGTTAAATTTCTCATTCTATGGTTCTATTTTGAATAGCAACTTAATCAATTTACTAAAATTCTTGGGGATGAGAAGCTTAGTGACAATGGCAAAACAAGGCCCCACAGCCCAAAAAGAAAGTGATGAAGAGAGTGATGACGTTTGTGAGACTATGCATATTTAGAGCATCTTAAGTTCGAAGAGGGCTCGATTTGCAAATGAACTTGAAAATCGTTTTATAATGCACGGTCCTGAAAATGAGCCAGAGCCAGCTGAATTTCAGCGCAATTGAAGAGAAACGATAAAATGATACAAAAATCTACAGAAAGGCATTAGGTTAAAAACACAAAGATAACCGATTTTTTCTTTTTTCAATCCTAAGTTTTCAATTATTTTCATTTCTAAGTTTTATTACCTGAATTTTATGGTACCGCACGTTTTAATGCATAGGATTACTCGTGTGTCTGCAACACTGTTACATCCAATTTACTCCGAAACTACTGGACCGATTAAGTTGTGTAATATTATCAAATAAAATGGCTTGTTTTTTTTATAATTTTAAAGTTATTTGAAAATAAATTAAAATTTATCACACAACAACAACAACGGCACACGCCACAGAAAAAACGCGCCAAAAAGCAACGGGGGCGGCAAAACAGATGACAACAACAAGAAACATCAAATGTCCCTTGTGCAAGACGTTTTAATAGTTATTGACAAGCCGTACGTTACTCACATCTACGAACCACAAGCGTTAAGCCAATTCTCATAACGCATGATGGGGAACATTTAAAAAAAAGACCTGCCTAGCGACTTTCGAAAGCAGTGACATCTCTGCAAAATTTTAAGGCTATAAAAATATTCAATAATATGCACGACAGAATTCAACAATTGACAATGTACTCAGCAATTTCCCTATAAAATTCGGATCCATATGTACTTTTTCTTTGGTTACCAAAAACAAATTCGAAACAGAACATGGTTACATTTTCAACGTACGGAAGATTTTTCAAGCGAGGTCAACTCTCGCACTTGGCTGTCCGTTTTTTTTTTTTTTTCATTGGGACATATTACACATTTTACACTCGTATCGTGTTCTTATATTCATATAAGAATTAAGTAAATCAAAACATTACCTGATTGCTTTTCGCGTTTCTGTTTATCTTTCTCCTGATGCACTACTTTATTTGGTAACTCGCCAGATTGATTTTCTGGTGAATTTTCACTCTGACCGATATCTAATGAGTCCCAATCCATTCGCCTTTTGCGTGAGCCGCTGTTTGAGTAAATTGTTTGGACGTCTATAATCTGGGGCCCCGGTGAATCTTTTGATTTGGTGTCCGCTGCAAAAATGTGTTAGGCAATTTAAATTCATTTTTTATGATTATGATATAGGGTTCTCTAAGTATTCAATCTATTAATTACCTGTCCAAGATTCTTCTGAATTCGGTGGTGAATCTACAAAGTTAATAACTTGTTCATAATCCGATCCGATATGCTGATGATGATAACCACTTATGTAATGACGATTTTGAATCTAAACAATTATAAAAGTATGTAAAGAACTTGATAATTTTTTCCTATTCGCAAATAATGTTTCAGTTCGCATGCATGCACGAATGTAATGTAATGCCCGTAAAAAAAGCAACAATTTAAAAGCATAGCATGGTAAGTTTAAAAAATAACTTTATTTTCTTTGATTAACGAGATTTGTTTTACAATTTCAGTTTCACACAACAAACCTAGTCAGAGTTATTTAATTACTTAGTTCCGTCTGACCTCTTCCTAAATGGAGGATTGGTTTTAAGGCACAGGGTACATTACGATTGTTCAGCATAGCGCCCCGGAACAAGTTAATTTCCGCTTCAAGAAATTAATCACAAAATAATTTTTCGTTGGTGGTATTTATATTTGTAAGTAACACCAATAGTTAGTTCAATAGGATTGTGATGAATACTTAATCGCTTTTGATGAACAATCTATATATTAATTTATAACAATCAAACGAGCTAATCTAATCATAAGTTATGACAAACGTTAATAATAATATATGGAATTACAATATATGGATTATTTTTAAACCATTCAGAAGGTTCTACAAAATTGAATAAGAACTCGGTTACTATTTTGTGCAACCTCGTTGAAGCTTTTTATATTTTAAATACGTAAATCTCCATTATCCAAATAACTGACCCCAACGCCATACACCAAGTAAGTAAAAGCAAGTAAAAAAATATTTTAATAATAATAATAATGATAGTAATAATTATAATAATAATAAATAATAAATAATAATAAATATTAATAAAAAATAATATCCTCCCCAATTCACAGTTTGGCTCCAGCGCTAATCTAAGCTGCATTCACCCTCTCTGCAACCACAAAGAATTTATTAAGAATGCAATCTAATGCAAAAAGTCAGTGGGTTTGGTGACTGTGGATGTGCAGGCTGCGTTCGATACTGGTTTTATTCCTCCGCAGATAGCTTTAGCGAGATTTAGATTATCCTTGAAGAAGCGCTTCACATTTTCGCCACTTACTTCCACAAATGGAAGATCATATTGAACACCCAGAAATCAAGCGCTATCTACTTCTCCCGGAAGCGAAAGCCCTCCCTTTTTCCTAGTACATACCTACTAATAAATGCTGAACCCATTATGTGGAAAGAGAGCATAAAATATCTCGGACTTTACTTTTATAAAAAACTAACCTTCAGCTTGCACGTTAGCAAAATATTAGACGAAACAAACAAATTAATCAGAACATTATATCTTCTCAAAAATAGAAAGGCAAAACTAACATTAAAAAATAAATAAATAATTTTTAAAACCATTTTCGTCCCTATGATGCTATAAGGTTCAGAAGTCGGTGGTGACTGTGCAGCGAGTCAACGTATGAAACTGCAAAGGGCGCAAAACAAGATACTTAAAATTATGCTAAATTTACCATTATTTCCCCACTTATATACTTCATAAAAAGGCAGATGTGTGCTTGATTGACGAAAAAGTCGGCTTAGCTCTATTCACTTTTATTTCAAGAAAATAAATGATTGCATCTCTCTTGCTGACCTGTGCCACTTAAGCTAATTCCTTAATTAGCTTTTGATAGCACCGCTCTCTTAGTCTTAGTTAGTTGTAGTCTTAATTTAATTTTAGGTTACTTTGTATATAAGGTCTTTTTCTCCACTTTTCCTTACGAATATTTTGAATACATCTCTAAAATTTTAACCTTGTTAATTATATATCTTAGTAATGAAGCTAGACTAAGCTATACTCTCTCTATACAACTGTAAAATTTAATTTAAATATAATACCAAATCTGATGTTAAAAAAAAATATATATATATATATATATATATAATAAATATATACATATAATATGATATATAATAATTAATAATAATTAATCATAATAAATAATAATAATAATACTAATAATAGTAATAACAATAATAATAAAATCAAAATAAAACCGATCTATCTAAGGTCGATAGATCTTATAGAGAACATAGGTCGCTAACAAAGCCACAAAAAATTATACAGATATTGTTCAAGATTTATTGTTTATTCAAGTTTTTTATTTACCTGATTAATGTCACTGTTGGTCTGATGCCCATGAATATTATTGTAATTATGTGTTGTTTGATTCTGATACTGATTATTATCTCGCATTGAGTTGTTGTATTCCATTTGATCAAAATTGTGTAGAATAGAAAAATCCAATTTTGTTGATGAACGTAGTAATGAATGTTGTGGATCAAGTATTGTATGTATATCCAAGGGACCGGAATTTTGTGGTAGAAACGACAAAGCCATTCGTATATCTCAACAAAATGGTTCAAGCTGGTTGTTCACTTAGCCGGTTTTTACACTTGGAGTCCAGTTTAAATTTTGGATTGAAACAATTTTGCAGAACACGGCCTCAAAAGTTCGATGTTAGTATGTTAGATAGTTTTGAATAACCACAAAAACCTAATTATGTCCTTTTCAAGAAACACGGTGTTCTAGGGTGAACTAATTTCGATCGTTTTGCGTGCTATTTTCGTAACACACACGCAGCCCTTTAGGCAATTTTACTTATACACAAAATGACGAATAAAACAATCAAAACGTTTCTTAATTTTTGTTAGACATTTTTATGGCATAAAATAACTAGTTCTGTATTGTAGCACAGCACTTTGATTTTTTTTAGTTAGGCACTATTTATTTGATTTATATTTTTATTTTTTTATTCAGTTATTCAATTTGTTTTGTGTTGTTTTAACATAAACACATATTTTACTAATAAACCAAGCAATATCGATGACTATTTTTCAAAAAGACTTGCATGGGTAATCAATTAAAAAAGTACAAAAAACGAATTGTATAGTTTCTTTATCCCAGTAGTCTCACGCTGACGATGGCTTCGAAGTAACGTGTTTTCAATTTTCAACAGCATCTTGTTTCTCAGATACATATAGCTTTTTTGATATTCATTTGACATGCGTTGCAGACGAATTTCAGATTTCTCCATTTATTGTCGATGTTTTGAAAACCGGCACAAGTGGAACACTTTGAAAAATAACCGAATCTGTATAATCTCGTTAAATCGAGTCGGTATAAGTCTAAATGAAGCCGCTGTCAGATCGGCATTCTAATATGCTTCATTAACCGTTACGAAAAACAAATTGAACACTCACTAACTCTGTCTCCTTTTTTTGTTTTTGTGGTATATTACAACGATTATAACATTCTAAACGTTTGGTGAATTACGTGAACTTTTTTATACACTAGTTTCCACAAGGCTGTTTACGAATTTCGTTGTCAAAGTATTAACAGAGAATATAGAATATTCGCCAACACGTTCATAAGCGTTATTATCTTATTATATATTTTTTATTAAATTATTTTTTAGTGAATCGCGTTTTTTTCACTTGAATGCGAGTTTTGACTAAGTTTAAAAGTGGTTCCTTGATATATTTGGATACTTTGATTTCTTGGTTTGTTAACACTTTTGCAAATACTCCGTTAATTATTGCAATCAGTTAGAACTACTTCGGCGAAGATTTGATAAAACTCTGTTTAGGATTTAAACGCACGACGAATGAATCTCGTCATTGGCTTCGGTCTATGAATTATTATTTTCGTTTCTCTGCTCTCTTTTTATTGTTGTATGTTTGTTTTTTCTTTTTTACACTTTGTATTTGTGGAACTGATAAAGTTTAAAACTTGCTCTTTTGCACATTTCACGATTTGGTTATTTTCTGTTGGGTGTGAGTGATTTAGTATTTAGGTAGCAACTTTTTGTAGATTTCTGAAATTAAATATAAATATTGTTAATTTCACAAGCCACAAAACTGGTTTTATATCTACTTTATTTTCATTTTTACAATACAATTTATATTGTCTACTCCCGCCTGACCACCTCTGGATAGTTTAATGCCGAATGCGTTAAATTTAATTAACTTTTTCCAATGAGTTTTTAACGGCAAATATATAAACTTTAACTTTAAACAACTAACTCTTACTTCGAATTACCCTGCTAGAGGAGCAGTTTTAAACCGACGAAGCGCAGATGCTTCGAAAAGCCCAACGAAAACAGCATTTTGTTCGCGGAAACCTTCGGTTACGAAGTTAAAATATCAATGACTTGTGAGAAATTTTACACACGCGCTCAAACCGACACAGCCGATCTGTCAGTACAGAGAATTAGACAGTAAGGCAGTATCAAACTGTTTGTTATGTAAAATAAATTATTATTGTACTATATGGTAGCAACGACGACGCTGACGACGACGGCGACAATGGAGACACGCGAATCGTTTCAATCTAAGGCAAGATAACTACGGCGGCGACAATGGCGTTGCTACTAATGACGGCAGCGCGACCGACACAACAAAAAAAGCTCTGCGCATTGATACTACCAGACACCAACTCAGAGTCTATACAGAACATATGCATAGCATTTGAATAGAGCATTGAACGGAAGGGACTACGACAACAACAGCAACGGATCTGAAAAACTTTTTGATTTTGACTTTATCATATGTATGTATGTACATAAAAATATATGATTTGTATAATCGGTATTAATACCAATATACCATGGCAATATAGCTATATCTTCCTATTCTAAATGTATTGTCGTTGATAACAATACAAAAAGCAGCAACATCGACCTGGAGAAGACAAGTCGTCTACTTGATTTTGTATATCTTCTCTTTTGCTCTCAACGTTATTTCTCGTTATTTCATTCACACACGACCAACGACATTGGTCTCTAGTGTGGTCTCGCTTGGACACTTGGTTTAAACTAATGCGTGAGCTCCGATATAAAAAATCAAGAATTTCACGCTCGCGTCGATCGGTTACAATAACAAATTATTCAGCACAAAAACCAATAACTTAACTTTGTTTACGAAAATATAATTAAATCAACATTGTTATTGAACTCAAAGGGCTGATATTGCCTATCTCTATAGAGTGAATAAATTATCTACACGGGAAAGTGCTGATATTGATGACGTATCGTTCGCTGTTCGTCTAGTGACGAATTTAAATAATTGGCACACACGCAAAAAAATCTCGCATAAACATAAACACATAAACACACAAGCTACGATGCCTATTTGCTTATTATTATTAATTTATACTCTTTCCCTTTTTTCTCGAAACAAATGTGTTGAAGGCAGCTTAAATTGTGTGTAAATCAGAGAAGACAAATTTTCACAAATGTGGATTAAAAATTTTAATTAATATGTGTTATACAGCCGATGGAACTGAATTAACTGATATGGTGAGCGCCAACGTCACACTTATGTATAAAAACTTTGGCTCCACATTCATTTGGACTCTTCTACACTTGCTCACTCACATTGTACACACCAAAGTGTATGCACAGAGAGCAGAACTAACACTAATGTATGCATGCGTGTAATATGTGTATATTAAATATATAAATATACACACATATATACTAGGAACATTAAATGAACTACAACGTGAATGATCTGCCCTCAAATTTTTATCAGCAAAAATTTTATAATTTATATTATAAACATGTTGCTTTCAAATGCATAATATACATAATAAAACTAGAGGTTAAATTTAAGATGCGCAATATCGGCGACACCAACAAATTATCAATGGTTGATTGCTACTATTGCTCTTTTTGTCTCAAAAAACAGCTGCTTCGATTGCTCTAAGCTAAAACTGCTCAGAACACACATACATACGAATTTGGTTGTGAAACGCATGTACACATTGGTGTGTGGGAATAGCGAAAAAAAAACTTTTATTTCGGCTATACCGAGTTTGTATTACTCTACACCCCCGTTAAAATTTTTGTTACCGTGATTTGATCCTTTGATCATAACATAAGATCAGCTTCAAAGAATGTTAAATGACAGTAATTAAGATCTTAATGACCATTTCACAATTTTATGTACAAAGTATTATGCGTCATCACATCAGTACGCAAGTATGTCCGTCCTGCATTTCGCACTATGTATTTCAATTAAAAGAAATAAATATGCTCGTTGATTTGAAAGTCAATTTTTCCGTAAACGAGATCTGTAGATATTATAAATTTCTCAATTGTTTTTAATTTGCGATCAATTGTTTTTTAATAACCAGACAATTGTGTCGAGTACAATAAATTTGTTTGTCCAAGAAGTGAAATTAGTTTATATTAAAGATGAAAGAAATTCACTTTTTCAAATTTTTCATTCCGTCCTTTTACATGCGTTAAATTAAATGCCTTTTCGGTTGATAAAAGTTTGACAATTAAATTCATTGCTCCTTTTTAAAAACGCACGTTCCACGGTATTCCATTATTTATTTAATTTATGTTTTGCGAATGGTCGTCACTATTTTTCTAGTTCAACAGTGAGATTCATGGATTTACATAGAAGCTATACAGACCGGTCGTGCACTTGGCATTAAACGACGTTCTTCCTTGGTCAGATGAAGGTATATAACGAAATTACACCTACTTTGGTTGTTTGGACGAAACTGAAATGGTAAAACAAAATCAAAATGGTTGCTTAAGAAAAGTCGTAAATGAGCGACAGCGACGTATTTCAGGTTTGGAATTGCGCACAGCCTCTAGAAGCAGGCATGCACATGTTCCATAAGACCACCGAGCCAAGTGGGTCTATCTTCAGAATGTTGTTCGGTCGATTCAAACCTCATATGAGCGTTCGGTGAAGTTCGGATTATAGGCAATGACTACGGAGGATGCAAATTTTTCAATCTTGACGTAATTCTATAGGAGACCCACGAAGCGTTTATGTCGGCGAGTACTCACTTTATTACTATGTAAAGAAAAAACATTAGAAAAATGTATTCCACATATTAAGAACAGACACTTACATTATGATGAACATGTAGGACCAGATTTTGTTCACAAACACCACTACGAGTATCGAAGGTAGCGACTCATCGGGCAACTGCCGAGGGTCCACTGTCCGGTTGCACCTCACTGCCAATGATGTAGTCGACAGCGCTGACCTAAACTTTCAGATGGCCTTTCCCAATGACACGAAAGACAGCAAACTAAAATTGTAAAAGATAATCCTTATCTTTTAAAAAAGAAGAGTAAAGTTATTGTCCCATGTTCGGTTGTACTCCACTCCATATGGTTCACTCATCAGTTTCAGTTGACTTTTCCACATAGGAGGACAATGTTGAGTCGCCGAAGCACTTTATTCTATCTCATGCACAGTCATAATCTCGATTGCATGACTTCACCGGATCTTAGACATAGTTTTCGCAGTACATTCATTGCGTCGGCCTATTATTCGCCTAGGTAGAGGATGTTGTAATAGGCAATCCAATTCCAACAAATACAACCCTGGTATCCCTAAAAATTTTGATAGTACGAGTTCCGTACTTCTATTGGTTTTCGATCTTAGTCGGCGGTACAGCACCACCTTTGTAGAAAACCAAAGCAACGCACAAATTTCACTCTTGCTCAGTCCGTTCTAAGCCTGAGTTCATACATGTAAAGTAAGTATGTTTATTGAATAGGTAATTAAGTGTTAAAAGTACATATAAATATATGATAATATTTAATTATACCGGCTTCCCCACACTCATTCGCTTCTTCATTAAGAATCTGTTGCTCTAACACCGAAAGCAGCTTGTCTCCAATTTTGCTCCATGTTTACACCAAACATAAGCTGAAACGGCATTTTCTTTTCATTTCTGGAGCAATGCACGTGCGAATTTATAGCCCTCTGAACTTGAGGTATAAATTTGTACCATTTGGACGTATCGTCAGCAGATACCTTAGCGATTGAGAGAATACATCTATTGACTCGTTCAACTTGGCCGTTACCCCGTGCCACTCCAGTTGTTGTGCACACATGTTCGATCCCATTTTCCCCGACGTAGTCCTTAAAGACACTGCTGCCAAACTCAATTATCAGATACTGTTTTGTTTTTATGTTTTATTTGTATCTGTGCAGTTTGAGAATCATCTGAAAATCGAATTGGTCTTAATATTTAGCGAATTCGACGATTTCTTCGCACCAAAATTAACAGTAACCATCTAAAGGCAATTATAGAGATTCCCGGAAAATTTCATCAAAATCGGTGCAGCGGTTTCGGCGTCCATAACGGATAAACATACAAACATACAGACAAACATACATCAAATTTTATATATATAGAAGATAGATAAATTTAGTACAAGTGTTCATAACTGGTACGACCCTTTTAACCAAATAGGGAATCCAAAATTAATCGTCTTTTGAAAGCAGAAGTGACCCACATTGTGTGCATCGCTCATAACTTCGTGCTCCATTGTTTTGGCAAAACCAGCAAATCATTACCACTAACTTGCTTATACAAGATTCTACCCTTGAGTTTGAAGCCTTTTTAATGACGGGTCTTCGCCAATCCAGAACGGTAATCCTTCTATTGAGCGACGTAAAACTGGCTCTTGAGACTAAACATCTTTCAGCTGGTTCATAGAGTTTTTCTCTGCTGCCTCAAACTTAAAGGTTGCATATTTCTTCAAGAGATCAATCTATGGACGATTGATATTTGCATAATCTCTGATGAACTTACGGAATAATTCCATTAGGCCCAAAAAGGATTGAAAACCTTTAATATTCATGGGATATGGAAACTTCCAAAAAGGAACTGTGTGTCCCAAAAAGTGTATTTTGCTATGAAGAAAATGACACTTTATCCATTTAATTCATAGCTTGTATTTGGTAGCCTCACGCGGCACCGCTTTCAGTTTAGAAACGCATTTATTATTTGATAATATCGTAAATGTACATCTGCATGACATCTTGAGCGATCAAATCTTGAAATACGCAATTGGCGAAGCCACTAAATACAGCTGGAGAATTACAGAAACCAAACGAAGCTCTGCAAAACTCAAACAATTCGTCTCTGGAGACTAATGCAGTATACTTGCGACTGGACTCCGATTGGCGTTTGGCACATGCAGAAAGCTATTCTCTAAGCCCATGGCAATGAAGACTTTAGCTGATTGAACTTTTTTTAGAACTTGGTCCATCAGTTGTACCGAGAATCAGTCCCTAAGCACCGTGTCGTTTAGTTGGCGGAAGTCGGCACAAACTCTGTTAGACCTATCTTTCTTTATTACTAACACCACACAACTTGCAAAGTTGGACATAGATTTGCGTACAACACCATCTGCTAGCCACTCACTGACTTGTTTCTTTACAGCTTCGCATTCTAACGGTGCATAGCGGCTTGGTTGCTGATAAAACGACGTATCTGTTTATCAGGTATAATCTTCATTAGAACAGAACATTTAACGGACGACTCAGACGGTTTGTATCCATCAATGATTGAGTGGATCAGTGGTTGAAACTGTAAGGGAGCGTCTATGTTATTATCATCATGGACTATATTGTAAATACAAGATCATTTGTTTTAGCACTGTTTGGAGCCGCTAAGGCCTTTGAAATGGTCAATCCTTTCAGACATACAAAAATTCGATGTCAGGAAAAAAAATGAATTCCATTTTAATACTGATAGAAGTCATTTTATCATATTGAAGAGGGCAAGAAAGCAGTAGGAACAAATCATTCTTTTGGAGAAGTACTTAATAAAGTTAATGCTGGGCTGTACTAACTTTTAGTCGATGTTGTTGTTGCTATTGAGGTTGGCGTTTATGCTGCTGTTGTTGTTGCCGTTTTTGTTTACACTAGTTTTTCGCCCAGTACACTGGGCCACTGCAGTGGTCGAAATTCGACCACACAGAGAGCTAACTGCCAAACTTATTTATTTATTTATGCACTTAGATTATATACACAAATAGAAAACTTATAATATATAACCTAATTAGCTTAAGAGTACTAGCTACAAGGCCTTCGACTCGACTTTCTTACGCGGATTCGCGCGGTGGCTAATTTTGTGCTTTCCAGTAAGTGTTTGATGGAAATGTTATTACCACAGAATGGACAGGGTGGTCGGCTTTTTCCCTCAAGATGTAGATGAGTGTGTTTGCTATGCCCCATTTCAAGTCGGGGAAATGGGGTTTTTCCAAGGGTTAGATGCCAGTGATCATATGATTGCCATTTGGTGAGTTCTTTATCACGCAGTATACTCTTGATATAATTTCGAATGGCATTCTCTATACCTGGAAAGACATGGTGAAAAGTCGGGTAGTCTTTTAGTAGTCTAGGTCATATATCGGGTAGTCCGGTTTCCGCTATGATACTCTTTGTTAGTGTTGTTGAAAGGCTCCTATGCTACGGCGTGCTACTGTTTGATAGAGAGACAGATGGATTTTAGTGTAACGGGGAATGGTAATCCATATATGGAGAGGACATAGTCAATACAGCAGTAATGCTCTGGTTATGCGGATATGGAAAGATGTGTGTATGAGGGAGTGCTTGGAAGTTAGGAATTTTATGATGTTGAGACGGTTGTCGAGCTTTTTTCTGAGATAAATACAATGTTGTTTAAAGGAAAGTCGCTTGTCAAAAATAAGGCCAAGAATTGTAAGAGAATGGGTGCATTCAATTGCTTGTTTTTAAACGTTAGTGGGGGGTATAGTTAGTATGTACAATTACGTTTTCTACATATGTGTTATGGCTGATAAAGTTGTTTTTGGTAATGTACCACATCAGGCGAGCATATTTTCGACAGTTTTCGATAGACAGGAAAGAAGTGAAACAAGACGGTAGCTAATGAGTTCTAGCGGAGGTTTATTGGGTTTTAAGATAGGTATTAATTACAACGGATGAATTCCAAATGTGAGGATAGGAGTCGGCTGCAAACATTAAGTTATACATTTGTAACAACTGGTGTTTGGCCTTATTCGGTAGCTGCCGGAGTATGGGATTCGGAATTCGGTCATACCCAGGTGCCTTGCCCATTACGTGTTGGAGAGCCAACTGGAGTTCAATAAAAGTGAAATCGGCATCGAGGTATTTGGCGTCGGTAGATAGGTGATTTCTAGAATAATTCTGAGATAGCATTTCGAATTTAAAAGACGTGTACTCCCGATCAAAGTTGTCATCTTTGAAGTAGTTGGACCACATACTGGCAAATGCATCAGCAATCGCAGCCAACGAAGAAAGGATAGAATTCTGAGTCTTGATTACTTTGAGGGGGATGGAAGGGTTAACAATAAAACCATTAATGTCAGCTAATTATATTTTTGTGGTAGAAAAAGGAACGATGTAAACTGTTGGAATGATTTCCGATTAAAGTCCATGTTCATAGAGTCAATTGTTTTTGAGATTATGTAAAGAGGCAAAAATATTTATTAAGTTTATACAGTCGACGCTCGATAGTGTGAACGCTCTATAGTGTGAACACTCTGTAGTGAGTTCTAAAAAATCCAAGAACCTAATATTGGAGGAGAAAGTAGCAATTATTAATGAAATCAAGCGAGGTTCAAGCGTATCAGCCTTAGCAACAACAAATGAAGTAGCAAAATCCACAATTTGTGCCATTAAATAATATGAAAAAAAAGTTTGAATTGCGTTAGCAATACGTAGAGTGGGCCAGGAAATCGAAGAACATTAAGGGCTTCTGAACTTCCACGCATGGAAAAATGCTTTTATCATTGGTTCGTAAACCAAAGAGCCAAATAGTGCTCCATATAATTTAAATTAAAAAAAAAAATTTAATTAATTCACACTATCGAGCGTCGACTGTATTTGAAGACGATTTTAGTGTGTGTGTGTTTTGAGTGTGCAAAGAATGTGCAGAAAGAGTCTGATTATGTTGAAAAGTAGTATGCGGGTTAACATGGCAATTATTTTTGTCGTGCTGGTTACGAGTGGTATGAGCAACTGGAAGGGGGAGGAAGAGGGAAAGGTGATCGCTTTGTTCGTTGGCTGTGCTGGCGACAGAAGAATAAGTAGCGGTGTTAACCGGTTTGGATGCTGTTGCTTTGTAAAGTTATTTGCTTCTCGCATAGTGCATTTGTTGGTTGTTTTGATTTTTAAAATTTCTTTTCGTTTCGTCTTTTCGTTGCATATATTTGCTGCATAGCCGTGAGGTGGCGGGGTATTCCTCCGAAAATTTACGCACTTACTTTGGGTACATGGCTCAAAAGAGTGTGGAGGGAGGCCAAGGTTAGGGCATAAAGGAGGGTTCTTGCAGTGCTTAACGGTATGGCTAAGGAGTTGGCACGATTTACACCTCATGGGATTGGGTATATATTCCCGAACTTTCACAGAATGCCAAGATATATCGATCTTCGATGGTAGATGGTAAAGCTAAAAAGTGAGCAGCACGGCGCCGCTAGGTTTTGGGCCACCATCGAAATTTTTCATGAATTTATAAATACCCGTTATTTTTTGTCCGCTAAGTTCTTTGATGATCTCCTCATCGGGAATAGTAGCCAGGTATAGAGCGTAGATCGTGCCTTTGACGTACTTAAGTGCCTCATGTAGCTTACAGGACACCTCTTGTCCGCGTCGGATCGCGTCATCACCGATACCAGTAAATTTCCATCACAAAGGTTGGAGATTTACACGATTTCTTTGGAAATTAAAGTGAGGGCGCGATGAACCACTAAGCACGAGAACTCGGAAATCGTCTGGTCGCATTTTTTCGATGCTATTATATATATTTTGGATTTTCCGGATTTGTAGCAGGAAGCTCCGGGAAGGCTAAGTCCAGTTTCGCAGGTTATCTCCTTTTTTTCATAAGTGGGCTTTCGGAAAGCGGGGCGAACCGATTGCTCCCAGGTTAGGAGGCCTGGGGGCCATCGCAAATAAACTAATGGTTTAATACCTGTTCTAACGGCGGCGCGTAAAGAACGGAAAAATAGTGAAAAAGAGGTACGCAAAAAGCGCTGACCGAGTGGGACGAGTTTAAAAAAAACTGATAAGAACAAGTTCTAAGCCTGCACGTCTGCACCGATTGAGTGTTAGTCGACAACTTGAATTGCCGAACTTATTGCTTTAAGATTTCTTTCTTAAAACACATTAGAATCGTCATCAGCATATTCCCAAAAAGTAAGAAGAAGAAGCAGAAAAGAATGTTCACCCAGCACTGTTATATTGCGAGCGCCAGCTTCGCAGAACCCTTTTGCGCCCACTCTCCTTTACTCACACTCTCCATCACTCATACTCTTCTGCACTCACACTCTACATAACACTCACTCTCACTCGCCCACACCGTCTCTTGCATTTCCAAGCTGTTATATTGCCAGCGCATGTATTTGCTTATGCTGGGTACACACGTTGATTCATTTTGTTTTATAATTATTATAATTGTGTTATACATCGACTTAGGGCTCGCTTACGAAGGCATACGAAGTCGTTCGGGTCGTGTATTTCAATTTGCTTTTGGTGTTTGTGCGCGGGGAATGCAGTATTATTAGTTGGTTAGTGGTTATTGCACGAAGTTAAACTAAAGGAGACAAAATCGACAAGCTTTTAATTGGTTGATTAAAGGATATACATAGGTGTATCCTAAAGCAGCGTCATTCTCTGATCGTAATACCTATTTCAAACGGAACGTCTTCTTAGACCCGTATTACACTTGGCTAATCAACTCTCTTTTTCACTCTCTCAACCAGTGCTTGTGTAGAAGCGAAGCGCAAGGCTATGGGTACGAAGTGTTGATTGTTTACTACAGTGTACAATCATTACTTTTTCAACGCTTTGACATTTTTTTATGGGTTCCTACTGTTTTTTCGCTGTTACTTCATTCGTTCGTTCATATTTCGTAAATTAAATTTGGGCAAAGGAAGCTACTCAATTTTTAATAGAAAAGATGCAAAATTGTGAATTATTATTGCACATAAAGTGCAACAAAAATGTGAAGTACTGTCACAAATGTTGAAACTACTGAAAATAGTGTAATAACTCAGATCAATACCAAAGAGGAATTAACGATTACTTGAGAGAGTTGAATTGACAAATGTAATATCCGTCTTAGATGTCTGTTTTATAAATATAATTTTCATAATTTCAAAATTATTTAGACAAAATCAAAGTTATCGAATTAATAATCTTTAAATAATCGAATTTAAAAATCGAATAAATAAAATTATCGAATAAAATTAATAGGATTAATAAAATTATTGAATCAACTCAACACTGGTCATAGTGTTATCGAACAAAAAAGAAGCACATGAGAAGCACTGGCCCTAGTGTTATCGGACATAAACGAAGCTCATGAGAAAGTGACTAGAAATGGATTCGTCGCCAAGCCAATCAGTAGAAAAGAAGCCTGCGATTTCACCTGAAAACCAAGTACAGACCAGTGGGTCGCCCCCTACCGAAACCTCAAGTAGCATCTCTATTCAACAACCAACAAGGAATTCCGAAGCCGTTGCCTCAGCCACCACCACCATCTCTATTGCTGGACATTTAACAGTTGATCAGCTCGATATTGACATATTGCCTGTCATCTACGACATTATACGCTGGTAAGTCGTACAGCGGTACAGTAGCAAACGTTGGCAGTGCTTGTTAGGCTGTCATCGAATTGTCAATCGGAATGCTTTTATTTCCTTTTTAATCGGTTTCTTGTTGATAATGTAAAACGCAATGAACCTTACATAATAGCTAATTTTACAATTAATTTCTGTACTGCACAGCGTTGAAAAGGACCCTGTCGAGAATAACAACAAACAACGTGAGTCTCAAGAATGCACTCAAAAAGTAAGTTATGAAAACCCATCTTTAAATACCTAACTAAGCATTACCTGCCTTTGAATTGACACAGCTTATAGAGCTGCAGAAACGTCTTGATCTTGCACGAAAACAAATTAAACAACTGCGCGGCATTGGCTACAATCAGGAAGAACAACAGAAGCGATTGGAGTTACTACGAAATCAGTTGAAGTCCAAAGAAGAACTCATCAAAAAATACAAGGATATTCAGTTTTAATTTATTTATAATAAAAGTCAACCAAAATGGTTCTCCGTTTCCTATTACGTTACTTGGCCAACAATGATCAACTGATTCAACGTATGTCTGAAAGCTATCCAATGCGCCGTGCCGCTCAGTTAGTTGTATCGATCATGTACCGAACTAAGAACATTACACGACAACAGGGATTGGACGAAATGAGTCTGGAACGTTTCAAGTAACATCTTGTATCTTTGTACACTCGGCCAGCTTTTAAAAAGTTATTTATCTCTTTCGACTTTTTACAGGTCCTTTCTCAATGTGTTCAAGGAGAATATGAAAAAAGAACTTGAGGGCGTTAAAAAGAAAATCAAGAAAAATAACTGAATTATTTATTTTTTGAATATAATTATTGAAATAAGCCGTAAACTTTGAATACTAAACTTATTTTTGATGTCGCTACTTATTGTACCGCATAAGAATTAAATCGCGTTTTTCTTTCGAGGAACATGGTCAGGGGAACACAAGGCACATCTACATACTAAATGAAATAATGCCACCTTGGGTGAGATTGTAAGAAACTGAAATGGTAAAACAAATGGCTTTAACCAAAAAATGAACCATATTTGTTAGCTCACTCATCAATCATTTAGGCGGGTTTGACGTTTTCGTGCTATATGCAAAAATTATAGCACGCATTTTACGGATCATCATATCATACTTACGTGAAGACCCATATTTTTTTGTAGTCGGCTACATGGCCATGTTAAATACGGGTCGTTCATCACTTCGAGGAATTACGTAAACTTCGAAAGACATGTTAGAAGTTTTAAGGTTTGCCCATTTGCACAACAAGAGACTCATCGTTTTAAAAAATCCTGTGTATCACTTTTTTCATTAATTGCTCAATTTCTGCACTCAGCTCGTCTACCTGGCTTAAAATTAAAAATGACTTCACAAGCATATAGTTTTCGAATTCCTTGTTCTGTTTGACGACATTTTGCAGGCCGTGATACATATTGATCTCCACTTAACCCAATAACAATTGCAAGACGACTTCGCATGTATCTCATCCAATAATAATTTCAGTCTTATTTCTGTATTGCTTAAAATATTTATATATTTATAAATTCATATTTAAAAATATTTATAATTTAAATTCAAATTCTATTTGGTATTTCCTTGAATTTCTGTCAAAAAAACAAACGCAACAAATATTGCATTTATTCATGTTAGAAACTCCTTAACGTAACTATAAACAAATATAATAAGAGCATCATTGTTCATGTATATGAAAAATTTGATTGTAAAGGTTTTACCTTGAGCTCTAAATATGTTTCTTTTTACAATTATAACGTCTATTAGGTTGGCTCCAATTACGCATCCCTTACGTTTCAGATTATATACTTTTTACAGTTTAGTTTCTGTACAAATGAATTTAAAACCAAACCAAAAAAAATTTTAAAATACTCAACATTTCCACAGTATGTAAGACGGTGGCGATATGTTTAATCATCTTTATTTGTGTTGTGAGGCACATGTAGACACTTTTTCTGGCAAAGATTCGACAGCTGGTGGGGTTCCACCATTGGTATTACTGATGCCAGTGGCATTGTTGGTTCGCTTATTACCACGACGCCTGCCACTACGCCGTCCACCGCCACCTTTAACAGTAGTATCTTTTAACCTTGCATCGTCATTTGACCAACTAAGTCCACCACTGATTTCAGCAGTGCTGCTGCTCGAAATATTGGGAGTCTGCGTTTGGTTTTGTGACTCATTTGCATGATTCAAACTAATCTTATTAATGTTACCAGAACCACTTCCCTGTCCTTGACCACGTGTAGTTATTTTGTGTGGCTTAGTCCTGTTCTGAACCGCAGATGTATTGTGTACGGGTCTCAACACATTCCCAACGGCTTTCGTACGTCCTTCGCGGAAGACCAGACGCTGACCCACACGTATATACTCAGGTTGCTTCATAAAACGGAACTTCACATGTGCCTTATCACCGGTCCGTAAACAGTCTCTCGACATGTTTACAATCGAAGCAGTCTGACGAATGCTGCCACAGTGCACCATAGCTTGATAACGCGCAGATATCGTTGTTGGATGGTGTAATACAAGTATTTCACCTTCAAATTCCCAACAAGCCTGAGGCTTCAGTTCCGGTGATACCATTACCATGCCCTTGCGAAGATATCCGCGTTTAATTTTCTTCAATGCGAAGCTTGCAGTTTGTCCACCGCATACTCGTGTTACGTTCATACGCTTGCGATGTATACTTTTCACGGTGATTGGTATGAAGTTACCAACCGGATCGGGTCCCAGCATAAGAACATCATTCAACTTGATCAAACCTTGTAGGCATGTGCCTGAGACTACGGTACCCACTCCAGGCACCGAATATGCATCGTCAATTTGAAACTCAGATGGTAAACTGTCCAGACCGGCCATTCGTGTGCTTAATAGATTGAGAAACATCTTTAATAGTTCCAAATTATCTCCAGTTACGTTAGAAACTTGGAATATAGGACAGAGACGCTCAGACACAAAATTCGTTGCGCTCAAAACCACATCATCAGGAGTGCGCACCATGACAGGCACTTTACGGCATCCCTGAGACTTTAGCATCTTAAAAAGCAACTTCATATTATCCTGCAGCACATTTGGCGGACACATGTCAATCTTGGTAACCACTACAAATACGGGCACAGAAAGCGCTAAAGCAAGCCCCAAATGTTCCTTTGTCATTCCGATTATGCCCGCATTGGCTCCAATCTGTAAAGGTTAAAACTTTCATTAGTAGATTTGTAGTATTTAATGTTTAATGAAGTGGATTTTAGAAACTTACCATCAACATACCGAAATCGGGCGCATGTCCAGTCATGCCAAATACTGTTGTTTTTAAATAGCGCTCATGCCCAGCTAAGTCTATAAAAGTGATCACTTTAGCAGAATTTTCACATATCTTAACCCAATCTAGATGCCCATGATCTGGTTTGTTGACCACGTTGCCAACATTGTCAAAACCTAAAATATCGTTGCCCACAGAGCTCGTACGTCCACTTTCGATTTCATGCTTGTGGCGAAATAACCTCTGTCGCGCATAACCACGTCCATTGTCCAATTCACCGTGAGTGAGAACGCCCAACAAGGTAGACTTGCCAGCATCAACGTTGCCCACAACAGCAACACTAAATTCATGCCAATTATAATAGGAACAATAGGAAAACAAGTCACTACATACCGTATTTCCATAAAATCCGTCATTTCAATGTGCTTACGTATTAGGAACTGGCCCGTGTGGCCCTTTTCACCTTGACGCTTTCTCAATAACACGATATCGGCGTCAACGGAACCTGCTAATTTATCAAGTGTGGACACAGAAGCATTGTATTCCTCTACATTCAGTCCGCTATCGCTGCCATCTCACGTTTTTATACGCAATCTAGTTATTTAATTCAATTTATCATTAATTCAATCAATTACCTTCGCCAATTCCAATCTCATAAATCGTTTCACCACAGCTATCTGAAATACGCTCCAACAGTCTTTTCTTCAGTAATTCATATTGCTCCTCTGTGGGCTTGACTAGCACATCCTTACCGCGTATGATGGCATAGTCAATCTGATTACTTTGCACCTTTTCCTGAAGGTTTTCCATATTCTTCGGCTTGACCTTCACGGCGCCACCACCGCTATCCTGAACGCTACTCATTACAGTTCCAGTAGTACGTACTGCTTAGTTCTCAAACAGTTTCGATCTTGTTATAATCATATCCTTCCTATTTTCTGTGAATGACAAATGTATAATTTTTTTTACTAATTTTCTGAAACGTGCTGGCCCCTAAAAGTTCTTTCAGCCAATCTTCTGATTTAAAAGTTTTTATGAAATGAGTGTATGTACATATGCATGCAGGTATACATACCAACAATAATGGATTATGAAAAACTATGTAAAGCGACGTAATGCTGTGTGGAGTCGGCTAAATGGCAAGTAGCATGCATGTCGTGATTTTTAAATATGTACAATATACGTATCTATACTATATATAACACGTAACTTACTGAATAATAATGACAACCATATATACACATATGAAGTATCCTTATAGATAAGTAATCTATGGCAACCGGCACACGCTATTTTCTGCAAATTTAACGACTCCATTTTTACGCCTTTTTACTAAAAACAGCTGATTTATCAGTTCAAGAAAAAAATAACAACAATGAACGTATTTTGCTTTGTTGACGTCGCCAAAAACAAATTACCTGGCGCCAAACACAGCTTAAGTATCCAAAATAAATTGTAAAGCGTACATGTTTAACGACCTTTGTATAATGCAGGCAGTAAAGAAATAATGGATGAGAATCTAACCAGTATTTTATGTGATCAATTTTTAGTAAGCAATTTTTTGGCCAAAACCATTTCACATATCAGAGCACACCTACCTTGGAAAATTTTGAGTAAATAGTTTCACTTGAAATTTTTTGGAACGTAGCAAATTTTTGTTTTCGCCACTCTTCAAAAAATCTGCACCATATTTGGAAAATTAAGATTTGTCGGTCCGTCTTCGTCTGAAACAAAGGTAGCCACGTAAATACATACATGCAAAAGTAGAAAATTTGTTCACAGCGTCATAACGATATGTAACTGCCCAGTGTTGCAGTGAGTTGTAAAGAAATAGTATGCAACACTGAACAAACTATTACATAATGATTTGTAATAGACACCCTGTTTTATCGCATTTTCATTATGTGTACTTTGACACCGCGAGAATCTGGGAAACATATTGTAAAACATGCCAAATTTTTGCGAGTTTTGCCCGCAGGCATCGAAAAGCTCTCGCAAGAGATTGTTTCCGGCGTTGTGAATAAAAAGATTGCGGTTGAGAATTTCTCACAGCATGAATTGCATCCGAAGCCAACAGAAGCACATGCCGTTGATTGGATTTTCCTTGTTGACACATTGAATTTTTGCTTCTGGACGCCAAGTTAGTTAAAGGATCCTTTATTGACGTCACTTAAGTAATTTTTGAAAAAAAATCCACAGCGGAATACACCAAGTACAAGGTAAATGGTTACACTGGCTATTTTGCACTATGTTCCGCCATAAATCGTGCGATAACAGAGGGCGTGGACATAACGAATTCGGCTTATTATTCAAAAGTCAATCAGCAGACGCTCGAATACATCTTTCGCTCGGACGATGGTGTTACAAAAATACCACTATTAGAAGAACGTCTCAAGTGTCTGCACCAAGTGGGCAAACGCCTTTTAAAACAGTGGCAAGGAAAATTCAAGAATGTCGTGTTAGCCGCCGAAAAATCTGCGTTAAAACTTCTTCAGCTCATTGTTGAAGAGTTTGCCTGTTTCCGTGATGAGGCTTGGTTCGCTAACAAACGAGTGTCAATTTACAAACGCGCGCAAATATTAGTGGGTGATTTGTGGTCTTGCTACGCTGGAAACGAAATTGGCTATTTCAAAGATATTGACCAGATTACAATGTTTGCGGACTATCGAGTGCCACAGGTGCTCGTACATTTCGGTTGTTTGGAGTACAGTTCTGAACTTCTGAAGGTACTACGTAAAGATGAGATAATGCAAAGTGGTGATGCCTTAGAAGTTGAAATTCGAGGCGCTTCCATTTATATTGTTGAAGAAATCAAGGATGCTGTTTTACGCATTTTGAAGGAAAAACAGCCGGCAATATCTTATGGCAATATAAATTCAATACTCATCGATCAATATTTGTGGGATTATCGACGTTCGCATGCCGAAGAACTGGAGCATATACCATTCCACAAAGTAATAAGCATTTACTATTGAAAGTACATTATTTCTTGGAGGAATATAGTCCAACAAATCGCTCCAGGCTTTGAATTAAGTATCTACCACGCAAGGTATTCTGATTTAGAGGTTTAAAAATATATATATATATAGGTATATATATCTGATTTTTAATATTTTGGGTGTCACGATATTCAAACGTTTAATGAAATTTTGTTTGGGTCCCTAATCTGCTATAGGGGACGACATAAGAAAGCGCAATGCCAAATATTGTCTATATGTAGATTGAAAGTTGAAAGTCCCACACGGGAAACTTTAATTTCTGAGACAGAACAACGCCTGCCTATCTACTAAATATACATATTTAAAATAGTTGTTCATTTGTTAGTGACGCATGTTATCCGGATCTATAACAGCTATCGAGCTCAGATTTTTACCTTTGCTTTTGTTTGTTTGGATCTGGTAGATTATCTTGGGTAGAGTAAAGGGGATTATTCGTATTTACGTATGAGCGCGCACAAAGTAGGCACCGAACCGAGCTCACATTGAATTTTTGTAGAATCTTCTGAATTGTTACCAAGATGTAAGTAACTTTCATTTTGCTTACCATATGGAAATCATCTAGTCCCTTTATTGCTACCAATCCACTCAGAAATAAGAGACAGTGCAAAAAGTTTTCTTTATTCAATGTAGTAATATTAATTCGCAAGTAACGGGTGTGCGACCCCGGTCAATACCGGTTAAAAAGAATATTCGTCGTACAGAAAATATTTTGAATATTCTGTAATAGCAACGAAACAATTAATGCTAAGGATGGACATAAAACTAGAAAAACATATGGTATTTAATACCTTTTTTAATCTCCATAGCAACTTCTTCATTATTCAGTACGCTAACCATAATACAATAGCAAATCTATTTTCTACCTAAAATCTTAAACCAAAAAAGTATTCAAGTGAAATTAATTTTTCCTATTATTTATTCATTTTCATCATTTCATAATGCTGGGAAAGTTATATATCATCCAAAGCCTCGTGTTATAGGCCGCATGCTTTGGGTCACTGTTCTGATAGAAATAGAAACTGCCATCTAGGCGAATTTTCAGGGTGATATCCTTTAGATTTTCCTTTAGAATGTCAATGTAGAAATATTGATTTATGATGCCCTCAATGACTAAGTTTTCCCACACGTTTGACCTCAAAATAGCCACATACAACCGAAATTCCTTAAAGCAAATGTGGAACATGGCACTGGTGCTTCAAAAGTGGTCACACCTGTGCCGAGTGTCTTCGAGAAAGTTCTCGCCAAAGTGGGCGATAAAGTCACGAAAGGCGACAGTCTAACTGCGTATTGTTGGTAATTCAATATGTTTTCATTAATTTGAATACTAATAATAATTCTTAATTTTTTTTTTTTTTTACTCACGCGGCTAGGTGCGCTAATCTTGAAAGGGCTCTGGAGAACCAGAACTCTGTATTTATTTACAAATTACATGCAAAAACAAATAGAAGAGCAACTACAGGTATGGTCGAATTACATTCTACTGAAACTGAAGAACATCGAAATAACCGTCTCGCCAGTCAACGTACGTTGACAAGCGTGTCAACGGGCCATTACCACAAGTAGTGACGCAACAGAAGACGTAGCTAAATTACACATTCTTTAAAAGTATCTTCGCTGCGTAGAATCGTAATAGATTATGATCCACAATTTGAATACAGCGCTCATTCAATAGTTATCGGAATTATCAACCAAAAAAGGCAATTATTATATTACATTTACTTAAAATGTGTTGAATGTGTTGCTCTACGGGAAAAGTTGATTTACCTACATTGAATTTAATCCAGAACCATTGAAATCTGATGAAACTTAAGAATCCAAATAAATAAAAAAAATTAAAAATTTTAATATCTGTCTCCAAGTGACAACTTCGGTGCCCCACTATTACCAAAACGGATTTGTTAAGATGTAATTTTAATCATATTTTCGAAATTTTAGGGTGTGTATAATTAAATCGGTTCTTTGATGTTAATCCCAGATAAACGACCAAAATTTCTGAAAATATAGTTTATGGGTTTCTAGCCTAGTAAAAGCGCACTAAGGCTGCCGCCCAGAGCTTATGGTTCGAACCCACTGGAGTCATAGTCATGGTCAATATCTTCAACTTGCAGTAGATAGCTTGCTCCCTTGGCACGTTACAACTTTAGAATAACGTCAGCTGTTAGCGGCTGCAACAAAAAATGCAAATCATATGTTACCGATTTTTTAACTTATATGACCATACTGGAGAAAAATTACCCGAAATGGAGCATGCATCTGCGTTAGGCCGACTACTTCACGGAACACTCTCGTATGGTCTTCCGTTGACGCTTCCAGGCGACGAGTGTATAGAATTAACCACGAGTGTAAAGGATCAGCTTCAACATTGACAAAAATTTGCTAAAAAGGAGTATGTATCTATGTTAGGCCGACTTCTTCTGGGTACACGCTCGTAACACACTCTGATGATGAGTGTATAGGGTTAGACTCAACGAGCGTAACGGATAGGCCTCAGAGAACATGTAGGAGAAACCCTATGAATGGGACCAGCCTCAATGAGTGTACAGGATCAGCCGCAATGAGCGTTTAGGACCAGCCTCAACGAGGGTGGAGGATGAGCTGGTCAAGACTATCTATACTCTATATAACCTACTTCACAATGTTACATACTTTCCGACAAACTCCACAGCGTGAAGAGTATAAAGAAAAAAATTAAGAGAACCATTTAGTATCTTTATATTGCTCTTGTAGCAGTAGTGCGGAAGTCTAGAAGAGGTTGACTTGATTAATTAAATAGAAGCGATAGTTTCCCAACCGAAGCAAAATAAATTGTAATTTGACTTAGTTTTTTGTTAGTGCAATCGCTTTTAATCGTATAGAAATGTTTTAACATTGACTACGTCTTGCACATAATTTTTTCGCCCTTTTTCTGTTCTCGCCTGTTCCTATTGATTTTGCTTTTACGTAATGCTCTTACTATTATATTTATAATTAATTTTTTTTATTCTTGAATGCAAAAAATCCCCCATCTGCACTCAATTTTAAAATTCCCAAGCATACCGCCTGATATTCACTTGCTGATGATAGTAATAATTGATGCTGGCGCTGGATTATCTTCCTTTTTTAACTCCCACAGCTAAGTTGTGACTTAAGCTGAAGCAGGTACTTCCTCGGGCTTAGCAGCGTCGGCATTAGATTCAGCAACTTTTGTGGCACTGCCAATTGCGACTTCTTCGAAATTTTCGACAAGGTCAGGAACATCGTCGTCAACTGCGGTTCCAGTGCCGGCCCCAGAGTCAGCAGCCGAAGCAGCAGCACCTTTGCTGGCAAATTCACTGGCAATTTTCTTCAACTGCGTTATGTCTTGGGGACCCAACTGAGTTAGTATACCGGGCAACATCTCTGAGATAGACTTGTTTTCGCCATGGCCAGTGATGGCGAAAGTGTTGGTCGGCAATGAAGCCTGTGCTTTGGGATTGTTGAAGTGAATGACGGTGCCATCGTTCTTAATAATGTTGACCTCTTCAATGCCGGGGATTGTGTTTACGGACAACTTTTTCAGCGACGATTGCAGCTTTTTGTCGTCGGTCGCCGGGGTAGAGTGCACAATCTTCTTCTTCCTCCGTGGAGTGCCTTTACCACCAATGCGCACTTGCGCTTGCAATTTCTTTAACTTTTCTGGATTCATCTGAAATTTGTACACGCAAATAAATATTTTTCACGCTTTTTCCAAGTTTCTAAACTACTCCTACTGACTTTTTCACGAAAAAGTAATAGAGAGTACGCAGGAAAACACGTGCACCAAATGTAGTCAAATGTTAGAAGAAATCGCCATTTCTGAAATATTCCAGCGGTATTGGTAGCAAAATTGGATAGAGCTGCCGAAGTGTTAACGAATGAATACACTAAAGGCAAATCGTCGATTGCTGAATGACGTTTTTAATTTTTGTAATTTTCACTTAAAATAATCGAATAAAAAATTTGACTTCTCTCTTTTAAAACGAAACTGTTTAGAAAATATATAATTTTCGAACTCGTAAATATATTCTCTCTGAAAATTCGAAAAGTTGGCAGGCAAATGTTCTAAATTTTGACAACTTGAGCCTGTACCTACATTGTATATATTGTTAATTTTTAGTTTTGTAAACTTACCTACTTAGTTTTTCTTTTTGTATATATTCTTACAAATGTGTTATGCAGTTTACTTCGTTTAATGTGCATAATTATAATATTTTTTTCGTATATGTAAAATAAAAACGTGATAGTAAAATTTTGATCATTTCATTTTCTATTTAAACAATTATAATACATCTTTCTACATTTGCGCGCCTGTCAGGTGGATGTTATGGACATTGTTCATGCAATTTTTAAAGTTAAAACCAAGTTTTTGTTACTCCAATTTCTGTGTCTTAAAAGTTGCAGTTTCGTACTATATCAGTGAAATTTAAGTCATTTTTTTCTCTTTGCATGACAACTCTTTCGCAGTGTCAACTTTGGTTATAAAAATAATTAGTCGTGTTACTTTTATTAATAAAATATTTTTTAAGTATAGAATTTTATTGGGTATTTATTAACAAAAACAAAGAAGAAGTATATTAATAACTAGGAATTTTTAATTTTGCCAGACACATCTGGATAATACCTGAGGGCGTTCAAATTAAATATACAGGTCATATTCAACAGAACTTTCTACAACGTACATCATATTATGGATGCAGAGAAATCCAGTAATAGTTCGTTCGAAGACCTTTCCAATCTGAACGAGCCAGAGGTTAAATTTATAGAGAGTAGCGGCACAGAAGAAACGAGAGAATTTCAGGAAGCTAAGCATGAGCAGGTTGAAGAAGATAAAGCAGAGGATGACGATGACGAGAATGTATGCGACCTGCTTGGCAATAAAGAGCTTGTCAAACGTATTATAAAGAAGTCTGAAAATACCACTCGGCCTAAACGTGGAGATCTGGTAACGGTCAGTTTTGTATGCAGATTATCCAATGGTAGAGTGGTCGAGCGTAAAGAAAATTTCGAATTGCATGTTGGTGATTACGAATTAGTGCAAGGTATAGATCTGGTGTTGCCTGTGATGAATCTAGGCGAAAAAGCAGAAATTACCATTGATTCCAGATTTGGCTACGGATCAACAGGATTAAGAAATGAAGAACATCCTGAACTAAGCATTCCACCGAACGAAACGGTAGTTATTGGCATTTAGACATAATTTGAATGCCGTGTTATATTTTAATATTTTAGTTAAGCTACGAACTTGAGTTGCTGGGTTCCAAATATGAAGACTTTTCCGATTTAAAGGGATTTGAGATTCGTCGAAAATATGGGTAAACCATTTGATTAAATGCGAGAAATGTATAGTTTTTTTTTTTGTACTTCATATATCCACAGCACACAAAAGAAGGAGCGTGCCAACTTCTGGTACAATCATGGAGAATTTAACACGGCCATACAACTGTATAGACGCGCAATTGAGTTCTTGGATAATCGAGATGGCGATCCAGATTCGGAGTTTGATAAAGAAGATTTGGAGGTATGTTAACTTTGATTACAATTATTTGAGAAAATAGTTATCAATTTAATGGTGTAGTTATCGACAAAAGATTTGCAAGCACTGCTTGATGATCGATTGATAGTCTATAACAATTTGGCAATGGCGCAGATTAAGGTAAGCGCCTTTGATGCTGCACTAAAGTCTGTAGAGAATGTTCTTCGTTGTCAGCCAAATAACCCAAAGGCTATCTATAGGAAAGGAAGGGTAAGTCTGTATGTAAATCAAAATGTTCAAACCCACCTAAGATACGTCTGGTGTTCGGTTAAAAGATTTTAGAAGGCCAGGGCGATACAAAGGGGGCAATCAGGCTGTTGCAGAAAGCAGCGACGCTTGAACCTGAAAATCGAACAATACAACAAGACCTTGCTAGACTGTTCATAAAGGCGCGGCGTGAGGAGCATAATGAAAAGGAGATGTATCAAAAAATGCTGGGTCAAGCTAAGAAAATTGAACAAAAAAACAAAAACAATCAGCGGCAATCGGCACCGGACAATGCAACGGTATACTATTCATTGCACCATTCCCTTTCAGCTATATTAATGTGACTATACTTTTGCTTCAGCTCAAACTTATCGGATATCTGATGGGTTCCATTTTGATTGGGGTCGTGGGAGTGGCTATTTACCGCTATAAATACTAGGTTTTAAATGTGCACTAGAGCTGTTTACATATTATGAATTTTACAATATCCTGCTACGTATGTTAAAAAAAAAATAATAGGAATCATGTATATAAGATAAATTAAATATATATACATTTATGTACCACGATTATCATGGTTACGGATAAAATAAAAATGTTTGTCTATAATTACCTATAATTTGCATATAATTTCAAAACGTTTCTTGTTGACCCAGTGAACTCACGCTGGTGAGATTGAAGTAGACAGCTGATAACGCATCATGTGTTTTGGTATAACAAAGCTTTAAATGGTGTATTGGCAGCTCTGCTTGAATAAGATCGAATGTACTGCGCGTACCAAAAACGGGCTGTTTTTCGCTTAGTCACTTCCTTTTTGTTCCGTATTTATTTGCAAAATTCGCGGAGAACATTAATTTAGTACTGAGCAGACTAACAAAGCAAGTTGGTAAACGGAGACAGTGCGATAACAACGGTAATTCGCCTTATATGCAATTGAAAAAGTTGCTGAATAAACGAATGGAATAATTTACTTAACAGTTACCGATATGATTAAATTCGTGCTGCTCTTTATGGCGTTCCTGGGTTTTGCCCAAGGCGACCTTTTGCGTGTACCTTTACAACGGTTTAAGTCTGCTCGTCGCCATTTTGAAGATGTTGATACCGAACTGGAACAACTAAGGCTGAAGTATGGTTCTGGTCCAACACCCGAGCCGCTATCCAACTATCTTGATGCGCAGTACTATGGGCCGATTTCTATTGGCTCACCTCCACAAAACTTTAAAGTTGTATTCGATTCGGGTTCATCTAATCTTTGGGTACCCTCAAAGAAATGTCATCTAACTAACATTGCGTGTCTGATGCATAACAAATACGACGCTTCGAAATCAAAATCGTATGTAAAGAATGGCACAGAGTTTGCCATTCACTATGGGTCCGGTTCGTTGTCGGGATATTTGTCAACGGATACCGTTAATATAGGTGGACTTGATATTAAGCATCAGACTTTTGCCGAAGCGCTTAGTGAACCGGGTTTGGTGTTTGTTGCAGCCAAGTTTGATGGTATTCTTGGCCTAGCTTACAGTTCTATCTCTGTGGACGGGGTAAAGCCACCATTCTATTCTATGTACGAACAGGGCTTGATTTCGTCGCCAATTTTCTCGTTCTATTTAAACCGTGATCCTGTTGCACCCGAGGGAGGTGAAATAATCTTTGGCGGCTCCGATCCTAATCACTACACGGGAGAGTTTACCTATTTGCCCGTCACTCGTAAGGCGTATTGGCAAATCAAGATGGATTCGGCTTCAATTGGTGATTTGAAGCTATGCAAAAACGGGTGCCAGGTAATCGCGGATACTGGTACCTCACTGATTGCCGCCCCAGCAAGTGAAGCCACCTCGATCAACCAAGCTATCGGTGGAACTCCAATTGTTGGGGGCCAATACGTTGTCTCATGTGACATGATACCCAACTTACCCGTCATTAAATTCCAGCTGGGCGGCAAAACTTTCGAATTGGAAGGCAAGGATTATATTTTACGTGTCGCTCAGATGGGCAAGACTATCTGTTTATCTGGCTTCATGGGTATGGACATTCCACCACCAAATGGCCCACTTTGGATATTAGGTGATGTATTCATTGGAAAATACTACACCGAATTTGACATGGGCAATGACCGTATAGGATTTGCTGATGCCAAGTAAGCGAGAAATTTTTATGTTTGAGACTGTTGACTTCAATTGGCTTCAAACTACGGATTCTTACTAATGACAAATGAAATTCAATTGTTTTTGCTAAATAAATATACAATATAAAAGCTTTAACACTCAATTAGACTTTTGATTTTTTCTGATAGCTCCAAAAGAGAGAAATCTTAAAACTTCTAAAATATTTTTTTTTTATTTATTTATTTATTTTTTATTTATTTATTATATTTTTATATTTATATTTCAATGAATTAATGAGTTCTAATTCAGTTGAAACCAAAATTCTTAAAAGAATATACCTTGGAGTTTTTTTGTAGACTTATTTCATGAATTTAGAGCTGTACGGAAAATCTCCGAAAACCATTCGTAGTGAATTTGAAAACTCCGAAGACTTTCAAAAACTCTGCTAAAAAAACTTATTAATTAAAGCTTCAGAAAATGTCCAAACTAAAATTCAAATATTCCATATTTATAAGTACTCCTAAAATAATTCTAAAGTAATCTTCTTTGTTTGTGACCTAAGGTTGTACCTCCCCATACAGAATACACAAACCTGTATACATATGTGTGCTTAAAAAAGTACAAACACCAACTGTACTGGTAATCTACAACATTTGCTTGCTCTCCGAATTCGCAATTATCTTTTATTAAGTTACCTCACGAATCTCGAACCCAACGATTCTTTGCAATTGAATATATAATAATGAATATAGATGCCGGTCGAAAGGTTATTTACGCATACAGACGTCCATAAACGTAGACTATATAACGAAACTAATGTGTTGATTTGTTTTCATATACCGTTGGTATACTTGAAATAAGAGAAAGAAATTTAACCTGATGTACAACCTCCCTTGCCAAGAATTCCTACTCTGCTACAACAACATGACATCTCATAAAGTTCAAGCGTTTTTTAATTTACAGAACTTCAGTCAAATTTGATTCTACTTTGATGACTAATGCAGTATTAGCGTACGTAAGAACGTTAATAGGTTTCACACACTAAATAATCTCCACCTGGATGGAAGCTTAAGAATGCCAACTGTGCTGGAAGAGATTCGTCAAAATTGACGGTGACATCAGAGGTGGTAAGATTATTCGTTGCAATAAAAGTGTAGATCAAATAAGTGGTGCGCACCTTATCTGACCAAGAACTCAAATAAAATACTAGTGACGCAAGCTATATATATACCATTTAGAAATACAGAATTTATAATAATTTCATTCGACAGATACTCTAGATCCGCTCCACAGTTGGAAAATTCAATGCTAACCTCATGGACCACTCGCACTTAAGGAACACTGAGTAATCCTAATATACTCTGTGTCTTAAACCCAAGAGGAAGAGGTCAGGTGAGGAAGAGGTTTGGCGGAAGTAAGTAATAACAAAATCATATAAAACAAAATCTATTAACCAAAATAAAGTAATTTCTGTAACTTACCAATATGTGGTTGTTGTTTGGATCCCATGCTTTATCTCAAGCAAATTTGTATGGAAAATTGCCTCAGAGATCGACATGCTGGATATGGGTATGCAAACATTGCCCGCCAAATTGAGTGTGAAAATGATATCAGTGCCAACAGATGAAGTTTCTGTGTCGTTTTGTATCGAGAAACTGCCTGCGTTTTTGTGCTGCCCAATTGAGCAGGTAGCATTATACTTTTAGTTGGCCTCTCCGGATGGTACTAAAGGCACTAAAATTGTAAAAGAAAATCCTTTAACATATCACAAAAGAATAAAAAGTTATTTATGTGTAGGTGTATATTGCACCTCTCTCCATGTGGGGGAGTCAGAGCCGATTGACGTTCATCTCTACCTCATGGGGGTAGTCGCACTGCTTCACCCCACGGTAGCGCTACACCAGACACAGGTATGGGAGTACCGCCAATGCCTAGGGTGAAGTTTGCATGTGGAGACTTCGACGTCACATTCTCGAAGTAACATTTTGCGCATAATTTTGTGGTCCGAAATTCATCCACCATTAATACATCTGCACATCGCTGGCGTAGTGCCTCTATCAGGCGGCGTTAGGGTGCGGCAGTGACCTCTTATTGGGGAATTTCCAGCAATTTCGATGCCTTGCATTCTGTTTGAATGCCAAGATCTTGAGTTGGTAACTGCTGTATTTTTCATAATCTGACGAATTGGGTGACGATGGATTTGGGTGCAAGTCCTCGTCTGTGTATTTATGCAGCTTCTTCAATCTGGAATGGAAGCCCGATAAATTTTGATAATACGAATTACGTAATTTTATCGTAATGGAATTACGAGCACCACCCACAATTAGTTTGCATACGGGATCTAGACCAATTCTATGGAGATCGTTATTTAACTTCCTGTAGCCTACATTCAGAGCCCACACACACGGACCCACACAGTGCTGATGGCGTTATTCCTTTTTCTTTTCGTTTTCCTGCTCACTCACAACGCTCAAGCCACACACACTCAGCAGAAAGAGTTATACAATTCCCCTCAGAGGTCAAGTCAAGATCGTGTGTTTTGTTGTTGCATCAAAAAGTATACATATTCACACACGCAGGCATATATTTTTCCTTTGTCCTCCTTTATGTTCGGCAAATAAGAAAGCAAATGTCACACCCTTTCTTGTTGCATGGCGAAAGCAAAATTTATTTCTGTCTTTCTTGAAATTCCCATTAGTATCGACGCCTAATAATTATTAATTTCAGCTACCTATAAGGTTTTAGGAATCGAATTACAAAAACGGTAACACTTCGTAACCCAACAGGTGACGATGGCAGAGGTGCCAGTTGGAGGTGTTAATTCCAATTGTAGCGTATTTTCCAATTTTATGTAGCGTATATATCTTGTTTCAACAACACTTCTCCTCAGCTTAATCAGGCCAACGTCACCAACTATTGTCTTCCTATTGTATCGCTCATTGTATACTAAAGCTGAAACCTTGACAACTTCATCACCTTTATTATATTGAGTCGATGAGAGGTGTACACGTGTCGCCGACACTCTAGACGAGTTTAGAGAATGTGTCGCAGTCACAATTGTGGGACTTATGATCGAACCACCTAAAAAGTGTTTGCCACGACGCGTCTGTAATGAGACCTGATAGGGATGCGCCTCTACCGTTGAATCCACACTTCCTACGATGCGACTCTCACCTTCGAGAGGATTTATGAAGGTGTCACAACCCCTTTTTAACTGTCGTCGACCCCTGTAGGTAATATAACCGCCTCACATACTATTATTTTAAAATCAAAATAAATAAAATAAAAACTAAAAAAATTGCATATTTGTAATTACGCATTACAATAAGGCAATTTAATACTCAACAATAAACAAACACCATAGAGCTTTATCACTTTCGTTTTAAATCGGTGGCCAAGTCTCCTGAGGTGTCATCATGCCCAACCGTATGTGCGACACCGTCAGAAGAGGAGTCGTGTGATTGTGAAACCGTTGTAGCTTTTTGTTGCTCGACGTCTACTGATAAAGGTGGCTCAGTGGCTACACGCAACTGCAACTCATCATCAGACTCTGTCGATTCGCGTATAAGCTGCATCGGATATTTATCAACTTTGTATATATCACAGGTCTCATTTACGTAGCGATTGAAAACGTCTGGCTTATCGGCATATACATGATGACCCGCACCGGATACAATTTTGATGTCGACCATTGCGCTTCCACGCTGGGCTTTGATCTTTTCACCGGACGAAGAATCAATCCATGAACGCGAACCATATATGAATGTAATAGGTATATCACTGCGTACGCCATTGATGCGATGAATCATGGGATGTTTAGCCCAGCCGAACGATTCCATCATTGTATGAAAGGCCGACTCTCCACTGGGTCTCTGTGCATTACATTGATGTATGTACTGCGGTAAAAGGTTGATGTCTTCCTCAATCGTATTAGCAAACTTGCGCATTATGTCGGGTCTTGTCTTCTGTACCACCCACTGACCGAATGGTCCAGCAGCACGTACCGCCCACAACGGGTTCAACGGTGTCAGGACACGTGCAATCGCACGAACCCAAAGCGGTATTTGTTTTGTGCTTTGCGATTCAGAAGGTTTCTCCGGAAAGCCCCAAGGGTCAGCCAGTACTAAGTGTTTAACACGTTCCGGATAGGACAGCGCATAGCTTGAAGCAATAAAACCGCCCATCGAATGTCCCAAAAGTATCATTTCTTTGATGTTCATCTCGCGACGCCATTCTTCAACCGACTTTACAAACTGTTTCTCACAAACCAATGCATCCTTTGAGAAAAACGGCCGTGAGCTACGCCCAAAGCCGAGTATGTCCATGGCATACACAGGCCTCTCTTTCGCGAATGCATCCAAGTTCATGACCCACAAAGCGATGCCAGCACCCAGGCCATGAAGAAGCACAAGTGGAACCCCCTTTGAGTCGGTATTTAAACTGATAGTCCATATTTTGTCTGCTTCGCCCACGGCGGGCCCAATGTCAACGAAAAAGCCTCGATATGGTAGCTTCAAGTATGACAGTATCTTCTTTTCAACGGCGCGCAGCATGGTTGGAGAACTTGATGTCCAATTAAACAACCATTTCCAAAGCCAAAAGCACTTATCCTTATGATCCTGCAAGACAATCGAAAATCGAAAGCATTGTAGTCAAACATGTTTTATTAACATAAATTTAGTTCATGGAATGACAGCAAAGGGGTTGGTACCTGAATGTATGAAAATGACTACGATAACCCGGAAATATCATATATGCATATGTGTATGTATGATAGTGATTATTCAATATAATGCAGGGCGGCCGTCGATCTATCGTTCCGCGCAGTTGGGTAAATTTTCCCAGTGCGCCTTTTATTTCTCCAAATTAATCTATATCTAACATAACCGTAAAATATTTTCAATTTAAAGAAAAAAATTAATTTGCTCAGTTAATCAGTTGATGATTAAAGCTTAAACTTTTGCCATCTTGCCCCCTTTTTTAGTGGCTTACCTCAATATCCATTACTTCACCAATCCCCTTTTTCTCAACCAACGCACCACCGGCTAATGTCAACGAACTGTTCATTTCACAGAAAGATTTATCCGGGTCTTCTTGTTACACTTTCTTTTAGGATAGGGTTTTTTTTTTTTAAGAAAGTACTTTTGTTAGACAGTGGTTAAATTAACGATCGGAATATACCAATTTCCACCGCACGCAAAGAACGTCCAATGTTTCGTGCGAACTCTAATTTCACAACGACATTTAACTTGCTAACATACATAGAGGATGGTGGATGTCGACGAGTTATGACTGGTATTTTGATTTATACTTGGTTTGTTGTTGTTATGGGTTCATTTATTTCTTTATCAATTGTAAAATAACGTGTGTGTAGTGTAGTTGACAAGGGTTTTTGCTAGTTTCAGCAATGACCAGCTGATTTCTTGTTGTTGTAGTTGTGTAGACGGGTGATTGCAAGTGTTGTAAAATAACGTTAGAGTATTCAAGGCTTTGGAACAAAGTATTACTTGTCAAATCAGTATTTACAATTCCTTTCTGTTTTAACATGAATAATTTGAACGCATACCACGAATTTATAGCATTACATAAACTACAATTAGTGTCTTCAGCTATACACCAACATTTCTGGTCTTCCCTTTATCATAAACTTTCAACAAATTTATTCGATGCCGGAGAAGCTTTCAAACTCATGCTGATTGATTATGCTGATGATGAAGATGGAATTGATAAAGATAATTTTGACTTAGGCAGAGGCATCGGCAATTATAAAACGGCATTTTCGCTTGTAGTACGCGACAAACTCAATATCAAAAGAAATGATCCCTCTGCCATTTATTTGATCGATCACGCATGGACGTTCCGTATGGACCTGGCACGCAAACAACTGGAAGGACACTCACAACTTGCTGATCGTCTTTCTGCCATAACAGGCGTTGATCTAGAAGATGAGGCCCGCATTGATAAAATTTTTAGCCGTTTGTGGAAGTACTGTCATGCATATTTGATTGTCAGCGATAGTCTATCGGATGAAGAACGCTCTCCGATTTGGTATGTTTTGGATGAAGTGGGTTCTGCTGTAAATCACTCTGACCAGCCAAATTTTCGATTAGTACCTTTTTTGTATTTAAATACTCGAACGACATACAGCGTGCTTTTTCCCTTGCGCGATTGTGAAGGCGGTGAGCAGGTGACACATGATTTTGTGGAATATGTTGCCAAAGAATCTCCCCAGCGCGCCGCTTTACTGTTGCCTTGGAGGGGGGCTGACTTGCGAGGAGAGAGTTTTGTGCAAACAGAACCTTCTGCCGATTATTTCGTCAGCGGTCACTTACCTGAAACGTATCCACTAGGTGAAATAACGCCACCAAAATTTGATAGCAGTAAACCTCTTAAAGTATATGCAGAATATGACGTTCTACGTGATCATTTAAGGCTACCCTGTTGTTCACTTGTGGATGTTGAGAGGGACGCGGATATTTTGTGGTTAACACGACACTATAAGGAATTCGCAGAACTCGCCAAGAATACACCAAATAAATTTATTAATCAATTTCCATTTGAATATGTAATTACTATAAAGGATCTTCTAGGCATTGTTGGACGACGCGCGGCCACTGAACACCACAATCCCAAAACTCTTGAGACATATCCGAGTTGGCTGCCAACAACTTATAATCTTACAACTGAATTGCTGCAATTCGTTTCATATTATCAGCAGCGTCAGGACAAAAGACTTGACAATCATTGGATTATAAAACCTTGGAATTTGGCTCGTGGACTGGATACGCACATCACCGACAATATACGCCAAATAGTCCGTCTACCAGCAACTGGACCAAAAATCGCACAAAAGTATATTGAACGACCCGTGCTATTCCATCGCCAAGATATTGATGCCAAAGTGAAATTTGACTTGCGCTATATCATACTTTTGAAAAAGGTCCAACCACTGGTTGCGTATGTTCATCGCAAATTCTTTCTACGTTTTGCTAATCAACCATTTTCTTTAGATCATTTCGATGATTACGAGAAACATTACACAGTTATGAATTATCAAGACAACGCAGAGTTTTATCATATGAAATGTGAAGATTTTTTGATTTACTGGCGCAATCAGTATCCCAAGCATAAATGGGACATTATCGATGAGCAGATAAGCAGCATGCTGTATATTGTGCTCACGTGTGCGAGTAAAAGCCCCCCGCCTTGTGGAATATCGCCATGCCCACAATCGCGCGCACTCTATGCTGCCGATATTATGTTAGAATGGTCTAAAGATGGCGACAGCATCCAGCCGAAACTCTTAGAAATCAATTGGACTCCGGATTGTAAGCGAGCTTGTGACTACTATCCGGAATTCTTCAATGAAATTTTTCAGTTATTGTTCTTCGGTGAACCCAACAATGAGTGTTTTAAACTTCTAACCAAGGCAGAAACTTTTTAAATGTCAATTAATATTATCATATAATAAGTGCATACAATAAACATCTTTTGCCTCTTAAAAATATTTTGTAAGTTTAATTTTGTTACCTACTACTAACGGTCGTTCGTCAAAGTTTACAACTTAAAACTATCGCATTTTGTACATTGTCTTGAAAAAATTGCTGTCCGTCAAGAGACTTAAGAACCATTTGCTCTTTGAAAAGAGTTGTGACAGAGTGAAAACATAAAAAGTAACCTTACATTGAACGATTTAATCAATTAGAAATGGCACTGGATGAAAATTAAAAAATAATGCCACACAAATAACGCCATATCATACCATATTTCACAAGTCTATCAGAAGAAAATGTAGCTCAAAGGCACATTAAATGAGTATAAATGAAAAGGGTTGACAAAAAGTACACTTAAACATTAGCGCATAACTACAGCATAATGCATTTATAAGCATTGGAAATACCTACCATAACTCTAAACTATTCATAACTTAAATAAATCAGTTTCTTTGTTCTATAAAACTAAAGAACCATTTCGGAAACTAAACGCACACTTCGTCAAAATCAAGTCGTATTTTCTCATCAGTGGAAGCTAGTTTGTGTATAGTCTTTTTAACGCGCAATGCTGGCAAGCGGACATTTGGATTTTGATGCCAACATTCTTTCATTAGTTTGGACATTCCCGCCAAAAGCTGTATTAGAAATATAAAACTGTTAAGTAAGGAGTGTATATGTAAATATGCATACAAAACTTACAGGATCTGAACTCCACCGGTTTGGTATCGACGGTCTGTAGTTGTCAATGCAAATTACTTTGCGCATGTCTTCAAAACTAGGATCGGAAGGTACAACATCATAGAAGGGCACTTTGTATTCTTCAGCAATTCCACATGAAATAGTTCGACGGCAGACTTCCCAAAGCACTAAACCGAGAGCATAAATGTCCGTACGGCGAAGCGCCTCGAAGCAATGCATGTCAATGCTGAACAAATTGATGTCAAATTGGTATTTAAATTTAACTTAATATTATTGTACCTTTCATCGAGTACTTCTGGAGCCATGTAACGTTTGGTCCCTACTTTTGGATTGTTACCCAAGTCCAAACGGCCTGTCACATGAGAATGTGTAACAGCCAGTCCAAAATCTGCAATCACGCATGTGCCATTTGATTTTACAAGTATATTTTTCGATTTAAGATCTCGATGTGCCATTGCTGGTTTGCCCTACGTCCATGAAATGAGATAAAGTCTGTTTCAGCAGACTTACTAATTTATTTGAACTAACCTCCGTTCCAAAGATTTCTGTGTGTAGATGCACCAGACCGTTCGCAATGGACAGACAAATGAGAATCATGTCGTTGTGACTGAGGGCATTGCGATTGAGATGATCGAATAGCGAGCCTAGCGGATAGTAGTGTGTCATAAGCCAGAGTTGAGTGCAGGAGTTTCTTGAAGTCATGTCCGAGCCAATGAAGCCGAGTATGTTTTCATGGCGCAAAAGCACAGTACTAGGGGTACAAACACAGTTAATATTGAAATAATAGTTCATCAATAAATTTACCTGTATATCTCCGTTTCTCGCTTCCATGACTCTTCGTCGCGGCTAAAAAATATCTTTACAGCTATACTTTCGCCATGCCAATGACCCCGCCAAACCTCACCGTACTTGCCACGTCCAATACACTCAATCAAAGTGACTTGTTTAGCCAACGTGCGTTGAACCAAAAGGGGTAGACCACTACCTGATCCAGAAGTAACGGAGTGTTGTAGGTACTCCCGTAATGTGCTATCGCCGGCACTGGTAGCGCGTAACAGTTCGTCATTCACTAGATACGATTCGGGATCTTGTTTATTTCGTGATGCGGAAAGACGTTTGCGATGACTACTTCTGATAAAGTAAATAGCGACAAAGGCAAGCATAGATATCACTACGAAGGGACCCAGAATGGCCAGAATCATTTTGCTTATGTTGCTGCTGCCCGCATTCAATATGGTTACTTCATTTCCAACAAATGATGGTAGCTCTGGAAACTCTCCATCGTTGCAATAGTTCCCTGCACAGCAAACTACGTTGATGTTCATGGCTGTGTTACGCTTATTATGACCCATTTTGTTCAAGTTGTTCTGATTGCATATCAAAGGTAACTGCTCAGGCGAGGTGGTACAGCCTCGAGAAACTTGCTCTTCCCCAACGGCATTTCGTGTCCGAGACTTCCAGCACTATATACAATACAAGCATTTCAATTTAATATAATTCACAACCTATGTTAAGTTTGTTTGTCATACTCACTTGTATTGCATTCTGGCACAAGTGGACATGTTGCCAAGGATCGTGGCAGGGCGGCTCACATGAAAAGCATTTATATCTGCAAATTATTTATTTATGCATAGAAATTCATTATAAAAAAATTTTATAAAAAAATATAAGTACAATTACAAATTTTGCAATGAAAAAGCGTAAAATTCGGCTACACCGAAGTTCTAATACTCTTCACACTAAGAAGTGTCTCGTAAATTGGGAAGAACGCCAACATATGAGATCGTGGCATTAATTATTCATTTCCTTAAGCTTTCGAAAATATCTGATATGTGAGCTACACAATCCAAAAACCTAGTGTATGCAGTTTTCAAGTAGTGGGAGCTTTAAAATCATCAGTCTACATTTCATTTTTTTACATATATTTTATTTAATTTATAAAAATTTAAATCTGAATCCAAGATTTGCATGGGAAATGAATGCAATAGTTTTATTCGTACGCGACATGGACTACTTTGCAATCATACAGGTGGCCAGACGGACCTGGCTATATCGACTCCTGTAATCAAGCGACTCAAGAATGTAAAGAGTATAAAAAATATAACGCAGTAAAAAAAACTTATAAGGGGGGAGTTTACCTTCGTTTCATGCGACGCTTACTCTTAATATGTCTCCTTATCAGTTTTAAGTGGCAATAATTGTAAATAGGTTTTATGTTAGCAGTAAGTTTCTATCCAACAGCAATTATATCCTACTTAACTTTATAAATATGAAAATAAAAATTACCTGGGGTGTGCTTGTACTGAATTTTGGGATATCACAAGGAGTTCCTTGTTATTTATTTGTGGTAGCTCCATATCAACATTTCCTTGATCTTCATCTAGCAGGCGTCCGTTGATTTCCGCTAAAAAGCAAGCTCATGAATACATTCACACAACGCTCGCAAGTATTTGTGATGTGTAGATACACATATACGTGGTAATAAGTACATCAATTTACTCAGATTACATGAATTCCACATACAACATAATTTTTATTTTTATGGAACAAAAATTTTTAAATTTCTTAAAATTCTTTTAATATGTTGGTTTAATTCAATGTAATTTCAACTATACCAAAATTATAACAATATGGAAAATGTGTTATTAAACGAATGACAAAATGAAGAAACAGTAGTAATATTTTCTATATGAGCACAGTACGCCGAATAGCAAATATCCAATATATTAAATATGCGCAAAAAATGTTAAAATTCAGAACATGCCAAACCTTTTGCACTAAAATCTTTAAGCAGAATCACCAACAAAATTAACAACAGCTCCATCATATATGAGCGATGCCCGATATTTGATGACAAGCGATATTTAGTGTTGCGAAATTCTAGTAAGGACAGGCATTAAACTCGTTTTTTTCATTGAGGAACGTGGTCAGGTGGGAGTAAAAAGAATAACCCCGACCTAGGTTGGTTGAATGAAACTGAAATGACAAAACAAAATTCGTTAATCAAAGAAACACTATTTGTCAACTTACTTTTTGCAAAAAAGCAGAAAAGTCCTCGGCTCAAGCGAAAATTAAATCACTTGACTGTTGAGGGTTGGTAAGTAGTAAATGCAGCAGGGATGGAGAAAACAGTGTTTGAACACTAAAATAAATAAAAACAAGCTATTAATAATATGTACTGGCTGAGAGCCACTGATTGTTGCAACGAGGACATGAAGCAATGCCTCGCCGATTTCGGGAAAATTGGAATGGCAGTCATCAGCGCTGATAATTCTTTGATAATATTTACTATTCATATTTTAGTTGATAGTTTTTTTTTGTATATGAAAAATCTTTGGTTATATGGTAACACTTTTCAAGCGTAACGCTTGCATACAATTGAACATTGTAATGCTCACATCAATATTAAAACATTGTAATCCTCGCATACAATCAAACATCGTCATCGACTCACGCACGAAGGCATACGAAGTTGTTCGGATCGCTTCCCACATATGTACAATTAAATCATTTGCCTACCTGAATATGTCCATTGTGAATATGTGAAGTGTAAGAAAATTTTTTTTAGGTTTTGCACATTATTTTACATGCGATACTAAAGAAGTCAGGGTTGAATCAGAGTCCGCATATGCAGACAAAACGAAATATGTACTATGATTTCCGAAATGCAAAAAGTGAGTGAGTAGTAAAAACAAGTGGAATAAAAACTAATGACACAATCCTTATAATTTTCCCCTTCCATGTGGAAGCAATAATTGCTTTGTTGTGGAGTTTTCTGGGCTTGAAATAGTTTCAATCTTCCTATCCTAATAAAACACGTATTTGGCGCCCCTATCGTACTGTTATTCTTTATTACGACTCATGCGTTAACGCTAAGCTATAATTTCTATAACGTCAACGCGGCAATAGGCAGGCAGTTTACATAACATTTATATAGAGTTCCGAAATATAATTTATAGAATTATTTTTTTTTAATTTAAAATTTTGTTGTTATTTTTTAAATATTGAATGAATGTATGTTAATTATTTGTAAGTTGATAATTGTTGCATTTGTTAAAGTTATTCCTTAATTTGCTCAGAAATTTCATGCCACACAAATCCTCAAGAATGTATCAAAAAAGAAAATCCATTTGCTTTTTTTCTTCTGGTTTTTGCTACATTTGACTAACTTTTCTCAAATATTTTTTATGCTGACTTAAAACAAGTATATGTAGTAAGTAAATATATTTTGTTCATTCAATCGTCGTCATCTTCAGACTCTGCCTCTTGTAACCAAGTCAGCCAAGCATTTACTTGGAATAACGCTGATCCTTTACCCGGATACTTGTCATTGATTTCTTCCTTCCAAATTAAGAAGGTTTCTTCTTCAATTACTTCTGCATCATACAGATATTTAAACCATCTGCAAAGCATACCTAATTATAAGAGAGAAATATAACCATGAGAGGGATGCAGATGCTCATTAAAATATATATTAAATTACCTTTAGGGAAGTTCTCGTTGTAGCAAAATACTTGTAGTGCATATAGAGCAATCAACTGCAAGTCGTTTTGACTTAAGAAGGTCTGCAAAATGCTACTAAACATATGAAGCATGGATTCCTCTTTTTCGGTGATTGATTTTTCTGGGTGCTTCTTGAAATCGCAACCTTCGGCTAATGTTGTTTCCTTTGTTATGTATTTAACAACAACGGTCATAAGCGCTTGAATAAAACCGGGATCTTTATAGTATTTAGGGTCAACATTTCCTTTGATCCATTTGTAAAAATTGGTTGTACTTGAATCAGCATTAAGCTGTTTCAACATTTCCGATTGTACCTTTAATAGAGGGTATAGGAAAGACAGCTGACGGTCTTCAAGTATTTCAGCTAGACGGTCTTTATTTCGATCAATCTCCTGCAAACTGTTCATTAAATCTATTTTGCTGTTGCGGAATTTTTCTTCTAACGCGTCTCTACCTATAGCTTTGTGGAGTTGTTGTAGCACCAGTAGAAACAATGGGTAGTGTTGACCATTATCAGTAAAGTTGGCAATATCGTTCAATTTAAGAAGTGAAGGGTCAAAAGCTGCCTTACAGAGCAAAGACGCGACAAAGGCTGTAATACGTGGATTCAATGCTTCGTGTTCGTTCATTTTGTTAACTACTTGCTTAAAGACTTCAACGACAACATTTGGCTTGATATTAGACTGTTTGCGCAATCTGTGCATGAAACGCACTACGCGATCCAAGTAGACATCATTCACACGATCTAATATATCCATAATCAAGTTTATACATACATCTTTCAAGCATTTCTCTGGCAGTTTCATTTCAACAAAGCCATCAACAAGTTCAACGAATGAGTTTGTTTCGTCACTTTCATCTTCAGTGGTGTAATAAAATTTATCCTTAAAATAGGTAGAAGCTTTCTTTAACATTTCCTCCTTGTTCGAACCCTTTTCTTTCTTCAATTGCTTAGTTGACCCAACGCTTGCTGGTGTTGTTGGACGTTCAGTAGAGCCGTTCTTGGTAATCACTTCTTGTTTTCCATCTAAATGGACTTTCCTCTCAATATTTTGCTGTTTGTTTGATTCTATACCACTCGTTTTATCTGCGTGTATATTCGAAGGCACGCCAATATTGGGTGTAGATACTGTTGATTTCATCCCTTTATTTACATTCCCTTGTTGGCCGCCTGATAAGAATTTACTCTCAATATATTCTGCAGAAGGTGTTGAAGAAGGGCGAGTTTGCGTAACTAAATGAGAAGTAGGTGTTCCAAGTAGTGGATACTGAGAATTTGATAGCTGAGTTTGTTCTTTTGTTTGAGGGGTACCAGACGGAGGAGTTGTTATAGGTAGTGTTGCTGGCAGCTTTTGGTTTTGTGAAGCGGCACGGAATAGTAAAGAGTTAGCCCCTGGACGCATCTGCAAGTTTTCAACAGATTCTTGATTTGCTGTAATTAAGTTACGTTTAAAACGAGGTGCCAACTCTTTGTTGCCCAACAACTGGTTGCCGCTATATTGTGTATTATTTTGATCACGGCTTAAGTGTGATCCTCCACGATTGTCATCTCGAGTACCACTTCCATTCTGACTGTGCTTATTGTAGCGATTATTATAACCGCTATTTTGATTATTACGATCGCGATTGTTGTATTGACGGTTATCCCTGTTGGGTACACTCGAAAAACTGTAATCGAATATCAGTAAAATTAAAAATTGTTTTTCTCTCTAATAAATTTTTTACTTACATCGCAGAGGCACCAGTTACACTCAAACTGCTAAATACGTCATTGTACCCCGGCTGCAAATTCAAATGAAAGCGGTTCATCCAACTATCACCGTCGCGGTCATTATTGCGCATGTCGCGATTACGGTTAGCAAAAGGCGTACGTATAATTGTATCGTCGTCGGAGCGAATTTGTTTAATCGGAACTGGACCCTCAGTGGTGCCAACCTTTCTAGAAACCCAATTGTTCTCACGCAATTCTATAACATCTTTTAGCATGAATCGTATCCTTGGTGGATATTCAGTAGACTTTGACCGACGTTCCAATGTTTCAAAATATTGGTTCATCAGCTCTTTGCCCTGTTCTGAATCCAAATTCTTGCCGCAAGTCTTGAGCAACTGAGCCAAGCATTCCATGTCCTCGCACATTTCCTGCGCACCGGCCGTACGTTTCTTCTTCTTATCCAATAATTCCATAATGCATTGGTGGAGCACATTTTTCGATAGCATATCCAGTTTATTGAGCTCACCGATGAACTTGACATTGCCAAGCATACGCTGCTTTGCCAAGTGGCGCCGTTCCTCTTCATCGGCTTCATTTTCTGGTGGTGGTCTGTTATCGTTCTCGTCACGTTTTAATCGGTTGTTAAACTTGTCCCGGCAAACAGCAATCAGCAAACGCAAGAAAGTGCAAGAATTGTTTGGTTCCTTTTCAAATGACGGTGCCTCTTCGGATAGTCGCTTGCATAACTGTGCATACATAGATGAATACTTCGGCTCATCCAAAGCTTTGTCAAATATCAGTAAAATAACTCCATTTAGAATAACTATGGAATTTAGGTCAAGCTTCAATAATTCATCACTTAATTCTTGAAATTTTTCTGGTGTTAATTTGTTTAATATTCCACGAACTTTTCTGAAAATTGCATCATTTTTTTCACTTTGTGATAAGCCATGTTGTGGTCGCAAAGATGGTGGAATCCAACGACCTGCCGACGGCGGAGGTGTTGATGCAGACGTAGATTGTTGCACTGTGTTGTTTCCAAATGAAGAAGCAGTTGTCGGAGAGATTCCGCGATACGAAGCATTTATGGAAGAGTTCGCACTATGTGGAACCGCAGTTGATGCATTTCCGTTACGTGGTGGTGGAGTTCGATTATTGTAAGTGCGCTCGTAGCGTTCGTCGTTACGTAAAGCCGATTCAGTTGTTGGCCGATAACGTCCACCGGCCTGATTACTGCGCTCTAAGCTATTTGTTTTACCGCCAGCGAAACGTTGATGAGACGGAGAATTATCAAAGTCACGATCCCGATGACTACTGCTAAAGTCGTCACGAAGGTTCAATCGCGCATTTACATTTCCTTCATTGGATCCACGTGGAGCATGTGATGTTTTGATACTACCGCTGTTTTGATTGGTATGGTTGTGGTAACCACCGTTAGCTGTAGAATTGGCGTACTGACGTTGTTGTCCGTTCCCATTGCCACTTTCGTAACGTGAACTGTAATGCTGTTGGGAGCGGTAATTACTACCACTACCACTATTTACATTGCGATTATAGTTTCCATCCTGAGTGTTTTGATGGTAGTTGCGTCCATTTTTATGTGCAATGGTATATCCTTGCTGATAATCACGTTCAACAATTGGGTAACGCCCACTGTTATAAGTGTCTACGTTGGTGCTAACAGGCACACTAGACTGAATGCCGTTCTGACCCAATATGTCACTATTTTTCGTATAGTAACGTGACGACGACGAATCACTTTGGAAAGATCGCCGAGGTCGTGGGCTCACTTCAGAATCGTGTTGACGAATTTTGGCGGTATTTTTATTATATCCAGTAGAAAAGTGTAAAGATGGACCAGATGATCTGGGAAGTAGGCTTCTGCCTTCACCTATAGGTGGCGAGGTTGTTTTAAATGCGCTGCTGCCTTTACGGAAATTTGTATTGATGTTAGTCGATCCGTTTGAGCCGTTGTCTATTTTAACTAAATTCTTGAGGTTGTTAAATGTATCGGTCGCTGTAGTTATCGGCAATAAGTTGGGACTGGTGTTTAACAGCGTTTTACCGACCGTTGGTGTCGGTGGGGTTTGACCACCGCAGCTGACGCCGACAACGCCGCCGCCTCCTCCACCTCGGTTACTACCCTGATCGTGGGCTCTATCAGTATTGTTTTGATTCGCCGTTATTACCAGGTGTAAATCGTTACCGCCGATACCTGTGTCACCAGTACAGGTGCCTCCCTCAATCGTGATTGATTTAACGCTCCGAAATTGATCTATGATGACGCCTGTTTGCTGCCCGTTGGAGTGATCCCAACGTTGCCGATTGTTATCGTAAGACTGTGAGAAGGGAGCGTTAACCGTTGAATGAGGAATGGTGAAGACTTTGTTAAACAACACGGTATGAAAGAAAAGTGAATCGCTTTAGTTCGCGAAGCCTTTAAGTCGCCTGATCTGGGGATTCTTTTATTACGACAGTCACAAATGCTAGGAATATTTATTCCGTTTAGCTGAGTATGCACAAAGATATATTTCCAAGAATTTTTGAACACAAATCCATACGCCTCCACACGTGGACTGTTGTTGCTTAGTTCTGGTTTATCTTTGTGATGAGCTATTAGTCAAAAATCTCCAGGACGTAAATATACTAATCAGTGAATATTATACCTTGCAGTTAGACCTGAAAATTTAGAAAGGTAGAGGACAGTCAGAATTTTGATGAATACAAACTACCTGCTCATGCCAATTGAATCAGAGTAGGTAACATGATATATTTATATATAGACTTACCATTATCAACTATTAGTAAATATTAAGTTGAAAGAAACAGACAATAAATATATTGGCCTTATTTAATAATAAAGGATAGAGAAAAAAATTTTAACTTCGGCTACGAAGTTGTTTTCGCTCTATGAAAAGGTTATAAAAAACGAACATGCGAAATGTAAACTGCTCTTTGTTCACCATAAGCTTATTGATGTTTCTGTGTGATCATTTCGGTGTCTGACACACGTAATTTTTTAAATTTAGGTTCGTCTTTGTGTGTTTAAATCTTAGAAGGTTGATTTGTTAAAATATTTTCAACAGAATTGGTAAAAAAAATATGGCGATACTCGTATATATAATTCAGTAAATTAAGTGGATTAGACATTGATATTAATACTGACTTCCTTATTCCTCTTTGTATGCTAAATGAACTTATCTTCCTAGTACTAATCCCAACCCTACAAACTCGAGAACAATCACTAACCATCCACGATTTCATAAACAGTCAAATTTATTGTTGGGCAAAACGCATTTTGTGATTTTACCTAAATTTTAATAGCGATCTTTTTTATTTACAAAAAGATTTCTACAAATTACAGTGTATCGGTGTCTTTCATAGTTGACACACCCATACAAATATGCAAGAATGACTAATGGAAATATGTTTCCATAATATTGATCCTGCAGTTGCATTGAATTCAATATATATACATATACGTATATATATATTTTTTTTGTAAGATTGCTTAGCATTATTTTGACATGCATTCGAACATAAGAAAAAAATTACAAAGTTCTCATTTCACTATTCAGAGTAATTTTTTCCACTGCCAGCCGCCATTTTGATTATATCGTATCGTCTGCGTTGTTGCGTGAATCATTGTTGAAAATGCACTTTATAATTACTCTTTCATATGTTAACAAATAACTTTAATGCACCTAATGTAATTTATTAAGGAATGCATTTTAATTTAGGTATTATCGATTTAATTGGATTTTTGTTTCCGAATTGTGCTAGAAATCCACTATTTTCGCACAAAATTTCTGAAGGTTGACAACAGAAATCGTCCAAAGTGACTTTGAGTACTTTTATTAAAATTTAACTATACTAACCTCTGTGAAACATGTAATTCCTACTTTTCTGGAAAAAATGCACAAAAACCCAATCACGGCAAGGACAAAAGTAACAAAGAACACGATTGCTAGCGTTCAATGATGTTCGCCAAACAGCGTTGCCAAATTATTTCTACTCCAATTAAAGAGTTTTGGGATTTTTATGTACATATTTTACACTGATATGACTAACAAAATCGATAATGGTGCTGAAAGGTTAGTTATATCGGTTCGATAATGCCGATATAAATCATAATAGCACCCACACACCTTGCGACGGTTGGTAAAACTTCAAGGTATGCCCACTGTTTATTGGCATGTATATGTACAAAATACAAACTATTGAAGTATATAAAAAACATTTTTTTATTTATTTATTTATTTTCTTTTTCATAATTAAATTATAACATTTATCGCATAAACTGCATAACACATTTGTTTGATTAAAAAAAAATAATGACGTGAAAAAAAAATTTGACTTATACTAAATTAAAAACGATGCAAATTGCGCCGAAAAGGCAATGATATAGAAGGCTGAATCCTTCTTATGGGGAGATCATGCGGGTGTAGCCTCTTCAGTCTACGCCTTGTTGAGATACGGGTGAGGGAGGAAGCCAGCGGATTTGGGTGCGACAAAAGTCTGTAGTGATAGCGGCAGCCAGAGAGAACTTATTCATATAGAGTTCCCATTTCTCCCTTAAAAAAATGGCCGGAGAGACTTTTAAGAAACGATTGGCTTATGTTAAATTTTAAGCAGTTGTACAGATTTCTTGTCTGTTCAACCATGTGGGGTAAAATATTCTGTTGGTTTGCTTAAGGTAAACAAGCAAATGGACGGACTGCCGTAAAAGGGGAAAATATTGAATGATAACAAAATTATAAAAACACAAGAAAGACATAATAAAAACAAAAATCAGAGACACTGTCTTCTTTCTTTGATTTTTTTTCAAAGTTTTTTATTTGCAAGGTGTTCGAGAATATTAGGCAAATTGTGTGGAGTTTTCTTTAATTTATGAAATCGTTCTTTAACAAACGAAATCGAGCCATGGCTGCCTTGTATTTTGCCTATATTCATTTATATGAACGAAATGAAAATACCAGGCGGCCAGCAAAAAAAGTAAGCATGATCACAAAGCAAAATCGTACAAAAATATTCCCAGTGCTACACACAATAAGAAACCAATACAATCTTATACACGCACTATACCTACATAACACACTCAAAATTATCACACTTTGTACGCAAGGTAGAAAAAGAAGACCAACACAACCTTATACACACACTATACTTACACAACACACTCAAACTTTTCACATTTCGCACGCAAGGGAGACAATAAAAACCAACACAATCCCATACACGTACCACACCTACACAACAAGGTCACCCACACAATGGCAAGTTTTGATATTTGACTTCAACTTCTTGAAGACAATTTTCGGTTGTGGCAGAAAACGAAATCCATTTCAAGAGCAAGTACAGTGAATGCGGATTTATTGAACAGCCAAAGAAACCCAAGTGAAATTTTTAACTACCGTCGAATTTCCATAGGTCGAACCAGAGAGAACTTATTCATATAGAGTTCCCATTTCTCCCTTAAAAAAATGGCCGGAGAGACTTTTAAGAAACGATTGGCTTATGTTAAATTTTAAGCAGTTGTACAGATTTCTTGTCTGTTCAACCATGTGGGGTAAAATATTCTGTTGGTTTGCTTAAGGTAAACAAGCAAATGGACGGACTGCCGTAAAAGGGGAAAATATTGAATGATAACAAAATTATAAAAACACAAGAAAGACATAATAAAAACAAAAATCAGAGACACTGTCTTCTTTCTTTGATTTTTTTTCAAAGTTTTTTATTTGCAAGGTGTTCGAGAATATTAGGCAAATTGTGTGGAGTTTTCTTTAATTTATGAAATCGTTCTTTAACAAACGAAATCGAGCCATGGCTGCCTTGTATTTTGCCTATATTCATTTATATGAACGAAATGAAAATACCAGGCGGCCAGCAAAAAAAGTAAGCATGATCACAAAGCAAAATCGTACAAAAATATATGGATTAATACTCTTTGGATGCTTGTTTCATATTATTACGTTGTGTCCATAATAGCGTTAGCTTGATTTCAAAAAATGTATTGACGTATTTTTATGTAGATTGTACAAGTACACTGAACTGTAAAGGATACTATACAGTGACTCAAAGCTTAGTTCGTGCAGACGCAAAGTAAAACTTTGAAACGGTATTAATACTGATATCGATTTTATTTCTCTACAGTCTGTTGCCTTTGTCGTCAGACCATATCCAGCTAATTTTATTATGTTTAAAAATCACATGTACAATAATTAGTATGACTTGATCACTCATTCTTGATGTGTAATTGGAGTTGTAGGGGGTGTTTTATAGGCGTTGTATTTGCCTGCTGTTAGTTCAGCAGGTTGATAGCTAGGTGGTTGCCATGGTAGTCCAACGTAATGATGACGATTTCTTCTTTGATTGTTGGAATATTCAATGAAATTCAATATTTTTGCTTTGACATCTGGAACAACGTGTGGCGTAGAGCAAACTCAGATCTACAAAACCAACACCTAAAGTCAAGCGTAAAGCATGGTGGTGGTGCTATGGTTTGAGACTGTATGGTTACTTCTGAGGTTGGAAAGTTAGTTTTAATTGATGGAACAATGGACAAGGAGGTGTATTTAAACGTTCTAAAGGAAACTCTGCTGCAAGGTACCGATAACTTGGGCCTACGAGAGGGATTTCGGTTTTAACAATATAGCGACACGAAACATAAATGGCTGATGTGGAATAGCCCGCGTAGTCACCAAAATGAACGTCAAGCAGTAACCAACCATGTATATTTCCTTGTTCAATCGACTAGGGACCCGTTTCCTATTTTGAACCCGGTAGGTGACCTTGGAATGGAGTTATTTCTAGTATTAAGGCTTACGTATATATAGAAAGTTCACTGATACGTACATAGGTAGGCACAGAGTTTGTACGTAAAATAAAAATTGATGAAGATTTTCAATAGTAACACACAAGTGTTCAATTAATTTGTTACCTATCAATACTAAAAAATGCACAAACGGCCTTTGGGGACAAAACAACGTTTTCTGAGTCTCGCTAATTATGTTATGTGCTTTATATAAGCTTCATTTGTATGTTTGTAAACAAATCTTTGAACGAGATTTTCACCCACTTCCAATTGTCAGATTAAAGTTTTCACACGTATCATGGACCAATGACAATACAATAATTTAGACCTAACTAGGATCATCAGGATTAAATAAAAATTACTAATTTTATAGCGCCATTGAATGGCTAGCGCCAATAATGGTTGCCACATTATGCCTCACTCGCTTGTACAACAGTGTCTGCGCATTTTTAGTAGTTTTTAGTTGGTGGTTTCATAAATCGAATAGTTTTACCCACCCTAGGGTAATTAGCCTGCTGCCACCAGTTGTTGGTGATGGGAGTGTCATCTGGCGTCGCCAAGGGACATAGAACTTCACGTACAAATTTAAGATGAATAAAAATTGATTCTATAAATTTTTATAATGTATAATTTTAGGAAGTGTGACGGCAGATCGAAGGTCTATGTTTTGGTTGTCTCGTGTTTCTTATTAGAACAGAAAGATATTCGACCCTTATGTTGTCTTACATTCCCATCTTCGTTTAACTCTTAATAACCTTTTTACTGTGTGGAAGAATGTCCAAGTAAAGGAAACAATTTAATTAGTTAGACATGTAAAATTAAGAATGCTCAATTCGCAGCTGTAGTATTAAAAAATACCCCTGCTTTAAGATATTACATTTAAGCAACGGTATTAGTTTGGGCTACGATATATCATACCTCTCATGTGACGAACATTTGAGAGCAAAGCACATTTGATACTAAACGTTAAGATAATCTTTATGCAACGATCAACCAACCAAACGCTGAAAATAGTAATAAATTTTTTTTTATCCAAGGGGACGTCTTTTTTAGATTTTTCGAGGTGTCTGCAAGTCTTGCTTCTGACGGTTTCGCTTCATGTTGTCTCTACTCATTTTTTAGCCTTTCAACAATAAAAAATACCAGTCACTTTAATTATCTTGATGATTTTGGTGTGCATAAATGTGGTGGACGTTTTTATAACTAGAAAAAATGCGCGCAAAATAGAAATTAGTTAAATTGTCCTTTCAGGGTCCCGAATCTTTTAAAAAGACTATTCAGTTGATACGGTACGTTGCTTATGGCATAGGTAAAAGGTAGTTCAAATGTGTCGTTTCACCGAACACCATTAAAACTGGTATATATATGGATGTCATCATGGAGAATGAACGAAGCTGTGGAGAAATTGTATAGTTACGTAGACAGATGCCACTCCTGGGTCAAACGCTGGAACATATCCACCAACGCTGAGATATCAACTCACTGTACTTTCATCTTAAGGTAAGGCGTCTGTCTGTCAGATGGATCGGTAGTTACAGCACGTTGCTACCAAAAGCTCGAATTTCAAATAATTGACATTCATAAATAAAACCAAATCGTTCATAATATTCATTGAGCTCTTTGAATTGACACTCGGTGTCAACTATTATAGCATCTATCATTGTGTTAAAAAAGTTAACTTTATACTGCATTTCTACAGATTGTATCAATCCATCAATATGTTCATAACCGGATATTCGGTTTTTTTTTGCTATTCTTTTTCTTTAAATTGGAACTAAATTTCGTAACTACTTTTCTCTACAGACAATCGAGAATCTGCAACCCTTTTCTCAAATTCTGTATCATCTGTTTCTTTAAATGTGAAAAGAGTCTACATGGAAAGTAATAAACTTTGTCTATTACTGTAAGCCAACCATACTAAGCTGTTGACTTCGTTACTCAATTTTGAGTAAAGTGAAATTTTGAATATGCGTCTTTGGGGTAACTTTCATTAGATTTCTCTAGGCTTGATCGAGACCTATTTGAATGAAGTCATGACGCTGTGAATCCATTATTGGAAATAACCTTTTGCTCCTCCTTCCAATTGGGTCCTCCAGACATTATGACCTAATATAGAGTCAAATAATTAAACTCGATACTCGACATTGGTATGATGTATGAACGGAACGAAACAGCGTCTGTGTATTGTATCAGTGGCGATGGTGATAAATATTTTTTGCAACATCAATGGCTATGAGTCATAATAAAAACAAGTACATACTTATGTAGTGTACTATAATTTGTCTGTGAAAGAAAGCGTGAGAAATTTGTGAACGAAGAATAAACAAAAATAAGTTGGGCACCCGCCGAGTCTCGGCCGAGTTATATACATTCTCCATTATACTCACTCTCCTTCAGAAACACTCACACATAAGCACACTGTCTGTAGCTTTTCAATTACTAGAGCAGTTGAAGTTCAACCACATCATCCATAAGGGTTATCGAGCTCAAACTTTTATCATGGGTTCTGTTCGATCTTTTAATGGTTTCTTTTCTTATTTTGGACCCGGTAGGTGACCTTGGGGTGCAGTTATTTCTATTATTCAGGATTACGTATTTATAGAAAGCTCACTGATACGTACACAGTGTAGGCACAGAGTTGCAAATTTTATAGAATATTTTGAACTGTTTCAAAGTAAAATAAATCGGTTCTGTTTTGTGATGCATATTGTAACAGAGTTTTAAATGCAAACTATTTTATATGTGGATTGTACGTAAAATAAAATTGATGAAGATTTTCAATAACAACACACAACTGTTTAAATACTTTGTTACCTATCAATACTAAAAATTGCACAAACGTTTGCCGGGTGTAGCTCGTGCATATATATATATATAGATATATATGTAAAAATCTGTTTGTTTGTTTGTTTGTCTAACTGACTGGGGCCTATAGACTTCAACACCATTGTACCGAACACCATGAACTTTGGTACATATATGGATGTAATCATGGGAATGTTTGTGACTAAGTTTGGTGCGTCAGTATACCGTGAAGGTCGAGAATATCTATCCAAATTTTTTGTATGAAGGTGATATTGCTTCATCAGTTTGCCTTTGAAAATGATCTCAAATTTGAAGTCGAAAGTTTGTCAAAGGAAAAAAAAATTAATAGTAGACGTCGCCTAGCGCCGTCACTGCCACTTGGCCGCAACACCACGCTGGACAGGAAGCTCACCGTGCCAACGTTTTGACGCACCCAAATCAATGCCTTAACGGCGCAACCAGCATCATAATCACCTCAGTCTAAGTTTAATTTTATACACGTTATTATTTATAATCCGACAAATGTGTTATGCAGTTTACTGCGACGAATGTCCTGGAATCACAGAAAGTTATCAATATTGTCTTCATTGTTGATCTCTGAAAACTCAATTTTTTAGGATTTGGCTTTCGCCCTCCATTGTGCAGATAGTTTCTTACTCTTATTTTCAGCATCATATAGGTATACCAGTATTACTTACGATTTGCTAGGGTTTTCGACACTTCGATTTGACGAGGCAAGATTATTGTTTCGAAATTGTGTAAGCCACAAGAGTAGAGGCTATATCCGTGAATTTAGATTGTTTCTCAAGCTGTAATTTACTGCGTGAGGATGGTTTTATAATAAACTATCAGGGATCCGGCGCTGCCTTCGCGTGCGTCTCGCTGTTCGGTTGTTTCAGCAGCTCTGCGCTCTGTCTACTCTCGTTGATCTTCCAGTGTTTGACTTTTTTGGTGGCGGCAAACTCAATTCTCAGATGATGCTTTGTTTTTGTGTTTTATTTCTATCTGTATTGTCTGAGAAGACAATCAGATAGTTGTCTGAGTTGTCTGAAACTAGAATTGGTCTTAATATTTAGCGAATTCGACGATGTTTTGGCACCAAAATTCACAGTAACCATCTAAAGGCTATTAAAGAGATTCCCTGAAAATTTCATCAAAATTGGTGCGGTGGTTTTGGCGTCCATAACCGACAAATAAAAAAACATATAAACAAACAAAGAAACAAACATACTTCCATATTCGAATATATAAATATTTCACCACCTCAATTCTCATCAAATCCAAATATGAAAAACATATCTTCAATGATGACAAAAGACATATTTCTGAAATGTTTTAAAACAGCCGTTAGTCCAAGCATAATATTCAAGGTTTGTGAGTATACTCTTATAACTGGAATTGTTTCCAAATATCAGCTCAATAAGTGATAATAAACGATGTCTCGGTTATTGTGTTATAAACTTTACATTATCCATATAGCGTGAAGAGTATAGTTTTTGTAACAGCTTTTAAGAAGACAAAAGTATTTCGCTTTAGAACACTTCTTTCCGCATTTTTATCATTCATGCTTTTATAATAACTGGTTGTTTGGTTCCCACTCGAAACTTCGCCTTGAATACAAAATTTCAATTTATAAGGCAATCATCAAACCCGTGTGGACCTATGGATTCTAACTATGGGGTACAGCAGCAGAGTCTAACAATGAAATCCTGCAAAGATTTCAATGCATGCTGCTCCGAAGACTTGTTGGAGCGCCCTATTATGTCAAAAACTCAATTTTACACCGTGATCTGCGCTTACCAACGCTGAAGAAAGAAATCGCCAGGTTTAGCAAAATCTACATTGAACGATTGAAAAATCATGCTATCACCCCTTAGATCTACCTTTTAGACTTTAACATATTTTATATTATATAAATTCAATTTTTCATAGACTTAGCAGTCCCCTTTGCATATTTGCGCCAACATAGTTCTAATTGTCTCATCAAATATTATGAATGTCCATTGGACAGATACACATTCTCTTATCCAACACACTATAACCCATCTATAAGACCTCTTCGCCGTCAGACGATATTTTTAATAAATTTATCCGCACAAGTAATTGTAAATGTCATTAATACTTTATTCAGGGTATCGTTCTCGAATAACTATAACCACGTTTTATCGTTTCATGAGACAAGTGCACAAGGAGATAAAAAGCAATAAATGTGAAAACAAATAAAAGGGTGTCAATGATTTTTGATGTTGGCATTAGAAAAGTCAGACAAAGATAAAACCTTAACCACCACTGGAAGAACACTGAACAAAAATACTAAAGAACTGAATATAAAAAAAAGAATAGTATTGTACACAAAAAAAAAATTTTATATATATATAAATAGAAGAATTAGACTATTTTTTCAGTAACCATCTAAAGGCTATTCTAAAGATTCTCTTAAAATTTCATCAAAATCGGTCCAGTGGTTTCGGCGTCGGACAAATAAACACTCTTTGTTTCAAATTGTACTTCCAATTTTATATATATAGATATATATTATATATATATAATATATATTAGAGCATTTATTCTCATTTTCCATTTTATTGGAATGTTGAAAAATAAAATTTATTTTCTATTAAAAGAATAATAACTTAAAATTTAAAAATTAATGAGTATCGGAACCAGACATGTCTATATCAACTCGTCTCATCGACCTGTATAAAAGAGTATAAAAATTAAAACTCGGCAACGTTCTCTATGTATTACAATTCAAGAATTTTTCCTAGTGTAGAAAAATTCATTCTCAAATCCAATAAATACACCAAGACGGCTTTTGACAATCACAAAACGATTTAAGAAAAAATGCTTTACGCTTGGTCTAATTGCCGGGTCATCATCACAGCAAACGAACAAAGTGAGGAGGACTTCTATCGACAAGGGCGGCTGACGCACAAATGAAAAATGACAACAGTTTGTAGAGTCGAATAAATAAGGGCATCTCTTTACCCAGTCTTGTCACCCTGTGTGAAGGGTGACGGGGTATCACTTGAATCCCGTGCGTGACATCCTTCGGACTTGATGCTGGGGTGAAAACAAATGAATGAAATGCGAAATTAAATGTTGAATGCATGAACAAAGCGTGTTGCGAACGTATGTCGAAGGTCGAGCACCTGTTTTATTAAAAAGTAAATAGATAAATTGTTGTGAGATGTGGATCCAGAGCAGGTCAAAACAAGAAGGGGTAGTCAATGTCTTTTACATGCGTTATAATTGAAATAGAGCTGTGTACCATCAAGTGGGTCGTGTAGTATAATAATTGAGGATATTTGGCTTTTTAATAAAAGCAAATCGCTATGGAAACAGAGGAGTGGTGGTTGTTGTTGGGTTGTTCGCGGCGTAATAATTTGAATGCATGAAATAGATTAGAGGTTATTCATTTTGATAACAGTGCAGTTTTAATTAAATTTCTGAACACCCTCTGCTTTTTTGTGGTATTATGTGTTAAGTTTAAATACGTTTAAAAATAAGTATTTTTAGCACAGTCAATAAAAATGTAATGAATGACCGCAAAAGATTTGCAAAGACTTCCTTCGAAAAAATCTTTCACAATGACTCGAAGACTATATGATGTATATATTAGTTATCTAAAGAAGAACACATCGAAAATAGTGTTCTCCCTCAGGATTAAATAAACAAACTTAACATTTACTTCAACCAATCACTGATTGGTATAGTTTTTCATAAAATTTATCCGTTGAACGCTGTATGTGTTTCGAATGCTTGTAAAGAGGTTGAGGATGACAAAATAGCTATCAAATGTGCTTTCCAATTTTTGTAAGAATATTTGTACAATCACGCACTTCATATGTGAAGATTTGATAGATTTGAGTCTCTATTATGCGGTCTGTTTCCAAAGTAGAGGCTACCAACTAGAAAAGAGGAAAAGTCTTTATTTGCTACTATCATCAAAATCACCTATATTGCACATAAACAATTTTCGATGACTTGATCACTGTTCCGAGTTACGAAATGGGAGATGTAGAGCGTTTAACATTTTCAAGCAGCTCTTTTGTCTGATGTTGTTCAGCAGATTCATTGCTAGGTGATTGACATGGTGTTTCAACCAAATGATCCAAATATCTGTTGGTCTGTTGGGCGACTTCTTTTTTGAACGTTGGGGTCTTCATGGCCCGATGTTATACTGAGTTCCGGATATACCATTGCCCCCCTACAATCCTCCGTAGTAGATTGGACTGAAACCTCTGAAGAATTTTCAAGTTTCAATTGGATGCAGCACCCCAACGCTGTATACCGTAAGTCCACATCGGTTTCAATATTGCCTTGCGCAATAACCTAGGAAAATTAATTGAAATGTTATGTACTTCCAACATTAAACATTTATGATGATTATAAGTAACATAATGCAAGCAAACACTCATGCATTTTAAAGTTTTCTATTAAACCTTTATGTGGGGTTATATTGAGATTCATTCAAATATTTAAAATATCGGTTGACAAGCTTCCGGTGTAATGAATCAAACATATTTCCTCGCTTCTCTAACACTTCGTAACATAAGGATTATGCCGAAAAAAAATATTACACTTTACATTCTAAATTTTGATGTATATATTTATTAATTTGTATAAGAATAACAATAACTCATTGTTGTTGGAATCATCCACAATTTTAACAAACCAAAAAGGGATGGCGAATCCTAAGGCAGTTACTTATCTATAATCAGTTTTACGTATTCTGATTGAAACATAGGCTTTACTTGCGAGGTGCGATTACTACTGCGTTTGGAAATCAGAAACAAATGATTCTGTGTATATAAAATAAATATAAAAGATGAATATGTGGCTCGAATCTCAGTGTTGCAATTGAAGTTGACAGTAGTTACTGCAAACGCAATTAAACTACGGACACTTTTGGTAGGCAGTATTCTCACATAACAGCTGGACTGTTAGCAGCTCCGTGGAAAGCTCGAAAGCACATTCCTAACAACGTTCGCCAGTCTGTTAAAGTTTTAGTATCTCTGTCTAGCAGATCGTGTTTGATATTTGCGACAGTGCGAGCATATCCTGCCGATCAATACGATCTTTTTGCTTTTTGCTAAAATTTAGTGCCGCAAAAGCAAAGGCAAAAGCAAATGTCCGATCTCGCATCTTAACTTGAGGAAGAACCAAACAAGCGATTGTCGTACGAACAGCAAGAAATTAAAAATAAAATGAAAAAACCGAGAATATCGAAGTCAAAGCAAAGTCTGCAAAACAGAAGCATTTGCGGAATGTGAAAAGTTGGTTCCCATGACTCTTCATGAACAAGACGGTGTTCAAAGAAACCGAAAATTGTTGTCGATGTTGTTGTTGTTGAATATCTTTCAGTTGCTCCTGGATTCGCACTGTGTTGTTACTCTTATTGTTATCGTCGCAATTGTTGCTTTATTTTGTTTATTCTGTTGCTTTTATTAACAACTCCTGTTTTATTTCTGTTAAAAAAATTTTAAACACTTTGAATTTTCATGGATATCGCACGCCTAAAAATATTCATATATTTATTTAATCGTATATTAACATTATTTATTAAGTGCTCTTGAAGCTAACCAAGCAAAAGTTCGTAAGATTTCTGTAACACAAATATCTCGAAATCATTTTCATTACGTCAATTTGTCGCCGTCTTCGTATTTAATAAAAATTTTGGTGGCACGCGTCTTGGTTGCGATGCATGGGTGGTTTTCTAATATGCTACAATTCTTTTAGAATTTTGCTTTACACCTTACAATAAAAACCTTGACTAAACTACTGTTTAAAAGATACGAATGGTAGCAGCTGAAAATTACGACTATGTTGAAAATAAACTGTAAATTATAGATCCCCCTTCACATTAATACATTTGAGTACAGTAGAGAGCCCGGTATTTGGCACGTCACCTGTTACACTAATGCATAATGCATAAAGTTGAGAAAAGAGCAGAGCGGACATCCAATGCACACACCAAGCTCCGATCATCGCTGCTGTATTACTATTTCATCGCAGAACCTGCTTTTTGTGAATGTATGGTGGCATTATCGAAAATATTTAGCTACTGAAGCGATTTAAGCCAATGCGGCCACATTAGACAACGCTTTTACCGGTGCTGATTAACTCGACCACCGTGATGTGCCTGCAGGCAACGACGAATTGACAGTGCATTATCGCTGTATGTAACCATCTTATCTTAATTGCTACTGACCTGCGCAACATTTTTAAAAGCGGTCCTTTTGAGCCAACCTTTAAATTTTTGTATTTCGATCATGAGAAATGAGATGATGAAATTATAAGTGAAAGTATTACTCAGTGTGATAGTTGAATAGTAAAAATGTATTCAGAACTATTTTTATTGTATGTGTGAATAACTGTGTATGGAGCCACCTGCTTAACGTGTCACTCTTATAAGAAAGGTTATCATTGATATATTCGTAGATCAAAACTCATATCACTGGTTCACATCAAACTAATGTAAGTGTATATAGGTGTGTACATTAGGTTGTTACAGTTGCTGATAAGTGAGAATGAAAAAGAATATATTTCCAAAAAAAAAATAAATATGAAAATAACAAGAGCAAAACGCAACACTTTAACTTAGCACTATTACATGTGACAAAACTCTTATACTAAAATAGGGAGAACATTAAGCTCTAAGCATTCTTAAAGCTCAGAAGTTATATAACTATATATATATACCAAACACATGTATAAGTTTTATTAATTGTAATCAGATGTATACAGGTTGGGATCATATTGGGTTGACCTATCACGCAACACTATACCTTTGACAAAAAATATATGATCGACTAATGACAGCACGTGTTTGAAGCTATCACCTTAGGTAATTTTTGTTATCGAGCAGTACACACTAATCAACCGAGCTGAAATTGCTAAGCTGTACATTGAAAATCACTTTTCAATTGACAAAATTCAACGTGCGTTACAAAAAAATAAAGAACTGAGTAGTCTAACGAGGAGTTTATTCCCATTAAACTAACTAAGCTAACCGAATTTTTTTTCTCTCTATAGTCTTTATTTGCTATTGTTGTCGACGATATCCAGCGAATTAATATATATCAAGATTAAAAATTACATGTTCGTGTAACTGATCACTCATTTATGATGCGGATTGGGAGAACTAGAGAGTGTAACCTTTTCAGGCGTCGGATTAGGCTGGGAAATAAAAAGTGAAAAGTTGTTTTTTTCGTTTTGTAATTTTATTAGACAATAAGCTTATTTTATAATAATACTACAGGAGAATACCTGGGTAATCGAAAATAAATTGTACACCGCTGAACAGAATCGCGCGAAGGAGTTGGAAACAAAAAATTGAAATTAAAAAATAAAATAAAAATAAAGCTAATTGTAACATTGATTAGAAACGCACATGTTACTCTTAAAACAAAAAACCTTAAATCTGTTTTCAAAATAAAAATATGTTTAGATCACAACACATTATGTTCAACACTATCCTCTTATAGAATGGGGATCCAGTAATATACATTCCCGAAATTTAATTAAAATCGGTTGGGCATATTTTGAGCCAAAGAAAAAGTAAAAAAGTGTTTTAAACTGCATGTATCTCGACAAGCACGCTACATACCGGATCCAAACGTGAATCTAAACAATCTAGGGACCCACTCAAACACACAACAAATTTAATAAAAATCGATCCAGCCGTTCAGGAGGAGTATAGTATATAGCATACGAACACCAGAATTTGATATAGATATGGTTTAAATTGCAGATATATATATTTGGTCTTCATTGAGGCCGCTTATTTTACGAACTATTTAACATTTTTAGCCTACTTAAATTCTATGAAGTAAGTCCAGGACATTAAACCTCTTCAGTCTCCTGACAGTCTCGCTGATGTCAAATAGATTAATATCTAACTCATTGCTATGGTTATGTAACCTATCTATGTATTTTTTTGGAGATTTTGCCTATTTCGTCCCTAACAAAATGTATGTCGAGGTCTATGGATAAGGTAATTTGTCACATACCAAGAAGCATTGACAATTCTGCTAAGTATTTTATTTTGATAGCTTTGAAGTATTTCTATGTTAGAATTGTTTGCAGTCCCCCAAAGCCCCAACGCATATGTTAACACCGGTTTTAATATCACATTGTAGAAGAGAATGTTCTTTTATAGACTTAACTTCGAGTCAGTGAATTTTTTTTTTTTTGTTTGTTTTCAGTCCGATTTGCTTCTTCCTGGCCTTTATGTGGGTTTTCCAGGTTAGACTGTGGTCTAGATGTGGCCCTAAGCACATTCTGCAATCATACCTAACTCGTCGTGTCATCAGCATACGTCGCCACATTTACGTCTTATCTGCGGTGAATATAGTATAAAGCACCGGGCCACCGGTTTCCTGCGGAACTGCGGAACGTTGATGGAATATGGGTTGTAAGCTGAGCTTTGATGCTGCACATATAAGTGACGATTGCTGAGTTATGACTTTAGAAGCAGAAAATATGACGCATGAGGCAAATTCTTGTTTTCGAATACAAGACTTTGATGCCAAACCCTGTCAAACACTTTTTTTAGGTCAAGGAATGGTCCAGTACAGTACCGCTTGTTCTTGAATACATCTGTTATTATGTTAAGAAGTCGGTGACACTGCTCGGATGTTCCATGGCCTCTATGACGCATTTGTACGACCGATTTTTGTCTTTTGGTACTGTCGGTAATCCCAGGCGTCCAAATATAAAGCCACTGAGACATTTCATTCTTCGAAGAATGACTACAGTGGAAACACAACAACCGTAAATCAGAAGCGTTATCGGGGTATGACACGGTTATGTGATGCCAATTGTTCATGGAAATGGTATGGAGCACTTCTGGTTTCAACAAGTTTCCAAGGTTTACATCAACAAGCTAAGGAATCTAGACGAACTTAAGGCCAACATCCGCCAGAAAATAGCCGGCATATCGTCCGACACATTGGCAAATACAATAGAAAATGCTGAAAAACGGGTACCTTACGCCATTCGAGCCATTCGAGGGTGACCATTTGCGCGATATTATATTTAAAAAGTGATGTAATCAAATCTGCTTAAACCATATTAAATGATAACCATAAAACTGTTTCTTTCATGTCTCTTTTTTAATAAATGGGTCCATCTCATATGACCCACGTTTTATTAAGAATTCAACTGAAATTTTATCAAACAACATTTGTGTGTTTCGTAATTGTTTATGTTATCAATCAGTCAAACTATTTGGGTGCATGTGTAAGGGTCTTTCCCCGAAACTAAGCTAGCCAATCCATCTAAGCCACCGCCCATTTAATTACTTTGAAAGTTTTCACAACACGCATTCGCTTGGCAGTGCTTGGTGAAGAGGGTTCTCTACATATTGTCAGGACCAACTATACATAGAAATGGCTTCGCCGTTACGGTTCAGTGGTTAGCGGAAGCCTTTCACAACTGGCATATACTGTTTTAAATTATTAGTTAGTCTTATTATTTATCCTGTGGGAAGAAATTTATTTGCATTCATACAATAATGTGACTAATTCTGTTGATTCCTTTCTTTTTGTTACTGGCCTTGCGTACTCATTCACAAGAATTGTCAGTGTCGTCCTTTCGCACACAGAAATTGCAAGTAGCATTACAAACACAAAGAAGTCCACCCCTTGACAACATGTCTGCTTTTTCATTCCGTTGTTGGTAGCGAGACACTGTTCTACCAAAGTTACAAAACCAGTTTATACACGCTGTACAAGGGTTTCAGTTTTGGGCGGAGACTCTGAGTTAACTTCCACTCTCTTATCTGATGGCACAACTGATATGAACGCATTATTTATGTGCTATATAGTTGTCCCACTCGTGCAATTTTTACTAAGCTGCTTACAGGTTTTTCTCCTCTTTTCTTGTGTAGCATTAAATGATTTTAAATGTATTTTCGCCACTTCCAGTTGAACTTAAATATTTTTGGCATAGCAATAAGTTTATTTGGTAAAATATTTAAATGCATCAGAATAATTAGAATCCCTGTTAATTAGTAATAGCACTCAAATTATTTTAACATTTATAATAAAAATTAAACTGTATTTTCTTTGGAGTTGGATTTATCCCTCAGGGGTACTTAAAAAACGACAGAAGCATATTCCTGAACTATTTAACAGGTCAACTATTATTACTTTATCCAATTCCTTTATTTTATTATCCTAATTTAATAAGTTTTTTTGCCAAATATCTACTCTATTCATCAACATGGTCTTGTTTCGAAAGTAATACACACATTCCAACCCTTTACTAACATAACGATGCTTTTATCCTAGAACTCATGTAGGCCCCTGGAACCAGATTTGCAGCGTGTGAGATATGAGGTTGCAATTAGTAGTATGAGTTGCACTTATTGGATTATAGTCATTTTTTGCTATTTCTTCGTTTAAATTGTTTTCTCAACTTATCGACGAATAAAATAACTTACGTATCTCAGAGAACGAACGGAAACGAAATCCCTCCGGTCAACATTTGCATCTTTCCTTTTTTTGAAGTAACTTCACCTCCTGCTGTTAACATATCCAAAAAAATCTCTACATCATCGCCGGTTTGCTGTGTCCACTGGGTGCAATTGTGGCACATATTTTTAAGACTGATTTTTCACGAAGAGGTAGAGGTAAATGTACACTGCCCTCTGACATTTCTGATGTCCAGGCTATGTTCCGCAACTACACTGATTTTTTTACTGTTCCTTGGAGTAACTGTCGAATTCAGGCGACCAGAGCATTCACCATTACCATGCAACTTACGATAACACATCAGTTCATTAATTTACTTGCAGAGTGTGATCAATACACCTAATTATCATTTCTATCTAATGTCTGTAAGTTATAAACTATTACTCGACTTATCTTTAAACTTCTACACATGCTTGCTTTTATTGACGTAATACTGCTAGCATAAACATACTCATAATAAAAAAGAATAAATCAAACATGATTCTATATCTCTTACAAGATAGTCCAACGCTTTTTTCAAGAATGTAATTTTCAAATTGTATATCCTATATAAAGCATCATCCCCCCTATCATATTTTAGGCGTATTATTAACATACGGATACTACCTTAAGGTGTCAATTAAAGGTCAAAACCAAAGCGGGAGAAGCTTGATATTCTATTTGATTATCAACAGCGATTGTAAGGGTTTGCTTATTTCTCTCTAAATAATGTACTTAATTTATATACTACCGAGATATTCTGTACAATGTGAAGTACAATTATTTGAAGAGGAAAATTGCTGAGTTTCCTTTTTATACAAACTCCTGCACGTTCACTATTTAAATTTTTTTATTTTTAATTATTTGCGAATTGTTTGTGGCATTGGCAGTCTAAGTGAAAATATACAGAAAATATAAGGTTTTTGTAAATTATTTACCCATTATGAACAGATTAACTGTATTGTGAAGATGCCGTGGCAACCAACTGAAAGAACGGTTCCGGTTTTGTTAAAGGCAACTCGAAAATCAACTCGAGGTTGCAGACAGTTATAATCATAATGTGCCTCGAAAATTTACTTCAACAAATTTCAACTCAAGTAAAAGTTAATAGTTGAAAGGCGAATAAAAAAGCTAGCAGCATGTTGAATCAAGTGAACGACGAAAAGTCTACCATCTCATGATGTAAGACGGCAAAGGCGAGGGAATAAAGGCATTTAAGGAATTATTGCGAAGGAACACGGCGATGTCTAAAGTTTCCCTTACGCTTGTTCAAATAACCGAAAAAGACAAAGGAAAATATTTTGTCGCGGTTTATTGTGAAAATCACCGGGAAGTGGAGCAGATTAGGGAAAACGCTTTTGAACTCGTTTTATCTTCACATAATTTTTTAATTGCTCAAATTAAGATGTAGGTACATGATTCATGCTGCTACTAAAGGCAAGTGATTGTGAGTTCACATATTAATTAGTTTTTCAATGAGGCGTTTGTTCCTGAGCATATATCTGAAAACCCGGAAATGTCAACTTCACCCAAAAACATTTTGACAAAAAATGAACGTAAATAATACATCATTACCCACAAGCAACGCGGTAGCGCCCAGACAAGGGTGTGTGTAGACAAATAAATCACTACCGTGCTGGGGCACTGTCTGTTGTGAAGAACGCCAAAATTTAAATAATCCAATATAAAACCTCATATGTAAATCGAAAAGCAGATTTCACGAAGCACAAATGAACCAAGCAGTCGAAAAAAAAATGATGTATTGCTTTTTTAATGATACTGATAGTACGCAATCGCGATCAGGGATTCCTGACTCAGCGAGAACGGCGTCATACAACGAACATCTTGCAGCATATGGTTAAAATATGTTGCTTTTTGTGAATTTTATAAGTATATACATTAAAGTTGAATTATTTGAAGGTGTAGTTCTTTAAATATCAAAGATTGTTAAATAACGTAAGCGGCAGGCAATGTCTTCATTTGTGCGAGAATATCCTAATATCCAACTTGTAGTACATTCAATGGAATGTGATGTTCTATTAAGTAAATACACTTCTACCTTAGTTCGTAGACAAAATGCGTGCTCTCTCGATAATTTAAGTGCTCTAATTTCTAGAATTTAAGTTGTATTTTATTCGTAAAGTTTACCGTGGCCATCATTTCGGTGAATTTATTGAAGAATGGTTCACACTATGTTACATAAGTTAATACAACCAAAAATACCAACTATGAGTTTATTCTCATTTCCACATAGAAAAATCTCACACACGTCTCTCCTATATGCATTTTTTTTCTATTCCATTGCCGTACTATTTCTGTAGATTGTCAACAAATTATTTTTGTTTGTCTTCCTTTTGAGATATTTGTAGAGACATTTTTTTAAAGAGACACAAATTCTTAATAGCACCTAGAATTGTTCTTTAATAGGGCCGATGGCGTACAAATTTAAAGTGAGCTACCACTCTGGAGAGTTAATAAGCTTGCTGCAATAACACACCCACTCAGCTTGAAACACTTATATTTTGCTGCTGGGCGAGGTCTTTCAGCAACGTAACTTATTTAAGAAAAGATGCGTTGCATTTAAAAACCTCACTAAAAACAAGAAAAATAAACATCCAGTTATGGCGAAGTTGTATTACTCTTCACAACAGGCTAGATAGCAAGAGTTTAGCATATGTGTAAGTTATTAGCCCTACTTTGATGATAACAAAATAAATTTTACTGAATGTTTCAAAATATCTCACTATGGTTTACTAAATCCAATATATTCAATCCAGGAAACATAGGGTATTAAAGTTTACAGGGTTATCTGATTGGATTTTAGCTCGATAGTTCATGAAACAAAAAGTGTTTCCAATAATTTTGAATTTTAAGCTGTGACTAAATCAACTCGTCTCATCCCGCTGGTCAAGGATTGTGAATGGTTGTAGAAAACGACACGATACCGAAAAAAGCCATGCCAAGGCCTCTTGAAAATCACCGTGATACTCATCGTTTCTTTTTTTTTCGGTTTTCATGGGTTAGTCCAGTATAAATGTGTTCCATTGGTCTAATTAAATCGTGCCAAGGGAAATCGTTCAAACTTACCTCTGAATGTACAGCACATGTTAAAGGCAAACTTCTTGGAAGTTTTCAACTGTTTATCAAAATGTGAGGATGGACAGATGGGCATGGCGATATCAAGACCTACCATCCATGTGATCAGCAATATAAATACTCTTCGATATTACCTTCAATGTGTTACAAACTCCTTAACAAACTTATAATACTATTCACACAATGTGAAGAGTGCACACTGTACACTCAACGTTGAGTTATTAAAAAGCGATAAACCCATCCAACGAATTGTTAAACACCTTGAAGACAATAGCAAGATAGTACAGCCTTATCAGTTGAAAACTTTTAAGCCATTCAGTAGCCGACGTTCATTCATCAATTGATGTCCAAAAATATTGCATTTTTATGTTAAATAACCTGCTCTCTTGAAATGAATGACGACGGTAATAAATTTGTTCCGTTTCTGCGGGACACCAAAGTGTAGCACGAAATATAAGAAGAAGAAAAACCATTGGAGCAAAAACTAAAGAGGTACAGGCTTTCTACCTTAGCTGAACTTGGCTTAAAATGTTCATTGTTGGCACTGGCTGTTTCTGCTTTTTCCACTTCTTCACCTACCCTTCGATCAGCCGACGAAAACAAGAGACTTTTAATACCAATCGGAAGCATGTCGCGCGTACATTTCTTTAATTCATGAGCAAATTGTAGAAGGGTCCGACAAACCAACCAGCCGGTCAATGGATCAAACTGCCTCTATTGAATAAATCGACCAAATGTTTAACGAAATGCTCGTTGACCAACCCAATGGCAACGTATGCGAAATCAGTAAGTGGAAACACAATCGCAACTAAGCCTGACTTAAATACGAATTTAGACCACATCTGATGTGTTCGTAGTCATAACCGTCGCCATCTGTAATAATCCAAGAAGACAAAATCTCGATGAACAGGGTAAATAACACCCAATAAACTTTGCCTTTTCTGCTTGGGATCTCTTATGCTGCCTTTTGAGGTCGATACTTCATTAAGACTGACGCACAGATGTTAAGTATCTGATGTTGAATTTCATTAATTATGCATCTTTCATCCCCCAACATCAGACATGGTTTGAGATGATAGATAGCTCAAGCTTAATAAGGCGCGGCGATGAATGTTTTTTACGATTAAACAAAATATAATCAAAAACATTGAGGTCCACTTCGTTTAGATTATATTTCACGTGCATTAAGATGTTGCACTATCTAATTCATATATATTTAAATCGGATTTTTGCTCAATTTTAATAATACCAGTCAAAAAAATTTGAATTTTGCATTTTAATCTATTTATTTTCATAACTAGAAATCTTTATTTTAATATACCTTTCCGAACATAGTCGTAACTTATTATGACAATTTAATGAGCTTAGTTTAAAGTTAAGTTCAGCGTTAAATTTACTATACAAACAGAATACATACATGAACTTATGTGTGCCGATATTTTATAAAAACTTGATTTTTACAGCTTAATGTTTAGATTGGATGGGAAAGTTATACATCTGAATACTTTCCCGTACGAAACCCAGATTATAGTTATCCTAAGAAATAAAACTGTAAATATATTTTATTTTTTATTTGTTTATTTACTTATAATACTTAAAACAAAAGCTATGATGTTAAATTTACTAAAATTAATCCTGAATATATAACATATTAAAGGTTTCAAATTTTACTAATTCATCTTTGTACGCAACTTTAAACTCAAAGCCATTTTACATATAGTTTAATGCCAAAGTTTAAGTGCGCCCGCCGCACACTCCACTGTAATTATTATCGCTTAGCTATTAAATAATTTGTACAATGAACACGAATAGTACTTATGAAGATGTTGCTGCACTTCGGCTTGGGATTGTCAGTCAATAAAAGGTGGAAATGACTAAGTGTTCGTGTTTAAAACCAGTAAAGATCCTTTGAAGATTCTTGCACTTGTGCTTCTAAGCCTGTCCATACCAAAAAATATTTTCATTATATACATTCGTATTATAATTGGAAGAATTATTGAAAACTTACCGGCCATTGTTGGGTAACTTGAGTAGGCAGCAGCGCTCTCCAGGGCATGCGCGGTCTGCTGGTCATGGTGTAACCTACAAAGGCAAAAGTAGAATCAAGTCTGAAAAACTGCAACCAAAAGGGCTTACCTAGTCCCATGACTATATTGTTGAGGCAATCGCAAAAGACTTCCGTACTGCGCCATATTATGATGGTAAGCGTGAGCGTGAGCTGCATGAGCATGAGCATAAGAACCATAATGTGGTACCCAAGGATCTGTAGCATAACCACCGTCCGCTGACGAGCCATATAAGTCGCTTACCTAAGTGAAGATATAATGAGAGCATAATATAAAAATTGTGGTTCCTTTAAAGTCAAGCGTCTTACCTGAGGGTGTGTTGGCGTTGGTATTGGATGTACATAGTTACTATTCCAGAAAGAAGGAGGGAAGTTGCGATTGGACATGGGACTACCTTCTGGAAATATATGATAATTTCCTGTATTGAAAATTAATGGATAATATTAAACAGAGAAAGGTGACAATTTTACCAGGCCAAGCTGACAAACTTTGAAATGCATTTTGTAAAAACCAATAAATAAATAAATATATAAATAAAAGTGTATTACACATTCTACAAGGTGTAAACGCTTGAAAATAACTGAAAGTATGCTTCGAGTGCTCTCTGAAATATCATTCACATTAAAATGCTGCAAATACACTGCCATCATGATATTATTCACTTTACACTTTTGATACTTTACATGTCGAGCCAATTTTTACGTTGTGAATACTGAAAGAGTGTCTTTGTGGAACTCTCAACTGCAAGAGATTCTTTTCATGAGGTCGCACTGCGTGGCATGTCGCGGCACTTTCGTTTTCACTTCTGTTAACAAAATTCTACAATCAACTGGTATAAAAAGAAGTTTTCTATATGTCCTGATGTTACAATATATTCAATGTTTGTTTGCGCATACGGCTTGTTGTGGCAGCTGATGTTGTGTCATTGCGTTGGCACGCTGCAAAACGAGCGGCAGTCGAGTGACTCAGTTAATACTACATTATCCAACCCAATGTTCACGCACCAGAGACGTGCAATGTTCAACAATGACATCGAGGAATTCCCATTAATGCGCAAACAAACCAAGCGCGGAAATATAAATGCAGCGAAAATGCAGTAAGAAACGCCCTTTCAGCCATTTCGTGCCGCCCGATGTTAAGAAAACAGGAATTAATTTAATTCATCAACTCTATATTTTCCACAAAACCATTACCATCATAGATGACCATTCATAGGCATATTTAGTAGTGGTTTCACCTAATTTTATACATAGGTCGTATGAAATCAAACAATTTTAGTACACACTTTAAATAGAAAACCCAATGAACCGAAATAGCAATTGTGCTCTTACCTTCTAAGAAAAGGGCGAATGCTAACAAAGGCACACTATGCAGTGGAATTTTAAATCGAATTTTTAAAGCATCTAATTAAATAGCATTCGAACAACATATGAATGTGCCACTGTACATACCCGTACTTCTAAATACCTCGAAAAACTCAGACATCAGCAGCAACGAGATAAAGATGCTGATATTTTAAGAGGCAACAACAACGAATGGTTCGGTTCGCCGACCAACCGAATATGCAAGCATGCCGACAGTATTTGAATGCTTAGTACACGCGTCCCGAATGCTGAACAGCTGAGCTGAAGAGAGCACTTAATTGAAATATATGTTGAAACGGTAATGAGGGATCTATGTTATGTGGCATTCGGTATTGGTAACAACGTCAACTGTATTGTAATCCGGCGGCAATTCAATTCCGTATAAAATGCTTTTATGATTACTTTTTATGTATAAGAATTTATGTATAAGAATTACTGTAATTTAAGTGAAAAGCCAATCAACCCAAGAAAAATTCCCCAAAAAAACTGACAAAAATTTGCGTACATTGGCGCCCACAAAATTGGTTTTGTAATTCGAAAACTCCCCCTGTAAATGAACAATAAATTAACACGTAAACCCGAAACCTCAATGCGATACAATTAAGTATTGCAATAAAGCTCACCAAACCTGAATAGATAAATTCGTCGCCACAAATATCAATAACAAATCTAAATTAAAATAGCTCCACCTGTAGCAGCGTAAACAAACCATTTTCCATCTGAGCTTTTGCCGAAACGAGCGTCACGTAATTTAGTTAGTTAGTATGCAATTTTGGTTTAAGAACGATTAACGGTTTTTATTTAGGAGACGGTACTGCGTAGTTACATAAAACGATTGTATTGGAAGATACACTTAGCAGAAATATTGGAGACACTGTTGAAAAACGTAGTTTTGCACTATGCTAGACAGATACAGGCTTTAAAGTGCTAATTTAAAGTGGTACTTAGTTTAATTGCTAGATATTTAAATGCTCAGACAATACAGAAAGGCATAAAATCGATTATGGTACAATATAAAATACTTTTTTATTGATAGCAGCTCAGGATTCTCCATACATACATTACTGAAATCCATTGCCCGAAGCTAAGTATATTTCAAATAAGCGAGACTATAGAATAATTGCTAATGATAAGTATTCACGGGATAACATAAATATACGATGTTGAGGCTCTCTCTATATGCAAGTATTTGATGGATATTGGTATATGAGGTGTATTAAATAAGTTTCCGGTATTCTTCAATGGAACAATTATTTTTCCACTTTCACTTCTCTTAAGCTTTTTCCGAAATAACTCTAAAATTCTTCCAAGAGTATTATTAGCTTTAACGAAATATTATACGTTGTTTTGCCTTCAAACCGTTGTGCATTTGTTAATATTAGTAAGAAATAAATTTGTATTGTCTGTATTTATTACTGAGTAAGGAAGTGGGGAATAACAGAACAACATATTCCAATATGGTAAAAAAAACAGCGTACTTTACTTACAACTTGGATCACAAAATAAAACAGACTGCCGTCACTTTGAACAATTCATGATTCCATAAAGTTGAGTGAAAACTCCTTGGCTACTTTGTGTAAAGATCAACAAACTATTTATATATACGTAAATCTGAATAATTTAAATATCCCCATTCCAAGGCCATCTACGGGTACAAAAAAATAAGAAGAAATAAATAAGAAGACTACAAACCAAACCCAAGGTAAACATTTATACCTTTGTTAGATCCGAGGAACACGTGTTAGAAACTAATATATTAAAATTTGTCTGTCTGTCTTATGACTATAGACTCCGACGCCATTTTACCGAACACCATGAAAATGGATAAATATATGGATGTCATTAGGGAGAATATTTGTGGATAAGTTTGGTGCGTTACTATATCGCGAAATACAGGAAATTCCATCCAATTTTGTATATATAATTATATGGGAGTTGAAAATCTCAATATTGCTTCATCAGTTTGCCGTTGATTAGTATGTCAAATTCGACATAGGAAAGGGAATTGCAGTCAAAGGAAAATAAAACAAAAGTTTAATTCAATTTCATAAAATCAATTTTGTTTTCCAAATTTAGTGTTGGAAAAAATGCCAGTGAAGCATCGGAATCAAAATACGCGCGAAGCAAAGTAATAATAATATCATAGAGTCTGAAAGAGATTCAGTCTGAGGAAAAGCGTAGTCAGCGTTTGTTGGCAAATCGAAAGGTGAAATTACCACACGAAAAGTACTCCTTTTCTTTTTGTAGTATGTGTGTTTGTATGTATGGTCATTTATATACATATATAAAAGTAACCCAAAACACGACGAAGCCGAGCAAATGAACTTAAAAGAATAAACAAGAGCATGTCGGTAACGCTAACTCATTAGATTGTGACCTACCAAAGAAGCTCAACCCGACTAGACATTTTCATTTGCCATTTAAATCTTCATTCTACACAAATCCCGTGCTGCGCCGGGGTCCCAGTTCCTTATATATATATATATGTACTTTCACACGGGTTTGCCACTTCCTTCAAATGGAGTACACCGATTTGAAGGCAATTAAGCCATAGAAAGAAACTCCACTTACACTCAACAATTAACCTAACAGCTGATCTCAAACGGTAAAATATATCTCTGACATACATATATTAAGCAAAGAAAGAATAACGTTAACTTCAGCTATACCGAAGTTTCAATGCCCTTGACACCACCAAGTGTTACTATAATTTGGAAAAGCGGTAACATACCTATGTGTGTATCATTGGGACTATGTACTTTGATGATGATCAAATACATTTTAGTGAAATTTTTAAATATCTCAAATCTGTATATAGAAAATTGGAAGTATGTTATTTGGGTGTTTTTTTATCCGTTATGGACGCTGAAACCGTTGTACCGATTTTTATGAAATTTTCAGGGAATCTCTATACTGGCCTTTAGATGGTTACTGTGAATTTTGGTACGCAAAAATCGTAGAATTCCCTAAATATTCAGACCAATTCAATTTGATTCTCAAAATGATTCTCAAACTGTACAGATACAAATAAAACACAAAAACAAAGTAGCTTCTGAAAATTGAGTTTGCCGGCAGTGCTGCTAAAACTGTACAAAGTCAAAATATTCAAGTATTCTAATGAAAATAAAATTCAAAAAAGTGGAGAATACGAAATGCAACCAAAAACTCAACACTAGAAAATTAACGAGAAAATCGCAGCAATAGACAAAGCGCAGAGCTTCTGAAACATCCGAAGAGCAAGATGCACGCGAAGGCAGCAACACATAAGGTCCCTGCTAGTTAGTCTATTAAATCCAGGAAACATGGGGTATTGAAATGTTTTTGATTTATGTGAATGAATTTGAGTTCCACAAAATAACAAACGTAATGTTTTTTTAATTAGAACTTGAATTTTAATCTGTGGTTTGTGTATTATACTTAGTGCGAAATATCAAAGAGATTATAGAATACATTTTCAAAATTCAATTTCAATTTTTAAGGTTTCTTATTTCTCTCTTCTTCGTTTATCAGTTTTTCAAATTTAAAGTGTGAATTATAAAATATTAAAAGTTCTTGGGACATTTTTAAAGGCAAAAATTCCGAGACTCACAAAGTGATGTTTGCGACAAACACATGACATGCAAAACCGTTTGATCAGCTCGTTTCTCCAAACAGCAAGCGCGACAACCACAAAGGAGCTACAAATTAAGTGATGAAGCAGAAAAAGAAGGAGTCGGTAGCAAAACAACTTAATCAGTAAATCATTTTCCTGAGACATCAAGCATTACAATTTAATTAATGAATAAATGCAACAACGAAAGCAAAAGTGAAAAATGAGAAAGGGATAAGTTATATATTATAGCTTATTGTTCGATCAACGATAAGATCTTTGACGCATCCTACCTTTCTGGTCCTTATTGTTGAAATTAAGAGCCCTGGAAAAGTGCTCGTCCACGACACTCGCTGTGTCTCCGGAGTAGTTTGTAATTAGAATGCAGGCGCCCGACAAATAATGTGTTCTTCCTTGGCTGTTGTCAACAGAGAGATCCTTTGTCTGAATTCCAGACGACGGCGTAGCATTATGCATAGGCGGATGTCGAGGTGAATCTGGACCAGAAGAGCAAGACGATTCATTGTGATGGGAGGAGGAAACTAAACGTGCTGAAAAAGAGAGGCATTTAACCTGTCACCACATATAATATCAAAAGTTATGCTTTTCAGTTATATAGGAGATTCAATACTCTTTCCATTGCCATAACCAAAAATTAATAGAATGGTAATCTAATTATATTTAACTGATTCGAGAAATATGAATTAAAAGAAGTGCTTTATCTGCGAGACACTTTCCTGCATTTCAATAGTATCGAATTATGCTATCATATGTATATATTTATGGGTATGAACTGACTGAAATCTCTATTTAAAAGAACTTTGACCACTGTTAGCTGTTCTATAAAGTGAAAAATATATTCAGCTAGCCATTTAATAATTTGAGACACTCTCCGATTCATATGCATACAGTTAGTGTTTCTTTAATAAAATGTTATACGATTAAATAGTTAAATTCACAAAGCCGATACAACAATGATAATATAAAGCAAACATCGAAGACAATCTTTCGACAATAAATGTCATTAAAAATGTGAAGAATGTGCATATTAATTAGAGTCGCGAGCTACACAGCACTCTTATTTATAAGTCATCTTTCTCGCCTTCCCGCGGTATCTGTTACTCAATCTTTATCTTTCTCCGTCTGTGTCTCTCTCTCACTCTCATCTCTCAATTGGCGGAGAAAAACACTTTTGTGTTCAAATATGCGAAGAATTTCAGTGTCCGCGCTATACTTGATCGAACGAAGCGATAGCTGTATCGCTGGGGCTTTACATTGACTGAGTAGCGAATTCCCGACATACCGGCCGCGTTTTGCAAATTCATTTTATTTCTTTATTTATTATTTTCAAATCCCAATTTGTTATATTATGTCATCGATGTATAGATGTTACGGACACCAAAGCTTACCTTCAGGATCACTGCGCTGCACGCCATGGTCTTCCTCTTTAGAGTGACTTCTATTATGTAACGTATTGCTATTGATATTACCCCCAAGTGCAGGGTTAACGTCAAGGCCGCTGGTTGCGCCAGGTATATTTGTTACTCCTCCCCCAATTGCCAAATTTGCTGACGTCGAATGATTGTTACCACTTACCACAGCGCTGGCTGTCTGCGCAGCAACAGCTACAACGGCCGCCGCCGTATTGTGAGCAGCGGCCACTGCAACGGCTGCTGCATTTGCACTAACCGACGACGGGAGTATAGGACTACATGAACTGCCAGAGGCACTTGATGGTGCCGCCAGCTGAACACCAGATGAGGAGTATAAATCCTGATTGAACTAAAATTTAAAAGAGTAGTTAGTAAAAGGTTAATGAATTAACACCAACATAAATAAAACCGTAACAGCACCTTAGCGTGAAAAGAGCCGTTTGAGAATATTGGAAATGACACAATTCTTTAAATTTATAAATATGGAAAATGCATACAAAGCAAAATACAGAGCGAGCAAGAAAAACTTGTGGGAGACAGATGTCAAATGTATTTATGACTCTCAACTTAAGTAAACATTATCATGTTTAGGCTATTAGAATGCAAGCCCCAATAATGGGTGGAAACATTTTGTTTCAGGGCGAGTAAATTACTTATCCAAATTGTTGTTGTTATTGCTTTTGTTGGGGTCGTTGTCGTTGTGCTCCAGGTCACAAAAGTGATAATATTACCACAATCCCCAAACTCTTTGCGCGTTGTCAAATAAAATGTGGCACTCGAGACAATTTATGAGTAAAACCACTACGTCCAAGCCCCTCGCATTAGTGCGCCATTGGCGTCATCGTCATCTAAACTGTTACCTAGTCACGTTGAAATGTCGCTTCGGTTCATTTGCTAGTTTTACTATATTCTAAAATTAACCCCCAAAATATCAGCGATCAACAAGGGTGGGTTGACCATAATCACAATCAATTTAAACTGAGCGCATTAACAAACGAAATTGATTTATGTATAGCACGAGGATGTCACACTTCATAGAAATCCCCTTTATACGGCTAATAAATGAAAAAAACTATGGGTTACCTACTTATTACTCACATAATGATATAACTGGTTCTTTTAATTAATATTACTGATTATTTGTTGTTTAAAAAAGCCTTACTCCCATTTATCAAGTCACTCTCTGGAGCAGACATCTTCATTTACAAATGTGCCGAGTCATGAGAATAAGAAGTTTATCCTTAACGATGCACAAATGTGCTCTCGAGTTATGTGGTATATGTCAGAGGATAAGGAATGTATCTATATGTCTCTAAATATACGCACATAATCGTTACCTATTGCAGTCAAACACTATATTCAACGTCGACAAAAAGAGGCAAGTTGCCAAAATTGACAAAGCGCAGTAGCATTGCAATGAATGTCATTTCATAAACCGGCGGCTAAGTAGATTCAAAGTAAAATTAATAAAATGTAAATGCCTCAAAAAATACAAAATGCTTGTTGTATCCGGAAATCCGTTGAGTACAAACAAAGTCCGTTTAAATATATTTGAAAAAAGCAAAAATAGAAAACGGATCAAAATTGAAAGTTAATATAAAAATCTGCACAGCATCTTTTGTATGAGGTGGAGAAAAATGTGTACACGTATTAGTGATGTGATATTTCGATTATGTTCAACAGTCAGACCGAAATTCACAGAGCATAAATCACTGAACCACAAAAAGCAACCAAAGCGAGGAGAATCCAGTTTTTGGAGACAAAGAGGCGAAATGCTTGTAACCCATACCCGTCACCAAATACATTGAGTCTCAAATCCCATCTGATTGCGTGCTATCTGATCAGAACCGTTTAGGCAGATGAGCAAACAAACTCATCGAATCTCAAAAATAAAACGAATCTGAACAAACACCTTTGATGTTCACGAACAAAAACTAATGACAATACACACAATAAATTAACAAAACCTGAGTTGACCACGGTTGCGACGTTGACTTTCAAAACGGAGTCCAGTCCTAAAAACGAAATGCAAAATGCCAAACCCAAATAAACTTTTCTGGTCACACCACACAGAACTTCAATCATCAATTGATCGTAGTGCGAAAATGCCTCTCTTGAACCCATACCACAATCGCAGTACGGTTTTAAGGTTATCTCTTCTCTGCTTATGGTCATGTTACTTGTATAAAAGGCCCAATCCCAATACAACGCGTCCTTGTATAATTGGAACTTCAGATACAAGAATTTCTTTGTGCCGCAGCGACAAAGAGTGCGCCCATTCGAACGTCGTCATGATCGTCTGCATGCAGAAGCACTTCATCTCTGACTCGATCATTTGTGACTCTGATATTTTGTCATCGTGAGAACATTTTTTGCATTGGAGCAATCCAACTCAAATTTTAACACTAACAGAATGGGAGTACGCAAAACCCACAACATTACAGATATAAAAATACTATGGCTTCAAATGTAAACACGTATTTGCTTCTGTCTTTGAGTAAATTTTTAGTATTACAGTGCACAACTATCCAGCTCCGATGAAGTTTTTGGTTATGGACTTACCCGCTCGTATTGATAGAAAGTTCGGCTCGGTCCAGCACGGCCATACAAATATGGATAGTAAGCACCGTACATTACTTCTGGGCAGGACACTGCCATTGTCAAACTGTTCAGTTGACTCTGTTACTTCCACTGCCTGCCGATCGACTCAAAGCGCAATATTAGTATTATTTGTACGACAAATCGCAATTAACTAAGTGCTCAACGTGGCTGCACGAATCAAAAATTCCCAATTTTTAGCGTTTAAGTGCAGTGAGACAGACGAAGCCGGCCCAATGGAAGAGAAATATTGTATAAAAATGACTCCAGCTCTTGCAATTGCACGAGTAGTTGTTTCCTTTGAACTTCTGCAAGTCGGCTCCGTGCGTATATACGAGAGCGCAAGGCGCAATTAAAAAACCGGCTTTCGTGCTTTTTTGCGGTTGCAGCTGGTCCAAGTAATAGCTGTCTGTGGTAGTTTTCCAATTCATTTGTTGTTGTTTTTAGTGTTGTTGTTATAATTGTTGTTGGCAATGGCAAATTCCACGAATGAAAACTTGACTCGACTATGTACAGACAAATAATTATATTTACATATTGTTACTACCACCGTATTTTTCTTTGTTCATTTGAGATTAAGTTACAATTTTTAATTGTAGCTATTAAATATGCATGTATGAGTTTCACGATCATATACAATTTTTCCTTTCTGCGCGATTTCATGAAAACTTTTCTTTTTGCACTTGCTACTAAGACGAGTTGTTACTTGGTTGTTGATATTACGAACCTGTAATAAAAAAAATAGAATTTTTAGGAATAGCTTCGTGTATTTTCGATTTTGTGCCTTCGATTTTACCGAAGTTTATTTTACTGTACTCTATACCTTTACAGGACTCTTATTTACATTTCTTTCTTGTTCACTGATGTTATCTGCAGTATGTTATGCATATATCATGCAGTATTATAATTACCATTAAGAAAATCGCGTCCCTAATGTTGTTTAATTACTAACATCTAAAGCCTTCGACTTTAATTATAATTCCTATTGCAGATTTATGTTATTAAATGTAGACTCCGAACCAGGGGCTTCGCACAGGCGAATTCAACACTCCACCACTATGCTGCCATTTGTTATGTCTTCAGTTAATAATAAAAATGTATTTACTTGTGTGTACTTACTTCAGTGAATTACTACAATACGTATTTTATGGTATGGTTTTTAACACTGAAGCACTATCCTGCCACAGAATTGCTGCAATACCTCAACACTGCAGCTTGTGCTAATCCCATTGTACACAAATGATCATTAACCCTGTCCAGTCATATAACCTAACATGCTGTAGATAATTAGTTTGCTATATGCAAACAAATTTTTGTACGATTGCCGGAAACCATTGGAAGAAACTGTACAGCTTGGCTGACAGCGGTTCGATTTACAGACGAATACGGCAGTTCAAAGTACGGTTATGGCCCTATAAAGTCGTTACTGGCAGTGGCGTAGTTCATTACATTCGAGCTAGCCGGTGCAGTTCCCCGGACCAATAAGCTCAAGGGTCACCTCGGCCGACTGAACGACGTTGAAAAAAAGTATATCCTAGTTGATTAAAGTGGACTTTTAACTTTCGTCTCTGATCAACAAACCTCGAAGGGCGACACTGCCGATGTCATAGCTTTACGTAATTTTGTTTATTTTACTAACTTACACAGTGGTAAAATAAGCTTAATTTGGGGGCGTTCAGCAGAAGTCAGCACTGAATTTTTCGCTTACTTGCTAGCTACTGATTTGTTGGGTTTTCTGAACGCAATGCTTTGACCGAAATTGTAAATTTGGGATTCACAATGAGCAAAAATAAATTAACAACGAATTATGTAAAGGAATTATAACCAAATATGCAATGTTAGAATGCGATATTACGGAAGTGTTTGCAGCAATCTTATTATACTAAACAATACTTGAAAGTTCTGCAACAGCTGAAAGATCATTTAGCAAATTAAAATTGATCAAAACTTTTAGAGAAATAATATGGCTCAAGCTCGACTTAAACATTTGTTACTCATAGCAGTCAGAAACAAGACCGCATCTACATTTAGCGGTAGTTATTGATGATTTTGCAAAACTAAAGCCAGAAAAAGATTGTAAAATAAATTGTTAATAGAAAATCTACCTATACTGTTTTATTCGTGTGTGTAGCGAATCAATGCGATTCTGATAGACGACCACTTCGTGATAGCATATATATATATATATATATATGAATGTGATGTAAACTTAACTATATTTAAATAGGTTCATATATAATATATACTAAATGTCACCAACTTCGCCATTATTTATGTTTTACTAGCTTCCGACCGCGACTTTACTCGCCTGGCATGGACCAATGGGCTAAAAGTATCATATGTTCTACCCAGGTCGAACTCTATCCGGTAGTTTTAAATGAAAGCGTAATAAACAAACACACTTTCATATTTCAATCAATATATGAGGAAGTTGCGTTAGTCAATTGCGTAATAACTAAGGAGCTGAAGATAAAACAGATTTCCACCTTTAAAGCAATGGGGCTCCAATTTAATTTTGCCCTGGAGCCCTTGCTTACCTAGCCACGCCACTGGTTACAGGAATCGTTTCTAGGAAGTTCCTATGTTCTTTAATATAAGAGTAGATACAAATTATATCATCAAAGACCGTAAACACGTCGCAGTCGTTTGTAAGAGATTGATACGTACTATACAAGAACTTATAATTTTCGTCTTGATCAGAATTTTTTTTTCCTTCACTTTTGCCATTGGTCGGTTATTGCGCCCCTGGAGTATCACTGTTTTAAAATCCATCTAACCACATAACATATTATCTACATTAATAAAACTCTAAACTCTGGAGAGTGTGAACGATCCCTTCAAGAAAAATCGAATACTACTTGAAAACTAACTAAATTAGTATCTACCAAAAACCAGATATTAGGAGGGATTCCTCGCTGTGTAAGTAAGAAGTGGGCAAAGAGTGACTACAGATACATTAAAGTTAACCTAACCGTACAGGTTCATTAAGGTTAACCTAACTAAGCACAATATCTGGGACAGTTCTAGGGCGGTTAATCTAATATAAGGGACTTCGATAGAATGAAGGACGAACGTTAAGGTGCCAGTGCGTATGTTTAAGACACAGTAAGCATACATAAAGTAGATCTAGAAATGTACTATATGTACTAGAACTAGAGAAATGTACAACACTCTTTTTGTGTAAACTTAATTTACCCTTAGAACCAATTATATACTATACGCGGATGACCCTCGATTACCATGCAGATCAGTCCAAAAGTAGCACACCACGTTGTACTCAAAAAGGTCTTTTATGGTAAAAAAACAATCTGAATTTGATTTTTCACATAAGTTAAAATCATTTTCTGAATTATCCATTTCGATAATAAGATGAGGGAAGAAAACAACGGTCGTTGAGTTTGCTTATAAACAAAGGATGCAAGACATTATCAAAGATATATGAAGTTGGTGCACATACTAACTACCAAAAGTCGTTTCTGGCAAGCATAACTGCTCCTATCCCCAGCCGTAACATGGCACAGAGGACAAATCACCAATTACTCGTTCGCTACTAAAAACCGCAGTTCGGGGTTATAGCTTCGATTCTTGGCCGTAACACAGCACCAAAAGATGTCAAGCTAGTCTCCAAAATTTCTTGACTTAGACGCAACACCCCACGAAAAAACAGATTGACCAGGAAATCACAGACCTGAGCAGTCTGATTGTATTGAAATTAAAAAACGTTTCGACATAGCGGGTGTTAAATCAGAGACAAACAGCATTCTTAGAAATTGGTAATTATGTGGATCTTGTATAATTATCGTTACTATAAAAAAGAGAAGGTCTAAACTAGGATTCTTGTTGTTTCAAACATTTACAATTGAATTTATATGTTGGAGACATATGAGGTGATTAAAGTAGTATTGGGAAGGTTTGAATCTATTAGAACCATCAAATTGTCGGAGTCGCTTATGTATTCTACTTAGTTGGCACCTTCCGAATATGCACATGACTCATGTAGACACAATCAAACAAATTATATTATATACTCTAGAATTTTGCAATTAACTTTAACATCAGAAGGGAATGATAAACTTTTAAGAAGTAATATTCGAAGCTTGGAACTAACAACATGTTACGTTTTGAAAATGTAATAACGATTTGAGAAATTAGATATTTCGTATGAATGCTAAAGAGTTTTAGATTCCTTTTTCAGAAAGGTAGAAGTTGACTAACAACCTGGGCTCCTTTCCAACCTTAGGTCGCTAAGTGAACTAACAATCACTCAAAAAGTTTTGAACTAAGTAAAGTTGTTTCAGAAAAGAAGAAGATTGGTCGGAAGAAGATCAAGAAAACGTTTGAGCAAAAAACGGAACTTTTATAGAATCACTGTGTGTTCCACTTTTACAACCAATTTGCTCCGAATCTACTGGGTCTCAAATTTATTTTTTTTTTATAATTTTAAAATAAATAGTTTTAATGTTGTTTAAGAAAATATATGAAAATTGACTAACCGACGTGAATACAAACAAAAATGAACTTACTTTTTGAATTAATCCTTACAATAATGTCACTCACATATATGTTGAAATACATTTTTAATATGTATTACCACCAAACACACATCTAAATAATTTTTCCAGAATAACTGCAACTGCAAATTTTTTTTAGGAATTCAAGAGTGTATTGCATAAATACAATTATGTATCTTATTTTCTTATATCCACTTTTTATTTTTTTGTTTACTCTTTTTACAGATATTAATTATTAACACTTTCAATTAAATTATTTCAATATTATTGTCGTCAACTAGTGACTAATGAGAATATACATAAGTTAATAGCAGCCACTAGTTCTTGAGAGTACTAAATCATTTGGACATAGCTTCAAAGTTTTATTAATGCGGAAATACCCGTCAAATGCAACGCCAATGAAGGCAAACACTTTTATCAAATCAAAAATGTATAAACTCGAATTTCTCTTTGGTACAGAGAAATTTTTATTCGTAGTTGCACGGGTGCGGGACCGCACTTTTAATGTTGCCGTTCGTTAGAGACGCGCGCACATTCGTTACTGCTTTCGAAGAAAATGAACCGAAACACGAAAGAGCTAGAAATCTTTTTGCCATTCGAACTTACTCTGACACCACAAATGAACAAGCGAAGGCAAATATATGACACAGGATTATTATTACTCTCCCGCTCACTCTCATTGGTATACCTACTATGCTGCTCCGCGCGAGAGAAGGACGGCTGATGCACAGCAGCTTATATTCTATTGGTGGTCGGTTTGAATAAATTAATGAATGCCCCGCCCAATATTTGCGCACACGTAGGGACAGACAATGTCGATGACCGCTTCCGGTCTTCAGTGATAATAAAATGGAGTGCGTCCCATTTTGCGTAATGCTTTTGAAAGAAAAGAGTACGTATTCCTCCCCATTTCGAGTAATGCTGTTAAAACGAAAGAGTATGTATTCCTATAGAGTGAATGGAAATTTAGCGAGAGAGCAGAAATAGTCAAAGGACACCGTATAATTGAATTATTTTTCTGTGTTTTTACAGAACTATTGGCTGTTCAACTTACATATGCTTCTCTACATAAGTTAAACAGTAAAGAAACAGACAAAAAACACTGAGAATCTAAATAATAATAAGTAATAATTAATTTTATCTTCTATGTTATTGAAATTGATTTCATGGGAATTGTATGTAACGCTTTGGCGCAAAATATAATGACGCGATAGCAGCTCATTTCCGCTATAGAAGAGACTGGCATACCAATTTCTAGTGAATTTTCTTTTGTCTTTGTTATTGTTGCATTGCGTACACACAAGAATATTGCGCTTTTCGCTCTCTTCTTTTTGTATTCTGCGGTACTGAGATCATGGGAGAGAGTGTGTTCTTATGCTTTGCTATATTTTTATTGCAATTCAGTCTTCGTACCTCTATTCAGAATTTGAAGTGTATAGAACATGAGAGCGGGATAGTGTGTACAGTTTTCCAGTAACAAAATCAAACAAAATTATTATTAAACCCAAAGAGTATGTATTCATACTCTTTGAATAGCACGTTGGTGACGCGAAGACTGATTCTACACAAATCCCGAGCATCCCCGGCGCACCTGGTAATCCGTATATTTATAACTACCTTGTAGCCGTCGCGTTGCTGTCACAGAAGAAATAATTATTTTGACAAACCGTTTTGAGGCTTAAATATCTTTTGACGAACCAATTAACAAGATATAGATTTAATAACCAAATTTTAGCGTTTGCTTCGATCGGCATAGAAAATGAAACAAAATCATCTTTGCCTGTCCAACACGCGCAACACCTTCTGTTTATTTTATTCTCGCGAGTACAAGCAATAAGTTCAGAAACAACAAACCAACACAAATTAACAAAAAAACAAGTATTAAATATATTTACATATATAAAAATTAATGTTTCCAATTTGTTCGTATGAAATCAATATGCTTCATCAGTTTGCCTTTGATATGTATGTCAAATTCGAAGTTTGTCAAATAAAAATAATTAAAAAAGTTTAACTCAAATCTTTGGTGCTTTCAAAAGGATAAAATAAATTTAGTGTTTCCCAAATCCCGAGAAACGCCGGCGCCCTTGCTATATATATAATTTTTATATTATATAATTATAATTATTATATTTTGATTATCTACTTTGAAAAATAACAACTCCATATATTGGTTGAAAACCAGAGGGAACAAACGCTTATTGCCACTTTCTATATAGATATAGATGATTGCTGTGTCCAGTGGTAAGCAAGGGCTGCGAGACCCATACTTTAAAGATGAAAAACTATTTCATCTTCAGCTCCTTAGTTATTACTAAGTATTATGAGTAGTAACGCAACATTATTATAAATGTAAAAGTTTGTTTTTTTATTAAGATTTAACGACCTGGGTAGGACATATGATACTTTTATCCCGTTAAAAGGATCCCGTGAGATAATTTTCAATGTTGGTCCATACAAGGCCAGCAAAGTCGCTGGTGGAGGATTAGTGAAAAATAAATAATGACGAAGTAGATTACAGTTAGTATAGGTGGACAAACAACAAAATGAAGTCGACAATTTTATTTTAACAGTTGATTTTTTTTGTTTCTTTCTGCTCTAGTTTTTGCAAAATCATCATAACTGGCGCTAAATGTAGATTTGATGCGGTTTTGTTTTCGATTGCTATGAGTGCCAATTGTTTGAGTCGAGCTTGAGCCATAATATTTCTTAAATGAGTTTTGTTTATTTTGAATTTGCTTAATGATTTTTCGGCTCTTGCAGAACTTTCAAGTATTGTTTAGAATAATAATATTGCGGTAAGCACTTCCGTAGTGTCGCATTCTAGCATTGCATATTTTGTTATGATTCCCTTACATAATTCGTTGTTATTGCTTTTCGCTCATTGTGAATCCCAAATTTACAATTTCGTTCAGAATTTTGTGATTGCGCTGACTAAAAATCCATCCAGTCTATCAATCGGCGGTTTTTGGTTTGTAAACAAAGAAATAAAAAGCAAATATGAATAAAATTACAGTGTTATTATTTACATTATTTTCAATTTGCACCAAAGGAAGGGCGAGCGCCCTTCCGTTATGTTCTGCTCTTCTAGTATTTTAAGTCATATCAAACTGGAAACAGCGTTGTGTCTTTATTTCAGCAAATAATTCATACTTCTGGTAAACGATATATAATGTGGGCACCCTCACCGAACATATGACTTGATCTCTCATCCGTGATGCGGTATGGGAGATCTAGGTGGTGAAGCCATTCTAGGCGTTGCATTTGCCTACTTTTGTCCAGCGGGTTCATTGCTAGGTGGTTGTCCTAATGATATATCTGGTCTGTTGCTGTTTTTGACGATTTCTTCTTTTATTTTTGGGGTCTTCAAATCTCGATAGATAATAGAGTTTCGGACATACCATTGTAGACATGGGGTCCCTCGCAGTAGCTTGGACTGAAATCTTTGCAGAATTCCCCAAAGCATGGGCTTTTACAGTAAAAGCTTGTTTTTTAGGTTGAACTTCGAGTGTAATCTAAAGAACAAGTTTCAGGTCTTAGTGTTTTTTTTTTTTTGGTTATGATGTGAAATTGACAGAAGTCTGTCCAGCGTCAGGAACTTCACAGGCAGTATCATCCGCATATGTCGCTATAAAGGGTGATCGATTTAGAAAAATTTGTGATTTCTCCTATAACCTAAGTTTGGAATAAAACATGTAAGGCCGCAACTTAACAGCAAGTGAAATTGGCTATTACTTTTAGAAACATATCAAGGAAAGGTCTTCACCTATTAAAAAGCTCTTCTAATAGGTCTCTTATATGTTTCTGTCAGGTTTGTAATAGCTCCTCGGTAGGCCATATCACAATAAATCTTAAAATATAATTTTTTTACAGGTTTTTATTAGCTGTTTTTTTGTTCACTGCTAACACGCTGTAATATGGACCACAACGTAATTTGGTCCATAATTACAAAATTTTTGGAAAATAATCATAAAGAACAGGGCCGTAAAAGAAATACAATTCATTTAACATTTATAATGTGGCTGTTGCTTCGGTGTTAATAACAGACAATAAACTGAGCCTCTTCGTAACTCCGTTGGGTAAAAACCGAAAAATGTTCGTCAGAGGAATGTGAACTCTACTCTAACCAATGAATGGTCTTTAACTTCACGAAGACGAATTTCTTTGACGGTATTTTCAGAATTCAACTTGTTGGGGGCGCTAAATTTACATAACTGCACATAATGGGGCTCTTTAAACACGGGTTCACAAAACCGATAGAACAGAAGAAAGGCTGTGTTCCTCTTTATCGTCCCATTCTAATGCACTCACAACATCAACGGCTGTGTGTTGTTATTGCTGTTGTAACGCGATTATCTTTAACACATTTTCTAACTTGGCTCGATTTTGATAGAAATTCGATTGTGACCATCAAGCGAAGAATACCTTTCAATTGGTATATTTTTTTATCAAAATCGGTTCAGCGATTTAAGCAGAAAATGCAACACAAAAAATGTGTTTGCCTTTTAATCGTTGGAATCGTTAAGATGCTGGGCATTAAAACATCCAGATGTGGGTTACCTCGTCAATAGGTACCCACTAAAAATTACAAAACGGGTGGTATAATTATGGGTAAAGTGAAGAATGTTTACAATCTGGAAGTTGCTAACAAACCGGGCGTTGAGAATTCTAAAATGTGCACGCTTATTTTCTCCAAAGGTGTCTCAGCCTAGTCATTGAATGTGCGGGTCCTGAACGTGGTCAGTTGTAAGTATTACGCAGTATTTCCTCTGGGTAATAGATGCTTAATATGCTTGAGACATCTTTCAAGCAGATCAACGAGAATCAAGTCGTTAGCATTCACAAAAAAATAATTACAAGGTAGTCCATATTAGTTAGTTATATCTGTAAACACTATAAATTGGACAAGGAACATCTGATCGACTAATTGTAACACACGTTTTTTGTACAGGAAACAAGCCTAGGAGAACAAAGAATACAAAACAATTTGTATTTCTACCAATTTTGATTCACATCATCATCACACACCAATCGTCTGCAAATTGCCAAAAACAAACTTCTTAAATTACTTCTTAATACACCCTCTAATATTTCTACAGTACTTCCACACAAAATATCCTATGCGCAAACATGCTGCAAAATCGCAGAGCAATTATTTTATTTAAGGTTATTGTCTTCCTACTTTCCTAACCCGTAATAATATAAATCTACGTTTGTATGTTTGTCTGATGACTACAATCCGACACCGTTAGACCGAACACCATAAAAATTGGTACATATATGGATGTCATCATGTAGAATGGTTGTGGTTAAGTTTGGTGGGTTAGTATACCGCAAAGTCGCGAAATTCCATCCAATTTTTTTTTATAAAAACAATATTGCTTTATCAATTTGCTGTATGTCAATTTCGACACAAAAGTGTCGGAAAATAAAAAAATTTTTAATTTAAATTGATAACATTAATTTAGTGTGTTTCAAATTTATTAGTGTGGAAAAAATGTCACCGTTGAAATTCAAATATTGGTCGGCGTAGGCGCGCAGCTAAGCAATCACATGATCGTAGAATAAATAAAACCGAGGACAGCGTAGTCAACATTTGTAGGCAAATCGAGGAAAGGTCAAATTACCAAAAGAAAAGGAGTACTAAAGATTGAACGTATGTGCATTTTCATATATAAAAGCAACTTGAAGGCGAGCGAATGAAAACAAAAGAAATAAAAAGTAGCTAGACGCGACCTTATAAAATTTTGCCTATCAAAAATTGACCAAGACGACTGAACAAATTTGCCCTTGCGTTTACACCATCATTCTAATCCAATTCCGAGCAGCGCCGGTGCCCTTGCTAGTACTATATAGTCTATACTCGTAAATTCAATATTATAGTTTTAAGTGCGCCGTCAAAGAACACTATAAAGCGTTTGCACGAAAGACTATCGGTAATTCCAGGCGTCCAGGCGTTCCGAGACTATTTTATATAAATATAGTGGTCGTACAAGGCAGTATTAATAAATCATCGCAAACAACAAGTTAAGGCTATGATAAGTGTTTTTTATGGCAATTGTACATGAAAGTGGTGTGAAGCACTTCTGGATCAACAAGACGGCGTACCACCCCACGCAGCTCATGCTCATTTAACAAGAAAATATAGAGGCACAATGTCTCGTATCAAATACGCCAGATGAAAGACCATCAACCAGCAAGTCAGTGGATGAATGTGCCGATTTCAATGGTGCGTGTTATAATTTTGTCACGAAGGTTGTAGCATAGTAAAGGTGACATCGAAGACTTCCTAAAAAAATGAGGTCTAATTGATCCAGTTGCCCTGGAGTCTTCAACTTATACGGTTTGTGCTTGAGATCCTAAATTCAATGTGTTTGGGGTACTCTCGTAGGAGTCGGATTCGGAGGTTCTGACAAATATGCAGGATATAGTAATTAGAATTCTAACAAATTTTCAGTCTCTAGCTTAGAAACTAATAAGTACATCAAGCGTAACAATCAAGTCTATCTCATCTCATCTCATCTCAACGTGTAAAGACTATAACATATATATAACATTTTTTCGGCATTCACAATATTTTATGCGGCCATAGACAAAAATATTTTTTACAAACATCAGTGTACTTTATATATGTGTTGTCATACAACTATATCTTGCCATTTAAACTAATACATTTCAAGTAAAATATGTATTGTCTCTAAGTATTAAGTTTTTAAGGCGTTAAACGCTTTGGGTCACGTGGGAACATCGAAGTTTTTCGTATATTATCCAAGCCCAGATACAACATAACAACACGTTCCATTCCAATGCCACCACCAGCATGTGGTGGGCAGCCGTAACGAAACGACTCTATGTACGCTGCTATTTTAGTAATATCTGTATTGGAAATTGGGTACATTTTAAAATTCTTCTTGCTTCTTACCATAAAACTTACCAACACCGTGATGTTTGGCGCGTTCGACTAAGTAATTAGGATCATGTATTCTTTGAGCACCTGACAGAATCTCTTCTCCTCGCATAAACATATCATATGAGTTGGAATATGCAGGATTTTTTGGATCGGGCATAGTATAGAACGGTCTTATTGCCAATGGAAATTTATCCAAGATGTAAAAATCGGTATCGTATTTGGCTTTTACTAAACGACCGAGTAGTTTTTCATTTGGTGTTGACAAGTCCTCTTCATCGCCTGTCTCAACACCGGCTTCACGTAACATGGACACACCTTCAGAAAATTTAAGAATCAGCGGTGGTTCCAGGAATTTAAATGGCTCCACGTGGTACTGCTGTCGAACAGCTTCAATTTCCTGGTTGTATTGATCGCGCAATCCCTTAAAAATTTTAGTAAAAGAGTCTCCAATTGTAAACAGGACTTCATGATAATGGTATTTAAATGACATTTCCAAATCTAGGCCGACGAATTCAGTTAAATGCCTATGCGTATTTGAATCTTCGGCACGGAAAACAGCACCAACTGTGAAAACTTTTTCAAAATCAGCAGCAATTGCCATTTGTTTGTACAGCTGCGGAGACTGTGCTAAGTAAGCCGAGTCTGTGGTAAGAAATAATGGTCAGTGTATATATAAAATCCAACAAAAGAATGAAATTACCTTTAAAATAGCTAACAATAAATACGTTAGCGCCTCCCTCACTGGCTGCCGAAATAATTTTTGGGGTGTGAATTTCAATAAAACCCTTTTCAGTAAGAATATCACGAAAAAGGCGGCAGACACCTGCTTCCAAACGAAATATAGCCTGGTTGGCAGGAGTTCTCAAGTCCAAGACTCGATTATCCAACCTCGTGTCTTGATTAACACGTATATTAAGCCCGTCGATTTCACATGCATTTTCGGGACGAGAGGCATCTTCAATTTGCAGGGGCAGTTGAGTTTTCGCTTGTGAGATAACGAAGATTTGTTCAATACCCACTTCAAGCATCTGTTCAGTGCAAGATTCGATTCGGTTTGCCACACATATTGATTTTCCTTGAATATCGACAATGCTCTCTTTGGATATACTATGGATACGCGTTTATTAAAAATGCATATCTATGTAATATATATATTTAGAAACATACTTGCCAGCAAATTTTACCATTTGTTTTGATGCAATGTCTCCAACTGACAATACACACTGTACAGTACTACTCTTCTGACGCAAAACCAAAAAACATTGCTTGCCTTTCGCCCTTGAGGTGTGTACACGTCCGCGTAACCACACCAATCCCTTCCCAACATATTTGCTCAACTCAAATACTTCCACAAAATGTCGCTCCGGGAAGTTCTCTTTTGATTGAATCATCTCTGAAAGGCCGTATCTACCGATAGAATAATCGGCAATCTCACACGAGGAAGCATTGCCACTTACATGTCCACAAGCACTTGCAGCAGCAGCTTTGTGCTCAGCTTTCTGTAGCGATAATCAAGTCAATAATATATACCCCCCATTTTTTATCAACTGCATTATATACTCCAAGAAAACGCCACGTATGCACAATATTGGACACTTACCTTCGCAGCTTTCTGTGCCTCCCTAACTTGTTTTTTGGCGGCCTTTTTCGATGTCGCCTCCGGTTCGGTGCCTAAATTAGACAAGGTTTTTTCCTCAACCATATCAATATGTAAAAGAATCGGCCTGTGAAAAGATGAACATCTGTTACATATGCAACTTTTGGTTTATAAGAAATTTTGTCTGGAGATTTTGCTAGTAAATGTTACTTTAACACAAACATTTATTTAATAAATATTAATCGTCCAATTATTTTTTTTAAAACTAAGAATACACATAACCTAAAGTGTTTACTTAACGCAGAAAAAGGATATGCTTTGTTTTTGTAATTAAACGTTTATCTACATTTCGTCCAACTTCAGTTAATATTAGTTAGTCGATGTATTGCCTATAACTTACTTTTTTATTTCACGTCTATCCCAAGAAAAGGGAATAAATCACGCAACACAGTTCCACCGGCAGCCTAGAGTGACCAAAATCGGTAAATATCGATAAAATGTCTTAATAAAAACACCGGCACCAAGTCACATAAAGTGGAAATGAAACATACTGATAAGGTGCGAATGAGCAGTAGATACGCAGACGGATATAAATTTAAAAGCTACGAATTTCTTTTCTGCATATGGTACAAACTACTTTACGTCGTAACTCTGTTTTCTTTGCCGTTTGTCGTGGTGATAATGATACTTTGGCAGACTCTACACAACAGCAAAGCAAAATCCCCAAGGGAACTGCTTCACCTTCATCCAAAGTTTGTGGTAGGTTCTTGCCACGCGTTTCTGGCAAAATTAAACTTGCAAAGCCCCCGATTATTAATAGCACTCCCATTATTACCAAAGGTAATACGAGCATATGTTGTCCCATATGATTTATTATGGGTATTACAATAGGCCCAATCATGGCGATAACGGAGCTGAAACTCATACCAAGTCCGCGTACACAAGTGGGATAGAGTTCTGCTGCCAACAAGGGCAACACAACAAATGCTGATGAAATGCCCATTTTGCCAATACAGTAAAGTAGCAGCATCACATTGGCCTTTTGTTGATACAGGACTGTTGCTACGCAAGCAAAGCCGCCACAAAGCATCGATACGAAAAGTATCCAACGGCGACCAAAATATTGTAAACCGGGCCACAAAAGAACATAAGTAGGTAGTTCGACTGCGCCCGCTAAAAAAAAGTTCCAAATTTCATCGCCACCAAGTGCAGGTGCATAGTAACTTAAGCCTACATATACGCTTGTATTGGCAAACCAGATGAGAGTTATTAATAAAGTTTTACGTCTCATATTTTTTCCACGAAGTAGATCCATTACCCCATAATGCTTCGCAACGTGTTTTTGGCAGGAAGATCGAGATTGCAACATTTCTTCAAAATTCGGAGGTATGGTGGGAATACCGTTGACACGAGCTATGACTTTCAATATTTTGGCCGCACGTTTATATTTGCCCACTGCAATCAGCCACCGTGGAGACTCTGGTAAAACAAAAAAACAGGAGAACAAAAAGAGCAATGGTAAAGAAACTGACAAGGTCAAGTAGCGCCAATCCCGCATTATATACACGACACCTGCAAGGATAACTAGCCCGCAGGAATACGCAATATTCGATACAATGGTGCAAAAGACACGTTTATCCGGGCCCACAAGTTCGATGGCTGTAAATACTCAGATGTGTAATGAAAACTGGAAGATTGCTTTTATGAAAATACTTACCAAGGACATACGGACTGGCAAGTATTGCTGGAACTGTCCATCCGACCACAAATCGCATAGCCAGCCAGGACTTATAGTCCCAGGCAAAAGCACTTGCGCTACAGGCGGCAATCTCAAGCAACAGATAAAAGTAAAACGAAGGTCGCCTTCCCCATATGTCCTGCAGATATCCAAAGACAAAGTTACCGAGCAAACCACCAATGCCAAATATTACTAGCGCTAAAGTCACATAGTAGCTGTCATCACAAACTAAATTCCACTGCAAGCAACAATTCAATGTTAAAAATAATAAAAACACAAAACAGATAAACTCACTTCCTGGGCAACTGTGCTCAAATAAATTGATTTGTCGTAGTGCCATCCGTGTTGGCATGCTGTAGTCATTTCACGCTCCGATTTCAAGAGATGCCAAGATTTTTCACGTTGTAGTTCGAGTGGCGTCCGATATTCCAAATATCTTACAATATCACTATAGTTGCGGACGTACATCATGCACTCTTTATATTCACCATTGGAATTTTGTGGTATGCTAAGATTTTTCACCAGAATTATGTAATCCTGTGTCCAGGGTTCCAATTCTGGTATATGGCACCAATGTGCAGGTGTTGCTGCAATAAATAACTGACTGAAATTTTTAATAATTTTAGAGTGTGTTTCACTAAATATCAAGTATATATATTTATATATGTTTACCTGTATGCGTGAAAAGCACATGGAATTGCTGCCGGAAGTAGTACTGTACAAATGATAACTTTCTGATATAAGCCAAAAGATCCCACTTCCTTAAGTACTTCATCGAAATCCATGTTTCTGTTGACTCTTAAACCTAGCTGGGTGATCACCGAGCGATCTCAAATCTGACTGATCACTGAAGATGAAAACCGTTGGTGCCAATTGTCCATATCCAGTGGCCGCAAAAATTCGCTCATTACCAGAATACATTTATAAACTTTGTGACTGCAATTCGAGGCCTTAAAATTGAAATGTCAAACAAAAATTTGCAATGCTTTACACACACACTCGTTGTTCAGTCAGCCTATTTTCATTTTCAATTGGACATAATTATATTACGGATGCTGGTATGTTTAATTAATTGGCTCCCGCTGTGAAACAAGCTCTGATCAGAATCAACGCTTCTGGGAATTCTCATTCTCATTCACACAAAAAACAAATTCCAACTGTTACAATTTTGTTCTCGTTAACCAATGGTCTCCTCGTAGAGAATAGAATTACGACGATATATTCATTTAATAATATGAAAAACATAAAATACAAAGACACACTAATCTCGTGCCAATCCAATTAAAGCCAATATATACATGAATATGTTAATAATATCTAAGTAAAGATTGAGGGCGGCAAAAATGTATTCCTCAGGACTGATAGCATATTTATGTTTACCGCCCATCATTAGCTGAGTGTCATATACTAAGTAGATAGAGAATAATAGAGCTCCAACGGAAGCGTAAACTATTGCGAGTATCTTAATTGGTATGAATATAGCTATAATTCCAAAAATTACAAATACCACCAAACATGCCACTAATACGCCACCACACATAGTGAAATCGTATTTGGTCTGCAATGCAAAAAGAGTTAAACTCGCTGCGACAGCTGCGGTTATTCCCACTGCCATTAACACCTGAAAACACAAATAAGTAACACATTATTCACTTCCTATATGATCGTCAGGAGCCCAAGAATGTACCTCATCCGAAGAATATTGACTGGCCACTATTCCCAAAAGAAAGCTCTCAGAAAGTGTAAACAAGAGCAGAAATATAAAGTTCAGAGGCGTTTTCCGGCGAATGCTTTCACAGCAAGCCATACAAATCATGGTAACAATTAACACAATTAACGCAATCCATAACAGCGCCGGATTGTGCTGAACCCATTCTTTGGCGGAATTCGAAAATGCAAAAATGCTTACGACTCCAAATGTAATGAGTAGTTGGACCTAAAAAATATAATATATTATTTTATTACAGGAAGTTAGTTTTAAGGAGGCCATGCCGACGAAACATACCATAAGAATCAGGTAAACTTTGCGTATAAATCCTTTGCGAATGCTTTCATCGTCAAAGGAGAAACTTTTTGCCGCCTCCTCATACGAGTAGGCCCCATTGTTCTCACCTGCCATAAACAATAATTTTGATCAGTTCTCAGATTCGGTTCTAAAATTGATATCAACCATTACGAGATCTAACGGAAAAAGTAATGCATGTAGAAGCAATAATTGATCCGCACAAAACTGCAAAACAAAACATCAAAATCTACGCTCACGCTCAAAAAAAAAATGTATATATATTTGTTTCAAGATAATCACAGAGCTATATACTTTTACTTGCTCATAGTTTAGATATTGATAACGATAGGAAGAGATAAACTACATATGTATGTATGCACGTAAAAAAGTTGTGAACCATGAGTCAGTCAACTAAGAATTCTATGTACAATGAATCATTACAAAACTCAGGTTACAAAGACAATAGAGAAACGTCACTTCCAGCTATGCCAAAGATGTAACACTCTTCAAACTCGATTGAGTTAAGAGAGTTATCGAGTTAATCGACAGTTTGTATATGTAGCAATCCCATGATCTTGGGTTCAACAACTGTCTAGCTCGTGGTTAAACTGAAAGTGGTTTTATTATACAGTTGTTGTCTTGTCGCGGTGATCGGGAATAATGAGCTATGTATACTTTGTATAGTTCTCAGATGTCTTCTTCGTTGTGTGACAACTATCATAACAATGTTATACGGAAACAAAAAATAACCGATCCTTGTTGTATAATTTACTTTCCTTGGTACTGATACATTTGCCTAAATTGTAAAAACTTAACAGAAAAACGACCCAAATATTATTAAAAATACCATCCCAGGTGTTCATTGACGAAACACCTGTGTTAAAATGCCTTCATACAGATAAGAAATGATAAGATAACACACAATATCTTTCCACGTATGTATTTGTGTTATACTCTTCCAATTCAATGACAACCACCCAAACAACCGTCATCAAATGCTTATCTCTATATATAATTTTTAACCGTTGAAAAAGTTCACCCCATTATTTGTTAAATGGCATAAATATCTGTGTATGTACATATGGAGAACATACACACATACATCGTTTTATTGCTGTCACTATTTTCTTTTACACATGTTTACAATACGTATATATCATAATCATAAATAACACACAAAATACTCATGATTTTCTCTCCCAATGACTTTCGCTTAGACACCTTAAATGATTAACTAAAAAAATATAACAAAAACTGGATAAGTTGCAGTAGCAACAATGCTCTAATATGATTTCATAAATATTTAATTTACTCGAAAGTATTTAAAATAATGAATTAGTGAATGAGATTACGTTTTAATATTTCTTAGAAACTCAAAACAAAGGTAACAAAAAAAGAATCCCTTGTAGACCTTTAGTCTCTGGATGCGCCAATTATAGTCAGTATATATAAGAAAATATTAATAATATCCAAGTACAAGTTAAGTGCGGCAAATATGTATTCCTCAGGGCTTATGGAATACTTATGGTCACCACCCATCATCAGTTGAGTGTCGTATATCAAGTAGATTGAGAAAAGCAGAGCTCCAATAGAGGCATAAACGAGAGTTATAATTTTGCCTTTGACAAATATAGCTACAATACCAAAGATCAAGAATACGACCATTGCAGCAATGAGTAGACCACCGCACATTGTAAAATCATATTTAGTTTGCATAGCGAAGAGTGTTAGGGCTAAGCAAACGGCAGCCGTTATTCCAACTGCCATTAAAACCTAGATAACGAAACAAAAAAATCATTACTTAACTTTATAGATAAAAGGTTAAAAGAAAACTTACCTCGTGCGAAGCGTAACGACTGGCAGTTACACCCAACAAAAACGATTCCGCAAATGTAAACAGTGACAAGAAGATAAAATTGGTTGGAGTCTGACGTCGTACACCTTCACAACAAGCCATGCTTAACATAGTCACCAGCATTACCGCAAGCGCAACCCAGAAAAGCCAGGTATTGCGATAAGCAAATTGCTTCGTTGGTTCATGGTATACGAAAACAGCAACGAAACCAAAAGTGACGATGAGTTGGCCCTATTTAAGAAATAAGAGGAGCATGGTTATTTCATCATTTAGGGTATATTAATTCATCTTACCATGAGAATCATATACACTTTTCGAATAAATCCTTTGCGAATACTTTGATCGTCGAAGGAGAAATTCTTTGGTTGAGCTGCTTCAGGGTCGTCGTACGCGCCATATCCACCAACTACTGGAGGCTGAATAAAGCCTGGCTGTGGAGCATATCCTTGAGGAGGGTAGCCACCTTGAGGAGGGTAGCCACCTTGTGGTGGGTAGCCACCCTGTGGTCGATAGCCACCTTGAGGATATGCGCCTTGTGGATTATAACCACCACCTGGATATCCACCATAGTATTGCTGATTTGGATCTGTTAATAAGAATTTAGTATATAAGTAATAAATATGAAGCCAAATTGGGTAAGTTCAAATATATAAAAAAAAATTGCTTGAACACGGCTCAACCTCTTTATGTTCGATATTGTGTTTCCAAGGTTTGTATGAAACAAATTTTGAAAAAACCCTCCGGAACTGATTTTTTTTAGTATTAAATGTTATTGCACAATATTCATTAATCCATCAGTTTGCCCAAATATGAATGTCAAATTCGGAACCTATAGTCCAACAAAGAAAATTAATAAAAATAATTTAATCTAAAGCAAAAGTTTAGTGCGTTATTGGTGATAATCCTATGTTCGTTGCATTTGAATCTACAACAGTTGTTTTCAAATGACATTTGAAGTGAATATTACCGAATCACGTTTTTACCCAACTTTGAAGTTAAATTCTTCCATTTATTACAATGTACTTAAATGGAAATGTAGAACGATGTCTGTTGGGACAGCTACTTTCTTGCACAATTTTTTTCTAAAAACATTTCTTCGAATACGTCTTCAGAAATCATATTCCAAGATAGAAATATTTCATATTGTTGCATGAAAAATTGGGCGGACAATTTCCCAAATTAATATATATAGGCATTTATATATTGCCTCATTGGCTTTAATTTAATAATTAACTTAACTTATGAGGAAAATTCCATACGAGAGCATGTATAGTATACATATGGAAATATGGTTGTCAATAGTTCGAAAGTATGAAAACACGAGCAATAAGCAATTAATAAAAAAAACTGAACCTTGGTACTGAGGATTAGCGCCTTGCCAGGAAATTTTTCAATGCCATTTTCTAGTGTTTAGACTTTCTGTAAACTATATGAAATCACATTAGCACTATCTTTGTTCTTTGACTTACCGTTCATTGTTGCAATTATACCAGACTTGAAAAATGCTACCTGAAAAAATATACAAAATCACAAGATTTATTTTGTAATAGAAATAATATGTGGTGTCATAAGAAACTGCTCATATATTGGGTGTTAGATTTAACTAATTTTAACCAAATGAATATGTACGACTTTCTAACGTTTAAATTGGGTCTGCGGGAAGTTTACTTCATTAGGTCCTAGCTAAGCAAGCTGGTCCGAATTCCAAAAGAGCGCCTCTCAAAGAACGTTAGAAAAGCCCTATTTTAATATAAAAAATTACTTTTTAAAGAATTACAAACACATTTCGTACTATTTTAGCAGTGATAATTGTGCCCCCTAGTAAGGCGAAACGGTCCCATAACAATTTTTTGAGCTTAATAGAGATTTAAGAGTTCCATTGTTCCTGGGTCTATCCTAACTTAATCAAGATTGGCTAGGCGATTGGCAAACTCAAACCATACATGTAGATTCTCTGATTCGAGACTTGCACAACGCAAGTGGATTGTTTGAGACTTTTCTATATGACAAGTTGTAAGTTATGTACTGCGTTTCTGAAGGCATTGACAAGCCGACCAGAACTACATACATATTTATGTATGTATGTATGTACATAGACTCGTGATGAGTCATTGTATTACAAGAATGAAGCCGTGTCTATACAATATACGTACATATTTTAACCACGTTTGTTTTGTAATAAAAATATACCTGGATACACATATAATACACAATAATATCAAACACTGGGCATAAAACCACGGGACAAGGTCAGGTAGACGTAGTTAGCGCCGAGTAGACGGAATAACGTCGCCTAATTTTGTGTATAATTGGAAACACCGGGACTTGAAAATGTGAATCTACAGCTTTAAATACTGCGCTACGCTATCATTTTATGTTTTGTTAACAAGTCTTTACTTACCTAATAAAAATATACCTTTACTTCAAGTTTATTCAAACAGTGACTTATTCGAGATTTTTCTTCCCTCTTCGTAGTTATTCACAGTGAGCAATAATGTCAGGGTAACCACTTTTCAAAAAAAAAGGCTATTGTGAACAAGTTGAACATTTCAATGTCGATAGTATACTTAGGAAAAAAACGATATGAAGAAATACTCGATACTTTTTCACCCACACGAAATACATTTAGTATTGATACCGAGTACCAATTGATTTATTATTCTTTGGTTAAAGCATTTTGTTTTACTATTTCATTTTCTTGCAACTTCAACTAATGTAGCGGTATTTCGTCTACTCGAAGGCGTTAATTACGTCCACCTCACAACGTTCCTCGTGTTCTAATGCCTAGTGCATTACGAAGAGATGGTCACTCTAGACAGAGCATATGGAAAGCATAATATTACTAAGATGACTTTGGGCGATATTGAAGATTTAGTATTGGCAAGTGATGTGAAGCCCATTGAAAGGTACCAAAATAAGAAAGATGTGGTGGTACGTGCCAAGAGAAATTTACAACTAAAAATAATTGCCGATGACGAGGATGAAGCTGAGCGGCAGAAGGCAATTACTGAAGAGAACGCGGTTCCTGGCACTCAAACTGTGTGGATTAAAACATGGGGATGCGCCCATAATAATTCTGATTCTGAATACATGGCTGGCCAGTTGGCAGCTTATGGATACACAATTACGGATCGTAAGGAATTGGCGGATCTGTGGCTATTAAACAGTTGCACTGTTAAAAATCCGTCTGAAGACACATTTCGCAATGAAATCAAATCAGGAATGGGAAAGGGAAAACACGTTGTGGTTGCAGGCTGCGTTCCACAAGGAGCACCAAAGTCGGATTATTTACGTGGACTCTCAGTAATTGGAGTTCAACAAATAGATCGGGTGGTGGAGGTTGTGGAAGAAACCCTAAAAGGACATAGTGTGCGACTTCTGCAAAATAAAAAGGAAAACGGACGTCGTATTGCTGGTGCACGCTTACAACTTCCAAAGATTCGTAAGAATCCTTTGATTGAGATAATTCCTATAAATACGGGTTGTCTTAATCAGTGTACGTATTGTAAAACCAAACATGCACGTGGCGATCTCTCCAGTTACTTTCCCGACGAAATAGTTGATCGTGCTCGTCAAGCTTTTAGGGAAGGCTGTCGTGAGATCTGGTTAACATCCGAAGACACTGGTGCTTATGGGCGAGACATTGGCGTATCGTTACCGGAATTGTTGTGGAACCTTGTCGAAGTCATACCAGAGCATTGCTTTATGCGCATTGGTATGACCAATCCGCCCTACATACTTGAAAATTTGAAGGAGATTGCCAAAGTATTAAACAATCCACGTGTATATAAATTTTTGCATATACCAGTTCAAAGTGGAAGTGACTCCGTTCTTGGGGAAATGAAACGCGAATATTGCCGAAAAGATTTCGAGCATATAGTTGATTATTTACGGTCTGAAGTTCCAGATATCACCATTGCAACAGACATAATATGTGGTTTTCCAACAGAGACCGAGGAGGACTTTAAAGAAACAATGAGTCTATGCGCGAAGTACCGTTTTCCAAGTCTTTTTATTAATCAGTTCTACCCACGGCCAGGCACACCCGCTGCGAACATGCATCGGATACCTGGTAATCTTGTCAAAAAACGTACAAAGCGACTCACGGATCTATTTCTTAGCTACAACACCTACGCCGAACGAGTAGGCTGCGAATATTCAGTGCTAGTTACTGAAGTTTCTCACGACAAACAATATTACGTTGCCCATAACAAAAGTTACGAGCAGATTCTCTTGCCCATGAGGGATAATTTATTGGGATCTGTGGTGTCTGTACGTATTATGGGTGCAACAAAATTTAGTATGAATGGTAACATTTTGAATGATGAGAGCAAGTGGTTACGTCACAAAACTATTCAACCAGTCAACATCACAGACAACACTTCCAAGGAGACCTTAATAAAACGATACGTTGGGTTCGCACTTATTGTTGGTGGAATTGCATTTTTATTTCAAATTCTTTTCAAGTTTCTGTAACCAATAAAACACTTATATAGTACGACGGTTTCATTCAGTTTTATTACGGATTTTCAGTAATCTTCTGATGGTTCGGTTCCAAAGTAGCGATCTCCGAAATTCCCAATCCCAGGGATTACATAAAATTTACTATTAATTTGAGGATCAACGGCAGATGTGACAATCTTAACCTAGATCAACAATAACGAAATAGTCAATTAGAATCTTAAACATAAACATCCTACCTTTGGAAAAGCATATGCAATAGAGTGTACTCCAATTTCAGCCATCAATAGGGATGCAAGTATAATATTCTCTTCAGGTACATCATGGTCGAGCAGAACGCGAATGGCCATCATTGCAGCTGCCCCGGTAGCGACAGTCGCATCCATTAGAATCACTTTATAATCTTTTATATCTTTAGGAAGTCTCAAGTAGTAAAGTTCGGGCTCGCCAGTTATTTGGTTAGTCTGTATGAGAATCTTGCCAATGCGAATATCCTTGCAGACATCACAGACAGCTTGCTCCATAGTTTCGCCAGCACGTAATATGGAAACCCCACATATTTTCTTTGACGCCATTCGTTTGCCATCGTAGTAAACACCTTGAGGGGTCTCCACTGTCGTTGGTGTAAATGGAAACAAACTAAGTGCATATTCAATGACCAAGCGAATAAGTCTCTTTGAATAAAAGATGAATTCATCGCGAGAAGTGTTTTTACACCGTATAAACGTATGTAATCCCTTAATCTGCGGCGTTGGCTGAAGCAAATGCAACGAATCTGGCATTGGTTGATCTTTATACGAATTTACAAGCGTCTCTCGCAATTTAAATCCTCGCTAAATTGTTAATTTTAATTATGTATATCACATTGTGTTGAATGGCAAAGCTTACCAATTGTAGTTGAGTATGCACGTGTTGCACAATGAGATGTATAGCGACCTTGTTTTCTCCACCCCTTGGAACTATTATATCCGCATCAGCCATCGTTGGTGCTATATAATTTGCATAGGAAGGTTTGACCATATTTAAATATTGCTTCAAAACGCCTTTTAAGTCGCGTCCGCGCTGTGAAATGTCACGTTTAAGCCGTCTAGCTAGCCGAATGTCCGCATCTGTGTCAACAAATATTTTCATATCGAGTAATTTCAGAATTTCCGGACTGTGAAATGTTAGGATTCCCTCGAATATAATAACATTTGCCCCATACATTGTCTTTGTTTGAGATTCGCGTGAGTGAGTTACGAAATTATACACCGGCACTTCAACTTTTCGACCTTCTTTCAATTTCCTTAGTACATCAACAAGCAGATCAATATCAAAGGCATCCGGATGATCAAAATTGTATTCATTGATAATAGCTTGTTCATGCTGTTTACCATTTAGTATCTGATTAAGGAAAAACTTTTATATAGAAAAATAACCGTATACTTTATTTTTTACCTTATAAAAGCAGTCCATAGATAATAACGTCACCCATGGGACATCCAAACTTTCTATTATCTTTTGTGCCACAGTTGTCTTTCCGGAAGCACTTCCCCCGCAAATTCCTATTACGAAGGGTTCTACTTGTTGCCCCGCACAGTTGTACCATGGTGGGCGACCTGCAGTATATATTGTGCGATTATTTGCACGAATTATACATTCGGATGGGTTTGCTGTCGTCGTTTGGTTGTTTACGGAAGTGGTACGTTGCCTTCGTGCTGTACGACGTACTGGTGACTCCTCCAGTAGCGGGCGCGTTCGAGTTGGTATTTCACTAGGCGATGCTGGGCAGCAAGATAATTCGACGAATGGATCAATGAAAAGCTGTTCTGTCAATTCTGATCGATCATCACTGAAAACGTAAGAGTTTTAGGTTTAGATATACATGTACATCTGCTCAGTGGTAGATATACCAGATCTAAAGCCACAACAGATTTTGAACAAAGCACATAATAAAACGCAAGGTAGAACTCGCTAAGCACCCCCATGGTTCGCCGGTTATAAACACATGTATCTGGGCTAGTTGTTTATAAGATACCTCGGCTAATACAAAATATTTTTACTTTTACTATATGATTGATAAAAGTGTAATGATTTAACTCGCTGGTTGTTATGGTATCGAATTTTTCTACGTATTAGCGTTGTTTATTTCTTCTGCAGAAGCGTGACTATGCGGATATGTGCCAAATACTCATGTGCCATATGTGTGAGCCATTTGAAATTATATCTAATTGGGTTACCTGTCCGAGCTGGCCGAACTAGACGGATTGTAAAATTTTATTTGCTTGGCTTGAGTTAACGACATTTCCAATGCACCAGCTAAAATGCACAACACGCGGAGAAGTTCACCACTATATCTCACCGCTGAATTGGCTAAGGCTTTTCTAGACGCACCGATTTTGTCGTTTGCGTTTTATCTACACTTCTTGAAGTTGTTGAATTTATCGTAATAAAGAGCAATTTTTAAAAATTAAACAATAACGTGATGCAAAATTAATTTAGTGTTACCGCTTAATACGGTATGTATCAATAATTTATTATGATTAGAAAACAGCTAAAGTCTTCTTGTTTAGAATTAAACTTCTATCGTACAAAAAACGTTGGCATTTTTAGTACATTCAAATTATTTAGGTTTTTTTTTCTCTTTTTGTACACATATGCTCACACTGTAGCGACACCCTCACACTAGTACATAACAAACATTTTAAAACAGTAGCGAGATATTTGTGCAAATTCTATAAAATAGAATGGGTCTAGCTTAAAGAGGTCAATTTGTACCGATTTTGAATCAATATGGCTTATATAAATGTAGCTGATTGGACTCCAGATCAAGTTACGGATTGGCTAAAAGGTAAAACATTCAACAAGAGTTAAAAACAATGGCGTTAAAAATCAATCTATTTAATGTTAATTTGTGATCCATATCATAAACTAAATCTGCGTACTTAAGTTTTATATGTTTATAGTATAAATAGATGTTATATTATAATTAAGGGATGTGTAATACATATAAAACGTATGGATATTAGGTATTCTGTAAAATAAAAAAGTAAAAATGAAGACCCTAACTAATTTCCTTTGAAGGTCTCGATGAATCCATGTATGGCTATATGTTCTCATTCACTAACAACGAAGTGGGTGGTAGGGAGTTACTAAACATACGTCCGTATGAATTGGAGCAGCTTGGCATGAAATGCATAGGACATCAAGAAATTGTTTTGGAAGCTGTTGAAAATCTTCGAAATTTTGTAAGTATGAAATGCAGTTGGTATAAAATTAATATTCTTTTACACATTTTATTTTGCCAGCATTACCATTTAAAAAATGATAACCTGCAGTTTATGGCATTACATGTCGCCACGTCGGCGCACAACTTGCATCGGCAGCTTGCGCAAAATACTTGTGCTTCTGCGAAACTTGAAACTCGTTCTCTGCACGATATAACACGAACAATTGCAACTATTAAACCGCTTATAAGTTGGTTAGAACGTGCACCTTTCCGCAAGCAAGACCAATATAGGGAAATTTGTCGCAATATGCTACGTCTGGGATTGGAGTTGGCAACCATTGCTCAGCGTGACAGATTCGTTGAAAGACCTGTGACACAAATCAGAGCTACAGCAGAAACATTGGAACGGCTAGCAAATTACATAATTCAGGATATATCTGACCCCATGGTTTTGCAACCCGCAGCCCTTAACTTGGTTACACTCAAGAAGCGTGAATCAGAACTCGGCTTTAACATAGAGTTTAGTTATAACGGGACTCATCGAGTGACTGATATTAAATACAATTCACCTGCGCACAATTCTGGAAAAATTGAAGACGGCGATGAAATTGTTCAAATTAATTATCAAACAGTTGTTGGATGGCAAAATAAAACTGTTCTCGCACAGTTAAGAGAATCACTTCCCGATGTAGTGTTAACGGTTAAGAAACGGCCAAAGCATACTAAAATGTATGGTCAGATTTACATGCAACCATATCGATTGCCAAGTAAAAAACGTTCTATAACTGGACGTTGGGGCGAAAATTTGCCATGTCCACGTACGGGATTTTTAACAATTGGTCCTGACTGTGTCAATTCCTTTAAACCTCCTGAGAAACCTAACAACAGTGAAAAGGAAATTGCAACTACAACTGCATCATCGGATAGCGATTCTAGTTGTACTGATAGTCTTTCGCCCACAGACACAAAATCGCCGTCAAAAGAAATACGGCTGTATTACCCGAAACCACGTGCAATGCTTCAGAGACGAAACACAATATGTGGAGATGAAATTTTAAGTATAAAGCACACCGATATTCAAATACCGTCATGGCATGAAAGAAAAACATGTGGTATTGAATGTGAACCCGGCTCACCAAGTTTACGAGATAAATCAGTGTCCTTTGGATTTGGTTTGGAAATTTCTCCTCGGCCTACCACTTGCATTGGAATTTCTAGCGGGATTGGCAAACTTAGTGTCGGTGGAGGGGATCCCCGTGTTGGGTTTCAAGAAATCAAAAAGTTTCAGCATATAGAAATAACACAATTTCAACAAGAACTACCTGCTTTACTTGTTGAAAAGTTTAAACCGGGAGTAAGTAAAGTTGTCAGATTCGATGCAAATATGAAAGCCGAAGATTATATTAATAAAAATGAAAAATACACCTGCAATGTGGAGAATACCATTCTGGAAACTTTTGAACCAATACCTTTCGCTGATGAAGGTGAGGACGATGCACTAGAAATGCTTCGGAGTAATCAAACAGAAAACCCGTCAGAATTAACAGAAGCAATAGATTTGGACGTAAAGGGAAACGAAACAATTTCAGCTGAGGCAATTAATACTACTTTATTGCAAAATCGTCGTGGGCGTTTGGACAAAAGTCACAGCACACCAACATACGACAATTCAGGAGAGGAATCTAGTACACCACCGGCAATTGAGCCTCGCAAAGAGTTTTTATTAGTAACACCCCCAGTGCCACCGCCGAGGCCCCGCAAACAGAAAGATTTAACGCCACCCACAGCTCCAACACCACCACCCAAGCCAGCAAGTATGGTTTTCAATGACTCTTTTGCTCTACACAAAGTTGAAGTGACGGATAGCTTAAATGCTGACATAGGAGACGTATGCACCCATTCCAAGTCGCGCTCTCTTACTCTGAAGAAGAAAAACAGTCTAATAGCTAAACGTCGAAATATTAACCTAAAGCTTCTAGGCACTGGAGATATACAAGGGCACCTTTTCAGGCGTAAAAAGGATCATAGAGGTGTAACCTACTGGGCGCGAGTTTACTTCATACTCCTTGATACAATATTGTATGGCTTTCGATCAAAACAGTCGAATAATGCTAGTTGTGTAATTTTTTTGCCAGGATTTACTGTATCGTTTGCAAAGGAAGTGCATTCGAAACCATATGCTTTCAAAGTGTACCATACGGCAAAAACTTTTTATTTCGCATCGGAGTCTCAGGATGCTTTAAGTCAGTGGGTGGAGTTTCTTCGCCGTGCTTCTTTACAAGCTGCAGCATCAGGAGCAGATCAAATTGGTATAAATAGTAGAGACTTATTTTCTGAAAATGAAAGTTCGGAAGATGAAATCAACGCACTGCCTTTGAAAAATCCCCTTCAATCCCCTCAAATTCTGCCAACGAGTGTCAAATCACTAACTACTGCTTCATGCACCAATAATAATAAACATGATCGAAGTTACCTAGGTTCTTTACGCAAGCTTACAATGGGAACATTTAAAAGTAATCAACTCAAAACTTCAAGCGATATACCTGTTCCGACTGATCAGTATCGGAGTTATAGAAAAGTACCTGGGGGCAGTTTTGGCATTCAAATTGGTGCTAACACACCTGGTTATCACGATTCTTTAACGCCGACAGCACCGCCTCCTTTGACAGAGCCAATGGGTTCAACACTGCAACGTAAACTTTCACGCTCATCAAGTCGCAGTTCAGTTGTGAGTAATGCCGAGTCGACTGTATCATTGGGTCTAGGACCTCCAGCGAACCCAGCGCCAACAGTATCTACATTACACCACCAACAACAGATGGAGAGTCCAAACAATAGTCTTAAGAAAATTACGCATAATTTTCTACATGCTTCTATTCCAAACTTGGTTGAATTTGATTTTCAAACATCAAAAACGTTGGATTATTCCTTGCCAAAAATCAATGCTTCTACGACATTGGAGTCAAATCTGCTTCATAACACTCAAGGATTCGTAACATTGAAAGATTTAATGTTGCGAAAGCAGGAAGAAGAGGCTCAAGAGATGTACAACAATCGCGTGCTTTTAGGAATTGAGAAGAAACGGGGACATCATAAACATTCAGAATCAATGGTTAATAAGCGGAATGATCAAAGTGCTCCGCTCTCAGCTGGCGGTGATAAACTGTCAAAAACACAAAACCGCAGCTTACCCAAAACTCCCGATTATGAAATAAGCTTTAAGCCTGATGATGAGGATATTAAACGTACTCGTACCAAAGAAGGTCTTAAGCTACGCGACTTTGGCTACGAGTTAATATCAGGAGATGAACCCATTGGTGCTGTTGTAAGTTCTTTGCGGCAAAATCCATATGTCTCCGAAAATACTGTCGAACTTAAACACGAGCCTGCTCATACATCGTCAGGGAGTAAAACACGACAATTTCTTAAATCCCAACAATTTCCAAATTTCCTGCCTAGAAGCACAAAAAAGCATAGCAGTGGCAGCGTTACTTTTTCAACCGATTCGAGTAGCGACAAACAACGAACAAGTAGCATGAAAAAAAAAGGTAAAATGACTCTTCCGTTTCCCAAACATTCAACAAGTGTTAGTCAAGCGATCCCACAGTCTAACGCTATGACTATGACTCTGCCCCTAAATAAGAAATCCAAGTCTAACCAAGCATTAGAAAGCTTCCCATGTATGGGTAGTAATATAAAGAAAAGCCACACATATAATCAAGATCTTAAAGAAAGGGCGGACTGCAGATACGACACTCAGCGTAAGAATTCGGCTCCAATGCCTATCTTTACCAAGTTATCTTCATTGACTATTTCTTCCTCAAACTCTCCACACTCGGTTCAAAACTTTAGCGCATCTAAGAGTTCTAAAGAAAAACGTTTACTTGGCTCACCACTGCTCCATCGCACTATATTCGGACATAATCAGAATATAAATACGGTAATACAAACTACACCGCCGATTGGTGTCGACCAGGATTGCGATCAAGAAATTTTCACACAGGTAATTTTTCCACAATATCACAGTCGCCCGTCGGGTACAGAAGATTTACATCGAAGCCGTGAGAATCCACCATCCCTCATTTCAAAAACCAATATTTACAAAGCTGATATATTGGTTCCACCATTACCACCCGCACCGCCGCCACCACAAGGTTCTTTAGTTGTACACGATCCCTCAGTGCATAAACATCCAAACAGCAACCCTACCGACTCGAAAGCAGCAACACCCGACTATCCAAACATGGAGTGTCCGCCAGTTTTCGAACCGGAAATCTATTCTTTAATTGAACCAAATACAAGTTTGACTCTGTTAATGCGTCGCAACAATAGCTCAAATACTAGCGAAGATCAAATTTAAAGTGATACTCATTGGGCAATAATGGATTCATATATGTATAAGTTCAGAATTGTCTTCCTTTCCATTTGAGATTCAAGTACTTGTATTATTTAGTTTATAAGTAATTGTGTACTCAGAATTCTTAATTGATTAACCAAGTTAATCGAGAATATAAGATCGGTAGGGCATTAGAAAAAATTCATTTTAAATATACCGTGTACCAATTCCTGATTTATATGCCGTTTTATTTCCTTTCTATAAACATGTACGAAACTGTAATTATGGCTCAGGCCAGCATGCCAATGTGATCCTCCACCTCTTGCTTGCTGAACATATAAAACTCTTTATCAGGCGTCATTGTCATTACTTCCACATTCATCGAGTTAAGCTTTTCCTCCATAACTTGTTTAAGTGTGCTCAGGGCTAAATCGATTGCATCGTTGAGTGACATTTGAGCAGTGTAGTTGTCTTGCAGGTTTTGTTGGGCACCTTCACTTCCTGAACCGATTGCTTTTGCCCCATATCGTATATAAGTGCCAGAAGGGTCCATGTGCCACAATTGAGGCTTGCCCTCGTCGATACCAGCGAAAAGTATAGCAACACCAAATGGACGGCTCATTGCAGAACCGCCATCAACATCGCTGTCGCCAAACTGAATAGCCAGAGTCGAAACAGCTTGGGCGCACGATTCGATTGTCATGCGCTCATTATAAACAAACCAATGATTTTGGCATTCAACACGAGCACGTTCAATTAGGGTACGCGCGTCCGCCATCAAACCAGAGGTGGCACAGCCAATGTGCTTGTCGACTTCAACGATTTTCTCAACTGTGGTCGACACCATTAAAGGCGACGTAATGCGTTTTTCAACGGCTAGAACTACGCCTGTATTATGAACAACAATTTTTATAATGTAGTGGACGCATTAAGTCTTAATATTACCTTCTTGAGTGCAAATGCCAATGGCAGTCGAACCCAATTTGATAGCTTCAATTGCATACTCGACTTGGAAGAGACGTCCTTCCGGGGAGAAGGTATTAACACCCCTATCGTATTCAGATCTAGTGAGAAACATCTGTAATGATAAATAACCAAATTTGTTATTTTTTTATTTAATTGTACGGAAAACAGACTTTTTCCAACTTTTTAAGAAATATCTTTCGCTTAGCCGGCGACTGAAAACTCAACCTTCTTCGAGTCTTATTTAGATGCGATGGTGATGACAGTGATGCGGCATTTATATTTTGCCTAGTGTTGTTTATCTTTGTTTTGATTTTCTTTTGCTGTTATTTCAGTTAGTACATTAATTTTACTGAATTGTACAGCACTTAAAGTAGGAACGTTTAAGTCGTATATTTAGGAGTTATTACGGTTCTAACATGCTGAACGCACTTAATCTCCTGTCGTTCAGATTACTGAACGAGTTATCTCTTGTTGTAATTTGCTATTATATTAATATGTATGGCTTACATGCTTTACTTAAATTAAATTATCTGGTTTCCATTAGTTGGATAGTAGTAAATAATACATATGTACAATATATGTGTTCGTTAACTTTATCACATTTTTATTTTTGTAATGTATTTACAAAATAAGATAAACATTTTGATAGGAATAAAGATGTATAAAGATGTATTCAACATATATTATTAAGAAAAATTATCTTCTGAACAATAAGGTGTACTTTAAGCATATACGGAATCGATTAAGATGAAAGCATAACTTGGAATATTGGATTCCATTGGATGGAAACCATAAATCAGATTAATATTTTATAACAAAATTTGGAATTAGAAAAATACTTAGTGCCGAATTTTTAAATAAATTACTATTTCTAATTACGTCATTGTCGTCGTCGTCTATAATAATGGGTTAGTTGTCTATGATACCTCTCGGTTTGTTTCCAAATGTTAAAGCACCGACACTAATATGAATCGGTTCTAACGAAATCCTCTCGAGTTTGGCAATAAAAAGCTACCATCGCACCCATAATCGACGACTGATCGGGGCACTACGCGGACGACGTGCAGACATTTTGATGGTAAACGAATTTTAGACCACGTATACGTATAATGAACCATTAGGTCAGGGTTGTTTGCGACTGTAAAATAAATAAATAAATAACGAAGTCTGTAGACAACAAATATTCAGATGAAGGTCATTAACCAACGAGAAAGCATAATGACCACGGACCAATAATTAACCCAGATGTGAATTGTTTCTGGCACTTGAAACACAATCGAAATCATCAGCCAATTATATTGAATCGCGCTACAGTGCGACTATATATATAAATCAAAGTTTTATAATATTTGAGTTGCGATTAAAGCAGTAAGCTTTGTTAATGGTCTCTGGATTTAATTGGACGAAACAATTACGAAATGCAGCTACTTAAGTTGTTTTATATTTGTCAGTTCCGCAAGTAACAGACTTTGCAGCGCTATAAATTGTGAAAATGTGTGCAACTCAATGAACTCGTGCTATGGCTGCCCTGCCGTCAAAGAAACATCTGCTCGCTAAGTTGAAGATCTGTCGAATAAAAGGTGTACGTGGTGAATGCCCGAGGCATTGCCGATCGGTAGCCGCTGCAATAAAAGGATCGTGAAATTTTGTCTTTGCTTTATTAAAAATTAGTAAAATAAAATTTGGTAAGCATCATGTATGAATTTACCATAAATAGTAAAGCTTAAAGTAAAAAGTCATTAAAAAGTAATTAACCAGTAGCTTACGTTTCACGTACTCAGTCTGTCGGTTAGAGGTGTTTGAATGAATGCGGTGGTTTTAAGCCCAAAAAATACCTTAGAAACGAAGTCGTTATTGATATTATTTTCAAGCTACAGACATTTCACGAACAATTTTCTTTTCGTTTTAAGAATATTTGTTAAAAGATTCGTTAACAACAAATAAAGAAGTTAAAGACAAATAACCTTTTCTCAACTTTGCACTATTTTTCTCCTAAGAATTTTATTTTTCCGTAATAGACACATAATGTCAAAACAAAAATCTTATCTTGTCTCTTATTCCAACTATTGGTCGGCTAGGTTAATTTTGTTGCTCTTGCCATACCAAACTATCAAAGGAGTAGTTAAACAACAACGTTCCAAAATAAGGTTTAGTTTGTCTATAGTAACAAATCTTGATTTACATTTTCTAACTTCAGACTCAACTTTCAATGTGTTATATGAATACTTGTATTAAATAATTTACATAATATTAAAAAAAATGAATATGCGTACGTAAAAAGTAGTAGCACTGATATAAATTATCAACCAGTTCAATGTAAATGTGAAAAAAAACTTTGTTTCATTCAAATCATCGCAAGTTATGTTTTCATCCTGAGAAATAGCAAAACCCAAAAGTGAGGGTTTCGAACCATCTTCTTGCTTTTGTTCGAAGTATATTGTAGGATAATGACCCGAATCGGAGATACAGAAAATCAGACAGACAAATATTAGCTAGTAAGACATGACAACACATAACTTTGACTCTTCCTCTATTTCTACCTCTGCCGCTCAATGAGTTCGCCCAAGTGCATCGAAACAAGTCTTTCATGTAACGTACCATTACTATTGTCGAGTGACTGTGTGTTTGGTAGTCGTGTATTAATACTGTTGTAGGTTAGTCGATTTTTTGTATATAAACTGCTTGCAATGGTTAAAGCAAATCAGTATCAATTTGGATCTCGTTATTTGCTAACCAACTCTTTGTTTTCAACGTTCTCGTCAACTAACAGCTCAACAATGCGAATGGTAAAATAAATGCGAAATTCTTCGCATAAAACAGTTAATTTTTATTTAGTTGAAGTGTACATCAAAAGTTGATTTGTGAATTGCAAAAAGTGTAATAATAAAATAGTGTCGTAATTTAAATTCTCAGCTTAGAAATCGGGGATACGCTGGAAGTTATTACAATTTTTAGGAACAACATAAAGTAACGTAACACTTCCTTTTTAGCTTGTCCTTCCTTGTCTCGCCGTGTGGGTGGCAATGGTTAGCTGCGTAGAGCAGAAACCCGAAGAAGCGTCTGACAATGGCAAGACTATAGAGAAGCGTGGTCTTCACTTGGGGGATTATCACCACCATCATGAGCATATCAAGACTGTAACAATTGAAAAAAAGGTCCCTGTTCCATACACTGTGACAAAACATATTCCATATACTGTCGAAAAGAAGGTAAATAATTTATATGTATAAATATGTATAATATATATACACAAAAAACAAATCGAAAATATTTGTAAGCCCAATTTGTTTTCCTTAGGTACCATATGAAGTCAAAGTTTCAGTACCACAACCTTACATTGTTGAAAAAAAAGTACCAGTTCATGTAAAGGAGTATGTTAAAGTTCCAGTTCATGTACCAAAACCATATATAGTCGAAAAGAAAGTACCTTACGAAGTTAAAGTTCCCGTCGACAAACCCTATGAAGTAAAAGTACATATTCCACAGCCGTATGAAGTTATCAAAAAGATACCGTATGAGGTGAAGGTTCCCGTACCAGAACCTTATGAGGTAATAAATCAACAAAAAGTCATTATAAATCGATAAGTCACACCATTCTGCCATTATTTTATTAAGGTAATAAAAAAAGTACCATATGAAGTGAAAGTTGAGGTTCCTGTACCAAAGCCATACGAGGTAATTGTCAAAAATATTTAACTGAATTTGAAATAATTGCAATAAATGTTATGAGTATTCTTTTAGGTAATAAAAAAGGTTCCTTATGAGGTGAAAGTACCAGTTGAGAAACCATATCCTGTGGAAGTACCTAAACCTTACCCAGTTGAAGTGGAGAAACCATATCCGGTTGTAGTGGAAAAGAAAGTAAGAGTCAATATAAAAAAAGAGTCCAAATAATTTGAGCTTCAAATTGTTTCACCTAACATTTTAGGTACCTTATGAAGTTAAAGTGCCAGTTGATAAGCCCTACAAGGTTGAAGTAGAAAAACCATATCCTGTGCACATTAAAGTATCAGTGCCACAGCCGTACACAGTTGAGAAGAAGGTTCCTTACACTGTAGAAAAAGCAGTTCCCTATGAAGTGAAAGTGCCCATAGAGAAGCATATACCCGTATACTCTGAAGTGAAAGTACCAATTCACAAAGAGATACCAATCCAAGAGAAGTACCATGTTGAGTTTCCAATTATATACAAGTCGGAACACCATACTGAACATCATGGACATCATTATTAAGACACCCGAAATTAAAAAAAACGCTATCACCACAGAACGCGAGCACAGGTGAAGAGGACATACTAACATCATACCTGAGAAAGGACGCTACAAAAAGTCTACGCATTAATGAGCTGGAACGATTGATTGAGAGACAAAGAGGAGTTAGCAGATTAACTGGAAGGAGGAGTGGGAGTAAGAACAGGGAGGACAACTATTAAAAAAGAAATTTATTTCTAAAAGAAATAATATAATAACAACCATACCGATTAGCGTTGTATTGTATTTTAAGCCAAATATGTCTATAGTATGACATTGAAGCAAAAGGCTTTAAATCATTAAAAATAAGCTATAAAAAACACTAAACAGTAAAAGCATATACCTTTTTTCAAAATTAGTTAAAAAAAATAGCAAAGTGAGCGAAGAAAAACCTGTTTCGTGTTTGCGGTGAAAGTCATCATTATGGTGGTTAACCAACATGCCACGTAATCACTTCAGATGTTGGAACATACTATGCGATTTCATAACAAAAAAAAAGCTATGTCTTTGATTACATATGCAATCTGCAGGCATTACATAAGACATCCGAGCGGTTCGACCATATTTCGTTGCATAATTTTTAATTTAGTTTCAGTTAAAGTCGTAGTAAAAAGAGTATAAATTAGAGGGTTCAGAAATTCGATAAAGTAAATGGTCGAGGTTTATTGAAAAAAATGGTAAGCTGTGTAAAATAAATAGGAAGCAATAAGTGATCAAACCACTTTAACTCAACTGGATTGTGACGGCTATGAGAGGGTCTGCAATGATTTAATCATGAGTATTGGTCCGCAGAATCTACGGATGTTGGCCCAAACCTTAGTAGTATTTCTAGCTGGATTAATTTCGGTTGTGAAATTTTGTAGAGAGACTTAGTAATTAATTTTTCCCTTTTCAAGAGTGAATTGGCCTTGCTGTAGTTGATGATGTTTGTAGTGGATATATTGTTCTTGAGTGTGTGCCACAGGTCTTGCTTAGATTTTCTAAGTTCTGTAAGTTTTTTGTTCCACCAGGGAACTGTGGATTTACGTGGGTTAGAATTAGTTTGAGGATTAGAATTAGATTGGTTCGCACTTTGGAAGATTATTCTACTAATATTTGCGGCTAAAGAAGCCGCACTTCACTGATAGGTCTTTGTGAAGAGAAGTAATTGGACTGGTCGCAAGTTCCTTATCGGTGGGGATATAAACAGCATGTGTCTCGAAAATTTCCGATCACAGTGGTTGACGTTTCTTGGGCTAAATCACCAAGGTAACGAGTGCTGAGAATCTGGAGGAACGCTTCCAGCCTTTGGACTACAGCTCTGAGACCAGGAGACGCATTGTCAAGACGACGATTGACAGTCCTGACCAGTGATGCCTTCCAGTCGCCCCTATCACTGGGGCGGCTGCCCCATTCAGGGATGGGCTTAACGACTCACTTTCAAAATGGTAAAATCTCAGGATGGTAAAATCTGTTATGAAATGCAAGTATATGGCATAGCTGCTGCAACGGAACTTGCTAAGATCCGAGTCCTTTAAGCAAAGGTCCTCCGCAAACTTACTGGCACCCCTTGGTATGTGAGAACAGAGAACCTTGAAAGGGGTTGAAATGTTCCCAAAATATGGATGTCCTTAACCGACAAACTGCGGCGTATTTCGAGCGGCTCAAACATCATCCAAATCGTCTATCTACACGCCTTCTCAGGATGCGTAGGAGGAGAAAGCTCCGGAGACTGTATTCTGTCGGCCTTGCGGAGAGATCTTTGTAATTTTGTTAATCAAGTAAAATCAATCTGTTCTGTATTGTATTGCATATTGTAAGTAACTTATGCCCCTTTTGTTTACAGTATTAATATCAGGTTTTGTCATTCACCATTCACTATCCCAGTTTTAAATGCATTGCGATATTATACATAGATAGTACGTATGTAAAATTTATGAAGGTTTTCAATAATAACACACAACTGTTTAATTATTTAGTTACCTATTAATACTAACAAATGCACAAACGTTCTTTAGGGGCAAAACAACGTTTTTAATTTATAAATCTTATGTATAAGTATTACATTTAAAATAATTATTATAAGTGTACATAACATATTTATAAACAAATTTCAATAAATTTTTTTGGAACTCATTAAAATCAGGAATATGTTTCAAAGACAGTGTATCAGAACTATGCTACCCATTTTCAAAGCACGAATAAATTTGCTTAACATACAGATAAAAGGGAAGCTGTTTGAGCACAGTAACTCTAGATGGAATAAAAAACTATCAAAACCGGATTTAAATTCAAAAACCCTCTGAAATCTCACAAGAGTTATTAAAAACAAACAACAGTATATCCCTAGTTTCAGTCACAATAATAAAACGTTTGCAACAAGAAAGGAAAGATTAACATCCTAGCGAACACCTTCGAAGCAAAGCACCACATAACCGAATCTCCTTCTGATGTGCAAACAAATGATGAAGTCAAGCAAGTAATTAGTTGGCTAAAAACCAAAAAAGCTTCTGGCCCTAATCAAATAACGAGTGCTTGTAATAAAAATCTACTCTGTGCCACACTCAATTTCCTCTCACGGATATTCAATTTATGTATCCAACTATCCAATGCAATGGAAAACTTCAAACATTATCCCAATCCTCTGGATTGGGGAAACCTCCGGATTCCCAAATAAACTATAGGCTTTTCAGCTTACTTAGTGGCTTCGCTAGCGGGTTATAAAAAACAGATTAAATCTGCATTTAATTTAAAACAGCATATACCATACTACACAATTTGGTTTTAGGTCCCAATTAAGCTGTATCCACCCCTTGGAAATTTTAACCAACTTCGTAAAAGAGGAATTTAATTATAAAAAATCAGTTGGACCAGTAACCCTGGATGTAAAAGCGGCCTTTGATAAAGTATAGCATAAAGGATTAATCCAGAAACTAATAAAAGTTCAAGTACCAACTTACCTAGCTTGGTTACCTAACTACCAAAGCTAATACAAAGCTTTTTGACGGTACATTTTTTCAGAGTTGTCATAGATGGTACATTCTCGGAAAGCAAGCTGTTATATGCTGGTGTCCCTCAGGGGTAAGTTTTAGAGTGCAGGAATCATTGCACTCTATTACGGCATATTTCAAGCAATGGAAAATTAAAGTGAATGCCAAAAAAAACGCAATTTTCTTCACAAGGCACATAGTGTGCCATATTCCCAGCTACTCCTTGGAACTAAACAATGAACAGATCCCATGGGTAAATGTTATTAGATATCTTGGAATTCAACTGGATAAAAATCTTTGCTTCAACGTGCATATTGGAAAAACCATTGACAAAGTTAATAAAACTATCCGTATCCTGTACCCTTCATTAACCTCAGATCCGAGTTATCAATTAGAAACAAGCTTTTGATTTACAGAGCAATATTCACCCCCATTATTTTTTACGGTTCTGAAGTTTGGGGTGTTTGCAAAAACGCACAAAAACAAACTAGAAATTGATCAAAATAAATTACCCAAAATGATTATCAACGTTTCATTCTATTATTCAACATCCAGACTGCATCTTGAAACGAACGTCCAAATGATCCATGATCAAAAATTATGTGCAGAAACAAATTTTAACATTAGGAATTCTCATATTGCACAATGTTGGTGCTATTCAGTACATAATTTATTATTTACTTGCTAGCACTATTAACTCCTGCTTCCAACTATTTCAAAAATTTTTGAAAGATTATTTTTGAGTAGATTGTTGGCAGTACGGGGTGTTCAAGAAGCCATTCCTGATCACCAATTTGGATTTAGATCACAGCATGGCACTCCCGAACAACTGCATCGAGTCGTTAATCACATACTTACTGCGTTTGAGATGAAACAGTATTCCTCTGCAGTCTTCCTAGATGTCAAACAAGCATTCGATAGGGTATGGATCGATGGACTTCTGCATAAATTAAAATTACTTCTGCCTGGCAAACAGTTTTTACTAATGCGAAGCTTTCTTCAACGACGAACCTTCTCTGTGGCGGTAAGAGACAAAATTTCCACCTTCAGGTACATGAGAGCCGGTGTCCCGCAGGGGAGTGTCTTAGCTCCGGTCCTCTACTCCTTATATACCTCTGATATGCCTACAACTAGAGATGAGCATTCGATTATTGCTACTTACGCGGACGATACGGCAGTTATTTTCAACTCTGCCTCTCTGAACGAAGCTGCGGAGAAATTGTCCAACTACCTGGGTAGATTCCACTCATGGGCCAGGCGTTGGAATATAGCCATAAACTCTGAGAAATCAGCTCACTGCAACTTCACATTAAGGCAAGGCGTCTGTCCGGTTGTGACTTACAACACAAGAATCATTCCGCAAATGGAGCAAATCCGGTATCTCGGTTTGATCCTAGATAAGCGTCTTACCTGGCGTGCACACATCAAGGTAGTTATAGCGCGCTGCTATCAAAAGCTCAAGAAACTGGAGTGGCTCCTCCGCCCATCGAATAAGTTATCTTTAACTAATAAAAGGCTCATCTATCTGCAAGTAGTGGCACTTGCTTGGTGCTACGCGATACAAATTTGGGGCACTACTGCTGCCTACAACATCAGAAGAGTGCAGGCGTGTCAGAGCAAGGCTCTCAGAAGATTTACGGGCTCCCCTTGGTACGTCCGCAACACCACGCTGCATAGGGATCTTACCGTACCAACTGTTATGGAGGTGATTAATTCTCACAGCTGCCGCTATCACTACAGACTTTTGTCGCACCCAAATCCGCTAGCTTTCTCCCTCACCCGTATCTCAACAAGGCGTAGACTGAAGAGGCTGCACCCGCATGATCTCCCTCTAAGAAGGATACAGCCTTCTATAATTAATTAATTTAGTATAAGTCAATTTTTTTTTTTTTTTTTGTCACGTCATTATTCTTTAAATCCGACAAATGTGTTATGCAGTTTACTGCGTTAAATGTTATAATTTAATTATAAAAAAAAAATACTATTAACTACTGACTTCTTCCTAGGTTAGTGCATATTATTTGAGGTTTTCCCATTTTTCCTTAATACCCATTAGATACTTTACGCAAAATTTAAACAAATACACATATATAAATAAATGTACAGTAGATAAGTATTATAACGTTCTTACTAAACTCTGTAAACTTAATGTAAAATCACAAGCTTAAGTGAAATTCGTAAATTTTTAGGGAATAAACAATTTTTCTTCATATTAAATGCATTTTTAATAAATAAATTTCAATAAATTTTCATTAAATAAATGTTGATGCGTAGATTTTTAGTGCCACTTTTTCATACACATTCTTTTCTTTTTCAGTATTATTTTTTAAATCTCTTTTTTAAACACACAGCCATAATGGCAATTAAATGTTCGTCCATCATTGTTGTCATTTTCGCTCACGTCTGCTCACTTCAAAATTTTGCATGAAATGAACGATAAAGCTGCAGTACGGTTGTTTCATGCAAGCACGTACACTTGCTTGATACGGCAATGGAGGACCGTGGCGGGCTCGCTTAAATTCGTACTCTCGAAATATAAAGAGAAGAGTTGTCGAAAACTAGGACAAAAGACAAATGAACAGTTGGCAGCGCTGCTATAATTTGTGTTGTTATTTTTCGCACATTTGCAAGGTTTTTTTTTTTTTTTTTGAATAAAAAAGATAAAATGGCTATAATTTTCCTCTTCATTCCTTCGAAATAATGTAATCCTTTATTTTTCAGCGGATTTGTTATTAGCATGTTGAAACGGTGGGTATTTCGTCATTACTGGTACCGGCGGAAACAGATGTTTTATTTAAATTTTTACCACTTTCTCAATTTATATTATTATTTCGTTTCATCCATCACGTTTTAGTTAATGGCTGTGTCCAACCATGTCCACTAGAAGTATTTTTGGCAGCTCACTTCATATAAACAATCCTTCGAATGTAATCTGCTTTAAGGCGCCTCTTCCTGTTGCTATGGCTTCAGAAATCTTTACTCACCATCTCCTTTTTTACTTTAAATTTCAAGTGCTTCCATACCTTTAATTTTAATTAATTTAGTTTATTCTCTATTTATTAGGTATTTACTTTGTGCCAATTTTCACTGTGCTCCTTTCAATATCGCCACCAAAAATGCCAACGACAGAATACGAATGTTCCTCAGTCGTTTTCCTCGTCTTTACAAATTAGTGAATACAGAATATCTACGATCGTCGTCGATACGGACAACGCGAATGTTAATTTGCCGTTTTTGAGACATTTTAAAACAAGAACGCCAACGGGAATACGGGCGTATATACATTTCTAAAATTTTACGGCACACAAAAGTGCCGCGGAGCTAGGTTTGAGAATCATTGCTCTATATAGTAAGGGTTCAGCAATATTATAAATAAAGAAGTTTTCTGTACTTGTATCGATGTATTTAAATGTGGTTAAGAAGATTATGCCTATTTGACGTACTACTTTACATTTTTAGGTATTAATCGACATAGTAAATTGTCAAAACAAGTATTTTGAATAATACTGTTCTAATAGCGTATATAAATTTGCTAACACTTGTTAAACGGTTTTCTGTTTTTCAATACTTTACCAACACCAATGTAATTGCTGGTATTTTAAACTTGCCGCACGTAGTAATCAATTTTCTAACACTAGTCAGGAACCATCAGCTGATTACTATTTTAATACATTCTTTCCTTTGTAAGTTGGGTTTTGAGCTCATATTTTTAATTAGTCTTTAAGTCGGATGTATCTGCCGATTAATAACTTAATTGGTTTAAGAGAAGAAATTAGCTCTAGAAAAGGCGCATTTAGGTAGGCGTAATTAATTTGACCCACAGATCAACATCTTCGGAACCAAATATGTATACATACATTTTCCTACAAGAAGTATTTATGTATATTATTAATTTTGTTTGTCTTTCCAGTTACAGGTCAGATAAATTTCCTTTTAAAATGACTCCAGAGGATAATGATAACTCAATGGACAACGAAAGACCAGAAAAAATGTTTACACTGAAGAAATGGAACGCTGTAGCAATGTGGAGTTGGGATGTGGAATGCGACATATGCGCAATCTGCCGAGTTCAAGTAATGGGTAAGTTTGAAATTTAAAATTGAATGCGTGTTTATGAACTTGGCGCAGTATATAACAATTTCCTTTCTTCTTTTGAATTTAACTATATTACAATAAAAATGTTTGATCATAATAAACATTTTTAGATTTTCGGCGCATTGTCTCGGTGTTAATTGCTATTTCAGTGTGCACGACCTTACCACTTCTACCCCTTTTCGGATTTTCGTTAAAATCATATCTCTTGAGACGCCGACGAGTTTTTTTAACAGCCAATGACGTAGTTAAACGACTTGTGTGATAACTGAGTCTTAGTAGATAGTGGTTAGTTTACTCAATTACGCTCGGCCCCGGCAAATCTCAGTGTATTGTATTCTCTTGTCTCACATAAACCATAGCACTACCTAGATATAAAAGAAAGAAATACTTTTCTAAGACATGTTACTTGTTTTCTGTTCACTTCACTGTGATAATCCAAAGGTAATTTTTACGTTTTCGTTATAATGGTAATAATAAATGTTTAGCTCTTCGTTTTTTTAGATTTTTAATTTCATTCAAAGAGACTTGGAGATTTTACGGAAATTATGTTCATAATGTTAGTGTAATATTTAAAACATTCCAACATTTTTATTTGTTGTAGTATTTCGATGGAAACAATACAAGTGTTCGCCCAACCGTTGAAATTCAGCTACAATAGCCACAATACAAAACAGTTGAATACCATTTATTTAAATCTATATGTCCGTGATTCAAATGTTCCTGAGCATGCACTATCTGAATTGACTTAGCGCATGTGGTTTGTTCGCATATGTAACGGAAGCCGTGTCAATAACTAATACCTCTTGCAAGGCACATTAGCTTTCCCCTCTATGTTTCCCCTATACATCCAATATCTCTCTTCTGTCTTATGTAAAAAAGCGTGACCTGTGAAATTTTCCTATCAATTAGCCTTCTAAGAAGTTTACTCAAAAAAGATGTCTAAAGGAGTCGAAATGAGTGTTAATTATAATTTATACTTTCCAACGAATAGTTTTGTGACATACTGTCTGTACACATGTAATACATACATATTATGTATAATAGATTCGGTTTCTAAGACTTCGGTTCTTGCATCATCATTATATAATCATAAAAATTATCCTATAGAATAATACTTTTTCAACCATATAATTTTCATTAACACATATTGACGTTAAGTAGGGTAAAATGGTACGAGAAAAATCATGTCTCTGTATTAATAAATAGATAATATGTATATTAAAAGAACATTTAAATGGGCGACATTTAAGGATGGTGACCTGTAGCCTAACTGTAATGGGCTAATGGTAACACGAATTTTTACGCAAGCCTATGGATAGCAACTTCAGCTTCCCGCCAGTACAGCTAATCCCTCGCCGAGCTGTGCCGCGCGTCATCTGGTAGAAGATATTACCTAATTTGTAGGATTAGTATTCCATCACAAATAGTGATAGTAGGCAATTCGTGGCTAGAGAGGGTTTCTCTGGATCGATTCCGGGATGAAGACGCTACTGGCCTAAGAATCGATTACGAATAGTAATAAGAGCATACAACTTTTGAGACATGCAACCATATAAAATTAGACATTACATAATAGAAAATTTCTTTTGGTCTAAAGTGCATTTTAATTTTCCAAATAATTTTTTTTTTGGTATTCGATATTCCTTCAGCTAATCTAATTATTAAAACTACAACGTTCACACAAATAATGGTAGTCTAAGATATAGTTTATTACAAAAAGGAAATATTTGTTTGTTAACGAATAATAATAATGCCGATCCTAATTAGATTGAATATCGAATTAACATATTTTTATATGTGAACGTGAATGTTTTTGACGGTATGTTTACCTAACTTATGATAATTAAACTAATATTTGGTTTTATTGGATGACGATCTTCAAAGTGTCTTTAGAAATACATCTAAATTTCAATTATAATTAAGAGATTTTACATGTTAAATGAAAGTGGCTTTATATTAGCTACCGATGACATTCGCCGTACGCGTCCCATCATTTTACGTTCAATATCCTCTAGTGTCTTACCTTGTGTTTCAGGCACATAGACTATCACAAAAAATAGGCCAAAGAAGCAAATCGCACCGAACAACCAAAAAGCTCCATGAGCACCCATTGCATCTATAAATATAATTATTTTTCGTAGTAAATTAAAGCGGTTACAAAAAAAGTCCTAAAGTCATACCAATCATATCGCGGAAGGTCTTTGTAACTACAAAAGTACATGACCAATTAAAAGCAGTTGCAACAGAGGCAGCAGATCCGCGAATTTTTGCTGGTAAAATTTCGCCCATCATTAACCATGGTATAGGGCCGAATCCAAGTGAAAATCCTAATATATAAATAACAAAACTTGCTAAGGGTAGCCAACCCACGTTTGAGATATCCATCCCATGTGATTTGCAGTAAAAGAAGCCGCCAAGTACAAAGAGTGTTATGATCATTGCCACATCCGAGATATATAACAAAATCTGAAATATCGAATTTATTTTTATATAAAATTGCAAAATAGCTAACAGTTTTACCTTACGTCCAAGACGATCGATAAGCATAGTAGCTATAAAAGTTGCTATAAAGTTAACGATTCCCACAATAATAGTACACACGTTGCCATCAATAGTGGAGCCAGCGTCTTTAAAAATTGATACCGTGTAAAATATCACAGCGTTGATGCCGCTTAGCTGTTGAAAGAACATTAGACCCAACGATATCACCAATGGCTTAAGGTTGCTACGCTTAAGTAGTTCGAGCATTGTGTTCTGAGTAGCCTGACGATCTGAATCAGCTTGGGAGCGCATGAGTCCTTTCAATTCTGGTTCAACGTCGGCCTCCTTACCACGCAACCAAATCAATGCTTTACGTGCTCGCTCTTCTCGATTCCGTGAAACATACCATCGGGGTGTCTCAGGAATTAGAAACATTAAAATTAAAAAAGGTATGGGCAGAGCGCCTCCAAGAAATGCCAGCATCGACCAATCCATATAGGTACCCGCAACAAAGCAAATCAGTATGCCTATATTTCCAAATGCTGTCGGTAATAGACCTAGAGTGCCACGAACTTCCGGTTGTACTGTCTCACCCAGATAGACAGGCAGAGACAAGGATGCCACACCAACGCAAAAACCTGATAATGCACGTCCACACAGAACCATTGTAACGTTAACAGCACAAGCGATAAGTAGCCATGAAATGATGAATGGTACCGCTGTCGCAAGAATGGTATTGCGACGCCCTAAATATTCAATAAATGGCCCGCCTGCAATACCACCAGCTAAACCAGCCAAAGGCATAAGTCCACCTACCCACGAAGCCTGTAAAATGAGTTGTTTTTCTTTATATTCAACTTTCATTAATAAATATTTGGACTTACTGCTTGATCCGTAACTTCGAAAGATGTTATATTCGGATTGGTCATTGAAACTAATGCCGGTGAAGTATAAGCAGAGGAGAAGCCCACAACCAGTGAACCGAGCGATACACTTAATGCCGCTAGTACCTTTGAAAAACAGTTATAAATCAGCAAGTAAATCAAGAAAATTGTAATGCTCAAATTATAAGATCTTCAAAAGTATAAATATCATAGATGTCAACCTGAGAGAATGTACATATAGCTTTTGGCTCATCAACCGGAACAGAGAATGAGACGTGAGTGTCCGCGCGCATTAGGATCTTCATTGTTATGTCTTAAAAATGAACTAATTTGTAAAGTGTATAAAAGTTATTCTGTTGTACGAATAGGCGAAATATTTCATTTATTATAGGCACCTGGGTCGCTTTCAAAAACTGGTTTGTCCGTACGCCAATTTACACCAGCATTCAAAACTGTGTGCTTTTAATCGCTTAATGTTAGAGAGTTCACTTTTTCACCAATGTCGAGAAACAATTTCTCGAGAACGGTTAACAATTTTAGCGAAATTAACACTTTGCGGAAGCACGCAAGGAACTAAACTGAAAGTTGACGATTTCAAAACGTATTTGAAAACTAAAAGTCGCTGTACTTGTGCAAATATTTATGTTCTGGCACGTCTGTCCAGCTGTTTAAACTGTTTTCTCTGTATAGAAAACAAAAGCTCTCGAATCAATGCTTGAGGAGTTATCAGTTTAATTATTACTGATACATATTTTGTGTGGCGTCAGTGTGGAGAACAAAAATAGGAAGATCGTTAAAATTTGTACGTACTCATACTTTATACAAATTCGACCTTATTAAGAGCCATCTTTGTGTTATACAAATATATATTGACCTTTCAACGGCACTTGCTGTAATGAGCCCCTGTACTTTGCTAAACGACCATGACAATATATAATTGATTACGAGGCTTTTCCAGCAAAGCAATGATGCGCTTATCACGCTGTTTTTGTGTGGTTAATCTTTCTAAGATTGTTGCCTTTTCAAAATGATATTGATAAACATTATATATGCACTAAAATCAGAGCAATTCAGTTCTAAGCGGTTTCAGGTTCAGTTTCTAAAAGCAAACACAGTTTTTAATGGACTTGTTTGCCTGTTTGAGCTAATACAAAAGAGTTAGTGTCCGTTCACGTGCGTGCCTTTATGTCAGCAATGTATGCCCAGCTCAACTAAGACGCATATCTTTTAGTCAAGTATAGAGCACCACGTTACCATATAAACTCTTCCCTACCCGTCGTGTCTACTTCGTAAAGAAAAAAGACGTTCATCAATCTTTTATATTTAGTACTATCCGTCAGAAATGGCGTGCCTGGCCTGACTACAATAAGCAAAAGCTATTTTATTTTAGTTATAATTGAAGTGAACTGTGGCGAGGACAGGTCGACAGGTTATTTACTATTTAAAATACATGATAACTGAGCGTACAAAGCTGCAGCTGAGCCGTGAACATGTTATAAATACATGACACAATAGTCTTCATAAATTGTGCCATTGTTTGTGGTCATAAAAGCAACATACAACATAAATACAAGCGGCACTTGACGATACAAACACTCAGTCGAGGCGCCATTCACTCTTAGTTAAAGCTTCGAGGCACTTAAGTACGTGTAAAGCAGGGACTGTGTGTCACATACCTGCGTCCATATATAGATGGGATTTGTGGTCGGTCTATAAACCTCTAATTTTGGTTTGCCATCCTCGGTTATTTGACGCACAAACGGTATAGCGTAACGAATGTTATCACCTTTTTTGTTGCCCATGTCATCCATTTCGTAATGACGACGGCTGAAACAACATAAATAGTATAATTAATAATAATAATAATAATGTTAATAATAATTACATTAACAGAAATAATATTAATAACAATTAATATTATAAAAATAATAATAATTCATAACAATCTGATACCTTTTGCGAGAATCTGTACTTATTGAACGTTGCTGTTGGAAATTTTGACGAGATGAAATGAAATCCTCATCGCTTTCGCTTTCCAAATCCTTGAAATCGATAACAACTGGCTTGGTTATATCTTTTGGCCGATGTATGAGTCGCTTATGCTCAACGTCGTCTCCCTCTTCATCACTATCTGTGCTGGAACCGTGTAATACTTTGTCAAGCTTAAAACTGACTCGAGAATCTAAACTTTGATGTTTACGCCCTTGAAAATCACGACGGGTTTTGTGAAATTCTTCCTCTGAAGAAGACTCCTTAAACAGATCCTGCAAAAAACGTGTGCCTTTGACGTCTAGCGAAACGTGTTTCTTTGCTTGAAACTGACGACGATTGTCATTTGCCAAAATGTGTTTTAAATCCTATTAAATGTAACTCACTTTAAAAAATAATTTATCAAAAAATTACTCAAAAGTCACCTTAAGTATTCCCTTATGGTCAACACTATCGGCCTTCTGTTGTTGAAAACCAATACGTTTTTCCTCGAAGCTGTCATCATCGCTGCTGTCGGATTGTTTGTTTTTGTCCCGCTTTTCAAATGAGACTCGCGAACCGCTCTTTAATGACTGTTTACTGCGCTGCAAATCACCAGTGGCCACAGATACAACGCTGCGGTGGTAACGATCCCGGTGCGAATCCTGTGTTGTAGGTGGTGGAGGTAACGGTGTCAGCTCTAAGCTACCGCCTGTTTTGTTTAAGCATACTGACAATGCCGGTGGCTCATTGATATCGTCATCTTGTATAATAGGCCTAAAGTGCAATTGGGGTTCATCTGATTCGAACCGACGGTTGGGACTATGCTGTCGTTGATATGCTGCTGTTTGTCGTGGAAAGAGGAAAGGATCTTCAGGAAGTATTGTATCCAAGCTGGTTCCGGTATTCGAAGTGGATAGTGTACCTTCGACACGTTGGTAGGCCAAATCTTCCTAAAAATACAAATAAATGAGACACCAGTTTTAAGCAAGTACAGTCTTAATGAAAGTTCGTCTTGGATTGGAAAATTAAACTTCACCCCCTGATTAAACATTACTCAATTTTACAGAGTTTATTTATTTTTTCCTACAAATAATTTATGAAAATGAACATTGAAAATGGAAGAATAGCAATGGTTAATCGCCGTTATTATTTGTGGTTATTATGAGCCGTTTCATTGCATTGGTAACACGACAGTGGCATAACGTTCATTTCCAGACAATACGAATTTGCTGATTTTTTGGAAATCACGCCAAAACGAAATATTTTTTGAAGTTCATTGAGACCTTCTTGTTTAAAAATTCGTATCCATTTCTTTAAATGTTACGTAAGATTAGAAATAATTTATTAATAAGTTTTCTTACTACCATCTTTAAAATTAATTTTCAGACATGTATTTATAGAAAAAGACTATCCATTTATACTCATTAATCTGGTTCTAGTTGGGTTCATCTATAAACCACCATACTAATCCCTTTGTATCTATATTTATATGTTACTTATTGAAGTACATAAAAATATTTCAAATTTAATTTTAATTATATTTATTATATACTTACCCCTGTCCTTGATAATTTGTCTTTTATTTTCCCCATTGCGCTGCTCAGCGGCTGATGACCGCTGCCTCTATTATCTCGGCCACTCATCTCTAATCTTATTTATTCGTGGTTTGTTTATTCACCAATTCCAATAGTTCAATGGTTTTTGTCTTCGCTAAAATGAAAAATATGCAATCACTTTTAATTACTTTGTTGGGCTTTCAAATGTATTACTTAAAAAAAAAATTATATTAAAAAAATTTGTTGTGCTTTTAACCGATAAAGACGAATTTGTCGTCTTCCAAAGACGACCGGGTTGCGTCTACGACCCCAAATCCTCCTCACATCATCTAAGCTACAATATAAACCGATTCTTTAGTCGAAGCTTCTACTTCAAGTCCCCAACAGTGATCGGCACCTTGTCCCGGAGCAAACGTTTTAGTCGGCCAGAATAGAAGTCGGCCTGTGAGAAGTTTCTTGATAATTATGAATAATGTTTAAGCTTACTTTGCAGATGGCAAAATGTATGTTCGAAAATACGTAGTATGCGGGCATACGAAATTAAATTAATAAATTAAACTGGATAGGTAAATATAACACAATAGAAAATTTTAATAAAAATTGCATTTTCTATTCCAAGTAGACGAATCCGGCCGGTTTTGTAATGAGCAAAATTTAAAAAACTGAGAGACTTGTTTGCGTAGATCTCGTTGAGCTGATAATAAATACAAATACTATATGCGGTCTCTGATGTCTTCTTCAGTGTGTTACAAAAGTCACGACAAAGTTATATTACCTTTCACAGAATTTACATTCTATTTGACGTTTTGCAAACGTGCCCCTTACACAGAGATTTCCATTCTATGACCTTGGGGGCACGTCAGGCTAATTTTAAATGCTTCGAATTTTGTGACAGTGTTACCATTTTGTTTTATCAAATATTCATTTTGTGCCTGTCTAACATAAAAAATTTTCCATTAACACCCACGATTTCTATACTTTCTTTTTAGTTTTTTTTTTTTTTGAAGATTTGTCCAAGCAGAATGCCTTTGATTTGAATTTGTGCGTCAAAATAAGTAGGCTAACTGCTTAAGTATCTCACACGCTCAAAACTTCCAACAATATATTCTGAGATGGAAAATGTTTGGCCGGTTGAAAGCCGGTAAGCCCCTATTTACAGTCAACCAATGCGTAGACTACTGTGGGAATTTATCTTGCATATTCGTGCTAATTGTATTATTCGCGGTAGGTCGTGTTTGTATTTGCATCATGTTGTCACGTTAAGTACAAATGCAGATATTCAAGTAAACTTTTTTGGCGATTTCCGCCTTGGCAATTAAATTGGATGGATTTTAAATGTATTATGTAAAAGGAAATTTTAAAGTTACAAAGTTGTCTATTTGTAAATTGTTTCTTAAGTAATATTTTCAAATAGATAATAATAATACTCAGTTCATACAGTTTGGGATTTTACGTTTTTCGCATAATTTTTTCGAATTTCATTTTTAATGTCACACGCTAGATAAACCATCTGACCTGGCCAGACATCGTCTTTTTTTCACAGACGACTGCATTTTTCACTTTAATTGTGCAGATTTTTTGCCCAAAAATTCGCAATATATTTTCGTGTACACAGCTATTTATATTAAAGAACTCACTCAAAAAAAAAAAAAAATACCACAATTCTTGGGTATGAGAAATTCTAAGTACTAAACAGTAAAAAAATGTCACAAGTGATTGAATCTACGCAATCAGTTTTATTTTACAAAACACGGCAACGGTTCTCAAACGTTATTTTATTGTATATAATATAAGTATGGTCTTTTTAAATAGTTTTGTGCTGTCGTATTTTACCTTAAATATATCCACGCTGAAACTAAAGCACGAGATTCGAAATCCACTTGCTTATATAGCCACCATGGCGCAATTTTAACTTGAATTCTTTGCTTTTCTTCATTATTAATTTTCTTGATGAGCGTTTTCTACTCACTCTCGCGAGAATGTATTTCGAAATACACTGCAAAAACTATTGCCAAATTTTATACCGAATTTTTTATAGAGAAATGGAGACTGTTAGTCCTTTATTATTTTAATAATAATTATTATTATTATTATTATTATTATTATTATTATTTTTATTATAATTAATATTAATATTATTACTTTTACTATTTAAGGTATTTTTAAGGATTTTGCTTACTTGCAAATCACGCATGCATGCATATTATTCTAGGAATTTAGACTTCCACATTTCACTTCCAGAATTGTCGTTAAGGAACTGTTGTAAGTAAAGATATTTTTAAAACTTTATATGTGTCTACCTGCTTACAATTGAAAAACTCCCTTTTGGTGTCCATCTGGCTTATAAGTTAAACTCTTAGAACTTTTTAACCAAGTTAATAATGGCTAATATTGCTAATATAAATTTCTATAATACAAGCGTACCTGGCCCCGCTTCGCTGTGGGGCCAGTTTCAGTTTAATGAAAAAGATTAATAGAAAAATTATACCTTTGAGCCATGCTTTTGTCTGATTCGGTCGTTCGCTGTTTCTTCTTCTGTTTGATTCGGATTCTTTCTACGAAGAGAAAAAGAAAGTTTAGTACAGCGCACAGCGCACTTTTAATTTTATAGGTGGAAAAAGTTTTATATTGCCTGGCGAAGCGAGCGTATTTCAACTAGTAGTCTTATATAAGGACCATTTCAGAGTTGCTAAATAAAAAAAAAACTCTCCATCCATCATCTTTATTAAAAAATTATTTTAATCGTGATTTTTTTTTATATATGATTTGTTTTTGAATGATAAATATATTTAATTTTTTTATTTTTTCTATTTAAAACTATAGCTTCTATGATATTGTTCAGCATATTTTTCATTCAAAGCCTAGTAAATGGAATGGTAAATGGAACGCTAACGGAACAAAAAGATAACTTTCATTTCATTGTAGCCACATATATAGAATATTTTTGTTTTTATTTGTTTATTTTTTCTTTCAGTGTAGAGAGTTAAAACGTGAGAGAAGGGTGTATCTGTGTTAAAGATATCACATTCATTTGTGTTAGTTTTCGATACTCATAGAAATGTGAATTGGTAAGCGCAGAGGACAAACTGAGCGTCATTTTTTTTTTCTTTTTTTTCTTTCTTTTTCTGTTGCTCACCAAGTGTACGTGCCGAAGGTCGAAAGTAAGCATGAATGAACGAACTCGAAATTATACTAACGCAAAATAATAATGTTGAATGATCTCAGTTCGGATAACAATCAAGCAAGTAGTGACAGTATGTTTATAACGAAGCGCGCTATAAAGATCTTTAGGTTTAATGGATCAGAGAATATATTTATTAGTTTTAATTGCCTTGATTTTTATTTTCAATGAATACATATGTATGTATATATATATATATATAAAGCATGAAATTTGGCATTTCCATAAGCATGGAACGTTCAATTTCGAAATAAAGGGCAACACAATTGGAGCTATTTGAAACGTGCCCCTAGCAAATTTTCTATTACATGTGTATATACACTCTATGGAGGCTCGTCTTTAGTCTTTGAAGACGAATGATTTTTTACTACACAAATGAAATCGACAAAAAAATTTAACGGAAACTTTTCATTATCAACCGTGGTTACGATTAATCTATGCATGTATCTACATAAATATTTTTTGCCTTAATTAAATTTACTAACGAGTAAAATGAAGATTGATTTTTGTATTCAGAGAATAAACTATTATAAATTACAAATACAAGAATTGGTATGATATGGAGAAAATTTCTTTTAAATCGTAAAAATCTTCTTTATGTTCAAAATTACTGACTTCTGTTTTTTATGAGAGGTCAAAAATCCCTTAACCACAATAAGTACATACATATTGTTTGCAACCAAGAGCTCTGTTACAAAAGGCCGGAGACGAGGTCAACCGTTTTACCTCTTTGATTCCCTAAACGTCCTAAATCAACAGTGTTGCTGTCGAAAAATATCGTGAATTTCTTCTACCGAATAATCGACCATTATATTCGGTTAGACGGTAAACCGTGTGTCTATTTAAAAGATATTAATTGTAAAAGCAAAACAATTAATTAAATACAGTTTAGGAATTTAGCCTGTTCAAAAATTGTTTTGTACAAAAGTTTTGTTTTGATTTTCATTTGTATTTTATGATAAAAATTATGTTTTGGTACGGGCGTACTTATACCAAATTTAACGAAAAGGTAAAATAAATTGCAAAAATCCAAAATATTTTATCTAATTGATGAAAAGAGAGTAGCATGTTTAGTGCAAGAGCGTCATTCCTCTCATCACACCTGAGCTGAAAAATATATATATGTACATATATGTATGTACTCCTCCACAACTTTTATCATTTTAAACTTTAATTCGCATTTCGACACAATATGTGCAAATAAACGAATAATACTAATTATAGAAAAAAAGTCTAACAACAAAAACAACAGCAAAATAGCTCTCATCTGCAGAAAAAGGCAAGCAAGCATGTGATGTCTATTTTTTTGTTCTTCTACCAAACCCCTTCCCCCTATTACGGCACATGTCAATACAATCACACAGCAAAGACTGGGTTTCCTAAACATGTAAAGTGCTCACCGTACACACATTAGTGAACTTGTATACAAATGGCGAGACGAGCCTCCAATATGACTAATACACACATATAGACAAGAATTTAAAACGGAGGAAAAAACCAAACGACGATACATTACGATATCGCAACTACGCAAGTGGAAATTAAGTTGATCATTTCAACTTTATATTTTTCAACAGTTTCAACGGTATTATCATTTTAATGAAAAATACTTTTTTTCGGTCGCTTTAAAATAGTACAAATTGATTTATATATTATGTAAATGCTTTAGGAAGGAAACATAGTAGGGTATTGATTTGGCGTTGAACCCACAATGGATTGCTTTCAAATAACTTGTTTGAGTGGGCTTCTGTGTATTATATTATATATTGTACGTACGTAGACAGTGTGATTGTTTGCGTATGACATACATAAAAAGGTATATATTTTTTGTGGGCATGCTGGTTGATAATATTCGCATACAAACACACCCATAAAAAGCATCCAAGCCAGCTAACAGCATATGGATGTATGTATTTGCTTTTAGCAGACTTTTTGGCCGCTATATTTGGATCCAGACTAATTACTAATTTCGATATACATATATGTACTTAGGTATATCGTGAGCAAATAATACGGATACAGGCGTCTGCTGTGACCTTTAGGAAAGGCCTTTTTCTTAGATAGATTTTATTTTATTAGTATTTAAACCCAGGTTTAATCGGCGACAGTTGGTAAACTAAAAGCTTCTAATTGCGAAGGCCCGGGTTCTAGTCGCAGCGCTCCACAAAATTAGGTGGCGTTGTTTCGTCTACTCGTAGTCGCTACATACGTCCATCCGACCATGTCCCCGTGATTTAATGCCCACATGAGTACGTTAGATATTGATTTACTTTTTAAATCGCATATTCTACCCTTGTTGTGATTCCACTTCTACTCTTCCTTTTTAGCCAAAAGATTAATATTCATGTATGTAATCAAACGAAAGAAAATAAACCAGAGAAAGAAACAGAAGCAGAGGATGCAGCTGTTTTTAGTGCTGAACAAAAATCGCATATTCTAGGCTTGTTGTAAATGCGCTTCTACTCTTCGTTTTTAGCTAAAACGTTAACGTAATCAAGAGAAAGAAAAGAAACCAGAGATTGTTAACAATGCACGTTGTCAGTCAGCCCGGTATACACGTACTACGAGATACGTTTTAAGGTCAAAATATATAGTTTTGTGCACAAACGTAATACGCATGTGATTGTTTATTTAATAGTGCATTTTTATTGCAATATTATTGCACTTGGCTTTTACTACACAAATAAAATCGACAAAATGGTCAACCGAAACTTTTCCTTATCAGCCGTTATTACTATTAATCCCCGGGTTCGATTCCTACTCCATGCAACAATAATAAAAATACTAAACAAAGAAATTTGAAGGTAAAGTAAGGAAAAAAAATTAAGGAAGGCGAAAAGGAACTATTTACACAACATGCAACGGCGCAGTGGGTAAAGTGCTAGTTTCTCATTTGCGAAAGCCCGTCTTCCAACTCCGGCATTTTCAATTTGGTCTCTTCAAATTATACACTCTACAAAATTAGGTGGCGTTGTTTCTACTACTTGTAGGTGGTAACTACGTCCACCTGACCACGTTCCAGTAGTTTAAGGCCTAGTGCGTTATTAGTGGATTACTTTTATTGCACTATTTGTTATTTTTATTACAATATATTAAGATTAACAAAAAACTATCAACTAGCAACACTGCATTTCCAACGATGCAATACACGTCAGACATCAGAGTGCTTTCAAGCATATAATAGAGTTTTCAGTCTGCAATGCGACTTTTATAACTGTTTTTTTATTTTATTTTAATATTTACAAATATTTTTTATTTTACTGTTGTTGTGATATTCGAAGATGACGAAGAAGAGGTCAACAGAGAATTCGAGCATGATGGTTTTGCTTCAGCATCAAGTGATTGTCTCAGCAGCCGCTATCACTCAAAACTTGTGACGCACCCAAGGTTCTCGTATACCAAGGGGCGCCAAAGAGTTGTCGGAGGACCTTCGCTTGATCTCGCTTCACTATAATCTTAGCATGGTGCGACGTAACAACAATGCCATAGACTTGCATTCCAAAGCGCCATGCAGGTGCAATTATAGCCTTGTATATAGTTATCTTGTTTTACAGCGAAAGTTTGTTTGTGCCGTTGAGTAGCAAGCCAAGTTTGGCTATCCTACCGCTAAGAGTTTTTACCATTCTGTTGATATGGGTCTTGAAAGTGAGTCGTCTATCCAGATAGGCTCCCTGATATTTATGTCCAGGTTGGTGTTCTAGCAACTGACCCTGGAGATAGACTCATGGGCAGTCATCCCTGCGCAGAGAATGGGTCACACAGACGAATTTTTCCAACTCTATACCAATATTCCAGCGCTTTTCCCAAAGCTCACAATCGCGAAGATTATACTTGACTTTTATTTTTATTAGTATAGCTTTTTTATTTGCAATAGGTCTAAAAAGATAAAATATATGTGGCGCTATCCAACATCATCGTCATGCAGTTAGTGGATTACTCTCAGAGGTTCCAACGGGATTCAGAGAATGATTTCGTTTTAAACAATGCTTGTGTAGCAGAGAGACTCCTGAATGATTACCACGAGTCCTTAACTGGAATTCAACGTCAAAATTCATTTCAAACAAAAATATTAATCCAATGATAATAATATACCCGAAATAAAGCACGACGTAACATTTCAGAGAAATATAAATCTTCCTTTCAGAGTTTTTTTAAATATTTATGCTAAAATAATTGATTTTTAATACTGCTTTTCCGCATCATGGACTCAATCAGCTTAAAACTTTATAAGAAATGCTTTCCATGTCGATTCGACCTGGATGAAGAGGGAGAGTCCCTCAAACTTCTCAAACAAACTACACATTCAAGATAGTGTTAGAAAAATGTTAGTGTAAACTAACATTGGCAAACTTAGAAAATTTCATGATATTTTGAACCTACGTGTTTGAAGTATTTTATAATTGCAGTAAGGAAATTTGCACAAATTTTTACAGTAAGCATTGCATATTAATTTATAATTTCCTTACATAATTGTTGAAGAGTCCATGTCGGGGTCAATTTAGGTAGAACAAGGTGATAAGTACTATTCAATTGGATTGATAAGTGAGGGCCTATTATATCAGAATAATTACTTTGGAATGATCACATTTTCGCAATATAATTATTTCACTTAAACTTAGTAAAAATAATGGCGTTAGAAAATGAAATATTTGACAGACTCCACTCATTCCAGTAAAACGTGTATTGAAAAAAGCAATTTTAGAAGCAAGTAGCATTGCGTTCAGAAAAGACAAATCAGTCAACGGTTAGCAAGTAAACGATAAAAGTCAGCACTGACTTCTGCTGAACAGGCCCAATGCAAACTTATTTTACAACTGTGAAAGTTCCTAAAATAAATAAAATGCAATTAATTAAGGATACGGCATCAGCAGTGTCAGTTCGCGCAGTTCCGCGTTTGTTGGCTTAGGGACCCCGGGGCACTGCTAGCCCGAAGGTAGCTACTCCACTGGGTCACGGACCCCTTTAAGTTTAGAGAATAACCAGAAGCGGTTCTAAATTATGCGAATACGGAGGTTGCTGAACTATAAGAGCTAAATTTTTGATTTAATTGCAGAGACAGTGTAACAAAATTAGACGAATCAGTAAACTCTCTATAAGAAACTCTACATAGGTATTAAGGACAATGCTACCTAAAATAATTTTATGCTTTCATAATACCCGCGAATTTTAAATATATACTAGTACTCTATCAATATTGGGAACATCAATGTAGTATACATAATTTACCTAATAATAATAACCATTATTTTTAGACGCAGATCCGCCATCATTTCAAATATCTTATTCTCTCTTCAACATTTTGTGTGCATGTATTTTTAGTACCGTCGTCTGCATACCCTAAATTTGTAATTGGTCGTTGTGGAAAATTCCCAACTGACAGAAGAGGAGTACAAACATTAAGAAAACCAAATTTTTAAAACTTTCCATTCAGTTACCGCAGACCTCAACAGTGTGTAACGAAAGAATAAAGAAGAAATACTCTCACTCAATAAAAATCAATCAATTACTCTCTTCCATACACCGTACGTTTAGATTGATCTCCAACGACTGCGACAGCCAAGCCGCCTGACACATTGTGTATTTAACTTATTCTATGCGCTCAGAACTAGTCAATATCGAGAGTACACCGCGTACATCGAACACATAACAAAATCAAGTTCTCTCGTCATTGACCGGTATTGGAATTCAATAAGGCACTTGTTTCGTCTTATGCTTTTAGTTATGTTGCAAATGTTCAATAATCAAAAATCTTGAGGCCTGATGTCGTATTAAAAAAATAATAATAACAAATGTCTGTATTGAGTCGATCAACCAAAAAAAATGTTTTTGGTCTATAGTCTTAATTTGCGTCTGGCGATATCCAGCAAATTTTATAATGATTAAAAATTACATGAGCAGTAATATAATAACTTAGAATGACTGATCCGTGATTCGTAATGAGAGATCTAGGCGATGTAGCCTTTTTAGACCTTGAGTTATCCAGGATGATGGATGATTGGATGCAGTGCCCCAAACGTGTATACCGGTTTCAGTATGGATTTATAGTATAGTAAAAACTTGTTTCGTAGGTTGACCTTCGAATTAAACCTAAAGAGGCAACACATACTTCGAAATTCCATGTCCAACTGCTTCCTTTTGGTTATCATATGTGGTGAGACGCTTGTCCAGCGTCAGTCCCAGGTAGTTCACAGTTTAGCGCACTAATAAATCCATACATTTTGTATAAGACTATAAAATGTATCTTACGAGTAACTCCCACCCGTTGAAGGTAACTTGTGACCAATCTGTGTCCAATGTCCCATTTATGTATTTACAACAAAATTATCAGTAATTTGTGGTGCACCTCCCACTCCAATGGAGATCGTACAGTTTGCTTGCAACTCTGGGTCTATATGGAGAAGAGAAGTAGTGAGCACTAGCATTGTCCAAGGAGAATAATACACTATGGGACGTTAAGATATGCAATTTTAATACTCATACACCCCGTGTCAAAATTATAGTCGCACACGAAAATTGCTAATAAGTTTCATTGGGGGGTGTCCAAGCCAAATTCTTTTTTTACTGTTAGACACAAGTATTGAAACTTATTTTTTGGTAAACACAACAAAAACAACAAAAACAATTTCTTAAAAAGAAATTTCGGAGGTGGTAATTAGTTAAAATTTTTAAGGTAATTTACAATAAAAATTATTCATTAACTTTATGTTTGAGTCATTTGGATTTTTGATGAGATAGCGCCGAAGTCAGCAAATCACATTATTTTATAACATGAGTAGTTAAATTTAAAAATTATTCAATGTATGATTTTGTATGGAGGCTCATATTTCCAAATGTTGACATCGACAACTGCAACCTGTGCATAAACGGCGCTCAAGCGGTTGACCAACAAAAGTAATTTTTATGATAAATGTGGACAAAAACATGCGTTCGCACTTTTATAAATTCTCAGAATATATATTTCAGTTATATCTGATGTTCTACTCATATGTGGTAAAATATGTGTTTTTTAACTGAAGTCAGTGACCGTGTCACAAAGTGGAATCACCAATAGTATGAGTACCATATAATAGTGTTTGGGTAGTCAAAAAAACCTCTTTGAAATTGATATTTAAGAGAAGAACACCATGTGGATACATGACAATTTTTAGAAATTATGAGGGTGCATCTTCATATAAACGAATTATTGCTAGAGATGCTACAAATAATGATTTTGCCGAATACCGAATATTAGGACACGCTTTTGGCCGAATATTCGGCGGCCGATAGTAGGCAATTCATGTGTGTAAGATTGTTTATTAAAGTTTACATTTTTCTGGGAGTAGTTCAATCGTAAAGAACAAAGCAAATAATTCTACTAAAAGCTTTAAAATGAGTTGCGATGAGTACTCCACTACATATTATGACTCTTCTCCGGTTCGTTAAAACGATCATGTCAAAAACAAAAGCGCTAATGCGAATCTCGCCTGGATCGGACGGCGGACCCTTACAAATGATGGTCAACAAACGCGCCAATATACTTAAACCTGATACATAAGACTCTTGCACAGTCTAGTTAGGTGACTCTTGCTTGGTAACTGTTGTGTCTGGGAGTGAGGTTGAATAGGTAGTTGGACTGATTTTTGTTGTTGCTGACGTAGCTTCTGCTGCTCACGTAGGAGTTTCTGTTGTGCCGGTTGGTGGTACACCGATTTCTTAAATCCATCAGCGTACGACACTCCGTCAATAATCTTTTTAGGCACAGAATTGTGGCCAGATATCTCATGGTGTTGAGAGGCACTTGGTGCAGGGCGTCTTGCCGGGACTCTCCTGGCAATCGCTTCCTTGTATTTAATGCAGCCTTTATAATTCGCAGTGTGGTCCTCGCCGCAAAGTGCGCATTTAGGTGGCTTATCAGGTGCTTTGGTGCAAGAAGTTGTGGCGTGAGCTTCGCTACATTTGATGCACTTAAATTGTTTGCGACAGTACCTCTTAGTATGCGAGAACTCCTGGCAGCGATGGCATTGAGGTACATCTTTGAACGGATGAGGCGGCTCGATTTTAACTATTTGACGGCAAAGCCTCGTTGTATCATTAGCCCCTTTGTTGCTGCCGTTGGGCTCAAGGTCCACAAAAAACAGGTTGAGCGGATGACCATCAGCTCTGCTTTTTGGGTTGTAAACGTTGCGTACAGAATGACCTTTGTCAGCAAGTTCTCGTTTAATGTTCTCGACGAGGGTTGAGTGGTGAAGGCCGCGAATAACAATCCTGTATGCTCTTTCATCTTTTAACTGATACGAATGGAACGTAATGTTTAGCAGCTCAAGATGGCGTATAATACTACGATAGGCATCACTGATGGAGGGCAGAATTCTCAGACCCTCTTTAGGAGATGCCTTCAGCATGTATGATTCGGGTTCGGTCACAGTGTCAAGGTTGGCTAACAAACCGTTAATGTTTGTGATGCCGACAACGAAAATGGGTGGTAGCTTCGGAGATTTGTTATGAATCCTTGAATCAGCTCGATTATTTATAATAGGAGTATGAGTAGTGGTCTCAGGCCGACTGGACGAAGTAGCGGTTTCATTGGCGTTTACAGTTTCCAGAGAAGGTGTTTCGCTCTTATTGGTACACACTTCTTCAAAAGAAAGCTCCATGTCAGAAGCGCCAGAATCAGATTGCTCACAATAGACACAAAACAATCATGTGGCTACTCCAAGGGAGTTAAAATAGGAAATTTCCCTTAAAAAAAATATCTTGGAAAAGAGTATCCACAGCAAATTGCAAATATTACAGTAACAAAACAAAAACATACCATTGGCTATATGTTATATATATGATCAACTGCGTTTACATTCCCAAGGCTTTCTTTGGAAAATTTTTGATTTCATGTAAGAAAACTGTAACAAATTTAAAATAAACAAATTTAGTGAATGTCCAATAGAAAGCCTTTTAAATAAAAATTATAAGAAAAAAATTAAGATTCGAGGAATACTGCATTGTATAAATCCCACATGAACCCTTAATTCCATTTAAGGTGGTATGAGCGTGAGTGGTATCACTACTTCGGTATAGTAGAAATTAACCATTTCGTTTTTGAATTTTTCCGCATTTCTACACTCTATTGTTTGATTATCGATTTGATTTAAACTGGTGTCAAACGATTTGTTTACAATTATAGTACTATTAGTATTTTGATTGAAATTCTTGTTCTTCAAAGAGCAAAGAATTTAAATGAATAAGATTACGTGTGTATGTAGGCACCTCTATACCATCACATATTGAACACGAACATATTATGGGAGGTGTGTTCAAGACTACTCAATAAGTGTTTAATAGATCTAATGTATTTGCGTCATGACCAACGAGCACACATGCCAAGCCTTCGGTTCGTGTCATCTCTTCTTTTAAAAGCAACGTTATTTAAAATCTCACTTTTTAGCTCGAATGGAGGTATAGGTATTGTGAACAACTATTCATTTAACAACGAAAACAGTTTAATAGTAAAATATGTGAATTAAAACTAATTGAAGTTCAATGCCAGTGTTGTCGCAATTATCAATCAGTACAAAACTGTAAACGCTTTTTGACATTTCTTTATTACTAATGGTGCTGCGATGTTGCGTATAGTAATGCCCGTTTCACGGTGTGCCTACATTTATCCACACTTCTCATCACTTAAATGGATGTAATTCGATTTTTCGGCAATAATATAAACGATTAAAAATTGCAGTCCATTTTATTTTTAATAAAAACTTACTACAAGTTTTCAAGTTATTGGATATATGCTGAAATTAATAATATAATTTTTTTTATTTTTTTTTTATAATTTATATTATGTATTTTAATAACTATTTATAAAGCAATTTATTAGAATTAATTTGAATTTTTATTTTTCTGATTTTTTGACAAAACTAGCGACAGCTGTTTCTCCCATGTGTTGAGGCATATATAAATCCGAATATGATTTTTGATATTTGTTTACCCACGAAATAGCTTTATTATATAATATCTCTTATATATATCTCTATGGCCTCAAGGTTTTTTACATTATAATTTTCTTCATGCATTTCATTATCATCAGGCTGTGATGAACTGTCTTGGATTGCCGCATCCTCGACGTGTTAGTTAAGCAACCATTCAAAAATAATCACATACACAAATGAAATAGCAATGGTAAATGCTTTAGTAAAACTGTATACCTGATCACCTATGGATTTGAAAACAAAGTTCAAGTTAACGAATAATGAAATTTATTCCTGTTCAAGTTATAAGGTATACAATGGCAAAAAAAGTGGCGTTCAAGTTACTGGATAGTTCAAGTTTTAGGGTGTTCATGTTAACGCGAGTCCACTGTACTACATATATATACTAGCGGATAGCCGTCGCGTTGCTGCCTCTTGGCATGCTGTTGTCCATGCCGAGATTCTCGTTATTTTTCTGTTTCATGTGCTCTATTTGCTTCGGATGTTTTTTATTACAATTTTTTTAAATTTAATTAAACTATTAATTAAACTTATATTTAATAAATTTACTCACGCCTTCTTTGTTACATGTTCAAATTATTAAAGCGGTTTGTGAAGTAAACCTTTTTTATTTGTCTTTGACTTTCGAATTCGAATTTGACGTACTTTTGAAAGGCAAACTGATGAAGCCATATTGATTTTATACAAATAAACCAATTTATTTATTTTCTTCCATTGTTCTTCTGTTTCTGCAGCTCTTGATGTTTATGCTCTGTTTCGGGTTTGTTCAAGTCGAGATGCACGTTGTTCTTCCGTGTTGATATTTATATAATTCAAAAATATAATTCAAAATTTTTGCACCAGTTACCTTCTTAAGGCTATTATAGATATTCCCTGAAAATTTCATCAAAGTCGGTACAGCGGTTTCGGCGTCCATATCGGATAAACATACAGACAAACAAACATATATATACATATACTTTATACTCGTAATTTCAATATTATAGTTAAGTTATTGTGTAACTATAATATGTAAAATGTATTTGTTTGATTTCTCAAAGTAACATGTTGTACTGCAATAAAATCACTAATCACTTAAATTTCACTTTTCGCAGATTCATGTCTCCGCTGTCAGGCTGACAACAAAAGAGACGTTCTCGGGCGACAGGACTGCGTTGTAGTATGGGGAGAATGTAACCATTCGTTTCACCATTGCTGCATGTCTCTTTGGGTGAAACAAAACAATCGCTGTCCACTCTGTCAACAGGAGTGGTCCATTCAACGCATGGGAAAATAGATCAAAAGTCCTCTCATCTATATTAGATTCAAAACTTAATAATAATTGTGCATTTTGAGCATATTCTATTTCGAATCGAAAAGAATATAGTGGGAATTGAAAAACAAAAGAAAAAATAATAAATAATAGTTCGATGTATTGGTAGTTGTAATTGCAATGATTATACAGTTATCCCTCGATTTACACATCAATTTGATCTACACAATGGCTACGTAAATTATACTATTATAAAGTGAGGTTAATTAATTGTTTCGGAAAATACAAGGTTCAGTTTTTGTGATACATATAAACTTTAAACTAAACTATAAACTAAATTGAAAGCGTAAAAAATAATACAAAAAATTCATGAAATATATGTATGTACATGTAATACACTTTAATCAGAATCTTTAGTACTTGTTGACAGAATTTCAGCCATGAGCATTGATATATCATTGTCTGGAACATTTCGCTAGGTAGTTTTTCCACGACTTAAAAAAGCATCCGATGATGAAATCGGCGTAAAAAATTAATAATTCACTACTGAGTCGATGACTTTTTTTTTGTGTACAAGTCCTTGTAATGTAAGAAGCTGATGCTCATCGATTTTTTTTCTCAACTCCTGCTTCGTCTTTAATGAATATTTCAAAACTATTTATAGCCTGATTCAGTCAAAAGCCTCTGAAAGTATAATTGTAAATTTTCTCCCTTCCTTTCAATTTGGCTTTTGTAAGTCCCACGGAACTCCAGAGCAGCAGGTGGTTAACTTTATTCTCGAAGGATTTGTGGCTAAGAAGTACGTGGTGGCAGCGTATCTTGACATAGAGCAGGCTTTCGACCAAGTTTGCAATGACGGGCTGCTCAGTAAGCTCAAGAATCTCTTGCCGCCTCAACTATGGTTAATCGTGCGAAGCTACCTTGGGAACAGAGCCTTCTCAGTGGTACTGGATGGTGTGGAGTCTATCATCAAGGCTATTTGCGCAGGTGTCCCCCAGGGTAGCGTTTTGGGGCCTACACTCTATACCCTCTTCACGCACGACATGCCCACTTGGTCAGAAATACCACTGAAGGATCCTCTGGATCTGATCATTGCCACGTTTGCAAACGATACGGCCACCCTCGTCAGAAACAAGTGCATTGGCTTCGTACCACGGACTCACTGCAGCAATACCTCCATAAAACTGGACACGACATTGGAACATTTGCATTAACAAAAACAAATGTGCCAATGTGACGTACGCCTTACGGCCGGATTTCTGTCCGGGAGTTTTCATTGGAAACCAGCTGATGCAACACCATTCAGGTTACAAATACCTGGGTGTGAATTTGGATAGGCGGTTAACGTTCAAGGCGCATATTTCAAGTATCACGAAATCCTTAAGACAGAGGATTGGTAAATTGCATTGGCTTTTAAATAGAAGGAATAAATTGTCCTTGGGAAATAAGGTGAACATTTACAAAACAATAATTGCTCCTGCTTGGCGATACGGTTTGCAGGTGATGGCATAGCAGCTAGGTCAAACATCACGAAGGTGAGAGTACTGCAGGCCAAGACATTGCGTATGCTTACTGGTGCCCCTTGGTTCATGCGAACGGCGGACCTTGAAAACGACTTAAAAATACCGAAAATTGGCGATGTGATAAATCGTCAGGCCAAAAAATATATAGAGAGGTTAAAAAATCATCCAAATAAACTAGCAAGGCGCCTTCTAAAACGACGCAGAATGGGAGGAATTAGGGCGGCGAGACGGCTGAGAAGATCGCACCCTGCCGACCTCCGTAATAGATCCTTTTAATACACTCTACTATATCCCCACTTATTATTTAAGTTGTTTTGTTAATTTTTATATATGCAATTTAATTGAAGTTGTTCTAATAATAACAGAAAAATTAAATATAAAGGAAAGAAAAAATTATAATTTGAAAATTTGTATTTATTTTTTATTTGTTTATTAATTAAATATTGTTTTATTCTTTCGTAATTAAGGTTTGCAAGCACAATTTACAAGAACGGATTAACCTTTAACATAGAATTCGTATCTCACGTTTTTATTGTATGTCTTATGGGCACAATTTTTACAATGCAACTGAACAAATTCACGAAAAGTTGAATTAAAAATGCATATCGTAATTCTCCGACTTTGCTTCTTCTGAACTACGTAAATTCGGGTTTTACAGTATTTCTGGTTTCCTTCCGGAACTAATCCACGCCAAGTATATCCAATCTCCTCAGATAGAGTGCTCCTGCTACTGTAATACTAAATAAACTTCTCCCTTCTTGAGATCCCAGCTCTAGATTGAGACTACGTAACGGTTGATTGCATTCTTCAAACCAAATTTAAGTGGTTTCTGCGACAATCCGTCTATTATGACAAATCTTATAAAACGAGTGTGATTAAGACCTATGATACAATATGGCGCTTAACAACTATTACAATTATTCAAAGTTATGGCTTCCAAACCTTAGAATCTCCAATTGAATTAGGAGTGTGAGCAACACTACCAAGGGCCAAAACGTTCGACTATTTATTGTATTATACAAAAAACCATGTAGTTATAAAATAATATTCTCTCAACTGTTATAATTTGCAATTGATTCAATGACTGTAATGTCAATTTTAAATTAAGTTTTTATAATTTGAAACTTGTTTTTTTTAATGAAATTTTTTCACTTTTAATATCGTGTTTTATTTCGATTTATTAATTCTGTGTTAATTTGTCATATTTTATTTAAAATTACATAAAATTTCTTTGTAATCATGATTATACGAGGTATATCCAAGCACAAAGTGTTTACTTAAATACACAACAACCAAATTATTAATCTAGATAGATTTTCCCACATATGTAAATATCAGCTGTGGTCATATTCGGTCCGCACTCAAAAAAATTATTAAAAAGCACTACTCAGACTGGCACATGAAAAGAGAAGTAATTCATAATATAATCATACACATATATCATTGTATACTGTTTGGTTAAATGGCTGAAAGAGACGTCAAATAATAGGGGGATAGCCGAGCACATTCTTAAAAAAGATAGGTTCCTGCTGCTCGCTGTTTCTCAATTTTTCCAACAATGGAGTTTTAAAAAAAAGCTAGAAACGGCGGAAAAAAATCTGAATTGGCAACACTGGTGTAATAGTGAGGTTTTGAAAATGTAATTAAATTGTTATATTATCTATGAGAATAGTGTGATGTAGTGCCTCGGTGGCGCAGCAGGCAGCGCGTAAGTCTCATAATCTTAAGGTCGTGAGTTCGATCCTCACCCGGGGCATTCTTTTTTTTATTATTATAATAATAAATCTAAATCGAAAACCTGATGGAAAAAGTATTAGTTTTCCTGAATATGTGCAACGTTTATAAAATAGTCAAAATTATTAATGACAGACGATTGGGTACCTACCACGTGTAGCTTAAAGCGTTTTGATAATTTTTGTGAATTAAATTTGATTCTAATAGAAAATTCGGCACTTAGAATAAACGTCCCTTTGGCGCAGTGGATAGCGCGTTGGACTTCTAATCCAAAGGTCGCGGGTTCGATCCCCGCAAGGGATGTTAGGTTACCTTGCTGCACCCACGCAATGGTATCTATTTTTTCTTTTCCTTCCTAATATTTATTGTAAATTTATAAAATAAAATAGGATTGCAACTACTTCTAATTCTTTATTATTATTGTAAAACATATACATATGAAATTACTAATACACCATCTGTGCATTTCAAGCTTATGATTCATTTTCAAATCGATTTAGATGAGTTTAACGACGGCGGTAAATTTTGCTCCAACACAGGACTAAATATATGCAATTTCTCTACTTTGGTCAAGTCATCCTCCGCACTTAAGCGCTCAGCACGATTGTCTTGTATTGATGCTAAAATTAATGATAAATGAATATTAGTGGATTGATTAACTGGAGAAAATTAGTATTCTATCCAAGCACTTACGACTGTACGGAGTGTATTTGTCGGATAGAATATTCTCCAAGTTGTAACCAATAAAGCCGATTACCCCAGCAAATGGTAAGGTTATGAAAACGGCGTTCCGACGTAAAATCGCCATTAAGAGCGGCCACATTATTTAAGATTTCCAATCTTTAATAACTAAAATAATAAAACAGCTGACTTTCTGTCAGGGCACATATGACTAAAAACTCGTAACCTGGCCTGCTAACATCTACGTGAAATTAGCAACCAAATGTTCCATCTCATTTGTTCCGTTTGCAAGTGTAACATACCATACAACCATTGGGTTGTATATACTGTAATAATATAACACAATGTAATAAATGAACACAATTATGGAAATCGAGAAAGTTAGCATCGATAAATGGTATCTCGATTTGGGTAAATTTGGGCTGTTGACTCGACGATTGGCGGTAAAAACAACGGAACAGCGGAGCTTCGCTGTTCGCGCGACTACTATCTACAAACAAGCAAAAAATATCATGACAATCCAATCCTTTGACGCTGTCTGATATCCTGCGTCTGAGTGTGTTTTTGACGACTTTGATAATATTTCAGACAATCGTACCGCAAAACGCCTCCACTTGTATGAAATGTCAAGCCAATTTGTGGAAACGTCAAGATACAATATTCATTATACGCTCTTAGAACGCTTGACAATGAGTAATTTTAACGCTATAAATTTCTTGGACTGTTAAAACGCCCAAGTACTATATTGACAACGATTACGACGTATTACGCATGGATCTGCCCTATACAACAGTGCTTATCCATCAAATTTGTTTGTAGATAATGCCAACAAATATCTCACACTATTCCGCAAAAACGTTTTGATGCACGTATACAATCGTTTGAGATGGACAAGAAAGAAAGTATTGTGTGTACAAATAAGTTTTTCGCTTGTTGAGTCACTCCCCAGTTTTCAGCGAGATCTTTTTAAGTTTAGGATAACGCCATCAACAGCAGCGTCTTCAAACTTGACTTTCCTGCCTCCGCGTTCTTTATCGCTGGTGTCAAAATCGGAACTTTTTAAAACGCCGGAACCAGTACTCACATATTTTTGTTGATAAAATATGTTCCTCATATCGATGTTCAAGAGCTGCACTTTTATTCAAATAAAATAAAAAAGCAACACCTTAAAATAATAGAGGGCGTTTAGATGATTTGATTTGATAAGAAAGATAAAAGCTGGAACTGTGAAAAAGTTGATAAACTAAATAATCCAAATCTTTCTGGTCAAGTATTCCATTGTTTTACAATCTTCAGAGATGCAATGAAGCAAACAATTATTGTAACTTTTCTTTGATACCACAGTTACATCACGGTTTACATAATTGGAAAGTTATTTCAAAATAACAAAAAGGTCTGGGTATCAGTCCATCCATTGGATATAAAACAAAACACTGTCAATAAAATGTCAATAAAATTAGCCCGATCCTGGATTTCGTTTAATTGTGGGTAGGGCTCGTAATGTGAAACCGTTAAAAATACGGAACGCTTACCAATTTATTGTGATACTACTTCCGACAGACACACTTGTGTAGCATTACACAAGCCACAAGGCATTACACAGAAAAAATCCACTTTAGTCAATCACTGTTTTCAATTATCAAGAATACACAAGTTACCTACCAACTTCAAATTAGTACAACAAAATTGTGCCCCAAAAGTTATTCGTTTTCGGAGGTCCAAGTCTCCACACATTTATGTAGAAATGCGTGAAATTCAAGGAGCTTTAATACTTTACTTCCACTTCAGGTACCAGTTTCGCCCATAAGGCCGTGTTTGTCGGAATAGTCATCTCAATGACGAAAATAACATAATATATATACCTAGGGGAATATATCAGATCAATCAAACAGCGAAACTTAAAAACTTCAAAAGACAAGACAATATAATTTCGTGTATTGCGAAAACTACGTCCATTCTTCAAGCGAAGTAAATGTTTTAATCCTATATTTTTCGTTAGGATTACAATAACAAGAAGGGAATCTAGATATCAGTTTTGAAGGTTTCTAAAGCTATAGATTACTGATTAAATCTTGCCAATTAAGCTGAACTTTGTTGTGAAACACATAAAACAGTAGAAGATTCAATAGCACACAAATTTCACTAACTATTAACTCTTGGTATAGTTCTGCTGCCGCGCACTGTACACCGGATCTAGAGGCATCATTGTGTCAGTAATTAATTCGTTTGGAGCTTCTAGAATCCCTTTCGCATGGGCCAATGCTGTATCACAGTCGGTGCGGCGAGAGATCAATAAACGGATGTCTGTATGCAATGATAGACGTCCAGACCGTGATGTTTGAAATCTAAAAATAAATAAAATATACATTAAAATTTATGTAGATTTCCACCTCAATCATATTTAGCATAAATGAATCAATTAATTTTGCATTTGCATTTACGAATAGCGTTCCTATCACAGTTTCGCAAGTTTACGGGTTGCATGAGCGTATTGACACTTCTTCCACACAAGTAGAATGTTTTCTTAATACGTATTCCAACCCAGTATGGGTCAACAATTTCTTGGCATCCTAGCGATCTTTCATGCAGAATATAAGTTATTTCCATAAGTACAAGGAATTTTAATTTAGCTCAAAGCAAAGTACAATTGCTATTCAGACCCATTGAGCGTCGCCTTTGTTGTGTTACAAGGTTTATATATATATATATATATATAATTATGTTCCTTATTATGTTCCTGTCTCTCCAAACGCCTTTATGTCCGTCTAATGTAGGTAAACTAGTCCCTAGTTTAGTTTATGTAGGAATTTTAATTATGAACAAAGATTTATTTTTGGAAAGCCCGTCCGTCTAAACGCCTGTTTTTCTGTCGAGTTTATGTAAAGCTTATGTTTATGTAAATTATAAATTTTTGTAAATGTAAAATTTTAAGTTCTAAACGAATTTTTCTTTTCAGCTTTTAACAAATCTTCGGGTAATATTCAGGTTTCGTAAGTGTGGAGAGTTTTAAAACTTTACACTACCGAAGTTATGGTTCTTGGTATTTTTTAAAGTGGTATATTTCGAGTTGGTTCACAACACCACAAATTTTATTAATTTACGCACACACACACCTATGTACTTGCACCAAACTAGGCTGAAAAACTATACTAATGCTAAGTACGACTTCGTTAGAGAAATAGGCTATTAAGACATTTTTTTTTTAACTGCCGAGGCTAAGACAATATTCTTACCTTAAATGTATTGAATATCGTAAACGCTTCATTTCATCCGCAGTTATAAAATGACCCAGTTTACTGTGACTGCTGAGCGTTGTTTTTTCCCCCGTATTAGGATTATGTACACAATCTTTCCTATTATTGCAATTTTTCGAAGCTGTCGAACTTATACTGTTACTTCTTAAACTCTCCTCAGCTAGAATTCGCTGACGTATAAAAGTACGATGCATAGCAGGCATATCTCTCATATCATACGGTATGACAAACATGCGCACTACTGTTCCCATTGGATTAAGAAGAGTTGCCTGAACAGTTCCCGTACGTGGAACAGAGTATCCTTTACGGGGCAAGCGGATTTCACACTAGAAATAATATTAAAGATTTTAGAATATACATTTTATTCATAGAGATATCAACTTACGAGGTATGGAGTGCTAAGACTTTCACCGTGGAATTCATAAAAGTACGCAGCGGCTGGTATTGTCAATTGTGTGGGGCAAAAGCTACCAGATGCTCCTAAGAGTACTTTAAAGCCCATGACTTCGGTTTTTGGCAAAAGACGCTTCTGTAACAAAGACTCTTCTAGATTTCCTAACAAAGGTTGGCGTCCAAATTGCGTCGAAATGCGAGAAAGTCCTTTAAGTGGCGAGGTTGCGGGACTATAATGGCTTCCGTCGTAGTCCTCATCAGATAGCTGTTCATCGGAACCAAGAGATGATCGCTCTGAGCGGTCAGATAGATGGCGTGAACGACGCTTATAGAGTGAAAACTGTTTTGTAAAACGTGGCGAGAACGACAAGGAGTTGGGCAATGTAGGAGCTGAATAGGATTTTTGTACTGGAATATTGTCGACGACTGTGTCAAATACAGTTTTTTGGGATGTTTGAGATTGATTGAGTGTATCCCTTTCAGCCTCTCTCGTTTGCAAAGAAGCCGAACTGTTGATTCGTATAGGCTTGGAATGAGACTCAACAATGGTTATTGTTGTTGGAGTGGTGAAGATAGGTGTCAAGTTAACCTTTGGTATTGCTTTGCGAACGCAAAACGTATTTTGAGAAACCGCAACGCCGCTTTTCTTGGAATAGTTGCAACTAAGTTTGTCCAACGTGTTTGGCGATAGAGATTTTTTAAAAAGACCACTTGTTTTTAAATTCCCATTTTGTGGTATACTGGCTGCTGGCGTCTTAAATTGCATAACGATTACACAATCCTCAGCACATGTATCTGTTAAATTTGACGGGGTTGTGTATCGTCCAAGTTTAGGGCTCATCGCGTCTGAATTAGAGTCATAGTATACATTCGCACCATTTTCATCTACTGTACCTTCATCGATTGAGGGGCCCGAATGTTTATGTTTTGATTTATGTAGTTTCTAAAAGTAAATACAAATTTATGTAAACTAGAATCCATTAATGTTACACAAAAGCTCACCTTTTCTTCGGCAACTCCAAACTGTTCGCATGACCTATTTGTAAGAGATTCACTCTGATTTTTTTTGTTGCCTTTATTGTAGGCATTTTGCGTTGTCAAAACTTCAGGAACAGAAGTATAAATTTCTTTTACGTCCTTATCGTCAAATACGATACTATTACTGAAAAAGTGTTGTGTCTTCTGGCGTTTGCATACTTGGCAATTCGGTGCCGATTTGTTTAATGATCTGTGGCCGACATGATTGTTGTTTTGAGTTAATCGCTGTACTGGGGATGTTAACTCGCTGAGGTCGTTAGAACCGCTATTGATTTGACTGATTCGTGTTGTTTTCTCTAACTTCTTATTCTGGGGTGTCCTCTGAATAGCTTGAAGTAATATATCTGCTTTGCTTGGGGTGTTTTCCAAAACATTTTTGCTGACACCACTTAAGGAAACTTCGAATCTATTCATAGGTTGAGATAACGGAATACAGGTTCCCCTGGATCTGCATTTAAGACATATAAAAGTTTTCAGACTACCACACTGTTGGCAACAAATCAGTGGAGTTTGAGTACCAGTTGAGACCATTTCTATTTGAGCTAGGCTGTTGGTGCTGCTTACAGAATCTGGATCATGACTTTCATCACAATGATCCATGGGTTGAACTCTGCTGTTAGTTTTAGTTAATACATATTCATACGACTCATCACTAATGCTTTTGTTCGCATTAAATTTCCGATCACGTTTTTTATCACGTTTCAACATACGCTTTCGGTATTTCTGCAACTGTTTTTCACGATGTGACAACACAGTATTCACATTGTCAAAGCAATTTCCTTCACTCAAATGGTGGTCAAGTTCGTCTTTAGTGATTCCTGATGATTGTTGCAAACTTTTTAATTTTTCACCTGACGTACTGTTAGAAGAAGTATTATGACTTATCTTATCACAGTTGTTATTAATTATGTTTATAGGTACTCTTGCAACTGTTGAGTGATGTGACAATCCACAAATGCGTGGTGTTGCAGCATCTATTTCAGTACATGCCGCCAGACCGTTAGGTGTAGCTGCCCGTAAACCTCCATCAACGATTGGAGTGCTACCGACAAGAGGAACAGATTGATTTAATGAAGAATATGATAACGTATGTGCTGATTGTAGTGTTGAAGATGCAACTTTAGGTATTCCCCCGCTGACTCTTGGAAGACTTTTTACACAAACTGATATGCTAACTTTATCCGATATATTAACTCTCGGGAAATTATGCACATTTGGTTTCTTATTAAAACAGGCAATGGAATCATACTGCTTGATGCGATAAAAAATATTCAGCCGTGGCTGACACTGTGGAATTCCATTAGTGCTAGGCGAATTGCTAAATGATGCATTGGCATTGGATGCCATGGCCAAGTCACCCGCTGAAGTGGTTGAGTAAGAGAATATAATGCGGCCTGTTTCATAAATAGACTTATCGGACTTTCGCAGTAAATCACACCACGAGACTATTTGTGAAAAATAAAGCTGACTGCGTATGGCACTGCATAGAGAGGGCAATGTCATTGTCGGTGTTGGCATTCTGTGGACAAATTTTAAACGTACGTAAAAACCAATTACATTAATTTTATTCAAAAATAAATTAACTCACTTTTCTTTCGCGGTGATTATCCACTGCTCAAGCAGTAATTTGTGGGAAACTGGTCCTAGATACACTTCGATGCAAATTGGTTCATTACGTCCAATAATTGATCCCATTTTTAAACATAATGCTCTCCAACGAGAACACTATAAGATGATTAGTTGTTTATCTCATTAATTTTCATCAATAAATTTACCATGTACTTACAGTTACATTTACATACGACATATCACAGAAATGCTCCTCAGAATCGGAGACTTCGCCCTTGGTTAGACCCATCTTCCTAAGGAACCGATCACAGTGTGGCCCATGTTTTGGACGTGTTATGGTAGCAGACTTCAACGGGTACGCCTTAACTACAACCGCCTTCCCGCAGTTGTTAGAACTGCTAGCTTTAACTCCACTAATAACTCCAGAAGCTGTCAGTGAAGTTGACGTTGGCACATATGAACTATTAGGGAAACCCGGGGAAAATGAAGAATAGTTAGCCGTATATGGTGAGTAAGCAGGTGTACACGATGGTGAAGAATCCAAGGTAGGGCTGTTACCACGTAAACATGTACTGGCTAAGGATTGCAACGACTGAAGTATGTTCTCCGTCCCTAAACTAATTGGCGACGTTATGTAAGTGGCGTTAGGCACACTGGTACGGTTAAACATCACACGGCGATCAACATCAATATCATTTCCAGTGCGATCAGCGTTTGTATGGTCATTGACGGTGAGTGTAACTAGTTCAGGTTCTGGTGTCGTCCTTTGAGCCGCTGGCGAAATCTGTCGTAATTGGCACAACTTTTGGGTCCATCTTTGATGAGTACTTTCTGCAAAAGTTGATGTATTGATTGACGCACTCGGTACATTTGACTCAATATTAGAAATGTGTGTAGGAGGCACGTAAGTTACGGGAGAAGACGTGGAACAAGCTAATATGTACGGATTCGTTGTAATATTAACAACAGAACCAGAGGCACTTGAGGCAACCCCTGATGCAATAGAACGCGGAGATTGGCTTCCAGATGCAGTGTAGCAACGATTTAATTCTGCGCTTTCGAAATGCGTGTATTGCGTCTTCTGACTTTCGAATTTCTTTAAACGATGGTTGTGTGTATGCTGTTCATTATCGGAAATAGGACGTCCTTCTAATATTAACGACGCTATGCCAAGTATTATCGATTCATAATTATCTTGACCATCACTACTGGAGTTACTCTGGTGTAGAGCTGGGGCAGCTGCTATAGGAGAGTTTGTAGCTGAAGTGGGTATCATATTGGTAAAGATTACCAGTTTGAAGAAATGGAAATGAATTGTTGGTTTGTTTTGACAGATCCCCGGCGTTGATATATCTAAATAGAAAATTAACAAATATAAAAAGGTATATGAATAAAATGTATTATTTTATTATTTTTTATTCCCTTAGTTCGATAACAATTGTACTTAATATTAGTTAAGATATACAGACATAAATTAGTTTATTTACACTAATTTATATAAAATAAAAGTTAAAAAAGTATTATAAAATAAATCGAAATATAAAAATTAATAAAAAGTAATTTTTAATATTAGAATTTTAGAACTGGGGGTTTATAAATATGACAACATTTTTTCCTCTATCTGTTCTCCTTTTTTTAATTCAGTTTGTGTTCCTCGATATGAAGGATTTAAACCATTCCTTTTTTTACTGAAATTTACTAAAGAGATAATTTTTGTAATACAAGAAATAGCATCTTATATGCTAAAGATTTGTTGATACATTTGACAAGGTAGAGTATGTTCTTTCCGTTATTGATATCAAGGTTCCAACAAGTACGCCAGTCCTGACAAGACAAGTACCCTTGTATGTCGCAATAAAAATTAGCGCACAACTTGGTACGAGTAAAATTAACGATGAAGTTCGCGGTCCGAACGTACTGAACGGCCCATTGAAAAGTTTTGACAGATATGAACTGTTGTACAATGGAAGCAAATTTTTCTGATCGTACCGTCTTTTTAACACCGAAAATCTCATCGCGATAATATTAATAGTATCGAATGTGTCATCCATTTCTTTTTGGCGTCATACGGATAACGAGCAATGGGAATAACAACAGACGGCCAAATTTATTTAATTCGTTCTTATTAACGTTTCCATCGACATTCGATGAAAAAATACATACATACGTATGTCTGTATATTTCAACAAATTAATTTTATTAATAAAATATAGTAATTTTATGTATGTATATAAACAACTTGGGCGTCCTTATTTCTTAAAAATTATAAACAAAACTATAAGCTTGTAAATATTTTCATTTTTTCTCTTGACCTGCATACAGAAAAGGTTGTATGTTCAATATTCACACACAAAGTCACGTTTATTATTAAGTTGGTTGGCTCTCACTCTTGCACCTTCTCTCATGCTATATATATTTATAAAGTGCGCTCTCGCTTTTAAAAATTGATGTACATATTTATATAAAAAAGCTTTTACATACACAAAAAAGTTTAATGAAAACATGTTGGGTTTTAGTGGTAATCTCGTCCCCTTCAACATAATGTGTTTCAAATTTGTACAGTGCATATATACTGAGTAGGTGTTTTTTATTTACTCTTCCAACCGATCAGTTAAGAAATATCTCAATTACTTTATGTTAGTTATCAATTTGAATATTTTGTTGGTTCACTTGGCAGCACTAATTAACATATATATGAATGTACTTACATATATATGATACATACACCTATATGTATAATCATTTTTTGGTTGAATTTTCTTCAATTTAATGACATTAAACTGTAGACGAAATATTCTTTCCCTTTTACAAAAAAGACAAACATTTTAAAATATAAAAATTGTAAACACAGCACACTCATGAAAATTATGTTTATAAATACACATGCACATTTACATATATGTACATACATACGTACATACATATGTTGTATTTATAGTGTATGCTGTCGATGTTAAACAGGCACACGTGAGTGCTAATATAAAAAAAATAATTGAAGTTACAGTTACCGTTTAAGAACACTTCGTGTTTTAAATTAATGTAGATTTATTTACTTACATTAAGCTCGGAGTAACATAAACACCCTTAAACGTAAACAAGTCCTGAAACCTCTCTAACATAAACAATCAATATTACAACATTTCCGCTTTGTATTAGGTTGAAAACGAAAATGTTGATCAACACAACATAAACTAACTAGTTTTAAGTATAAGGGGGATTAAGTATTATTTCGATTATTAAAACAGCAGGTTTCTTCAAGTTAAGCAAGAGCATAATAGTGACATTTTTGTTAAAAAATTAGATGAGTCCAACAAAAAATATTCAAAAACGAAACACTAAAACAACAGTAATGGTGATTTTTTTTCATATGATGGGACTTTCATTAATGGTTCTAAATGTTCACATTACCTCGAGTACACTGTACTTACATGGTTGCGCATACTTATATCACATGTGCATTGTTATGTATGTTTGTTATTTTATATTTTGGTTTGCGAGCAACGCTTAACATTCAAATATTACGTCATTAACATGCGCAAGTAGTCTGTCCAAGTGACAGAGAGCCTAACTAAATTACAGCAATGTTTCTCTTTATAAAACCTCATACCACCACTTGTATGTACATATTTATGTAAATACAACTGTATGCTTATACAATATATAATATAAACAAATTACGTTGTGTTGCATAGAATACCTTAAAAACGCAGTTTTCAATAATTTTTTACCTAACCCTTTTAAATTACCTTTATTATACGGCACAATCTCCAAGTGTACATACGTATGTAACTTTTAAGCTTAGGCATCAATATTTCACCTCATTTTTAGCGTACACCGTTGTGGTTTTGTTTCCAATGTCTAATTAATACCACTTGTGCAAGAACATTGGACTCGACATTTTGTATTGGAGATTGACCGCATTTGGCTATTTCTTTTTACACATATTTATATATGTACGCTAATTCAGAACGTATTAACCATTTAAGCCTAACTATTACACATGTGGAATTCTTTTTTAATAAATCCTTTTTTTTACAAGATAACAATGGTTACAGCACAACAATTTTTTTGCACTAAACTTCCTTATTTTGACTTAAAGTTTGCGACATCTTGGACCTTTTCTTTTTTTTTCCATTACCCTGGCGGGACCTATCACTGCCACACTACAATTTTGTGTATCCGATGCCTTGAGTCTCGCTTTGTGCTTGCCTCAAACCGAACTGTTCGACTGGATGAACTTTCTAAACAGCTGAGTGCACAGCACACAAAGAAATAAAGATAGAGATACATACATACAAATTGTATATAAATACAACACATGCATGTATTACAGCTATGAACTACGCAGTACATTGTGTGATTGGCCTGCGTTTCTGTGTTGTTTTTGTGCCTTTCTGCCAACATGTTTTCCAACGCTAAAAGCAATCATATGTGAGCTAAATCAAACACAACAGAAACACACAGGTGCCCCTATAAATCCAATGTCAATGTGTAAAATGGGAGAAGAGAAACAGGAGAATCACTGACACAACAAATACCACGACCAAAACATACACAAATATAGGTATATATATATATATGAACATATATAGTTATATATACATTATATTAATAGAGTTATTAAACTTAACCAGAATGACTAAAAATCTACAATAAAGCCACATGTACGGTATAATCAGCAGGAGGGAAGGGACGTAAAGTCCATATGACCAGTATAACGTATAAACCAAAGATGCATTATCAACGCAACTACAAAAGTATATAACATGTAAAAAGTATCGACGAACATGTGATTGGATGTATATACATAAATATTTATGAAGGCTTTGTTACTTGTTGAGAGTAGCTACGTACTTACATAGGTATGTACATGCACAGATATGTAAAAAAAATAAATAATAAACGACAAAACGCATGTTATTAAAAAAAAAACCTAAATTAAACAAACAAAATTATATTTAATCGCTATTCTGATATACATTTGTACTTATCAATTGTAACTCAGAACTAAAAGGCCTAAGAGTTGAGTTTACGTGGTGGTAAATTTTATCAAAATATTTATAAAAAAACAAATAAATAAAAACAATCCAAAGATTACATTTCGTAAGCTAACTTGGAAATACAGAGAAACGGGAGAGAATTGTTCACTTACCTTAAAGCTCTTAAATTTTTTTTTTTTTTTTTTTTGCTAGTAAAAGCACCTCTTAAAATAGGCTAGTATTATTAAAGATTTCAGCATATTGAAGATTTTAAATTTATATATCAAATGGAATATGGAGTGTTTCTGCTTTTGTCGCTCTTTGTCTGTGTTCTGTTTCTAGTCGTTCGTCCCTTCCTCATATTTTGTCATCACTTGCGTTATTTTCAGCTGTTTCTTGAAGTGCATTGATTTTTAACATTGACTTTTTTAAACTTTTTAGATTATAATCTTGTTTAATACCTGTTTCTGTATGGCTACATAATTGATAACACTGTGTAGTAATGTCGAACGGAATTTTTCCTGATAATCTGTTTCACCTCTTTTGTCTGTTTACCTCACTTGTCAAGAGCAACTTCGGTTTCATTACTTTTTCCCCCTTTACTTTCATCACAGCAACGAAACAGATAATAAACTGAGTCAGCACTTTCCCACATATTATGTGTTTACGTATATTGTAAAGCCTCGTATTTTAATATTGCGTTTCACCAACGTCGTTCTAATGCAGTCAGTTCAGTCATGCAGTCAACTTCGAAACAACTGTTTGCAGCGTTGCCACACTACTGCACTTAATAATAAAGCTGATTTATACACATAGGAATAATGCCCTATTTACAGGGCGCTAGGATTCGAATCGCTGGTGATTCGTTTCACTTTCTACAACAACCACAAGGAAAAGTAACATCATTCAGGGGTTTTTGTTGTAGAATGCGATCCGGGTTACCGATTTCTGTCAGTGTTGCAGTTTTTGGTAGGAAATTGTCATTCTCAACGGTCTTCTTCTTGTTTTTGTGTGCCAAAACAATACACAGCTGATCATGCCACAAAACAAAGGCAATTAAAAACTTAAATTTGGAGTTTTTTTATAAAAATATGTTCAATTAAGTCCGAAAACACGTTTGTACACATTATAATGATTCTAAAATACCAATTATTTCCCCAAATCGCAATTTTTAAATTTTTTCAATTCTCACAATTTCTTAACGTGCGTATAACCAAAACAATGAACTGCTGATCATGATTTGAAATCAGCAGTTTGAACACCAAGATTCGATTCAGTGATTCAGCTGCACTGTAAAGAAGCTATAAATCACACACTAATAACACATTTCGAATGTAGAATTAAATATTTATATTACATATTTTTTGAAATACGAAATGACGAAATGAAAATGATCAAATATTTATATATTTGGCCCTTAAGGAAGTGGGTAATAACAGAACAGAAAATTTTAGAAATTTTAAAGAAATTGTGAATCTGTGTTAAAAGCGAATGTAGATGCAGTGGCTTACAGCTTAAAGTATGCAGTGCCTATTTTAAACTTTAAGGCTCTATAACACGAAAATAAGTGGGAATATCAGGAAGATTTTGGTGTCAAAAAGGCCAGAAATGTAGTTTAACAAAATATCTCCATTTATTGTTCAAGTGTGCAATTTAATAACTATAAAAAAGAGAAAACCGGGTACCACCGTACACGTGAAAGAAGTGAAACTTCTTTAAAAAAATAAAGAATAAGAAAGTACGGTATAACTTAATACTAAAACTATTGCAAAAACAATATCGTGATAAGACGAAACACCAAACAGTCATATATAAAAGTCATTACAACAACAACGTTAAGCCAAAATCTGACCATGATCGACACAAAACAATGAAAAATTTGTATGGGAAGCAACTCGAACGACTTCATATGGCTTCGTGTATGAGCCGAAGCCGTTGCGTTGTTTTAAAATTATTTTTATTAAATTAATACTTATTATTGAGGTTCGCTGATTTGAATACACCGAAACCTCGACACGCGTTGGTAATTGGGCGCGAATGAGTTGCTTCCTGCAATTAGGCAATTTGTAATTATAATTTGTAATTATCTTATAATGGGATTTTTTGATTAGTTTTTCCTAGTGCTAATGAAAACCAAGTAATACCATTCTTTCGTTCGACAGATATTTTTCTAATATCTTAACACGCACCGATGCCATAATATGTGGACTCCAGCGGCTGTGAACACAAACCCGATGCAAAATGTCGCAGTGCAGGTAGCGTTACAATGTACCACTCATCAAAAAAAAGGTAAAAGCCTTAAGTTATTCTTTTAATTATATTTATTTATGATTTGCCTCATCAGAGATGCAGAGACAAAGTTTAGAAAACGCACAAAGCTTTCATCGTGTGAATTGCGGTGACGCCATTCGAATAAGTGCCACTGTGAAGTACCTGGGACTGGCGGTAGACAGGCGTCTCATCTGACAACCTTAAGTTGTGACCAAGTGAAAGCAGTTGAACCTGAAACTTCTTCGAAGAATGTTTTGGGTCTTTAAGTCAAACTCGAAGCCCAATCTACGTTACTCTACAAGGAATGACTGCAACAATTATGGACGGTATACAACTTTTATGCAATTCAACCAATTCAAAATTGGACATTCTTCAGAACTTTCAGTACAAAACTACTGCGGAGAATCGTAGGTGCACAGTGATATATCGGGAACTTTGATATCCATCGAGACTTGAAGATCCGAACAATCTAAGAAGAAATTGAAGCACAGCAGCATATACCTCACTAGATTGGAGGACCATGTCAACCATCTAGCAATCAACCTTCTGGGCAACAGCTGGTTGGTAGATTACCCAGTCTCACTAACTTTGTATTGAAGATGTCATTTTTAAGCTTGATATAATTCGCCCAATATTGCCTGACGGTAGTAGCAAATAGCAATAGAGAATAAACCTATTTTTTTTACTACCCTTATAGAAATCGTTTTACAAAATTTCCCATCAGGGAAATGTCTATATCCGTGAAAAAAATTTCAACGTATTGCACAATTCATCCAGTGGCCTTTATATCTATTCACAATAGCTACACTACGGAAGTACAGGATGTCATTATTAAAGTCAGTTAACAAATATTGTTATTCTTTGGTTAAAGGATTTTCTTCTACCATTATAGTTGTTTTCAACTTCAGCCAAGGTGACGTTCTTTAGTCTACTCGTAGGCGTTCACTAATTCCACCTGACCACGTTCCTCATGGTTTAAAGCTTAGTGTATTACCTACAAGAATGTATTCTCACCAAGGGGATACTCAACTGCTACAATAAAATTAACAAATATTTTGAAATGAACAGGGAAATTAATATTTTGATAAACTCCTAAGCTGAAAGGGGAATTATTATTCACTTTATCACTTTTAATATCCCTTTATTCACATCTTAACATTCATTCAATTTGACAATTATATTGTACATATGTATTTCAATATAATTTAAGAAAATTTGTCTTCGCTATTGAAATTTTAGCAAAAATAATGTGTCACCTTTACCTTTTTTAAATGTTTTCGGAAAATATTCAGATAATTTTATGTGTGCCTTTGAATGAAATCGATTTATTTTATTCGTGTATTCTTATTTAAATCGGTCTGCAATTGTCAAAGAACAAAATAAGTATATCTATAAATTTACATAGCAGGCCTTCCTGCATATACAGTATTGTAAATATGTTTTTAAATACATTATATGAAGATCACAATTATATGAAAATCAAAATAAAAACATTTAAAACACATACATAAGTAGGTACGAACAACCAGTGCGTGCAGTGCATGTTATTTCCGATTACAAAGGCAATTTTGACATAACTTCGAAGACATTGCAATCTTTTATTATACTCTTCATATTCTGTGAATAGTATTAAACTTTAATTAAGATTGTAATACAGTGAAGGAGATATCGGTCACCTCATACACTATAAGTATATAACTTTGAACAGCACATGTCCACCTGCATGAATACAACTAGCCCATCAGTTTATGAGTTGAGATAGTTCAAATTTCACACGAAGTTTTCTTTTTGCAGCAGTACTTCCCATATAAATTAAGGATCCAAATTACAGTTATTATTTGAAAAATAGTTTTGGTTGTTGAGTTATTCAGCTGAAGTTTGGACTAATCATTTTCAACCAGATAAGTTCGGAAGTTTCAGCAATATTTATTTTGTTATCGTCAAAGTAGGCCTCATTAAGTTATACACACTTCTCCATTGTTCAGGTAGTTTTTGTGTGAATAGCATTAAAACGTCGGTATAGCCGAAGTTAACATTTTTTTCAGTTTTTAATTTAAAAAAAAAATTGTCAGGATTTTGTGCGACTCTTCATTTGATTGGGAAAGATTTCCCACGACTCTGTTGAACCACAGTCGCTGCAATTTATTTATTGAATAAAAAATAAATATAGACTGATAAATAGACTATTAAATAACTGGAATCGCAAAATAAAAAAAATTCAAAGCATAGAAATGTAATGTTTTTGTGCGTTTTTCGTTTTTTTTTTTTTAATTTCTGATGGTTGTTTTAGCGAGCTATTCTCTACCCTTAACATTATTAATCACTGCGCTTTCTTTAAATCTTAACTATGATAAAAACAGTATATTTTTATGTATTCGTAGTTTCCATATGATTGCACTTACTGTTTTAATAGTTACTTTTCAATATGTTTAAAAAAGAAAGAAGATTGAAAATATGTTTAATTAATTGATGAAATGACATTGGTATGTACATATGAATCCAAAATCTAAGTAATATAATTGATCAATAAAGTTCTATGCATTTTCTATACGAACAAAAAAAGATACGTGTACGCAAAGGATAACCATCAAACACCATTTTTTCATATTTAAATTAAAACGTACAAATGAATACACACATTTCCAAAGGTAGCTTTAGAGACAATGGGGAATTTTTAGAGTTAAGAAAAAGATGACTTTTAAAAAAGTTTTTTGTTTTGTTTTTCTTTGTTTTTTTAATTTTTGTATTTTCTTCTTCTTTTTTAGGATTCTAAAAAATAATTTCGATCTTTTTCATTTTTTGATTTGCATATATATATCGAGCAAATATATAAACGTCAAGGATGTTATGATGAGCGGCACTATAATAAGAATCATAGTTAAAAGTATATATACAGACATCAGTCAGTGGGACTCTTGCACAAAAACTTTCTGGCAAAGCCAATGGCCGAATCTCAGAGAATCTCACAACAGCGACAGTATCGCGGGCGATGTCCGGTAGTCACTGCGGGTGGTGTCACTGGTGCAAAATACGCATGCACCTTAATATTTGGTAAATGACTCTTAAAAATATAATTAAGTTAATTAATTAAGTTATTTTCAAATGAAATTATATGAACCTTAAGCTTCCGAATCGCTGCTCTCGATATCATTTGGCAGTCGAATAATTCTATCCGTTGTAAATTGTGACAAGATACTAAATGCTCTAATGTGCGGTCGGTGATCAATGGACAATTGTCCAATTCGAGGACGGATAAACTTTCAGCTGCACAGCTACCGGCTGCTAGCTGACGGATACCATCGTCAGTAATCAGTTCACAATGAGATAACGTCTGAAATAAAGAAATAAGAACACACACTGTACGTTTAAGTTGAAATACTCAATACTACCAATTTTTCTAGGCTAGGACAACCAGTGGCTAGATGCGCCAGTGTTAAGTCGGTTATTTGACTGCATTCCTCTAGATCCATGCGTTCCAAGTACTTGCAATTACGACCAAGCGCTTGAAAACCAACATCCGTAAAGTTCCGACATCCAGAAACCTCAAGTGTATTTAGGAGATGATTGTGGTGCGAAAGAGCCATCAATGAAAGATCTGTTAAGTCAGCACATTTCGATACACAAAGCTTTTGTAATTTCGGACAATTTGCGGCTACTTGGCGAATTGACGCATCAGTTATAGTCTGCAAATCAATACATCAATGAAATCTATTACACATTTATCACAAAGACTGCAATCGAGTTATATACCTCACAACTATGTAAATTCAGCACCATTAGTTCGGGACAGTATTTGGCCAGGCACGTTATGGCATTATCGTTTATCTGTTTACAACCTTTGCTGGAAAACTTTCGCAGCTTGATACAACTACGAGCTAGGGCCTCGACTCCATTTTCCGAAATTAAGTGGCACCACGACACGTTGATTTCAAGCAAGTTCTGAGAAATTTAATTTATACAAAATATTTATAATTTCAGATAATTGACTAACCGGACATCCATCTGAAATATATTTTAAACTATTATCCGTTATATTCGCGCACGAATCCAGATTAATAGCAGTTAACTTGAAGCAAAATTTGCTAACTGATTGTGTCGAAATATCCGTGATTTTCTTGCATTCGGATAAATCTAAGTGCTCGATATTGTGGCAGTGATTCGCAAGAGTTCTGAACGAAAGTAAAAAAGAAGTGAGAGGGATATTATTAATGGTAATAAAGTATTTTCCCACCTTATCGATTGATCGCCAACTGATTGGCAACCACGCAGTGAGAGAGATTTGAGGAAACCACCACAACGCTGCGATATATTTTCGATGACGGGTCCCTGTTAAAAATTAAACCAGAAATCAGAAGGCATTTAAACATTATTTATATACAATATATTAATAGATTACTTGATACGCTTACTTCAATATCGCGTTGAAAGTCGAATAAGTTGATTTTTTGCCAACTGGAGCCATCCAAAGCTAGCAAATTCCAATATTTACACACCTTATTTTAAAGTAAAGTAACACAAAAGTAGCATTTTATTAACTGCGACTAATTTTTTATTTACATACCTGGGCGCATCTACAAAGTGACACCACATCCAAGTACGAAAATATACGTAAAACTATTTCTTTTGGCAGTTGTTTTATTAGTTCATCTTCGGATTCAGGCGGACTTAGGAATGTTTGCTATAAAAGTAATGGTTTCATAATTAGTGGAATTTATTTTGAAAACTGTAGACGAGTGTAATATTAATTTGATTTTAGTAAATCCCTACTCAACCATTTATTCTATATGACAATGTTCCAATGAGAAATCCTTATATAATAGGTCATATAAAAAGTCTCCGCGGTTTTTGCCACTAGATAGTGATTGTTGTCCGTAAAGCTGGAAACACTAATCTAAGTGTGTCAAACGAACGTGTTTGAAAGGTGACATTTCAGGCTAAATTTTTTGTGAAGACAGATGTGTAATTCGTTGCTCGTGTTGAAAGTGAAAGCTGAAAATCACTTTACCACGTTTTTCGCTGATAAACCACAGAAGCTCTACACCGATGGAATTATGAAGCTATACGGAAAATGGCAAAAGGTCAAAAATAATAATGGCCAATATGTACTTAATTGAAATTGATTTTGAATAAAGAAAATTTTGATTCAAAAATGTATCAAAATACCGCGGGGACTTTTTCAATGACCCAATATATTGGTTTGGAAAATTTATTAGAATTTTTAAAGTCAAATAATCCCGTCGACTTTGATAATAAAGAGCTGTTGTTGCTTTCTGCTTTACACTGACGAACTGTTACTACTCAGAAGTAACTTTAAGAAGTACCAATAGAGAGATTATTTCCTACTGCTTTTCGCAACTAAAAAAGCAGTATCTTTCCCTTTTAAATATGAAAAATGGCCTTCTATCAGTATTAAAATAAAATTGAAAATTTTTCGTCAGGATAAGGGTAGATATTCTTCTATATATATACTATACTATGATATATTCATACGAGCGTAAGGAAAGAGTAGGAGGATGAGTCCAAAACGGACGCGCACGTGAACAATTAATTGAGCACGCATTTGAAGCATAAAACACGAAGGCGCACGAACGAAAACGAGCGTGAAAATATTAATGTAATAGCATTAATATGCTTCGGTGGCACAGTGGTAGTGCACTAAAACTGTTCGATTTACACAAGCTTTGGATAATCAAATTGAATACCTAGCATTAGGTAAATAAAAACCTGAAAAAAATATAAATAAATAAATATAAAAATCTATACAAATAAAACAAGAGGTGTTAGTTACACCACTTATAACTCAAGAACGGCTGGACCGATTTTAATGATCTCTGATTTGTTCGATTCGTCTCATCACCGAATAACAACCGCGAAAGTGGGGAAAATCCATTCTATATTTTTGTATGAAATCAATATTGCTTCATTAGTTGAAAAGGTTGTCCAAGTCGAAATCGAAATTCTGTCAAAGAAAAATAATAAAAAAAAATTTAACTCAAATCGAAAGTATAGTGCGCAATATTCGAGATGAAGCAATATTCCTCCGCAGTCTTCTTGGACATCAAACAAGCCTTTGATAGGGTTTGGATTGATGGGCTGTAGAAAAAATCAAAGTGTTCCTGCCTGTCAAGCAGTTCCAACTCTTGCAAAGCTTCTGCAAGGATGAACCTTCTCCGTGGTGGTGAGGTACAAAAAACCGACCATCAGGCGTATGACAGCTGGTATCCCCCAAGAGAGAGTCTTGGCATCGTTCCTCTACTCCTTATATACGGCCGATATGCCAATAATCAGTGAGGAGCAGTCGATCATCGCTACGTATGCGGACGATAGGGCAATCATCTGCAACGCCGGCTCATCAAACGAAGCGGCGGGGAAAACGTCCAGCTACTTGGACAAATTCCACACCTGGACCAAGCGCTGGAACACAGCCATTAATGCCTCCAAATCAGCACACTGCACAAGGCGTTTGTCCTGTAATTTACAACAAAAGCATCATTCCGCAGATGGAGCAAGTCCAGATCTCGGTCTGATCCTAGACAAGCGTCTTCCATGCCGTGTACATACAAAGGTAGTTACGGCGCGGTGCTATCAAATAAGCTCTCCATAGATAATAAGAGGCTGATTTAAATACATGTAGTGGCACCTGTTTGGCGCTACGGCATACACATATGAGCAACCACTGCCTCATACAATATTCGAAGATTGCAGGCATGCCAAAACGAGACACTCAAGAGACTCACGGGCGCTTCATGGTATGTCCGCAACACCACACTGTAGTGACCTCAAGATGACAACGGTTCTGGATATAATTACCTCCTACAACAGTCGCTACACTAAAAAGCTTCGGACGCATCCCCAACCCTCTGGCGTCCAGCCTCGCCCGCTGCCAAACAAGGCGTAGACTGAAGAGGCTGCATCCACACGATCTCTCCCTAAGAAGGTAGTGGTAGCCTTCTCAGTCATTGCCTTACTCATCTTATCATCTTCATAGTCTACAAATGAAGGTTGACTCGGTAGTCATCATGCTTCGAAATGTAAACCAACCAAAATTATGCAACGGAACGCGTTTGGTGATAAGAAAACTAATGATAAATGTGATTCATGCGACGATACCTCACAAGAAAATTTAATTCACATTTTAATTCACAACTGATGGGCCCTTTGAGTGTAAACGAATTCAACTTCCGATTCGTCTAGCATTCGCCATGACGATAAACAAATCACAAAGCCAATACTTAAGTGTTTGTGGTCTAAATCTAGAAAAAGAATGTTTTCAAATGGTCAATTGTACGAAGTATTTTCACGTGTCGGCAAACCATGCAGTTCATTTGTTCTTGCGCCTGATAACAAAACAAAAAATGTCGTATATCACAAGGTGCTTCACTAAGAGACTCAACCCGAGTGCAAGCCATGCACCAAAATACATAGTTTCAATAAAGCAAACTTCTTCCTGACACGCCATTGAAATACTTGATTTTTGTAATTTTATTGAACTTTTATTTTATTTACTTAAGTAGCCCGCAAGACCATGTTTTGCCCTTTCCGGTATTAGCTAAGAAACAAACAAGAACTTTCTTTTAACTAATACAAATCCATGTAAGTCGCATGGTCAACTATATGTTGCTTATCCAGATTGGGAACTCCAAAATCATTATACATCATTACACCAAATCAGGAAAAAAAAAATATATTGTTAATCCACTTACTAGAATATGCTAGAATACAAGAATTAGAATAGAATTAGAATTAGTTTAAATAATTTTTTTATTAAAACAACAAATATTTGTTTTTTAGCTAATACCAGAAAAGGTAGAACAACTTCTGCCGGGTCCGCAATTAAATAAATATGAAATAAATAAATATAAAATATATAAATATAAAATTGTTTTTAAAGAACATTTATTTTTTAAGAAAAATTGCAATAGTAGTATTTTAGCTATTATAGTAACTACTTCAGGAGTATTTATTTCGGCAGCTTACAAAACCGAGTTGCTTCTCGTTAGCTTCTTCGATGCTACAGGTTCTGCAGCCACCACCGTCCGTTACAATGAATCTAAGTCAAAACGAAGAGTGCCATATCACCGATTCTATCTTAGGAAGGGCCTCCCATAAAAGCCACCGATTATTAGTAGGCCGGTCTTATAGAGCTTAAGTTTGAGATGATGTTTTCAAAGACCCATTTACAAAAACCCTTTGTTTACTGGATCGTTGTCTAATATACACACGAGGAGTTTTTTGAAAGTTTGAGGGAAGTTTTTTTTTTTATTAAATCAGAGCTCAATGAGTTATTAGAGACGGAATTGGTCATTATGTGGTCTATTGCAGACAACATGTTTAACAAACAATATATTTAAGAAACAAGAAATTTATAAAACTACCCATAGTAGGTGCCCCAGCGTTGCTCGGGAGTTTTGTAGACTGAACATGTGATTGTCAAGTGCAATTCTTCTTAGCCGCGTTGAGCGATTTTTGGTACGGCAAAATCTTATAAGTTTGCGACACCGACATGCTATTGTTTATTAATTTTTGTGTTCATTCACTCGACATCTGTGTGTTTTGTATTGGCTTCTTAATATGATTCCTTTTATTTCATACAAAACTATTTTTCATATATAAAATAGCGAACTGCTTAAGCTTTGCATATTATATTGTAATAGGTTAATAAAATAACACATGAAAAAATTGTTTGTGAACTTGTTGTTACTCCATGGTTAAGATTAGGTCTTTAGATTCCAGAGACCGAGCGATGTTAATGGGAAAAGAGATTAAATTTATATTCGAAGTCGATATATTTAACTATTACTACTTCGTATTACAGGGCCTAGATACAAACCGTAAAAATTTCAATATGCGAGGATTACTGTATGGTATCGCTCCTATATAAAACTTTGCTTAAATGTAAATTTCCTCAATGTTTTTGTAAATTCATTTATAATATACATCGACTCTAAAATATATGTACATATTTACTCTCCTATGCACTTAACGATGTTTTTTGTGTAATAAACACAAGGATAGAAGGCCACCAAAACTGGGTCAACTAGAAATATAAATGCATGTAAAAGTACATATGTATATCCGTGTAAATACATATAAACAACATAAAAGTACAAATTTTTTTTTTACAAAGCCCTTGTGAGTATTACGAATATACTACCAAAATTATACTTAATACAATAATCCAATTTGAATACCTACCAATAAACATAAACGTAAAACGACTCTTTTTTTCAACTTTCAAATCCCCATGGATATTAAGATATACTGAAAAGGTTGTACTATGATAACTGATAACTGATACTGATAAATGCTTTTATTCACCCAAAAAGCAATCATTATTTATTTATTTATTTAAAAGCAATCACGTACTTTATGCACATGTACTTACATATGTATCTATCCCATAGGAATAAACGCACACTTTCTTAAAACAATATTGTGATGCACTCAGAAAGACAATTCGGTTCTAATAACGTTTACTTCTAAGAACTAATATTGACCATATTATAATTATATTAAGATTAAACTTTTTCCACTGGGACTGCATAAACAAAGAAAGAAACAAAGAAACAGGATGTGGCGAGGTATGTGTATGGGTTAATGGACTTACTTCGAAATAATGAATCTAAAGTATCTTATATACATACACATGTATATATTTCTCAATGGTCATAGGGTGATGAATAAAAATAAATTTAATTCAGTTTGGGTGTTAATATGGGTGTTAATATGGGTATATAACCCATATTAACATACCTTTCATACCACATACCTTTCATTAATAAAAAACGATCTTTTAAAAACTTTTTTTTAATTAAATAAAATTTCTACTCACATCATATCGATAATGATTTCGCCCTGAATTGGTCATTTTATGTGTAATGTATTCTTGGCGTCGAGATTGAAGATTTCCAATGAAAAAACGTATGTCGCCGTCGTACTGCAAGTGTGAAGTTCTTTGTTCTTGTTGTCTGTTGCTCTCTCCGTTGTAGTTTTATTCGTCGTTGTTGCGGTAGTTGAGGCCAATAGTAGGGGTTCGCAGGTTGACTTTATATGCAACCAAAACTCATTGCATTATAAGAATATTTACTAGGTCGCCTTAAATGCGTAAATTATCTTTTCTGTGTGGTCCATTTTTTCTTAGTACTTCGACACCTACATTCAATACATATATATGTAGCTTCGTGATTATTGTTTTGAAAAGAAATTACACACTCTGGGTGCCTGTCCACTGCTCCCCTTATTCCGTTGACAATATTTAATATAATTACTTATTGCACTTTGCTTTGGTTAATCGATTAATTTTTCGTCCACTTGCAATCTAATTTTTTCTACGTGTTTGCGATGCGTGTACTGGTTTTCATTGTCTTAAATCGACAGCTGACTGCTTTGTTTGTCAAACATAAACGGACTCACTATTTGTGTAAATAATTTTCATAACACCTTAGCCAGCGGTAAGGCTAATGGCACTTTGTTGCAATTAAATTATTATTCATCAATAAACATACATACACCATAAGAACGTAACACTGTTAATCAATGTGAATAAGTCATGTTATTATTTTTGTGAAAAATATAGCTTTTTTTAGAAGACGTGTTTGCGTGTGTAGTGTTTTCGAGTACATGCAACCCTGCGCTACAGAATCGGTATTTTTGAATCGAATTATTCTTGGATGAATTGATAAACCAGCTCTTAATATCTTCTACAAAAATAAAGTGTGATATACCACGAAATAAAAAGTGCAGATAAAAGAAACAACCATTTTAAATTCCATATACTTTGACTGTGCGATTCGTTAAAGGAAGTGTTTGCGGCGCCACCTATTGGGTTTACAGAGTTTGATGAGATGTAAAATTAATAAAATAAATTGACACGCAGAATAAAATATATTATCAAATTTGTTATATTTATACCAATATTTGCGTTAGTGTAACTATAAGTTTGCAATTAAATACCGTCCGAAACTTAATTTTCTCATAATAAACCATTTCTAATATTGTAAGTTGGCGTTCCTTGTGAATATAATAAATGAACAGCTGACTACGGCTAACGAAATTTACATGCGCTTTTCGCATTGGAGTAATAAGTAATATAAATCTGTTGAAATGTTACGCGTAACTACTTTGCTGGTAAAAAGGGATATGTACAAGACTCTCTGCCTTAACGTAATCAGATTTAACAATACAAATGTGTATCAAAATGAAAAAAGTGAATATTTAGGGTCTGCAATTAAATTTAATGATAGCCCAGAGAAACTTCCTGCCAGAAAACCACTAGTAAAAAATTTCTTTGTGGGCGTGGTGGATAAAGAGCTGCTTGCCTACCCTGAAGTAATAAGTCGTGAGGACATGACTATTTTACAAGAAAAATTGCAGCCGATTAAAAATTTCTTCGAAAAACAGAAAATACACAACTCCATTGAGCCCACTACTCTCGATAGTTTAAAACACTTAGGCTTATATGGCTTCAATGTCCCTGTAACTTATTATGGAAGCGGCCACAATTGGAGTGCTAGTCTGATGGCTTCAGAACCGGAGACAGAAAGCACAAGATTAGCTCTTAGTTTACTATCTCATCGAACTGTCGTTGACTTGCTTTGTGAAATAGGCACACAGGAGCAGCAACAGAAGTATTTACAATTACTGGCGTCTGGTAATTTGGTGGCAACTGAAGCTGTTTACGAGTATGAGGCGCCTGAAGAGATATTTTTTAATACAACAGCGGAATACTCTTCAGACACAAATCAATGGACTCTTAATGGAGAAAAGGCCTATGTAGTAACAGGCCCCCTTCCACAAAAGTCGATGCAGTTGTTTTTAGTTATTGCACAAACTCAACAAGCCAATGTGTCTATTCAAAGCAGTCGCAACACAACCATTTTTTTAGTTGAATCACAAGCGGGAGTTAAGCTCTCGGATAAACATCCTATCATTGGCTACCAAGGCGCTCAAATTCAACGTGTTAAATTTGAACAAGTAAAATTGACCGAGGACAACATAGTTGGTCTCGTACATGAGGGGAATAAGTACGCTGAGAAACTCTTACGAGCAGGAAGACTTCGAAGCTCGTTACTTGGTTTTTCAATAGCAAAGAGCTTATTAAATAATTTAGCGGAGTACAGCGTCACTAAAAAACAGTGTGGTATATATCTAAAGTGAGTAAATTTAAATCGACTTGCTTAGTGCTAAATTTTAATCGCTATTCCTTTGTAAGAGACTTGGATATAGTACGTTTGCATCTGTCAAAAGCAATGTGTTCTATTTATGCAATGGAGAGCATGGTATACTACACTGCTGGCTTGCTGGATGAGTTCAACAATCCAGATGTGACTCTAGAGGCAGCAATAACAAAGGTAATTATGAATATGAGCTTCATAGCTCTAAACACTCCGCAATTTCATAACTTTGCCTTTTTTCGAGTTTAAAATTCGCTAGTTGCACAAAAATTTTTTTCAAATTTATAATAACGCTACTCTTTTATAATATTTTCAGTATTACACCCTAAAGGAGCTATATGAGCTGGTACGTCAAAGTTTGAATATACTTGGTCCGAAGAGTTTACACTCGGGCCAATTTACGGAATATTGTTTCCGCAACTCTGCTCAATTGTACACCCTTGGTGAATCTATGGACAGCCTTAGTTTGTTTATAGCAATGACGGGTCTACAGCATTTTGGAGTAAGTTCGCTTAGCTCTATAATTCCATACTATTAATAATGAATGTAATTCTAATTTAGCAAGCCATGAACGATACGGTGCGGAAATCGCGTAATCCACTTTTTTACCCTAAGCACGTTCTTGGTAAATTTCTTGCAAGATCATCGATAGAGAGCCCAAACACGAAAATGTATATAGCTGACAATTTACATCCTACATTGGCCCCTGCCGCACAATGTATAGAACACTCTGTTGCACGTCTAGAGATGTCAGTTGAGTTGATGTTTTCTCGTCATGGCAATGAAATCGTTGAGCGCCACTTGGAGATGCAACGTTTAGCAGAAATATCGTCTACAATTTATGCTATGTACGCAAGTGCCGCTCGCGCCTCGAGATCCTATTGTATTGGCTTGTCCCTAGCCGATCATGAGATGTTAACCGCTACATCTATTTGCGTTCAAGGACGCGACTATGTCAAAACGTTAAGTACAGAATTATTCAACGGCCCTTTTGTTAACAATGACAACAATCTACGTCGCCTTACTTCGCAAATATCAAAAAGCAAAGGATACTTTCCAGTCCATCCATTAACATATAATTTTTAAAGTTGGCTTGCCAATAAATATCGATTTCAGATTTCTTTGATAGCTCCCATGCGTTATTAGAATGATGAATATCAATAGACGATTCATTCAGTCGTAAGCTTTCTTAAGCTATGTATAATGCCCTGTGCCTTAAACCAGTTCCACCAACGAGAAACGGTGTCAGGCGGAAGTAGAAACTGTAATAACTCCCAAATAGGTTGGTTGAGTGAAACTGAAATGGTAAAACAAAATCCGTTAATTAAACAAAATAAGCAATATTTTCCAACTCACATTTACAATTAAAACTTGTATAAGAAAAGACGGCACAAGCTAAAATTAAATTATCACTTTGACAGTCGAGGGTTGGTAAATAGTAAATGCACCAGTGCTGCAGAAAATAGTTTTTATAACGCTGTAATAAATAACAATATTCAAAAAACATTAAAGTACAAGCAATTAACAATACTGAGAGCCAATGATTGTTGCACCGAAGTCGTGACCAATGTCGCACCAATTTCGCTAAAATTTGGGGCAGTCATTAGCGCTGGCCTACTCTTTTAGTTGGCCTTTCCGGATGGCACACAAGTCACTGAAACTGGAAAAGAAGCTCCTTTAAATTTTAACAAAAAAGAGAAACGTTTATATTGTCCCATGTTCAGTTGAACCTCTCTCCATATGGAGCAGACCAAGTTAAGATTTTGATTGTAGGTTAAAGATTTTATGTATGTATGTATTTACATGTACGATAAAAAATTTAACCTCCCCTCCACTGAGTTGCAAAGTTTTTCATTTGATGATACATGTCTCTGTATGCGCGAATATTACGACCACTAAAAATTATTTTCCAAATGATTTTTACCTATTTTTTAAAATAGAATTCGAAATTTTCCAAATTTTTTAAAATCGCTTAACTCGACTGAAGTTTTCTCTAGCCGGGCCAAATGCACCACGCAAACATATTTGCGTCAAACATGCTTTTTAAAAAATGCGTAACACACACATTACACACAATAAAAATTATTTTCAATTTTTATTTTAAAAATAAAAAAAATAAAATTACTTCCGATATATTTTTTTTATATATATATATATTTAGAGTATAACATTTATCGCTGTAAACTGCATAACACATTTGCCGGATTAAAAAAAAATAATGACGTGAAAAAAAAAAATTTGACAGACTAAATTAAAAATGATGCTAGTTCCGCCGAAAAGGCAATGACATAGAAGGCTGAGTCCTTCTTAGAGGGAGATCAAGCGGGTGTAGCCTCTTCAGTCTACGCCTTGTTGAGATACGGGTGAGGGAGGACGCGCTGATTTGGGCGCGATAAAAGTCTGTAGCGTGGTGTCCAAGGGGCGCCCGTAAATCTTCTGAGAGCCTTGCTCTGACACGCCTGCACTCTTCTGATGTTGTAGGCAGCAATAGTGCTCCAAATTTGTATAGCGTAGCGCCAAGCAGGTGCCACTACTTGAAGATAGATGATCCTTTTATTAGTTAAAGATAACTAATTCGATGGGCGGGGGAGCCACTCCAGTTTCTTGAGCTTTTGGTAGCAGCGCGCTGTAACTACCTTAATGTGTACACGCCAGGTAATACGCTTATCCAGGATCAGACCGAGATACCGAATTTGCTCTCCGATATTTTAAAAATAAAAAAATAAAAATAACTCCGATTTAAAAATCACAAATAATTATTATTTTGTGATTTTTTTCTAATTAATCATGAAAATAAAAATCAATATATGTATTGCTAATTTTAAATAATTATTCATTTTATTGATTATTTCATCAGATTTAATTTTATAAAAAGTAGACTTATAGTCCGCCAAAATAAGTTTTAATGCTGAAAATGCCCTTTCGGAACACTATGTACAACTTTAGCCGGTTTGAAAAAGTGGGGATAAGTGGTTTTGGGTCATAAGCTGCTATTTCAGCAATAGCTGAAGTAAGAAAATAAAAAATGAAATGATATAAAAATTTTAAATAATTTTTAAAAATGATTAATAAAATAAATATCAAAAATAATTTTTATCTTTAATTTGTATACAAATAAATTCAAAATATAAATGTATGCGCCATTTTGATAGCCCATGGAATAAGCAATAATTTTGATATACATCTTATATATGTACGACGATTCCATCATAATGATTTTTTTAGTTATAAATCTACCCCATAACTGTTATTTTCGCTCCCTGACAAAAAGACCTTTAATTACCGGCCATTAATTCTTTATTTGAATCAAACCCGACAGTTGTTCAAGAATCTGATACTTTTGTATCTACTAATGAAAGCAATTTTGATCCAGCCCGTAATATTTTTATTTATTTAATTTTTTATTAGAAAGATAAATATAAATTTTTATCCTACTTAACTAGAGCACTAACTGCTAGGGCTTTCAGCTCATGAAACTTATATGAGGTGGTTAATCTTAGCATGTAATAGGAATTTGTATAACTGATTTATAGTAGAGGTGTTTATGGTTTTAGAGATTTTCACCACATAGTAATTAATTTTTTTTTTTTTTCAATACTAATAAATTGTTTTTTGTGTTATAAATTACATGGATTTCATTATTACTTTTTATGAACGGTTTTTTTTTTTGCGTGAAAATATATATATATATAGATATTCAATCTTACACAATTTTTTAAAGTTGCGGAAATTTGCCATATATGGCATGTATTTTATTACCCGATTTTTTTTTTGCACGTTTTCTAAAGAACGCATCTAACGTGTAAAAATAGAGCGCCCTATTTTGTTCTGTCAGTTTGAATGTAAACAAACAATTCAATATGTCTTTTTCGGTAATTTAACGATTATTCCCTTTTTCCACGGAGCAGGCACGATTTCTGAGGATCAGATGCAGAATACCAGTGGGTGAAGAACTTCGGCTATACAGTCGGGTCTAGTTGGAGTATTTCGGCTGAGAGGCCATCTCCCCCTGCTGCTTTGTTGGCCTTCAGTTTCTTGATGGCGTTGCCAATTTCTCTGATGTTGGGCGCTAAAGCAGAGATTCTTAGCGATCTGCTGTTTGATGCTGCTATGTTTTCGGTCCAGGTTCGACTTTTCCAAATCTTATATAGTCTGCCGAAAGTTGATTTCTCTGATGTTGGGGGCTAGTGTGGAGATTCTTATCGCTCTGCTATTTGATGGTGCTATGTTTTCGGTCCAGGTTCTTTGAAGTATTGATGGCGCCTGGCTGATTTCCTCGAAATGCTTCTTCCAACGTTGGAGTTGCTCTGCTTCTCCTGTGAGTAGTAGTGACGCGTTTACCTCTCACAGGCTGACTTGTTTTGATCGATCGACAGGTGATCTGCATGGTTAGTCGACACAATGCACGCATGTTGTTCTCACTGGCTGCCAGTTCTGCTTGTAACGCAAAGTTTTCCAGGAGGCGTCGCTTGCCTCTTCTCGCCGATTTCTTTACTTCTCTACAGACTAGCTTGTAATCGCTGAGAAGGATGATGTTGATATCTGCCTGTGTTTTTAGGTGGTTTCTGTGGCTGATTAAATTCCATGTCTCGTGCGAGATCCATTCTGATTTCTTGCTGCGTCTCATTCCAATTAGTGCTTCTGCTGATGACCTTAGGGTGTCGAAAAGGTCTCGCCAGTCGGTCTGGTGTTGGAGAGATGATAGCCTCTCGGGAGCCGTTGTCAGCGTGTGAGTGGCCATATTGATATCTTGGAGGAGGTGGTGATTAAGGGGACTGCGGCGTCGGTATTGTTTACCAGGTCTTTCGTGACACTTTTTCTGTTTGATCGATATTTCTGCAGTGATGAACTCGTGATCGCAACCAATGGATGCTCCCCTTTTGTTGCGCACGTTGCCCATAGAGCGGCGCCATTCCCTGGTAATACAGATGTGGTCTATCTGATTGTGACAATTACCATTTGGCGATGTCCAGGCTTATTTGTGGATGTCTTTGTATGGGAAGATTGTTCCGCTAATGACTAGCTGGAATGTCTGGCATAGTCTTTCCTCGTTGTTGCCGCAAACTCCTACCCCATGTCGTCCCATATTGTGCTGCCGATAGGAGTTGTTGCTGCCAACTTTGGCATTGAAGTCGGTTATGAGGATCATGATGTCGTCGGGTACAGGGTGGTGATTCTGTTCGAAATTGGTTGTAATGATTTAAGGGTCGTTTTCATTTTCTTGGAGATGAAGAACCTAACTCGATTAACCCCTTTGGTGTCATGATCGCTGTGTAAGAGTATGTTGCCTGTTGCTGGTGTTTTGCTCCCACCTCCACACCACCACACCACCACACCACACCATCACATCACACTAATCCCTTCTATCAACATTTTTAGCCTATCCATCTCATTTTCGAATTGCGCTTGTCACGAAGTGCGCTTGCCCACCAAGCTCTAACATTCTTTTGTTCAACAAAGAATTATTCTAACGTCCTAACACGCACTGGCGACATAAGCAAGACTGTTCCCTATAATGAAATTTGTTGACTTCATAATGACTCCAGTGGCTATGGACACAAATGCATTGCAAAATGTAATGTCGCAGCGCAGGGAGCGTTACAATCTACCACTCACCAAAAATAGGTGAGTACGAAGACTTTTTCGGACAATCGACAGCCACAAATATCAATTATTATGCCACGCGTACAGGACATCAAAGGCATGAAGTTAACAAAATCGATGTATATATTTTTCAGATTTCGACGTAGTACAATTTTATTTTTGTATACGTTAGAGCAAAAAGAAGGTTGTGTTTCGAGTATAGTTGCTTGACGGCGTCAGTTACCTCCATTCATTATTAAAGTTATTATAAAACCCAGTACATGTATAATGTAATAAATTTTTAGTGGCTACTGGTTTGGGGCAAACGATGTCATAAAAATGTAATTGAAAAGCACTGTTTATTTTGTATAACAATAATCATCATTTTGAGTTTGCCTGTGGTCGTCGTTGGGCAACAGTTTACTATCCTGGAAACTGTTCAAATCCGTAGACGTCACGTTCACCTTGACCCACTTGACATGCCCTACCGTTTTTGTCAAAGGTGACGCAATTCCAATAAGTGACACTGTTAAGTACCTGAGACTGACGCTGGGCAGGCGTCTCACCTACAAACCTCAAATTGTGAACTAGAGAAAGCAGTTTGACCTGAAATTTCGAAGAATGTTTTGGGTCTTTAATTCTAACTTGAAGCCCAAACTTCGTTACGTTATGGCATTACTGAAACAATAATAAACTTACGGTATAGAACTTTGAGGAAACTTTGTCATAATTCGCTGGATATCGTCTGATGGCAATTGCCTGTGGTCGTCGTTGGGCAACAGTTTACTATCCTGGAAACTGTTCAAATCCGTAGACGTCACGTTCACCTTGACCCACTTGACATGCCCTACCGTTTTTGTCAAAGGTGACGCAATTCCAATAAGTGACACTGTTAAGTACCTGAGACTGACGCTGGGCAGGCGTCTCACCTACAAACCTCAAATTGTGAACTAGAGAAAGCAGTTTGACCTGAAATTTCGAAGAATGTTTTGGGTCTTTAATTCTAACTTGAAGCCCAAACTTCGTTACGTTATGGCATTACTGAAACAATAATGAACTTACGGTATAGAACTTTGAGGAAACTTTGTCATAATTCGCTGGATATCGTCTGATGGCAATAGCAAATAAAAACTATAGAGAAAGAAAATATCTGTGGGTACGTCAGGTGTGGTGGCAATGTGACTATATTTATACGTTAGTTACATTGTAAAAATGATAGCAGTTGTGAGGGAAAAAAAAGGTGTATTTACAAGGCATTAAATCACTTTTTATAAAAACTCGCAGGGACCCGGCGCGTTGCTGCCTTCGCGTGCTCTGTTTCGACTTTGTTCAAGTTGAGATTCTCGTTGTTCTTCTTTTTCAAGTGCTCTATTTCTACTTTTTCGCGTTGCTTCATACGCCTTCAATTTAATAGATTGGATCAAAGAGTATTCATTTATATAGAGGTTACATTTCTCTCAAAAGCTTTTTGAGCTTTTTTCAAATAAATAGAACCTATGGGAATATTTTACTTCTCTGTTATTAACATCGAAGTAGCAGCGCAGCCGCTGTTTAGCAACGTCATTCTGCTAACGCGCGTATTTTTTATTGACTGACTTGACCCCTTTGAAATTATCGTTCTTTGGTTTATTCATCAATATGCTATTCTTTACGCTTATTATACATTTATTATTATTATATTAATATAATACTTTTTTTTTAAATAATAACTTTAGGAGCCTGCTCAATGGGAGAGGGTAGGTTTAGTACGTATGCGCTTCAAGCAAGAACTCTATGCAGGCAGAGTTCTTGTTGGGCTACTTAACCGGCGAATCGTGCAGGCTAACAGTACGGGCTGCTAGTTTCTATGAAGATTCCTACCTCCTTGGCGCAGGGTGATTTAATTAGTAAAAATTGTTTTCTTTAATACAACTAAATAAAAAACTCAAATTAATTTAAAAGAAATTTATTATACCTATTTTTGCGCTATGTATATGTATGTATATGTATATGAATAAGTTCTCTCTGGATTGGATAGTCACGCCTTCTTGATTCCGTGTTCAAATTTTTACTGCTTTTATTTTCGTATTTTTCACTTTTTTGATGTTTTTCATTCGAATATTTGTACATTTCGACTTTGTACAGTTTGAGCAGCACTGCCGGCAAAGTCAATTATCGGATGCTGCGTTGTTTAATTTGTGTCTGTACAGTTTGAGAAGCATCTAAAAAATTAATTGGTTTCATTATTTAGCGAATTCAACGATTTTTTCGAACTAAAACCAGTCACCTTCTTAACGCTATTATAGAGATTTCCTGAAAATTTCATAAAAATCGATCCAACGGTTTCAGCGTCCATAACGGATAAATAAATATACATACAGAGAAACATATATCGAATTTTATATATATAGAAGATAAAATTAATGCACTGAATACATTTGTGCAAAAAACTACAATAAAATTCTAATCAAATGTACATAAGGGTTCAGAACATTTATTCATTTAAGCTGGCAACACCATTTCACTGCCCAGTTGCTCTTTGCAATTGAAGAAAATTGTTGCCATTTTAGCTTCCATGTCAACTTCATTAATGGAGTGGCAATTCGGTTTAAAGTGCAATTTTCTTGTTTTTTCAACACAAATGTTTATAAACAATAAACTGAATTGCCGATAGTTTTCAGTTTTGATTGAATGTTATAAAGAAATGAATCTCAATAAGTGTGCAGCTTCCAGCATCTGTTGTGTCTGAGGCTTTAAACAATGTGAGCAACATGCATACATACAAATTTATATGCAAATAAAAACCGAGTTTCGGGAAGAGCGAACAAATTTTACGACTTTAACGTAACTTTAAAGATGAAAGTATTTATTTGAACATACGCATATGTTGACAACAAGTGTATTTCGATTTACCATTTATTCAAGGAACCGGTAAGTTTTATATTTAGGGCAATAGTGCAAAATTGGCCCCATTTTAGAAAGTTACATATTGTATGTTTGCATGTATGTATATATATTCACCCATGCATATATGTATATACCTATGGTTTAACTCGAATGAGTTTAAGAGCCTCACATGTTCCTATGTGAGAAGAGAGCCGTGCCTCTTTATAAAGGGGAAGTAAGCTATGGTTGGTACTACTATAAATAATATAATATATATTAAGAAATAAGCAAAGCACAACATTCGACATATTTTTTTTTTAATATTAAAAAATTAAAAAAAAAAAAACTTTTAAGTATTTGCTAAAAGAATTGAAATGAGCTGGTTTTATTGTATTTAATGTGATAGGCTCATTCCAACTTTTTTCTTTAACACACAAAAGAAAACGTTAACTACTCCTACCTACATATCTCGAAGTAATAATACTCATCATACACCCAAAAAAAAAAAAAAAATGGTCATTCTATTGTTTGAGCACACAATGATATTATTGATTTGAGATATGTTTAAGAAATGGTCAATGTTCATTCTGCAATTCAACAATAAGACCCAAATTTTTATATTGGGCTACAAAATCCATTTATGATAAGACCTTAAATCTTTCAGAGTTTGTGTATATGGCACTTGTCTAAAGTTCAGTTAGAAAGAAGCTTCAAAAACAAAAAATTTAAAATTCAAAGCGACATATAAAATGAAATTCGTGGATGGAGCTTAAGTTGCAGCTATAGTTCAAAAACTAAAAGAGTACTTTGTATATATACAGGTAGACGACCATAGCTAAATCAACTGATAGGACTTATTAAAACTAAATAGGTTTCGATAGCTCCTTCACTGCTTACACACTTCCTAACACATTTATGTGCTACTCAGAGAGTGTATATTAATGCTGTTAAAAGAAAATTTTGTCTGGTAGGGTGGGTGAATAGCACGCCCCTACCAGTCCTTGGTTATTAGTGTAATTTGCCGTCGCCAAGGGACAACAGCGCCACCTACCGGGAGTTGGAGGTATTGTCACATGATCATAAATCCTGTCTGCAGATGACTCATACCCATAAATCCTGCCACCAATGTGGATATCACCCCGAGAGAGAGAAAAATTAGCTAAAAAGACTGCATCTATGTTAGGCCGACTACTTTTCGGACCACCCTCGTATATATACTAGAAAGTGCACCGGCACTAAGATGTAAACGCCAGTGAAAACTTCTTCCGTTTCCTTAAGCGATTTTTGGTTAAGCAAAATCGTATGAGTTCGAGTTTATTTCTTCACAAAAACAGTGCGTTTCGAATTGAATTAAACTTTTTTTTAAATTAATTTTCTTAGGTAAACTTTTGGTTTCGAATTTCATACAAAACTTTTGATATGAATTAGACTTTTATTTTTTTTAATTAATTTTCGTTGTCAGACTGTCGGTTTCGAATTTTACATACATATCCATAGCAAACTAATGAAGCAATATTCAGATTTTCATATTTTCATATAAATTTTCATACGTAAATATTGGGCGGAATTTCCCGACTTTCCAGCAGAGAAGCACGTGATTTACGAATCGATTATTCACGTGCATTAGAATCAGAAGATCGACATGCCGAAAGAATAGAAAGAGAACGGTAATGTGCTAATCAATATCGACGAACAGTAAATGTTGGCTAAGATATGTGGCATTTGATTCCAAACACTTTTTGCAGAAGATTCTCAAATATAATTCAGAAATTCAAATGACATCTTTTTTATTCATTATCGATCAATGAGAGTCAATCGTAATCAAGATAACTCTTTTAAATTTCAAACGATAATTCCACAATTATTTCTTCTGTGGCAGCAACGCGCCGGGTACCAGTTAGTATAAGATACATATATTCTTGAAAAACTCGACTGTATATGGAAACTATTCCCATAGTGTATTACATCTTCGGCATATATTATATCAAGTAGTAAATTGTTTGACAACTAATTAATTTGTAAAAACTCGAAAGCATATTAAATATTTTTAGCCATATGCCGTTGATTTCAAGGAATTAATGAACGTTTGTAAAACTACTTCTTATACTTCATCTGTGTATATTCCTGTTAAGCTCAGTAATGTTTGTTTAATATGTATCACAGTTTAGTAATTAACATTTGCCGATGCAGAATATAAAGGAACGGTCCAAATGGGAAAGAAAGAAAGAAAATATTCCGGTTTTTCAGGCTGGGAAAGATCTGTAATGGTTTGATCAGCTCTGCAGCGTGTTTAATAATAAAATAAATACATACATTTTTCCCTTTTACGACACACATTTAACTACTTAGCATTACTGACTTCTAAGAGCAATAATAAAGCTTTCCATAAAGTATTTAGCTTATAATCATGCTCAATAATTATATTGGCGTTACTATAGATAATATCTTTAGTGGAGGTAAAATATATTCCTCAATATTGTGTATTTTTCCCACAATTATATATTTTATTAAAAAAAATGTATTTACCGCTTCTTTTTTTTTGGTACTTCACCTTTCACATGAACCATTATTGGTTAACATTATTAGTGAACTAGGAAAATGTACATATGTACCTACGTTATGGTATATTTAAACTTCAGTGTACTACAGTGTACTTCAGTGTTAGTTGCAATTTTATTTTGGGAACGAAATATACTATTAAATGTTTGATTCCAAATGTTTCCTGAAATACACTTGGCAGAGAGTGTAATTCTTAATAATATATGTATCTTGGGTTTCAGTATTTATGTTTTACAAGAGTAAGTCAAACTTTAGGGAAATTCTAAATTAACGTTGCTGTTCCACGGTGTTTGTTACTGTTCCATAATACAGAAAATTCTTGAGAACACATTTTGTAACCTATGTTGCGATTATATCGCAGCAAAACATAAGAGTTTTTATAACTTTTATGAAACATAAGATTTTGCGTAAAGTGTACTGTAGCATTATGCTTTGGTATGAGTGTGTAGTAGTGGTTTACTATTGTTTGATTTGTACCTATATTTCACCAAGTGGCAATACATAATCGCAGCAAGGTTAAGATTGTGTCGTAAAATTTGTGGAAAATTTTCCCATCCCTTTTTGTGCGGTTTAATCAATGAAAGCAAAAAATAATATATATACACATCGTACTTCCATGCATGCGAGCGTACGGAAATTTTATATTGACATGTGTGCGTGTTCGCGATATTCTCATGTTATATTTCAATAGTTCACTACTACTCTACTCCGATTTTCTTTTTCAAAGTATACCTACAAATGTCTGCGTTTAAATAAGAAAGTAGCAACTTAAAAGTACATACATAAAATACTAAGCCGTGAGCTATTTTAAAATGCGTAAAGTTTTATAAATAAGTAATTCAACAATCTTGCACGAACAACTCAATTCAATATTGCGGAAATAACTAATTAACTTAAAAAAAAGGCTTTATAATCTATTCAACAGTCCAGCGAGTGTATTAAAAATCTCCAATTCAGAATTGATTTCTTTTATTTATAGAAGAATTTAGAATTTATCTACACCATTTAGTATACTACAGTTGGTAATTTTTTTTTTTACAATAGCTTTAAATGACTCAGAAAATGAGTATTTCTTATGAGCATTTTAAAATATTGAAGCCACGTTTTTAATATGTATTTAAAGCCGAATAATTAAAATAAAGTAAAGTAGGTTTATAAGCCAGTACCGAACTTTATTAGTGCTATTGCTGTAATTTACTTATCAACAAAGCTGAACTTAAACCATATACAATACATATGTGTGTTTCCTACAATATATACCTTCCCGGAATATTTTGGTATCGATATACGCAAGTTTCATTTCCATCGTTCGCTTGTTCACATGAGTCAGCTTCGGGTGCCCGTTTTGATTTCTTTAATAAAAAGGTAGGAAAATAACATTTTAAAAATGAAGCAATTTTAAAGTATAAGTAATTAAATCTCAGAGATTAATATCCAGTGTCTTGAGAAGTAAATAAAAAATACATATATTAGGCTTTACACATATATACTTACGCTGCTCTCAATCCACCTCATCATTCGCCATACTTTTTATATTTTTTGTTTTGGTTAAGACATTTATTGAATATTTATTCTGGCACAGTGAATAAAATTGCAACTTTGTCATGAAGTTTGTAACATAATGAAAGAGTCATCCTGGTTAGCTGAAATATACGAATTGATATAACCACGTCCGTCGGTTTGCTTGAATGAAAACTTGTCTTCTTTTTACCATACCCTGACGTTTATCGTAATAAATCGGATCCTACCACATTATTCCGTGTTTATTAGTAAAACTTTTATCAAAATGTTAGTATTATAAGTTTGTCCACAAGTATCTAAGACAATGAAAGGGGAATAATAGTGTATTGTAGATCTGTTCGACAAGGCGAGTTGATTTGTATGCATGCATAAAAATACATTAGTTATTTAGGTAGAGAGCTGAAATTTTACACCATTCCCCGTAAATTTGTCAAAACCGGCTAGTTCCGTCCAAAATAGTATATTTCATATAAATGACAGATTTTAATTAAAGTTAACCTATCGATGAAACGACTTTTTTGAAATCCATACTCTAAATACCCAGAATTACGTATTACCCAGAATGACTTATCAATGAAACGACTTTTTTTATCCTTATATCCTTTATATGAGGTGTTTTCCAATGTTTGCGTTCGTGAAGACCATTCACATATCGGCGTGGCATAGTTAACGCAGTATATGATAAAATAGGTTCCTTACAATTGATGTCTAATAAATTCTCCTTGTTTTTGTTTAATTAATACATATTGTTTTTTATTTTATGATTGACAAGGCAATTAAGAATTAAACGCATAGCACCATCCACTTCCGCACGATGAATAAAAATAGCGGAGATGTTGGTAATGAGACCAAATTAAGTGGAGTTGGCGGTAACAATAAGACCACCTCAAATAGTAGTGGTAGCTCTGGCCCTGGACCGCATGATCCATCTTCACTGCTAGATGCTGCATCGCTTTTTGGTGAGTATCTAACACTTCATTATTTTAAATACAACTAATATAATGTAATTCCTATACAGCATATTGGGGTCGTGAACCGTCTGCTGCTGTATCTGCGTCGAATCCACTATTTAGTTCTCAGTTCAATGCTGCAACTGCGGCTGGCTTGGGTCTCCTGCCTAATACAAGTCAAGCCTCAACAAGTGATCGATATTCTATGGCTGCAGTAGCTGCGGCTGCCGCCGGACATCATCACCAAAACACAATGGCCGTGGCTGCATCACAAGCAGCAAGCTTAGCAGGTCTGCACCAAGCAAGTAAGTATAAGAGAAAAAACAAATAATTTTTGGGGTTCAAATTTGGCCAGGTACCTACTATCCATAGATATAGAGATATGGATCATTGAAGTTAAACCATTAACGTTTCCGTTGGTACCAAAAAAAAAAATTGGAAGAAAAAAAATTATCAGGGATGGCTTCGGGAGTTTTACAAAACTCCCACAAACAAATAGTGTTCTTATAAATTAAAATCCCGGTTTTGTGCTAATAAATGTCTTCCACTTCTTCAACTTCGCATTCACATTCAAAATTTTGCGTTTGGCAACATGTCAACTTGATACAAGTTTTGGATTAACTTTTACTTTAAATGCACAGTAAATATGCGATTAATTAATATTTTAGATATAACAACGTTATTATTGGTTATTATTTATTGATCTATAAAAACAAAATGTTTGAAAAATTGTAATTCAATTTAAAATGCGTTTGCATCTCTATACTTGATTGGGTTTGCCTACTAAAGAAGGTTTATTAGATGTAAAAGTAAAATGTTACATTTAAATTAAAATAGTTTAAACAAATTATTTGTTTAAAAAAATTGATGCGGATTACTTTGAAAAAGAATAATCTATTCATTCATATCATTGGTTTTATTTAAAAAAGTGTTCCTATTAGTGAAAATAACCAATTGTCCCAACAAAACTGAAGATTTTGAATCCTACCGAAAGAGATTTCTATGACCCTAAAATCGGTGTTCGGGCGGAATTGGGAGAAATAGTTTCTTGTGACACCCCTGTATATAGCTAATGGTGAGTGCAGTAAAACAGCAAATGCCTTTGTTCTATCCAAAAATTCGTTTGAAGAAAATGTTCCAAAAATAACTTAAGCGTTTACATACACATATGTGTATATCATCAAATATCTATTTTGAATGTGATAAAATAAAGGCTCTGGAATTATTTTCATGGCTCGTATATATGGACCTGAAATAACGTTATCGAAATCTAGTCTCTTTTGTTAAAAATAAAAAACAACACGTTTTTGGAACGAAGTCCCTTTACGCGATTTATTTAATAAAACAGCTTTGGTTGTATTTATATGGAGAGAGCAGTCAAAAATACTTCTAGTGGACATATTGGGTTAAAATCTTTATAATATGTAAAAATGGGCATGGATAAATACCTATTCGCTAACACTCACAAAAAAGTTGACTAAGAATTTCTCTTAGTCTATAAGTATTTATACTAAAAGTATTTAAACTATTATATATAAAATAAAAGCTATTAGAAAGATAATAAGGAGATATTTATATAATAGTTTTTTTCAATGAACAAAATGAACAAAGTTCAAAAAAAAAAAAATCACGACAAAAAGATATCTATTGAGTTTTCATATTAAATCGTCAGGAAAATCGGTAGCTGATTGTAATAATGTAGAATTCTATTTTCAAGATAGTTTTCTTTGCCCCAAAATAAACGTATCCGAGATTAATATCAATCTGTTAATCAAATCGCTATTCGTCGTGACGCGTAAAGTTTTGGGTATATGCTGCAATCTTAGAGCACTTTTATGTCTTCGTTTCTTGCCTGAGCAGCTTCTTCAGAAAGCTCCTCTATTGATACTAAGCAATATTTTATGAACCGAGAGAGGAAGATAGTACCATGGATATTTATCGATCAGCCGACTAGCTCCAGCTTTGGATTTGTCTGCTATTAAACAAAAAAAATTAATCATTCTTTTTATTTAATTTTTCTTTTAGAATATTTTAATTACACAAGACTTCAAGACAAGACTACCGTTAAAATCAAAATAAAACAAGTTTATATTTTATGGGGTCATACGAATGGGCATAAAAACATCTGACCAACCATCCCACCAATATGTGAAAATCAAAGAAACAATTTTTCTAAGAACTTGGTGAAGATTACTTTTAAATTGCCGAATGTAGAATTAGTTTAAGATAACCACCATGCATTTCAGTAGCATATATATTGATAATAAACTAATGAATACATTAATTTTTTAGGTTGGTGGTCTATGGCACAATTGGCAGCTCAAGACTATTTCAATCGTCTGCAAGCTTCCGGTTTGTCGCCATTTCCCCATCCCGATTTGGCAGCAGCCTTTGCGCCGTCTGCACTTGGGTTAGGCACAACAAGTAATGCATCTAATATAGGAGCCAACCACGCAACAATCTGTGGTAGTGGTTCTATTGGAATGAATACTAACACATCAGCAAGTATTACTGGAAGTGTAAGCAGCATTTCTTCATCTAGTAACAAGTCAAGCAAATCTCGCAAAGAGAAGCGACAACAGCAGCATCACCAACAACAACAGCAACAACAAAATTTGGGCAGCAATTTAAATGCTACAGTGGCGGTGCCAGTGGTGGGTAATAATTCGGCGACTGCTTTGGCTGGTATGCATGGACTTATTGGTACCAACACTACAATTTCTTCATCAACGGGTATTACTGGAGGAATCGTTAGTGCAACAAATTCTAGCGGTGGATCACATAAAGTAAATATATGAACTGCAATATTCTTTATAACTAAATGTTTAATGTTTGTTTGTTTAAGTCCAACACAGCTATTTATGGAAAAACTTCATTGCCTAGTAATTTATCGGCTGTAAGCTCGGCATACGACCCAGTCACTCTGCATAAAGAGTTACTCGCTATGCAGGCTGTTGCAGCGGCCACTTCCTCAGGTGGTGGTGGCGTTTGCTCAAACAGTTCCTCATCGAAGAAATCATCTCACTACTCACACTCTTTGCCAGGCAGTAATGTCCTTGGTAGCAACAGTAGTATGGGACATAATGTTATTGCTGGCAAGTCTACCACTGGGAATGGAATTTGTAGCTCAGGCAACAGTAATGTTGGAGGTTCATTACATTTAAACAGCAATTTTGGAAGTTTAACAAATTCATCAACTATAATGTCAACTCATGGCTCTTTAACAGATTCTGGTTTGGGAGCAGTAGGTGTTTCTTCGCCAAACGTATCATCCACTAGTGCAAAGGAACGTGATAAAAACAACTCATCACTAAATGCGCTTAATTCGCTTTCCCAGTTTAGTGCCATGGGTATGAGCCCACAGCAGAGTGTACAAGCTGCTATGAATGCATTTGCTGCCGGTAATACGATTACTGCCACTACTCCCAATAATAAAGGAAAAGATTATATATCAACAGGCATTTTAAGGTTAGTTGTGACATTACATTTAAACAATATATTAAGATAGGACTATAACGTTCTTATGACATGGGATGGTATATTTTAGGGGTGTTTACAAAAACGGGTAAATGCCTCTTAAACCTCTTAATCTTACGAGCGCGTGTGACCAACCGCATAAAAAAAATTAAGCGTTTGTGTAAAATTAATCGACTATTGAGTAGCGTAAACTTCGTAAGGTTCAACTGTATACGAGAACAGCTGATTTACGCATGGTAAACAAAAGCGTCAAAGAAATTGTGAGTTTAAATTTAAGCAAATACTAGTTTCGAAAGTTTTCATGTTTTCTTGACTCGTATAATATGAACATATGTTGACACCTGAACTATAACAACCGATTACTTTTGAACACCTGCGTATTTTACCGTTTGTTCCGCAGTTTGGAACACTTTTTAATAGGAAAACAATTTAAATTCGAAAACATTACAAAACTTCCCTTCCTCCAGGGTACGTTATACAACCTGCATGAACATACATACTTTGATAAAATAATTCCGTGTATGAATATTCTGTAAACCAACTTTACTTGCATTTCTGCAAATTTCATGTTACACGACCCAATAAAAAGGATTTTAAATACACCTAATAATTTAATACTTTTATAAACGACATATTGGGCGCGTTCAGCAAAAGTCATCACTCATCATTTTCTCTGACTTAATAATCGATTGCCGATTTGGCTCTACTGAACGCAGTGATGCTAGATTTGTAAAATTACGGCGTTTAGCTACTTCGCAAATAGCCTTATTCGTTTCTGCGTTAAATATTTTGCCAACAATTAACGTATTCTCCATTCCACTCATCTGTTAAATACATATTAAGAACATAAATACATATAAACAAAAATTAAATAAATAAATATCATTACATTTCACTTTCGAAGCAACTATTAACAACACTCAAATTATTTACTTTAAATTTTGTGTCTTTATTGCTTTGTATACAAACGGAAAACATCTGATTGAAATGTGATGACTTGTTTATCTTTTTTTTTTATAATTAGATTATAACGTTTATCGCAGTAAACTGCATAACACATTTGTCGGATTAAAAAAAAAAATAATGACGTGAAAAAAACTTGTTTATCAAAGAATTTTTGTAATGAATTTTTAGTCATCTCAATCAAAAAATTTTCAACGAAATTGTGAATTTGGCATTCACAATCAGCGAAAAGCATCAAAAAAGGTCATCAAACACTTCTGCTGAACGCCCCCATTGTTTACCTCCAGCTGTGCTTGGATAAGGATTCTGGCTTTCTGCAAAGTTTTCACAGAATTAAAAAACTCTAATTAACAAAATTTCACCTTCTTCTGTTTTCGAATAGTTGTTATTGAAAGTATTGAAATAATTTTTTTGAAAACAAAAGTTTCCGTGTATTTTTTCCGTAACTTTCTAACACGTTTTCCTAACAATAATGTACCTATAATTTTAAGGCATAATGATTTTGTAATTCATACATTCCGAGACCATAACATTTTTAATATATTCGTTTACAGCAGTGACCATCCTTCCTTGCTTGGAGTACGACTACCGCCTGATACAGAGATTATAAAGTATACATCATCAATTGTAAGCTCCAAAATCCCCGGTTCCACTCGCGGTCGAAAAAAGACCATCTCAGAAACAGAACAAAAAACACCAACTGACGAAATGGATAACTCAGCAAATGCACTGACCTCTTTGCTTGCACTCCCTGGTCTTAGCCCCGCAAAGCGGGCTAGACTTGAAATGGAATACGTTGCTATGGCGGCTGCGGCAAATGCCGCTCAACAACAGTACTCTCCTGGAACAATTGGAGGGGGTAATGGAAATGGAAGTGGGGTACCCGTAGGATCTACCCCCGGGGCAACATTAGATCAATTAAACGTTGCGAAGGCAATGTCAGTTAGTAACAACTCAACTTCTACTACTTCGGTAGGAATATTAACTCCAACCCCATCCAATAATCGTGATACTTTGGCGGATCGTGTGGAAGTTATCAAGTTACCCGCTACTGTAACATCTAATGGAGCATATAATTTATCCAACAAAAACAAAGAAATACACGACCTTACCAATGACAATCCCTCTGGAGGAGGGGTTAACCTCAGTATGAAATCAATCTCAGTTGCTGTTTCTGGCTCGTCGTGCAATCCTATAAGAATTGATGATTTCGATACGCCCCTTAATTTATCTATGAAACCTGACAAGAACTGTACGCCTTGTGCTTCATCAAGTTGTACGAATGAATACAAAAGCAATCAAATTGGTGTAATAGATTCAAGGGGACATCCGGCGAATTCGTCAAATAGTTTACAAAGTCTTAGTTCCATCACCGCAGCTCTTGGCAACAGTGCCAGCCCTACTTGTGGAGCAAGTGCAATGGGCAGTGATCGTTCTAATTCCGTCACTTCGTCTAACGCCCAACCATCGTATAAAGAAGGGAGACCGCGCAATTTAGGCAGAGGGGTTTCCAAACCGAAAAAGAACACTGTCGCTTCTCTACTTGCGCAATCGCGTGCTGTTGGTATGAAACCAATGTTGGCGACTCATCAGCTTCTTCAACAAGGCGCAGATTTTGTAAGTTTGATTTTAGTGATTTTATATAGTTTTATTTAAGTTTCTTTATACAATCTCTTAGGAGAAAATACGTCAAGCACTGACTGAGGCCAATGCTAATATGGATTTGTCCACCGATTCTGAAAGTATTGCAGCTGAGAGTGGGCTGTCCGAGTCAGAGAGTGAAGACGCAAATATATTAAATGTTTTCGAACTACGTGTGCCACTCGAATTGGGTTGGAAACGAGAGACAGTCATAAGAGGTCTTACTAAACAGGGCCAGATACGCGGCGAGGTCACTTACTATGCGCCCGGCAGTAATGTGCCATTGAAAACTATAGTACAAGTTTTTGCTGTGAGTTTGTAGGCAATCCAATTTTAGTTTTATAAATTTGTCCTAAAATTTGTAACACAGTGAAAGAATAATCTAACACTCCCAAACCTGTATAGATCCTTGATCGACTCGACGAAACGAGTTGATTTAGACGTGTTCGTTGTATGCATACGTACCAAATCACAGTTTTTTTTACTATACAATGTACATTAAGAACCGGCCGGATACAAACCGCAGATTGAAATTCAAGTTCTTATTAGGAAACGTTTTGTTCACATAAACCTTAAATTTTAATATCATTAAACTTGATTACACTTAATTTTCTGCTCTATCAAAAATGTTTACAAAATGGTTGAGTTCAAAATTTGGATTCTCTGAAACATTCAGAAAATTTGCATGAACTTAACCTCTAGTACATATACATAAATCATAAAAATTTGAAAATCATAGTTTTAACGGATCGTACAGCCTCCATAAGGACCCATGGGTCTCACTATAGAACTACAGAATGTAAATTGATTATAAATTGTAATAATGAAAATAATTTTTTCGGGACCGAAATATTACAGCTTCGGTATAGCCAAAGTTAACGTTTTTGCGTGTTGGTTGTTTTAATGATTTCTAAACAATTTTGACAGCAACTGGAATCACAACCATCAAACCTCACTCGCGATCACTTCAGTTTTTCATCGCGAGCTATTGTCGGTTCATTTCTACAACCAGCTCCACCACCGTATGCAAACGACGGTGACTATATACGGATGACAGATGATGATGTGGCTAAACGTTTGGAAGACCTTAAGATTTTTACACGTCAAACTTTGAACGTGGAACAACGTATTGAAATTGCTAAACAACAACAAGCTATACGGGATGCGAAGAAACAGCAAAAGGAGGAGATAGCACGGAACAAGGAAAAGGCGCGTCAGGAAAAAAATGCTAAATTGGAATTGCAACGTAAAGAGAAAGAGTTAAAGAATCAACAAGCAATAGAGGTAGATCCATAGTTAAAAAATGTATGAAAAATTGAAAGCAATTTTTTTTTTGTAACTTCAGGAGCGTAAAAAACGCCAGGAGGAACTAGAGCGCCTTAAACAGGAGGAACTTTTTAAAAAGCAACAGGTTAACGAGAAAATTAAATTCTTGTATACAAAATATTATTTAAATGATTTTGTTATATTTTTTATTTTAATAATAGGAAAGAGAGAAACGCAGACAAGAAGCTATTTTAGCTAAAGAACAGGTAATACATTTTAGAAATAAATTTACACTTATGGCATCTGTGTGTGCCTTCTACAAATGTTACATTACTATTTATAATTATTTGAACATATTTAACTTTTTTTTTCCTTAGGAACTGCAAAGACAAAAGGAAATTTTATTGGCCGCTGAAATGGTACATTATATTACAACATATAGCATTGAATATATTTTTAGCATTAAATATTTTATTTTCTAATTATTAAATCAGGAGCGGGAACGACGACGTCAGCATATGAATTTAATTCGTCAACTAGAGATACGAAGAAAATTTGAGGAGCGTGAAAAAAAAAAGCATCAATTAGTGTTAGACCGTTTGATAATACGCGAAAAACGAATGGCTGCGCGCAAACGTGATGCGGAAATCTTACAAATAATAAGGTAACTCGAATTTACTTAAATTGACTTTACTATATTTCAATTGTTACAATGTGCTAATAGAAAGCCACAAGAAGATTCTGAAATTCTACAAAACTCTCAAATACCGGAATTGGAACGTATTGCTGGCAATCGGCTACCTGGGCAAGCAATGGCGGATTTGTTGATGGTATTCGAATTTTTGCATAACTTTGGAGAGACTTTAGGTTTTGGTATGTTAATTAAAAAATTATTATTAAAATTTAATCAAGAAACTAAATTTTAAAATTTAACTTAGATATGGAATCTTTACCTACGTTACAAAATTTACATGACGCACTCATAAGTGACAGCAGTGCCGACGCCGAGGAGGAATTACTTTCCGTAATGACACATTTACTAGTTTGTGCTATCGAGGATCCAGGCATACCGAATCCTGGACGACACACCACTTTACTAGGACAATCATTGCGTAATGCGGATATCACAAACTCTAATATGTCAGAAATTCTTCGCATATATTTGTATGCTACAGCGACAGGTGAAATACGACAAATGCATGGTGTTACAGTCGATCGTGAACGTGAGCGCCGTATTCCGGATCACCATCAAGTTGATTCTGAGAAGGCGACACATTCGGCTAAAAATTATGAGTATTATAAATTATTACATGAAAACGATACTTGGAAATTATCGCACTCCCTCAAGGATCGCCCATTCGTGGCCCTGAGTCCAACGCGTAAAGCTCAGATACTCGCACATCTTTGCAATGATTTGTTGATGAACAAAGCTGTTCTAAAGCAAATCGATGGAAGTCTTGAAACTTGTGCCCAGATGCGCAAAGAGAAATATATGACAGATATGAAATTAAGAAAATACAAAGCATTGCATATGCGAAAGTCACGAATTGAGGCATATGAAAAGGCTCAAGCAGAGCGTGAAGCAGCCATGCAAGCTCTGATTACTCAACAACGTTTAGAAACAGAAAGAATTGAGAAGCAAGCTGAAGTTAACAAAAGCGATCAGCAAGATGACACTAAACAAGCAGACTCAGAAACCACAGTTATTAATTCTAAAGATCAAATAACTACTGGCTCTTGCGATATTATAACTCCCGAAACCATTTCAGAGAAAGTGGAAGTCGATGTTAGCAGTATTGATCAACAAAAAAGTGATCCTTCGTACGTTAATAAAAATATTCAAAATCAAACGGCTTCAATATTAGATAGTAATTTGATAAAGGGCAATCTTAATGAAAATCCATCAAACAAACCGCTACTTAACAAAATTGACGATTTTGTTACCCCAACTTATCAAAACAGTTCTGTTGCAGTAAGTGGGCCCTCGACCACAAATGATTTTAACGCCCTATTACAAACAAAGAAAAATTCGAATAGGAATTCTATTAACGATGACGCATCGACGGATGTTGGTTTGGATGATGATCTTTCTGATTTAGATTCCGAAATAACAAATGTTGAAGAAGATGAAGATAATCGCCTAAGTGCAGATGAACTGCAAAAGAAATTAGATAAAATCATTCGGACGTCCCTCAACTGTAAGGAAGTTTTGGAAAAAAGTACAAACCAGTTACGGGCAGCTTGCTTTGGTCAAGATCGCTTCTGGCGACGATATTGGAAGTTACCCAAAGCCGGTGGAATTTTTATCGAAGCTCTTGAATCTGCACAGAATGATATTTTTGAATATAACGAAGTGCTCGAAGAAATGAACAAAGAAGAAGAAGTATTGAATAATGATTCCAGCATTGAGCCAAACGAGGTAAACCAAACAGAGGACCTACCTTCAACTAATGCAAATGAAGTTGAACCACAGGAAAAGTCAGTGTTTGGTATTCACAATCCTACTTCTACTGAAATAAATAAAGAAGACACCATTAATCACCTGGAAAATGCGACTGCTATTGAAGCAGTACAGGGAAGAAAAATTGTAAATGTAGATGATGACGATGATCTAATAGAAATGAAGAGGGATGAACCCGAAATAGTCGATTTAGGTGATGATGATGATGATAATGTAACATTTAAGACCGAAATGATTAGTAGAGATAAATCAGAAACTAAAGTTAAATCTGAACATGAGGTAATACCACCATCCACTTCTTCAATTTCCACAAAGACTGATTTCGAAGCGGAAATTTTGATACCCACTACAATGAAAGTAAACATTAACAACTGTGATAAGATAGACAATTCAAACATTCCTCCTACTCAGGCACAAGCTATAGTTGCCATAAAATCTGAAAATATTAAAAAAGAAGACGATTGTATAATTGTTGCAACTGTGCCTGCTGATGACACGCCAAGATGGTTTTCAATTGTTAATCGTGAAATGCCGTTGATCAGCGAACTACCACCAGAGGAAGGTAGCGTTGTCAATACTGACTTCAAAGCAACATTTACCAACGTTACTTGTGATTCAATGTATCAATTGCAAGGGCACCCGTGGGATCTAATAAACAACATCCAATATTTTTCAATTCCGTTAGATGAATGTAAAGTTGACCCATCGAAATTTGTTCAAGAATGTATATTTTCACTATCGGGTCTGGATGATCAAATGATTGATAAAATGTTGATAGAGTATGAAGCAAAAAAATTATCAAACGCGGCTTCAAAAAACGGTCTAGAGTCTCCTCATCGTCAGAAGATGAAGAGTGAATATCCCGTCTGTGGTGATGAGGAGCGGAATATAATTGAGCAATCATATTTAAAACTAAAGAGTAGTGAATTTAGTGATGAAAAATTTTTTCGTTTGCTCAATGATCCCGAGGTGTACAGTGGAGGAGGAGGGATGCAACCAACAACACATGAATCAAATGATATAAAACCTTCGAAGATTGAAATAAGATTAGATGAAACATCCTCACCCATGTTCTTTCAAAATATAGCTAATATGTCGATAAATAATATTGCAACATACATCCAAATTGACATACCAATGCCCTTATCAATGACACCAGAAGAACACAAAATTCTGGAGTTAGTAAAAGATAATGGATTTCCAAAAAAAATCGAAGGTACCTATGTCTCAAGAAAACACAGGTATGGTTGGTGGCAATTGGATAGTGAAGAAAAAGTTCGTGAGTTGGTAAATACCTTAAATCCATCAGGGTTACGTGAGCGCGAATTACAGGAAAATCTACTTCGCTTTCTAAATTTGGAGGAAACAGTCGGACTCCGCTACAAACTAAGAATAAACGAAGAGGAAATACCTATTGATTACCTTCCACCAGATAATCCAGACGATTGGAATCCTAAAATTGCTAGAAGAGTTGAAGTTGCTCTCTTAGAACAATTAGAAGCACTGGAAGATAAGATTGCCAGTGCTTCAATGCAGTTAAAAAATTGGCAACTTCCCAACCGGGTAGAGAATGACATCAATCTCGAACAAGATGATTTCGCAGATGAAGATTTTGTGAGCATAATACCCCTAATACGCGAACGTATAATTGATTTAGAAGCGAATATTGAACGACGTTATTTAAAGCCACCACTAGGATCCCAGATAGGTGACGCTCATCTTGCAGTAATTGCACAAAACCAACAATCAAGTAGCCAAACACAGAACTCAGCCTCGGCAGCTGCGTACCTACTACAAATGCAACAACAGCAACAGTTGCTTCAACAACAACAACAAAATGCAATTAGTTCTGCTTTTAACGAACGTACAATGGCGTTAGCGTCTGCAAATGCTTCTACCTCAATTTTGAGTGAATCATGTGTGATGCAGTTGAGCGATCAAAATTCAGGAGGAGCGTCACCAGCTAGTAATTGCGACAGCGATAAAGATGAGAAAGTCGAGAATATACCGAAGGGGCTCATTCAATGGCGTGATGCTGTCCGCCGTTCTCACACAACTGCCCAACTGGCTATGGCACTATACGTACTCGAATCATGCGTTGCCTGGGATAAGAGCATTATGAAGGCGGTAAGTTATAATTTCCTGAGATATGCTCCATGAAATGAAAACGTTTTAACCGCCCTATTCTGAGCACTGCATCTAAAAATTTCATATTAGTTAAATAGATAGAGCCTTTTGTCATTTTTGTTATTCTCGCGCACATTGAAAGCTACACTATTGCAAAAAAGCTGTTTTTTATAATAGTAACAATTTTCATCATTTTCGAAAAAGATTGCAAAAATGCAGCAAGTGTGTTAATATTGTGCGGAATATTGTAGCGAAAAATTTGACATCACCTGATGAGGAGGCATTAAAAAAGTGGTAATAAATAGTGTAAAAAGTTTTTCTATATGAGCAACTCAATCAAAAAATCCAGTAAATATGTTTTACCACTTACGGTCTATTAAAATTTATTAAAGTCTATTTATTCATTTGATAGAGCGCTCAGAATAGGGCGGTAAGTCGCGTTTAGCGATTTTTGGTAGGGCAAATCTTATGAGTTCGCTGCAACAACATGACCTTGTCTATTTACATATTTTGTGTTCATTCGCTCGAATACTTCGTGTTCTGTAGTTACTTTTATATATATAAATGAACATACATACAAACTTTACTACGCCTTCTCTTGTGATAATTTGACCTTTCATCTTGCCAATTCTTATTCTATCTTTCTTAGGTCACCTGACTCGAAAACATGCCAGGACGAAAAATTTAATTTACCGCCCTATTCTGTGCACTCTATCTAAATATTTCATATTAGTTATATATATATCCTTATATCCTTTGTGTAATAATATGAGGGTAATTTGATAATTGGGTGACTGTAAAATCAACACTTAACCTGTCAATTGGCATCTGTTAATAGACTACTGCTAAAGGTTGAGCACGCTTCGTCTTTCAGTTTCTTCTTGACAGATATGGAAAGCTGTCAACATCGTGAATTTTGGAGAAAATAGAAACAAGTAAATTTCAATAATAAATATTTCGAAAACTGTACCATCAATTTTAATTGTAACATCACAAGAGACGCTGAACGTTCAGGTCGCCCTTTTGGGTTTGTAACGCCATAAATCGTTGATAAAATCCTTAGACTGATATTAGACTATCGGATTAGACTATCCGTGCAATGGCTGATGCCATTTATGATTTTTGGAATGCACCCGATGTTATTAAAATCGATTGCCTTGGAAAGGGTAAAACGATCACCGGCGGTTATTATTCAGAACTGTTAGAGAGATTCGACATTGATTTGAAACAAAAATGAAAGCATTTCGCGAAGAAAGAAATTATTTTCAACCATGACAACGCACAAGTGCACACGTCGGTAGTTGCCATGAAAAAATCCATAAATTGGGCTACCCCATCCAGCATTATATCCAGATTTAGCCACCAGCGACTATTTCCTTTTTCCAAACCTGAAGAAGTAGCTAGCCGTAACAGATTTTGGCCGAATAAAGAGGTTATCACTAAAACAAACGCCTATTTTGAGGACCCTGAAAAAAACCTTATACATGAAAGGGATATAAAAACTAAGGGCTGGATTAAATGCATCGAACTAAAATGAGGTTATTTTGAGATGAGAGTTCTGTTTGTTTTGTCAAATGACCAGTGATTGCTCGTTTGCTTAAAGTTAATTTTTTGTTAAGAATGTAAGATTACCATTGAAGCTTATTAAAGTAGTAGAAAAGGTTTAATTCCGCCAAATGAAGCGCTGTAAGTACTTTTTTTTGGCTAATTTTTCTTTTGTAGTGTTGATTTATTAATCCGGTTTCATCCAGTCTCGGTGAGTGATCCGTTTCGGTTTTTTAATTTTTTCTAATTTCATGTACCTTTTGGTCCTTTAGGTTATCTAGAATCCCACGTAATTGAAGGGGTTATATACCCCTTTGGTATAGTTTAACGCTTTGTGTTCGGTTATGTCATTTGGAATGTTGTTAGGAATTGTCATAACCTTCGTTAGCTTGCTGGGTTGTGCTGCATTTTTAGTTTTAATCAGTAGTTTTGCACAGAGTACCAGGTTCGGCAGTTCGTTCAGCCCGTGTACGTAGTTTATAAAAAAGAAAAATTCCACGCGACTCGGTTTGCACACCAGAAGCTTTTTTTTTAAACTACCCACACGAGCTGAACGAACTGCCGGCTCTGCAGAACACCTTCTTCTATACAATTGAAATCAGTTGTTTTTTGATTAGAAACCGTGAGATGCCTGTTAATTCTCCTTGATCCGCTCTGTCTACCATGAGAAACTTCCCATCAGGAGTGGGGGGAGTTTTTTTTCCAGATCTCCGAAAGGTCCGTCTTATCTCGAAACTGCGATAAGGTCTGATAAATTGTTTTGTACGCGGCAAGTGCATGACGTTAAATTGTTGTAGTGTCGTTTTCTGGAGTGAATTGGCGAAAAGAGGCGTTACACCGCCTGAAGGCGAGAAATTGCAGAAATAAGGTGTATAGTTTATGAGTATTGGAATATTGCAATGGGAATTTAGATCGGTTTCTTGAATAAATATTATTTCGGGCTTGGTGTGATGTCCGTGTAAGCTTAGGCGTGTCAAAAGGGGCAGTTGATTTTACCTTGAGTTTGTACATCTTTTGAGACGACAATGAAGGCCGGATTTTCCCAACTTCTCCCTGGAGAGGATATAAATGAAATGCTTTTTTTTATCTTTATCTTTGATGCAGGACAAGAATTTGTGTTTCATTGTGGGTTTCATTTAGATTTTGCTTTTGAATTGCTTTAATGCTTTTGTTTGGCGCGTAAAGACATAAATTTGGAAGCGCTGGTAAGTTATCTAGAGTCTTGGTAACCCAGTTACCAAGTTTAATTTTTATGAGACAATATGCTTGGTGTTTGCGAAATTTTACATTTGCAGTGTTTTTCATAAATAAAAAAATCAAAACAATTTTATTAAAATTAAAACGACGCACTAAAATAACCCAATTTGAGTTATCTCTTAAAAAAAAATTGATTCAAATTAAATCTTTTCCGAATACATGTTTAAACAAATCCTATCATCGCTCTAATGTTATATACCACAATATATATTTATCAAAATAAATTTTATCTTATGTTCTACAGAACTGTCAATTTTGCACATCTGGAGAAAACGAGGACAAGTTACTACTTTGTGACGGATGTGATAAAGGTTATCACACCTACTGTTTTAAACCGAAAATGGATAATATACCAGATGGTGATTGGTAAGTGAGAAGAAAAATACACTTCAGACTATGTGAATAGTATTATAACTTTGTCATAAACTTTGTAAAATAGTGCAAGAGTCGTAAAGTACAAGAATATAGATCACCTGATAAAACAAGTTTATGTAGCTGGGTCTGTCTGTTTTGGGCTATAGAGCTAAAATTCTGCACGGAGTTCTATTTTTACAGTACACCCTAGACACTTTTTGTAAGGGGTCTCCTACCCTTCACGAAGTTTGTGTTATGCTTTGTCAAATAACTTTCCGGAATTTTGCAAGTCTGATCTGTGAAGATGATTTTGACATAACCGAAGTAAACTTTTTTTTCTAATTTTACAGAGCACTAACTTTATTTTATATTTACTGTTTTTGAAGGTACTGCTATGAATGTGTAAACAAAGCTACTAATGAGCGTAAATGTATAGTCTGCGGAGGACATAGAACGGCACCCGTCGGCAAAATGATTTATTGTGATCTATGCCCACGTGCTTACCATGCTGATTGTTACATACCGCCATTACTCAAGGTGCCACGTGGCAAGTGGTACTGTCATGGTTGCATCATTAAAGCTCCACCACCAAAAAAACGAACAAGCACGAGTAAATCGCGAAGAGAACGCGATGCTTCATCAAAACGACGTAATGATAAAAACACTAATACAATTGCTGCTTCCGGAATAGATCAAATTCAATTTCCTGGTTTGTGTGTGGATCAGCAATTGTTTAATACATCACAGCAATCTTTGAATTCATCGCATGATGAGTCGATGACTTCTTTACCAGCACCCCTAAGGTTAGGGATTAAATAAAGTTGTATGTATATTTTTAAATTGTATTTTCTACCCAGCAGTCCAGCACATTCAATTGCTTCGGCATCTTACGATGATCATCAAAACAATTCAATTGACGTACAACGTTTTCAAACTCAAAATGTGCTCCAAGGATCTTCCAATCGACCACAAAGCCCAAAAACTGCTATCTGTGATTTACATATCGCAGCGAATAATGCAGTTATTGATTGTAATAGCGATGGCAATGTAGAAGTCTCGAATACTTATCCTCTATTTGCTCCATTGACACCATCCCAAATTGTAATTAGTACTGCTCAATTACCACCGCCAACTCCCTCAGAAATATCACAACAGACACAAAATCTGCTATTACCATGTACTGGGAGTATATCACCAGAAAAGCCGACCCTTGCCACTCAGCAAAATGATCAACCACAATCACAACAGCAGTTGGCATTACAATACCCGATAGCTACCACACCAATGTCACCTCAAACAACCATAAAATATTCTATAGCGCCATCACAACAATTAAATCCTACAAGCATGCTACTTTTAAACCAACCACCATCGAATCCATCCAGAAGTCCTACATCGCCTCATCATGCTGCCATCCCATCACCTCCCCCCTGTCAACTCACACAAGCTTCGTCACCGCTTATGACCCCTGCCATGCAAGAGGCCAAAGATAAGATAAAGCAAGATAAGAAGGAGAAGCACGCAACTAAAAAACTTTTGAAAGAACTAGCCATTTGCAAAACAGTTCTCGGCGAAATGGAGGTGAGTCTTTGATTAGTAAGATTGTGGTGCTTTCTATGTATAAACAATACTTACACATTTAGACGCGTTTGTTGTATAATAATTTAAAAAAAGGCGTAATAAACCCTGTGGTGTACATTACTGCAGGACAGATCAATAATACACATTTGGAAAAAGGTTAAATATATGTTATAAAGGGCGCATAGCAATGCTTGATTTACCAAATAAAATTTTTATTAGTACTACAACTTGTGGATGAGGAATCTTTATACAGGTAAAATCGCCTATAACGACTACGCTTATATCGATATATCGGTTAGAACGACGACATTGGAAAGACTGGTTTGTTATACCACACCGTTTACATTTAATTGCTTAGAACGACACATTGTGTATAACGACCTTAATTTCCGTACTCAGAGCAGTGCTCGTTAACACACATTTTGTTTGTTCCCATTACATGTGTTATTGTGTAATTCGATGCGTGTGTAATATCAATTAATAGTCGGCTTATCTGCAAGTGCTTTACTTATTGAACAACGAACGCAAACAATTTTCTATTATGGAAAAATTAGCCAGTGTTCGTCAACTCGACAAAGCCGAAAAAAACAGTGGTTTGGCCAAGGAGCTACGCATAGGCATTCAACAATTTCGACAATTTATAACGTATTAAAAAGACGACTGTTGATGACATAGACAATTGATTTAAGCAATCGTGATCTTCAAACATACCAATTAATGGTCCAGTATTATTTGGTAAAGCAATTCAGCTTGCAGAAAAACTTAAAATTAGAACACTACCCCATGCTGTTAAAGTACTGCAAACATTTATTTGTTCGACTGATATTGACTATAAAAAGCATATGACTGATGTATACAATCGACGCCATGCTAATACAAAATAACAGACTATTTTAAATAATTATTTGAGGAACTTTATTTTCAAATTTGACTGTTTGACTTTTTGGGTGGCATTTTGTATTCTTCACTTTTTTGATTTTTTTTTTTTTTTCATTCGAATATTTGAACATTTCGACTTTGTACAGTTTGAGCAGCACTTCCGGCAAACTCAATTCCCAGATGCTAATTGGTTTTTGTATTTTATTTGTAACTGTACAGTTTGAGAAACATCTGAAAATTGAGTGGGTTTTAATATTTAGCGAATTCAACAATTTTTTTGTACCAAAATTTGCAGTTACCTTAAGGATAGGTATTCCTGAAATGTTCATCAAAATTGGTCCAGGGGTTTCGGCGTCCATAATGGACTGACATACAAACATACAAACAAACATACTTCCAATTTTATATATATAGATTGAGGAGGGGATCAGGAGGGGGTCAAGAAACTACTGAGTCTAAAATTTTGGAACAAATACTTATAGATTTCTGAAAAACCTACAAGAAGTCTATAACAAAAACATTACGTGGTAAATCATACAAAAAGGTTAAAATTCACTCATGGAAGTAACTTAACAAAATTGAGTGAAAAAACGTTTAGGTATGATTGAGTGACTTGTTGAGAGAGCGTTGTATCAGTTACTTGCTTAACCAAAACGAAATGAGTGGATATGATTGAATATTTCGTTGGGTTTGTTTAGGTGAGTTTTTAATAGAGTACAAAGAAAACCGAAAATATATTCGATAACATTCAACGTACGGAGCACTCTCCACGAGAGGTCAACTCGCATTAGGCTGCAATTTGTTTTTGTATGAATTCAATAAAACTTCAACAGTTTGCTGTTGATATGTATGTCAAATTGGAAATGGAAAGTCTGTCAGAGGAAAATAATAAAAAAAAAGAGTAATTTAACTCGAAAAATGATAAATATTGGTTGGCGTACGCGAGTTACCAAAAGGTCGTTGCTAGTTACAGTTATAAAAGTCGACAAATTCTTAAAAATTACTTCTTTTACCACTACTTTTATACTTTTTAGGTTTTTAATATCACCCCATTCAGATTCTTAGTAAATTTATTGACCACCTTCTTTATATATGAATTTGGAAAAGCGCCAATTCAGTTGGTAACATAAGCTTTCTTATTTTCGTGAATATTGTGTCTTTGGGCTACATCAAATGCCTACTTATAAAAGCTTTAATAATGAGAAGGGCCGGCAGTTCATTCAGCCCGTGTGGGTATTTAATAAAAATAATTATTTCATAATTATCAAGACTCTTTTCATTACTGCTTTTCGGTATAGCTCATTCACGAATTTTTATTTCTTCTTTTTAAGTTTATAAATCTTTTTGTTTTTAAAGAATCATAATGAATTATGGTTGGTCTTTATTCAAGCCCATATGCACAACCTTTGAGAATTTGAAGGACATAGGTTTACTGGATGAATAGTTTCCATGCAAATCAATGGGTGTCAGTGTTGAATTGAAGTATTAATAGTGACTATTACCTAAACGCAAATGAAATTAATAGCGTACTATTTTAACCGTTATTACAAGAGTATTCAACATAGCTGAAATTATCATACTTATTTATTTTTAATTTGCTTGAAAAGTAATATAGATAACGCATGTATTTTTATATAGTTGCATGAAGACTCATGGCCTTTCTTGTTGCCGGTTAATACGAAACAATTTCCAACTTATCGCAAGATAATCAAGACGCCAATGGATTTGTCGACAATCAAAAGAAAACTACATGACCTAAAGTAATGAAATTTATTTTATTAAACGGAAGTAATGTTAAACTCTACTATTTTGCAGTTATAAGAGTCGAGAGGATTTTTGTATTGATGTGCGACAAATTTTTGATAATTGTGAAATGTTCAATGAGGATGATTCTCCAGTGGGCAAAGCTGGTCACGGTTTGCGTAAGTTCTTCGAAATGCGTTGGACCGAACTTGCAGATAAGCACTCATGATATTTGTACCCGCAAAATCATCAAGCCATTCACTATCAACACACTTACCAGCAGCACCATCAGAAATATGGAAGCGACTAAGATTTTGCTTTCTTTTAGTAATACTCAAAATATGATATGAATCTTCGCTTATCTTAAGCTGATTTTCATTGGATTGTAAATACTACAGTACTCGAAGCGCACCAGCTAATATAAGCTGTAGTTATTACTAGTAGTCCTGTCATTAGAAACATAATATTCAAAGAAATCAAACACTATATAGATTTGAGCAACTGTTATGCCATGCCTAAACTTTCTACTTTATGTAAATCGAATAATGCATTAATTATTTCCATTGTGAACATGTTCAACCATTTTTTTAATTTATTGATCCATAAAAATCTGCGTCATTATACAGTGTATTTAAATTAAAGGTATTCTCATTATAGCGCTATAGAAGAGCGCCTCGAGCTAATAGACAGGACAAAATTGCAAGGAATCATATGTCAATAACAATTTATATAAAAAAAAAAAGTATAATAAGAAAGCGTACAAAATGTCCAATTAAGTTGAACAATAATCCCTAATGTATTTTTTGCAGTATTTTTCGACCATATATATTTCCACAAATTTCAAGGAAATGGGCATTAAACAAAGCTCATTTAATGAAGTATAATATTATCTATCATAAGGTTATAATTGGGTTATAATATTAGCTTTTATCTATATTTATTTTGTACTTATTTATATTTAGATATTTTCCAATCGTGTTTTCAATATTTCGTACATGACAAAATAATATTGTGGAAGGTTATCATACTTTGTATTTTTCTTTGTGGCATTTAAATGAAGAAAAAAAAAAAACAGTTATAAACTTTATTCGACTAGATATAAAATAGAATAGTTGATAATACAAGAGTATTAAAAATATAATATATATAAAATATAACATACATAAGAACAGGAGTATTTTTATAAACACAGTTTTTTCCTGCAACCAGCCACCACCTCTATAAATCTCATGGACCCTCCTTTTTTAAATGGAATTTTTGAGTGGTCTACAAATTTCCGCTGGGGTAATTTTATGTGATTGGTAATTCTTCGGGAATACCGTATCAATAGTTGGAAATCTTTGGTAAGAAAAATTTTCCTACATTTGTTTGTACAATATGTTTTGTCTGCAATCGCTTATGGTGATCGTATAAAAATAGCGATGAGACTAAACAAAGCGCTCAAAAAGAGAGAATTCTTCTTCGTCTTTCAAAGCTCATGATACCAAACAACAAACGAAAAAAAAAATCATTTTCAATGTTCAAATAAAATTTGTGATGCAAAACAATGACAAAAAAATCTGTGGCCTAGCACGAAACAAAATTACATACACACATATATAGAAGAATATCAGGCGCTAAAACAAAAAACGAAACTACATAGCAAAACTTTAATGCGTCAAGACTAAACTGGTGAGAATGCCAGGAGTCAAAACCAAAAAAAAAAATAAAAAATCAATCGTGATAAAATTTAAAAATAAAGACAAAAAGCCGAAAAACAAGTTCTAGCGGGACTATCTGGCGGCAAAACAAAAAGAAAAGACTAAACTTGTGGGAATGCCAGTAGTCAAAACATAGCAATCAGCACCGTGTGCACGCGCCCTTGGTGAAGAGTGAACTTACATAAGTGTGCCAAAGAGTTTGCAGAGGACCTTCGCTTGATCTCGCTTCTGATCTTAGCAAGGTGCGACGTAGCAACAATGCCATAGACTTGCATTCCATAGCGCCATGCAGGTAAAATTATTGCCTTGTACTCGTATATGCTTGTTTTGCAGCTACAGGTTATTTCCGCCTTGAGTAGCCAGCCGGGTTTGGCTATCCTACCGTGAAGAGGTTTTACGATTCTGTTGATATGGGTCTTGAAAGTGAGTCGCCTATTCAGATAGACACCCAGATATTTATTCCCCGGTTTGTGGACAGTCATCCCTGCGCAATGAATGAGTCACATAGACGCATTTTTCCAAGTTTATACCAATACAGTAGTTCCCGTCACATTGCTACCCGTTTATTTGCAAAACCCATTTAATTGCAAGGTAATTTCTCCCTTTAGAAGTGTAGAAACTTCCCCGTATAACTGACACCCAATTATTATACATCCCCTTTTAATTTAATCATATACTAATAACTGTCAAATGTATGATAAAATCTCCGCATATTCAGTGTTCCTTGGCGAATTTTAACAGTAGTGCTTAATTTTGTGAAGCGCTCTCCTTCCTATTCACATCCTTATATCTTCATTAATGGCAACAGAAGCATCCTCTGGCGTTAAGAACCGGTTATTCTTTATTTCGGACATCTTGACGTGAGCGTCCGCATCCGTTAAAAGTCTAGGGCGATCAGAGAAAGTATTTATTTATTTATATACCAGCGGCGCCTAGACGTCCCGCCGAAATCGAGACGTCCGGCATCACTGCGCGAGTTACGTTGTTACTCAATAATTGTCCTTGCATATGGAGTCGGCATGGCTATTTATACTCTATTTTGAAAATAAATTCTATCATTCATGTTGGTTCGAACCTATGGTTCATGGAGCATAAGGAAGGAGAATGAGTTGGGAATGGACGAATATTAGGATCGTTAACAAATATTGAAGAAAGAAGAATAGGTTTAGTATGATAAACATTAGTTCGTAAATAACATAAGGAGCTAACAGATGATCTTGGTCGCATGTTTGGTTGGATGAATAGGGCCGTTACAAAAGATGCCTAGTGATTGGTGCATCTGGTGAATGGAAGGCAAAGAAAATATACGATGACTCATTTAACAATTAATGAATGGGGAAACCGTTACGTTGAGTAGTAAAACGGGAAGAAAAATAACGGTTTGTTTGTTGGGGAAAGGGACTCGCGCTGTAGAGCGAAACCTTCAACTGTGAGCAAGAATTATTTCGGGAGTGCAATAGTAAGGAGAGTGATCGTTTAAAAATTATTTTACATTTTATTTTTCAATTTCAACAAGTGAGGGCCTAATGTTAACTAAAATTTATATATATAAAAAAATGATTGTCTTTCTGTTTCTCTGAGCATTAGCCGATACCGTTTGACCGAGCACCATAAAATTTTTATATTTGGTAAATGTCATCATGAAGCATGTTTGTGGATAAGTTTGGTGAGAAAAAATAGTCGAATTCGCTAAATATTAAAACCAACTACATTTTCAGATGCTTTTCAAACTGTATGTATACAAATAAAACACAAAAACAAAGGAGCCTCTGAGAATTTAGTTTGATTAATCTATATATATAAAATTCGATGTATATTTATCTGTTTATCTGTTTGTATGTCAGTTCGTTATGGACGCCGAAACCCCTGGACCAATTTTGATAAACATTCCAGGAATACCTATCCTTAAGAAGGTAACTCCAAATTTAAAAATTCTTGAATTCGCTAAATATTAACCAATTCAATTTTCAGATGCTTCTCAAACTGTATATATACATATAAAACAGAAAAACAAAGTCGCCTCTGAGAATTGTGTTTTCCGGCAGTGCTGGTCAAACCGTAAAAAAAGTCGAAATATTCAAAAATTCGAATAAAAATAAAATAAAATGAAGAGCAAAAAATGCCATCCAAAAAGTCAAACACTGGAAGATCAACAAGAAAATCGCAGCAGTAGACAGAGCGCAGAAGGTAGCAACGCCCCGGAGCACTGCTAGTAAATAAATGAAATATTGTGTAATATATTGACGAAAATAATGAGCGTCGAAGAGCAGCTTTTAAAAATTACTTCTAATACAATAATTAATTTGTGTAAAACACAAGCTACATTCTTGTTATACATAACAATTTGAACAAAGATTTAAAAGACAAAATTAAAGGGTCGAACAGAATGGTGTTACTGTTACTGAAATCAAATTACTGAAATTATTTGAATTTGCACGGTATCAAATCGTCTCTCTCACTCTCTCACTCTTTGCATTTCTCTCAAATGGCAAGCACAAGGTAGTTCAATGCATTAATAAAAAATAACTGACATCTCTCACTCTGCATTTCTCTCAAATGGCAAGCACAAGGTAGTTCAATGCATTAATAAAAAATAACTGACATTTTTTGACATTTTCAATGGTATGACAACTCTAATGTTACTGAACGACGCATTCTGTTTACTTTTTTTCCGGCAAGTCACTGTATCACAACCCCAGTAACAGTAACAGGTAACACCATTCTGTTCGAGTCTTAAATTAAAAATTGCTCCAGATGGTCACTCTAATATTTTACGAGGCTTTCACAATGACCTGTGTTACACGCAGGTATTGTTATTACTTGCAACACTATTCCATTCTTCTTTGGTGTTGCTGTTGGCTTTCAGACGCTGCAATTCGTTTCTTGCTTAAATCACATAACTCTCGTAAATTTCACAATACTCTACAAAAAACGAACGAAATAAAGTAATGGCGAAAAAAACCGAACGAACACAAAAAAGAATGCAAAACAGTTCGGCGCAAAACGAGGTACAAGTAATACGGGCTCCACGTAAACCTCGTGCATCTCTTCTCTTCAAACAAGTGTAGCGAGAGAGGATTTGCACGAACTGTTGTTGCGTGTGGAACGGGTCAATGTAATTTAGTTGTCTGTCTAAAACGTCCTCGTATATGAGCGATAATTCCATACCATCACGAAAGCTATTGGTATTTGAATATAGTGCTAATTTCATTAGGTCGTTCATCAAAGCATTAAGATCCAAATAATTGTTACAGTTGCAAGTCGATTATCATCTATTCGAAGTATACTATTAGGTTGACTAAGACCCAGCGCCGAAAAAAAGTACATGGCGTGACTCTCAGACGGCAAAACAAAAATAAACCGAAACTACATACCATCAGGACTGCCAGGAATCAAAACAACAAAAAAATCATTTACAATCATAAAAACAATTTTTGTGATGCAAAACAAAGGCAATAACATCTGTCACCTAGCACGATACAAAAATACATACATACATAGAAGAATATCAGGCCCTAAAACAAAAAGAATATTAAACCACATATCATGACTTTGATGCGACAAGACTAAATGATGTCACTCCCAGGAATCAAAATGAAAAAAAACTTTGTCAATGTCAAAATAACATTATGTGGTGCAAAACAAAGAAAAAAGGCTAAACTGGCGACACTATCAGACTACAAAATGAAAACTAAATATAACAAGTCTGTTAGGCGTGTGGTGGGACTATCAGACTACAAACCAACATGAAAACAAAACTACAAGAATTTCATGAGTAACGGCCAAACTGGCGAGACTGCCAGAAGTCAAAAGAAAAAAAACGAAACCAAATAAGACTGGTGACAAAACAAAAAGCAGAAGGAAGCTCCAGAAACAACACATTCTAATTGTGTTTTACACTATGCCTCGTTGGTGGTTGAAAATGATTGTACATGTGTGTGTGTATGTTGTTAAAAGCAAAAGTTAGGTTTGTTCAGTCTATGTAATTTTATAGTCTGCGTTTACTTACTCGTTTTAATGCAAGTAGTATTATGTTTATGTACCACAGATTCAGGCGCTTTCATACATACGCATAAGAAATTTTATATTCTTATGGTTTGCTCCTCCTTCTGATTGTGTTTATACTATGCCTTGCTGGGGGTTGAAAATGATTGTATGTGAGTGTGTATTTTATTAAAAGCATATATATATATATATGTGTGTTGTTTGTACGCCTTGCACCAATGGGTTACAACATAAAATTTAGCAGAGCAAAATCAAGCCAATAAAGATCCAGCGCGGAAAAAAAGTATATGGCGTGACTCTCAGACAAAAAACAAACCGAAACCAAATAACAAGATGTTACTGTATCGCGACTACAGTGATAGGACTGTCAGGAATCAAAACTACAAGAAAGTCATTTTCAATCATAAAAAAAAATTAAGTGATGCAAAACAAAGGCAAAAAAATCTGTTACCTAACGCTATACAAAAATACATACATACATAGAAGACTATGAAGCGCTAAAACAAAAGAATATTAAACCACATATCATGACTTTGGTGCGACAAGACTAAATGATGTCACTCCCAGGAATCAAAATGGAAAAAAAACTTTGTCAATGTCAAAATAACATTATGTGGTGCAAAACAAAGAAAAAAGGCTAAACTGGCGACACTCTCAGACTACAAAATGAAAATAAATATAACAAATCTGTTAGACGTGTGATATTAAATGCCGCGCCATGGTGGGACTATCAGACTACAAACCAACATGAAAACAAAACTACAAGAATTTCATGCGTAACGGCCAAACTGGCGAGACTGCCAGGAGTCAATTGTTACAGTTGCAAGTCGATTATCATCTATTCGAAGTATACTATTAGGTTGACTAAGACCCAGCGCCGAAAAAAAGTACATGGCGTCACTCTCAGACGGCAAAACAAAAATAAACCGAAACTACATACCATCAGGACTGCCAGGAATCAAAACAACAAAAAAATCATTTACAATCAAAAAAAAATTGTGTGATGCAAAATAAAGGCAAAAACATCTGGCGAGACTGCCAGGAGTCAAAAGAAAAAAAACGAAACCAGATAAGACTGGTGACAAATCGAAAAGCAGAAAGAAGCTCCAGAGAGAACACTTTAATTTAATACACTTTAGAAGCTCCATATAGCAATACAGCGCTTAAAAATGCAAAGACGAAACAAACGTATAAATACCGGTGCTCTGCAAGCTAAACTGATTAGTTGTGAGGGTGTGCTCCAGGGATGAAAGTCAAGTGGGTATGGGTAACAACAAAAATACGCGTGTTGCGAATTAGACATCTAGTTTTCATTTGAAATGTATGTATGATACTGTGTATAAAAAAATTGAAATGGCAACTGCTATGAGTGTTTAAAAGTACCAGTGATATTACTTTTTTTTACTATTCACTATTTCTTTGGTTTTTTTCTTTGCAGTTTTTGTGCTTTTTTGTGTTTTCAGTGCTCACTTACTATTTTTTTTTGGTGTTTACAGTGATACGGGAGGTATCTAGTTTAGCCTGAAATGCATAGTGATAATGAGTGATAATTCAATCCTGTAATACTGTGAATGAAAACATTCAAAGAGTTTTTGTTTTCAGTGCCTTTTTTGTTTTCAGTGGCTGGACTACCAGTAGTTAAAATTACAAAAAACAAGGTATGGAAAAAAATTCGGGAAAATATATAATTTATTATTCTTGTGATTTCACCCTTAGTTTTGTTTCATCGTAGTATGAAGTTTTATTCAGTACTACTACTTTTATAAATGAATATTTTTTCACAAAACCTAAAAGATTAATCTTTTGCTAAGTTTATGTGTTTATGATTTATATGATTTATGGCAGGCCCAATAGTTCGTTTTCAGCCTGTATAGGCACTTTGTAAAAACAAAATGATAAAAACAACACCCAACCACCTGGCCTATCGGCAGTTCGCATTCAGCCCGTTTTTGTTTTAACAACTATTTAGAATTTTCCCTTATGGATAGCTCATATCAAATCCTCAAGATATCATTCTCTCTCACAGTCACTCTACCATCCTTAACATACTTCCGCATTCAGTCAATACACAAACCTTAACACGCTTTCTCCTTTCCAACACTTTAAATCTTTCATTGCCCTCTCACTCCCACACCTTAACTAATTGCGCTTTCAGTAAATCCACACACCATCCCACATCCACACTTTGTACGCAAGGTAGAAAAAGAAGACCAACACAACCTTATACACACACTATACTAACACAACCCACTCAAACTTTTCACGTTTTGAGTTCAAATTTGCGTGCTCACAAAACGTATACATATTCATATACGCAGGCATACGTTTTTTCTTTGGCTTCGCTTATGTTCGGCAAATAAGAAAACAAACAAATGTCACAGGCTTTGTTGTTGTGTGGTCGGTCGGTCAACGGCAAAATTTATTTCTTTGCCTTTCCTGATATTCGCAATGCGCAGCTGGTTTGATTTCGTTTTGACATGGGACTCTTGCAGTTGCTTTCTGCGTTTTCTGTTTGCCTGATAGTCAAGATAGAATTAGCTTTATTCAATTTCGAATTATCGGCATATATATAGCGCAAAAATAGGTATTCATTTATTTTAAATTTATTCTAGATATTTATTTAGTTATATTAAAGAAAAAAAATTTTACTAATTAAATAACCCTCTTTTTTTTTTTTTTTGTTTTTGGATGCGCCAGGAGGTAGGAATCTTTATAGAAACTAGCAACCCGTACTGTTAGCCTGCACGTAGTAGTAGTAGCCCAATAGAGTTCTTGCTTGAAGCGCATAATTACTTAACCTACCCCCTCCCATTGAGCAGGCTCCTAATATATTTCCCTGTGCTACTTTTCGGTCCTAACACCTATTCATCACCTATCAATTTATACCACAAATAACAAACAAAAAAATCTGACCTTTCCCACAAAGTTATTTTTCCAACGATATTGCCCGTTCTTTGTTTTATTGCGTATAGAATAAAATCCAAGTCAACGCAATGAGCTCCTACTTTCCTCCCATATTTTTATCCTTTTGGCTTAAGCATCGTGTGCTTGTCGATATTTTATCCATGAGGGTCTATTACTCAACACCCATCTTGAAGATTTCCACAAGAGTACCTCGAGTAAATGATCCGTAATTTTAATATGTTGCTCGAAGCAAGGATTACTTTCATCGAACCATTCCGGATTTGTTGTTCTGGTGTGACACACAATAAGAAACCAATACAATCTTATACACGCACTATACCTACATAACACACTCAAAATTATCACACTTTGTACGCAAGGTAGAAAAAGAAGACCAACACAACCTTATACACACACTATACTTACACAACACACTCAAACTTTTCACATTTCGCACGCAAGGGAGACAATAAAAACCAACACAATCCCATACACGTACCACACCTACACAACAAGGTCACCCACACAATGGCAAGTTTTGATTTTTGACTTCAACTTCTTGAAGACAATTTTCGGTTGTGGCAGAAAACGAAATCAATTACAAGAGCAAGTACAGTGAATGCGCATTTATTGCAAAGCCAAAGAAACCCAAGTGGAATTTCTAACTACCGTCGAGTTTTCATAGGTCAAACTTTTATAAGTCGAATATCTCCATGACTCGAATTGAGTGCGTTTATAGCGAAAAATCAATAGAATATGCTTTCCATAACTCGAATATCCCCATAATTTGAACTTTTGTTATTCATTATGGTGATTTAAGATTTGGCAGTTGACTGTACGAGAAATACGCACAGTCCGCAAAGTTGGAGTCTCAGTCGCGCAAAGCAAATTTCGTCACCCTTACTTTGTGTTGTGTTCTTTCCTCGATCGTCAATGAAGAAAGAGACAAATGGTCTAGACTTTGTTGTTGCGTGAGCGTAGCAAAAAGGAGGAATTTTTATTCCCGCACGCGCCCCACTTCACATCGTAACCAACAAGTCAATCTTCGCTTGTCAGGCCCCGAGCGCGTTTCGTTTTGACTTCAAATTTGCGTATCGTTTTCACATGGGACACTTGCAGTTGCTTGCTGTTTTTTCTGTTTGTCTGGTAGTCAAGGTAGAATTAGCTGTATTCAACTTGGATTTTTGGACATACCTAGCCCAAAATATCCATTTTAAATCAATTTTACTTATTTATTGAGTCATTTGTTTCTTTATTTCTAACAGCCCGAACGAATAATTTATTCGTTATTATTATAATTATTTATTATTTATTCCTTAAAAGTCCCACCAAAACCAATACAAGTAGGTGGTGGGAATTGCACTAACAAAAATCATGTTCGTCATTCATAAAAAAATCGCGCCAAACCTATACATGTTCCTTTTTCGCTATCATATCATTCCCACAACAATATCAATACAATCAAAATAAAAATGGGTGACGGCAATCAAAACAAACAAAACAAAGGTGATATACAGAAATTCCTTTTCATGCTCATTTGCGCCAAATACACAAAATTGAGCACAACTGAATTAGTTCTCTCTGCTGAGTGTCGTCTAGACCGCAAAAAAACGATTGCGCTCCCAGTATCAACGCGTGCCTTCGTTGTTGTTGTTTTTACAAACGCAATCTTTCCTTCTCGTCATGTTTTGAGTCCTAATAATCAAGAGAAGTGAGTGCTTGCGTTTGTTTAAACAATGAGTATGAAATATATATAGGTAACATTTCTCTCTATTTCGTACTCCTTGCTGTAATCATTGCGATCGCCCAATAAACACAAAAAAAACTCACGCATACTTTTATTCTTCAATTTTCGATTGTCTTATCAAATTTATCATAGGTCAGGTCCCGATTGCGTGTTTCGTTTTGAGTTCAAATTTGCGTGCTCACAAAACGTATACATATTCATATACGCAGGCATACGTTTTTTCTTTGGCTTCGCTTATGTTCGGCAAATAAGAAAACAAACAAATGTCACAGGCTTTGTTGTTGTGTGGTCGGTCGGTCAACGGCAAAATTTATTTCTTTGCCTTTCCTGATATTCGCAATGCGCAGCTGGTTTGATTTCGTTTTGACATGGGACTCTTGCAGTTGCTTTCTGCGTTTTCTGTTTGCCTGATAGTCAAGATAGAATTAGCTTTATTCAATTTCGAATTATCGGCATATATATAGCGCAAAAATAGGTATTCATTTATTTTAAATGTTATTCTAGATATTTATTTAGTTATATTAAAGAAAAAAAATTTTACTAATTAAATAACCCTCTTTTTTTTTTTTTTGTTTTTGGATGCGCCAGGAGGTAGGAATCTTTATAGAAACTAGCAACCCGTACTGTTAGCCTGCACGTAGTAGTAGTAGCCCAATAGAGTTCTTGCTTGAAGCGCATAATTACTTAACCTACCCCCTCCCATTGAGCAGGCTCCTAATATATTTCCCTGTGCTACTTTTCGGTCCTAACACCTATTCATCACCTATCAATTTATACCACAAATAACAAACAAAAAAATCTGACCTTTCCCACAAAGTTATTTTTCCAACGATATTGCCCGTTCTTTGTTTTATTGCGTATAGAATAAAATCCAAGTCAACGCAATGAGCTCCTACTTTCCTCCCATATTTTTATCCTTTTGGCTTAAGCATCGTGTGCTTGTCGATATTTTATCCATGAGGGTCTATTACTCAACACCCATCTTGAAGATTTCCACAAGAGTACCTCGAGTAAATGATCCGTAATTTTAATATGTTGCTCGAAGCAAGGATTACTTTCATCGAACCATTCCGGATTTGTTGTTCTGGTGTGACACACAATAAGAAACCAATACAATCTTATACACGCACTATACCTACATAACACACTCAAAATTATCACACTTTGTACGCAAGGTAGAAAAAGAAGACCAACACAACCTTATACACACACTATACTTACACAACACACTCAAACTTTTCACATTTCGCACGCAAGGGAGACAATAAAAACCAACACAATCCCATACACGTACCACACCTACACAACAAGGTCACCCACACAATGGCAAGTTTTGATTTTTGACTTCAACTTCTTGAAGACAATTTTCGGTTGTGGCAGAAAACGAAATCAATTACAAGAGCAAGTACAGTGAATGCGCATTTATTGCAAAGCCAAAGAAACCCAAGTGGAATTTCTAACTACCGTCGAGTTTTCATAGGTCAAACTTTTATAAGTCGAATATCTCCATGACTCGAATTGAGTGCGTTTATAGCGAAAAATCAATAGAATATGCTTTCCATAACTCGAATATCCCCATAATTTGAACTTTTGTTATTCATTATGGTGATTTAAGATTTGGCAGTTGACTGTACGAGAAATACGCACAGTCCGCAAAGTTGGAGTCTCAGTCGCGCAAAGCAAATTTCGTCACCCTTACTTTGTGTTGTGTTCTTTCCTCGATCGTCAATGAAGAAAGAGACAAATGGTCTAGACTTTGTTGTTGCGTGAGCGTAGCAAAAAGGAGGAATTTTTATTCCCGCACGCGCCCCACTTCACATCGTAACCAACAAGTCAATCTTCGCTTGTCAGGCCCCGAGCGCGTTTCGTTTTGACTTCAAATTTGCGTATCGTTTTCACATGGGACACTTGCAGTTGCTTGCTGTTTTTTCTGTTTGTCTGGTAGTCAAGGTAGAATTAGCTGTATTCAACTTGGATTTTTGGACATACCTAGCCCAAAATATCCATTTTAAATCAATTTTACTTATTTATTGAGTCATTTGTTTCTTTATTTCTAACAGCCCGAACGAATAATTTATTCGTTATTATTATAATTATTTATTATTTATTCCTTAAAAGTCCCACCAAAACCAATACAAGTAGGTGGTGGGAATTGCACTAACAAAAATCATGTTCGTCATTCATAAAAAAATCGCGCCAAACCTATACATGTTCCTTTTTCGCTATCATATCATTCCCACAACAATATCAATACAATCAAAATAAAAATGGGTGACGGCAATCAAAACAAACAAAACAAAGGTGATATACAGAAATTCCTTTTCATGCTCATTTGCGCCAAATACACAAAATTGAGCACAACTGAATTAGTTCTCTCTGCTGAGTGTCGTCTAGACCGAAAAAAAACGATTGCGCTCCCAGTATCAACGCGTGCCTTCGTTGTTGTTGTTTTTACAAACGCAATCTTTCCTTCTCGTCATGTTTTGAGTCCTAATAATCAAGAGAAGTGAGTGCTTGCGTTTGTTTAAACAATGAGTATGAAATATATATAGGTAACATTTCTCTCTATTTCGTACTCCTTGCTGTAATCATTGCGATCGCCCAATAAACACAAAAAAAACTCACGCATACTTTTATTCTTCAATTTTCGATTGTCTTATCAAATTTATCATAGGTCAGGTCCCGATTGCGTGTTTCGTTTTGAGTTCAAATTTGCGTGCTCACAAAACGTATACATATTCATATACGCAGGCATACGTTTTTTCTTTGGCTTCGCTTATGTTCGGCAAATAAGAAAACAAACAAATGTCACAGGCTTTGTTGTTGTGTGGTCGGTCGGTCAACGGCAAAATTTATTTCTTTGCCTTTCCTGATATTCGCAATGCGCAGCTGGTTTGATTTCGTTTTGACATGGGACTCTTGCGGTTGCTTTCTGCGTTTTCTGTTTGCCTGATAGTCAAGATAGAATTAGCTTTATTCAATTTCGAATTATCGGCATATATATAGCGCAAAAATAGGTATTCATTTATTTTAAATTTATTCTAGATATTTATTTAGTTATATTAAAGAAAAAAAATTTTACTAATTAAATAACCCTCTTTTTTTTTTTGTTTTTGGATGCGCCAGGAGGTAGGAATCTTTATAGAAACTAGCAACCCGTACTGTTAGCCTGCACGTAGTAGTAGTAGCCCAATAGAGTTCTTTCTTGAAGCGCATAATTACTTAACCTACCCCCTCCCATTGAGCAGGCTCCTAATATATTTCCCTGTGCTACTTTTCGGTCCTAACACCTATTCATTACCAATCAATTTATACCACAAATAACAAACAAAAAAATCTGACCTTTCCCACAAAGTTATTTTTCCAACGATATTGCCCGTTCTTTGTTTTATTGCGTATAGAATAAAATCCAAGTCAACGCAATGAGCTCCTACTTTCCTCCCATATTTTTATCCTTTTGGCTTAAGCATCGTGTGCTTGTCGATATTTTATCCATGAGGGTCTATTACTCAACACCCATCTTGAAGATTTCCACAAGAGTACCTCGAGTAAATGATCCGTAATTTTAATATGATGCTCGAAGCAAGGATTACTTTCATCGAACCATTCCGGATTTGTTGTTCTGGTGTGACACACAATAAGAAACCAATACAATCTTATACACGCACTATACCTACATAACCCACTCAAAATTATCACACTTTGTACGCAAGGTAGAAAAAGAAGACCAACACAACCTTATACACACACTATACTTACACAACACACTCAAACTTTTCACATTTCGCACGCAAGGGAGATAATAAAAACCAACACAATCCCATACACGTACCACACCTACACAACAAGGTCACCCACATAATGGCAAGTTTTGATTTTTGACTTCAACTTCTTGAAGACAATTTTCGGTTGTAGCAGAAAACGAAATCCATTTCAAGAGCAAGTACAGTGAATGCGCATTTATAGAAAAGCCAAAGAAACCCAAGTGGAATTTCTAACTACCGTCGAGTTTTCATAGGTCAAACTTTTATAAGTCGAATATCTCCATGACTCGAATTGAGTGCGTTTATAGCGAAAAATCAATAGAATATGCTTTCCATAACTCGAATATCCCCATAATTTGAACTTTTGTTATTCATTATGGTGATTTAAGATTTGGCAGTTGACTGTACGAGAAATACGCACAGTCCGCAAAGTTGGAGTCTCAGTCGCGCAAAGCAAATTTCGTCACCCTTACTTTGTGTTGTGTTCTTTCCTCGATCGTCAATAAAGAAAGAGACAAATGGTCTAGACTTTGTTGTTGCGTGAGCGTAGCAAAAAGGAGGATTTTTTATTCCCGCACGCGCCCCACTTCACATCGTAACCAACAAGTCAATCTTCGCTTGTCAGGCCCCGAGCGCGTTTCGTTTTGACTTCAAATTTGCGTATCGTTTTCACATGGGACACTTGCAGTTGCTTGCTGTTTTTTCTGTTTGTCTGGTAGTCAAGGTAGAATTAGCTGTATTCAACTTGGATTTTTGGACATACCTAGCCCAAAATATCCATTTTAAATCAATTTTACTTATTTATTGAGTCATTTGTTTCTTTATTTCTAACAGCCCGAACGAATAATTTATTCGTTATTATTATAATTATTTATTATTTATTCCTTAAAAGTCCCACCAAAACCAATACAAGTAGGTGGTGGGAATTGCACTAACAAAAATCATGTTCGTCATTCATAAAAAAATCGCGCCAAACCTATACATGTTCCTTTTTCGCTATCATATCATTCCCACAACAATATCAATACAATCAAAATAAAAATGGGTGACGGCAATCAAAACAAACAAAACAAAGGTGATATACAGAAATTCCTTTTCATGCTCATTTGCGCCAAATACACAAAATTGAGCACAACTGAATTAGTTCTCTCTGCTGAGTGTCGTCTAGACCGAAAAAAAACGATTGCGCTCCCAGTATCAACGCGTGCCTTCGTTGTTGTTGTTTTTACAAACGCAATCTTTCCTTCTCGTCATGTTTTGAGTCCTAATAATCAAGAGAAGTGAGTGCTTGCGTTTGTTTAAACAATGAGTATGAAATATATATAGGTAACATTTCTCTCTATTTCGTACTCCTTGCTGTAATCATTGCGATCGCCCAATAAACACAAAAAAAACTCACGCATACTTTTATTCTTCAATTTTCGATTGTCTTATCAAATTTATCATAGGTCAGGTCCCGATTGCGTGTTTCGTTTTGAGTTCAAATTTGCGTGCTCACAAAACGTATACATATTCATATACGCAGGCATACGTTTTTTCTTTGGCTTCGCTTATGTTCGGCAAATAAGAAAACAAACAAATGTCACAGGCTTTGTTGTTGTGTGGTCGGTCGGTCAACGGCAAAATTTATTTCTTTGCCTTTCCTGATATTCGCAATGCGCAGCTGGTTTGATTTCGTTTTGACATGGGACTCTTGCAGTTGCTTTCTGCGTTTTCTGTTTGCCTGATAGTCAAGATAGAATTAGCTTTATTCAATTTCGAATTATCGGCATATATATAGCGCAAAAATAGGTATTCATTTATTTTAAATTTATTCTAGTTATTTATTTAGTTATATTAAAGAAAAAAAATTTTACTAATTAAATAACCCTCTTTTTTTTTTTTTGTTTTTGGATGCGCCAGGAGGTAGGAATCTTTATAGAAACTAGCAACCCGTACTGTTAGCCTGCACGTAGTAGTAGTAGCCCAATAGAGTTCTTTCTTGAAGCGCATAATTACTTAACCTACCCCCTCCCATTGAGCAGGCTCCTAATATATTTCCCTGTGCTACTTTTCGGTCCTAACACCTATTCATTACCTATCAATTTATACCACAAATAACAAACAAAAAAATCTGACCTTTCCCACAAAGTTATTTTTCCAACGATATTGCCCGTTCTTTGTTTTATTGCGTATAGAATAAAATCCAAGTCAACGCAATGAGCTCCTACTTTCCTCCCATATTTTTATCCTTTTGGCTTAAGCATCGTGTGCTTGTCGATATTTTATCCATGAGGGTCTATTACTCAACACCCATCTTGAAGATTTCCACAAGAGTACCTCGAGTAAATGATCCGTAATTTTAATATGATGCTCGAAGCAAGGATTACTTTCATCGAACCATTCCGGATTTGTTGTTCTGGTGTGACACACAATAAGAAACCAATACAATCTTATACACGCACTATACCTACATAACCCACTCAAAATTATCACACTTTGTACGCAAGGTAGAAAAAGAAGACCAACACAACCTTATACACACACTATACTTACACAACACACTCAAACTTTTCACATTTCGCACGCAAGGGAGATAATAAAAACCAACACAATCCCATACACGTACCACACCTACACAACAAGGTCACCCACATAATGGCAAGTTTTGATTTTTGACTTCAACTTCTTGAAGACAATTTTCGGTTGTAGCAGAAAACGAAATCCATTTCAAGAGCAAGTACAGTGAATGCGCATTTATAGAAAAGCCAAAGAAACCCAAGTGGAATTTCTAACTACCGTCGAGTTTTCATAGGTCAAACTTTTATAAGTCGAATATCTCCATGACTGTACGAGAAATACGCACAGTCCGCAAAGTTGGAGTCTCAGTCGCGCAAAGCAAATTTCGTCACCCTTACTTTGTGTTGTGTTCTTTCCTCGATCGTCAATAAAGAAAGAGACAAATGGTCTAGACTTTGTTGTTGCGTGAGCGTAGCAAAAAGGAGGATTTTTTATTCCCGCACGCGCCCCACTTCACATCGTAACCAACAAGTCAATCTTCGCTTGTCAGGCCCCGAGCGCGTTTCGTTTTGACTTCAAATTTGCGTATCGTTTTCACATGGGACACTTGCAGTTGCTTGCTGTTTTTTCTGTTTGTCTGGTAGTCAAGGTAGAATTAGCTGTATTCAACTTGGATTTTTGGACATACCTAGCCCAAAATATCCATTTTAAATCAATTTTACTTATTTATTGAGTCATTTGTTTCTTTATTTCTAACAGCCCGAACGAATAATTTATTCGTTATTATTATAATTATTTATTATTTATTCCTTAAAAGTCCCACCAAAACCAATACAAGTAGGTGGTGGGAATTGCACTAACAAAAATCATGTTCGTCATTCATAAAAAAATCGCGCCAAACCTATACATGTTCCTTTTTCGCTATCATATCATTCCCACAACAATATCAATACAATCAAAATAAAAATGGGTGACGGCAATCAAAACAAACAAAACAAAGGTGATATACAGAAATTCCTTTTCATGCTCATTTGCGCCAAATACACAAAATTGAGCACAACTGAATTAGTTCTCTCTGCTGAGTGTCGTCTAGACCGAAAAAAAACGATTGCGCTCCCAGTATCAACGCGTGCCTTCGTTGTTGTTGTTTTTACAAACGCAATCTTTCCTTCTCGTCATGTTTTGAGTCCTAATAATCAAGAGAAGTGAGTGCTTGCGTTTGTTTAAACAATGAGTATGAAATATATATAGGTAACATTTCTCTCTATTTCGTACTCCTTGCTGTAATCATTGCGATCGCCCAATAAACACAAAAAAAACTCACGCATACTTTTATTCTTCAATTTTCGATTGTCTTATCAAATTTATCATAGGTCAGGTCCCGATTGCGTGTTTCGTTTTGAGTTCAAATTTGCGTGCTCACAAAACGTATACATATTCATATACGCAGGCATACGTTTTTTCTTTGGCTTCGCTTATGTTCGGCAAATAAGAAAACAAACAAATGTCACAGGCTTTGTTGTTGTGTGGTCGGTCGGTCAACGGCAAAATTTATTTCTTTGCCTTTCCTGATATTCGCAATGCGCAGCTGGTTTGATTTCGTTTTGACATGGGACTCTTGCAGTTGCTTTCTGCGTTTTCTGTTTGCCTGATAGTCAAGATAGAATTAGCTTTATTCAATTTCGAATTATCGGCATATATATAGCGCAAAAATAGGTATTCATTTATTTTAAATTTATTCTAGTTATTTATTTAGTTATATTAAAGAAAAAAAATTTTACTAATTAAATAACCCTCTTTTTTTTTTTTGTTTTTGGATGCGCCAGGAGGTAGGAATCTTTATAGAAACTAGCAACCCGTACTGTTAGCCTGCACGTAGTAGTAGTAGCCCAATAGAGTTCTTTCTTGAAGCGCATAATTACTTAACCTACCCCCTCCCATTGAGCAGGCTCCTAATATATTTCCCTGTGCTACTTTTCGGTCCTAACACCTATTCATTACCAATCAATTTATACCACAAATAACAAACAAAAAAATCTGACCTTTCCCACAAAGTTATTTTTCCAACGATATTGCCCGTTCTTTGTTTTATTGCGTATAGAATAAAATCCAAGTCAACGCAATGAGCTCCTACTTTCCTCCCATATTTTTATCCTTTTGGCTTAAGCATCGTGTGCTTGTCGATATTTTATCCATGAGGGTCTATTACTCAACACCCATCTTGAAGATTTCCACAAGAGTACCTCGAGTAAATGATCCGTAATTTTAATATGATGCTCGAAGCAAGGATTACTTTCATCGAACCATTCCGGATTTGTTGTTCTGGTGTGACACACAATAAGAAACCAATACAATCTTATACACGCACTATACCTACATAACCCACTCAAAATTATCACACTTTGTACGCAAGGTAGAAAAAGAAGACCAACACAACCTTATACACACACTATACTTACACAACACACTCAAACTTTTCACATTTCGCACGCAAGGGAGATAATAAAAACCAACACAATCCCATACACGTACCACACCTACACAACAAGGTCACCCACATAATGGCAAGTTTTGATTTTTGACTTCAACTTCTTGAAGACAATTTTCGGTTGTAGCAGAAAACGAAATCCATTTCAAGAGCAAGTACAGTGAATGCGCATTTATAGAAAAGCCAAAGAAACCCAAGTGGAATTTCTAACTACCGTCGAGTTTTCATAGGTCAAACTTTTATAAGTCGAATATCTCCATGACTGTACGAGAAATACGCACAGTCCGCAAAGTTGGAGTCTCAGTCGCGCAAAGCAAATTTCGTCACCCTTACTTTGTGTTGTGTTCTTTCCTCGATCGTCAATAAAGAAAGAGACAAATGGTCTAGACTTTGTTGTTGCGTGAGCGTAGCAAAAAGGAGGATTTTTTATTCCCGCACGCGCCCCACTTCACATCGTAACCAACAAGTCAATCTTCGCTTGTCAGGCCCCGAGCGCGTTTCGTTTTGACTTCAAATTTGCGTATCGTTTTCACATGGGACACTTGCAGTTGCTTGCTGTTTTTTCTGTTTGTCTGGTAGTCAAGGTAGAATTAGCTGTATTCAACTTGGATTTTTGGACATACCTAGCCCAAAATATCCATTTTAAATCAATTTTACTTATTTATTGAGTCATTTGTTTCTTTATTTCTAACAGCCCGAACGAATAATTTATTCGTTATTATTATAATTATTTATTATTTATTCCTTAAAAGTCCCACCAAAACCAATACAAGTAGGTGGTGGGAATTGCACTAACAAAAATCATGTTCGTCATTCATAAAAAAATCGCGCCAAACCTATACATGTTCCTTTTTCGCTATCATATCATTCCCACAACAATATCAATACAATCAAAATAAAAATGGGTGACGGCAATCAAAACAAACAAAACAAAGGTGATATACAGAAATTCCTTTTCATGCTCATTTGCGCCAAATACACAAAATTGAGCACAACTGAATTAGTTCTCTCTGCTGAGTGTCGTCTAGACCGAAAAAAAACGATTGCGCTCCCAGTATCAACGCGTGCCTTCGTTGTTGTTGTTTTTACAAACGCAATCTTTCCTTCTCGTCATGTTTTGAGTCCTAATAATCAAGAGAAGTGAGTGCTTGCGTTTGTTTAAACAATGAGTATGAAATATATATAGGTAACATTTCTCTCTATTTCGTACTCCTTGCTGTAATCATTGCGATCGCCCAATAAACACAAAAAAAACTCACGCATACTTTTATTCTTCAATTTTCGATTGTCTTATCAAATTTATCATAGGTCAGGTCCCGATTGCGTGTTTCGTTTTGAGTTCAAATTTGCGTGCTCACAAAACGTATACATATTCATATACGCAGGCATACGTTTTTTCTTTGGCTTCGCTTATGTTCGGCAAATAAGAAAACAAACAAATGTCACAGGCTTTGTTGTTGTGTGGTCGGTCGGTCAACGGCAAAATTTATTTCTTTGCCTTTCCTGATATTCGCAATGCGCAGCTGGTTTGATTTCGTTTTGACATGGGACTCTTGCAGTTGCTTTCTGCGTTTTCTGTTTGCCTGATAGTCAAGATAGAATTAGCTTTATTCAATTTCGAATTATCGGCATATATATAGCGCAAAAATAGGTATTCATTTATTTTAAATTTATTCTAGTTATTTATTTAGTTATATTAAAGAAAAAAAATTTTACTAATTAAATAACCCTCTTTTTTTTTTTTTGTTTTTGGATGCGCCAGGAGGTAGGAATCTTTATAGAAACTAGCAACCCGTACTGTTAGCCTGCACGTAGTAGTAGTAGCCCAATAGAGTTCTTTCTTGAAGCGCATAATTACTTAACCTACCCCCTCCCATTGAGCAGGCTCCTAATATATTTCCCTGTGCTACTTTTCGGTCCTAACACCTATTCATTACCAATCAATTTATACCACAAATAACAAACAAAAAAATCTGACCTTTCCCACAAAGTTATTTTTCCAACGATATTGCCCGTTCTTTGTTTTATTGCGTATAGAATAAAATCCAAGTCAACGCAATGAGCTCCTACTTTCCTCCCATATTTTTATCCTTTTGGCTTAAGCATCGTGTGCTTGTCGATATTTTATCCATGAGGGTCTATTACTCAACACCCATCTTGAAGATTTCCACAAGAGTACCTCGAGTAAATGATCCGTAATTTTAATATGATGCTCGAAGCAAGGATTACTTTCATCGAACCATTCCGGATTTGTTGTTCTGGTGTGACACACAATAAGAAACCAATACAATCTTATACACGCACTATACCTACATAACCCACTCAAAATTATCACACTTTGTACGCAAGGTAGAAAAAGAAGACCAACACAACCTTATACACACACTATACTTACACAACACACTCAAACTTTTCACATTTCGCACGCAAGGGAGATAATAAAAACCAACACAATCCCATACACGTACCACACCTACACAACAAGGTCACCCACATAATGGCAAGTTTTGATTTTTGACTTCAACTTCTTGAAGACAATTTTCGGTTGTAGCAGAAAACGAAATCCATTTCAAGAGCAAGTACAGTGAATGCGCATTTATAGAAAAGCCAAAGAAACCCAAGTGGAATTTCTAACTACCGTCGAGTTTTCATAGGTCAAACTTTTATAAGTCGAATATCTCCATGACTGTACGAGAAATACGCACAGTCCGCAAAGTTGGAGTCTCAGTCGCGCAAAGCAAATTTCGTCACCCTTACTTTGTGTTGTGTTCTTTCCTCGATCGTCAATAAAGAAAGAGACAAATGGTCTAGACTTTGTTGTTGCGTGAGCGTAGCAAAAAGGAGGATTTTTTATTCCCGCACGCGCCCCACTTCACATCGTAACCAACAAGTCAATCTTCGCTTGTCAGGCCCCGAGCGCGTTTCGTTTTGACTTCAAATTTGCGTATCGTTTTCACATGGGACACTTGCAGTTGCTTGCTGTTTTTTCTGTTTGTCTGGTACTCAAGGTAGAATTAGCTGTATTCAACTTGGATTTTTGGACATACCTAGCCCAAAATATCCATTTTAAATCAATTTTACTTATTTATTGAGTCATTTGTTTCTTTATTTCTAACAGCCCGAACGAATAATTTATTCGTTATTATTATAATTATTTATTATTTATTCCTTAAAAGTCCCACCAAAACCAATACAAGTAGGTGGTGGGAATTGCACTAACAAAAATCATGTTCGTCATTCATAAAAAAATCGCGCCAAACCTATACATGTTCCTTTTTCGCTATCATATCATTCCCACAACAATATCAATACAATCAAAATAAAAATGGGTGACGGCAATCAAAACAAACAAAACAAAGGTGATATACAGAAATTCCTTTTCATGCTCATTTGCGCCAAATACACAAAATTGAGCACAACTGAATTAGTTCTCTCTGCTGAGTGTCGTCTAGACCGAAAAAAAACGATTGCGCTCCCAGTATCAACGCGTGCCTTCGTTGTTGTTGTTTTTACAAACGCAATCTTTCCTTCTCGTCATGTTTTGAGTCCTAATAATCAAGAGAAGTGAGTGCTTGCGTTTGTTTAAACAATGAGTATGAAATATATATAGGTAACATTTCTCTCTATTTCGTACTCCTTGCTGTAATCATTGCGATCGCCCAATAAACACAAAAAAAACTCACGCATACTTTTATTCTTCAATTTTCGATTGTCTTATCAAATTTATCATAGGTCAGGTCCCGATTGCGTGTTTCGTTTTGAGTTCAAATTTGCGTGCTCACAAAACGTATACATATTCATATACGCAGGCATACGTTTTTTCTTTGGCTTCGCTTATGTTCGGCAAATAAGAAAACAAACAAATGTCACAGGCTTTGTTGTTGTGTGGTCGGTCGGTCAACGGCAAAATTTATTTCTTTGCCTTTCCTGATATTCGCAATGCGCAGCTGGTTTGATTTCGTTTTGACATGGGACTCTTGCAGTTGCTTTCTGCGTTTTCTGTTTGCCTGATAGTCAAGATAGAATTAGCTTTATTCAATTTCGAATTATCGGCATATATATAGCGCAAAAATAGGTATTCATTTATTTTAAATTTATTCTAGTTATTTATTTAGTTATATTAAAGAAAAAAAATTTTACTAATTAAATAACCCTCTTTTTTTTTTTTGTTTTTGGATGCGCCAGGAGGTAGGAATCTTTATAGAAACTAGCAACCCGTACTGTTAGCCTGCACGTAGTAGTAGTAGCCCAATAGAGTTCTTGCTTGAAGCGCATAATTACTTAACCTACCCCCTCCCATTGAGCAGGCTCCTAATATATTTCCCTGTGCTACTTTTCGGTCCTAACACCTATTCATCACCTATCAATTTATACCACAAATAACAAACAAAAAAATCTGACCTTTCCCACAAAGTTATTTTTCCAACGATATTGCCCGTTCTTTGTTTTATTGCGTATAGAATAAAATCCAAGTCAACGCAATGAGCTCCTACTTTCCTCCCATATTTTTATCCTTTTGGCTTAAGCATCGTGTGCTTGTCGATATTTTATCCATGAGGGTCTATTACTCAACACCCATCTTGAAGATTTCCACAAGAGTACCTCGAGTAAATGATCCGTAATTTTAATATGATGCTCGAAGCAAGGATTACTTTCATCGAACCATTCCGGATTTGTTGTTCTGGTGTGACACACAATAAGAAACCAATACAATCTTATACACGCACTATACCTACATAACCCACTCAAAATTATCACACTTTGTACGCAAGGTAGAAAAAGAAGACCAACACAACCTTATACACACACTATACTTACACAACACACTCAAACTTTTCACATTTCGCACGCAAGGGAGATAATAAAAACCAACACAATCCCATACACGTACCACACCTACACAACAAGGTCACCCACATAATGGCAAGTTTTGATTTTTGACTTCAACTTCTTGAAGACAATTTTCGGTTGTAGCAGAAAACGAAATCCATTTCAAGAGCAAGTACAGTGAATGCGCATTTATAGAAAAGCCAAAGAAACCCAAGTGGAATTTCTAACTACCGTCGAGTTTTCATAGGTCAAACTTTTATAAGTCGAATATCTCCATGACTGTACGAGAAATACGCACAGTCCGCAAAGTTGGAGTCTCAGTCGCGCAAAGCAAATTTCGTCACCCTTACTTTGTGTTGTGTTCTTTCCTCGATCGTCAATAAAGAAAGAGACAAATGGTCTAGACTTTGTTGTTGCGTGAGCGTAGCAAAAAGGAGGAATTTTTATTCCCGCACGCGCCCCACTTCACATCGTAACCAACAAGTCAATCTTCGCTTGTCAGGCCCCGAGCGCGTTTCGTTTTGACTTCAAATTTGCGTATCGTTTTCACATGGGACACTTGCAGTTGCTTGCTGTTTTTTCTGTTTGTCTGGTAGTCAAGGTAGAATTAGCTGTATTCAACTTGGATTTTTGGACATACCTAGCCCAAAATATCCATTTTAAATCAATTTTACTTATTTATTGAGTCATTTGTTTCTTTATTTCTAACAGCCCGAACGAATAATTTATTCGTTATTATTATAATTATTTATTATTTATTCCTTAAAAGTCCCACCAAAACCAATACAAGTAGGTGGTGGGAATTGCACTAACAAAAATCATGTTCGTCATTCATAAAAAAATCGCGCCAAACCTATACATGTTCCTTTTTCGCTATCATATCATTCCCACAACAATATCAATACAATCAAAATAAAAATGGGTGACGGCAATCAAAACAAACAAAACAAAGGTGATATACAGAAATTCCTTTTCATGCTCATTTGCGCCAAATACACAAAATTGAGCACAACTGAATTAGTTCTCTCTGCTGAGTGTCGTCTAGACCGCAAAAAAACGATTGCGCTCCCAGTATCAACGCGTGCCTTCGTTGTTGTTGTTTTTACAAACGCAATCTTTCCTTCTCGTCATGTTTTGAGTCCTAATAATCAAGAGAAGTGAGTGCTTGCGTTTGTTTAAACAATGAGTATGAAATATATATAGGTAACATTTCTCTCTATTTCGTACTCCTTGCTGTAATCATTGCGATCGCCCAATAAACACAAAAAAAACTCACGCATACTTTTATTCTTCAATTTTCGATTGTCTTATCAAATTTATCATAGGTCAGGTCCCGATTGCGTGTTTCGTTTTGAGTTCAAATTTGCGTGCTCACAAAACGTATACATATTCATATACGCAGGCATACGTTTTTTCTTTGGCTTCGCTTATGTTCGGCAAATAAGAAAACAAACAAATGTCACAGGCTTTGTTGTTGTGTGGTCGGTCGGTCAACGGCAAAATTTATTTCTTTGCCTTTCCTGATATTCGCAATGCGCAGCTGGTTTGATTTCGTTTTGACATGGGACTCTTGCAGTTGCTTTCTGCGTTTTCTGTTTGCCTGATAGTCAAGATAGAATTAGCTTTATTCAATTTCGAATTATCGGCATATATATAGCGCAAAAATAGGTATTCATTTATTTTAAATTTATTCTAGTTATTTATTTAGTTATATTAAAGAAAAAAAATTTTACTAATTAAATAACCCTCTTTTTTTTTTTTGTTTTTGGATGCGCCAGGAGGTAGGAATCTTTATAGAAACTAGCAACCCGTACTGTTAGCCTGCACGTAGTAGTAGTAGCCCAATAGAGTTCTTTCTTGAAGCGCATAATTACTTAACCTACCCCCTCCCATTGAGCAGGCTCCTAATATATTTCCCTGTGCTACTTTTCGGTCCTAACACCTATTCATTACCTATCAATTTATACCACAAATAACAAACAAAAAAATCTGACCTTTCCCACAAAGTTATTTTTCCAACGATATTGCCCGTTCTTTGTTTTATTGCGTATAGAATAAAATCCAAGTCAACGCAATGAGCTCCTACTTTCCTCCCATATTTTTATCCTTTTGGCTTAAGCATCGTGTGCTTGTCGATATTTTATCCATGAGGGTCTATTACTCAACACCCATCTTGAAGATTTCCACAAGAGTACCTCGAGTAAATGATCCGTAATTTTAATATGATGCTCGAAGCAAGGATTACTTTCATCGAACCATTCCGGATTTGTTGTTCTGGTGTGACACACAATAAGAAACCAATACAATCTTATACACGCACTATACCTACATAACCCACTCAAAATTATCACACTTTGTACGCAAGGTAGAAAAAGAAGACCAACACAACCTTATACACACACTATACTTACACAACACACTCAAACTTTTCACATTTCGCACGCAAGGGAGATAATAAAAACCAACACAATCCCATACACGTACCACACCTACACAACAAGGTCACCCACATAATGGCAAGTTTTGATTTTTGACTTCAACTTCTTGAAGACAATTTTCGGTTGTAGCAGAAAACGAAATCCATTTCAAGAGCAAGTACAGTGAATGCGCATTTATAGAAAAGCCAAAGAAACCCAAGTGGAATTTCTAACTACCGTCGAGTTTTCATAGGTCAAACTTTTATAAGTCGAATATCTCCATGACTGTACGAGAAATACGCACAGTCCGCAAAGTTGGAGTCTCAGTCGCGCAAAGCAAATTTCGTCACCCTTACTTTGTGTTGTGTTCTTTCCTCGATCGTCAATAAAGAAAGAGACAAATGGTCTAGACTTTGTTGTTGCGTGAGCGTAGCAAAAAGGAGGATTTTTTATTCCCGCACGCGCCCCACTTCACATCGTAACCAACAAGTCAATCTTCGCTTGTCAGGCCCCGAGCGCGTTTCGTTTTGACTTCAAATTTGCGTATCGTTTTCACATGGGACACTTGCAGTTGCTTGCTGTTTTTTCTGTTTGTCTGGTAGTCAAGGTAGAATTAGCTGTATTCAACTTGGATTTTTGGACATACCTAGCCCAAAATATCCATTTTAAATCAATTTTACTTATTTATTGAGTCATTTGTTTCTTTATTTCTAACAGCCCGAACGAATAATTTATTCGTTATTATTATAATTATTTATTATTTATTCCTTAAAAGTCCCACCAAAACCAATACAAGTAGGTGGTGGGAATTGCACTAACAAAAATCATGTTCGTCATTCATAAAAAAATCGCGCCAAACCTATACATGTTCCTTTTTCGCTATCATATCATTCCCACAACAATATCAATACAATCAAAATAAAAATGGGTGACGGCAATCAAAACAAACAAAACAAAGGTGATATACAGAAATTCCTTTTCATGCTCATTTGCGCCAAATACACAAAATTGAGCACAACTGAATTAGTTCTCTCTGCTGAGTGTCGTCTAGACCGAAAAAAAACGATTGCGCTCCCAGTATCAACGCGTGCCTTCGTTGTTGTTGTTTTTACAAACGCAATCTTTCCTTCTCGTCATGTTTTGAGTCCTAATAATCAAGAGAAGTGAGTGCTTGCGTTTGTTTAAACAATGAGTATGAAATATATATAGGTAACATTTCTCTCTATTTCGTACTCCTTGCTGTAATCATTGCGATCGCCCAATAAACACAAAAAAAACTCACGCATACTTTTATTCTTCAATTTTCGATTGTCTTATCAAATTTATCATAGGTCAGGTCCCGATTGCGTGTTTCGTTTTGAGTTCAAATTTGCGTGCTCACAAAACGTATACATATTCATATACGCAGGCATACGTTTTTTCTTTGGCTTCGCTTATGTTCGGCAAATAAGAAAACAAACAAATGTCACAGGCTTTGTTGTTGTGTGGTCGGTCGGTCAACGGCAAAATTTATTTCTTTGCCTTTCCTGATATTCGCAATGCGCAGCTGGTTTGATTTCGTTTTGACATGGGACTCTTGCAGTTGCTTTCTGCGTTTTCTGTTTGCCTGATAGTCAAGATAGAATTAGCTTTATTCAATTTCGAATTATCGGCATATATATAGCGCAAAAATAGGTATTCATTTATTTTAAATTTATTCTAGTTATTTATTTAGTTATATTAAAGAAAAAAAATTTTACTAATTAAATAACCCTCTTTTTTTTTTTTTGTTTTTGGATGCGCCAGGAGGTAGGAATCTTTATAGAAACTAGCAACCCGTACTGTTAGCCTGCACGTAGTAGTAGTAGCCCAATAGAGTTCTTTCTTGAAGCGCATAATTACTTAACCTACCCCCTCCCATTGAGCAGGCTCCTAATATATTTCCCTGTGCTACTTTTCGGTCCTAACACCTATTCATTACCAATCAATTTATACCACAAATAACAAACAAAAAAATCTGACCTTTCCCACAAAGTTATTTTTCCAACGATATTGCCCGTTCTTTGTTTTATTGCGTATAGAATAAAATCCAAGTCAACGCAATGAGCTCCTACTTTCCTCCCATATTTTTATCCTTTTGGCTTAAGCATCGTGTGCTTGTCGATATTTTATCCATGAGGGTCTATTACTCAACACCCATCTTGAAGATTTCCACAAGAGTACCTCGAGTAAATGATCCGTAATTTTAATATGATGCTCGAAGCAAGGATTACTTTCATCGAACCATTCCGGATTTGTTGTTCTGGTGTGACACACAATAAGAAACCAATACAATCTTATACACGCACTATACCTACATAACCCACTCAAAATTATCACACTTTGTACGCAAGGTAGAAAAAGAAGACCAACACAACCTTATACACACACTATACTTACACAACACACTCAAACTTTTCACATTTCGCACGCAAGGGAGATAATAAAAACCAACACAATCCCATACACGTACCACACCTACACAACAAGGTCACCCACATAATGGCAAGTTTTGATTTTTGACTTCAACTTCTTGAAGACAATTTTCGGTTGTAGCAGAAAACGAAATCCATTTCAAGAGCAAGTACAGTGAATGCGCATTTATAGAAAAGCCAAAGAAACCCAAGTGGAATTTCTAACTACCGTCGAGTTTTCATAGGTCAAACTTTTATAAGTCGAATATCTCCATGACTCGAATTGAGTGCGTTTATAGCGAAAAATCAATAGAATATGCTTTCCATAACTCGAATATCCCCATAATTTGAACTTTTGTTATTCATTATGGTGATTTAAGATTTGGCAGTTGACTGTACGAGAAATACGCACAGTCCGCAAAGTTGGAGTCTCAGTCGCGCAAAGCAAATTTCGTCACCCTTACTTTGTGTTGTGTTCTTTCCTCGATCGTCAATAAAGAAAGAGACAAATGGTCTAGACTTTGTTGTTGCGTGAGCGTAGCAAAAAGGAGGATTTTTTATTCCCGCACGCGCCCCACTTCACATCGTAACCAACAAGTCAATCTTCGCTTGTCAGGCCCCGAGCGCGTTTCGTTTTGACTTCAAATTTGCGTATCGTTTTCACATGGGACACTTGCAGTTGCTTGCTGTTTTTTCTGTTTGTCTGGTAGTCAAGGTAGAATTAGCTGTATTCAACTTGGATTTTTGGACATACCTAGCCCAAAATATCCATTTTAAATCAATTTTACTTATTTATTGAGTCATTTGTTTCTTTATTTCTAACAGCCCGAACGAATAATTTATTCGTTATTATTATAATTATTTATTATTTATTCCTTAAAAGTCCCACCAAAACCAATACAAGTAGGTGGTGGGAATTGCACTAACAAAAATCATGTTCGTCATTCATAAAAAAATCGCGCCAAACCTATACATGTTCCTTTTTCGCTATCATATCATTCCCACAACAATATCAATACAATCAAAATAAAAATGGGTGACGGCAATCAAAACAAACAAAACAAAGGTGATATACAGAAATTCCTTTTCATGCTCATTTGCGCCAAATACACAAAATTGAGCACAACTGAATTAGTTCTCTCTGCTGAGTGTCGTCTAGACCGAAAAAAAACGATTGCGCTCCCAGTATCAACGCGTGCCTTCGTTGTTGTTGTTTTTACAAACGCAATCTTTCCTTCTCGTCATGTTTTGAGTCCTAATAATCAAGAGAAGTGAGTGCTTGCGTTTGTTTAAACAATGAGTATGAAATATATATAGGTAACATTTCTCTCTATTTCGTACTCCTTGCTGTAATCATTGCGATCGCCCAATAAACACAAAAAAAACTCACGCATACTTTTATTCTTCAATTTTCGATTGTCTTATCAAATTTATCATAGGTCAGGTCCCGATTGCGTGTTTCGTTTTGAGTTCAAATTTGCGTGCTCACAAAACGTATACATATTCATATACGCAGGCATACGTTTTTTCTTTGGCTTCGCTTATGTTCGGCAAATAAGAAAACAAACAAATGTCACAGGCTTTGTTGTTGTGTGGTCGGTCGGTCAACGGCAAAATTTATTTCTTTGCCTTTCCTGATATTCGCAATGCGCAGCTGGTTTGATTTCGTTTTGACATGGGACTCTTGCGGTTGCTTTCTGCGTTTTCTGTTTGCCTGATAGTCAAGATAGAATTAGCTTTATTCAATTTCGAATTATCGGCATATATATAGCGCAAAAATAGGTATTCATTTATTTTAAATTTATTCTAGATATTTATTTAGTTATATTAAAGAAAAAAAATTTTACTAATTAAATAACCCTCTTTTTTTTTTTTGTTTTTGGATGCGCCAGGAGGTAGGAATCTTTATAGAAACTAGCAACCCGTACTGTTAGCCTGCACGTAGTAGTAGTAGCCCAATAGAGTTCTTTCTTGAAGCGCATAATTACTTAACCTACCCCCTCCCATTGAGCAGGCTCCTAATATATTTCCCTGTGCTACTTTTCGGTCCTAACACCTATTCATTACCAATCAATTTATACCACAAATAACAAACAAAAAAATCTGACCTTTCCCACAAAGTTATTTTTCCAACGATATTGCCCGTTCTTTGTTTTATTGCGTATAGAATAAAATCCAAGTCAACGCAATGAGCTCCTACTTTCCTCCCATATTTTTATCCTTTTGGCTTAAGCATCGTGTGCTTGTCGATATTTTATCCATGAGGGTCTATTACTCAACACCCATCTTGAAGATTTCCACAAGAGTACCTCGAGTAAATGATCCGTAATTTTAATATGATGCTCGAAGCAAGGATTACTTTCATCGAACCATTCCGGATTTGTTGTTCTGGTGTGACACACAATAAGAAACCAATACAATCTTATACACGCACTATACCTACATAACCCACTCAAAATTATCACACTTTGTACGCAAGGTAGAAAAAGAAGACCAACACAACCTTATACACACACTATACTTACACAACACACTCAAACTTTTCACATTTCGCACGCAAGGGAGATAATAAAAACCAACACAATCCCATACACGTACCACACCTACACAACAAGGTCACCCACATAATGGCAAGTTTTGATTTTTGACTTCAACTTCTTGAAGACAATTTTCGGTTGTAGCAGAAAACGAAATCCATTTCAAGAGCAAGTACAGTGAATGCGCATTTATAGAAAAGCCAAAGAAACCCAAGTGGAATTTCTAACTACCGTCGAGTTTTCATAGGTCAAACTTTTATAAGTCGAATATCTCCATGACTCGAATTGAGTGCGTTTATAGCGAAAAATCAATAGAATATGCTTTCCATAACTCGAATATCCCCATAATTTGAACTTTTGTTATTCATTATGGTGATTTAAGATTTGGCAGTTGACTGTACGAGAAATACGCACAGTCCGCAAAGTTGGAGTCTCAGTCGCGCAAAGCAAATTTCGTCACCCTTACTTTGTGTTGTGTTCTTTCCTCGATCGTCAATAAAGAAAGAGACAAATGGTCTAGACTTTGTTGTTGCGTGAGCGTAGCAAAAAGGAGGATTTTTTATTCCCGCACGCGCCCCACTTCACATCGTAACCAACAAGTCAATCTTCGCTTGTCAGGCCCCGAGCGCGTTTCGTTTTGACTTCAAATTTGCGTATCGTTTTCACATGGGACACTTGCAGTTGCTTGCTGTTTTTTCTGTTTGTCTGGTAGTCAAGGTAGAATTAGCTGTATTCAACTTGGATTTTTGGACATACCTAGCCCAAAATATCCATTTTAAATCAATTTTACTTATTTATTGAGTCATTTGTTTCTTTATTTCTAACAGCCCGAACGAATAATTTATTCGTTATTATTATAATTATTTATTATTTATTCCTTAAAAGTCCCACCAAAACCAATACAAGTAGGTGGTGGGAATTGCACTAACAAAAATCATGTTCGTCATTCATAAAAAAATCGCGCCAAACCTATACATGTTCCTTTTTCGCTATCATATCATTCCCACAACAATATCAATACAATCAAAATAAAAATGGGTGACGGCAATCAAAACAAACAAAACAAAGGTGATATACAGAAATTCCTTTTCATGCTCATTTGCGCCAAATACACAAAATTGAGCACAACTGAATTAGTTCTCTCTGCTGAGTGTCGTCTAGACCGAAAAAAAACGATTGCGCTCCCAGTATCAACGCGTGCCTTCGTTGTTGTTGTTTTTACAAACGCAATCTTTCCTTCTCGTCATGTTTTGAGTCCTAATAATCAAGAGAAGTGAGTGCTTGCGTTTGTTTAAACAATGAGTATGAAATATATATAGGTAACATTTCTCTCTATTTCGTACTCCTTGCTGTAATCATTGCGATCGCCCAATAAACACAAAAAAAACTCACGCATACTTTTATTCTTCAATTTTCGATTGTCTTATCAAATTTATCATAGGTCAGGTCCCGATTGCGTGTTTCGTTTTGAGTTCAAATTTGCGTGCTCACAAAACGTATACATATTCATATACGCAGGCATACGTTTTTTCTTTGGCTTCGCTTATGTTCGGCAAATAAGAAAACAAACAAATGTCACAGGCTTTGTTGTTGTGTGGTCGGTCGGTCAACGGCAAAATTTATTTCTTTGCCTTTCCTGATATTCGCAATGCGCAGCTGGTTTGATTTCGTTTTGACATGGGACTCTTGCAGTTGCTTTCTGCGTTTTCTGTTTGCCTGATAGTCAAGATAGAATTAGCTTTATTCAATTTCGAATTATCGGCATATATATAGCGCAAAAATAGGTATTCATTTATTTTAAATTTATTCTAGTTATTTATTTAGTTATATTAAAGAAAAAAAATTTTACTAATTAAATAACCCTCTTTTTTTTTTTTGTTTTTGGATGCGCCAGGAGGTAGGAATCTTTATAGAAACTAGCAACCCGTACTGTTAGCCTGCACGTAGTAGTAGTAGCCCAATAGAGTTCTTTCTTGAAGCGCATAATTACTTAACCTACCCCCTCCCATTGAGCAGGCTCCTAATATATTTCCCTGTGCTACTTTTCGGTCCTAACACCTATTCATTACCAATCAATTTATACCACAAATAACAAACAAAAAAATCTGACCTTTCCCACAAAGTTATTTTTCCAACGATATTGCCCGTTCTTTGTTTTATTGCGTATAGAATAAAATCCAAGTCAACGCAATGAGCTCCTACTTTCCTCCCATATTTTTATCCTTTTGGCTTAAGCATCGTGTGCTTGTCGATATTTTATCCATGAGGGTCTATTACTCAACACCCATCTTGAAGATTTCCACAAGAGTACCTCGAGTAAATGATCCGTAATTTTAATATGATGCTCGAAGCAAGGATTACTTTCATCGAACCATTCCGGATTTGTTGTTCTGGTGTGACACACAATAAGAAACCAATACAATCTTATACACGCACTATACCTACATAACCCACTCAAAATTATCACACTTTGTACGCAAGGTAGAAAAAGAAGACCAACACAACCTTATACACACACTATACTTACACAACACACTCAAACTTTTCACATTTCGCACGCAAGGGAGATAATAAAAACCAACACAATCCCATACACGTACCACACCTACACAACAAGGTCACCCACATAATGGCAAGTTTTGATTTTTGACTTCAACTTCTTGAAGACAATTTTCGGTTGTAGCAGAAAACGAAATCCATTTCAAGAGCAAGTACAGTGAATGCGCATTTATAGAAAAGCCAAAGAAACCCAAGTGGAATTTCTAACTACCGTCGAGTTTTCATAGGTCAAACTTTTATAAGTCGAATATCTCCATGACTGTACGAGAAATACGCACAGTCCGCAAAGTTGGAGTCTCAGTCGCGCAAAGCAAATTTCGTCACCCTTACTTTGTGTTGTGTTCTTTCCTCGATCGTCAATAAAGAAAGAGACAAATGGTCTAGACTTTGTTGTTGCGTGAGCGTAGCAAAAAGGAGGATTTTTTATTCCCGCACGCGCCCCACTTCACATCGTAACCAACAAGTCAATCTTCGCTTGTCAGGCCCCGAGCGCGTTTCGTTTTGACTTCAAATTTGCGTATCGTTTTCACATGGGACACTTGCAGTTGCTTGCTGTTTTTTCTGTTTGTCTGGTAGTCAAGGTAGAATTAGCTGTATTCAACTTGGATTTTTGGACATACCTAGCCCAAAATATCCATTTTAAATCAATTTTACTTATTTATTGAGTCATTTGTTTCTTTATTTCTAACAGCCCGAACGAATAATTTATTCGTTATTATTATAATTATTTATTATTTATTCCTTAAAAGTCCCACCAAAACCAATACAAGTAGGTGGTGGGAATTGCACTAACAAAAATCATGTTCGTCATTCATAAAAAAATCGCGCCAAACCTATACATGTTCCTTTTTCGCTATCATATCATTCCCACAACAATATCAATACAATCAAAATAAAAATGGGTGACGGCAATCAAAACAAACAAAACAAAGGTGATATACAGAAATTCCTTTTCATGCTCATTTGCGCCAAATACACAAAATTGAGCACAACTGAATTAGTTCTCTCTGCTGAGTGTCGTCTAGACCGAAAAAAAACGATTGCGCTCCCAGTATCAACGCGTGCCTTCGTTGTTGTTGTTTTTACAAACGCAATCTTTCCTTCTCGTCATGTTTTGAGTCCTAATAATCAAGAGAAGTGAGTGCTTGCGTTTGTTTAAACAATGAGTATGAAATATATATAGGTAACATTTCTCTCTATTTCGTACTCCTTGCTGTAATCATTGCGATCGCCCAATAAACACAAAAAAAACTCACGCATACTTTTATTCTTCAATTTTCGATTGTCTTATCAAATTTATCATAGGTCAGGTCCCGATTGCGTGTTTCGTTTTGAGTTCAAATTTGCGTGCTCACAAAACGTATACATATTCATATACGCAGGCATACGTTTTTTCTTTGGCTTCGCTTATGTTCGGCAAATAAGAAAACAAACAAATGTCACAGGCTTTGTTGTTGTGTGGTCGGTCGGTCAACGGCAAAATTTATTTCTTTGCCTTTCCTGATATTCGCAATGCGCAGCTGGTTTGATTTCGTTTTGACATGGGACTCTTGCAGTTGCTTTCTGCGTTTTCTGTTTGCCTGATAGTCAAGATAGAATTAGCTTTATTCAATTTCGAATTATCGGCATATATATAGCGCAAAAATAGGTATTCATTTATTTTAAATTTATTCTAGTTATTTATTTAGTTATATTAAAGAAAAAAAATTTTACTAATTAAATAACCCTCTTTTTTTTTTTGTTTTTGGATGCGCCAGGAGGTAGGAATCTTTATAGAAACTAGCAACCCGTACTGTTAGCCTGCACGTAGTAGTAGTAGCCCAATAGAGTTCTTTCTTGAAGCGCATAATTACTTAACCTACCCCCTCCCATTGAGCAGGCTCCTAATATATTTCCCTGTGCTACTTTTCGGTCCTAACACCTATTCATTACCAATCAATTTATACCACAAATAACAAACAAAAAAATCTGACCTTTCCCACAAAGTTATTTTTCCAACGATATTGCCCGTTCTTTGTTTTATTGCGTATAGAATAAAATCCAAGTCAACGCAATGAGCTCCTACTTTCCTCCCATATTTTTATCCTTTTGGCTTAAGCATCGTGTGCTTGTCGATATTTTATCCATGAGGGTCTATTACTCAACACCCATCTTGAAGATTTCCACAAGAGTACCTCGAGTAAATGATCCGTAATTTTAATATGATGCTCGAAGCAAGGATTACTTTCATCGAACCATTCCGGATTTGTTGTTCTGGTGTGACACACAATAAGAAACCAATACAATCTTATACACGCACTATACCTACATAACCCACTCAAAATTATCACACTTTGTACGCAAGGTAGAAAAAGAAGACCAACACAACCTTATACACACACTATACTTACACAACACACTCAAACTTTTCACATTTCGCACGCAAGGGAGATAATAAAAACCAACACAATCCCATACACGTACCACACCTACACAACAAGGTCACCCACATAATGGCAAGTTTTGATTTTTGACTTCAACTTCTTGAAGACAATTTTCGGTTGTAGCAGAAAACGAAATCCATTTCAAGAGCAAGTACAGTGAATGCGCATTTATAGAAAAGCCAAAGAAACCCAAGTGGAATTTCTAACTACCGTCGAGTTTTCATAGGTCAAACTTTTATAAGTCGAATATCTCCATGACTGTACGAGAAATACGCACAGTCCGCAAAGTTGGAGTCTCAGTCGCGCAAAGCAAATTTCGTCACCCTTACTTTGTGTTGTGTTCTTTCCTCGATCGTCAATAAAGAAAGAGACAAATGGTCTAGACTTTGTTGTTGCGTGAGCGTAGCAAAAAGGAGGATTTTTTATTCCCGCACGCGCCCCACTTCACATCGTAACCAACAAGTCAATCTTCGCTTGTCAGGCCCCGAGCGCGTTTCGTTTTGACTTCAAATTTGCGTATCGTTTTCACATGGGACACTTGCAGTTGCTTGCTGTTTTTTCTGTTTGTCTGGTAGTCAAGGTAGAATTAGCTGTATTCAACTTGGATTTTTGGACATACCTAGCCCAAAATATCCATTTTAAATCAATTTTACTTATTTATTGAGTCATTTGTTTCTTTATTTCTAACAGCCCGAACGAATAATTTATTCGTTATTATTATAATTATTTATTATTTATTCCTTAAAAGTCCCACCAAAACCAATACAAGTAGGTGGTGGGAATTGCACTAACAAAAATCATGTTCGTCATTCATAAAAAAATCGCGCCAAACCTATACATGTTCCTTTTTCGCTATCATATCATTCCCACAACAATATCAATACAATCAAAATAAAAATGGGTGACGGCAATCAAAACAAACAAAACAAAGGTGATATACAGAAATTCCTTTTCATGCTCATTTGCGCCAAATACACAAAATTGAGCACAACTGAATTAGTTCTCTCTGCTGAGTGTCGTCTAGACCGAAAAAAAACGATTGCGCTCCCAGTATCAACGCGTGCCTTCGTTGTTGTTGTTTTTACAAACGCAATCTTTCCTTCTCGTCATGTTTTGAGTCCTAATAATCAAGAGAAGTGAGTGCTTGCGTTTGTTTAAACAATGAGTATGAAATATATATAGGTAACATTTCTCTCTATTTCGTACTCCTTGCTGTAATCATTGCGATCGCCCAATAAACACAAAAAAAACTCACGCATACTTTTATTCTTCAATTTTCGATTGTCTTATCAAATTTATCATAGGTCAGGTCCCGATTGCGTGTTTCGTTTTGAGTTCAAATTTGCGTGCTCACAAAACGTATACATATTCATATACGCAGGCATACGTTTTTTCTTTGGCTTCGCTTATGTTCGGCAAATAAGAAAACAAACAAATGTCACAGGCTTTGTTGTTGTGTGGTCGGTCGGTCAACGGCAAAATTTATTTCTTTGCCTTTCCTGATATTCGCAATGCGCAGCTGGTTTGATTTCGTTTTGACATGGGACTCTTGCAGTTGCTTTCTGCGTTTTCTGTTTGCCTGATAGTCAAGATAGAATTAGCTTTATTCAATTTCGAATTATCGGCATATATATAGCGCAAAAATAGGTATTCATTTATTTTAAATTTATTCTAGTTATTTATTTAGTTATATTAAAGAAAAAAAATTTTACTAATTAAATAACCCTCTTTTTTTTTTTTGTTTTTGGATGCGCCAGGAGGTAGGAATCTTTATAGAAACTAGCAACCCGTACTGTTAGCCTGCACGTAGTAGTAGTAGCCCAATAGAGTTCTTTCTTGAAGCGCATAATTACTTAACCTACCCCCTCCCATTGAGCAGGCTCCTAATATATTTCCCTGTGCTACTTTTCGGTCCTAACACCTATTCATTACCAATCAATTTATACCACAAATAACAAACAAAAAAATCTGACCTTTCCCACAAAGTTATTTTTCCAACGATATTGCCCGTTCTTTGTTTTATTGCGTATAGAATAAAATCCAAGTCAACGCAATGAGCTCCTACTTTCCTCCCATATTTTTATCCTTTTGGCTTAAGCATCGTGTGCTTGTCGATATTTTATCCATGAGGGTCTATTACTCAACACCCATCTTGAAGATTTCCACAAGAGTACCTCGAGTAAATGATCCGTAATTTTAATATGATGCTCGAAGCAAGGATTACTTTCATCGAACCATTCCGGATTTGTTGTTCTGGTGTGACACACAATAAGAAACCAATACAATCTTATACACGCACTATACCTACATAACCCACTCAAAATTATCACACTTTGTACGCAAGGTAGAAAAAGAAGACCAACACAACCTTATACACACACTATACTTACACAACACACTCAAACTTTTCACATTTCGCACGCAAGGGAGATAATAAAAACCAACACAATCCCATACACGTACCACACCTACACAACAAGGTCACCCACATAATGGCAAGTTTTGATTTTTGACTTCAACTTCTTGAAGACAATTTTCGGTTGTAGCAGAAAACGAAATCCATTTCAAGAGCAAGTACAGTGAATGCGCATTTATAGAAAAGCCAAAGAAACCCAAGTGGAATTTCTAACTACCGTCGAGTTTTCATAGGTCAAACTTTTATAAGTCGAATATCTCCATGACTGTACGAGAAATACGCACAGTCCGCAAAGTTGGAGTCTCAGTCGCGCAAAGCAAATTTCGTCACCCTTACTTTGTGTTGTGTTCTTTCCTCGATCGTCAATAAAGAAAGAGACAAATGGTCTAGACTTTGTTGTTGCGTGAGCGTAGCAAAAAGGAGGATTTTTTATTCCCGCACGCGCCCCACTTCACATCGTAACCAACAAGTCAATCTTCGCTTGTCAGGCCCCGAGCGCGTTTCGTTTTGACTTCAAATTTGCGTATCGTTTTCACATGGGACACTTGCAGTTGCTTGCTGTTTTTTCTGTTTGTCTGGTAGTCAAGGTAGAATTAGCTGTATTCAACTTGGATTTTTGGACATACCTAGCCCAAAATATCCATTTTAAATCAATTTTACTTATTTATTGAGTCATTTGTTTCTTTATTTCTAACAGCCCGAACGAATAATTTATTCGTTATTATTATAATTATTTATTATTTATTCCTTAAAAGTCCCACCAAAACCAATACAAGTAGGTGGTGGGAATTGCACTAACAAAAATCATGTTCGTCATTCATAAAAAAATCGCGCCAAACCTATACATGTTCCTTTTTCGCTATCATATCATTCCCACAACAATATCAATACAATCAAAATAAAAATGGGTGACGGCAATCAAAACAAACAAAACAAAGGTGATATACAGAAATTCCTTTTCATGCTCATTTGCGCCAAATACACAAAATTGAGCACAACTGAATTAGTTCTCTCTGCTGAGTGTCGTCTAGACCGAAAAAAAACGATTGCGCTCCCAGTATCAACGCGTGCCTTCGTTGTTGTTGTTTTTACAAACGCAATCTTTCCTTCTCGTCATGTTTTGAGTCCTAATAATCAAGAGAAGTGAGTGCTTGCGTTTGTTTAAACAATGAGTATGAAATATATATAGGTAACATTTCTCTCTATTTCGTACTCCTTGCTGTAATCATTGCGATCGCCCAATAAACACAAAAAAAACTCACGCATACTTTTATTCTTCAATTTTCGATTGTCTTATCAAATTTATCATAGGTCAGGTCCCGATTGCGTGTTTCGTTTTGAGTTCAAATTTGCGTGCTCACAAAACGTATACATATTCATATACGCAGGCATACGTTTTTTCTTTGGCTTCGCTTATGTTCGGCAAATAAGAAAACAAACAAATGTCACAGGCTTTGTTGTTGTGTGGTCGGTCGGTCAACGGCAAAATTTATTTCTTTGCCTTTCCTGATATTCGCAATGCGCAGCTGGTTTGATTTCGTTTTGACATGGGACTCTTGCAGTTGCTTTCTGCGTTTTCTGTTTGCCTGATAGTCAAGATAGAATTAGCTTTATTCAATTTCGAATTATCGGCATATATATAGCGCAAAAATAGGTATTCATTTATTTTAAATTTATTCTAGTTATTTATTTAGTTATATTAAAGAAAAAAAATTTTACTAATTAAATAACCCTCTTTTTTTTTTTGTTTTTGGATGCGCCAGGAGGTAGGAATCTTTATAGAAACTAGCAACCCGTACTGTTAGCCTGCACGTAGTAGTAGTAGCCCAATAGAGTTCTTTCTTGAAGCGCATAATTACTTAACCTACCCCCTCCCATTGAGCAGGCTCCTAATATATTTCCCTGTGCTACTTTTCGGTCCTAACACCTATTCATTACCAATCAATTTATACCACAAATAACAAACAAAAAAATCTGACCTTTCCCACAAAGTTATTTTTCCAACGATATTGCCCGTTCTTTGTTTTATTGCGTATAGAATAAAATCCAAGTCAACGCAATGAGCTCCTACTTTCCTCCCATATTTTTATCCTTTTGGCTTAAGCATCGTGTGCTTGTCGATATTTTATCCATGAGGGTCTATTACTCAACACCCATCTTGAAGATTTCCACAAGAGTACCTCGAGTAAATGATCCGTAATTTTAATATGATGCTCGAAGCAAGGATTACTTTCATCGAACCATTCCGGATTTGTTGTTCTGGTGTGACACACAATAAGAAACCAATACAATCTTATACACGCACTATACCTACATAACCCACTCAAAATTATCACACTTTGTACGCAAGGTAGAAAAAGAAGACCAACACAACCTTATACACACACTATACTTACACAACACACTCAAACTTTTCACATTTCGCACGCAAGGGAGATAATAAAAACCAACACAATCCCATACACGTACCACACCTACACAACAAGGTCACCCACATAATGGCAAGTTTTGATTTTTGACTTCAACTTCTTGAAGACAATTTTCGGTTGTAGCAGAAAACGAAATCCATTTCAAGAGCAAGTACAGTGAATGCGCATTTATAGAAAAGCCAAAGAAACCCAAGTGGAATTTCTAACTACCGTCGAGTTTTCATAGGTCAAACTTTTATAAGTCGAATATCTCCATGACTGTACGAGAAATACGCACAGTCCGCAAAGTTGGAGTCTCAGTCGCGCAAAGCAAATTTCGTCACCCTTACTTTGTGTTGTGTTCTTTCCTCGATCGTCAATAAAGAAAGAGACAAATGGTCTAGACTTTGTTGTTGCGTGAGCGTAGCAAAAAGGAGGATTTTTTATTCCCGCACGCGCCCCACTTCACATCGTAACCAACAAGTCAATCTTCGCTTGTCAGGCCCCGAGCGCGTTTCGTTTTGACTTCAAATTTGCGTATCGTTTTCACATGGGACACTTGCAGTTGCTTGCTGTTTTTTCTGTTTGTCTGGTAGTCAAGGTAGAATTAGCTGTATTCAACTTGGATTTTTGGACATACCTAGCCCAAAATATCCATTTTAAATCAATTTTACTTATTTATTGAGTCATTTGTTTCTTTATTTCTAACAGCCCGAACGAATAATTTATTCGTTATTATTATAATTATTTATTATTTATTCCTTAAAAGTCCCACCAAAACCAATACAAGTAGGTGGTGGGAATTGCACTAACAAAAATCATGTTCGTCATTCATAAAAAAATCGCGCCAAACCTATACATGTTCCTTTTTCGCTATCATATCATTCCCACAACAATATCAATACAATCAAAATAAAAATGGGTGACGGCAATCAAAACAAACAAAACAAAGGTGATATACAGAAATTCCTTTTCATGCTCATTTGCGCCAAATACACAAAATTGAGCACAACTGAATTAGTTCTCTCTGCTGAGTGTCGTCTAGACCGAAAAAAAACGATTGCGCTCCCAGTATCAACGCGTGCCTTCGTTGTTGTTGTTTTTACAAACGCAATCTTTCCTTCTCGTCATGTTTTGAGTCCTAATAATCAAGAGAAGTGAGTGCTTGCGTTTGTTTAAACAATGAGTATGAAATATATATAGGTAACATTTCTCTCTATTTCGTACTCCTTGCTGTAATCATTGCGATCGCCCAATAAACACAAAAAAAACTCACGCATACTTTTATTCTTCAATTTTCGATTGTCTTATCAAATTTATCATAGGTCAGGTCCCGATTGCGTGTTTCGTTTTGAGTTCAAATTTGCGTGCTCACAAAACGTATACATATTCATATACGCAGGCATACGTTTTTTCTTTGGCTTCGCTTATGTTCGGCAAATAAGAAAACAAACAAATGTCACAGGCTTTGTTGTTGTGTGGTCGGTCGGTCAACGGCAAAATTTATTTCTTTGCCTTTCCTGATATTCGCAATGCGCAGCTGGTTTGATTTCGTTTTGACATGGGACTCTTGCAGTTGCTTTCTGCGTTTTCTGTTTGCCTGATAGTCAAGATAGAATTAGCTTTATTCAATTTCGAATTATCGGCATATATATAGCGCAAAAATAGGTATTCATTTATTTTAAATTTATTCTAGTTATTTATTTAGTTATATTAAAGAAAAAAAATTTTACTAATTAAATAACCCTCTTTTTTTTTTTTGTTTTTGGATGCGCCAGGAGGTAGGAATCTTTATAGAAACTAGCAACCCGTACTGTTAGCCTGCACGTAGTAGTAGTAGCCCAATAGAGTTCTTTCTTGAAGCGCATAATTACTTAACCTACCCCCTCCCATTGAGCAGGCTCCTAATATATTTCCCTGTGCTACTTTTCGGTCCTAACACCTATTCATTACCAATCAATTTATACCACAAATAACAAACAAAAAAATCTGACCTTTCCCACAAAGTTATTTTTCCAACGATATTGCCCGTTCTTTGTTTTATTGCGTATAGAATAAAATCCAAGTCAACGCAATGAGCTCCTACTTTCCTCCCATATTTTTATCCTTTTGGCTTAAGCATCGTGTGCTTGTCGATATTTTATCCATGAGGGTCTATTACTCAACACCCATCTTGAAGATTTCCACAAGAGTACCTCGAGTAAATGATCCGTAATTTTAATATGATGCTCGAAGCAAGGATTACTTTCATCGAACCATTCCGGATTTGTTGTTCTGGTGTGACACACAATAAGAAACCAATACAATCTTATACACGCACTATACCTACATAACCCACTCAAAATTATCACACTTTGTACGCAAGGTAGAAAAAGAAGACCAACACAACCTTATACACACACTATACTTACACAACACACTCAAACTTTTCACATTTCGCACGCAAGGGAGATAATAAAAACCAACACAATCCCATACACGTACCACACCTACACAACAAGGTCACCCACATAATGGCAAGTTTTGATTTTTGACTTCAACTTCTTGAAGACAATTTTCGGTTGTAGCAGAAAACGAAATCCATTTCAAGAGCAAGTACAGTGAATGCGCATTTATAGAAAAGCCAAAGAAACCCAAGTGGAATTTCTAACTACCGTCGAGTTTTCATAGGTCAAACTTTTATAAGTCGAATATCTCCATGACTGTACGAGAAATACGCACAGTCCGCAAAGTTGGAGTCTCAGTCGCGCAAAGCAAATTTCGTCACCCTTACTTTGTGTTGTGTTCTTTCCTCGATCGTCAATAAAGAAAGAGACAAATGGTCTAGACTTTGTTGTTGCGTGAGCGTAGCAAAAAGGAGGATTTTTTATTCCCGCACGCGCCCCACTTCACATCGTAACCAACAAGTCAATCTTCGCTTGTCAGGCCCCGAGCGCGTTTCGTTTTGACTTCAAATTTGCGTATCGTTTTCACATGGGACACTTGCAGTTGCTTGCTGTTTTTTCTGTTTGTCTGGTAGTCAAGGTAGAATTAGCTGTATTCAACTTGGATTTTTGGACATACCTAGCCCAAAATATCCATTTTAAATCAATTTTACTTATTTATTGAGTCATTTGTTTCTTTATTTCTAACAGCCCGAACGAATAATTTATTCGTTATTATTATAATTATTTATTATTTATTCCTTAAAAGTCCCACCAAAACCAATACAAGTAGGTGGTGGGAATTGCACTAACAAAAATCATGTTCGTCATTCATAAAAAAATCGCGCCAAACCTATACATGTTCCTTTTTCGCTATCATATCATTCCCACAACAATATCAATACAATCAAAATAAAAATGGGTGACGGCAATCAAAACAAACAAAACAAAGGTGATATACAGAAATTCCTTTTCATGCTCATTTGCGCCAAATACACAAAATTGAGCACAACTGAATTAGTTCTCTCTGCTGAGTGTCGTCTAGACCGAAAAAAAACGATTGCGCTCCCAGTATCAACGCGTGCCTTCGTTGTTGTTGTTTTTACAAACGCAATCTTTCCTTCTCGTCATGTTTTGAGTCCTAATAATCAAGAGAAGTGAGTGCTTGCGTTTGTTTAAACAATGAGTATGAAATATATATAGGTAACATTTCTCTCTATTTCGTACTCCTTGCTGTAATCATTGCGATCGCCCAATAAACACAAAAAAAACTCACGCATACTTTTATTCTTCAATTTTCGATTGTCTTATCAAATTTATCATAGGTCAGGTCCCGATTGCGTGTTTCGTTTTGAGTTCAAATTTGCGTGCTCACAAAACGTATACATATTCATATACGCAGGCATACGTTTTTTCTTTGGCTTCGCTTATGTTCGGCAAATAAGAAAACAAACAAATGTCACAGGCTTTGTTGTTGTGTGGTCGGTCGGTCAACGGCAAAATTTATTTCTTTGCCTTTCCTGATATTCGCAATGCGCAGCTGGTTTGATTTCGTTTTGACATGGGACTCTTGCAGTTGCTTTCTGCGTTTTCTGTTTGCCTGATAGTCAAGATAGAATTAGCTTTATTCAATTTCGAATTATCGGCATATATATAGCGCAAAAATAGGTATTCATTTATTTTAAATTTATTCTAGTTATTTATTTAGTTATATTAAAGAAAAAAAATTTTACTAATTAAATAACCCTCTTTTTTTTTTTTGTTTTTGGATGCGCCAGGAGGTAGGAATCTTTATAGAAACTAGCAACCCGTACTGTTAGCCTGCACGTAGTAGTAGTAGCCCAATAGAGTTCTTTCTTGAAGCGCATAATTACTTAACCTACCCCCTCCCATTGAGCAGGCTCCTAATATATTTCCCTGTGCTACTTTTCGGTCCTAACACCTATTCATTACCAATCAATTTATACCACAAATAACAAACAAAAAAATCTGACCTTTCCCACAAAGTTATTTTTCCAACGATATTGCCCGTTCTTTGTTTTATTGCGTATAGAATAAAATCCAAGTCAACGCAATGAGCTCCTACTTTCCTCCCATATTTTTATCCTTTTGGCTTAAGCATCGTGTGCTTGTCGATATTTTATCCATGAGGGTCTATTACTCAACACCCATCTTGAAGATTTCCACAAGAGTACCTCGAGTAAATGATCCGTAATTTTAATATGATGCTCGAAGCAAGGATTACTTTCATCGAACCATTCCGGATTTGTTGTTCTGGTGTGACACACAATAAGAAACCAATACAATCTTATACACGCACTATACCTACATAACCCACTCAAAATTATCACACTTTGTACGCAAGGTAGAAAAAGAAGACCAACACAACCTTATACACACACTATACTTACACAACACACTCAAACTTTTCACATTTCGCACGCAAGGGAGATAATAAAAACCAACACAATCCCATACACGTACCACACCTACACAACAAGGTCACCCACATAATGGCAAGTTTTGATTTTTGACTTCAACTTCTTGAAGACAATTTTCGGTTGTAGCAGAAAACGAAATCCATTTCAAGAGCAAGTACAGTGAATGCGCATTTATAGAAAAGCCAAAGAAACCCAAGTGGAATTTCTAACTACCGTCGAGTTTTCATAGGTCAAACTTTTATAAGTCGAATATCTCCATGACTGTACGAGAAATACGCACAGTCCGCAAAGTTGGAGTCTCAGTCGCGCAAAGCAAATTTCGTCACCCTTACTTTGTGTTGTGTTCTTTCCTCGATCGTCAATAAAGAAAGAGACAAATGGTCTAGACTTTGTTGTTGCGTGAGCGTAGCAAAAAGGAGGATTTTTTATTCCCGCACGCGCCCCACTTCACATCGTAACCAACAAGTCAATCTTCGCTTGTCAGGCCCCGAGCGCGTTTCGTTTTGACTTCAAATTTGCGTATCGTTTTCACATGGGACACTTGCAGTTGCTTGCTGTTTTTTCTGTTTGTCTGGTAGTCAAGGTAGAATTAGCTGTATTCAACTTGGATTTTTGGACATACCTAGCCCAAAATATCCATTTTAAATCAATTTTACTTATTTATTGAGTCATTTGTTTCTTTATTTCTAACAGCCCGAACGAATAATTTATTCGTTATTATTATAATTATTTATTATTTATTCCTTAAAAGTCCCACCAAAACCAATACAAGTAGGTGGTGGGAATTGCACTAACAAAAATCATGTTCGTCATTCATAAAAAAATCGCGCCAAACCTATACATGTTCCTTTTTCGCTATCATATCATTCCCACAACAATATCAATACAATCAAAATAAAAATGGGTGACGGCAATCAAAACAAACAAAACAAAGGTGATATACAGAAATTCCTTTTCATGCTCATTTGCGCCAAATACACAAAATTGAGCACAACTGAATTAGTTCTCTCTGCTGAGTGTCGTCTAGACCGAAAAAAAACGATTGCGCTCCCAGTATCAACGCGTGCCTTCGTTGTTGTTGTTTTTACAAACGCAATCTTTCCTTCTCGTCATGTTTTGAGTCCTAATAATCAAGAGAAGTGAGTGCTTGCGTTTGTTTAAACAATGAGTATGAAATATATATAGGTAACATTTCTCTCTATTTCGTACTCCTTGCTGTAATCATTGCGATCGCCCAATAAACACAAAAAAAACTCACGCATACTTTTATTCTTCAATTTTCGATTGTCTTATCAAATTTATCATAGGTCAGGTCCCGATTGCGTGTTTCGTTTTGAGTTCAAATTTGCGTGCTCACAAAACGTATACATATTCATATACGCAGGCATACGTTTTTTCTTTGGCTTCGCTTATGTTCGGCAAATAAGAAAACAAACAAATGTCACAGGCTTTGTTGTTGTGTGGTCGGTCGGTCAACGGCAAAATTTATTTCTTTGCCTTTCCTGATATTCGCAATGCGCAGCTGGTTTGATTTCGTTTTGACATGGGACTCTTGCAGTTGCTTTCTGCGTTTTCTGTTTGCCTGATAGTCAAGATAGAATTAGCTTTATTCAATTTCGAATTATCGGCATATATATAGCGCAAAAATAGGTATTCATTTATTTTAAATTTATTCTAGTTATTTATTTAGTTATATTAAAGAAAAAAAATTTTACTAATTAAATAACCCTCTTTTTTTTTTTGTTTTTGGATGCGCCAGGAGGTAGGAATCTTTATAGAAACTAGCAACCCGTACTGTTAGCCTGCACGTAGTAGTAGTAGCCCAATAGAGTTCTTTCTTGAAGCGCATAATTACTTAACCTACCCCCTCCCATTGAGCAGGCTCCTAATATATTTCCCTGTGCTACTTTTCGGTCCTAACACCTATTCATTACCAATCAATTTATACCACAAATAACAAACAAAAAAATCTGACCTTTCCCACAAAGTTATTTTTCCAACGATATTGCCCGTTCTTTGTTTTATTGCGTATAGAATAAAATCCAAGTCAACGCAATGAGCTCCTACTTTCCTCCCATATTTTTATCCTTTTGGCTTAAGCATCGTGTGCTTGTCGATATTTTATCCATGAGGGTCTATTACTCAACACCCATCTTGAAGATTTCCACAAGAGTACCTCGAGTAAATGATCCGTAATTTTAATATGATGCTCGAAGCAAGGATTACTTTCATCGAACCATTCCGGATTTGTTGTTCTGGTGTGACACACAATAAGAAACCAATACAATCTTATACACGCACTATACCTACATAACCCACTCAAAATTATCACACTTTGTACGCAAGGTAGAAAAAGAAGACCAACACAACCTTATACACACACTATACTTACACAACACACTCAAACTTTTCACATTTCGCACGCAAGGGAGATAATAAAAACCAACACAATCCCATACACGTACCACACCTACACAACAAGGTCACCCACATAATGGCAAGTTTTGATTTTTGACTTCAACTTCTTGAAGACAATTTTCGGTTGTAGCAGAAAACGAAATCCATTTCAAGAGCAAGTACAGTGAATGCGCATTTATAGAAAAGCCAAAGAAACCCAAGTGGAATTTCTAACTACCGTCGAGTTTTCATAGGTCAAACTTTTATAAGTCGAATATCTCCATGACTGTACGAGAAATACGCACAGTCCGCAAAGTTGGAGTCTCAGTCGCGCAAAGCAAATTTCGTCACCCTTACTTTGTGTTGTGTTCTTTCCTCGATCGTCAATAAAGAAAGAGACAAATGGTCTAGACTTTGTTGTTGCGTGAGCGTAGCAAAAAGGAGGATTTTTTATTCCCGCACGCGCCCCACTTCACATCGTAACCAACAAGTCAATCTTCGCTTGTCAGGCCCCGAGCGCGTTTCGTTTTGACTTCAAATTTGCGTATCGTTTTCACATGGGACACTTGCAGTTGCTTGCTGTTTTTTCTGTTTGTCTGGTAGTCAAGGTAGAATTAGCTGTATTCAACTTGGATTTTTGGACATACCTAGCCCAAAATATCCATTTTAAATCAATTTTACTTATTTATTGAGTCATTTGTTTCTTTATTTCTAACAGCCCGAACGAATAATTTATTCGTTATTATTATAATTATTTATTATTTATTCCTTAAAAGTCCCACCAAAACCAATACAAGTAGGTGGTGGGAATTGCACTAACAAAAATCATGTTCGTCATTCATAAAAAAATCGCGCCAAACCTATACATGTTCCTTTTTCGCTATCATATCATTCCCACAACAATATCAATACAATCAAAATAAAAATGGGTGACGGCAATCAAAACAAACAAAACAAAGGTGATATACAGAAATTCCTTTTCATGCTCATTTGCGCCAAATACACAAAATTGAGCACAACTGAATTAGTTCTCTCTGCTGAGTGTCGTCTAGACCGAAAAAAAACGATTGCGCTCCCAGTATCAACGCGTGCCTTCGTTGTTGTTGTTTTTACAAACGCAATCTTTCCTTCTCGTCATGTTTTGAGTCCTAATAATCAAGAGAAGTGAGTGCTTGCGTTTGTTTAAACAATGAGTATGAAATATATATAGGTAACATTTCTCTCTATTTCGTACTCCTTGCTGTAATCATTGCGATCGCCCAATAAACACAAAAAAAACTCACGCATACTTTTATTCTTCAATTTTCGATTGTCTTATCAAATTTATCATAGGTCAGGTCCCGATTGCGTGTTTCGTTTTGAGTTCAAATTTGCGTGCTCACAAAACGTATACATATTCATATACGCAGGCATACGTTTTTTCTTTGGCTTCGCTTATGTTCGGCAAATAAGAAAACAAACAAATGTCACAGGCTTTGTTGTTGTGTGGTCGGTCGGTCAACGGCAAAATTTATTTCTTTGCCTTTCCTGATATTCGCAATGCGCAGCTGGTTTGATTTCGTTTTGACATGGGACTCTTGCAGTTGCTTTCTGCGTTTTCTGTTTGCCTGATAGTCAAGATAGAATTAGCTTTATTCAATTTCGAATTATCGGCATATATATAGCGCAAAAATAGGTATTCATTTATTTTAAATTTATTCTAGTTATTTATTTAGTTATATTAAAGAAAAAAAATTTTACTAATTAAATAACCCTCTTTTTTTTTTGTTTTTGGATGCGCCAGGAGGTAGGAATCTTTATAGAAACTAGCAACCCGTACTGTTAGCCTGCACGTAGTAGTAGTAGCCCAATAGAGTTCTTTCTTGAAGCGCATAATTACTTAACCTACCCCCTCCCATTGAGCAGGCTCCTAATATATTTCCCTGTGCTACTTTTCGGTCCTAACACCTATTCATTACCAATCAATTTATACCACAAATAACAAACAAAAAAATCTGACCTTTCCCACAAAGTTATTTTTCCAACGATATTGCCCGTTCTTTGTTTTATTGCGTATAGAATAAAATCCAAGTCAACGCAATGAGCTCCTACTTTCCTCCCATATTTTTATCCTTTTGGCTTAAGCATCGTGTGCTTGTCGATATTTTATCCATGAGGGTCTATTACTCAACACCCATCTTGAAGATTTCCACAAGAGTACCTCGAGTAAATGATCCGTAATTTTAATATGATGCTCGAAGCAAGGATTACTTTCATCGAACCATTCCGGATTTGTTGTTCTGGTGTGACACACAATAAGAAACCAATACAATCTTATACACGCACTATACCTACATAACCCACTCAAAATTATCACACTTTGTACGCAAGGTAGAAAAAGAAGACCAACACAACCTTATACACACACTATACTTACACAACACACTCAAACTTTTCACATTTCGCACGCAAGGGAGATAATAAAAACCAACACAATCCCATACACGTACCACACCTACACAACAAGGTCACCCACATAATGGCAAGTTTTGATTTTTGACTTCAACTTCTTGAAGACAATTTTCGGTTGTAGCAGAAAACGAAATCCATTTCAAGAGCAAGTACAGTGAATGCGCATTTATAGAAAAGCCAAAGAAACCCAAGTGGAATTTCTAACTACCGTCGAGTTTTCATAGGTCAAACTTTTATAAGTCGAATATCTCCATGACTGTACGAGAAATACGCACAGTCCGCAAAGTTGGAGTCTCAGTCGCGCAAAGCAAATTTCGTCACCCTTACTTTGTGTTGTGTTCTTTCCTCGATCGTCAATAAAGAAAGAGACAAATGGTCTAGACTTTGTTGTTGCGTGAGCGTAGCAAAAAGGAGGAATTTTTATTCCCGCACGCGCCCCACTTCACATCGTAACCAACAAGTCAATCTTCGCTTGTCAGGCCCCGAGCGCGTTTCGTTTTGACTTCAAATTTGCGTATCGTTTTCACATGGGACACTTGCAGTTGCTTCCTGTTTTTTCTGTTTGTCTGGTAGTCAAGGTAGAATTAGCTGTATTCAACTTGGATTTTTGGACATACCTAGCCCAAAATATCCATTTTAAATCAATTTTACTTATTTATTGAGTCATTTGTTTCTTTATTTCTAACAGCCCGAACGAATAATTTATTCGTTATTATTATAATTATTTATTATTTATTCCTTAAAAGTCCCACCAAAACCAATACAAGTAGGTGGTGGGAATTGCACTAAAAAAAATCATGTTCGTCATTCATAAACAAATCGCGCCAAACATATACATGTTCCTTTTTCGCTATCATATCATTCCCACAACAATATCAATACAATCAAAATAAAAATGGGTGACGGCAATCAAAACAAACAAAACAAAGGTGATATACAGAAATTCCTTTTCATGCTCATTTGCGCCAAATACACAAAATTGAGCACAACTGAATTAGTTCTCTCTGCTGAGTGTCGTCTAGACCGCAAAAAAACGATTGCGCTCCCAGTATCAACGCGTGCCTTCGTTGTTGTTGTTTTTACAAACGCAATCTTTCCTTCTCGTCATGTTTTGAGTCCTAATAATCAAGAGAAGTGAGTGCTTGCGTTTGTTTAAACAATGAGTATGAAATATATATAGGTAACATTTCTCTCTATTTCGTACTCCTTGCTGTAATCATTGCGATCGCCCAATAAACACAAAAAAAACTCACGCATACTTTTATTCTTCAATTTTCGATTGTCTTATCAAATTTATCATAGGTCAGGTCCCGATTGCGTGTTTCGTTTTGAGTTCAAATTTGCGTGCTCACAAAACGTATACATATTCATATACGCAGGCATACGTTTTTTCTTTGGCTTCGCTTATGTTCGGCAAATAAGAAAACAAACAAATGTCACAGGCTTTGTTGTTGTGTGGTCGGTCGGTCAACGGCAAAATTTATTTCTTTGCCTTTCCTGATATTCGCAATGCGCAGCTGGTTTGATTTCGTTTTGACATGGGACTCTTGCAGTTGCTTTCTGCGTTTTCTGTTTGCCTGATAGTCAAGATAGAATTAGCTTTATTCAATTTCGAATTATCGGCATATATATAGCGCAAAAATAGGTATTCATTTATTTTAAATTTATTCTAGTTATTTATTTAGTTATATTAAAGAAAAAAAAATTTACTAATTAAATAACCCTCTTTTATTTTTTTTTGTTTTTGGATGCGCCAGGAGGTAGGAATCTTTATAGAAACTAGCAACCCGTACTGTTAGCCTGCACGTAGTAGTAGTAGCCCAATAGAGTTCTTGCTTGAAGCGCATAATTACTTAACCTACCCCCTCCCATTGAGCAGGCTCCTAATATATTTCCCT